>CM060200.1:2142313-3462671 GCA_030562195.1 Nipponacmea schrenckii | reverse complement strand
ATTTATACACTTATGAGACAACAATCACTGGTTAAAGTTTATGCGACGTTTCGGCGAGTTTCCCCCGCCGTCCTCAGGCACAGAAAGATAAGACATGATAGGCAACTATATAAATACACGTTAAACTTATTTTTAAAATAACACAAGAGATATACAAATTTATTATTACAAATACATTGATGTTAAAAGGTATGATAAAAAGGAAACCGATACTTAAAATAACATTTAGTTCTGATTTAATTAAGGGGGTTTATTGAAGATGAAATAAACAACTGTGTTCATATCAGATTGTTTTATTAATAGTGAATGCATTACTATTCATAGGGTAGGGAAGTGTTTTATTAACCGAATATGAATAAATTTATGCAAATTAATAATTCCGTTAGATAAGTTTGTCATACGCATGTGATATTCTGACACCTTCATCTCTGTTTAGGTCTGGCTGGTATCTTCTGATGTTGATGGGTTCATGAAGTCTCCTGGTTTTATCAATATGCTTATTGATTGTCAGTATCTTGGTATTTTCTTGACTTTATGTTCTGTTTTTCTCCCCATAGCAAGATGTTTAGCTACAACAGATGTTCCTTCATTGCCGGGCTTGTCTTTTCGTTTCCCCGATGGATGAGCTTCCACAGGAGCATTCAACTCGGTATACGCATCCCTTTGGCTTTTGGTTGTTGGAGGGATTCAATTTACCATTGGCTTTGAGCAAGTCTTTAAGTGTTGTATTACCAGAAAACACTGTTTCAATGCCTACCGACTTCTTTAGGATCTTCTTAATTTGGTATGATGCTTTTCCAATGAATGATATAACTACGCGGGTTGGGGGTCTGTTAGTTTCAGGTTGTTGGTTGGTGGGTTTTGCCATCAGTGATGATCGAATAGCTTCATGAACAAAAGTAGAAGGATAGTTGTTGTGCAAACAAAATGCATTCTTGATGTGTTGTAACTCTTGTTGTAAGTATTCTGGATCACAAATCCTTTTTGCTCTTCTGACCAGTGTTGTGATGGCTGCCCTTTTGACATGTTGAGGTGTGTTAGACTGGAAGTTCACATACTGATCTGTATGTGTAGGTTTCCTATAAACAGCTGACCTCCTATCCGCATAATTCTCATATCCAAAAAGGGTATTGAATCATTTTTTTCTTTTTCCATAGTGAATTTTATCCTTCGATGCTGAGCATTTAGGTGTTAAAGTAGAGCAGCTGGGTCATCTTCTTCTCCAAGCATAACAAAGGTTCCAGCAGATTGGCGAGATTGGTGATGTTTCCAAGGTCTTTTCTTCAAAGGCTGTCTGTAGATTTCAGTGATCAATGGTGACAAAGGGCTTCCCATAGGTAAACCGTGGATTTGTTCGTAGATCACATCTCCCAAGTGAAGTAGGTGGATGACATACACATCTGAATGAGGTCGCCAATGCTGTCTGTAGTTAGTGTGGTATCTAATGGGGAATCTAATTCCGATATCTTTTCTCTGATGATACTCAGCACATCCACATGGAACATTGGTGAATAAGTCGATAACATCATATGAGTACAACATCTTCCCGATGTTCTGCAGTTCCTTTAATTTGGTAACAAATTCTTCTGAGTCTTTGATTACAAGTATAAAATAATTGCCAACTAAAGCCAAATAATCACCAAGTTTAATTACTCTACTTTAATACTCTAATTTTATTTAACAAAACACAGGATGAACAACAATGGCTCAAACTTATAACATTTTTGGTGAAAAACTTGTTTAAGGTGAATCGCTTAATAGTCTGTCCCATTTGGTATGACCGACCAACGTGAATTTGCAATCATCGTTGCATCAAATTATTTGATTCAAAACTTTTAAAAGACTAAAAATAATATAATATAATATTGTTTTAGATGAAACAAAGACATATTCCATTTAGTCATTTTCGAATACAATTACACTTATCATTAGGAAGACCCAAATGAAATAGATGTAAGTTTTTGTAAAGTAAAATTCACTTACCATTGCTTAAATGACAGCAGAGAATGAAATTCAAAATAAAAACCAAAAGCGGCTTCATTTTATCATCAACCACAAATGGAATACGTTGATAAACTATATTTTAACTTCCTTATCTACACTGTTTCAACAACAAGGAAGTTTTAAATCGGAAAGGAGACTTTTTTTAGAAAGGGGAAATTGCAGAAAAAACTTCTGACATTTTTTGGGAAAGAAGTACATCTTTATTCAAAAATACAAGGTCATTCTAAGGCTAACAATAGTGATTAAAAGCTGTTATTCAAATTAACTTCAAATCTCCCTATTCTCATATCTGTATCTCCCTATTCTCATATCTGTATCTCCCTATTCTCCAATCTGTATCTCCCTATTCTCCAATCTGTATCTCCCTATTCTCCAATCTGTATCTCCCTATTCTCAAATCTGTATCTCCCTATTCTCATATCTGTATCTCCCTATTCTCATATCTGTATCTCCCTATTCTCCAATCTGTATCTCCCTATTCTCCAATCTGTATCTCCCTATTCTCAAATATGTATCTCTCTATTTTCAAATCTGTATCTCCCTATTCTCAAATCTGTATCTCCCTATTCTCCAATTTGTATCTCCCTATTCTCCAATCTGTATCTCCCTATTCCCATATCTGTATCTCCCTATACTCAAATCTGTATCTCCCTATTCTCAAATCTGAATCTCCCTATTCTCCAATCTGTATCTCCCTATTCTCATATCTGTATCTCTCTTTTCTCCAATCTGTATCTCCCTATTCTCAAATCTCTATCTCCCTATTCTCCAATCTGTATCTCCCTATTCTCATATCTGTTTCTCCCTATTCTCCAATCTGTATCTCCCTATTCTCAAATCTGTATCTCCCTATTCTCCAATCTGTATCTCCCTATTCTCATATCTGTATCTCCCTATTCTCCAATCTGTATCTCCCTATTCTCCAATCTGTATCTCCCTAGTCTCATATCTGTATCTCCCTATTCTACAATCTGTATCTCCCTATTCTCAAATCTGTATCTCCCTATTCTCATATCTGTATCTCCCTATTCTCATATCTGTATCTCCCTATTCTCCAATCTGTATCTCCCTATTCTCCAATCTGTATCTCCCTATTCTCATATCTGTATCTCCCTATTCTCAAATCTGTATCTCCCTATTCTCATATCTGTATCTCCCTATTCTCAAATCTGAATCTCCCTATTCTCCAATCTGTATCTCCCTATTCTCCAATCTGTATCTCCCTATTCTCAAATCTGTATCTCCCTATTTTCAAATCTGAATCTCCCTATTCTCCAATCTGTATCTCCCTATTCTCCAATCTGTATCTCCCTATTCTCATATCTGTACCTCCCTATTCTCCAATCTGTATCTCCCTATACTCAAATCTGTATCTCCCTATTCTCAAATCTGAATCTCCCTATTCTCCAATCTGTATCTCCCTATTCTCATATCTGTATCTCCCTATTCTCCAATCTGTATCTCCTTATTCTCAAATCTGTATCTCCCTATTCTCATATCTGTATCTCCCTATTCTCCAATCTGTATCTCCCTATTCTCATATCTGTATCTCCCTATTCTCCAATCTGTATCTCCTTATTCTCCAATCTGTATCTCCATATTTTCCAATCTGTATCTCCCTATTCTCATATCTGTATCTCCCTATTCTCAAATCTGATCTTCCACATCGCATTTTTGGTCATTCTTTCTGGCAGTAGCGATGAGTCATGCTTAAACCCTACCTGACCACTTTTGTGATGCGTAGTTTTTAGATCAACAATTGGTCAAGCACGCTCCATCTAATTTAGATTATAAGATAATTAAATTTTGTACTCCGATTCATGGTCAATGTAAATTACGACAGTCGACCATGGTCAAGTCAATTCTTGTTACGGCCATTACAAGGGAGATAACAAAAGCCTTCCGACCTGAAATCAATCAAAATAAATACAAACACATTACACAGAGCAGAAATTGTTACTACGGTGTCTATCAATAACCAAATAGCCCAGACTGTGGCCTCATCAAACTTTAATTCCTTTAAAACACATTACAGCAGTCTCAAAAAGAAATATCTGGGAGCCACTTGAGCAAAATTGAGAAGATTACGGACAATTTCACCTTTAACAGAAAGAAACTAGAACCAGTTCAAACACGAGTCTCAAGTTTAAAAAGAAAATGAAAGACGTAAGAGCTCTCCTAAAAAAAACCAGAAATGAGTTTGAAAACCGCCGTTGCAGCTAGATGTTTCATATCCGAAGGTATCCAGTTAGTCACAAAAAACCGGAAACTATTTAAATTGGCGGATTCGTCAGAGCTTGACTGGAAAGTGGTATGTTTCTAACCCCAAAGCTGACGATTCCGATGATAAATAAAAATGAAAATACAGAGAGCTTCAAATAGAGCAGAGAAAAATTTCAAAACCAGGACGATGTTTTTCATAAGGAAAGGTGGGTCAGTGGGCATAGAGCTGTCCTAAGAAAAGAAAAAGTAATTTTTGAAATTTTTTATTTTTATTTCAAAACGGATATCTATTTAAATAATCACACTTTTACGTTTTAAGTCAAGATTGCGAAGGATAATCACATAAGAAGTGATTCACAAATTATAGGTTCAGCCAGCAATTGACATGATGAAAAGAGTTCACTTGCGAGCGTGGTTACACCAGTCGGTATAAAGATCAGGGAAAAGTTCAAATAGTGGTCTGAGATTTATAATAAATGAATACAAAATTTCTTTCTGGACAGTTCCCCTGAAATCACGATCAAAAATAATAGCAAGAGCTAATCCTGATTTCATTGTTTTTTGAATACAGAAATTATAGGATAAGGACTGTATTTCTGTAGATCAAAGCAGGGTTAAAGTCGTTAACCCATTAACGGTCGCGTTAAATAAGACGACTAATTTTGGATTGCATATTAATCCACATTTGGTTCAATTTGAATTTCAATACGAAGACACTAAAATTGCAAGAGATTCGTTTGAGATAGCGGATTATGTTTATTCATTTGATTTATCTGAGGCCTATCATATACAAATTTGTGAGAACAAAATTTTTTTTTGGCTTTTCATGGACTCTTGAAGGCACAGACGGTTATAATATTTTTAACATTGTCGAATTATCCACTACAGGGTATATTTTTACTACGGTAAATAGTAGTAAATATTTTAGGTCTAATGACATTTGCATAATAATGTTTAGGCGGCAGTGATTCTATCTATTCTTGTAATTAGCCACTGGGACCCTACACAAAGGCCACAGTGGTTAGGCTATGTTTCGGAAATTTCTTTAAGTAAGATTTTTGTGAGCGACGATGGAGTCGCTCGGACAGAAGCGTCTTTGATATGCGTCCTTCATTCGATTTTCCACAAGAAGAATATTATTGGTTGATCACGATGACTGGAGCATAATACATCCTATATTAATAGATTAAAATAATAGCTGGGGACCGTTTATCATTCACAGATTCGCATCAACTTACAGATTTAATTCCACGTACTGGTGTCCTTATAGCGAAGCGGTGGATGCTTTCTCACAATAAACAATAATTGGTTAGTTCCTCCACCATGTTTGATTGCCAAAACCGTTCATCAAAGATAGATCCCGTGGAATTTTAATGATTCCTGAATAACGATCAGCTTCCTTTTTGGACATTAATACACGACTGCAATTTTGTTGTTTTTGTAGAAACGTAATGCACAGGCATTGAGATGTGCCGGAAGAAATTGTTTGGTCGCTGAAAACCTCTAAAATTTAACGTGAATGCTTTAAAAACAAGGTTTTAATATGGTTATCTCTTTGTAGGTTTGATTTTAGGTTTAATTTAACGTAGTTCCACAGAGTCGTGTAGATGTAAGAGATGATATTCAGAGATTAAATCAAAAGATGGCTGAATATTTAGTGGAATCAAAAAGCGATAAAACATCCAAAAAGTATATTTGTTCTTTCAATCCATGGAAGGCTTTTATACCAGAAATTGAATCAACCTGAATTACGCGCTAGCCCTATTCAAGTCGCACTGCACATAACTACTTTGATCGAAAAAGGTAACTCTCACATTACAGTGGATTCGGTGTTTTATTCGGACAAGTGTGTTCATGAATTACATGGCTATCCTGATCCAAAACAGAATTCTTTTGTCTAATCATTACAAGATAGTTGGAAACGAATGAACGCTTAACTAGTTAATAAGAAACACCCAGTAATACAAACATTGTGTGAGAAAAACAAAGAATCATTGGAAGTTCCTATTATTGGGAACTAAACAATGATAGTTTTGGCTTTTGAAGATATTCTCAGATATGAACTGAGCTCTTTACCGACAAAAGACATCAAAATTCGACCAGAATACTACAGGATGATAATTAATGATACCAAAACTGATCAATATAGGCAAGGGATGAAGTGCTTGTTGCTAAAGGAATATCTTCTATTTGTCAACATTTATAAGAGGTAGGCTACATTAGTTTAGCAGGTAAAGACCATAGATCACACATCCTCCGAATTCATTTTTAGGCCTGTCTTTAGAGCAAAAGAGGTGGAAAAAATCAATTTATAAGAATAAAAAACTTAGCTACACAGCCAGCAAATGAAATAAACTGCACATGCTCAAATCTGTCAATCCTCGACTTAATTTAGATTTACATTCTTTGAGGTCTGGATGCGCCAGTTTGGCTGCCAAAGGTAAATGAGAAATGTATTAAGAGGCATGGTAGATGTAAGTCGGATTTGAGTAAAGATGGTTATCTTCTGAATTGTGTAGAAAATAGGCTTGGAGTATCCCAGGATTTTAAATGCCTTTATTATTATAAAATTTGCTCCCAATATATCTATTTCGCACTACGAGTCGATCCCTTCTTTGGTTCTTTCCATGCAGCCAGCGCTGCCCTTACGATGATTGTAAGCTGTCGGCAAATTAAAGCCTTGTTTTAATTTAGCCAAATAGACAAAGGATAAAGTGTATACTATAACATACCACCTGTTATAGATTCTTAAGTGGTATATATTACAATCCTTTTAAATATCAAATACATCGTATGTAATTGCACCGATATGTATTTGAACAGGGAAGTTTTTCAAGTTTGTTCGGAAATTGTGTCCTATTTTAATATTAAACATCTTCCCAGTTCAACCACTTACATTTTCCTGATTCATCTTAAAATAAGGATGTTACATCTCCGGGACATTATCAAAAATTTTTCGGGAAGAATTTTACCCTGAAAATCAAATTGAAATTTCATAATTATTTCCTAATCTTTTCAAGATATAATTTTACGTTTTCGCTTCATATTAAAGTTAAATAGAGGTTATCCTATGGCTACGAGTGGATATGGTATTAATGCCATGAGTGTTTGTGATATTTTCACGAGTGGCGTAGCCACGAGTGGCATAAAAGCCATATCCACGAGTAAGCCATTGGATAACCTATTTATCCTATACCTAATATAAATTTCAAATTTGTTTTTGTTTTTAGATGAATTTTGGTCTTGTGTACCCTTTGGCCCCGCCCATCGAATACCAAAATAGTTATTCAACGGGAAACAAGAATATAATTTTTATGCAACTAAAAATTTTGATTTTTTTTTATCAAGTATGCATCACAGACATAGTACATAAGAAAAAAACTCATCTAAAACAAATGGTTCTAATGGAAATAAGCAAATGCGTTAAACGATGACAGTCTTTGGCCCCGCCTATCGAATACCAAAATGTTTATTCAATGGGCTGTATTCAATGGTCTACAAGAATATCACTTTTATCCAACTAAAAATTTGAAATTTTTTTTAATCTAGAATGCATCACAGACATAGTACATGAGAAAAAAAACTCATCTAAAACAAAATTGAAATTTTTATTTTTCATGTCAAGTATGGGATAACATGAGTTAGACGTCCTTTTGCTTACGTTTTGGGCTAATGCAGGCAGTGATCAATTAGGAAATTTTATTTTAAGAACTGCAGTAATTGTTTACTCTATATTTGTCGAGTGTATTTATAACCTGTGCAGTTTGGTTTTTCTTTTCTTATCAGACTAAGGTGTGTCACCTGGGGTAGTCAAAAGAATTGCATTCTAAATTGCCTGTTATGAAGCGAGTTTGTAGCTAAAAGTGGGATTCCTACTTTGGTTAAGTACAATGTGCAAATTAAGTTGCTTATATTATCATACTGACACCCAAATACATTTTACATCCTAATTCAAGTCGTTGTCAATCTATGATTCGACTAATATGTTATATTGAATGTGTGGTTAGAAAATGAAGTTCCGATTTGTCACAAGTGTATCTTCCTAATACATGTATAGTACGTTTCAACCGGGAAGTTTATTCTGTTTATCTATAATTTTTCCTAGATGAAGATGAAAAGATACTAATGCTTCAATTTTATGATTCAAAATGGGGTTGAAATACCATTTTCTGTTGTTATTTATTTTATGTTATTATGCTGAAGGTAAGTTTAACATCTCTTAGTAATATAGTGATTGTTTTTCTTTTCTAATCGTTCTAATTGGTATTAGAAACAATTGCAATTTGAAAACTTTAATGAAGATTCTCACTCATATGTTTAGATGTTTAATAAATAGATGGACCATAGATCTTCCTCTTTTTAGTGCTCCTTACTTTTATAAATGTGATACGTGATTTTTTCATGTGTTATAACTATCATTTTATTTATTGTTTCCAATGTGTGATATGTATGTTATATGTAGACCTATTGGTGTGTCATTTATATTTGTTTTATATCTGTTATATGTATGTTTTATATCTGTTATATGTATGTTTTATATCTGTTATATGTATGTTTTATATCTGTTATATGTATGTTTTATATCTGTTATATGTATGTTTATATCTGTCATATGTATGTTCTATCTATCTATCGATCTATCGATCTATCTATCTATCTATCTATCTATCTATCTATCTATCTATCTAACTATCTATCTATCTGTTAATGAATTTACTAAATAAAATATTCTTAGTAATTTAATACAGAATCAATCAGCTGGAGTATAGATTTTCGCATATAAAGTCATTTTTTATATATAGTACCTATATGCCCTAGTAAATCTACAATTCATTTAATTATAAATTATAGTGCAATAAAAAATCAATGAATATTTGTGACCAATAAACATCGAGATCTCATAGTGTGATTAGTGATTAAATAATATAAGTAGAGTTAAACTAGGTGATAATTTGGCTTCAGTTGTCATATTTTCTACTTGCTCGGTCTTTTTAAAATTAATAGGTGCCGAAATCACCAAAAAATTCTTTCTTTGATACCCTTAATATAATAAAATAGTGAAGTCAATCTTTCATTGATAACAGTTTCAGTATTTTTTTAAAATACTATACAAACTTTGGTCAACAGGTTTTAACGAAATATATGTATATTTTCTATCATCATTAAAGAGAACTAGTAACGATTATTGATATTTGATGATATTTTGTTTTAATTTTATAGGATTACAAGTCTGTAAAGATAAACATACAGCAACATATTGTAGTGGACAGTGTCCTTCGAAATTTTGGAGACACATGGAAAATAAACAACTGTATGAAAACTTGTGGATATTGTACTTCAAGTAAGATTTTACTTCTATATATTTATATTAATATACTATAAAACTAGATACATTGATAAAACCTAGAAAATAGACACTGTATAAAAACATTTTAGGGTATTGTACTTCAAGTAAGATTTTACTTCTATATATTTATATTAATATACTATAAAACTAGATACATTGATAAAACCTAGAAAATAGACAACTGTATAAAAACATGTAGATATTGTACTTCAAGTAAGATTTTACTTCTATATATTTATATTAATATACTATAAAACTAGATACATTGATAAAACCTAGAAAATAGACAACTGTATAAAAACATGTAGATATTGTACTTCAAGTAAGATTTTACTTCTATATATTTATATTAATATACTATAAAACTAGATACAATTTATAAAACCTAGAAAATAGACACTGTATAAAAACATGTAGATATTGTACTTCAAGTAAGATTTTACTTCTATATATTTATATTAATATACTATAAAACTAGATACATTGATAAAACCTAGAAAATAGACAACTGTATAAAAACATGTAGATATTGTACTTCAAGTAAGATTTTACTTCTATATATTTATATTAATATACTATAAAACTAGATACATTGATAAAACCTAGAAAATAGACAACTGTATAAAAACATGTAGATATTGTACTTCAAGTAAGATTTTACTTCTATATATTTATATTAATATACTATAAAACTAGATACATTGATAAAACCTAGAAAATAGACAACTGTATAAAAACATGTAGATATTGTACTTCAGGTAAGATTTTACTTCTATATATTTATATTAATATACTATAAAACTAGATACATTGATAAAACCTAGAAAATAGACAACTGTATAAAAACATGTAGATATTGTACTTCAAGTAAGATTTTACTTCTATATATTTATATTAATATACTATAAAACTAGATACATTGATAAAACCTAGAAAATAGACTACTGTATAAAAACTTGTGATATTGTACTTCAAGTAAGATTTTACTTCTATATATTTATATTAATATACTATAAAACTAGATACATTGATAAAACCTAGAAAATAGACAACTGTATAAAAACATGTAGATATTGTACTTCAGGTAAGATTTTACTTCTATATATTTATATTAATATACTATAAAACTAGATACATTGATAAAACCTAGAAAATAAATGATCTGGTATTGTACTTCGTAAATTTTTTAGAATTATATTAAAAATAAAATAATACATGATAAAACAGAAAAAACTACTGTATAAAAACATGTGATATTTACTTAAGTAAGATTTTACTTCTATATTTTATATTAATATACATAAAAAGATACATTGATAAACCTAGAAATAGAATGTATAAAAACATGTAGAATTGATCATAAGATTTTACTTCTAATATTTATATTAATATATATAAAAATAATCATTGATAAAACTAGAAATAACACTGTATTAAATGTGATATTTACTTCAAGTAAATTTTACTTTATAATTTAATAATATACTATAAAACTGATACATTGATAAAACCTAGAAAATAGACAATGTATAAAAACTGAGATATTGATTCAGTAGATTTTACTTCTATATATTTATATTAATAACTATAAACTAGATACATTGAAAAACCTAGAAAATAGATATGTATAAACATGTAGATATTGTACTTCATAAATTTTATTCTAATATATTTATATTAATATACTATAAAACTAGATACATTATAGAAATAGATATATAAAGGATATGGTGCTATATTTATACTATTATACTGTAAATGAATATTAATAATAAAGAATTTAGTAATTCGTATAAATTCATAATATAGATTTGTCTTAAAATTAGATTTGATAAAAATAAAGAAAGTTACATATGTTGGTGAAGGAATAGGAGATAGTATCATAAATCTTAATTAATATATAGTAATTTTATAAGATCTTGTACACATACTAGAATCAACTATCAAGTGTGTGTTGATTAAGTAACTCACAATTCAATCTAATAGTATTGACTGAAACCTGAAGAATATGATTGATCTTTGATTAAAATTGGAATTTTAATAAATATAATGGATTACTGTTTACATTTTAGTTAATGAAATTAAAATAATTTTAGTTCCAAAAATGAAAAATAGATTGTATTATATTATGTTGATGTTTGTATAAATTTTATTGTGAAGTGCATCAGTTTTTGGTGAAGGGTTGCAGTTATATAAATCTCTTTTACATTATAGTAATGATATTAAAGGATATTGCTATATTTATACTTTATACTGTAAAAATATCAATATGATACGTGCGTAAATCTTTAAAATAAATATTGACTTTGTTTTAAAACTGAATGCTGATGACAGAAAATAAGATTACATGATGACATTTAAGCAAGAATGTGATATTCAGAAAATACAATTTATATGCAATTATCAATGCAACAATTTAATTCATTTATCAAGTCATTTTATTATAGAGTATGTAAGCATGACTTTGAAATTGAAACTGAAGGAATTATATATCAAATTTATTAAGAACAAACTGATTATTTTAAAAACAATAATTTGAATTCTGGCTTCAGTTGAGATTTCGACACCTCAATTAATTAGTTCCACCCAGCTGTAAATAGGTACGGATAATCAGGGAAAGATCAATGCCAAGAGGTTCATTAAGTCATTTTATTATAGAATATGTAAGCATGAATTTGAAATTGAAATGAAGGAATTATATAAAATTTATTAAGAACAAACACAACTGACTATATGAAAAACAATAATTTGAATTATGGCTTCAGTGGGGATTTCGACATCTCAACAAATTAGTGATGTAGTGTTGGTTGGTAAATTCCTCAAAATACTAAATCGTGTACGCTACGTTTCGTCAGGGCACAATCTCAATACCGAACAGGTGATAAGATGCCGATGCACGTGACGAGACTAAAACTACTGAATATGTCTAAACTGTTTGTTTTTATTTACCTTACCTATTTATCTAAATCTATATACATATGAATCCATAACTTGTATCATTCAATTAGAAATCATTCACCTGAAATTATCAAAACCGTGATACAAGATATGTTTAAAATAATTACTTTTATAATTTCAGATAGTGAAAGATTGGAAGGATTCTCTATAAAAGTGAGTGAAACAGGAGAATGTGACCAAAGGACGTTTGATTCAAGTCAAGTTTGCTATAAAGATAGAAGTTCTACACCACAAGATATTTATGCAGTAGATACATGTAATATTACAGAAGTACAGTTTGTATTTATTACAGTACCAAATGATATTGTTACTCTTTGTGAAGTGGAAATACAACAAGGTGATTTATAACACTATGATATCATTTTAAAAATAACTTATATTATTATGTTCGTTATATATGATAGAATAAAAAAAGTTAAAAAGATAAAATGTTTTATAAGTGCATAAGGATTGCCTATCTCGTGTACTGACTATTCAACTTACCGCAAACTGTAAATTTGACCGATCCTGGGTTTAGCCCAAACCTTCTCTTATTCGAATATAGAAAGATTTTTCTGTTGATTTCTCAAAATTGAAATCCGTTATAGAAAGAATAATAGTTTAATATTTTGATAATGATGATTTTATTAATTATGTCAAAAGTAAAGTTTAAACTGGACTGGGTGGCGACTGCATGGAATATCCATTCATGGGGAGTTAGGAGGAAATTTATCATCTGCAAACCATATCAGGAATTACAGACTATTAATACATTTCATATTTGAATCAATGGAATCAATTAAATAATGGTGTATTTTGAAACACTAATTATCTTGACATAGATTGGTTTTACAGCTGATTTTCACTCAGTAAGTTTTTACATTATGATGTAAATTTTATTACAGAAGTTAAATGTAAAGATGGTTATTACAGTACTGATGAGACCTGTAAGGAATGTAATTGTGGTGGTAAGAGATGTAACAGTCAAACTGGTCAATGTGAAAGATGTAGTGAAAATTGCATCAATCAGAAATGTGACAATTTAGATCGATGTACAGAGGGGTGTATAGAAGGATTTTATGGAGAAAGTTGTAAACAGCCCTGTAATAGTAATTGTATTGGTAATACATGTGACGGTAATGGTAATTGTATCGATGGCTGTATTCCTGGTTTCCATGGCAACATGTGTACTCAAAGATGTCCAGTAAACTGTAGAGACAGTACATGTTATATCAATGGAACTTGTACAGGATGTAAAACTGGATATTATGGTGATATCTGTGGTGAATATTGTGGAGGATGTATTGATGGTCAATGTGATAGTGGTAATGGTAAATGTTTTTATGATGGTTGTAAAGAAGGATATTGGGGAGAAGATAGAAGATGTAATACACCATGTTCAACATGTTTAAATAGTAAATGTAATTCTAACAATGGTTATTGTATTGAAGGATGTGTGACAGGGTATTATAGTTCTAGTTGCACTAGTACATGTAGTAAAAGATGCCAGGATGGTTGTAATCAAGATAAGGGGATTTGTACTAGCTGTAGAGAAGGACAGTATGGTAACACATGTGGTAAATCTTGTAGTATAAATTGTTCTAGAGGATGTGATCAAACTAGTGGCATTTGTAATCAATGTATCGAAGGGTATTATGGTGATTATTGTAATATAACTTGTAGTGAAGGCTGTACAACAAGAAAATGTAATCAAGATGGAAGCTGTACTTGTAATGCTATGTACTATGGTACACTATGTACAGATAAATGTAGTAGTAACTGTTTGCAAGGAAGGTGTGATGACTCACAATCTGGACCAGTAACTTGTACAACTGGTTGTATAGATGGTTATAAAGGTAGTTACTGTCAGGATACCTGTCTAGATAACTGTATTAGTTGTAATAGAAATAATAATCAATGTACAAGTTGTAAGACAGGATGGTATGGTAGTCAATGTCAAACTAAATGTAATGCTAATTGTATTAATACATGTGCTCAAGCTACAGGAAGATGTGATGATTGTGTAGTAGGAACATTTGGTGATACATGTAGTAATGTTTGTAGTACTGGTTGTTTATCATCTGGTGTTGATATATATTGTAGTAGAGATGGACAATGTAAATCAGGTTGTATTGAGGGTAGATATGGTAGTCAATGTAATAGGAGCTGTAATAGTAATTGTGATGGTGGATGTGATAGACAGAATGGTCGATGTATCAACTGTAAAACTGGATATTATGGAGAAACTTGTAATCAGAAATGTAGCCAGAATTGTGATGAATGTGGACGATCAGATGGATTTTGTAAATCGTGTATTGATGGTTTCTATGGTGTCAATTGTGATCAAATTTGCAGTAAAAATTGTGATGGTGAATGTGAAAAAAGATCTGGTAAATGCAATAAATGTTTAAATGGTTTCTATGGTGATAAATGTAATCAGAATTGTAGTAAGAATTGTGATGGTGGTTGCGATCAGTTAAGGGGATCATGCACTGATTGTGTTCTGGGTTTTTATGGTTATCAATGTGAAGATCAATGTAATTTGAACTGTGAGGAAGGGTGTATAAGGAGTAATGGTGACTGTAAACAGTGTAAGACAGGATACTATGGTTATAAATGTGATAAAAACTGCAGTGTAAATTGTGAAGGGGGTTGTAGTCAAAGTACCGGTAACTGTAAGAAGTGTACTCTAGGTTTCTATGGTAATCAATGTAACATGAATTGTTCTAAAGGCTGTCTGGATTCTGTTTGTACAAGAGATCAAGGTAAATGTCTAGACGGATGTGTACCAGGAAAGAGAGGTAGAACATGTTCAGTCAATTGTAAGCAAAACTGTAAGTCATGTGATCAGTTTGATTACTATACGTGTACAGAATGTGACAACGGTTGGTATGAATCATCTTGTAACAAGCGATGTCCTCAAGACTGTATCAAATGTAACCAACAAACTGGTGATTGCTTAGAATGCACAAATGGTAAATATGGTGATTCGTGTCAATATAACTGTAGCTATACCTGTAAGCAACCAGAAAGTGGAAGTGATGCTGCTATTTGTGAACAGACAACAGGAAAATGTACTGCAGGCTGCCAAGCTGGTTATGGTGATTCGTGTCAATACAATTGTAGTTATAACTGTAAACAACCAGAAAGTGGAAGTGATGCTGCTATTTGTGAACAGACATCAGGAAAATGTACTGCAGGCTGTCAAGCTGGGTATCAAGGAAATAACTGTACTGAAGGTAGATAATAAACATTCCAGAAATCAAACTAACAAATATATTTTGAATATTTGCAAAGATAATTGAATTAAACTTCGAATGATCTTGGAACAAATAATACCATGTCTGCCCTGCCCTCGCTATCTAAACATTTGTTTGTGTAACTTTGTGTAGTTTTACTACAACTCACATACTTTTTTCTCACACCACATACGTATATTTTTTATATTTTGTATTTTCGACACTTCAAATCCGTAATAAGACGACGGTCAAGTCCAAAATTTAATTTTCGATGAATGGTTTCTGAGTTATTGCCCTTGATTTAGTAAATTTGCGTCAAAATTTTAATGTGGGTGCAATAGAGGCCACAATTTTTAATGGATTTTGATGAAACTTGGTATGAGTATTGAAATTAATAAGACGGTGGTCAAGTTTGAATTTAACAATTTTTTTATGAACGGTTGTTGAGTTATTGCCCTTGATTGCGTCAAAATTTTATTTTGGGTGCAGGTTCAAAAGGATTTTATTGAAACTTGGTGCGAGAAATGGGATCGATACAAATTTTCAATAAATGTTTATTGCCAAATTTATTATTCAAATTAATGCTGCCAGTATGTGTATGTTACCTTGCCTGGCAAGCTATATTTTTAAAATCTATTTATCAAGAGTGTACACAAGGATCATTTGGAGATGGTTGCCATCATTCTTGTGGATACTGTAAAGAAGAGAGACCATGTGATGTTATAACAGGAAGTTGTGGACATACTGGATGTTTAGATGGTTATACTGGGCTTACTTGTCACGAACGTAAGTACTGGTTATACAAAATAATCGCTTATTTGCACTTCAGTACATTACAACTTACTGACCACAATATAGACTTTGGACAACACATACTATATATTTATCAGCAACTCGAGATAATTTGTTTCGTTCATTTTCTGAGATTGAAATACCAAAAATGTCGACCTGAAAAGAATTAATGACGAAATTCAGCTTAAATTTTTATATTGATATATTTAAACCTTTCAAAATATCGTCCTACATATCAGTTTATCTTTCTTTAATAATCAGATTATCAACATAAGTGGTTACAAAACCAACACTAAATAGAAATCTTTTTGGTTGAATTATTTTGAAGCAAAAGAAGTAATCCCTTTCCACCAATGACGTTTTAAAAAATAAAGCTAAATTGTATTTGTACGTTGACGGTTGGAAAACTACGGAGAAGTGGTCATCTACATTTACAATTGTATTTTTGTTTAATTTTGTATATAGTTTCATCTATTATGTATTCATTTGATATACATTTCAGCCCTCCCGACAACACACCTATTAACGATATTAATAATTGTTCCAATATTGATACTTATTATCATCATTGTGGTGTATATGTATAGGTAAGAAATGTCTATAATAAAACTGATCAAAAGAAGATATTGTTTACAAACAACAGTGATAAATTCCACCAATGTTTTTAAATGCTGTGCTGTTATAATCAAAATATTTTTGCATTTTAATCGACAAGTTTTACGATATATAGTATGTTGGCGAGTTGTTCTGTTTTTTGCAACTCACATTATGTAATGGAGGGCCATTTTTATTTCTTGATATGTAGCCTACCATATAATTTCTCTTTATACAGATTTTTTTATTTATATTTATTTGTGGACGTTTGCGGTCGATAGGAACCATGATCGAAAAGGTTAAGAGGGTTATCAAACATGGCAATCTAAATGAAAGTAACTGAATTATCAGATTTGCACATGAACTATTCTGCGTATTAATTTGAAAAGGATGCATGTCACAATACACTAAAGTGTAATAGATGGTGGCATAAATTGAAATTAAGTAAATAATTGAACTAAACAGAATGGAAAACAGATGGTCCATTAAATTATAGCTTTTTAATTGTCTTGTTAGGAAACGACGAAATAGTACTGAAGATGGTCGTCATGAACTTGTTAATATTGAGGATGAATCTAAAAAACATCGTGGTAATTATTAACGTCATTTATTATCTTGTTAGGCTTCAATCAAAGACATTGCTACTCCTTAACTAAAGGAGCGTTATAAACCATTTTTTTCGTTTGTAAAACTTAAACGTTACAGTCAAAATAGTAACGCTACACCGCTAATACAATAAGACTATGTATAGGCATTGTGCACAGAATCCATTTCAAAATAATTTATTTCAACAGCCAAAAAGCAATCACTACATGTCTTTGCCTATCACTAATTAGCACTTTCTACTAGATTTACAAAAATATGGGAATTTTTACTCATAATAAATAATACGATAATTTATTCATTGTTTTCAAACTGTAGTGGTGGTTTATGATAATGTTCCCCAAAATGAAATTGAAGTTGTATATGAGAATTCTGGAGAATCATCGACCTCACCCACACTTATTAAATTAACAAATTTATGGTCCACAATAGAAACTTGCAAAGTGAATGGTACCTTTCACCAACAGTTTCAGGTGAGCGACATCTCATTAAATAAAAAAGTGGAGAGAAAGCCCAGAAAATCTGTATCATATTTCATGGGCCATATATTGGAATAATTACTCAAACTCTTTAACGATTTAATACAGGCGAAAATGTGTGGCAATTCTCTATTATTCCATTGTCAGAAAAACTTACAATTCTCCTATCTAGTTAACTGTTATAAACCTTAATACTGCAATAATGCAATAAAAGATAGAGACCTTCTAGCATGTACAATTTTATTATATGATACCATAATTTTCTGAACACAATATCCCCCGGCTTAAAGGTATCTTGCTCCCTTATTTTTTAGATAAATAAAACACATATCATTCAATAAAGTATATAATAGAAATGCATAAAATTGATAATTACAGAAATTACCAACAGGATTATGTGCTGCCCACTCTATTGCCTTATCAGATGAGAATAAATTGAAAAATAGGTACAAAATGATTTGCGCATGTAAGTATATTTATTGTTTCCCATGCTCTTGTTTACACTGGCTTTGTTGTTTAATGAAATCGGAAATAAACTTTAACAAAATTTATTTTTGTTTTACTACGTTACTGAATATAAAATGATTTTTTTTATATATCGTTCTAGTAATTACTGCACAAAATAATTGTTTGAGTAATTGCTTTAAATGATGCCTCAGTTGTCGCTTTACATAATGCTCAAGTTGTTACCTTAGTGTAGGCCATGTTCAAGATATAAAAAAAAATGTTTTTCAACTATAAATTAATAAAACAACAGTTTATTTAAAAAACTCTTCGTACCATTTTAAAGACCCTATAATCTTTAAAAATGACTAGGTTGGATATTTCATTTTAAGATGATGACACAAGAGTTAAACTGAACATAATAAACAGCGACCCAAGCACAGATTACATCAACGCCTGTTATATTGCGGTAAGATCATTTGAATTATTTCACTTCTAGTGAGGTTTTTGTCACATGAACCAATTATGATTTTTAAGAAAGTTTTTATCTAATAAATACAGTGTTTATCCAATACAAAAAAAGTGAAATATTGAATACGGTTTTTATTCTAGGGTTTTAATACAGAAAAACCATATATCGCATCACAAGGTAAAATAAGTTTGATTTTATTCATATACCCGACAGTTCATACTGTAAAGAAAGGACGATTTTTATAAATTATGTTGATCGAATGTATTCTCAAATGCTTAAGTAAGCTTATCAGTTTTCACAGATCATCGAAATTTGACCTTCATGTGTGTCTAGAATTATCCGCGTTTGGAAGTTAAAATGATGATTCGTCATTACTTGAGACTTGCGATATGTAGAAAAACATCATTATATAATTTAGAAATTGAAAATATATACCTTTACCGTGAGGTATTTTTGGATGAATTAAGCTGTTTTAGTGCATTTATCCTTCTTCCAACTACTAAATAATCAAAACCCAATTCAATCCTAGCAAATGGCGAATCTTACCCTTTAATGACACAATAACCGCACTCGACACAAATTTAATTAAAGGAAAGCATTTCTACGTTATAAATATTCAACAATTCACACTCAAAATTTAATACTATTAATCGAATAATTAATAAGGTGTTAAAGTCAGTCAAGATCTGCAATATGAATAACGATTACCAATGCTTATCAAAATCCAAGCTAAACTAAAGACCCCAATGGCGTTCCAAACAAAATATTGACAAACTTAGATGAATTAGAACTTGAATATGAATGTACTAAAATGGATAATATTTAATAATACACAATCAGGTTTCTATAAATATGATATGAAAAATAAAACTTAATAATCTGCCTTAACGAGCTTCCAATTTGAATAAATGAAGCCAATGATCGTAACACAGTGTTTTTCTTATAATGTGTCGAAAATTTTTTCTGATACTAGGACCTACACATGTTAATATAGTTGACTTCTGGAGAATGATATGGGATGTTGAAACAGGAAAAATTGTCATGTTAACCAACCTCACGGAAATGGGAGTGGTACGTAGGTTTATGGACTATTTGAATATGGAAATAATAACTTTGGATCACAGCTTGCATAATGTGTAATGAATCGGGCCTATGATCATTGGAATTGTTGCTTTAACTTTATTTTGATATATTTATGTAAAGTTCAACATGTATTATTTTCATTTTAAGGTAAAATGTACACTTTATTGGCCTTTACTGGGTAAAGATACTACCTATGGTAAAATAACTATCACAACCATACGAGAAAAGGTCTTCGCAAACTTCACAGTACGAACGTTATGCTTGACTAAAGTATGTATAAAACTTTTAGAGAACAAACACTTACATCATTTCATCTATATTACTTTAAAAATAAAGATATACAAAAATTTGTATCCATAGTAGTAAACTTTGGTTTCCGAGTTCGAAAGCGTATTCAATATTGAACATTGCAAACAGTTGACAAAATCAATAGCTTCGTTGTCTGATCCTTTACTCCTTAAGAATACATACATTGACCCTTATGACATCTTTATTTTACAGGATAAAAACTCAAGAATGATCACACAATATCATTATGTATCTTGGCCGGATAAAAGTGTACCAAATGATATTTCATCATTGGTAGAATTCAGAAATAAAGTTGCTCGTTCAAGTACTGAATTTCCAGGACCAATGGTTGTCCATTGCAGGTAAACTATTTATTATACTATTTATTATATGTATTCCTTTGTTTATACATATATGATGAACCGATCTGAATCCAGAGTGATTTTATCCAATCTGCATGAAACCTAGACAAGGACAATATTGACGATATTTTGCTGAATGAGTGTTTAGTTTACACTGTCTTAGTAAGCACACTTAGGGTTTTAATCTAATAGAAATATAACATTATGTGTTTCGGAAAAAGGAACAATTTTCCTTCCCTTCCCTTGAATCTCACACCACGGTAATGTGTTAACAGGGTGCATTTAAAAAAAAAAGCAAAAAAGTATGATTGTGCTGATGACTAAACGACCTGTTTAATCAGTTTACTACATATGGCAGAACTCACTATTATTATGCTGCTTTAAATTTCAGTGCTGGTGTCGGAAGAACGGGTACATTTATAGCTTTAGATTATCTTATAACAGAGGGAGAAGCTAACAAAGCTGTTGATGTGTTGAACTGTGTTCGCAGAATGCGATATGAAAGAGTGAACATGGTTCAAACGAAGGTGTCCCATTACTTTATCTTACTTGCATGTGACACTCTGTTTTTAAAAAAAGTAAAAATAAAAAAATTATTCTGCAGTTCCCCTGCTTTTTTCTTTTCGTATTTCATGATCAATTTCTAAATAATGAGAAGGTCAGAGATCATAAAATTTCAGAGATAATTTCTTGAATTGATTTTTACAGAGATGCCTGGGACCGACCGATCGATGAAATTTGCGTTTCAGTGTATATTTCAGATATACGTTATAAGTACTAGACAAGTGTATTCGATTTTCAGGATCAATACACATTTTTACATGAAGCATTGTTGAACTGGTATGTATCACACAATGTAACCACTTCAGTTGTTGCTTATCAAACTATTTATCAGGACCTTCTTCAAAAGTCAACAGCAACCATTAAATGTAAACTTGTAAATATCTTCAAGGTAATGTACACACTGTCTAAAAACAGGTTATAGTTGTGGGTTTTTTTTTGCCGTCTGTTTTTTTTTTTTTTTTTTATAAATAAAATTTGTCTCATTAACTTGCGCTTTATATCACATAATTAAAAAAATATTTTGTAATCTATTCTAATATTTTGAATCATTTAGATTGAAATTTTAATTTTATTTAAGGTATATTTTATTTAGCTTGAATGCACTTAAGCAATAAGTTTTGAGCGACATTTAGAGCACATACGATAAGCGTTACTATAACTAGGCTCTTGTACATGAAATGCTACTTCCGATGTCGTGAAGTGTTCAGTGAAATGAACAGGGTTTGAGTGCAACCAACTTGCTAGCCAAATAACTATGCATTTAGAAAATATGAATTATATGTATTCTAATTAACACGTTATTTTAGACACTGTCAGCATATTCACCAAAACAACACAATGGAGACTGCACCACCGCATTACAAGATGAAAATAAGGATAAGAATAGATCTTTAGAAATATTAGCTTGTAAGTCATGTAAACCCTTATTTTTTGTATTTTTTACGTTATATTTTACAGATATCTAATCATAGAGCTTCATATTTCCCTTCGTGTTCACTTAGAATATGTTTCCTCTATTTCAGCTGATAAGTGTAGACCGTATCTGTTGACACCAGTCTCAAATTCTACTGATTACATCAATGCTGTTTATCTACCTGTAAGTTGCTCATAAATACATCATTTCCCATTGCCTCTTTCCAAAATGATAGGAACTTGACACAATGATCCTGAAAATTCAATTTCAGCCCATCAATGGTTATCGTACAGTAATTTCTAAATTTTAGAGCAAATTCAACAAATAATTTAGCTGATGTTTTTATTATACGATTTGTGATTTCAGAGTTATTTTGAAAAACATGGATATATAATAACTCAGACACCATTAGAAACGACTGTAATTGATTTTATTCGACTGGTATTTGATACAGATACTTGTGTTATTGTTGACCTGGATCATAATTTAACACACAACCAGGTTAGCCTTTATAACATTTACTCTTCAATGGATCGATACGCCATTATAATCAACTTTACCTGACAAAAAATGAAAATATGAAAGAGAGCAACTGTGTATGACAACGTTTTACTAAACAATGATTAAGGTTGTCACACACAATTGCTATCTTTTATATATTTAAACGTTATTGATTGCCACGTGCGTCTTCAGCCGGTTTTACCAAAATAACAGCTTTATCACCTACTGTTTTATATACATAAAAATGTTACATATCTTGCAGTCTATTGGGCAATATTTACCAGACGACAAGAAAACTGTTACCCATGGACCCTTTCAACTTTCACGGCAGATAGAATCAATGGAGTGTAAATTCTTCGTTCTCTCTAAACTAACTTTGACCTACACCCAAGATGAGGTATGTTATAGTTTCTTGAAATCAACAGTGCAAATGAATATGAATACACGACAACCATCGTTTGAAAACATAAAGCAGTCCCCTAATCAAATTGTTCGGAGGAGGGGGGGGATTGGGTATGATCTTAGTTGAAGTAATGAAAACGGTATTTGTATTTGTCATAATTTGTTCAAAGGGAGGGGAGGGGGGGGGGGAATCCATTCCCCTTCTCCAACCCTTTGCCTCCTTATAAACTTATAGCTTCGGGTCTAACATAAGGGTTGGCTGAAGACGATTCAAATTATCTCATCGAATCTGTCATATACGACCCCAGCAATCAGATCGAGCAGAATATGATTCGGACTGGTGGACTCTGTGCCTCGATATACCTTAAAACATTAGTACCCAAATATAATGCATGACATTATCGCCAGGTGATTTTTAATCATATTTCAGAGTGAGGAAGAAAGGGTTATATACCACTACCAATGTAATTTCTGGCCAGAAGAATCAACCAAACCAGATTCCTCGTCGCCTTTATTTACACTCATAACAGATATCAACAGTAGAAAAATAGCAATCTGTAAAGACGAATACAGACCAATTCTAATTCATTGCTAGTAAGTTCATTTGGCTACCTATGCAAATCAAACTTAATTGATTTCACAATCTGCAGCGATTTCGTCCATGTTATCTTCTTATCAGTCCAGGATGGGGATATACAAATAAAAAAAAGCTTTAAAGGTTTTTACGCGGAACAATTGCATAAAGTCCAATTTTTTATTGAATATAAATTCAACTGAAAAACAAATGTTTGCTAGGTGTCGCAAGCAGTATAACTTTTTGCACTGTTTGTTAACGAGGCCCTATATGTCAGTATCATATTTTGTAGCGATGGTGCCTGTAAAAGTGGTTTGTTTTGTGTATTAGCCACAATGTTAGAAAGGCTGATAGAAGAACAGAGTGTCAATATTTTCCAAGTTATTAATCAATTCCGAATCATCCGACCACAAATCATTACAAATTATGTAAGTTTACAAGTGTATACACAAGTGGTCTACACTTCTATTAAATAACAAATCTACAATTCGAAGACACGTGGCATATGACTTTTCCATCTATATATCTGTGCATCTTCATCAAGGGTTGGTTTGATCCGTTCGCACCTTGTGGTCCGCCCTAGCATGGTAATAAAAACCGGTCTCAATTGGTTGAAGGTTTGTAACCCTCGAAAATACAAAATATTGCAAATATAAATAATTTATTTCAGATACAGTTCAAATTTTGTTTTGAGGCTATTGGGGAATATTTAGACCATTTTGCTGATTATGCTAATTCCTGCTAATATATAATCATTAAAACGTAAGAAATAATAATCCGCTTAAATTATTATATATGCAATTATTTCAGCATCATTCTTTACATTTATTTCCAAAGATCCAAATTGCAGTCGTACTCTGTACAGTTTGTTTTATATATACCATTAATATGCTTAAAGCCTTGTATAAAATGTACCACAACATTTATCTTAATATTTTGTAATTGCTAAATTATTTTTACTTGGTATTATTTTTGTCGTAAAAAAAAAAATTATTTATATATATGTATATAAATGTATTATTATAGTTGCATATATGAAAAAATTCAAATTATTTATTTCCTGTATTAGAGTAGAGAGTATAACACGAAGAACTCTCCTGCACTAAAAATCTTCTGAAATTTAAACAGTGAAAACTGATCACTCGGAATACATATTATTGCTTGAAAATAAGTAAATGAAAAGAAAATATTACTTCTTAAATACTTGCATTGAAATGCAAAATGCGCCTCCTTCCCCGAAAACTGTAGTAATTTATAAGTATCGTAATTGCTTAACAAATAATATTTTTTTTAATAATTTTAAATCTTATTTTGTATATTTATAGTTACAAATTCTATTAAACAATTTAAAACTAATGTCTTATTTAATGGAATAATTACATGGACGATGTATGTGTCTGTATTAAACTTTTATATCAAATATCCCTCAGTAAATATCTAATTGAATGAAAGCCCGAAACTGTTATATTATACAAATGATTACATGTAACAATAATATCGATAGGCCTACATAGAAATGAAAAAAAAAAACGGTTAAAAGAGAAATTTTGGTTCAAGTATTTACAGCAATTTACCTTATTAATTTCATGTACGCCTTCGTTCCGCTTAAACCACTTTATCGTTTTCTTCAGATCTATAGAGGTAGCTAAACATATTAAGTAGACTACATCTATAAGTAGTGGATAATGTTTAAAAAAAAATGAGAATGTACAATAATGTCAACAACAGGAATATGAAATATAATAAATATAAAGAGTATTATTATGGTAAGTAGCCACAATGAAGGTCCGTTGGCCGAGTGGTCTAGACGGTTGACATGTATTGCTGGCGATTAGGTGCCTGACTCTGAGATCGCTGGTTTGAAACCCGTTCGGGTCTCAGCCAATTTTCAGCGCTAGAATCTGTGCTATACCAAGAAAGTGTTATCCAAATAACGAAAATATTATTATGGTTGTTATCACGTAATCTTTTTGAACCAACAAATTCAATTAGCAAAGCTGCGATTTATATAACCTTCTGAAGGATTTGTTGAGACAGAATTTGTTTTCGCTCCATTTCTTGCCATATCTCCCATTTTCACATATTCATTTTCCTTTCGTTTCTGCACATGTTCTGCAGCATCAAGCACTTCATTTTGTTCATTATGTAATTTATCACTACAACAACTACCAACAGTCGAGATAGAATCAGTGTCTCCTTCCTTCGGTTCCAATGTAGTCTCTCTGACGTCCGATGTATGGTTGTTGGCTGCTTCTACGGAGCTACTACTTGGATTTGGGACTGCTTGATTGGCTCTACCCATATGAATATAAGGGCTGCGATCGCCTGTCGCTGCTGACTGCCTTGGGGAAGGTTCGGCTTGCCGTGGTCTTTGTTGATTTGAAACATCACTACCAACAGGTTGTTGGGGTCTCACTAATGATTGGTCATTGGTTTGTTCCACTTTTTCATAAGGATCAGTTTGATTGACATATGGTCTGCCATCTCTTTCGTTATGTTTGGCCCGAACAAGATTTGAACCACTTGAAGAATCCACAACAATCCGAGGTAAGGGTCGGTTTGATAAATTGTTATAGGATCTCGATTGTGTGCTTGGTTCCTCGTAAAGGTTATTATTAACCGCTATATCTGGAGGTAAATCGGGTATATCGTCGTATATTACTTCTTTTGTTCGTCGTCTTTCAGAAACTAATAACTTTCGTCGCCATCTGATAAATAAAACAAATTAGCATTTTTTAAAAATGATTTACAAAGCAATTGGCCAGCCAGCAAGTATTCTGAAATTCTGGGCAGAAGAGATGTGACGCTATCGAAAGTAAAGTATCCGTATAAAATCGAAGCATATCTCACCTATTTCTGCACAAGAAGTAAATAATAATAGCAATAAGGATACAAATTACGAAACCACAAAGCACACCAATCAACCCAACGTACAGCCTTTCCAATCCATTATCTTGGATAACTGCTCCCACTGAAATAATATTAATATATCTGGAACAAATAGAGATCCTCTGGCGCCTGCAGCTAATATGCACAGTACGGACATGCGTACTAATCAGAATAACAAAAAAGAACATTTTTTTTAAAAATAATATAATTCAATATATATAGTGCGAATATTATATTAATAATATATTTCAACCAAAAACTAGACCTAATTCTAAAGAAAAGATTTGCCACTGGCGCCTTCGGAATGTCTGTTGCATATTGTAGTTGATTCTGTGCGTAGCATCACAAGTTTCTAACTTTTAACATACATATGTTTTGCTTCGTGTTAATTTTTTTTTTCTTTTTGCAACATTCTTGTTTTCGAAATTTTGTTTTAATTTTGACCCAATATAGGTTTGTATGTTTACGCTGTTAAAAGGGGACAGTCACTACAATGTTTGATACTGAATATCTCAAATTTCTCCCATCAAGTAAGCAAATATTGAAACAGAGCATTAGATTATTCAGGAAATTGAACGATCACGAAAAATACATGTTAACAATTTCATCAACGCAGAGCCAACTGTGCCTATTATGCATTTGTCTCGCATTTTAACTTTTTGATTCTATTTACGTTATGGCGCTTTCATATTCCAGTCAGATAATGATAATGATAAAAGATAGAAAGGGTTAATTGTACCATCGGGATCTGTAAATATACAATCCAATCCGATAAAACCTTCCAAACAGCCACCAATACATTCACCGTCATTAGTATTACACGTAGAGTTTATTATGCAGTTTCTTTCTTCACAACTTATAGTACAATTCGTTCCATAAAAATTCATAGGGCATTCTACAAAAGGAAAAAATGGCTCTGACAGGCGAGTGAGGGTGAGTGGCTTTCGTGAGGCATGTTATGTAATAACCATTGTATGTGAATTAAATGCTGTGTTTTGGTAAATAAGCCAGTCTTGTTATGCGTCCATCATTTCATATTTTCCAGAGGCTTAAAATATAAATCTCATGTTTCATTTCATGTTTGCCCCATGTTTAAAGTGAAGATCTGGGGACATTATCAAGCAAGTCGAAACTTCTTACTGTGTGTCAGAAAAAAAGGATTTTGATCATCAAGTTAGGGTCTACAACACCCACCCTTATTCAAATATTACAAGAACATGCACCAACTGTTAATAACAGGAAATAACAGAAAAATAACAGAAAAAGTCGTAAATCTAAACTCGAAATTGATAAACATTTTTTTTTAATTCATAATCGTGTGTTTGTTTACATTACATAAAGTGAGTAAATATGACTCTTTTTTTCTGGCGATTATATTATTTGGAGTTTGCCAGAAAGGTGTGTTCCATTATTGTATTAGCTTATTAAAAAATTAAAAAGAGATTTTGATTTATCTTAGTCGTGATATACTGTTTATAAACAGTAATGATAATATACTTGTTTTAACTCCCGGTCTTTTGGATAGGATACAATGAAAAAGTCAAGTTATGCCAGTTTCAATAATTGTAGTTTCTATTATGTACACAATAATGAATACAATCAATCTTGTTTTGTTTGTTGTAGCACGTGCTGAAGGTGGGGCTATATGTTAGTGGTGCTATGTGCAGACAACTATCGTCCCTCTCTCTAAACATTTACAGTAATTTAGAGTGGTGCTCTGTGCAGACAACTATAGTCCCTCTCTCTAAACATTTACAGTAATTTAGAGTGGTGCTCTGTGCAGACAACTATAGTCCCTCTCTCTAAACATTTACAGTAATTTAGAGTGGTGTTCTATGCAGACAACTATAGTCCCTCTCTCTAAACATTTACAGTAATTTAGAGTGGTGCTCTGTGCAGACAACTATAGTCCCTCTCTCTAAACATTTACAGTAATTTAGAGTGGTGCTCTGTGCAGACAACTATAGTCCCTCTCTCTAAACATTTTCAGTAATTTAGAGTGGTGCTCTGTGCAGACAACTATAGTGCCTCTCTTTAAACATTTACAGTAATTTAGAGTGGTGCTCTGTGCAGACAACAATAGTCCCTCTCTTTAAACATTTACAGTAATTTAGAGTGGTGCTCTGTGCAGACAACTATCGTCCCTCTCTCTAAACATTTACAGTAATTTAGAGTGGTGCTCTGTGCAGACAACTATAGTCCCTCTCTCTAAACATTTACAATAATTTAGAGTGGTGCTCTGTGCAGACAACTATAGTCCCTCTCTCTAAACATTTTCAGTAATTTAGAGTGGTGCTCTGTGCAGACAACTATAGTCCCTCTCTCTAAACATTTACAGTAATTTAGAGTGGTGCTCTGTGCAGACAACTATAGTGCCTCTCTCTAAACATTTACAGTAATTTAGAGTGGTGCTCTGTGCAGACAACTATAGTCCCTCTCTCTAAACATTTTCAGTAATTTAGAGTGGTGCTCTGTGCAGACAACTATAGTCCCTCTCTCTAAACATTTTCAGTAATTTAGAGTGGTGCTCTGTGCAGACAACTATAGTCCCTCTCTCTAAACATTTACAGTAATTTAGAGTGGTGCTCTGTGCAGACAACTATAGTGCCTCTCTCTAAACATTTACAGTAATTTAGAGTTGTGTTCTGTGCAGATAACTATAGTCCCTCTCTCTAAACATTTACAGTAATTTAGAGTGGTGCTCTGTGCAGACAACTATAGTCCCTCTCTCTAAACATTTACAGTAATTTAGAGTTGTGTTCTGTGCAGACAACTATAGTCCCTCTCTCTAAACATTTACAGTAATTTAGAGTTGTGTTCTGTGCAGACAACTATAGTCCCTCTCTCTAAACATTTACAGTAATTTAGAGTGGTGCTCTGTGCAGACAACTATAGTCCCTCTATCTAAACATTTTCAGTAATTTAGAGTGGTGCTCTGTGCAGACAACTATAGTCCCTCTCTCTAAACATTTACAGTAATTTAGAGTGGTGCTCTGTGCAGACAACTATAGTGCCTCTCTCTAAACATTTACAGTAATTTAGAGTGGTGCTCTGTGCAGACAACTATAGTCCCTCTCTCTAAACATTTACAATAATTTAGAGTGGTGCTCTGTGCAGACAACTATAGTCCCTCTCTCTAAACATTTACAGTAATTTAGAGTTGTGTTCTGTGCAGACAACTATCGTCCCTCTCTCTAAACATTTACAATAGTTTAGAGTGGTGCTCTGTGCAGACAACTATAGTCCCTCTCTCTAAACATTTACAGTAATTTAGAGTGGTGCTCTGTGCAGACAACTATAGTCCCTCTCTCTAAACATTTACAGTAATTTAGAGTGGTGCTCTGTGCAGAAAACTATAGTCCCTCTCTCTAAACATTTACAGTAATTTAGAGTGGTGCTCTGTGCAGACAACTATCGTACCTCTCTCTAAACATTTACAATAATTTAGAGTGGTGCTCTGTGCAGACAACTATAGTCCCTCTCTCTAAACATTTACAGTAATTTAGAGTGGTGCTCTGTGCAGACAACTATAGTCCCTCTCTCTAAACATTTACAGTAATTTAGAGTGGTGCTCTGTGCAGACAACTATAGTCCCTCTCTCTAAACATTTACAGTAATTTAGAGTGGTGCTCTGTGCAGACAACTATCGTACCTCTCTCTAAACATTTACAATAATTTAGAGTGGTGCTCTGTGCAGACAACTATCGTCCCTCTCTCTAAACATTTACAATAGTTTAGAGTGGTGCTCTGTGCAGACAACTATAGTCCCTCTCTCTAAACATTTACAGTAATTTAGAGTGGTGCTCTGTGCAGACAACTATAGTCCCTCTCTCTAAACATTTACAGTAATTTAGAGTGGTGCTCTGTGCAGACAACTATAGTCCCTCTCTCTAAACATTTACAGTAATTTAGAGTGGTGCTCTGTGCAGACAACTATAGTCCCTCTCTCTGAACATATTCAGTAATTTAGATTTAGATTTAGAGTAAATCATGCTATAACATCCGTTTATACTACAAAAAGGTCCAAAGGAATTGTCGATAACATAGTATAAGAGCTTTGCCTCACCTTGGACGCAATCTACACCAGACCAGCCGTCTTCACAATTACCATCACAAGATCCATCAATAGAGTTACAGTCGGTCATATTTATACACCGTCTTGCATTACAGTTAAACATACAGTTAACTCCATAAAGACCAACTTGACATTCTGAATACATACATACACGTGTATGAGTAAAAGTAAGATCCTATGATTTCCAGAATGTCAAAACAAAATGATCTTGCAGTTCCTCTCCTAAGAGGCCACCTTCATTCAGCGACCGTTTTTGAATATTCCCTTGAGTGGTCTCTGAATGCAGGTTCTACTGTATATATATAAAAACGGTATATATATAAAAACGGTATGAAAATTAATTTAATGATAGTGTATGGTTATTCTTAATATGATATTGGCCCTATATAAAAAATAAGGCTTTAAAATATGGATATTTTTGTTACTGTGGGACATTCCAAAATTTGGTTGCATACCTTTATCGCAACTGTTTCCTTGCCAGCCGGGTTGACAGTCTCCTTTACATATTCCAGTCATGGGATCACACCCTTTTCCATCACAGAACTGTCCGTTACTAGTACATTTTTTGCTGCAAGCTTCACCATATGTACCGAAACCACATTCTAGAAATTATTTTACAGGAATGATGTGAATCAAAAATAGTGTTAATTTGTCATCTTGAAATAGTAATTGTCAAGCAAAACAGAACTTTAACGTCTACCTGTAACTGGTGACATCTGCGATTTTTCTGTTTCAGAGATCTCCAATTTAAATTATCTCAACCTTTTTTACAAACATTTTGAATATAAAGAAAACTGTATTAAACTTTTGTGAAATAAAAAAATCAATTTGTTTATCCAGTTGAAAACATTACCTCAGGGGCGCGGGAACAAATTTCAGGTTGGGGGGGCAAACTATTTCAAAGTCAAAAAACTGTTATCATTCATATACCTTTATTTCAAAATTAATCGAATTTTGGGAGATAACTCAAAAGAATTAAGACAAAAATTATTATTTATTCAAATAATTTGATTGTGATAGAGAATCTTATATTATTTACCAGCTTCGAAGGTTAAAAAACCAAGGAAATTTACAAATATGGCCTTATGAGACAATTACATATTTAGGCTACCCGGTACATGTAATTATTTTATTTCATTTTTTGGGGGGGCAAAAGATATTTTTGCCCCCCAACAAAAATTTTTGGGGGGGCATTTGCCCCCCCCCCCCCCGCCCCCCCTGTTCCCGCGCCTATGCATTACCTTGAGTACAGTCTACTGCTGTATATCCAGGTTTACATCCGGTTTCACATTTACCATCAAAAGTATTACATGATGATGATGTTTGACATTGTCTTTGAGTACACTGTTTTTCACAACTAGTTCCATATGTACCAGCACAATCTGTAAAGAAAATTGTGTCAAAGACTTGTTGTTGCTAGGTCCCTTTCAGATTTAAAAGGCTGTATTATATATTAAAACATATCCCAACCAGGAGCTTTTAATAACAGGACAATAGTGAAACAATGAAAATAGTTAGAAACTGTTACAATACGGTCTTTAAGTATGTCTATTTTATAATGCCAATAAATTCAATTATTCTACCTTGATCACATCTATCTCCTGACCATCCTTCTTGACATTTAATTCTACCAGTCCCAGGACAGATACCAGTTACATGATTACAAACATCATTACCATAACAATGACACGTTTCTTGACAATTATTACCAAATGTTCCACTCTTGCAAACTTGGAAAATACAGAAAAAAATGTTGTAAGAAGTGAATATTTAATAACAAATGTGTTTAATGAATTTAGTAAAAACATCTAAAGAAAATATTTTAAAAAGTGGAATGATAACATTTAAAATCTTTGGATTATGAAGTACAGTTTCATCGAATAGTTGTTTCAAGCCTATAGCTCAATTTCGTCAGTATTATGATGTTGGACCTCAGTTTCTTCTGCAATTTAACACTGCCGCCACTTGCAATACTTTAAAAGCATTATCATAATATGCGGATCATTAGCGATCATGACGTTATCGTACATAGCTCTACAATTCAAAATTCATTCCATCAAAATTATGACGTAACATGAAATAATTATCCTGCAAGAATTGTCGGTATCCCTTTTTCGTATCATTTGTGTCATTTATATGATATTGTCTATAAAATAGTATAACATTCTTCTAAGTATAATGTTGCATGTCAACATATAAACAATATTAAAGACAAGTCCAAAAATATGACTAGGTGTAGGTCCAAGTCAATCTATACTTTAGAAAAAGCGATTGGAAAATATATACTTTGATAGAAAATAACTCAATGTTAATCGATAAACGACATCAGCTTGTTCCTTCTCGTTTCCGAGTGTTCATTCCTGACTATTTGTTCTCAGAGAATACAACACTCGATGTTTCATAACTGCCCTTCCCAGCTTTTGAAAACCGATGCTGACGTCAAAAAAGATTTACCTGAATCACACTTTGGTCCAGTCCATCCAGTCTGACAACCATTATTACAATATCCAGTAATATGATTACAATCTGTTGGTATTTTACAAGATTGGTTGTTATCACATCGCTGACTACAGCTTTCACCATAAAATCCATTTAGACATTCTTAAAAACAAAATTCAAAGTCTTAATTGAACATTCAAGTGGTTTTGAAGAAATCCATGAGTTAAAAAAATAGGTAATCCGCTTACCTTGAGTACAGTCTACTGCTGTATATCCAGGTTTACATCCGGTTTCACATTTCCCATCAAAAGTATTACATGATGATGATGTTTGACATTGTCTTTAGTACACTGTTTTCACAACTAGTTCCATATGTACCAGCACAATCTGTAAAGAAAATTGTGTCAAAGACTTGTTGTTGCTAGGTCGTTTAAGCCCTTTTCAGATTTAAAAGGCTGTATTATATATTAAAACATATCCCAACCATTAGCTTTTAATAAAAGGGCAATAGTGAAACAATGTCAATAGTTAGAAACTGTTACAATACGTCTTAAAGTATGTCTATTTTATAATGCCAATAAATACTATTATTCTACCTTGATCACATCTATCTCCTGACCATCCTTCTTGGCATTTAATTCTACCAGTCCCAGGACAGATACCAGTTACATGATTACAAACATCATTACCATAACAATGACACGTTTCTTGACAATTATTACCAAATGTTCCACTCTTGCAAACTTGGAAAATACAGAAAAAAATGTTGTAAGAAGTGAATATTTAATAACAAATGTGTTTCATGAATTTAGTAAAAACATCTAAAGAAAATATTTTAAAAAGTGGAATGATAACATTTTAAATCTTTGGATTAATGAAGTACAGTTTCATCGAATAGTTGTTTCAAGCCTATAGCTCAATTTCGTCCGTGTTATGATGTTGGACGTCAGTTTCCTCTGCAATTTAACACTTGCAATACTTTAAAAGCATTATCATAATATTGTGCGGATCATTAGCGATCATGACGTTATCGTACATAGCTCTACAATTCAAAATTCATTCCATCAAAATTATGAGGTAACATGAAATAATTATCCTGCAAGAATTGTCGGTATCATTTTTTCGTATCATTTGTGTCATTTATATGATATTGTCTATAAAATAGTATAACATTCTTCTAAGTATAATGTTGCATGTCAACATATAAACAATATTAAAGACAAGTCCAAAAAATATGACTAGGTGTAGGTCCAAGTCAATCTAAGCTTTAGAAAAAAGCGATTGGAAAATATATACTTTGATAGAAAATATACTCAATGTTAATCGATAAAAAACATCAGCTTATTCCTTCTGGTTTCCGAGTGTTCATTCCTGACTATTTGTTCTCAGAGTCCGAAATTGATAGAAAACAACACTCGATGTTTCACAACTGCGCTTCCCAGCTTTTGAAAACCGATGCTGACGTCAAAGAAGTAGAACAAGATTTACCTGAATCACACTTTGGTCCAGTCCATCCAGTCTGACAACCATTATTACAATATCCAGTAATATGATTACAATCTGTTGGTATTTTACAATATTGGTTGTTATCACATCGCTGACTACAGCTTTCACCATAAAATCCATTTAGACATTCTTAAAAACAAAATTCAAAGTCTTAATTGAACATTCAAGTGTTTTTGAAGAAATCCATGAGTTAAAAAAATAGGTAATCCGCTTACCTTGAGTACAGTCTACTGCTGTATATCCAGGTTTACATCCGGTTTCACATTTACCATCAAAAGTATTACATGATGATGATGTTTGACATTGTCTTTGAGTACACTGTTTTTCACAACTAGTTCCATATGTACCAGCACAATCTGTAAAGAAAATTGTGTCAAAGACTTGTTGTTGCTAGGTCGTTTAAGCCCTTTTCAGATTTAAAAGAATATCCCAACCAGGAGCTTTTAATAACAGGACATTAGTGAAGCAATCTCAATAGTTAGAAACTGTTACAATACGGTATTTTCTTCTTTAAGTATGTCTATTTTATAATGCCAATAAATTCAATTATTCTACCTTGATCACATCTATCTCCTGACCATCCTTCTTGACATTTACTTCTACCAGTCCCAGGACAGATACCAGTTACATGATTACAAACATCATTACCATAACAATGACACGTTTCTTGACAATTATTACCAAATGTTCCACTCTTGCATACTTTAAAAAAGAACGGTTGATGAGAATTTTATAAGACATAAGATAATATTCCGATAGAGGATGGTAGATATTTTATTTAAATAGAATCGATTTTTCTATTGCTTGTCAAAATGATGGGGAGACAATTCATTTCACTCTCCTGTACCATCTTCTTATGACTTGACATCTTTGATGATTTCAAGATTTACCTGAATCACACTTTGGTCCAGTATATCCAGTCTGACAACCATTATTACAATATCCAGTAATATGATTACAATCTGTTGGTATTTTACATGATTGGTTGTTATCACATCGCTGACTACAGCTTTCACCATAAAATCCTTTTAGACATTCTTAAAAACAAAATTTCAAAATAAATATCTAACGTGTTTCTACTTCAAAACTAGTAGTTTAGTCATCCAATTCATCAGAATCTATCGCCTATAGGCCTACTGCGATGACCAACAACTATTCAATTTGGTATATCAGCATCTGCTGGAAGCGGACGTTAAATGGCATGTAAAAACCAAACATTCTATTTTCGCCTTTATGTTTGCTAATCGACTTTATATGTCCGTATTAATTTCAAGATTTAACATCCAATTGTTGTGGAGTATCAGCGCAGATGGAATCCACTTACCTTGTACACAATCAACTCCTCTGTAACCAGGTTTACAACCTGTCTGACATTCACCATTAAATGTATTACAGGATGATGTTCCTTTACATTGTCTAAGAGAACATTGTTTGTCACAGTTGGGGCCATATTTATTCTCACATCCTATAAAAACGATATGAATTTAAATTTTTCATTCACAAAACTGGAATCATATCCCTTCCTCATTCTACAGTTCATAACACATACAAAATGCAGTATCTCATCCATCCATTTTTTATATTCTGAACATCAAAACGACGGAAAGAATGTAAATCTTAATTTGAAATGCTAATCAGATAAATGGTACGGAATTATTGGTGTACTTACTCTGGTCACAGCTATCTCCAACCCACCCTTGCTGGCATTTTTCACCACCAGTGCCAGGACAAATACCCATGATTGGATCACATATATCGCTTGCATAACAATGACACAATCCTTCACAATTCTCACCAAACGTATTTCTGGCACATGCTGTAAATGGTAAATGTATTTAGAAAACTGTGGAATTTGTATCATATAAGCGACAAAACTAGTGTATTGACAGCATTATGATGAGGATAGTGTTGTATAAACTGGTAGTATGAAACAGACAAGTCCACAATATAAATGCTCAAACACTACATACCATATGCCTGTATTTCACAAAGTTGAAGGTCTGTTTCAGCACTATAATCAGCTGGGTATGGCGGATTAGCTCGACTATTTTTCATTTTAAGGTACTTCCCAGTTTTATTACATGATATCGTTGTGATATCATACAATTGTTCATCTGTATGTTGGTAACAAAGTTCACCCTCGGTTAAATCTGATGTGTTTCCAATATACACAGAAAATCCACGTAAACTTGCAATAGCTAAAACAGGAGAAATTATAATATACAGTGCATATTTCAAATTCAACTATCTGCAATCTTTTTTTTTTTATTTAAAAATAATGAGACTGATGTTATAGTCTATTGGAATATCGAAGAAGTTAGACTTTGAGTTTTGTAAAAAAAATATTACCTCCTTTCATATAGTATATAGATACGTCTTTTATGTAATAGAGTGACTCCAAATTCACATCTAAATAAATATCTACATCTAGACGATATTCCTCTAAACAAGACGTCTTGTCTTGTGTTATATTACCATCAACGATTATGTCATAATTAGAGCCGCTATTTCTTGGTATTTCGACATATATTTGTTTCTTCAATGCCACATTCTCTGTAACAATATAACAACTTAAATCGCACAATCGAAAATATATCTAGACTTGGTATGGAATTTTCAACACTTCCCTCACAAAAACTGGTTATGTGCAAGCATGTTTTTCTACAGTCCTGCACGTTTATACATCCCAACTAACTCGAAATGAAAGTCCATAATATACAACACATAGTTTTTGAGAGCCAAAACAAAAATATTACCGAAGTTATAGGGAATTAACATTGGACCCTTGAATAAAAACCTTGATATTGAGCACTTAGTTGTTTTTTAAAAATAAAGACTTAAATTAATACATGATAAAAAGGTCCTCGTCAAAATTCAAAATATTTTCTAACTGTAGATTTGCACCCTGTAGAATACAACAGTCTTCTGATTTAAGTTAAATCGTAACATGCCAAGTGGAATGACGTTAAAATTAAGTACGTGTAATATGTATAACGTTCTTCTTCATAGACAATTTTAATCTGACGTAGAATATAAGAATTAAAGAATTCATGTTCTCGAGTAAAAGAACTTATCTTGTATTTTTCTATAATTTGCATTACTAAATAGGTTTACTCAAAGCTGAAATATGCTTTGACTGAACTAAACATACAGTTCCCGATTTGTGAACGACCACAGACCACAGACGCACTTTGGAATCGGACTGGATCCATAGACTGAAGTCCATGGCACCGAAGGGCATCAATGAATTTTATTAGTAGGATCACATCACTGGCCCTTATATCTGTACTAAACATACGTTTATATTTTTAAAAAAAATAATACAAGCCAATACAATTGTTAAAAATCGATTACTTACGTTTTTGACATTTTTTGCCTGACCACCCTTCTGAACAGATACTACAATCTCCAGTAACATTGTTTAAACCACTTCCACAGTTATTAGCATAATAACATAGAAAATCAAAACAATCTTCACCTATAAAATATTTTTATATTATTAAATGGTTTTAAATTACATCAGTAAGTTTTATATATCATTTTTATATTATTTAAATACATCTCAACAACTAAAGTTTGTGCATCTGCTTAATAATACATACCATAAATAAGGGTTGCAGAGGTGAAGAGAACAAAACTAAAAATCCACCGCGACCGAGTCGACATCATTCGATTACATTCGTCATTGAAAATGAAATGATTTTTATGAAAATCGGTCATAACCACAACTAAAAGGACTATAAATACCCCAATATAAAAGAATATATACAGTTGATCTAAAGAGTTGTCAAGGGTAGTGAATAGACCAAAAACATTACCATTACATTTTTGAAACATGCAATTCATTGAAGATTAATAGGTTAGAAAAATAATTATCATTTTAAGTATAAAAATAAAGTGGTTTTGATGATCACGGGAAAGTTTTGGCTATTGATCAACTAGGTTACTTCAGCAGCGGAAAAGATGTATATCAACAAATATACTAATTTATATTCAAAAATTGCCCCTTTCATGCTAAACAATCTACTTGACATATAAGGCGACAGGCCTACACCTTATGATATACAAAATCAGTTGAAAATGAAAAGAAATAAATTGAGTTTTACGTGACTCCTGTTACGTACTGATATGTTCCTGTGCGTTCTGTTTACGACATCAAGTGAAGAAGCACTTTCTGGGTTAGTGATCGTTGGGTAGGAGCACATTGTTGGGAGGAAAAATACGAAAGTTTTATTTATCGGACAATGACGGGCATTATAGATAATTTGAATGCATATCAAACGTATAAATGCCAATAGATAAGGTTTTATTTTCCAGAGAAAGCCTGCAAAACAAACATTATACATGTAGAGTCAAAATCAAATCCAGAAAAAGAGAAATTTCAGCACAGAGCTATTTTACGGTTTTTATATGCCCACATTATAATATTGATGAGTTCGATATTGACGACGAACGGTTTTTATGTTATTGCCCCTGAATTAATCAAAATCGGTCGAATTGGCATGTAAACGCTACAAAGACTACAGTTTTCATCTGATTGGAAAACTTTTGTGTGAACGCTTGAACATTTTTTATATTGACTAATTATCAGTGAACTTTTCTTGACTTGCTAGGCAACCAATTGTTGATCTTGATAGGCATAACCCGTAAGATAATCAAAAAACCTTGTTAAGGAGAAGATGTTTCGAAAAATGTGACAAAAAATGAACTGAAAGCTGTTGTGTGTGTTTTGACCCAAAGAATTCTTTTCTGTCAAGGAAGCTTAAATTCCAATGTAAGATTTTAAAAGTTGTTGACCAACCCTAGAAACTTGTCGATCATAGATAGTATTACATATTGATTCCAACAGGTGTAACAAGGACTCGGAGTTTGCACGGAACAGTAAAATTCTAATTTATATATAGGTGAACATAATTAAGAATTGATTAAAATATATACACGCCATTACTTTGTGGCTTTGAAGAAGACAATCGTGAAAAAAGTGGGTCTTGATTGTGATTCTCGAGAGCCTATATTATATCAACGCCTTGTAAAGTTTGATTTACTGAACGAACTTATTTTGATATATTGTCCATACTTTATGTATACTGCTGTCTAAACCATAAAATTTAATTCATAATAAAGGAAAGACATAATAATACATGTACTGTGTCAGTAGAACCTTTCGTTTATTGTTCTGGTTTATCTACATTCCGATAGCAACCAGCCTAAATAGTGGTGTAAATAATTTGACTATTTATATTATATGATATACAGCGTTGCTATTGACATGTGTATTGATGTCAGGTATAGAACACAGTCTGCCATTCTTGTACTTATACTTTACTAAAAGTACTTTAATGTTGTGTATCTTAAAGGATAGCATTAAACGGCATTGACTAGCCTAGTAGCCTATAGTCATATAATCGCCCTCGAGTTCTCGCCATATTTTGGCAGAATATCATAGTTTCATCTTCAAGCAGGCCAATTACTATTCGTTAAGGGGTAGGGGTCTTAGATCGTCTATTGCATGGTCGTCCTTTGCAATGATTATACATAGGCTTGACTAATTTTATACCTGACCAATGTGTCTAAATGTAACAGGGTAGGCCTCGATGTTGGCCTACTAGTGGTAATAAGAATGGTCGATATAATCTGACGATAATGTGTTTGCTTATGATAGCTTACTCTGACTAAATTGCCAATATTTTTTTATATCCCTATGGCAGTAATTACTTTTAAGACATGTTGTTTGACTTTTTCAAACAAATAAAATAATATTGTTGGCTGTTTCCGAAGATCAGTAAATTGGTTCGAATTATTCTAGGTAAGGTTATAGAATTGTTGCGTCGATTTTCGATTCCATTATCATTGTATTAGCCTTAAGAATTGTAGGTTTTGCAGAGCTTTCTACATAATTCTTTTAGAGGTATGCACGAAAATATGATCATGGCATTGGGAAGGTCAATTAACTGTTGAGATCAGTTTCATCAATTTTGAGCTTGTTCTAGATCGTTTATTCAATTTTTCCAAATTAAGTATTTGTTCATCCGAGGCGCTGTACAATTGGGAGAATCAAACCCGCCCTCCCTCGAATCAAAATAATAAAAGGAAAGACGAGTGAAAATAATTTCGTTTGGACTTGATTCTTTGAGGAATATTTCTTTTGGTGATTCATTAGTCTAAAACGTATAAAAAAGGAATTAATGTTTTCAAGCTAGCGAGGATTGTCGATCTTTAAATATGTATCTAAATACCGAAATCCCCCCACCAACACGGTTTTCTATCTGTATGATCCAGTACTACGAACCTCTTAGTAGTATTAAACGAAGGAACCAGAGTAGTCGCTTCAGCAATAGCAGTATATCCAGTTTAGCTGGATTTTGCTAGAGCCTTCGACTCAGTACCACATGAAAGGCTGTTAAAGCCTAAACAGTTATGGAATCAAGAGTGAAGTCCTAAAATGGATTCGTCAATTTCTGAGAGGCCGAGGCCACAGGTACGAATCAGTGGAGCAGAGAGCAGCTGGAAACCAACTACCATTAGCATACCACAAGAAAGTGTCCTAGGACCTGTACTGTTTATTATATCCATTAATGACAAAACAGCAATCTTGAAGTAGAGTTGGAATCGCCTCGAGCAACTTATGATCTTCCTGTGGATCCTAATGCAGCTGCAGCTGCTGTGGATGGTATTGATGAAACTATGCCAAAAGATACAAGACATGCTGTTCGATGTGAAAGACCACATAGGATCAGAAGACCTCCTGTTTGGTCGTGAAGTCACGACCCGGGACGTGTCCTTTTAAGAGGGGGAGCTATGTTGTGTACGGTTCGACACTCGTATCGGGTAATTTGCGTCTGGTGTGATTGGACTACATATATAGATCACGTGGTTATAAGTCCGTTTGGTTTATGATTTGAGAGATGATAATCGGCAGATGATCAGAATGGCTTGTTCGGAAAGGTTCGCTTCGCTTTAGTGTTTTCCAAGGGCATGTCTCCCTCTCACTATTGAAGGTTTGTTGTATGATATGTTGCCCTTGTTGTCCTTGTTAATAAATGATAATTAACGGCATTCTTGTTTCCTTACACCATGGTCAAGTGTCATGGTAACGTCCGCCATCCATAATACAGTATGTCCGAATAAAAGTGGTAGAAGAATAAGTACATGTATTTGCAAAATTGAAAGAATTCTTATGTCAGCAATTCTCATAAAATTTTTTTAATTATTTTAAGAATATTTAAAAATGGTTTCCCTTATTTTCATATATATACATATATATACCATAATTGGACCGGTAATACTTATATCAATAGAAAGTAGAGGTGTTCTAATGACTGGGAAAAATACCAGATGGTCCCACAAGTCCTTGATTAACTCGTAATTAGGCTAATTATGACGAGATTTCCCTCGGTAGGGTACTACCATAGGTATGTACGTCAAGTCTCAAATGTCTCATTCATTAACATTTTCCACAACAACAATGGCATTTTGGTATTCCATTTATTATCTCTAGCAAAAGGCAATAAAACGTTTAAATATCAATTTGTAAAAACATTATGAACTAGAATTGCTTACAATTATGAACGTATTTCGACAGCCTTAAAATATTATGTAGGCTAAATTTGCAATAACCTACATCTAGACGATATATTGAATATCATTTGACCTAGTTTTCAAAGTCGTGAAATAATTAGGTCACACCTTCCGTAACAGTCAAAGATGGCGAAAATATGAAAATTATCAATTTTTGCTGTATTTAAGTACACTTATCTCTATGAATTTTTTAAGTAAGCCAAATTTAAAAATACCCACTCGAAGACAATATATTGAATATTATTTGACCTAATTTTTAAGGTCATAGATTAAGTGGGTCACACCTTCCGTAGCCGTAAAAGTGACCTAAATTTGAAAAAATCGAAATTCGAATAATTCGAAAAAAAATACGAAATTCAAAAATCGGTCTCCAAGAAAAGGTAGATAATATTACAATGTATCTATGTGCTAAATTTCATCGAAATCGGTCCATCAATAGTGTCTGAATTTCGGCTTTAAGAATTGTAACGAAAATTCAAAATGGCGGCCGATATGGCAGCTTGACCTAATTTTTTAGGTCAAATTGATTACTATTGACAAGTTATTTGTAAAACAGTTTTCACTTTTCACCTAGCTGTTATAGACCGGAAGTTACGTAATTACGTCATTTGAGGCTAAACCGGAAGTCGAATTTTTTTTTTCAAAATTTCACAAAAATTATAATCATATCGCCTATCATTTGGTAAAGTTTCAAAATTTTACCATTTATATTAAACGAGAAATCGCGGTCTGAAATTTTTGCCGATGACCCTTGAATATTGAATTGCAAATCGTGGGTAAAAGATTTGACCGAATTGCATAAAACCTATAATTGTTAGTTGCCAAATACATTGAAGTTTTCAAATCTGAAAATCCGGTCGAAATCGAACTGAAAATAAAATTGCCAAAGCCGAAAAACCTCATCTTCCGGTACTCACTTCCGGTCAGAGATAGAACTTCCGGATTTGTTTTATTTGATAATAGAAATCATTCTAAGATCAACTGTAGATTTGGAATTTCTGTACCTTTTACCAGTTCGTCTGCAAACTCATCCGAGAATCGCAAAAAAAAAAAAAAAAAAAAAAAAAAAAAATTTTGAACGTATTTCGAAGCCTTAAAATATTATGTACGTTAAATTTGCAATGACCTACATCTAGACAATATATTGAATATCATTTGACCTAGTTTTCAAAGTCATAAAATAATTAGGTCACACCTTCCGTAACAGTTAAAGATGGCGAAAATATGAAAATTACCAATTTTTGCTGTGTTTAAGTACACTTATCTCTATGAATTTTTTAAGTAGGCCAAATTTAAAAATACCTACTATTAGACAATATATTGAATATCATTTGACCTAGTTTTCAAAGTCATAAAATAATTAGGTCACACCTTCCGTAACGGTTAAAGATGGCGAAAATATGAAAATTACCAATTTTTGCTGTGTTTAAGTACACTTATCTCTATGAATTTTTTAAGTAGGCCAAATTTAAAAATACCTACTATTAGACAATATATTGAATATTATTTGACCTAATTTTCAAGGTCATAGATTAAGTGGATCACACCTTCCGTAGCCGTCAAAGTGACTTAAATTTTGAAAAAATCGAAATTCGAATAATTCGAAAAAAAAAACGAAATTCAAAAATCGGTCTCCAAGAAAAGGTAGATAATATTACAATGTATCTATGTGCTAAATTTCATCGAAATCGGTCTATCAATAGTGTCTGAATTTCGGCTTTAAGAATTGTAACGAAAATTCAAAATGGCGGCCGATATGGCAGCTTGACCTAATTTTTTAGGTCAAATCGATTACTATTGACAAGTTATTTATAAAACAGTTTTCACTTTTCACCTAGCTGTTATAGACCGGAAGTTACGTAATTACGTCATTTGAGGCTAAACCGGAAGTCGAATTTTTTTTTCAAAATTTTACAAAAATTATAATCATATCGCCTATCATTTGGTAAAGTTTCAAAATTTTACCATTTATATTAAACGAGAAATCACGGTCTGAAATTTTTGCCGATGACCCTTGAATATTGAATTGCAAATCGTGGGTAAAGATTTAACCGAATTGCATAAAACCTATAATTGTTAGTTTACAAATACATTGAAGTTTTCAAATCTGAAAATCCGGTCGAAATCGAACTGAAAATAAAATTGCTAAAGCCAAAAAACCTCATCTTCCGGTTCTCACTTCCGGTCAGAGATAGAACTTCCGGTTTTGCTTTATTTGATAATAGAAATCATTCTAAGATCAACCGTCGATTTAGAATTTCTGTACCTTTTACCAGTTTGTCTGCAAACTCATCCAAGAAAAAAAAAAAAAAAAAAAAAAAAACTAGAATTGCTTACAATTATGAACGTATTTCGAGAGCCTTAAAATATTATATAGGCTAAATTTGCAATTACCTACATCTAGACAATATATTGAATATCATTTGACCTAGTTTTCAAAGTCATAAAATAATTAGGTCACACCTTCCGTAACGGTTAATGATGGCGAAAATATGAAAATTATCAATTTTTGCTGTATTTAAGGACTATAATCTCTATGAATTTTTTAAGTAAGCCAAATTAAAAAATATCTACTCGTAGACAATATATTGAATATTATTTGACCTAATTTTCAAGGTCATAGATTAAGTGGGTCACACCTTCCGTACCCGTTAAAGTGACCTAATTTTGAAAAAATCGAAATTTAAATAATTCGAAAGAAAATACGAAATTTGAAAATCGGTCTCCAAGAAAAGGTAGATAATGATCCATTGTATCTATGTGCTAAATTTCATCAAAATCGGTCTATCAGTAGTGTCTGAATTTCGGATTTAAGAATTGTAACAAAAATTCAAAATGGCGGCCGATATGGCAGCTTGACCTAATTATTTAGGTCAAATCAATTACTATTGACAAGTTATTTATAAAACAGTTTTCACTTTTCACCTAGCAGTTATAGACCGGAAGATACGTAATTACGTCATTTGAGGCTAAACCGGAAGTGGAATTTTTTTTTCACATTTTTTCAAAAATTATAAACATATCGCCTATCAACTGGTAAAGTTTCAAAATTATACCATTTATATTAAAGGAGAAATCACGGTCTGAAATTTTTGCCGATGACCCTTGAATATTGAATTGCAAATCGTGGGTAAAATATTTAACCTAATTGCATAAAACCTATAATTGTTAGTTGACAAATACATTGAAGTTTTCAAATCTGAAAATCCGGTCAAAATCGAACTGAAAATAAACTTGCTAAAGCAAAAAAACCTGAACTTCCGGTTCTCACTTCCTGTCAGAGATAGAACTTCCGGTTTTGTTTTATTTGATAATAGAAATCATTTTAAGATCAACTGTAGATTTAGAATTTCTGCACCTTTTACCAGTTTTTCTGCAAACTCATCCAAGAATTACAAAAAAAAAAAAAACTAGAGCCGTACGCCTAACGGCACTGAAGCAGTGCGTTCCATCCAGGGATTCGTTCGTTAAGCAAAAGACAAAAAGGGTTTATTAAAATAAAAAAAATGTGCATCAGAAATGGATTTTGATTTCATAACAAACGCTCCCATACCCCCCTTTTCCCCCTTTCCCCTCTTTGCCCCTCCCCATCCTTAGCCCTCATCATCAATTAAGATAGATAATAAGTTAAAATCATAATAAAAAATGGATAGAGGGTCGTTTAATCTAAAAAAGATATCCGGATCGCCGAAACTCATATTTGTAAATCGCCCAAACGTAGAGAATAATGCCCAATGCAATGTAGATTGTTTTATATATTAAATTCGCAATTTTCAGATGGCGATGAAACAAAAGTAGATATCGTACAAAAAATATATATATAGCATTGGATAGACAATGTCGAAGCTATATACAAATCGAAAGGTCACTAATGGTTCAAGTTGTCTTAAGTCGCCAGGGTATAACATTGAGACACCACATAAATAGCGCGGCCTAACATTTTAAAATTTATATTGAATAGAGTTTCGTCCCTTAGACCATTATTCCAGTCAACTGTATATTATTGTTGCATAATTATAAGAGATAAAATTTAAAATTCTAAAGGTTGTAATTTCGTTCCAAATATTCAATATTTACATCACCCACAACAGGAAAACACTATATATAACAACTTTGAATCATTTTAACTGGATGTAGAACGATTAAACTAAAAATTAATTTCAGATCGCTGAAACTTATATCTTGTAGATCGCCCAAATGCAACACATTAAACAGATTGTTTTATAGGGAAAATTCGCAATTTTCAAATGGCGATAAAAGCGGAAGTATACATCTTACAATAAAGCTTTATATATCATTGGATAGAACTTCTCGAGAGCTATCATATTTGTACAGGTCAAAAATTCGTCAAAGGTCAACGTCACAATATACGACCCTTCAAAGTTTTTAAAAATTTGAATCGTTAAAAAATCAAAATCAAAATCAAAATTCAAAAATCGGTTTCCATATATATTTCGGCAATCGGTTATAGATTCTATATACATCAAAATAACACAAATCGAATTATCCCCCGAGACCCTATTTCGATTTAAAGAAAAACACGCACAGTTAGTATAGAAGAAATTACAAAATTTTGAAATTTTTAAACGCGGAATTTTGATTAAAGTACCAAGTGCGATATATTAATAAAAAGATGAGATTAAGCGTAAAAGGAATATGTAAGAAATTCTGTCCTATGTAAATTAGGTCACATGATCGAGCTCTTTAAAGTTAAAATTCGTGATTTTCAATAGGCTGCAAAACCGGAAGTAAACATCGGACAACAAAAGTGAACATACCATTGGGTAGATATAATCAAGGGCAATAACTTTTGTTCAAGTCAAAAGGTCACCGAAGGTCAAGGTCGCGAAATATGACCTTTTAAATTTTTGACAATTACTGGAAAATTTCAACCGGAAATAAAAGAAAAGCAAAAGCGAAATTCAAAAATCCCTTCCCATACTTTTTTGCGCAATCGTTGAATGTTTTTAGAAAATCTAAAATTATGGAAATTAGATTTAACCCTGAGGCCCCATTTTGAGTTTTACAAAAGTTAGTCATATCAACATGGCGGCTGATCCGTTACTTCCGGTTCGGATTTTTTTAATTTAGCATCATTTAATAGACAATTGTAGCTAATTGCAAAATAAATTTTTTAAATATCTTCTATATTTCGGAAGTGCAAAATTCAACTTTAAAAGCAAATAACTTCAAAACCGGAAGTGATATCGAAATTTTGAAAATTAATTTTGGTTCGCAATCAAAATGTTTTTATATCTGTAAGTTTTCAAGTCGATCGAAAGAAAACTGTAGAAGTAAAAAAATGCTAAAAATTCAAAATTCAAAAAGTCAGCGACAAAGTTGGGAAATGTTTAATTCTCAAATTGCTATCTTTTAGAACTAAGTTCAATGTAGTTATCAAAAAAAGAACGATCAACATTGGATCAAAAATAAAGCCGCAAATTGAAAAAGAAAGAAAAACTTTGGAATGCGCTACGTCATTTCCTGTTTAAAAAAAATGCATCAAATTACATTCATTAACATTACTTTCACGAGTACGACAAGAAAATCGAAAGAGTGAATTCATAGCATATGTAGTTTTGGCTGGGCGCTCTGGGAAGAATTCGAGAAAAAAAAAAAAAAAAAAAAAAAACATTTCGAAAACAAAGCAGTGCGTTCGAATGAACGCACTGCAAAAAACTAGAATTGCTTACAATTATGAACGTATTTCGAGAGCCTTAAAATATTATATAGGCTAAAGTTGCAATTACCTACATCTAGACAATATATTGAATATCATTTGACCTAGTTTTCAAAGTCATAAAATAATTAGGTCACACCTTCCGTAACGGTTAATGATGGCGAAAATATGAAAATTATCAATTTTTGCTGTATTTAAGTACACTTATCTCTATGAATTTTTTAAGTAAGCCAAATTAAAAAATATCTACTCGTAGACAATATATTGAATATTATTTGACCTAATTTTCAAGGTCATAGATTAAGTGGGTCACACCTTCCGTACCCGTTAAAGTGACCTAATTTTGAAAAAATCGAAATTTAAATAATTCGAAAGAAAATACGAAATTTGAAAATCGGTCTCCAAGAAAAGGTAGATAATGTTCCATTGTATCTATGTGCCAAATTTCATCAAAATCGGTCTATCATTAGTGTCTGAATTTCGGATTTAAGAATTGTAACGAAAATTCAAAATGGCGGCCGATATGGCAGCTTGACCTAATTATTTAGGTCAAATCAATTACTATTGACAAGTTATTTATAAAACAGTTTTCACTTTTCACCTAGCAGTTATAGACCGGAAGTTACGTAATTACGTCATTTGAGGCTAAACCGGAAGTGGAATTTTTTTTTCACATTTTTTCAAAAATTATAAACATATCGCCTATCAACTGGTAAAGTTTCAAAATTTTACCATTTATATTAAAGGAGAAATCACGGTCTGAAATTTTTGCCGATGACCCTTGAATATTGAATTGCAAATCGTGGGTAAAATATTTAACCTAATTGCATAAAACCTATAATTGTTAGTTGACAAATACATTGAAGTTTTCAAATCTGAAAATCCGGTCAAAATCGAACTGAAAATAAACTTGCTAAAGCAAAAAAACCTGAACTTCCGGTTCTCACTTCCTGTCAGAGATAGAACTTCCGGTTTTGTTTTATTTGATAATAGAAATCATTCTAAGATCAACTGTAGATTTAGAATTTCTGCACCTTTTACCAGTTTGTCTGCAAACTCATCCAAGAATTACAAAAAAAAAAATAAAATAAAATAAAATAATCCGAACGATTACAATACGTTTTCGCCAAAGTCGAAATACGTAAAAAAATAATCCGAACGATTACAATACGTTTTCGACCAAAGTCGAAATACGTAATTAATTTAACCCTTTCATGGGCAGGTTCTCAAATTTTGAATTCCTTGACATATAATATTCGTGATGTATCAAATATGAACATTCTTTACTTATTTTGCCTTCTTTTTTATTTTTAAGAAGAAAATCACAATATTACATATCGTCCCAAAAAAGGGACGCTGCCCACAATAGGGTACACATTTTTATGCACTACCTCATACTTATTTTTGATATTCGGGGTCTATTTTAACTGACGAAGAACAGTATTTGTAATTGCGATTCTATTGGTTGATTTAACCATGTATTCTTGATAATATAGTAGCTTGGAAATATTAGGTATCAATGCCACCAATGTTGGTGCGTTTGACGTTTCAGGGGAATGAATCTCAAGTGACATCAGTACTATGACAACAGTTTTTGTTTGATCACTTTTATTGTATTATTACATTGTATTATACTTGGATTTGGCCCATTAATTCATTATTCTTTATAATATACTAGACATTTCATAAGGTCCATTTCTATTATAATTAGTTTATTTGAGGGGAGTGTGAAATATAATAGAGCAATACTGATGTAATGGACAATCTGGACATTTCATGCATAGTTTGACAGTCTTCTTGCCGCACTGCCGGCAACGCCTCTGTGTTAGTCCGCTAATCAAATGGTGATCTTTACCATCATATCGAATATCTGTTGGTGCCCGTTTCTCAAGTGGGGGAAAGCGTCCAGGATGTCGTGATATTGTAGATTTTCGATTGCCTAAGATCAAAGTTGTAGCAATATCTCGAATAAATCCAAGTTGGTCCAGTGGACGATGAGCTGACGCCTCACTCATTCTGTATAACTGCCAGGCATTATGAACAGCAAAGGATACCTGAGCCATAAATAATGGCCACCACCATTTGTTAATTCTGATTGAAGGGCGATAATAGCCTATGTTTTCATCCATGCGATCTGTGCCTCCCATATTTCGATTGTATGCCAAAATCATCTGGGGTACATTAATTTGGATATCTTTGTGTTCCTTTCGTGACCAGCGTTTAACAGTGCCAATTGGAGTAACACCATGAATGGTAGAGGCAACAGTTACTACACTATTATCATTCCAGCGGCATACCAGTACATTAGACGACTTGTCAAGGCGGTAATCATAAGATCCACGATCCATCTTCTTCATCTCATTAACAGCTCTAACTGGACATTTCTGAACTCTGTTTTGTCGCATAGTCCCTGTTCCATACATACCAATGTCGGTCAGCTTTTCAAATAGAGGAATAGATGTGAATAGATTGTCGAAAAATACATTAAATCGTTTTCTAGGTAGATTTTTCAATAAATCAATGACAACAGACCCGCCCATTCCCAATTCTGGAATAATTTTAACTGTACCAGCTCCTTGATATGGTTCGTATTGAATGAGGTAGCCATCAGGCGTGTTTAAACACCATATTTTGTATCCATAGCGTATTGGTTTGTTTTGGATGAACTGCTTGGCACTGTGTCTCCCATAATAAGGAATCATCGATTCATCAACATTAACATTTTGAGATACAGGCCAAAATTTCAGAAAACGTTCATTCAATAAATTTATAAACGGACGAAGCTTTGACATTTTATCATTTTGGTCTAACTTCGTGTTGTCAGCTAGGTGAAGATGTCGCAACAAATCTTCAAATTTCTTATATGGAAAAGCAGATGTAATAGCCTCATTCTTGACATCATCAGCGTTCTCCCAGTACATTCTCTTGCGAGGGAGACTGTTATATCCAGAAATAAGAAATATTGCAAGGCAAAGTTTCAGATCTGATAATTTCATCTCAAAATTGTTTTTTCCCTTTTGTTGTGCATATAGATTTGTCATGGTTACTATCAAATTACAAACTTCTTCATCAAAAAACTTCTCAAACATCATGGTAGGCGTTAGGTCTAAATTCAAAATTTCTCGATTCCCATTTTCAAATACATTTTCGCGGCAGTTTACATATTCTGAAAATCTCCATAAACGTTTTGGTACCTCTGACATCTTCCGTTTCTTGGCTTGTTCAGGTATAGGGCTATGCTCCAATTCATTGTATTGAATATCAGAATCACTCGAATCTTCAGAGTCGGTGACAACGCCAGTTTCATACATTGACTCCCTTCCTGTACGTGTTCTTAGAGTGACAGAACATCCAGCAGACAGTTGATGACCAGATAAATTATTAATGGATATACAAGACCCATCCCCGTCTTCATCAGCACTATCAACATCAGTATCTTCGTTCACATCTGGTGGTTCAATATAAATATCAGCTGCATTGAACGTTTCTGATTCATCCTTAGCATGTCTATGGCCTCGTTAATGTTCATCTTCCTGTAAAACAATTAATTTGGAATAAAATCCTTAAAAACTAAATCATAAAATTATAAAACAAGGGTAAAAATGTGTATCAAAAACTAGTACCCTCTGGTGGGCAGCGTCCCAAAAAAGGGACGCATGCATTTTCCTGTTCACTGACGTTGACATGATTACAGGAACAATTATCTTTTATTTCATTTCAAAAGTATATATTTTTCAACAAAAGCATAGGTTTTATTTGTAAATTGAATTTAAATTAAAAAAATACTGACCTTTTCGTCGTAACAGAACTTTTCTGCTTTGAATTTTCATTAAGAGAGGCCATTATGCCAGGCTGATTTAAGGGAGATCACTCTTTTTAATAGAAAAACAGCCCACATTTGTCTCAAGTTATTACTAGTTGAAATATATCTTTATGGGTTACCTCCCTTTAAATTTTATTTGTAAACATTTACAAAATATCAAGCGTCCCATTAATAGGACACTGCCCATGATTGGGTTAAATAAGTTTTAACTCACTAATAATAAAATACAAATTCAATTCTTATACGCCTTAATTCATATGACGTCATTTGGTCACGTGAACAAACATGCAAAGCAGATCAGAGTCATATGGATTCCACAAGCGTTACTACGTCCACATAGGTCTTTTGAACTTGAGAATACATGGGTCATTCATTAGAAACTCCAATTAATCAATTAGTAAGCTTACCTTGGCTCTAATTAATGAGGCAACTCATCTTTAAGTTAAAATATTTCACATTTGATAATGGGGCGATTTGCCGCGAATGTGTATGCCGAGACGATTCGACCCGAACGTGCAAGCTGAAGCTGCATGAAAAGTTCAGTCCGGCAGTTTTTTGGTGTCTAGTTTTTTGACTAGTCTCCCCTAGCCATATCTGTCCAAATAGCTATCAGAGGCTGGGAATAGAGTGAGCAAGTTTCGGACTACATCCAGGATGCGCTCAGTCTAGATATAGCCTAAATTGGTTTGGAGACTCAAAAGGATATTACACACATATATGCCGATGTTTCAGTCATACCGGGTTGAACTCATAGAGATATGATAGAATAACTCAATATGGTTGCTTCACATGCAGTTTCAACTAGCATAGAAGATTCGGGTCGAATCGTCCTAGTATACATTAAGATTCGAGGCAAATCGACTAAATAAATATCAAATGTATTGTTAAAAAATATATAAATTTAAAAGTCTTTCAATTTCGTGAACCCTTGTGCGTCTTATTCTTTGTACGGTAGCCCTTTTAAAACATAGGCCCTACTCTTTCCATTGAGCCTGAGCCCCTGGTGCAGACCTTACTTATATCAAGCAAGGGTCCAAGGTTCATCAGCAAAATAAAGGTAGGCTTATCCTCATAATATTTTTAAAATTCATATGTTTCTTCCAGAAACGTCACACTAGTATGCCTACTCTTGCTAAATATGAAATCATATCAAGTTGCTGTCTCCCTTACTTTGTACGGTGGCCCATAAAACTAAAAGACAGACACCATTTGATATTTAGGCTAGACTTTAAAAGGAAGGGCAATTTGCAAGAAACTTTTTGAAATTCATTACTTGGACTTTACATGCAATTATTTTTAAGTTTAGTCGTCATGGTATCTTTTTGAAATTCATACCACTACTATCTCACACTAGTTTAAATACATTTAGGCCTATTTATGATTATATTAAGATAAATAATTGTAGGTCAGTTTATGGAGATGATGATCTAGTTTGCTTTTAGTTTTAAGTTTATAGGCTATAGTTCCACTCTACTATTATTATTATTCTAAAATATAGTTTAACAATGAGTTTAGAAACTGATGAAACTCCAGCTAAAAAGGTAAAATACAGGAATTATAGTCATGATGATTGGAATGAGAAATGGGAGAAGCAGCAAATTGGTTTCCATGAGTCAGAAGTCCATGAGTAAGTAGGCCCTATTGTATATAATTTCTGTGAAAATGGAAAGTTTAAGATGGGAATGGGGAATAGAGATCACAATGCCTATATAATGATTTGATTCTACTTACCAAATAGAGTAGGACAGGGATATGTAAATGTTTGGGGGAGTCACATGTAGGTTTCTGGATTGACCTTCAATGTCAATATCTTAAAACAAAAGGGCAAGCTATGCAAGCTAATTTGGCCACCAGCAGCTTAATGAGTGAACAAAATGTGAACTGTAAAATAATCTTGATATCAGAGTTTGTTGTAATATCATATTTACCTTGTGCAATCACGCTAGTCTATATTAAAAGGGAGTTTGTTCTTTAGATTGTTTGATATTAAGTAAAGATCATCACCAAATTCAATAGTGCACATTTTAATATTGATATTGACACATATACAAAAGAATGCATGGCGAATTGTAGCCTGTAGAGAGAGCACAAACATAATTAAAAAAACTATTTAGTCGATATCTGTGACTAAAATCATTGGATCATCACCAAATTCAATAGTGCACATTTTGATATTGATATTGACACATACAAATTATCAAAATAACTTATAGAGAATTGTAGCCTGTAGAGTGAGGATGAAAAAAATATGTAATTACAATATACACCCATATTTACGTGTTATGTTCCTTAGAAATCAGCTGTTATGTGTAAACTCACCTTTCTTCCAAAACTACATTTTTAAGGAAAAAAAATATTTTTTCTGTAATATCAAATTCCAAAATATTGACATTTCATTCAGTGATTCTATTTAACAAATTATATTTTTTAATTAAATTATTTTCTCATTGAACATAGGTTGCTAGTGAAATATAGTGACAAGTTTTTTAATGGTAGAGATGAAATCAAGATATTTGTACCATTATGTGGTAAATCAGTTGATATGAAATGGTATGTGAGATCCTTTATCTTGTGATTTTTGTATGATTATTTCATTCATTAAAACCCAAATATAATGCTTTTACAAATTTTCCATTTTGTTGTGTTACTTTGAGTTGCTGTGCAAATATTTACCACACCAGCTGATAAGGACCAATTTCAGCTATCCGTATGAATTTTACAAATTGGAATTTGACACTTCACAAAGCTTATATAGTCATATGTACCATTCTCATATAGTTTTGACAGAAGTTAAGATGTCAATGAAAAAAAGGGTAAAAAGCAATTTGCTTCTACTACAATAATTTCCGATAATCTTTGATTCTATGATAATACAGGATGTTGTTTGTCTAGGTTATACGATAAAGGACATACAGTTATAGGAGTTGAATTGGTAGAGAAAGCTGTGACAGATTTTTTTGATGAACAGGGACTAGAATATGTTAAAGAGAAGGATGACCGGGTCAAGGGCACTGTATTTAAGGTAATTTTGATACTTTGATAATTTTGAAATGTGTGAATCAATGGTAATATGTGTTAGATAAAATGTTTTTTTCTCAGGTGAACTCACGAAAGTATTGTTATACCGTATAATTCTGTGTATAATGCGCAGGGTTTTACCCTAAAACGGCCCCATCAAAGAGGGAGTGCGCGCTATATACAGTCATCCAGACGAAAATGAGTACATGTAATTACTTCGCTGATAGACAGCATCCATCAACTTTCATTCAGGGATCTTTAGTACATGCTAGATCCTCAGACCCAACTGATGTGTTTGTAAACAACTGTCCAAGCTGATGTAAATTTTTCATTAGATATAAACATCAATATACAAGTCAGAAATATCAAATCCATAGCTCCTTATTTGTATAATTGACAAATTCACCCCTATGGAATAATCCAGGATGACTATTTATATGTACTTCATTTGATTTCATTGTCTGTTAGTGTTACAGGGATTGTAAAGAGGATTTCTAGCCTTTATGTATGTATCGTGGAAACTTTTAACATCTATTTGGACATTCCAATTTTTATTCCAATGGCAACAATAACGTTATCTCCCCTTACAAGATGGAGATATATTCTGGTAAAATTTACACAACTAGGATTCCGGGAACCAAAGGCATTGACGGAAAAATTGGAATGTACCAAATAGAAGTTTAAGGTGTCTCTGATACAAAAAAAGGCTAAAAAATTCCCTTTAAGTAAGGCTGCAGTGTTTTACTTGAAATAGATCTGTCTCCGGTTTATTAATCAAAATATGGTTATATTTTATACATTGATGTTTTTAGAGCAAAGATGAGAGACTAAGAATCTACCAATGTGATATATTTTCTTTTAATAAGTAGGTATTTTAAAAATTTTACATTATTTGGTTTCGTGAGTCTGGTCAGCTAGGTACCTGATACTTAAGTCCCTGTTGATTTTCAGAACAAAATGTGATACTGATGCTTGTCAGAAATATGGATTATGTTAGACATTCCTTCCTCTATATGTTGTGCTACATGCAAAATCAAACTCTAACTTTCTATTGGCAGCGAAATAGATCAGGCTAGAGAGCGGCTACATTTGTGGGTATAATCTTACTGGTTGTTGAATTGGTTTTTGAAATTTTTATATCTAATTTTCAATTTTAGAGATATTGAAGACGATATTGGTGCCATTTGGGATCGTGCATCATTTGTTGCTATAAATAGAGAAGATCGTCCAAAGTAAGAAATCAATTTGAATTAACACAGTCATTCCCTTCATTTTGTGTCAAATTTGAAATATACAAACTATAAGAGAATAATTACCTATTAATTGTGATAAGTATAACTGTGAATTATAATTATTTTTTAGGTATATTGAATTGATAAAATCTTTAATGTCAGATGAGACCATCTATTTTCTAGCCACCTTAGATTTTGATGAAACTATACACCCAGGTATCATTAGTTTTATTTTGAAAATATAACCCAACCCTGTTCCGGAGACATGATAACATACAGATGTGATATCAGCTGAAGATCTATGGCTGGTTGAGCATGGTTATTGGTTTTATTTTACAAGGTTTCACCTTTTCAACAAGTTTTTCGAATGGCAATCTGACTAATTGAACTTACGTTCATGAAAAGTTCCAAGAGAATGGGATAAATGTTAAAACCTAATCTCTTATCATAATCTGAACTAGGAACGTATATTTCAACTAAATAAAACTTGTTTCATCACATTGGTTCATAGCCCTGTACAGAGCTTAAATATCCAGTCTTGCCAGATGATCTTCATATTGTCACGGTATTATGAACTATCTTGGTATTCACTAGTTCAATCAAATCACAAACACCCATGATAAAAATTAATTTCCTTATGATGTCAAGGTATTGGACTAAAAATGTAATACCTTTATGAAGATGGTTTGAAGGCTGCCAGCTGTCAACTGTATGAATTTCATTGAAGAATATATCTTAACTTGGTACATTTTCATTAGGTCCACCGCAGTTTATATCCGAAGAAGTCATACAAGAAGCCTATGGTATGTTCATATACATGTTTCATAATTATTCCCCTTGATCTAGCTTGTGTAGAGGGTGCAGGGCAGGCATGGCCTGACCTAATGGTTCATGAACTCTTTTTAAAAGATACTTTGTCTGGGGTTGTCAGTGAATCTTTCAGTAGACAAGATTACAGTGTCAAACTTTGGAATGTTCAAAGGCAATGATGACACATAATTAGATAATAGTAACAATCTGGAGAAGTTCTATACTGCTTCCAGTAAACCAATAGTTCTATACTGCTTCCAGTTAACCAATAGTGAAATTGAATAAGAAAGATATATTGCCACTCTGACTTTACTCACCATAAAACCACTGGATACATTGGCTGAAAGACATCTCTTAATATCATTGTCACACAGTGGTTCTTTATTGCTTATATTTTTTTACATTCTTATTTAGAACACTGATGCTTCCAAATTGATAGCAATTATTTGTTGACTATTATTTAGGTAAAGAATATCAAGTGAAAAGATTAGAATATCGAGATGTGTTAGAAGATAAACACCGTGCCTGGGGATTATCAAGTTTTAATGAACGCTTTGATTGCATATCTAAAAAATAAATTACTTTCTTCTTAATGCCAAAACTTATTTTTTCTGCATCTAAATCATTTTTGAGAGCATAATCAGGGCCTTAAGCTAAATACAGTTATCTAACCAGAACATCATTTTAAGTCGAGCTTTTAACAATAGTGCCTCTTGTTTTAATGACATGCAAAAATTGATAAATAAAACCATTAACTACGGGTATACGAACATATTTTGTCAAGAACTTGAAGAGACACAAAATATCTAGTCATTTTTGCTATGTTGATAACCAAACATTTGAAAGCGAAAAGGAAGTAGGAAAATGAATCTGGTTTGATGATGACCCTCATGTCACATAAAAAATCACCGACATATATCAGGTTTTGATATTCAAAATCATGTTAGCAACAATCTTGTGGCAGAGGCAACATTTAACTTGAGTGATTTTTACTAAACTTTGATGACAAAATTTGGGGATAAAAAGCTGTTGTGTTCCATTAGGATTTTGAATTTCATGGGTTCCTTTCTGGCAAAAACCTTTGTAAGTAGGAATCAACAAATACTATTTTTAAGAAGAGATCTTCATATATGATGATTTCACTCATCAACCGATTACTGATAATCCAAATTTTATGCACAAACCATTTGACATTCTCTCAAAATATTTTGTGATCAAAGTTGATTGAGCAAATATAAAATACAGAAAGGTAAAAGATAATTTAGGTTAAGTCTGTTTCCCAAATCCTCGTAATGTTTTTGTAAATATATAATCTTATACAAGAAAATCCATCAGCCAAATGTGATTACGGTCTAAGTTAATTTTTTCTATGTGAGTTGTAATATAAGCTTACTGAATGATTTGATTATCAATTGTGATAAATAAATATATATTGTAGCATATAGATCAGAATTTTTTATACATCGGTTCTATTAAAGTTTTTATAAAGATGATGTTTCACAATTAATTTCTTTAACACACAAAACTAATTTGTAACAAGATATTTCTGTAATAAGATCTCAGTTATCAATAGCCCATAAGGTGCAGAAGAGTAGGACGTAAAACTCCGTTCATTTCCTTTCATTGATATGTGATCTCTTCTCAAATGACTGAAATATCTTACTATGAAATGCCTTACATCTCGATCAATGTTCATGACACTAACCTTGGACAAGTAAGCTAGTCAATATTGCCCAAGTTTTTCTGTCCTAGACAGGGGCTGTAACTGCCTTAATTCATATACAGAAAAATAATACAGATTATTCAGAGATTTATTTGTTTTCAAGCTTCTTATTGATTAATAACTTGGATTCAGAAATATTGAAAAATGATGATTCTAAATGAGGATAATTGTACTCAATGCAATATATTTTATCAAAGCCTGATCTCATTGTAGCAAAATACCCCAAATATAGATATAAAATACATGAATCACAGCTGTATGTTTTGGTACTACACAGTAATACTGTCTTTTGAACACAACAAGCACTAAAATGTACAAATCGCACCAAAAAAAAAAATGAGCACAAAAAAAAAAAATGACATTTCCTGATGTGATATTTCATCTTAAATATATTTCAAAAATACCATAATATTCCAAAAAACACATATTTTTCTTTTTTTTTTTGCCTTTTACAAAACCCATTTACAAGCAATCTTTCATGCATTACATATATACAGCACACACACTCATAGTGAATACATTCAATGCACCTTTTCATGCATAATACACTTCAGACAAATGTTGAGGCCTATTACATTTCATACCAGTAATAAATTCTTAAAACTTGAAATGCTTTTGTAATGTGAACATGATTGATCTCTACTTCAAAAACAAACTAGTGAATGGCAACCAAATACATAAAGTGTCTCATGTTAATAATTCTGAATACATAGAACCAAATCATTTTAACAGCTGAAGCCCCATGTATTACCAAGAATAAGGAATTTAATACCACTAGAACCCAACAAAGTGATATATTAAGTAGATATCTTTAAAGATAAGTTTAACTAACAGCACCATTTGTCGGTAATCGTAGGTAGTCCGGTAAACGTATTTCACGACGAACATAAAATAGAATGTATGCTTTACACTTCAATACAGTTTCAATATCACATGCTGTAACTGTACTATCATTAAAATGATACCATTGATCTGAAAATTGAAAAAAAAAAACAAGAATCAGCCCAAAATTTTTAAAAAAATCTTAATTTGGGAATACCAAAACAACTTATCAATGCTGTTGCTTAGTTTTAGTGATATCTGCATGTTGGATTTTCACTGTGAAATCATCTTTAAGGAAATGAAATATATCTTTGATCATACTTACTTTCATGCACTGCATAAGCAGTGTAATGACCTGAGCCAGCCCTGGAATATAAATTAATGTTTTTTTTAATAACAAATTAACCTAGTGACATTTTATCTGAGTTATTGATAAAAGGCTTATACCTTGTACATCATAATTAGATTCAGTATGCTGCTGAATGCTCATCATAAAATCAGGTTTTTAAATGGAGATACTAAGTACAGTGTACTGGTGCTACTGATTCCCTTCTAATATCAGTGGGAAAGACCTTCGACAATCTGTGATCCCGACTCACTTATGGCCAATTAGATAATTGCTCATTTTATTGGTCAACTCAGATGAAAAACACTATTGCTAATCTGACATTATTTTGCAGTTCCTGTGTCTGTCAGGTTATGCAAAGTACACTGTATAAAGAGAAAGGAATAGTATAGTATATCAAATATTAAGTCTAAAACCTGAGTTACTTACCCTGATCCATGGTGTACTATTACAGCTGCAAGATCATATAAATTACTTCCAGCTGAACTTCCTCGTGTTTCATGCTGAAATTTATGTTAATAATCGTCTGCTAGTATTGTCTATTAATAAATGTCATGAATATTAATGAGGCGCCTGTGTGTGCACCACTACTGTGATATTGTAAGAGAGTCACTTGCTACTGAGACTCTCATCCTGTACAGTAGCCTAAATAGATATATATCAAGGTTTTAACTATGTGTCGTAATATGCTTTAACAATTTATATAGGTATACATATGAACTATTTTAGTCTTCTATAAAAAACCATTTAAATGTACTTAAAAGGAGAAATTTCTATATAAGTATTTTCTATGTACAGTTGTTATCTTAGTTTTCAAACATTAAAATGCAGATAATTCATTACACACATGAAGTTGAAGGCTCAACTTTTGATGATAAGCTACGAATACTAATACCTAGTCATTATTAAAAAAATTCATCTATCTGAGATTATAGTACGGTTGGATGGACGATGTACATATCTCTTAAAGATTGATAGTTATTCAAATGCTGTGCCAATTAGTGCTGGCAGATTGTATTGCTGAATCGTGATGTGACATCCCATAATATGCATATCGTATTGCGACGTTGTAAATCGATACTTGACGATACATAGGATTCCATAAAAAAGTGGGTAATATTTTATTTACTTGTCGGTGAATGGAAGCTTTATCCCATCATAAGTTCTATTTCGCGGACTTCTATGAAAACCATTGTTTTCGAACAACTTATTTTATATTTATTTTAGTAGACAGCTCGGCTCAACAATATTTTAGTTTATGAGTGAATAATCTCAAATACCGATACTAGTGTATTTACTATTAATATCGTTTTTCCTTAAAATATAGGTGTTAAAATTATAAATTATTGAAACCGTGGAGAAAAAGCGTTACTTTTATCATAACTCCATATTGTGATACCTATTGTATTGTGACCCTTACATCGCGATGTGTATGAAATTGTGGCATGGTTGGAAATACCCCGCACTAGCGCTGATACAATACAATCAAAACCATTTATAATAATATAAGCTATAAACTATCTTGTCTGTTTAAAACTTAAAGCTAAGCATGAAACAAGCAAATTCACACAGAGAAACCCAAATACTTTTTATGAAAAAAAGCATTCAATTATCTAGGTTGAAACCTCCATTAACCAAATTTAATTAGAGTGAGTAACTGAAGCAATAAAATATTACCTACCAACATATCTAACACATAATGGCTCATATCAAGCCCTTTCAAATCAAAATCAACAAACGTTTCCACTTTCACTCTATGATGAGAGCTCCACCGAAATCTTTTCAAATGTAAACAAAGAACCTAAAATATTTTGAGAAAAAACAAATTTAAAATCTTTTGATCAACATAGAATATATATAGAAAATATCATATTTTTTGCTCTATTTTCCATGCATATGTGCCAACAGGTTAACTTTAATTTTGACTCACATTTGGTAGTCTTCTTATCCAGAATTTTTTAGTAGAGCGTTGTTTTAATTTACAGTTACTACACATATATAGTTCAGACTCCTCTAATTCTTCAACATCAGTGAAACTTTCTAAACAATCTGCAATAAATCAAATATTTTATCATATTATGTAACAGTGAAGAGTTCTGTAAGCAAGAGTCTCTGTTTTTATAAGCCTAAACAATGCAGAGAAGTAGGAATTCAAACTCTATTTCATTTTTAAGCAAAGAGTTGTAAAGAGGTTTTTCTAGCTTTTTTTAGGCGTATCGGGGACACATCAACTTATATTTGTGACATTCAAATTCTTTGTCAAATGCTTGTGGTTCCTGCAATTCCAGAAAGAGTTAATAAGCAATGGCATAACTCCTGCAAGAGAATTCAGAACCATAATACCACCTCAACACAATAACATAACAATATGGACTTCCTTTGAGGGGTTTTACATGCCTGTTTTTTATTGTGTTTTATTTGGAAGTTGATAATGCAGAATTTGTGAGATTATAAGATATTTAATTAGAAGAAGGTGATTTTGAAAAATAGTGGTTTTGTGTGCAGTGGCAGTCAAGGGAATGTTGATAAATTGCAGTAGTTAACTTTCATTTTGACTAGTCCATTATAATATGTGTTATCTCCCCTTACAAGATGGCAGCATTTCTAACTAAAAATACCTGACTTATTCACATTAAATTGCTTTACCATAGCGTTATATCACTATTTCTAATATCGCTTAGTTTTATGGAATAAGAGTTCTATGATATTTGTGCAAAAAAGAGTACTAAATATTCTTATTTCCGATTAAATGGCTGGTTTTGAATTAAAGCAAAATGCACATGATTTGGTAATTTTTTAAGGGGAGATATGTTGCAATACGTTATTGTGTTCTAGTGGTGTTATGGTTACAAATGGTCACATGCATTTGACAAAGAATTTGAATCAAAGTTATAAAGACAAAATTCAATCTCTTTAATAATAAATTGAATTTGCAAAAAAATTTAGAAATATTGTGGAAATGTGTTGTTACAAAAATCTCTGAACAAATTTTAATATCATAATCTAGTAAAAGGCAGAACTCTGACAACATTCATACCTGCTAATTTACATACTGTTTCCCCGTCTTTAGGTTTATTTGTACGACTATAAAACTGGGAAGGAATATCTAATGACAAATCTGAAAGAGAAATATTGATCAAGATGATATCTCGAATAACCCTTAGAACCTGAGCGGCCAGCATACTGGCCACAACGTCATGGCCTCAAATAATCGAGCGCCCAGTATACCGGCTGCTGCATCATACCATGCTGTACTGTGTATAATTTATAGTTCATTCGATATACATCGCTTTATTCTTTCAATTGCTTCAATACTTCACTGAAATAATTACTCGGTGGCCTCTATTAAATAATAAAAGTAGGCCTAAAGGGTATAAGTGGATCATTCTTCGAGACTTACGAGAATTCTAAATTTATTTCAAGTATGAAATATAAATGCGCAAGCTGGGTCGTTACGAAATTCTTGTTCCTTTCTTTAGAAAGTTTCTGTTCTTACATAAAAACTTTACTCTGGTCTTTGTGGGTATTGAAAATCATCTTCTCAGATAGACATTCTTGTCAGCCAATCAAAGTATTTGTAGTTTGTTGGAACCACCCCTTTCTAAAAATAGCCCATGGATATGTAGAAGAAATTCGGTATTATTTCATTTTATATTGACCAATCAAATCGTAGTTACTAAAAATATCTCAGCAGACGATGCAAGTAAACAAACATCTTATTTTGCCGCAAATGTCAAAATATGGCAAGAAAAAACTTTTCTACGGCTGATTTTGACGTTATGCTCGAGTGAGTAAGGGTATGATGACGTAATAGCACTGGGACGTTAGTGTTCAAAGGGTTAAACCAAGTAATTATTGAAAAATGCTGCTTACCAAGTTTAAGATTAAATGGATTATTACTAAGTTTAATGAAATTATAGGATTAGTGATTCTGTTATAGTTTTGATACCAGGTAAGTCTACTAATAAACAAAGACACAGGTATGTCAAGTTTAACCAATTTACTTTATCCTATGATTGGCATGGTATACCTTTAAGTGCTTTGGAGCTAGTTGAATACAAAATTACAGTCAAATTACTACTAGGAAAATTAATCTTACCTAAAAAAGGATCATGTTTCTTAGATTCCATTCCACAGATGAGACAATTCACCTCATTTTGAAGTAATCCACCAAATATAGCAGTGACAATAGTACTTTTCCCCTTGGGTCCAATAAAAGGACTATTACTATTGGGGTATGGTAGTAATTGAAGTAGTTCAGTATGTAAACGATCTAATAGATATCTCATAAATTCATGTGCATCTTGTTGTTGATACCCTCTATATAAAATAAACAACTGTAATAGGACTTAAACAAGATAAGTAATGTTAAATCCTACAACTAGGATTGTTAATCCTAAATATACAGACAAACATTAACAATATCAACAAATACTCAAGAATTTGGTATCAAAATTTTCAAATAACCTTCAGGAAATTTGAAGAAAATTTTAGGTGATTTTAGTCTTAGGGTGTATATTTCCAAGAAAAAAGCTAACGCATATAATACAACACAAAACGAATTAAGAACATACCGAAATCTTGGTACAACCTTCCATATAACTGAAAAGAGAGATTCTGGAGAAATAGATGTTTTACTACCCTGCCATAATGAAACTAGTGTTTTTCTTAACTCTTCTACTAATAAACTGAAAATTAAAATTAAAAAGTATTATTCAAAGTACCTTTATCATTATTATTTAGACGTATTTTTATTTGAAACAGACTTCAAAGTTGGACAGCCATCACTTTAAGCCAATAAAAATCTTAAATCAAATTGATACCAGACATCAAATTTAGCACTGATAAATGCTACAGATTGCTGGAATTATTATAAAATATAATATATGCCCACTGGCAGCATTGAAAAATATATCGGGCAATAACTCAAAAAATATTTATTGAAATGGCAATGCTCACACCATGTTTTATCAAAATCCACTGAAAATTGCAGTTTCTAATGCATCCACAATTAAATTTTGATAAGATTGTTCAAAGTCAAGGGAAGAAACATTAATCGAAAAATCGTCAAATTCAACTTTGATTGACGACTATTTAATTACAATGCTCTCACCAAGCTCGATCAAAATTGTAGCATCTATTACCTTCACAATAAAATTTTGATGTGATTTTACTAAGTCAAGGGCATTAACTTGAAAACCATTCTTCAAAAATTCGTCAAATTTGGACATGAACGCCTTATCATTCCAAAGCTCAAACCAAGTTTCATTAAAATCCAGTGAAAATTGTAGCTTCTATTGTATTAGACAGCACCATGTCCTTGTGTATTGACCCATGTAAAATAAAGAGTTTATTATTCATGTTATTTAATAGTGTCTGAAAGAGAAAAGCTTACATACACAGTATCACCGGATTCACGAGTTTTCTTAATTTGTGTTTTACGACATTTAATAATCTTATCTTCTAGTGAAGGAAGTTGTTTAATATAACCACAGAAATGCTGGATATTACTAAAATAGAAATAATACATTTGTCAATGCTTATAACTTGAATTCTAAAAAAAATTTTCAGCCTTGGTTCTTATTTACATTCCTTACAATTAGTATTATTTCATGTCAACAAAAAATACAGAGGTAACTGATCAACACACTGCACTGACACAGTGTTGAAACAAAATCTACTAAATGTCAATGTTCACATTCTTAGAATGGAATTTTTTAATACTGGAAGAGAATTATCAACATATGGAAAACAAACTTCAAAGAAATTGGTAACAAAATACCTTAAGGATTGAAGAACAGCATTCATAAAACAAGTGTTCCCAAGATTTCGTAAACCAGAAGATCTCGGACCATTCTCACTATTTTTATCATCCTAAATAATAAATACAGTTTTATTATTCATTCATATGCTCTATTAATTTCTTTTTTTAAAATTTGGACCAGTTTTTAAACGATTATGGAATATATGATCTTTGATATTAAAGATCTTCCTGCCAATGTAGGGGGAAGATGTCCTGGTAAAATTACCCGCCCTGAATACTGCTCCATCTTGCCTTTTTTTCATTAGCCAGACAGAGAAAATATGACACATTGTAGCTCATTCTAACATAGACCTTACCATGCATCCTTTTGAACATATTGAATACCAGGTTCATGACAAGGCAAGGCAAATATTACTTTATCTCAAATTATGACAGCTCACTAAACACTCGATAACCAACAAGAGAATGTGCCTTAAATTGCCCCGTCCTTTCACAGAAATTTGTGAAGGTAAACTTAAGGTTTCAACAAATAGCTTAATCAATTCTAGTTTATCAGATGAACTGGATAAGAAGGTGTTTAAGATATCAGATTCAATATTGCTTACTTTCTTCATTCGTTTACACTTATTTTCCACTGATTCCACTGAACTTCTTCTTCGAGGTTTTGTTGTTCTAGGATTTTGAGCACTGAAATTGATACCAATTTGCAAATTAAAATATTTATTTTCATAATGATTCATTTGTACATTCAATTACACCAGTGGTTTAATTTGAAGTCTTTGAATTACAAAAGTTCAACTAATGTTTATCATTTATAGTAAGATTTATTGATACATACATTTGATTCATAATTTGGATTCTTGAATGAACCTCAATATATATCATCTGAAAAACAAAGAATCCAAACTACTTACCTTTGTGTTTGAAGTGTAGGTTTTAATCGGGAAAGTGATTCTAAATGTTTACGTAACTTATCAAGATTACCAGCAGTTGTATCATTTATCACAAACTCATCACATATATAACTACAAAAATATATATTAGTTTCATTTAAAAACCTGAACTTCTCTTAAATGTAGACATGAGAAGTTTTACTTGCCTCAGTCAGGCTGCAGATTGAAACTAGGTCAGTTGTCTGAAGACAGCAAAGTGTATAACTCTAACATTATGGTTTTTTTTTAGTTTCAGTTTTAATATTTCAAATGGTTAATTTATTAAATTAACATAGAGTAAGATTCAGCAAGTGAAATTAAGAACTTCAGAAAGACAGCTTCAATAAAACATATATTATGAGCACATTAAAGCTATAAACAAGTATTTCATTGATTATTCTTAAATTCTATTCACAACCTTAAGTAATTCAACTTCCTATTTTGAAGAAATGGGTAAACACAAAACATGCTACTCATTTACATACCAATAAGCCATCAAGTTATGGCAATCCATACATACAGAATGTTGCTGTGTTTTTTCATGGTGATCCTTAGCATGGCCGTTAACATATCTACAATCAAAAGTAATTTGCATGAGTAAACTAAAACAAAAGATAGCTGCTTGCCAGGCAAGGTAATATACACCCACTGGGCCACTGGCAGTATTGAATTTGATAATGAATTAATCAAAAACTCAAAAAACATTCATTGAAAAATCAATTCCAATGCTCACTTCAAGTTTCACCAAAATCCATTGAAATTGTAGCTTCTATTCAGACGCGATTTTACAAAGTCAAGGGCAACAACTCCAATCCAGTTAATAGAAAAATCGTCCAATTTAAACCAAGTTTCATTAAAATCCTTTGAAATTGTAGCTTATATAGTGTCCACATCAAATATAGAGACAGGGCAATAACTCAAAAACTTTTAAATCAAAAAAACGTCAAAATCAAACTTGACCTTCATTTATCTATTCTAATGCTCACACCAAGTTTCATTAAAATCCTTTGAAAATCATGGCTTCTATTGTGTCAACAACAAATGTTGACGGACTGACAACATTCTGTGTCCACACATTCATGTGGGCGTATAAAAATCAATATTTCGACACTCAGAACACAAAAACGAAATTATTTACTTTTTTGACTTTTGATTCCCTCCTAGACAATCTATCAAAATAGTCCAAAGATTACGTTACAAATACTGCCTTATGAAAAGCTTAAAAATTGGATTTCAAAATATTTTTTTTTTGTCTTACCTGCCACAGTAAACAACACCACATGAAAGACAAATCCATGGACTATTATCAGTTACACAAACTAAAATAGAAAATAAAAAATATTCAATGAATTTCTTGTCAGGGTCGAATTTAGGCCCGTTTTGCTTCTGTAAAATGATTGGGCGCCCAGACGGGAAAGTCTATTGCATCTTATTTTGTAAATCTCTCAGCAGCAGAACCGGACAGGGTGAAAACGGAAAGTAGCGAAACTGACGAGATTATCACTCATTTGTCTCAATGGTCAAATGCTTAAGGACACAGATATTGAGGCCATCATTGATAGGTTTAGAGATGACAATTCAGTAACAACGCCGTCTAAGTTTGTAAAATTGTAACATTCTTTTCTGAAGCCTTGTGAGTTGGCATACATTAAAAATATCTATACATTGAAGTACTTGCATATTACTCATATCTGGCCTTATGTTAGACTTATTAGAAGCTCTGAGAGAACACCATTTGGCATTCGTTCTTCTAAAAAAAAACTCACCAACCCCCCCAATGGCCTCAGTCCAGTCGCTACTCTACATCAGTTCAGGATCGGAAGCATAAATAGATTTCTAGATATGGCCCTGCTTACTGACGTTGAGAGTCGTTGGCACTAGCCTGATAATCATATCATACGAGTACATTCACCTAAGTGGCTAAACCATAGCCAAGTACCAACATGACCAATAATGGGCTGTAAAGGCTTTAGACCAAAATAATTATGGCACTGGGTTCATTTATAGAGCACCTGTTACTACTATCCCTTTCATATAATTTGTTACTTTCTTTTTGTAGGCTTGTACAAATTTTTTTAGAAAAAAAGTCTGTTGATTGCTAGACTAGAAGGCTTATAACAAAGTAACAATCACATTAATATTATCTTAATATTAACTATAAGCTTATTAATGACATTTAAAGAAAAACTGGAATAAATTAATTGTGTTTCTGCACTTTAAGGGCTCTCACTATGCAATTAACATTGATTGGCCAGGGCAGCAGCATTTGCCTGTTCTTTTTGATGTCCAGCTGTCAAAGAAAGTTTCACATGCATGACCTGTGCTGTACTGTAGCACACTGAGTCTAGGATTTTTGTACCATGCGATGGACTAGACATTTCATTTTCACCCACTGCGAAAATACTAAACTGATGAGAGTAATAAATTACTGAATTTTGTTGCAACTGTGCATGAGCAATGATATCTGTATCAGACAAAATTGAAATAACAAACATCACAACCAAGAAACAAAGCAAGTTCTGCCTTATTCTGATTTCATGTTCATCATTGCCTTAATAAGTAATGGCCTACCGATATGTTTATAAGAAATTGTCATTTACAAATACTATAAAAAAAATAATACATAAATATCACTGTTTATTAATTCTTTGAAAGAAATATCTGATATACAACACCATTATTACCTGAGCAACAAAATTCGGGCGGATTATTTTCACATTTTACTGGTGCTGAAAATATTCTTACGCTGTTCTCCAAATGTGGACACTCCATCCGTTCAAAAATAGAAGAAAGTGTCGATAACGTAAAATAAATAAACCGCAAGGCCCGCCTTCTTAGCCAATCCTTATTTCTTTTTCAATATACGCCTGCTAAATAGTAAATTCGGTTGAAAGGGATAGTATTTAAGCAGAAAAGCATCTAAGATTTCAGTTCATTATTTGACTCTCCTGAGCTCAAAGAAATTTTTGCGGCCTTCTCACTTTTCAACCCGAAGAATATTCAAACGCTTCCATAGAATAAATCTTAAATTTCCCGTGTAGAGGGAAAACAGATTCGATTTCACTCAACAAAGTCTTTAATCATATTCAAAAAAGAAAATGTTTTGAAAATCTAGAAGAGAAGAAAATGTTATTTATTTTCTATATTGGAACTTTATTTTGACGCGTATGCATATATGAGGTCATAACGAGGTCACATGATTACAGCTATTTAAACTTTGAACTAAAATGTCAAAGTTCAAATATTGTAAACAAATTTATCAAGCATGGTGCTCGAAAGTGAATTAACAATAGTAGCTTATTGGTATCAGAAATTTATTTGTTATCTATCAACATTTCCATACAGGAGTATTCTTGAAAAATCGTGTGCGTCAAAGAGAGTACTTTCCCCTGTAAGCCCTGTTGATAAAAAGATGAAGCCTGCTTTTTAGGCCTATCACCCCTTCCCAGTTAGTTGCTTTTGCCCCTTCTGACTTCACCCCTTTTCATAAGATATTAGGTCCATAAATAGATGTCAACTTTGAAAATAAAAATGCACCTTTCCAAACTTGATGAACTACAAATTCTAGATGATTGAATGCAAAAGAAATGACATATTAGGCTAACATTTTGACAGTAATAATTTGTGACTACTTTTACTGATCAGTAGGATTGTTCAAAGGGATGGTGAACATACCCCTCCAACACTTTCTGGGGAATTATTTTGTTGAATGAAAACAAATTTGGACTAGTTTAATGTTCAAATTTATGTTATTTTTAACCCATACGATAAATCCATGTTGGGTGATCAAGTTCTTCAGATTTATATATTTACCAAAGAAGTCTAAAAGTACATATTATTCTTTATTTGACAAAACTCAATATAAAATTATTTCTTTTGATAAAAAAATTACACACATACACGATAACTACAAAGGCACATAGAAATATCTAATATTTTCAAGTCTGTTTTTCTATCAGAGATATTTGTTATAGTAATATATTCATAACCGGATTCACACTTCTCTTAAATTTCTTAAGAAATTGTAATTTGATCCAGTAGTCTTAAATTTTGGAATAAATATTAACTGTCATCTTCATTACAAAATGTAGACATGTAGATGTTATATTGTATATATTTAATTTTAACATGGAGATCTTCAAACAGTGTATAAAATACCAAGATACTGTACAGCTCTGACTAAAAGATGAAGGCAAACATCACCAAATAATTAAATAAGCATATTTTGCTATCTAAAGTGTACAATTTATATATTTAAAGTAAAAGATCTTATTCAAGGAAAGTATGAAATTTCTTTTAAAAGTGAAACTTTATTATAATCCTTGTAAGACATTTAGAAGTATAACTGCACATTAAGAGAGAACAATTGTTATGGATAAAGACTTCTATTTATTCAACAACAGCACAATGTTTCATTACACATACAGGTAACGTTTTCAAGTGATCACTTGAAAACGCTACTTGTATGTGTAATGAAACGTTGTGCTGTTGTTGAATAAATAGAAGTCTTTATCCATAACGATTGTTCTCTCTGAAACTTTAATAGTTCAATGGTGCTATAAAATCATGGTTTCATTCTACTCAATTAACATAATATACTATTCAACAATGTTATTGGTCCCATTTCACACTAATGTACAACTTACACACTACAAACTACAATCATAACCCTTAAACAGAAATATCTGTTTCATGAGAATCCGTTGCTCATATATAAGTTCATTTATTGAAATAAATTTTCAAAGTAACATCTCTATCATTTCTCAAAAAAACAAAAATCACAGATTCAAACATAAATTCACTTTTCTACGAGATTGTACTCTATAATTTAAATGTTTAACAGGTCAAATTAAAACTCGATTTCTAATCATTAGCTAATGACCAATAAATTACTGATTCTATCTAATTTAATTTATGAAGGTTATTATCAATGATTTCCACGTAAAGTTGCTATAGCAATAGATAGTCCTGCCACCGCTAATCCACCAGCTATTAATGTCCATTTAATCCACTGAAAATAAAAATATAGTTTGCCAGATAAGGTAAGCCAGTAGTTTTGTTAAATTTTTACATTCAACTAAGAGAAGCATGAATCAAAATGATTACTCTGTCAAGTTTTTATTCAAATGTAACTAACTCAAGACATTATTAGTAACAATTAACATTAACAATGATCAAATTAAGTTTCAAGTCAATTGGAAATTGCAGCTTCTATAGTGCTCATAAACAAATTTTGATAAGGCCATGCAAAGTAAATTGTCTGTTTACAGGCCTTTTTCTTTTTTTTTAAATGGGGCGAGAGGGCGAATTTATTATTTATTATTAAACTGGTCAAATTTGAAATTTTATAAGATCTCATAATATATGATCACATCATGACTATTACGGTATGTAAATTAGATAACTGACCAATGAAATATCATCACGCTCTGATAGTAGACCAGAAAGACAGGCCAATAAAAACTGTAAATGACATTTTCTACTTTTGTACAAAGTAATTATAATAATAAAAGTATACTTACCGAAGATCCAGATCTTTTACTTTCATTCTTGGTATTTTTAGTCCCTAACATCCGTCTATACATTTCTTTCTCAGATTCTGTTTCAGATTTCAATTTTTTAGATAACTTGGATAATTCTTGATGAATAATCTAAAACATAAGACAACAAAAATCTAATAGTTCTCAAAAAATTATTTATTCATTCCATGGCAGCTACTGAAAATCATAAATGTTTTAGATTATATCAAATGCAAATGAATTATACAGAATGGCCTCGCAATTTACATTGCCAATTAAAAAGATCAAGTCGACTTACCTTGGACTCAGGTTCTAGCTGTAAAGCCTTTTTAAAATACCGAATTCCTTCATTTGTATTACCTTTAGCTGAATATGCCTACATCAAATAAAAATATTTTGGGTATAACAGAACTTTAATGTCTTGCTTATCCACACAATCAGTTGTAAAATTGAATTACTTAGTATACATTCGTATAGAACCAGAGAGAATACTTTCCACACAATAAAACAGCACATAAGTGATGTTGCAATCAAAATTTTTTTTGCTAGACTTGCTGTGTGCTTAATAATACTTGGATATGAAATAGAAACTTACTTTTCCTATTCTAAATAAGGCTTTAACATTATTAGGCTGTGATAATAATACTATTTCAGTTGATCTGATAGCTGCCTCATAGGCACCAACCTAAAATAAAAACAAACAACAACTAGAAATAAACACCCAATCAATTTACATGCAGACAACTTTGAAGAATTTGAAGAATGAAAATAGTTCTTATTTCATGCTACAGTCTCAATGACACTAATGAGGTTATCAAATGACTGGAAAATTGAAATGATACATGTAAATGTGTAGCAGCAACAACTATATTTTACAAGGATAACAACTTAGGTTCACAAGTCCACCGTGACAGGGATTCTTTCTACCAGCTGGTCCTTGGCCAAACCTCTTGGCATTGATCTTTCCCAGATTATCCGTACCCATTTACAGCTGGGTGGACTGGAATTGTGAGTGAAGATGACTAATTCAAGGTCATCAAACTTTCACACACCGATCGAGATTAGAACTCATGTCCGACATTTTCAACGTATCGAAGCAAATACAGTTACATCATTGGCCAGATCCATATGTAGTCTAAAAACCTGAACAATTTTCGCTACCATTTAAGTTTTAGTGAAATGCTAAGGAAAATTCAGCGTGACTAGTGAAATCTAAAATTTGGTTGGACCAACTGCTAATCAATCAATCTTCTAAAGGACGTAAACATATAAAGTTCTAAAATAAACAATCCAATCTGTCCATGGGATGACAATAATTTGACAAACCTTTAATTGACAAGCGGCTAAATTATTACAACATTTTAATTTACAGTCTAATAATTCTTGTTGATTGATTGAGGTCTCATTTGGTGTTGCTGAGGGATAATCTAATATTTTTATTGCTCTAAAAATAGAAAATAAAATCAGTTTTCATCTATAACTCTCTAAAGAAAGGTTGTATGCTAGTTTTCATAAATCCTGCAACATTTGAGCAAGGTAATTTCACGGAAACGTAAATTTTCTGCTTATTTTATCTCATTGAAATGTGCGTCATTTTAAACTTGCGAGTCAAGTCTAAAATACAATTATATGCATATAATAAACAGACTTACTGCGAATATGAATTTATTGCACCAGTAAAATCTTGTCTTGAAAATAGAAAATTTCCTCTTTCTCTCTTCCTGTCCCTGTTTTTAAAGATATATAGATAACACTAGCATAAGGTATGTTTATAAGAAAAATTCATTTTGAACTCTCTGGATAAGAGAGACTATTTACAGAAAAATTCATAAAGCTAAAAATTGAGCCGAGCCAGCCCAAGCAAGCAATTGTTAACAGATGGACATGGGAGGGCCCATCAAAAGCAACATTTTAATCAACGAATTATATAAACTCCATAATGTTCTGTTATCAAAATGAAAAAGAAAGAGATGACTTAATCAAAAACCATGGAAAAGTGGAAATTTGATAGACTTACCCCATTTCATGTTTGACTTCCTGAGATATTTTATCTAATTCTGGTTTCTTTTCAAATTTTAATAATTCTAGAGTGTATGTTATATCAGAATTTGGAGGAATATCAGGTTCTCTAGAAATAAAATGTTAAAGTTTTATATTTCAAAATTGTAACATGTGTTTGGAGTACTCTCTGTTAAGACAAGTTTCATTTGGGAATGTTCCATTACAGTTGTAACAATCAAGTGAAGTGCCATATCTAATTTATTGACTTTGTATTTTTCATAAAATAAGAACATGAATCAGGTAAAGCTAATATACAATAGATAATTATGATATCGTGGATGACCACTTGAAACCACAAATGACGTAACTATAACTTGTTTGATTAAAATCTGATTATTATTTTCTTCTATATCTAATTAACATCAAGCTGAATCATTTAACTTACCTTCCCCTTTCACCGTAGGCAAATTTTGAAGCTGCAAACAATTCACAGGTTTCACCAATTTCCATTAAAGAAACACCCAAGTCCAAAGCTAGGAAAGACAAATAAATCACTTCTCTATAAGTCACCTGTATTAAGCACTATACTCCAAATTTGTAATAAACATGTTTTGCGAAAAATTCCTACTTTGCTTTTTTTTGTGTGTTGAAAAAAATTTCAATTTAACATCTACAAAGGCTCTAATGTAAATCGGTTTTTGTTTTCAAACGCTTAAAATAGGAAGCGGCCTTTACCTTGTATGACATCTCCTTCTCCAAGAGGAAATGAAAAGGAATTATATTTATCTACAGCGGTACCATCAGATAGATGTCCTTCAATATCTAGTGTCACAATATCTCCTCTGTCAGGTCTGCTTTCTCTTCCTTTACCCTCAACTAACACCTAAAATATATTATAGCAATTAATAATAATAATAATAAACTCTTTATTTTACATGGGTCAGAATTAGGCCCAATACACAAGGACATGGTCCTGTCTCACATTCAGCCCATGGGGCAATACATTGGAAAAAAAAAAAAAAAAAAAAAAGAATCAATCAATCAAAAAAATTGAATTAAAATCAATGAATAGCTTTTTTTAATCCAAACCTCTTCTCAAGTCTGGATATAATTTGACAGGAAACAAATATCACCCCTATAATTTATGAATAAGCTTTTCCAATCATGCATGATTTACAGCAGTCCTTTTGTTAGAAAGTAGCTTAAGTCTTTGTGGAAAAGCTCATTAAAAAGCTGAGGAATCAGATTGATAATTTTTTGCAAGCTCTGACACTGTCTTTCTTCTCTGGCCTGTTATTTCTCTCACATTGTGAGAGAGTTGCTTAAATGTATCTAATTTTGTCCTATACGGTACTACCACAGATATAAAAAATCCTGTCTAAATTCAATTAGACATAAGTCTCATTATGATATTTAGTTAGCTTAGAGTGTTAATTTAGTAGCTCAAAGTTCTAACAAGAAGCCTCTTGAAGGTTTGTCAAATTAACCTATTGACCTTACCTGTTTTAACCAATCAGAATTCTGCCCCTCTCCAAAAGTAAAGTTGACGAATGTTCAAATGCCCCATCATAAGACCCTAATTAAAGTCACGAAATAAAAAATAAAAGCTAATAAACAAAAATGCAAGTTTGGTCTAAGAATTTATACTTGTTGTTACCTTACCTTTTTAGTCAGCAATCCATTTCCAAGAATATCAACAAACTTTTCATCAGCCTTTTCCTCGACAGTACCTTCAGTGAACTTATCTGTTTGTTTCGTGCTATCCTGCACATTAACTGTACTCTGAATATGGACATTATTCTCTATAATATCAGTGTTCATTTGAACATCACCAATATTTTCAACATCTATTTGTTCAGCAAGTTCTTGTGTCATGTCTCCTTTCTGTGAATGTCCATTTACTTGTAAAGGTTCAGCTTTCACTTGATCAGACCTATAACTAATTTTATCACCTTCCTCACCAGAAAGTTGTCCAAATTTACCATCCTTTTTCAAAACTTCTGTCATTTTAAACTAAAATATATAAAAAGTTGAGGCCTATTATCTTTCTTAATTTTGATATGATATTTTCAATATAATTGAACTTTTAGGCATTTTGATTTAAAACAGTAGCCTACGGTAGCCTAAGGAGCCAAGACCAGGCAGAAATAAAATGAAATGAAAAGAATGAAGTTTTAACGTCCTAATGGTCTAATAAAGACAGTCAACACCATGCAGTGTGCAATGAGGGACATTAGATACCCCTCTGACCTGCACAACTGAAAGGGGAAACAGGAACCTTTGACAGGATTGAACCCTTGACCCTTAGGCTTTATTAGTGAGCAAGCGTTCCACTCACTGAGCCACCGTTCAGACAGAAAAGGATTGGAAATATGAAGTCCATTTAGGCTATCCTTAATTTACTGGTTTTGGAATATGTGCTATAACATCAAAGATCTGAGAGGTGTTACATCTGAAAAGGCTTTCTGTACGCTACAAAAAAAATTTTTTTTTATGATCTCATGAAAATTAGTTTCTATTTCCTATCCCTAACCAAACCGATTTAGACAACAGGACCTTCGCTTAAATTAATGTCTTGCAGAGTGTTCATAATACAAAATAAAATCTTTCCAATCTGCTTTTTATATACACATTTGTTTGACTTTTGGAGAGGCAATGTCAGACTTACATGAAAAGTAAATGACGAAAGAATAAGTTTCAGTTTCCTAACACGAGCCGCATCGACCTTCACCTTGCTACAGAAATTAGGTCGCTCTCTCATTGGATGTCGTAAATGAACAAAAGAGTATTCTGCGATACCTGAATTTTTCGTAATTTCTGCTCCTCTAGGTTAGTTTGATTTTACAGCCTTACAGTTCTATGCCCTTTCTTCATATAAGAATAAGGGTTTTATTAAGCGATTGACACACTAGTCACATGCAGTTGCATGGCTAACTAGTCCGAATGTCAGACTTTATGATGTACGATACAAAACAGGAAACGAAGAGTAATTTTAAAACAAGCCAAAAAAAAAAACTTGCCAGGAAAGAGATTTTTCCAAGATGTCAGAAAATTTTGTCTTTAGTGCAAGAATAATTGACTATGGATCTCCTCTACCAAACTTTGTCTATATTTAGACACACTGTTTAATTAGCAACCAACTTTATACCTGTCCTGTATATCAAAGCGACCAAAAAGATTCTGCTTAAATGAATGTGTCTAATTGTAAATGTGACACTACATAAATAACATTAAGCCAAATATAAGTGTGTCTAAAAAGTGTGTTCCTTCATGAATAAATGCTTATCTGAAAGTGTGTCCTAACAACTCTTCTAAAATAATGCTGTAGGCCTAACTACTCTACATGACTTGTGCCTAAATTTAAAGCAAGTGTGTCTTTAGTTTGTGCTTTACATATTTGAAAATGACAGTAAAATACCGAACCATAGAGACCCATATGTTTTTGGGACTATTCTAAAAAATAAAAATTCAGAATGAAGTGAAAATAACCAAAGGGTACTTTTAGATGCACATGTTAAAATTAAATTAGACATAGTCACACTTTCTAAACCCAAATCAAATGTAGGCTACATGTATAGGAATACATTCATGTGTTATAATACAAGATCCAGAAAACAAATTTGATTGCTTTTCATATAGAATAGTTCTAATTATCTACCATTTTCATTATTATGTTTAGGAAAAATGGATAATTCTTGGGCTCCATTTGTGCAGAAGAAATATAACCCTCTTCAAGTTGGCAGCATTGATGGAACTGACACAGCTGATGTTCATGATAATGGCATAGTTAGAGCGCTTGCTGCAAAGTATAAATCAAACAAAAAAGTAATTGGAAATCCTGAATGTACCTTGTTCATAGCAAGACTAAGTCCGAAAACTGATGAAGACACTATTATGAAAGCTTTCAAAAAATATGGACCTATCAAACGTTGTCGATTAATCAGAGATATCGTTACAGGATTTTCAAAGTGTTATGCATTTTTAGAATTTGATAATGAAGATACAGCCTTGACTGCTTTTAACAGTACATCTTATAATCTTATCATAGACGGACGTGAAGTGCTAGTTGATAGAGAGTGTGAACGAGTTCTGGAGGGTTGGGTGCCAAGACGTTTAGGTGGTGGATATGGAGGAAAAAAGGAGTCCGGACAACTCAGATTTGGCTGCAAAGACCGCCCCTTCCGTAAACCTTATCTTTTAGAAAAAAAAGAGAAGGAATATCGAGGAAGGCCTGACAATAGTTATTCCAGATTCAAAGAACAAAGTCATAATAGAAAATGATAAATAGAACTACCGGTTCATGTTGTGTTTATATCAAGTGAATATATTTCATATATCAGAAAGCAAGGGGCACAATAATTGTCATAATTGTATTTTTCACTGGATCATAAATAACTTATAGAATAGCCAAAATATAGTGTGTTCTCCCATTCACAATGAAGGCCAATTTGTAAATCTTTTGGAATCAATCACATTAAAATATTAAATCACTGGAAAATTTGCTTGTCTTTCTGTGCCCTGCACACGCAAACAGTAATCTTAAAATCAATCATATGTGACGTTGATATAATGTACCATTCATAGGATTGCCAAAGAAAAGTTGTTTTTCAAAAGTTCTCTGGCAATTTTACAATTGCTTTGCATACAATTTCAATAATAATGTTTTCAATGTATGAGCATCATTAACAAAGTAACTATTAACTATCTATTCACTTCCCATTTCATAAAAAAATGAATGACTAGAGCTGCAAATAGACGAGGGTACAATATATCGATAAAGAAAAAGCCAATCTTGTATGAACATGTATGTTGTGCATTTACTTCTTATTTTTCCTTTTGTATCAATAATGCTGCACTATATCAAGTACATACTTTACATGTTTTGAAATGAATTTGATACATCTTATATTTATTCATAAATATTTATATAAATAAATTAACAAATAAATTAACAATATCACAATAATGTTTATCTATGCAGATCTGAATTTACTTCAGATTGAAAAAACTGAAACATAAATATTGAACAAGGTTATAAAGTTACAGGTTTAAATTAACATAGAGCTCATATTATTTCAACTATCATAGAACTTTTCAAGTATAAATCTGATATTCAATTCTACAATTAAACATTAGGTGTTTAAATTCCTATCACTACTAAGGCGTTATTAATATTCTCTTGATTCAACATGCAGTTAACACTAATGACATATAAATAATAACATGATGATGTTGATAACAGCCTGAAAATAATAGCAGTTAAAACTGCCACAGAAAGATGCTTTTAAATTGTAGATAGCTGCATGTCATATATTAATCCAGAAAGTGTTACAGCTTTAGCTCTTTAAGTCAATAATACAATTACTAAAAAAACTATATCCATTTCAAATATGCCTAACAAGATAAGTTATAAAGCCTGTACTTGATTTGAAAAATGGTACATGTTTATTAAGGCAACTAAATAATAAATAATTTTTGGCAAAAAAATAAGAAGAATGGCATAACTGGCACAAATGTATGTTTTTATTTGCTTATCATGGGCATGAGATAATATAACAGATATTTATGCTAGTATGTCTTTGTATATTCTGTTAAATAACATAGATATACGTTAGTTTTGCGAACAGAAAGCGAAAATATCAAAAAACAGTTCATAATCAATATCTTTGATATCGTAGCTTTTATGTAAGACAAAATAAAGATGTCCTACCATCCTATAAAACATTAATTATCAAGGGTATCTTATATTCAAACATACTCGCTTATATAATGTAATGTGATCAATATGCTTCAGTAAAAAACCTATCCTGTGTTTGACAAACTACAGCACACAATACATGATAAATAAAAAAATTCTTGGGACACTAGCATCAATATGCATCATTCAAACTATCAACTTTATCTTTCTAACACAAAAAGTAAAATGTGCACTATTTTAGGAAAATACTTGCTTGAAATTAGTTCACTTTTAATTATTTTCAATTGTACCACAAATAACAAAAATTCTGAGTTCTGATTGGTCCAAATACATGGGGGTTTAATAGCAATTTGACATCCAGTCTTTGCAATTTGGCGTATTAATTTCAGCGAACTAGTTACAAATCTTGTTAATGTTAAATGATAAAAAGGATGTCTTCTTTTCATTCGATAGCGCACATGCAGTTTGTTGTTATGTGCGTCATACTGCACCTAACGTCATAAAACCGAATAACCCATGTTGTAAATTATCCATAAAAAAGAGTCCGGGAACAAAATAATCACAATTTGTGGTACAATTCCGATAAACGACTTTCTGTTTTAGATTTAGAGGGGGTTTATTCGATATTTAACCATGCTTGAATATACCATTAGAGACCCTCGAACGCAAGCGGTCTCGGGATCTAATGATTCAAGCATGGTTAAATATCGAATAAACCCCCTCTAAATCTAAAACAGAAAGTGTTTATCTTCTAAATATATTGCCTATAGTTCAATCAAATAGGCTTAATTTAGGGTTAAAAGATGCAAGCTAACATAAAAAGTTATTGCATAAGTCGTGGAATGACAGTGAATGAAACAATGGGGCTAGTCAACTCTAATTCAATCCCTTTAGCATGACAATCAGCAGCTGCATCATGATGGCCTAATTCTTCTAAAACAATTCCTAATGATAACCAAGACTGATGAGAAGTTGGATCAGCATTCACTGCCTCTCGCAAAGATTTTTCAGCTAATTTATTTTCGTTCAGGTTATGAAGAACCATGCCAAGATGTTGCAGACTTTTTGTGTGGCCAGGATTTATTGCCACGGAATTTTCATAACATATTTTAGCCTCTAAATATCTTTGCTTATGTTCTAGAACACGACCTTTCATAAAGTAGACCTGATGAGATAGAGGAAATAATCCAGTTGTTTCAATGACACAATTGTCAGCTTCAGATGTTTTATCTAAACTAATGAATAATTCCGCAAGATGAAGCCATATTTGAGCTTGCAGCATCCAAGATTGTTGAGAACCTGACCTAGGATGAAATGTGCTATTAAGAGAAGAAGCAACCTCAGATAAAGCCCTCTCCATCCTGGATGCTGCAATCGATTCAGCTCGAATAGATCCAGATCCTCTTTCACTAAATTCATTGATTGTCAACTGAGCAAGACTCCTTTTGTCAAAAGTATTTCTATCCATAGCTGGTGCTTTTATGTCAGAACCATCATCACTGTCAATTTCGTGTATATCTTTCCATAATTTTAACATCAATTTACAAGTTGATAATGCCTCTTCTGGACCTATAACAATTTCTTCTAGTTTAGACTTAGTCAGCAATAAACTAAGATTATCTGGATATTCTTCTAAAGCAGCATGAATTAATACCAAAGCTTCATCATACTGCTTTTGTGATGTAAGAAGCAGTGCTAAAAGATGCAAAGAATGTACATGATCATTTCGATATTTTAAAGCTAATTTTACAAAGTTGAAAGCTTCAGGTATTTGCCGAAGAATTGCTAGTTGTAGAGCCAAGTGAAACAAAGCTAAATAATCATACTGATCTAAACTATGAGATTTTTTGAATGCCGATAAGGCTTGTATGTGAAGCTTCTCTCTTTCTGATCTTAGTTTTGTTTCAGATGCTTTCATACTATATCCAATTCCTAATGCAGTATTAGCTCTAGACAACAAATGACTATTACAACACTTGTCTATCACTTTCACAGACCACTCTATTCCCTCATTATACAGATGAAGATATTCATAGCAAAGTCTTGCTGCTTGTAAACAAACCACAGCATTATCCGGTTGTAATCTGTTACATTCATTTAAAACAAGAAGTGCTTGAGCGTGTCGGCCAGCGCAAATTAATGAATTTGCCATTTGATGCCATATATGGAACTCTTCAAATGAAAACCGCATTGCTCTCTCAAAAGATTCTGCTAACGAAGTAAACTGTGCCCTTTTCACCAAAGTGATTGTCAGAAGATCGTAAATAGCTGCTGCATTGTTAAAAGCATGCAAACGTGTTTCATTCAATTCTTGTGTCCTGTCAAGTACAGCCTCTCTTGTAGCCACAGCTTCCGCAATTAACAATAATAATAATATCTCTTCATTTCGATCCGATGGAACAAATAAATTATCACCTTCATAAATTTTTGGTCCGACAGATTTATCTTTTGATGGAGATAAACTGATTGTTATGTATGTGTTTGCACAAACACCTCGAAGCAACACTTCAGCTAACTGACGAGCAAGAGTCAATCTTAAATTTTGAGTCGATCTAACTTCTACAGCCCTAAGTAAGTCTCTAAATCTACCAATTCCTTTTTCCAGCTCCCCATTTCTAATGTAGAGTATTGGAGTTTGTTGAATGGCATAATCTATGATGCAACCAATAGTTTCATTAGGATGGGCTGGAATCACCACCACACCACTGCTGGATTGGTACTTTTCTTTTTCTTGAAGATATAACAATGCAATATCGCCAGCTTTTTCTAAACATGAAATAATTTGTTGCTCTCTTTCATTCACTTTAAATCTACTTGTTGAATTCAGTGCAATTTTCTCCAGACACATTCCTTTAATGGCATAAGACTCTGCAAGGAGCAACAGATGTCTATTTGATAATGTTGAGAAGGATGAAGCTTGCAAGAAATTTTCGTCCGTAAAATTAGACTTTTCTAATGTTGACAAAGCAGTTTCGTAAGCACCTTTACAATACTGAAGTTTTGCCAGGAGAAGTTCAGATTCATATGAAAGTTTTGTAGCTGCTTTATTTCTAGAAATATCATACAATTTTTCTTCCGTATCATTCAGTTCACTTTTTGCTTTGGCAACAGTTCGCTCAGACGGTGGGTGTTGGGAGAGAAATTCTTCCAATTGACTTTCGGCTAATATGAAATTAACCAAGCTTATCATATCAGGGGACTTTTGGCCGAGTTGTTGGGCTAATTCCAGGGCCCTTTTCCAGTTTGCTTCGACTCTACATCGCTCTATTTCAGACTCTAACCGGGCAGGTTTTAATTTAGACGCCATTTTACCGGAAATACTCCTCTATGATGAAAGGTGTCGTGTAAAACCTTGATTTGGATCTAGGCCTACAGTAGCCAAGCTAGTTGATAGCACACATCTAAAAAACTACCTTTTATTATATCATTTTCTCCGACCTGGATTATTTCTGTTTAAACACAGGTTGAAACTCCAACATTATTGGGCTTAATCCAAGATCTCATTAGAATACATGATCACACACAGACGAAAACTTTAGTGTAGGCCTATGTCATGCTCACAAGCTAATTTTGGTGCGTTTTGACTAAGTCAAAAACAGCTAATTCTAAAATCGTCATTCTTTACATGTGTGATGTGTTTTGACAAGTCAGGGGCAATAACTCAAAAACTCTTTTGCGTTCAAATGTCAATTGTGGAGGGACTGACAGCATTGAGGACAATATACCACCACATTATAATGTGTAGGCTCTACTTTCTTTATTTTATGTTGCCCTTTTATGTACAGGGAACTACATGAGCTTGATACAATAGCACTTTCTTGTGGCCACACAAATTTGATTTTGATGATCAGAGTTTGATTTTGACAGTGATGACCACATATTTGTTAACTGTATCTCAATTCTCACATATATTTAAGATACATTAAAATGTTTTCAATGCAACCATTTTATTTACACAATGAAAATACAGGAGAATATAATGTGAGGACAATTAAAATCAGGAATTGATAAAAATATTCATTACTAAAGCATTTTATTTATTACACATGTACATTATTTAACACTCCATTATAAGGAATGGCTATTGCATGAACAATAAATAAGGTTTTTTTTTTATATAAGAGATAGGCTACTAGAAAATCTATGTGCATTATTCAGATTTCCTGTCCTGTGTCTTTGGTAAATATAAATTCAGGAACTCTCTCACTGATTGAAGTCTAGAATGGTTCTAGTTTCAGTACAAGGTCTGATTTTCTTGAATTGCAGGAACCATAGATTTTTTACTGGAAATTAAAATTGTAAAAACAATCTATAGGCATCTTTGTTGCACATACAAATGCTAAAAGAACCCTTTTGAATCTCTCTAAAGTTTATACAATGAATGATTGCAAAGCCAATAAAAAGTGTCATGATTTTTTGGTTATTTCAATACATGGAAGGCAAGTCAAATATGATGGAAAAATGACCAATTTTTTATTAAGTTTAGAAAATTAATGTACATGATTTATTTCCTACCATCAAAAATTTTTAGTAATGGCTTAGCATTTTGTTTTTTTTTATTATGTTACAGATCTGGTAGTTTGTTTCTTTTGGATATTTTTAACATGTCAAAGGTTTTGTAACATCCTTCACCCCACCTCTAAAAGAAAATGAATCTGGTACTTGACAGAAAAAATGACATTACAATACATAATTGTATTATATCTATATACAAAAAGATAAGTACATTAATAAATAGATTAAATTACTGTTATATCAGCCTCCAGGTTAAGATTGGCTAAAAGTTTTGTAATTTTTTATCATTCATTTAGGAAGGGTTAAAATTCAAACAATGAAATGGAATAAATCTGAGCAATATAAAAAAATAAAAGACATCAAAAATTATGAAATTTAACGAAATGAAGTGGTTGACTTTCTTATCATTCTTGCACAAAGATTCTTGTATTAACTTTTAGAAAAAGCTATTTCCTAATTGTTGAAGATATAGTGAAAATGACTGATCAATTGATTATGTCAATAGATTTCATATTTTTCTACAAAGCTCAAACTAAAATTTGAAAGAATCCGGTAAGTGATTTTATTCCTGATTTACATTTAAATTGGAGAGTTCCTTCCATATGGTTTGAAACATATTTTAAGAGAAAAGTAATAAAAGTAACCCTCACTGAACAATTTACATAAAAAAAAACACATGCTATTTATATGAAAGTGTGATAAAAAAAACCAAAATGGCCTTAGAATTAAGTTGAAAAGAAATAAAAATATTTCACAATATAATATCTCACAATATAATGTACAATATCGTAACAAAATAGATCATATTATACAAATATATATATATATCATTGTTCTAATGATTGAAGTTGAGACACCATGATTATATTAAATAAATGATCCCATTAAAACAGGTCAATGTCATTATAATTACATTGATCTTACTGCCTTAGAAAACATTCAGAATGATTTAGGGAAACATTTGCAAAATATAGAGTACACCATTCGAGAGAACGTCAAAAAATAATATAGAAATAAATTATGTATTATCCATTAATAGGCCTATAATATCATTAATGTACTACAGTATAACCTGACTAAATATTTAATTCTGATAAAACCAGTTATTTAGTGGTGCACCACCATTGAGTACTACATGCAGGGTATGGTCCTGGTGATAATTTTGAATTTTTCATTTAAAGGAGCAGTATGTTAATTTCATTATCAAGACATTAAAATTATACTTGAAAATATTTCTAAATCATGCCTTTTATATCTAAATATCTACTTGATTCTAAATTCATTTCGAAAGGTTTATTTAAAATGGAATGTACCAATTGTACAGCAGCTTTAACTAGTTTTGGTTTTGGGCCTCATAAACTCCATATTTGGAGTTGAACTTTCAGAAGACATATTTCTCTAAAATAAGTAGTTTATTTTACGTGAATCGTCCCAGTAGTCATGGCGTTAAAATTAACGGCAAGCTTTCTGAGTTTAAACTTTTTGGCAAGTCCAGGGACATGTTTCTCTAGTTTTCAGATATCTAACAAAAACAATATTGACCTACAAAAAAAAAGACTGCCCCATTAAGATATCTATTCCCCAATACACAATGGTCCACTAAGGATGGTTATTCTAGTCATATTTGAATGTAAACCATTGCATATTTGGTTGCTGGGTTTTGTGGGGTTTTTTTTCAGAATAGTAATATAAGAATTGATTAACCAAAATAAGAATGTTATTAGTACCTTATCTTGATTATAAATATGGCTATTTTTATAGTTTAACTATTATCCCATAATATCATAAAATGTTAAAAACCTTGTTTTAATATGAGCACTAGAAAAATTAAATAACAAAAGAGAAATGGAAAAGTTTAACAAATGAGGGATGATTATTAAACAACGCGTTCACCATTTGGTGTACTTGCGGTAGACATATCTGTGAGGGGTATTGATGGAGTGGTGATAGGTGTCTCAACTTCAGCTTCTAGTCAAATTGTGGCCAATTCTTCATTAATAAATTGTTTAAGTCTTTCAAGATATTGTCCATATAATTCAACATCATTGTGGCCAGCCCCTTCCACCCACAATGGTTCAACTTTACGAGGACATTTTTCATAAATAGCTAATCCATGTTGAAAGTCTATAACTTCATCTTCAGTACCATGTATAACTAAAACTGGTGATGTAATTTTAGGAACTTTATCAATGCTGAAAAAATAAAAAATTAACAAATTATTTCGGGCACACTCTTTTTGTGATAGCTTAGTGAAAATATCGCATAAGTACTCAATTAGTCAAAATATAACAAAGCCAAATAGACTATTAAATTTCTGTTTTATATAATATAAAGATTTAATGAGTTGATTAGTATAATGAATGATAATGATATTACTGACTCATACACTGAGTGATGACAAATAGTTCAATCACTCAATATGATGGCAATTTATTATTTATATTAGCTGTTTATTTCCATAACCTATTAATAAGATGACCTACATCCTTATGAATACTTTTATAATAGTATCAGTACCAAATTTATTTTTGAGTTAGTTAAGAACAAGCTGCTGTACAGGAAGTGATTGTATATGCAATAAAATTATCTCAAACTTATATGAGGTATAATTTTAAAAAAAAAAGATTCCTATTTTTGCTTTCCAAACTCAGTCTTAGTCTTAGAAATTTTTTGAGCTAGGGTATTCTGTATTAGTGTTCACAGCTACATAAGAGCCTAGAATTATCTGTGTTTCAACAAATATTGCATCCATTTTCTATCTTAGAAATGTGTTTTGAAATATGGATATTATTCATGTTATGTTCTTTTATTCGGAGTTGAACACAGGAAAAATTTGATATTATGCTTTTATAGGATCGTAATCAACAGAGTTGAGGATAATATTATATACAGCAATTGTAAATTCATAAATAAGTCAGTCTGTTACTGACTTAACTTGTATTGATATGATAAATAAATGATTACTAATCAATAAGAATTAGACAATAGGAACATCATTAGTTACAGCTTAAATAACGAACAAAAATAGCTTCTTGCTGATAAATCTTTAGCAGAAGACTTTGTAGCAGCTAAATTAGCCCATTGGAAGGAGAGGACCAAACTAAAATCTATTATCTTAATAGATGTAAGCTTACAGCTTTCTTTGTTGTGTATTCAACGAACATTATTTGCATACAATAAGCTTATAAAATGTTATCAATCCTCAAACATAAAATTTTAAACATAAAAAGTCTGTTTGAATTATTGTAGTCCTGTGAGCTGCTGCAGTTCTGATCACCTGAGATTACTTCCGTAAATCTCAGCAATATTTGATCAGGGCTGGACAGAAAGCTTTGGCACAGTATAGGTACCTATTAATTAAACAAATTCCTATAAACTGAGGCTTAAGTGACAGATTCACCACATACTGAGGTAGATTTGGGTCTGGAATACATGTATCAAAAAAGTCTTCAGAAGATCTAGATATGCACAAAAAAACAAAAAATTGGAAATTTACTTTTTCTTTTTAAGTATATCTTCTCTATAAGATTACAACGTAGAGTCTCCAGAAATGATAAATCATCATTTAAACTTTCAAAAGGGAATAATTCTGGACACACGTGTCATATCTTGACAGTGAGCTGTGAACACTTTTTAAAAGTTCCTGTTTCTGAGACTTAGGTACAATTGGTAAAAACAAAAAACAACTTATCCTATTAATTAGCAAACCTATTATTTTATTTGTATCATTTACTAATAAACCTCAGTGACAACAAATATTAATAAACTTGAAGTGAACCTTGCAAATGTTTGTTTTAGAATAGATTTAAAGGAAGTTTTAGAATAGATTTAAAGGAAGTTCTATTTATTTCAATAGTGAGGGACAAATTCACTTCATTATAAATACTTATCTTACCTAGGAAAGGCATCAAAAAACCATGTTCGTTTTGTTTCTGGAAAAGCTACCCTCATTCCAGACATTAATGGTGAGTGGAGAATAACAGCTCCTACTTCATATCTTGCAGCTAAGTCTATTGTTGGAACTGTACCAATACTCTGACCATATAAAATAACATTTTGAGGACTTATACCATATCTCATCCTAAGTGCTTGCCATGCTGCATCAATATCTGCGTATAAATTCTTCTCGGAGGGTCTCCCTGAGCTTGGTCCATAGCCAGAATAATCATAGCTAAATATATTACAGTTTATACGTGTTCCTAGTCCAATATAAAAACTACTCATCTGTCCTAAATCCACAGCATTTCCATGACTGAATAATATGGTAAATTTGGCATTTGGTGAGCACCTTGCAAACATACATGAAATGCGGTTCCCCTTGGAAGTTCTTGTCATGAACACTTCTATACAGTCTAATTCACGCTGTGTATACTGCCATTCAGCCCGATCTGTCAAATGAAGGCTGTGTTTAGATCCTGCTTCATCAGAAATGAGAGAATATGTAGGTTCGGGGGGAAGGAATGCCAACTTGGCTGCTATTCTGTTTGGACATGGCGGACAACAAAATAGACAACAAAGCTCGCTGAGAGATAATCCATTCATCTCCTTCTTTTCAAATGAATGTCCTGAAAGGCGTTAACACAAAAGTTAATCTGAAAAATCGTCAACTCGCTTTAATTTCCAATTGTTTGTTAAAAACAAAACTAAACGTCCGAATATTCACCATTTATATCAAGGCAATATTGTCCATAAATTTCTGTCAACTATCCTAGAAATTGATGACGTCATGCAATGTCCACTTCCGGTTGTAAGGGCTTTTATCTAAATATTATTTTGTACAGATCCAAGATTTTTCAGCTCGTGTAACTATCGTAAACCTTTCACTATTAATTAGTCTTCTGTTTAATTAATCGGTATCCTTTAAATTCATTTTGGAGTATTTATATCAATTTTTTTTTTAAGTCTGGATAATGTAAGGATAATCAAGACTAGAGTCAGTAGAGACTGTGGTCTTGGTTAAATGAGAAACGAAGGATATGTGATTGAAAGAATATTGAAAAAAAGTCGGAGTAAAATTATAATAAATAAAAAAGTTTAAGATTGCAGCGATAAAGATTTCAAAGTTCTGTTGTTGGTTGTAATAACATACGATACAATTGTACGAATGGTTTCGTTTTGTGGGTATTTTAGCACATTCTTTTACGCTCTATCTTTCCCACTATGCTGTCAATATTTTATGGGCGTAAATTGAATGATTGCTCACACATATCACCATATTAAGTTGTTAATTGATTGGTTTGAAAACCACATCTCTCCAAAAAATTCCCTAAAATTAAAAAAAAAAAAAATCGTAATGTTAAATTTAATTGTTTGAAAAAAATAAAGCCCTTTTCCCCTTTATACAAGGCGAATTTTTTTTTTTTTTTATCAGAATTTCCCTTCCTTGTGGGTTTTTTTAAATATTTTTTTGTAAGATCCAATTTTTATTGTTCCCTACTTAAACCCTGATACTTTAATAAAGTTTCTGATTAATTTCGGACCTTTTTCGTTTTGGAGAATATCAATCTTTTTTAAGGGGATCATGTAATGATCTTAAAGCTAGAGTCAGTAAAAGACTGTGGCCCTTGGATTAAATCAGAAACGAAGGATTGTTTAAAGTATTGGAAAAGCCGGGTAAAATCAAATAAAATTTTAAGCTTGCAGCGATAAAGATTTAAAGGTTCTGGGGTTGTAATCACCGTAAAAATTGTCGAATGTTTCTTTTGGGGTTTTTAGCCCGGTTTCCCCTTTCCCCACTAATGCTGTAAATAGGTGGTAGGGAATGAATGATGAAAACGTCCATATTTCGGAATTGGGGATAATAAACCGAGGCCCTTTATGTTCCCCTTACAGGCTGTACTTTAAAAAATCCCTGATTTTTGGGAAAATCGTAATAAAATATCCAAGCCGCCTTCCTTTAGAATTTCGTCTTATTTCAAATCATCGTTGCTATAGTCTTCATTAGCCCTTTTAACAAAATTAGTCTTAAAAACCCCTATTTTATTTCATTTCTTTAAGTATCAGACAGTACATGTTGTATATAAATGATATGAACTGAATGAATGCATTTGAATCAAAAAGTTCTAAGTACTTTTTAATTCTATAAATAAGCAAGAACGTTATGATCAATATTTATTTTTTCTCGGGAGTGTTTTTTTAGAAAAAAATAGAGGACTGATAGTAGGTTATGCACCGGCCTCGAAGAGTGGAAAATACAAAAAAAAACATGCCGATACAGTTTTTCGGACTATCCGTGCAACATTTTAGCAGATGCTTGAAAGAGTGAGCCTTTGAGATTTTATATACTGGATAATTGAGACTGCTTGGTATGTAAACATTTCTATGGTTTATTTATAATTTTAGGCCAGTGATTTCCACACGTGTTGTAATGTTTTATTCTGGTATGAAAACTAAGTAGAATAGAGAGTACTAGATATATAATAATTCTTTCATTAATCAGAACACAGGTAGGCCTTTATATCAATTCAAAATCCAAGCATGGACCAATTAAATTATTAGATCTATTGGCATTGAAATTATTCATTTTGGACATGAGACAAGCATGAGTATCACCAACACCTTTAAATGAAATGAATGGAGTTTCCTACTCTTCTGAATGTTATGGGCTAATAAAGAGAGGCAACACCATGCAGTGTGCAATGAGAAATTTTGCCAGGACAGGGGCATTAGCCTATACCGGTACTCTTTTTGCGATTTCCAACTGTCGAGGGATCTTTAACGTGCACAGCCTCTAGCACACAGGGCCTCCGTTTATTGTCCCATCTGAACAACAAGACGCTTTTTCCATGTCAGTCCCTCAGACCTGCATCACTGACAAGGGGAAACCGGGTCGAAACTTCATCTCGATCCTTGCCGGGATTGAACCCTGGACCATCAGGTTAGCGAGCAAGCGTCTAACTCACTGAGCCACCGCAGGTCCCACCAACACCTTAGGCAACAGGTCATACATAAGTGTCATTGCAAGTTTGGATAAGCCTATAATCTTTTGTTTTGTTTACAGGTTGATAGTTATGTCATCCCAGAAAGGTAATGTGAAAAAATCACGACAACAAAAACACCAAAATTCTTCATCTTTTAAAAATACTAAATATGAGGCATCTGGTAAGATAAAAGAATTGAACAGTATGCAAATTGTTGGAGTTTGTCAACATTGTAAGGAAAAGATAGAATGGAAAATTAAATACAAGAAATACAAAGCATTAACAGCACCAAGAAGGTGGTAAGTATTTATTCAATGTGTTAAAATAAGTGCCATGTCATTTTCAAACTTTCAGTAAAATGTATAAACAGCTAATAAAGTATGGTATAATACCAAGATGTAAAAAATATATGCAGAAAAAGAAATAAAATGGTAGTTTAAGTTTCATTTGGTCTCCAAATTGTAGTAATCAAGTTTTTCAATGGGATAGATTTGGCCAACCATATAATAGCCAGTTTTACCTTCTTTTATTTGGTTTCAAAATTGTAAGGATATCTTTTATGTGCCAAGCTTATAAAGTTAACAGATGTATGATAAAAGTTCTTGACTAATGTTTTTGTAGCAATAAGTGTGGAGAGAAGACTGTAAAAAGAGCATATTATATCTTATGCATGCCATGTTCCACTCAAGATGAGGTTTGTGCAATGTGTACTAAACATGAACCAATAGTGCATCAGTAAGAAACATTTCTCTTTTCAACATAAATTTTCCTATTTTGGCTGTATTTTTTTTCACTCATATCTACCCATGTCATTCACATTAAAATATATTTCGAAGATTTCTCACATTTGGAAAATTGTTGATAATTTTTCCTAAAATAATTTGTAATTTGAAAACCTATATATATTTAAAAATGAATGTTTACAATTTTAGACCAGGGCTAAATTCTCAAGAGGACACTCGGAAGAGTCAGCTAGAAAATGAATTAAAGTATATGTCTGAGAGAGAAAGAAGTAAGTAGAATCTTAAAAGAAGCAGATATTTAGGCCGTATTTGGATTAGGTCAGTTTTAATAAAATGAATAATAAGGCTAAGTTTGAATAATGTTTGAGGTAAAAACTGAAAATGACTTAACAATTTCTACAAAAAATATATATTTAGGATTCTATATTTTTTGGGAAAAGAAATAATCTTTAGATAATTGTTGCATAGAATTCAAAGTATGATAAAGTCTGTACAGAAAGGATTATAGATGAAAGACAAATTGAGCGTCTTATCGTGGTCACTGGTCAGAAAATTTTTCTGCATTACCTTAGTAATTAGCTTATTACAGGTTAGGGCCTTGTGGGACACAAAAAACTATTTTTGCAAATTATTAAAACAACTCCATTAATTATTAACCATTATTAGTCCATTATTACAATATATGAATAAATAAAATAAGGGAATTCAGCTTCAAGTAATGTAGGATATCTTAAATTAATTTAAAAGAATTCAAATATTTTTTCAGGAACTTTTCTTCGAAAGAATTTAACTCAATTAAGTGCTCAAAGAGAAGAAAGAAAGAAAATATGTGATGGTGTGAGTGAGGAAGACAGTGACGACAATGATCTTTCTGATGAGTTTGATTTGGACATTTTAAACAAGGCAAATCTCATTAACAATGTAACCGATACCTTATCCAGTCTTTCAACAAACACTAGTTAACATGGTGATAGACTAACAAGCTAGATATTATCATAGTATTCATGTGTGGGAGTTCTATTAAAAGTTTAAGTTTCCTGTACCTGGTGGCTTTTTGAGTCTAGTTGAATCATTGAAACAGCAGTAGAGTTGATTTGATTTATTTTGTACATACCGGTAATATACAAAATCTTAATATATAAACAATATCATAATGCACTAACATAATATTCAGTAAATTCAAGACAAATCTAGATCCATAAGTTGACACTTATTCTGACTGGTTTCCCCCCATTCTGCAACCTGCAGGATAAAAATCCCATGATCAACATAAATTGTTATGATGTATTTAGAAGGAATAAACAACCATACAGGATAACAGCTCATCTTCATGAGGATTCTTTCTACAAACTGATCCTTAACAAAGACCTTTTTGGCATTGATCTGTCCAGAATTATTCATGACAATTTACAGCACCATTGACTGGAATTATAAATGATGACTTCTTGTTCAGGGTTATTGTACAATTCAAACACCCACAGATGCCAAAGCAACCATGACATAACCAAGCAGATGTTATTAAATAGATCTAACCAACTGTGCAACAGCCCATAATCCAAAGAGCATCATCATGTAATTGTGAAACAAGTTTAACTTTTCTTATTTTCCTTTAGTACTGGGCTTTGCTTCACACAAGGAACGACATCACCTGCCCTTCTACCTTTATTCTAGAATTGTTCAGAAGTATTCACTATTGTAAAAATTAAAACATGGCTACCAAATGTAAAATTGGAAAATCTTGGAGCAATATTTAGCAACAAGAATTGATCACATAATCTCTCAAACACACTTTCTTGTAATAAAATCTTTTTAAAAAAACATAAAAATATTACACGTATAACACTAAACATAACAGTTTAATATAAATTAAACTAATGGAGGTTCTCTTGGTCAGTCTAAAAATAGTTGAGTGGCCACATATTATTTCTTGTCTCCTGCTGACATACAGCACATCACACTATTTCTTTCACACAACTGCCTTTATTCCATTTAAATACATGCAGTCAATACAATAATCTGGACAGTATTTTCATTTGTTTTATCTTAAAAAGAAAGAAGATATGAAGCAAATGAATTCATTGAATTTAGATTCTAGCTTGTTTGTGAGTATTTAACATTTTCAGAATTGAACAAAAAATTTGTATTATTTGTAACATGAGAATTATTAGTAAATGAAATGAATGGAAATTTGCGTCCTACTCTTCTGCAAAGAATTGTTTTGTGCAACCAGCTCAAACATTGGATATATAACATACAAAGCACACTTACTTTTTAGAATAACATACGGCTAGAATGTTCTGATATGTCCATTAACTTCCAGGCAGCTCTTGGATCTAATTCTTCTATATCTCGACATAGAGCCCAAGCATGGGTTACTTTTAATACATCATTCTGAAGCAGAGACCATAATTAAGTCTGTTTGTCTTTAAGTTGAGACATATACATAGGGGTTTCATTTTAAAAATCACTACACAGTCCGCTCCAATAGAGGTCTATGAACTAGGAAACAAATAAGGCTAGACCCATTTATCTTCGTGTTTAACATATCTATAAAGGCAGGAGAGTAAAAAGAAAAAATAAGCAAATTAGAGTAAAGGGCAGGAAAAAAAAAATTAGTGCAAAAACCAGGATTAATGTTGATTTTCCTTATTTCTCAGTATTGATTTAAGACATATTTTAATAATTTATAATGAGATTTATTGCTCATGAATTTTTTTTTCATTCCAATTCTGAAAATATGTGACAGGAGGATCTGCTAAACACAAAAATAAAATTGGTGTGGACTGAACTAAGAACTAAAATGAATATTAATAACCCTTCAATCAAAATGATATCAAATCACCAAACTAGCTGATTATCATAGACAGTGTCAATAAAAATTGATAATTCAATATTACTGAATCTACTTACTGGATCTCCCTCTTTGACATCACCTTTACTATTTCTAAGTACTCTAATTTGCATAGTATTAAAAGTAATAACTAAAACAGGACCTGTTTCCATTAATTTACCAGTTACTAACTGTAAATACAAAACATATTCATAACAGAAAAATACATGTTCAAAGATAGCTTTCCACAGAGGAAACATATGCTCACTGGTAGCATTGGTTTTGAATAAAAACTTGCAAGTGCAGTAACAATTAAAGGAATGAAATATTTAACTTTGAATCATACACGTCTTTTCTGGTGTTATAATTGTAATACTTCTAAATTTCATTAAAATCTGTCAAGAATTTACCTTCTAACAAGGCAAATAACTCAGTAAATATTTTTGATTTCGCTCTATTTCAATAGGTTTCATCCTTGGGAGATTAGAAATACTTGAGCCAAATTTTTTCAAAATCCATTTAGCATTGTTCTTTCTAAATTGTTTACATGCTTAAACTGAACGCATTTTCAATAGGGTTTACAAATTATAACACACTCTCCCATTCAATTTCTATGTTAAATTTCAGGAAATTATTATTTCAGGACTGGTGCCACTCCTAAATATTTCATTTCGGAGTATCTTTTTGTAATACACATTTTGTTTGTATGTGGGGTGTGTGTTTGTGTGTCTTTTCAATTAAAATCATACTAATGACTAATGACCTAGGCCAGTGCTTTCATTGAAACTCGTCTCCATGCACACTCCTCTAGAGTGTTTACAAGCAATTGTGGACTGAAGGACGGACATGGGTGACGACAATATTCGCTCCACATTTCATGTGGGTGTAAAAAAATCAAAAGGTTAATTGTTTGCATGTAAATGATAATTGAAAGTTTTTGGACCACATCAAGAGGCCAATAAATAGACTAAGTTAGTCTTCATTGTGATCGACGACAAAAAAAATAGTAAGTGATGCTTTTAAAACTTTTCTTTTACTGATCCTGTCATTGACTAGCATTTTTTGACAAAATACAGCTTAAAACTTATGAAGATAATAGTGTATTTTGAATAATGGTAAGAAGACAAAATTTGTTAAATAAACTTACATCTACATCTTCCAGATCTAATATTTTAGATTCATAGACTAATCCTGCTTGTTTGGCGGCTGTTATAGGTTGAGATAATACATTAAATGGCTGAAACCGGGACGAGAGATCAATTATAGAAAGCATCAAATCCATTAAAAAATAAATACAATGATGTACCGGTACATTTAATTTTGTTCAATCACGCTGTTTAAAAAAGTGCCATGAAAAAGTGTACTTTTGAAACTGTAAAGAAATAATGATAATTTGAGATGAAAATAAAATCTTACTGCTTCATAACACCAGTCTTTTAAAATCTCTAAATCACCTCTTATCATAGACTGCAAAATATAAAACAAATGTTCAAAAAACTTCAAACTATAAGTTTTAGTACTAAATCTGAAACCAATTGACTTATTTATTGTTTGTTGTTATATAACTAAGAATCACTGTTGGTTAACATTATTGGTTTGTAAAATCAACTGATCATGTGACAAACTGAATAACTAAAAGGTAATTTATGTATGTTTGTGGCATGATCTATTGATAAATTCCAGTTTGAGTACTTGGTTTATTAAAAGGAGTAGAAATTAAAATATAAGTTAATAATTATAAGTATAAAACATTAGCCTACCTCTAAAATATTTGGTATAATGTCTACTTCACACATTTTTATAAACTTGTGGATATCAAAATTTGGATCTATTTTACATACTTCTGTTACAACCTCAGACATTTCAGTCGTTGCAAAAATGCTACCTGCAAAATGAAACAAGAATTATTTTCTATACTCCTTAATGAAAAGTTTGCACCTAAGAATATTTTAGGGATACTTGGATATAGCACTTAGTGTAAAAAGATGGTAATTAAATATCATAATGTCATTGTATTTATTAATCAAATTGAAAGAAAATATATTTTGACAATCAGTCAATGACATTGGTTATAAAGCCTACAATCTCAAGTTTGAAGCAAATCCTCAACCATTTCAAATTGATGACAAAAATAACAATATAGAACCTTCATATGTACAAGCAAGGCAACGCAATATACACCCACTGGCAGCATTGAATTTGATTGATAAATTGGGCAATAATTAAAAAAACATTGAAAATTTTTTTCAATGCCTTTGCTCGCACCAAGTTTCATCAAAATCTGCAGCTTCTATGCACCAACAATACCATTTTGATGCAATTTTCCTAAGTCAAGGGCAATAACTCAAAAACTGTCCGTGGAAAATCATCAAATTCAAACTTGACTGTCATCAATGAAAAACCATTCAAGTTTCATCAAAATCCTTTGAAAATTGCAGCTTCTTATTGCAACCACAATAGAATTTTGAAGCAATTTTACTAAGGTCTAATCAATTCCCATGCTCACACTAAGTTTCTTCAAAGTCCATTGAAAATTGTAGGTTTTATTGCATCAACAATGGAATTTTGACGGGATTATATTAAGTCAAAGGAACTTGACCGCTGTCTTATCAATTCCAATGCTCAAAATAAATTTCATTCAAATCCATTGAAAATGGTAGCTTTTATTGTATCCACAACAAATATAGAGGCAGAGGCAATAACTCAAAAACCGTTCTTTAAAAAAACAAACTTGACCAATGTCTCATCAATTCCAATGATCAATTCAAGTTTCATTAAAATCTATTGAAAATTGTAGCTTCTATTGTGTCTACAACAAATGTTGACGGACTGACAGACTGAAGGACAGGGTGACGACAATATACGTCCACATATTCATTTGGGTGTATAAAAACATTCATTATCTATTCCAATGCTAACACTTAGTTTCATCAAAATCCATTGAAAATTGTACTTTCTATTTTGTCTACAACAAATGTTGACTGACCGACAGACGGGGGAAGACAACATACGTCCACATCTTCAAGTGAGTGTATAAAAATAGTATCCAAAAAAAATCAGGAATTTGATGCTCCAACAATTAAAATAAGTACCTCAGTAAGATAATTATTTTATTTTAAATTGATATAATAGGCCTACCCTCCATATGACAAGAGCAAACATTAAATGAACAGAACGGTGGTATAATCAATTAAAAGTTACTTACCAACTCTGTCTGTAAAAAATCTTATGGCTCGAATAACCTTAGAATCAGTTTCATCATACCACATTTTAGCATTAAAAATTTCTAGAATGAATAAACAACTGAATCAAAGTTTTCAAAATTTTATTTGAATGTTTTATAATGTTAGAACTACATCTGTTAAGTTTCTCTAAGTAGTGATTTCATACACCTAAATACTCAATAATATGTGTTTGGTTACTAAAGGGACTAAAGGGAGTTAATAAAGAGTTGTGCCAATACATTATGATTATTTTCATCCAAAGCTGCTTTGCTGAAAGCAATATATAAAAAGGAAAAAAACACATTTCATCAGTCGATCATTGTAGCACTTCAGACCTGCCAATTGGCAAACTATAATGCTTCAGATACTTACTATTTATATATCGATTATTGTCTTTAAAATTCTGCCAACTTTCATAGAATTTGGAATCTTTATGTAGTACCATTCCTGAGGATTTACTAAAAAAAAAATTAAAAATCTAAAGACAGCAACACATACTATGAACACATAGCATTCTAAAAAAAATATACTCACATCATCATTAAGTGGACAAAATAGAGATAAAACTTCTAATTTCAATAGAATTCTGTTCAAGTTCAATTGATTGATCAAATGTCAGTTGTATTGTTCAAACTACAATTAGACGATATTAAAATTACAGCAACATAACTCTACTCACTCATCGGGCTCTATAACTGTTTCTTCCATTTTACTAGTTGGTTTATCCGAACGTTTTCTTAAGGTTTCTGCAAAAGAGAAAGGAGATAAAAGTGGCTTTCATTATGAAATAATTCCTTATTCATAAATGATGTTTAATTTTTTTTACTTTATCTGAATATTTGTAGTTCAATAGCTGCTGTTAATCATTAACAGCAGCTATTGAACTACAAATAATGTATTGCCAAACTTTTGAATTTCAGCGTTTTTGTTCAATCGTTGCTTCAGCAAATTATTTTGAAAACCTCAGATTGTATACATTTTGATGAAGGAAATAGCACTCTAATGTTTTATAATTACCAGGAGGTCTATATCTTTTAGCGCCTGGAATTGATGCTATTTCATTGCTAACTACTTCAACACCCTGTAATAAAAACCATAAGTTGAAATCAATATCCTGATGTCTGTATGAATCACGATAAAAAAGATACTTGGAATTTACTTCTGAGATTTAAAAGAAAATTTAGTAATTTGCTAAGCTAAGTTTTGAATGTGTTTTCATCAAGAACAATAACTACAAAATGGATATGGGTGACACAATTAACATGTGTACAAAAATAGATTTGCTAATTTGAAGGTCCAGGTTTGACTAAATCTCATCAATATAAATGACAACACCAAATTTCATCATAATCAGATGAAAACCATAGTCTGTATTGTGTTCACAACCAAATTTTGAGGCATGTTTTTTAAGTAAGGGGCAATGATTATAAAAGGTCAATTGAAACTTGACAAAGGTTCTTATCAAGATAAATGACTAAATTTTATTCAATTTTATGTCTATTGTGTTCACAAGAAATGTTTTTCAATGTGGTCACCTAAATGAAAGATACATCTTAGCTTGCCAAGCAAGGTAACACACGCCCCCTGCATTGAATTTGAATAATAAATTGAGCAATAACTCGAAAAACATTCACTGAATGAATATTGAAGTCAAGGGCAAAAACTCAAAAACTGTTCATGGAAAATCTAGTAGCTTCTATTGTGTCTACAACAAATATAGAGGCAGGGGCAATAACTCAAAAACCGTTTATCGATTTTTGACAGACTGACAGACAGGGGCAACGACAATGTACATCCACATATTCATGTGGGCGTGTAAAAAGCATAAAATACCTTGGATATTTTTTTAAATGCTGCTGTTTGACCTATATTTTGACCTTGTTTGGAGATAGTATCTGCAGCCTTGCCAACAGTTTTACTGATTTCATCTGTTATATCTTTACTCTTCTTCATAAATTCGGTTTTCTGAACTTCATCCATAGACTAAAAATTAATAATTAAGACAAAAGCCATGAATTATAAACACAATATTAAACAAACAAAGTACAAAAGTATTTATAAATATATAATGGTGATAAAATAGCAATCCATAAAACAAAGCCTATATTACAAATGGACACAATAATTCAAATGCATTGTCTCTACTACACGAGATAGTCATTACTATAAATTGTTGTATTTTGACTGAATAGATTGACATAATCAATGTTTCATCAATATTTAGACTTTGACCAATCTTGATTGAACAATCAGTTCTTAACTGAAATTCAATCAAATTACATATATAAATGGCTACATGTTTTACCATAAACATTACATTATAACATTATCAACAATGAACCAAAACCTAAAAGCAAGTATATCAGCACACATGACAAATTTTGCTTCTTTATTTTCAATAAAATTGAAATATGTGTTCACCTCAGATAATTTCTCCTTCACATCTCCTAACTTTTTTTTAAACACAGTACCACTTTTCTTAGTTTCAGCTTCTATTGTATCCTGTATTGAAATAAAATCTTTACTCTTTATTTTAATATATTTTACAATAATAAGAAAATGGTCCTAGGTAATGTTCAGCCCATGGGACAATACACTTGTCAGTGATGCTGTTCTGAGGAACTGACATAGAATAAGCTCTATTCGTTCAGATGGGACAATAAACCTAGTCCTTGTGCTTCAAGTTGTGTTTAAAGTCCCTTAACAGTTGGAAATCACAAAAAGTAGACTTATGAAGCTGTCCTGGAAAAATTTCCCTCATCACACACTGCATTGCATTGTCCGTCTTCATAAGCCCATATGGTGCAGAAGAGTAGGACCTAAAACTCAACTCAAACAATTTTTATACTAAAAACTGTTGTCAATTTTCTTGTTTCAGGAAGTACTTTGCAAGAAACTGTAAAATAACAACAAATATGACTTACAAACTTTTGCCTAGCTTTCTTTAAGGCCTCTGATTGGTCAAGTTTTGATGTTTCTTCTTTAAATTTTCTAAGATTTTCCTGAAGATTATAACAAAAAGTAAAAGCTTAACTCTTAATTCTTGCCTCAGGATTTGTATTGACAGTTTATCAGTGACAGTAAACAGGACTAAACAACCAGAAACAATGCAATACTCGGAGACTTGACTGTTAAGTTGAAGAATTTACGTTATTATTTGTCCTCGTGAGAGTTGCCAATTTGCTGAAGCCGTTCTAATGCTGGGTTCATATAATAGTTCTTTTATGTTCATATCATCGATTTTAACTGATGAATATAAAAGTGACAACTACTGTTCTTTGTTCATCATAATTTCAAAAGTGATAGTGACAGCCCTATTTTTTGCTGGAAATTTTGAAACCTGATAAAAGTAGAGGGCAGTATTGACCACTATAGTCTAATATACAGGTTAACAGGTTACTCTCTATATAAATTATTTAAATAACATAATAAAAAGATGTCTAGTGTTGGTTAGAAAACATCTTTCACCTTCATTGCTTTATTCTTTGACATGTCCTGTTTCATATTATTGATGATATTCTCAAAAAAACCTGGTCTTTTACTTCCGTCTGACATACACCGTATCGACTGAAAAGAGAACCACAGGACATGTAAAATTATTCTTCAAGGTGGATTGAACTATTTCTTAGTCATGTCTGATTGGACTCAAATGTGTGTCATTATCAAATGTAATTTCTGGAAAGAAAGCAAGTTTGTTCCAAGAGTAAAACTATCAAACCCTAAATTTCTATGGCCCATATATCTTTTGTCATTAACAGACCAGTAACACGATTTGAATAATGATTGAATTTGAATTGAGTGAAGGAATGGAAAAATCAACTCAGAATATTACAGAGAGGACCGAAATCCGAGAATAACAGAATGGTAGAAATTGGAACATTATATAACATAATAAAGACATTACCTGTGATAGAATACTTTGAGAAGGTGAATGATGAAATAAATTAGAATGGCTATGATGTTTACATGGTTTTGATAACCTCCCGTGGGATTTAAGGTGATAGTGATTTTGGGAACTAGATACTGTATGTACATGACTAACAATAGGTTTGTAAGTTCTAGAATTGAAAATCTGAAAATACAATTGTAAGAATGGTTAATAAAGTAAATATTATAACACAACAGTGCTCAGTGTAGTAAAGTCAGTAGTGAACAGCGATCTGCACTTTCGATTGTATTGACGTATGATCCACCCGTGTGTTAAATCGGGATGGCTGCTATCACGACAGTATTTTGCGTCTCAAGTATGTTTATTTCAAAGAAATTATACCTGATAAATCAACATTTGACGAGCAGGACTCAAAATCCCACGACACATGGTGGCCATGTTGTCAACCTTTTTGACCTTCTAAATTCAAGAGTTTTCAAGGGAGAAAAGTTCATAAATCGAGTTGTTTCCCTTAGATAAAAAATCCTTAGAGATATTATACATTTATGCAAAATGGTTAAAAATTCACCATGGTTTTCATCAATAGTTCCTTGGTCCCAGGAACGCTAATTTTTTAGCTGAGCTAATCAGTAATAGTTATCCAGAACTATCTCTCGTATGCAGTAAAATAGCTCACCGTCGAAATCTGAAATCCCTCCAGATTTCAAACAACCAAAATCCTTTTAAAAAAACGCTGTTTGTTTTTATGTCAATTCGCACTTTTTTTTATTATTGTACTTTTACTTGATTTTTGGAATTGTCTCAGATGGAAGCGAATCAAGGGGGTAAAGATCTCTCAACCCTGGCACCCTTGGAAGAGTTTTTGTAAGTTTCTTCAGTGGCGAAGGTAAGCCATTTAAATGTCTTAACATGTCTAATTTAGTTATACATTTCTTACTTTTTATAATCAGTAAGATTTTGTTCATCAACGATATTACTGATCAGAATTACCACAGAATGAAAACCATGAAAAACCAAGCCCATTAAAAACTTTTAACGCAAACTACGATAACTTCACCAGTAACTGAACAGTGGCCTGTAACGGAGCAATATTTATACCGCTGCCAACTCCACGTCATAATGAGTACAAAATTTGGCGTCATTCTCTTGTTAAAGTTACATAGAACCAAGTCCAATAAAATGAAAATGAAAGATACAAATATCATGTAGTTTAAAACAAGATATTAATATGTTTAAAAAGCCAAATGAAGTTACCAGCCGGAACACTGGAACCTATCGCACTATTCTGGCCAAGAACCTTGAACGACAACACAAAGAATCTGCCCAGGAAGAATCCAGTGTCTCAAAGAATATATTTATGTTTTCAGATTGTCTGCTGAACGGAATTGGTGCGCTATGGCGGCAAAAATTAATGTGTGATGTTTTATTGATAGCAGAAGGCAAAATTTTTCTTGCACATAAATTAGTTCTTGCCTCCTGCTCGGATTTTTTCTTTGAAACATTCAGCGATGGAAAAGATAAGCCTGGATCCAACCAGATAAAACTAGAACGTGTCAAAGCTAATGCGATAAATTCAATTTTAAATTGTGTGTATACCGGTAAAATAACTTTAACTCCTCATACGGTAAGGGATGTTTTATCAGCAGCTACCATTCTTGGGTTTCTTGGTATCAACGAAGCCTGTGAAGAATATTTGATCGAGCACCTCACAACTGAAAATTGCTTTCTATATATGGATATTGCAAGTACATACGACCTAGGTGCTTTGTCAGAAAAATGTTTAGAAAACGCAGCGAGAAATTTCCAGCATGTTACAAAAGGGTCAGAATTTCGTTACGTGCCTGCAGAACAATTGATTCTCCTTCTGCAGCGCAATGATTTAAATGTAAAAAATGAGTATGCTGTTTTTGAACGAATGTTGTCATGGATTGAAACAGATAAACAAAGAAGAATACAATACGCGTCTGAATTGTTAGAAAATATTCGTCTTCCTTTGATGACTTCATCTGAGATCATTGATCAAGTTGAAAGTGTCAAATATTTGATGGATATACCAGACTGTGACCAACTGGTTAAAGAAGCCTTACACTATCATTGTATGCCATGCAGACAAACCCTGTTACAGGTAACTGAGGAATTAATCAAATTGAGAGAAAGGGTTGTGGCTTTAGTCACTAGAATCATCACAGATCATTTTCACCAGCATCAACATTATCATCAGATTCATTATTAATAGTACATGGAGGACATGGGACTTTTTCTCATCTGAGTTATAGTTATCTTCACTTTAAGTAAAGATCACCAATGCATATTTCATTATCCTTCCTGCCCATTACAGTTTGCATCACATGTTGTATCATTATTATAATTATATTAGAACATGGGTTTTTCCCTTAGAGAAGAAAGGAATATATTCCCTCTTGACATGTTTATTCATTTATTTAATAACTTACTCTAATCATATTTATTATGCAAAAGCTAGGTAACATACGGAGTGTATCCTTTACCTTTCAGACGAGTAGAACAGAACCAAGAAAACCGTATAGTGATCATTGCCTGGTAGTAGTTGGTGGTGCACCAAGATTACAAACAGATCGTATTAGTTGTAATATATTAGTGTTAGATATCGACAACCCCGATAGTAGTTGGAAATTAGCAGCATGTCTGCCAGAGCCCAGACATCATCATGCTGGTAAGTAATGTTAGATTTTAGCAACATGAAATCAAATTCAATATGGAAAGACTTGCTGATTTTATTGTCTCTCTATGATTGCGATATTAATTCAGGTTGACCTGAAATGAAACTATTAAAGTATTAAAGAAAGAGGGAATGTCGGTGTAACTGTAACCCTTACCCCATATCTTACACCATAATATCGCTTTATTTGTTTCAATTAGATATTATCTTAAGTGATAGGCCTATATGTGATAAATCAAACTCTGGCCATGTGTTTTAATTTTTCATCAGGAAATAGAATTGATGCTAATTAGGGTTTATAGAAATGAGTATATCGCTTAAGTGATGGTGAATTTTCCTTTTTTTTTTCTTAACAACACATTTCCAGTTACTCGGAATTAAAACATTATTTTGATACGTACCGAAAGTAGCGGAATGGGAATCGCTCATAGAGCACCAGGATTAAGACTTATAAGAAAGCTTGAGACGAAAACATTCCAAACCTTTCACTGGACAAATCGTTTAGTTAATGACTGTAAATCACAGACCAGAGTAAAAGCTCGGATGTTTTTGTGTAGGGTGATATAACTTGGGAATGGTGAAAGAAGTCTGTAATTGATTGTTGATTTCAGTGGCCGTGATGAATGGTTTCCTGTATATCACTGGTGGTGAAATAACCAATAACCGCGGCTTTCCATCAAACTCAGCTTTTCGCTACGATCCTCGCCATGACACATGGTTGCAGATAGCAAGCATGAACCACAGAAGGGAGAGCTTTCATATGGTAGTTTTTAATGAAAAGTTATATGCAGTGGGTATGATGAACTATGCTGTTTTGAATTATAAGACATATAAACAAAATGCATCATGCCATGGATAAGAAAAATCTGGTTCTATTTATAACTCAAATAATATATACCCGCACATGTCTTAAAAGACGTCAATGGATATTATTATTCTGTTGAGATATATAATGCCATTAAGATTTATTAGGACCATACAATTGGATCCCTCAACAATACTTCAATACACAAATAGTTTGAACTTTATAAATCAGTGCTAATACAACAAAAACCTTGTATTCCTTTTTATGCAGGGGGAAGGCTAGATAAATATAAATCCTTGTCATCTGTAGAGGTATATGACCCTAGTCGAGATGAATGGACATTAATTTCACCATTATCAACACCTAAACAAAGTTTTGCAGCCACAACTCACAATGGTATAATTTATGTGGTCGGTGGTTCAGGTAAATTTATTGCTATTTATAGGCTCTATTCATGTAGGCATAAATTTCTAATGGAATTCTTTATTTGACCCGACAACTACAAGGTTCTTTGGCCCAAGTACAAAACCAACAACACCAAGTTGTTCAATTTGAACCGTGTGCTACAGTGCTCGACAGTTGGAAATCGCAAAAAGAGTATACTAATGCCGCTGCCCTGGCAAAATTTCCCAGGTACACTCCATGGCGTTGTCCGACATTATTAGCCCATAAGGTACAGAAGAGTAGGACGTAAAACTCCATTCATTTCATTTTTCAGTTTGCAATATCATTTGCAAGCTCTCGTCCCTGGACTGTATAGTAGCCTATAAGAGAAATGTCAAAATGAAAATCTAATGCCAATTTTTAACTGGATTTATCATTTGGGGATCACTTGTAAGATTATTTGAAAAAGTGTGGTTGAATTTCGCAGTGCTTCTTTCTGCGCAAACCTGCATTTTACAATATCTTTTATTATAAACTAAAATCATTCATTTGAATTTTATTTCAGAGGGTAAGATTATATCAAGTCGTGTTGAAAGATATTGTCCTTCAAATAATAGATGGGAAATCAGAAAACCAATCAATTTACCTCGATTTTATGCTCATCTGATTTCATATAATAACAATTTATATTTAATAGGAGGAGCTACTGTTAATGTACATGATAATTTAGTCTGCGTGAAAGATATCGAGCGTTACACTCCTTCAACAGATACCTGGGTCATTCTTAAAGGTTCCAATTTACCTAACCCTAGATCTGAATTCGGCTGCACAGCCATTGGCAATAAGATTTATATTGCCGGTGGCTACGATTGGGATACCAAAACACGGCTTGCTAAAATAGATTGTTTTGATCTGGCCACCGAATCGTGGTCAACTGTACAATCATTTGGTAAGAAGTATACAGGGCTAACACTCTGTTCTATGAGAATATATGACTTAGAAAATTTGAGAAAATATTAATAAATGTATATGATAGTGTTGAAATGTGCTCAAAGAAAAATGTATTTTATGTTTTTACAATATACATGTAATTCACATTGTTAGTGCCCAATACATCAATGTAGACATTTATTATCTTTATATATTCCTGGTAATTTAAGAATATGACAGTTTGAGTTTTTACGTAACTTAAAAGATTTTACAATTTCGCAATTTATATGTAATTATATTCCAAAATACTCAAAAATAATTTGTTTTGTTTATTTATCACGTAACCAGAATTGTCAAAATTTATATTTTCAGCTCTATGTTCCTAAACTAACGGGTTTTCAGACTTTATCTCAAACTAATATATTCTCAGACTAAAACGTTCGCAGACTTTTTTCCAGAATTAATCAATTTATTTGGAAGTTTTGCATATTTAAACCAAAACAATAAACAATTATAAAACACAAATCAGAAATTTTGAAAGAAAATGCAATTGCAGACATCAAATACATACTATATAGGACTCACAAACACATTTTATGCTAATGATTGTATTGTATACGAATTTAGTCTGAGCTATTTTTAGAAACCCCCTTTCTCCCTTCCTTTTAGGGAATTATGCATGGCCATTTTTGACAAATTTAGATGTCGAATTTGATGTCTGAAATTGGATTTCCTTTCAAAATTTCTGAGATTATGAGAAATTTAATTGCGGAAGGTTATTTCTAAAAATAGTGGTTTTGTGTGCAGTGACAGTCAAGCAGATATTAATAAAATGTAGTGGTTTACTTTCATTTTGACTAATTTTCATGGCAATGCTATATTGAATATTTGTAGAGGAACTAAGTATTGGTTAGGATTTCATGTGACATATAGGAAAGTTTTCAACGAGATTTCTGGAAAAAGTTACGGAAGGTTGGATTTCGTGATTAATTGAACATTGAAACAGATGGCAAATAATTGGTGGACCGAGTCCATATATTTGATAAGTCATTTTGGAATAAAAATAGTTAACTACGACGGGGTTAATTGTGATATGATATCCCACCGCAACAATGTGATGACTTTCACAATGAGTACAGTAAGAGCCCCCAGAAGGTATCTTCCATGAACAGTATCACTTTGACAAGTAGACTAATTTGTAGACAACTGACCAATAATTTAACATTTTCAGATGATGTGAGTGAGGCATGAGATTTTAGTCATAATAAATATGATCTTTGCAAGAAACAAGACAAGTTGTAAAATAATGTTGTAATGTTGTAAAACAATTAGGGTAGCTTCAGACCCGTTGCCAGTCTACATACATAGGGCTGGGGGTCATAACAAATGTTCTCTGACTGAACACTTTCCCAAATTTCTCCAGGAGGGGGGGGGGCATCCCTGGCTACGGGCCTGGGTAGCTAACATGGCCTTGATTGAAATTATTGGCAATACTCAAAGTCCTCTACTTGTCCTGATTAGCAATCCAAAGGTTTCTCATTTGGTGTTGAGCCAAGTAGGCTGTGTCTGTAATACATTGTATAGGTTTAATGTTTGGAAGGGATAATCAATTATTATAAGTAATCCTATAAAGGGAATAATAAATCTGTTCAAATATCAAAGTAGCCATAAAGAGAAGGGAGAAGAAGGCTCCCTTAAATAGGAATTAAAGTTAAAGGGAATCAGCTCAACATCATAATTAGCTTATCTCGGTTACCTATAATGTGCATGTAATTTGCATTAAAACATTAGATATGCCAAAAAAATTTTTTTGCTGTGCACTGTCAACGTCCAAAAGAATTGTAGCCTAGAAAATATGCAGAAGTTGAATACTATATCATTGACATTTCGATGCAGATCACCATTGCCTTGTGGCCAACCTACAGACAATTTTTCAAAATATGTTCGCTTATAGACTCTAAGTCGAAATCGATACGAAGCACAAATCCACAATGTAAATGATAGCAATCCATCTAAAATTGTTGTCTTTTGAGAAGGCATGAAACATGTCAATTCCGGCATCAAGAAAATTTGTAAGCATCACCTTTGCTTTTTATTGACTAAACTATCCAACCATGCAATGCTTCTGAAAAAAAAGTGAACACGAGATAGTTATAAAAGACTTAAATGCTGAAAAAACAGTGAAAATTTCTGATCATCACCGAAACCATCCTTGCTTATGAACAGAAGTCTCCTCTAATCACATTCACAGGCTCGGTCTACGTTGGGAAAGACTGGTGATATTCTTTTTCCACTAGAATCAGATTTCAGGGAACATTCAGGACTTGGGCTTTCATTTATAGTATATATCTTTACCAAAACACCATTAAAAACGATATCATGGCTTTGTATCTGTAAAATGTATGTTCCACGGGTTATGCTGTGTAGTACATATTGGTGAGTTTGCCTATATACCAAAGTAAGAGGGTAAACGCGGTGTTATAATATTCCTTAAACATGTGGCTTCTCGATATCAGTCGATATGTAATGGATACCCTCTTCCTGAAATCAATTAGTTTCTTTTCCTTATATAGATTGCAATACACCATCGTGACAATCTAAATTGTTACTTTCTTTTTCTCCGATCCGTCAACTTCAAACCAAAACATCGCCGAAAATCCAATTCGGATTTTGTAAGCGAAGAAATTAAAATAAATGCACAAACCACCATCAATAGCACTCATATCTTAATTTTGCTGTCTGTAACTGTGAATTGTGTATCTTTTTATATACTGGAAGAATACTTATTCATGTGCATAATCTGCAGAGCTTTTTTCAAAATTCGATTCCCCTTGAATTTATTTGAAAAACGAAATTTCATGTTTCATTGTAGCAGGTAATCATCGTAATGGAACAGTAAATATTATTTCCTCTTTAGAAAAGTAAATTAGTTGCTAAAAATATTAGTTTAAAATGGTTTTTTGGGTTTCGGGTTTCGTTTTGCGGTTCGGGTCGTTAATACTTTGTTTATTCATTATAAACTAGAGACAGGAAACCTTCGTTTCCACAGAAAGTCTTTAAATTATCAGGCATTGATTTTACTTGCAGAGGAGGAATCTCAGAATGCAGTATATTATATCTTAAAAATATACTCGAGGTAGGGACCCCAGACCACTCATGTTAGATATTCTGTTTCTTTAAAATAAGGCACCAAAGATGGGTATCAGTATCATGGAAGTGCATATTGCATTCAGTCAGTAATTAACTGTTTTTTTTATGATGTTCCAAAAGAAATGTGCAAAGGTCTACTTGATGTTCTATTCCCAAATCTACTCAACTTTTACAAGTTCCAAGACACAGCGTATTCAGGCTGGTAAAGAAAATAAATCTAATTCATTTACTATTCAAAACAAAAAATTGATTTCTAAACTCGACGGAGACACGTTGTTGTATTTCACGCAAAATATATCAATTACTTTCCTGGTAGGTAAAGTCAAATTATAAATCGGCGCGAAAAATGTAATGAAAGCAGGTCTCAAATGACTAACCGATCACAGAATCATACTGAAAAGGATTTTAAGTATATGGCAGAGATAAATCATTAGATAGATATTTTGAATCTGTGTAAGGGAAGCTTGTATAGGGAGTAATTCAAGAGACGTTGGTCCTATGTGTTTAAGTCTAAGACCCTTAAAGGTGAATTTTGTTTATTTCACAGGTGGTTTTTTATTTATTTATATAACTTTAGTCCTACACCACGTTCTAGAGAACTGTGTCCCTAGATTAGCTTGAAAGCAAAACAATTTTAAAGGTTTGCGTAAACCTTTTATTCGTTATGCTTTTTGGGGTGGTTAAAAAGATTCTGTGTGAATTTAAGCATAATAAACGCCTATTTTGTAGAGAAATTCAGCCATAATCCGAAATCCGGAGGTGCAGCTTTCGAATATTTCTCTGCGAGTATTATACAAGAACTGTATAATAAAAAACAAACCTTCCTTCTATTATCCATACACAATTACTTTGAGAAGGTAGAACAAGGCATATTGGGAACTATGCTGAATATCTAGCAGCAATGTCGGTCTTGTCTCCTTCATCGAGTGTGTTACAGGTTTGGTAAAATTATTCATAGTCGTGTTCCTTTAACATACGATGTGAATGATACAAAGAAAAGCGATTGGAATAGATTAGAAAATATTTGCTACCCATTTCGATAATGGATTTGATTAAATGAAAACGGTTTAAGATCTTTGACAAATTTTCTCGTTGAAGACTAATAATATAACAATCTATTTAAATGGAAAGACTGATCCTCGGAGGACTTAAGGGACTTGTTTGCCACTAGACAGACTAAAACCCTTCTTTAATAATAAAGAGATTATCGCTAATATTTTCATTCCGTCCAACTCCTTTTATCATTACATCAATTCGATTTTCTCTTCACTGTACTATCGGCTATTTCACTTATCATTGTCAGTCTTCACCGGGGGGCTGATTGAAATATTGAGATAGCGTAAAAACACATGGGAAATTCGGAAGAAAGGAGACTTCTTTTTTATGTCTTTAATTAAAGTTACTAAATAATAAAGCCATATCATTAAACACACACTGCTTCCTCTATAAGTCTCTTTTTAAATATTAAAAATAAAATACGTTTAAACATATATTTGATTCAGAGGTTTACTCACCAATTGTAACCCAGATGGTGTGTATCAGATACATTCCATTATAGATATTTCAACTATCATAAAAGATGACGATAATGCATATTGTGGGGTTGTTACGTACCCTTTTCTTGACTTCATCATTCGAATCTAACATTTTTAAAGATTGCTTGGTAAGGTAACGAAGATCTTTATTGGAATCATTATAAACGAAAGTAAAGTAAATATTTTTTCTAGATTAAAGAAATATATAATTTATTTGGACTTCACGAATGTTCAAATCTCAAGCATTAAGTGTCAAACTGTCGACGTGTTATTCAAAATATTATTATCAAATGTAGCCAAATTCGAAGTTGACAGAGGTCTCATCAATATACAACTATATACCAAATTCCATCAAGATCGAATAAAAATTGTTGCCTCTATCTTGGAAAGGGACAAGAGTGTCGGCAATATACGCCCAAATTTGAAACAGGGTGTATAAAAATGCATTGTTAAGGACCATGTTTGTTCATACTTGACCATGCTCTTTTCCCCAAAAGTCTCGGAACTGAAATTAACCATCCATATGAATCTAACCACAGGATTTTACTCCTTACATTATTAAATTTTGTAGGTACTAATCAATCAAATGTCTCTGGAAGAAAAAGGGGACAATATTGAATTCTTAAAACGTCTAGGGCCAAAATTTTCAAAAAAAAAAAAAAATAATAATAATTAGCCTGCAATTCTGCACGACGCAAACTAATACCGAACTGTCGACTTATCAATAGGTAACGCGTAAAAGGAAAGGAATAATTTGAACATACTATTTTGAATTGAGTGCACAACACTGAGCCAGCCCTATTTTTGTCCTCTCAACTTATTCCACTTATTTAACGTTTTTTTGTTGAAGTATTTGAAAGCATAATTATTGGTGTCTATCATGTTGACGAGATATTAATATAATAAGTTAAATTTTATTAGTTCCATGATTGATGATATTTCATATAAAAAAAGACACAATGACCTAGAAAATCTGACTGAAGTTTTGTCTAGAAAACAATTAAATAGAAATATCTGCTTTCTCACGAGATGTTAGCAGTTTCCAGGAATCGTTTTCAACAACCATTCGACATTACGACAATGCCATGTTTCTCCCAAGATCATAATTTGAATTGACGTTCTCTCAAGGCTAGGCCTCCTGAAAACCATTCATAATTTCCTTAGAAACTCTCTTAACATTTCTACATGGATGTAACCCACTTTCATAACCGTATCAATTCTACTCACTCCATATATTCGTCAAGAATCATATATTCAATTAGATTAAAATTAAGTGTTCAAAGATAAATTGCGAATTATATTATTTAGAGATTGGAAAAAAGAATGGCAATAACAAATTTCTTTTCCAAAACTGCCTGAGTCGTGAAATTCATCGACGAGGGAGGTTGAAAGTTATTTTCCTTACATGCCACTTTGTTACATTTAATACTGGATATAAACAGAAGAAACATTTGGCGATTACACGCTGAATACTAAGATCCAGTCTAGACAGAAAGTTCCGTCTTATGCTCTTTGATAGGGTATTCAATACTATATTCGTATTGGTAACTTTAATTAGGATGGAAATATTACTCAATATGGTTAACTAAGCATTGATACAGCATTGCTCTTTAACCCCATAAAGAATGGGTAACAAGATACAGAAACTAAGCATGACAAGAATTTACCAAATATTTTCTATTTTTGAGAATTCCAACAATGAACGTTATTCATTTCGGAAGATAGTTCTACCGACCCGGTAGAAGAATTGCTTACAAGAAAAATAAACTATGTGTAGACATAATTGGAGATACAAGTATACCCTACAATTCTTCATTTTATATGAGATTTTCAACACGCAACAAATTGTGTAGGGGTTTTGCATTTTCACTGAAGTTGTAAATGGCTTTATAAAGATTGTATCGGGTCTAAAACATGAAACGTACAGAAACTGTTTTTGCATGATTGATGAGGCAAAGAAATGGTGTAAAAAGTACCGAGTTCTTCTAAATGATTTAGTACAGTAAATGTGAGGTTTATACTGAAATCTCTACGGTAAAATCTCTACAGCAAATCATACTATTTTTTCTAGCAGATGAAAATATTTTATCTTGATGAATTATGGGATTGGTAGTCAACCTACTCAACCTTAGATGATCTTACTTCTTGTAAATGTTCACAAGAGACGACACTTTTGTCACCTGATTTAGAAATCAATGCATTATCTCCCCTGAGACAATCTTACATACGGCTTAATCGTAAACCATCATTCTTCAAGACTGAAAAAAAATTGTAGGAGAAATATATAAATTACACGATAAATGAACGACCTCACTTTGCAGTTGGGTACATTGTGCCGCGTTAATGAGCCGACAGCTGATAGATTAGCATGGAACTCTATTCCACACCAGGCATTAAATTTGAAGATTATAAGGCATCAGGCGATGATCCGATTAAGGAAATACACAGCAATCCATCTTAAGTTTGTGACCCGACAAAATGGTATCCATATACATTGTATAACTCCCATAGTAATAATAAAAATAAAAACTGACTTCATTCTTACTTACATGGTTAACAGAATTGTAAGAACATAAATGCTTCATGGAATAAGGATGTCTTTGTTGAAAACAAATTGTTGCCTAACAAGATTCGCCCAAACGCAAATTTTGATGCGTTTTAACTAAATCAAGGGCAATAATTCAAAACACGTTCATCGAAATAAAGCCTATATCGGACTTGTGACCAATATAAATGTCCACACCAAAACTGTTGTCTCCTTTTCGATCACAAGCCAATGTCGACGCGTTTTAACTAAGTCAAGAGCAATTACTAAAAAACGGTTCCTTTGTTGTCAGCAAACATTACAAGACACATGTACATGGTCTAGAAGGATTTGGTACTGCAGCCACTACCTATGATTTGTTGCTAATATATATATGTATTACATTTTTGTATTATTACTATGTAAAATTATGTATTTATATGTATTTTTCTGTGTATATATGCTATTGATGTATTGTGGATATGGGTAGAAAAGACGTCCGATAAATATCGAACTTGACCAATACTTGTTAGAACTTTACGACAGAATCCCTCTATAATCCAATTAAGCGGTTTATACTGACACGCGGTATGCGGAACGCATGCAGTATACGGAATGCGGTTAAAATACCACGAGCTCCATTTAACTGCACGCGGAATCATTTCTGTTTCTCCAAGGCGCCGGTTATATCCGTTCCTGCTCAATCAAAAAGCGTCCAATACAGCAGGATGTCATCATTGCCGAGGAGGGAGCTTATTTGATTACAATATTGATTACAATTAAGAAAGAAAACATTCAAGAATGGAGATGGAGAATCCATCAAAGAAAGCACCAAGGAGCATATGAGGACCTGGTTAAGGAGCAGATCAAAAAATTTTCATTTCGTTATTTTCTTCGGTCCGTCACAACTTTTTTCCGCCTTCATAATTTTTCTCTGTTTCGGGTTGTTATCTCGCAAATTTTTCCACTTTAATCGCCATTGTTTTAGCCCCGTTGTCACTATCAAAGTTTACCATCAAACACAAACCATGGCAAGATGTCCGTTGTCACTATCAAAGTTTTCCATCAAACACAAACCTGGGCAAGATGTCCGTTGTCACTATCAAAGTTTTCCATCAAACACAAACCTGGGCAAGATGTCCGTTGTCACTATCAAAGTTTTCCATCAAACACAAACCTGGGCAAGATGTCCGTTGTCACTATCAAAGTTTTCCATCAAACACAAACCTGGGCAAGATGTCCGTTGTCACTATCAAAGTTTTCCATCAAACACAAACCTGGGCAAGATGTCCTTGTCACTATCAAAGTTTTCCATCAAACACAAACCTGGGAAGATGTCCGTTGTCACTATCAAAGTTTTCCATCAAACACAAACCTGGGCAGATGTCCATTGTCACATCAAAGTTTTCCATAAACACAAACCTGGGCAAGATTCCATTGTCAATATCAAAGTTTTCCATCAACACAAACCTGGGCAAGATGTCCATTGTCACTATCAAAGTTTTCCATCAAACACAAACCTGGGCAAGATGTCCGTTATCACTATCAAAGTTTTCTTTCTAAAAAAAGTGGGAATTGATGTTTTATACATCTTATTTTTTTTTTTATGCTGATTTTATATTCCATATTATAGATCTGTACCCAAGTTTCAATTACAGGATTTGTTCGTGTTTTATCACCTTTGGGGGAACTCATCTTATTAATCTTTTCCAACCTTTTTTACCACGTCTTTTTGTTTTGTAAATAAACTTGCGTCATCCAAAAGCCCTGAATGGCTAATTCCCTTCAAAGTCCATCCACGTTTTTAGAAAAATAAGATGAGATTATAATCCTACAAGGTTTTGTTTTGATTGTTGTCACTATCAAAGTTGAAGAAGAAAACATGGCCAAAGTAAACTTTGATAGTGACAGCGTGGCTTTACCTGCGAAAATAAGTGAACGGTATTCATTATCCACTTAACACATCAAGTCATAAAATCATATCAACGAAATCTATAGAAATAATTTTTAATGGATACAATAAGCTTAATTTCTTCAATGTCCAATGTTTTGGCTATGCTATTCAACACATGGTTCACTTTCTTGGCATTCATGTGATCATCTTCACTGGCATCGTATTTAAAAGCGTGTTCCCAAAAAAACTTTCTGCTGTACCATCCTTTCCCTGACTTTCCTCTCGGCATGTTGGTCATCACTACCTGAGGTAAAAGATATATGGAAATATTAAGGGAAACCTTCTATTTGGTACGTATCGTGTCCTCTGTACTGCAGTGAATCGGGATTTCTTATTTTTCTTGTACCCGATATTACCAGATCAGTCGTCTGACGGTCCCCATGTCTCGTCTGTTATCTTGAAATCTCGACTTAAACTCGTTTACTTTCGGCTTTTCTGTGTGGAAACTCGCTCAAAACACTGGGCAAGAATGGCAGGTAACGAAAGTGGAAACGTTCGTTTACTTACATATACTAGACCCGGTATTATATTAATCTCTCGAAGAATGTCCATAATTCTACCCAAGACTTTTTCGAAACATTCCAGCCGATCTACCAAAAAAACTTTCGGGTACCGTCGGGTATAGGAGACAACTGAGAACATTAAGCTGAAACTCAGATAAAAGGGTTCTCAAGTAGTTATAGGTCCCCTTTTTAAGATTATAATAGTTATGGATCAGACATAAATCACTTGTTATTAATTTAACTTACATTTATGGCAATATTCTATATATTCGGAATGTTTTAAAACCAATGAAACCATACAGACTAACGGTTTATTAACTATTTTCATCACATATTTTTTCAAAGCAAAAATAATCGATTAACTTTCACCTATTCATCCCCTTCTGTTGATTACAATATCATAGATCAGACAAAATATTTCAGAAGGAAAAAAAATCAAAAAGCTTATTACATTTTATATATTATGGCAAGGGTATTATATTTGGAACAAAAAATTGTTAATGAGATTTTTACTGATTGAACTTTCATATATAGTCTAAGTACAAGGGAATTTAAATCCAAGATTCCTTAATAGGTTCTGCCAAATTCAACCTTACACATATTATATTAGATATACGCCAGATTTAACTCTGTGAGTGATAAAGGTAAGTTGTATATGTCTTACGGTGAGATTTTGGCCTCTAGTTGTACCTAGAACCAATCTATAATATTGCTTTATCTGAATCGAAACACATCACACTCTAACTAAAACCAATATCGTGGTCAGTCATATCACACTAGACTTAATAAACTTTTGTCTTAAGACGAGTGTATAGTGCTACTCTGACTAAATACTACTCAATTAGTGCATTATCATGCTATACTTCGTAATTGGATTTGGTTGGAATCATTCCCTTATTGATAACAATAACACTTCTGGAATATTGCTTCAACAATCAGCAAGTTATTCGACAGCCACGATTACTCCAATAATACGTTAAGCTTGCAGTTTTACTCATTGATAGAGTATCTGTTTCTTCTTGATAAAAGTGATTATCATGTGTAATGTAACGAAGTCAAAATTGAACAGTTTTTGGAGCATGTTCATTGTCATCTTTATCACCGGAAAAAAATCCCAGAAATTTAACTTTATTCTAGATACAATTGTATTTAAGTGCCTTCAGTCTTAATGTAATTTTTCTGATCAATGGAATTTCTCATCAACAACAAAAGGAGAAATATTTTAGCCCAGTCTACTTACCCATGATAAGGACAAGGATTTGTCGCGGATTAAAGAGTGTTGCTATTAACTCAAATGTAAGTTTTATTGAGTAGTTTAGAGAAAGTCTGAATCGAAATATTTATACCAAGTTTCCCTTGAACTATATGTCTACCAGTAAATTGACAAGGAGTTGAAATGGTTGGTTATTATGATGTCTTCTGAGTGGAAAATGTTTTAACGACACTGACTTTCCAATTAAAATTCTTCGATATCGTCAGTATATTTACCATGATAGAATCAGAAAGAATGTTTTCTTGATATGAAAATTATACAATATTCTGCTGAATTATATTTATAAAATATTTTTGATATTTTCGTTCACTGATTATTTAAAAAAAAAACTCAGATGAGATCACGTGGAAGAAGTTAACAAAGTCTATTGGGACTAAAGACGGCAGTGTTACATTACATTTCAACACGTTAAATAACTAATCGTCGTCGTCGGAAATTTTCAAAGAGGAAGAAATTAGCCATGGCATCAAAATCAGGAAATAGTTCAAGACCATTAACAACGACAGATATTCATATACGTGTATTGTATATTATAAGTGTTTTATTGACAGTTTTAATCGCATCAACAATTTGGATAACTTATACTGAACTTAGAAGATTTAAAATTACTTCTAGATGAAAAAATATCTCGTACTCAAATTGTTGATTTTAAATTTAAAAGCACCGATTTCATGGAAGATGATCAGATTTTACCGTCCACGTGGGTAAATGCGAAAGAATCAAATGGATACAGGCACAGGAGACAAACACCTGAAGGATCTGGTGCCGACAATCCTGATGAGTGGGCGTGGTTAAGCAGTTATGCCAGAATACCGGTAAGTACACTTCCTGTTTCGTGAAACGCGTAAAAGACGAACATTTAAATCAATTCTAAGTGAATTATCTTAGAAGTTAGTATGGTGTAAAACAATTGTAGAATTATTAGGATTTGAAAGCAGTTAATATGTTTGACACCATTGTAAATCATTATGCTTCCTGGTATATTACTGAGTCATCTACAAAGACACAGCACTGTAGAGTATTAAATATTAATCAAAGAAAGTTAACATATTGATAATATATTTCTATTATACCAAGACCTCACTTTATAACACATGGCTAATTTTAATATGTCTTTAAAGACCTTTTCAGTATATTATGTATGCATGTTTGCTTTCTAATTAAGGCAAATTAAAGTAATCTTTAGTTGTAAAGAGCTTGCTACTCGGCTCATATAATTTGGTTCCTTTAAGTAACTATTGGTTAGACTTATTAGTGAATTATTACCTTCATTCAGCCAACATTTTTTCTTTTTCTCTCATTGATTTTTTCTCTCAATTGGAGTTGGTGAAATGCTGAAACCAGATAACTTGGTGTGAAATATGTCTCACTCGATGAAACGAGTCTACCAATTCCCTCTCTATTTCTCTTACAATAGACTTCTTCAGTTCCAAAGATTGTCACTCTTGTGATATTTTTAAAATGAAAATGAAGAATGTTGGAAGGTTAGAAAAAAGGCTAGAAATAATTAGAGTTATTTCTACATTCTCCATGTGATATCTCACTTTTTTCTAAATTTATGTCAGATTGAAGACACAATGATGGGTTATACCAGGTCTTGTAAAAGGACACGTTGAGGTATGGAAGTCATTCCTCCTGTGTTGCCAGAAAGCTCATGATTCAATCCCCTTTAATGGAAAACTTAAGTTCAGTTCGGTTCACCTTGAAGTTCTAGCCTTCTTTACTTTATTGTACCAAATATTTTATTTCATTACAATAGTACAATAGTATCTAGTACAAATGAAACCAATTAAAATCTCTCATCTAATATAATTAAAATTGGTGTCAAATAGTAATAGAAATATCAGTACAGATAAAAACATCCACTTCATGAGCTTGTGGATACAAAATAATACCTAGAACTATTAAAACTTGGAAGTGTATGCCGACATGTACAATATTCAGCAGTAGTTGCACAGGAACCGCTTATACATATACCTTAACTTATAGGTCCAGCAATACAGAAGTTATATCAGCTGTTTACTGTTACATGACATATGTTGTCCTAAACCCTGTACGGTTGTCTGTCCATAAACATTATACACCTGATTTTATATGGACTTTTCAGTTTGATTCACATTAAAATTTATGGGTTATTGCAATTGATTTAATCAAACACTTCAGAATATTATAAAAACTAAATAGTGAATATTGATGATAAGATTGTATTTCACAAACTATGTAGTTAACATTTTTGAAATACTAACCGAATTGTTCATGGATAATTGCATGTTGGTAAGTAGCGTAGAGGTGGCATGAAATTGTATGAAATTGTATGCTGTGTAAGCTTTAATAACATTAGGACGATATAGTTCTCTGATTCAGAATTTACTGTAGGTTAAAACAATGAAATAAAGTCGGTGACGTGAATAGTTTTATTAGATTAAGATTGTCATCTATCATCATAAAGGAATGTCAGGCTGTTACCATTCCAGTTTTATTGAGCCATTCTTTTCTAAACATTGAGTATATACAAATCAATGATAAACTTTTGAATAAGATAGGGTTTATTCAGGCAAGGAATTTGCTGTAGACTAATAAATAGACTGATAGAAGCGTAACCGTACTATATTATACCTAGTTAATGTCGTCAAACAGTTCAGTGTACCTACGCGAATCATTTCGCAACATAATTAGAAATCATGCATATACCTTTGAAGAAACAACTATGGAAATATCAATGGAACAATGCAATAAAACGAAAAGACAATGCAATTTTAGTTAACCATCGATGGAAATAAGAGCGCTTTTTGAATATATCGATGAGATAATAATAATAATAAATAAAGTATTTATAGTGCGTATTACATAATAACAACAATTACTCTAAGCACTTCACATTAAACATAAAAATAATACAATAAAACACAAAGCACCGACTAATACGAAATAACACCCTAAAATATAGAAATAGTCTAAAATGAATGCAGTCCATAAAAGGTACATAGAATGAAATTAAATCTACAAGAAAATCCTTAAAAGCAGTTCGAAAGCGGTGAGTCCTGAGTTTTTTTCTTTGTTTTTTTATCAAGTTAAGAATTCATATTCCTCAAGGACAATTTCAAACTGCTCCAGTGTGTAGGCGCGGCGTTGACAAAACGTAGCCGTAGCTTTTTGTTCATTTTGATGATCTATTGTTTTCTTACTCAAAGGATCTGTTAGGTTTGTATGGCGTTCTTGAAGTTAGCTAGTAGCCTTGCCACACTGTGATTTGAACATATATACAAGTGTTACGAGATAAAAACTGGCGTGATTGAATCAAATTCCCTATTCCAAGTAATCGGCCATGCTTCTGTGTTTTGGACTTACTCGTAGTGTTGATGTTCAATAGTACACCTTCAATAAAACAAATAGCGCTATTCCAATATATCGATGAGATAACAGAGTTATGCATGGAATAGATAAAACAATAGTGATCCTTCGATAAAATGCAGAGCGCTGTTTTATATATGGGTGAGATGAAGTTATGGATGGAATAGACACTGTAATAGTAAACCTTCAATTAAACGAATAGCAGCACTATTTCCATATATCGATGAGATAACAGAGCAATGGATAGAATGGACAATGCAAATGTTAACCGGCTATGAAACAAAAAGGGTTATTCGTGTTTATGGGGGAGCAAACCGAGCAATTAATGAATGGTTAATGCAGTAGTAAACTTGATATAGTGGAAGTTTAGTTTGAATGAAATACTGTTACCACATAATTTGTATCAACAGTCGTAAAAAAAACTCGTAAAGTACAAATTATTGTATTTATCATAAAGTACTATAAATTATTCATATTCAGACACTGGTTACTTAGCATTACTAACTTGTTTTGTTTCCGTCTAAAACACGAAGGACAAGAATAAAACCATTATTATTGTTATTAGCCAATATTTTTGTATTGACTCCGATCTAAATAGCTAAATAGGTTTAACTAGCCAGGCTAGTCTCTAACTTCTAAAATGTCTATAAGTGGAACTTGCCACATTAAAAATTCGTGAATTTTGACATGAATAACATAACGTCTACATCGTCGTAGTTTATTTTATTTTATTTTGATCTCCATTACATTCTAAAGCTAATATTTGTCCAAAGACAGATGTTGAAACCGACCTATCGGAAATAACTGACTTTTGAATAAGGCACAGTATTACAGGTAGTTGGTTTCTGCAATTCATATAAGTAACTGGTGCATCAAGGACTAAATTGCACCTACCATTGATATATAATTTAAAATGAAGACATGCAATGTTCAAATTATTGAACGACGTTTAACAAGCCTGCTCGTGTCCCGACTTTCTGCCATACATTTTTTTTGTCCTTACCAAAGTTTGGATGTTTTGTTCATATTTTGAAAAGAAATATTTGATTTTGTGTTGTCTTTAAGGATGGTATATTTAATATAACTATAAGATTGACCTTCCTTATATTAAGGATCTATGGAAGTCTTATCTTTCTCTATTAATTGTTGCCTATTGTTTATCGTTCTCCTGATATTGGTCATTATTGGTGATATTCTCACATGTAGGTCAACTTTTTTTCTCATTACTCGCTTCAATTCAGAATTGTCGTCTATAATTTAACGCACTGGATCTTTAAGAGTTGTGTGTGTAGGTATAATCAAACATGACAAGAAGTCTATTATCCCAATTCGCCAATATTAAAAAGGTTAGATTTCTATGTCAATACAAATGACTTCTAAAATATAGAAGCAATAATAAGCTGTAGTAAATATTACATAGTTCAAAGTAACATCTCCAGAAATCAATGGAAAACAATTAAATGTGTCTGATTTTGTGAATTTTCATTAAAAATTTGATAAGAAAGCGATATATAGTAGACATAAGATGTTTATTTCTATCTAGTAGGATTGTGTTGTGTCATTATAAAGAGTCTGATACAATTAAATATTGACTCTATTTCCTCACCTTTACAGACCTTTAAATCTACAAAAATACAACCGTACATTCTTTTCAATCGGTTAAAGCTTAAAGAGCTACCCATTTCTTAAAAAGTTACCTCAATCTGACAATTCAGGTAGTACATTTTCTCATATTTGGCAATCGATGCATATTAAACTTTGATATATAACAAATACAATATAAATGCAATGCCATTCGGAAATGATATCACAATTACATCTAAAAGACTACTCAAAAGTTTTTTTTTCATCAATTTCTATAAGTTTTGAATTTTTAATATAACTTAATTAGTTAAGAATTACTTTCAGAAAGTGTTATTGCAGGTATGTATAATTTCACTATAAAAAATGCTTCTGATAGCTGAAAATGAGCTCTTTCAGCGGCTCAAGCAAACATTTTGGCGAGTATAACCATTAAGTTGATGTGTACAATGGTTCTTACAAATCCTTAATTTAGATACAAGCCAGGTTTAGATAGTAGGGTCAGATACGATGAATCCATAAGGAAATTATAATGAATTATAGTAAAATTACACGATGTAACAGACAAATAGATTGATTACAATTCACAGCAGTATAGTCAATATGGTGAAAATTAGATTCATTTCACTGTGTAATGGTTAGTTAAAACGCGATACGGTCTACAAGAATATTTCATAATTTTACCATGAAATACAATCAATGATGATTATGTTATCTATGTTTCTAAAGTCTATCAATATAATATTCGATATTTTTGTATTATTAGTTTCAGTGGTTTCTTGCATCTATGGCACCCTCATTGTTGAATTCGGTCTAAAATTATCTGGCTATTGGTCAGAATCTTTCTACATCACAAAGGTCGGGAATTCAATTGATTCTCTGCAGGTTACAGTTTTTACAAAACACAGAAGGCTAAAATAAACATAGCGTTTTTGTATCTCATGGAAAGCTAATGCATTAGAAAATAAATGTATTGCCACCATTCGATAGCAGAAAACTACAAAAACAAGACATATTACCTAGTGTTTTTAATAAAAGAGTTAACTAAAATGGACTGATAATCATAGAAGAACTTGTAGTCTAAAGTGGACCAAAGGACAAAGATCACCAAGCTAAACCAAAGAATTCGCCTTGCGACAAAGTAGATGTAATGTTTCTTTATCAATTTCGAACTGAAGTATCAATGTTAAGTAAAATATAATATTATATATTTATAAGTTATATTATAAAGAAATATTTAAGTAGGATGGAATTTAAGAAGATATTTAATGTCGTGTTACAGAGTTATTTTAAAACTACTGAGGACACAGTCATATTTATCAGCTTCTTAAAAAGTACAAGCGTTGATATATGATTTCTTGTGACACAATTACCAGTTTTGGGGTCAAACGGGAAGGTTGTCCCAATCTATAAGGAAAGGTGAGAACAAGTAGCTCTGACAAGGTCTGAAGTTGGTGACTTAAGAGTGTATCCATTCCTTGGTACCAATATCGCATGATAAAGCTCAATTGTTACTTTATATTAGTGTAACTGGATCTCGATTAGTTTTTAGTCTTTTGCAATTTTTAATATATGTTTACAATTTTGACACCATCTTTTTATAAAGATTCTTTTTGAAAATTCATGCCAAAGATGAAAGTAATTTTTTCAGTTTTATTTATCAGTAGAACAGCGTTGCCATTTTGGAGATCAGGACAATACAGAGAGCTCTATTATTATGGAATGAACAAACAAACACAGATTTATAATTTGATCTTGATCAGAGAGATCCATACAAAGCCCAAACTGTTACTCCAGTTGTGTCCTATCAGCATTTGATTCCTCACAAATACGAAATGTGGACAATATCTGGAAATTAAATTTTAATTCCGAATTATCTGTGTTACATTGTGAAGTAAGAAAATGAAATGAATGGAGTTTTACGTCCTACGAAGACGGCATTGTGAAGTAAGACAATGAAGATTGAACAATTTGATGAGATATTGTACCGGGTATGATCTGGGCACGAACTAAAGACTTAGAATTTTCTCATTTAACTTAATTATGCGTTCATTTCATTTTGTCATCAAACAATTGAGATTTTCTTCACATGACTAAGATAAGGTTACCTGGGTTCAACATGGCCACAATTTAATTAAGGCGAGGTTTTCCAATGATTAAAACTTAAATTAATTAAAAAAGAGGCGATTTTACGATAGGAAATTCCAATAGTGTGTAGAAATTGCTTGAAATAGTAAGTTGATAGAGTACTGTTTACCCAAACACTTTGTTTAATTACTAAATCTTAATTCAAATCTTTAATGATGTTTCTATAATTAAACGGTGTTTAATAATGTGGTTAAGATGATATCACGACAAATAGAATGGTATTAAGTATGCTTTGCTAAGATTAGCATTTAATGAACAATGTTAGCTGGTAAGATAGTTTTGCCAACTTGCCTGCTGTTGGATTTCAATGGGATGAAAACCAATGTATTTTGACTCCATATCTGTATATTAGATTCCAATGACATTACAATTTAAATGCTAAAAGGAGCCGCATAATGAAAGGACTTTTCTCTTAACAATATTGTTATCTGATTTACAGAGCTTTCGCATATAAATTTGAAATTCCTAAATCTGTTCGCTTACCATCACCAAACCTCAAAAACGAAATCCGCATATTTTTGTATTGAACGTAATAAGCAGCGAATGATCACATGAACCCAAGGCAAAATTTAGATTTGAATTAATGTCCTCAGAATGTCAAATCATATTTCAAGTTACGTGGAAAATCTTATAGACATTATTTCTCTTTCTTTGCTTTGTTATTAGATTTCATACACTGAGGGTCAGATCTAACCACGTTAATTCAATATAATTCTTTATAAGAGGCTAATTCAAGGGATATGAAAATGGTTTCAGACAAACAATATAACAGCTAAACGTCCATTTATCAAAAGAGAATTAGATTTTAAACTTATGTCATAGCAATGTTATCGATTGATACGGTAAAATATCATTCATCCGTTTCATTCTATCTATCTATTAATATTGACCCGCTTTACTAACCAACTAGACAGATTGCTTGTTAACATGATAAATAATCACTGCTTTCAATATAATCTTGGTCTTGAACGATTCGTATTCTGGAAAGAGTGATGATATTTTCAGTTTGAAATACACTATTTAAAGTGACATGTTTATTGGGTTACTGAGATGGTCTGTATTCATCATAACCGTTTCATTGAATGTTGCCACCACAGATAATACTTTATTTGTCTACTTCTTCCAATTTTAATTTATTATTATAATGATCACCATATTCCTTTACAATTGTTAAGTATATAAATTGTAATTCCTGACATTACTATTGTCAAATATATGATTTGTATTTCTATCCTTTGATAATCGCGTGATATGTTTAAGTTTTATTACGTTACAATAAGTAACATATTGTCTAATAAATATGTCCCAAACTTCATGTCATTCAATAAAACGTCAAACCTGAGTACTAATTAAAATAGAGTGGTATCAGAATGCATGTTGATAGTGGAAGTGTCGCCGACACACCAATAATTTATGCTTCTATGTTTCGTAGAGTAGCGATCTTAAAGATGTGACAGGTGCCGACCTTTTGGTCTCCTGTTCTCTTCCGTTCATGATCATTAGGCGATCTAAATGAATGCTTAACCTACCGGTAAGTTTTTGTCAAAGTTCAATCGGCGAGTACGGTGGCCGATTTCTATGTACAAGAGGGTGGTTGGCTAACAGATCGAAGTGACTGTCGATAATGATTATGAGCAAGGAATGTGGTAAATTTGTGGAAAATCAATTTTCGTGACAAGTTGGCGCAAACGCTTTTATGATCATTATGTTTTGCTCTTCGCATCAATTTTCGGACAAGGTAAACTTTTGAAACTTTGACAAAATTAATTCAAAAAAATGACGAAGGTGTGTTAAATGAATGTAAAATGGAGACACTATTCAATTAAACTTTACACAAACTTCGTATCGTATCTAGGATCTTAAACCAACACCCGTCGAAAATCAATTTAGAGAGAGGATTGTGTAAACCGCTTATACATTGCTTTCAGCTGAATACAAGACGATACGACGTAACTAAATCGTATGAATACATCCTGCCTTGAGGACATTAGGCTGAAGAATCTTAATTAAGGTTTAAGAGTTATTGAAGGCTGAGGATCTGGTCTGGAGGCAGTTTTAACTGTCACGATGAATTCTAACGCTGAACTAAATGATATTGACATATACTACATTTCCATACTATATCATTTATAATAATCGAGCTTGCAGACGGTCCAAATGCTTCAGGAATTCCTTCTTATCTTTACACCAAATCTTAATAATTATAAAGTTAATGGCACTGTGACTCCTTTAATGTATTTCAAACAATCAGGAAAACTGATCTCGTCCTCTGGCTACACTATTAGGATTGTAAGGAAATAATTTTAATTAGTAACAAACAGTAAAACAGGATGATCTAATCATCCTTATATTACGACCTTTAATTCCCAATAAAACCTAGGACTACTATTCAAAATACAGCCAACAAATCACTTAAAACGAGTGTATATCATAATAAGCTACACAACATGTTTTTTTTCTGATAATAAAGTCTCGGTAAGTAATTGTATCAATGTAATTAAGACTCTTCAGATGACTTTGGAACATTCAGATACATCTTCTTATACTCCTCTTATTTTAGTACTCGACTTCATTCCATGTGTCACCTATTACTGATACTACTGAGTAATTTAATTTTTACAAACAATCCACTGCAGCAACGGTCATCTGGTTCTGTCTAGCAATAATTACATTTTCTTTATATAAAGTGAATGTCATTAGGTCATCAGATATCGTTTTCAGACAGCTGCGTGACGGACATATTCCCCAGTTTATATCTATGTGTTCATTATAACATGGTTTTATGTTGAAAGCAATGCGACATTTTTACTTGGAAATCTATGAGCAGTTGCTCAGAAGAATTCCTGACCTCTATGTTATATAGACTACTAAGGGTCTGTTTACAAGGCGAAAAAAGATTTTGTTTGTGTCATTGTTCACAATAATACCCCAACATGAACTTATCAGTTTACTTATTAGTTCCATAATACGTTATTTTACAATAATATGCAAAAAAGGCTAGATAATTCTTTTTAAAAGATTGATCAGTCCATGGTCCATTCCAGGTATTCAAATCTCCCAGACACGTTGAAATTCAAAAGACATATAAAACAAATGGAATGATCAAACAAGACCACAATTTGTATTTTTGTTAAGATAAAGATATTTCGGACGTTTATCTGATTCAGACACCGTTTTAGCTCGGGTTCGAAATATACCTTTAGAGCTACATCTTCTATAAGACTAAAATTTATTTTTGAGTTAGAAATGAGCATGATAATTACCGTAGTAGGCCATGTTATTTTTCTAACAGTTTCCTAATGTTCTATAGTATTTACAATCGATGAGAATGATTGATAAAGAAACACTAAATGTTGATTCATGGCTTATCTTGTGGTCTTTTTTTACATTCTTATACTAGTCTCTTCCATAACATAACTCCATTGATTCTTACAACAGCTTATTTCCAATCACATAGAAAAATAGTTTGGACAATGTCTGGCTTAGTCCCGTGTATTCAAATATTAATGATTATATCACCTAGGAACTAGGATTCCTACTTCGTATCTCTTGTATATACCTCTACTTCTTTCATGGCATTTTAAGACAATTAAATAACTGATGCTCTTTTACGGCACATCCATCTTCTAATTTTCTGTGCAATGTTGAAAAATGTGTTTCGCACTTCAAGACCACTGAAGACAATAATTTGCTAGGTGAGTAATTGAAAAAATTATTCCCTGAAACGTTCGAAATTTAGTACAAGGTATAGACTTAGATTTTAATAAAACGGTTGGGCTGAAATGTACTTAGTCTATAGTGGATATCTGAATGGATTAATAAAAAAAACGAGCCAAAAACATGTGCAAGCATTTACTGAATCACAAACCTAGAAACTGGAACTTTAGTATTATTACTGTTTTTGCACCAGATAACGATTGGACATTCGATTTATTAATGTATAAGCATCTTATTAATGTATGTCCGGTGTTATAAGCATCTTATTAATGTATGCCCAGTGTTGTAAGCATCTTATTAATGTATGCCCGGTGTTATAAGCATCTTATTATGTATGCCCGGTGTTATAAGCATCTTATTAATGTATGCCCGGTGTTATAAGCATCTTATTAATGTATGCCCGGTGTTAAACGTTCGAAGCATCTTATTAATGTATGCCCGGTGTTATAAGCATCTTATTAGTGTATGCCCGGTGTTATAAGATCTTATTAGTGTATGCCCGGTGTTATAAGCATCTTATTAGTGTATGCCCGGTGTTATAAGTATCTTATTAATGTATGCCCGGTGTTATAAGTATCTTATTAGTGTATGCCCGGTGTTATAAGCATCTTATTAATGTATGCCCGGTGTTATAAGCATCTTATTAATGTATGCCCGGTGTTATTAGCATCTTATTAATGTATGCCCGGTGTTATAAGCATCTTATTAGTGTATGCCCGGTGTTATAAGCATCTTATTAGTGTATGCCTGGTGTTATAAGCATCTTATTAATGTATGCCCGGTGTTATAAGCATCTTATTAATGTATGCCCGGTGTTATAAGCATCTCTAAACAGATGGTTGAGCATCATCATTGAAAACTGTAATATGAATAACCAAGTGTTTGACAGCTAACCAGAAACATGTTATATTACTATTAACCTACTGAGACTGTGTGAATCTACCCAAGCTAAGCTTAGGCTTTTTTTTATTGGAGTCCTGCTCCTGTTCACAATAAGTGGTTGCAATCGATATTCGATAATTGTGGATTCGGGCTCATTGACAATCCTCTAAATTCACCTATAATTTGGTCCAGTCAGACTTCCAAATAAATAAAAAACAAAAAACAATTGGTTGGTATACGGTATACTCGTACTGTATGTATGACTTTTTAAGGTTGGCTGAAGAGAATTTTGTTTTCATCTGACCAGTATCGATGGCAAAAGTTTGTAAACTTAAAAAAAACTTAGAAAAAGAAATAAAACCATTGATAGGGCTGTGGGTCTTAAACCAGTACTCGTTGCTGATTTATTGTTTAATCGAAAGGATATTTGCGGAATCCTGCATTATATTTTGTAACATTCTGATGTCAACCTTATAGGTGAATATCTGTCAGAATATCAGTAGAAATCTATTCGGATAACCTCTAGTTTATCATCATACGCCAGCCAATTTATTTCTCGCCTTGCATTGTAAAGTAACAGAAATTTAGCCGCCAATTTGTCAATAACATTGTTTTCAATTTTCTCTGGTCTATACCATAAACAGTGAATAAATAGCAAGTTTTATCCTCTAAATAATGAGGTATTTTACAATATAAAGAATAAAAGGAGAATCAATAAAGTGTAAGGTTGTAGGGAGAAATTCTCATCGTTTGTCTTTTACAATTGACAGGATCTGTTTCTATTATTACATTACACGATTTTCTATATTTTTTTCTTTTTCTTGGAGACCCACTTGTTATGGTGTGAGATCTTTTAAACCAGAATTAAAATCTGGACGCAGTTGTCCCAGTTCTAAATAAATTACAGTGTTCTGTATAGAGATAATTTCACAATTTGTCCTAAGTAAGATGATAGTCCTGGATAATTTAAGACGATAATGAAAATACAGAAAAGGTCTCAGTTGGCAAACAATGGCAAGAGTTCACCAATTAGCTTATCAACACTTAATTGGGAATTAAAATTCTGTGATAAACACGCACCAGAGTCGGGTTGATATGATTATTTACCAACCAATGTCACATTATATGTCTGGATGGCATTGTTATTTATATTAATGGTTTTAACACAACCTCTCCCACTTTCAGTAGTAAATCCAGTTTATTTTGTTCTTGTAATGTTGAAATAAACCTTGTATCAACCAGCCTTCCAACCTCGAGTAGATTGTCTTTAAAATTGAATAAAGTAATCCTTGATGACTTCCAGTTTGTTTGTACATTCAGCATTGGTCATAAACAACCTCAGATATTACATCTATAGATTTTTCAGACTCAAGTCGACCAGTTAGGCGATAACAAGCACATTTTTCATCGGAACAGCTTCAATTGTTTTTTCCCGAGATCTTATCCATGCGCAAGAGCATAGAAATTTCATCCTTCCAGATTGAAATTATAGCTTCAAACATATCTTTTAATTTCAGTTGTTTTCGATAAAGTGCAATAACTCATAAACTTGTCATTGGAAAATCGTCATATTCACATTTCAGCGCCGCCTTATCAATTCCGATGCTCAAACTAAGTTTTATCAAATCCATTGAAAATAAATACAGCTTCTATAGCACCCATAATACAATTTTGACATGATTTTACTAAGTAAAGGACAATAAATCAAATAAAAGTTTATTGAAAAATCGTCAAATTCAAACTTGACCGCAGTATTATCAATTTCAATGCTCAAACCAAAAATAATAATAGCTTGTATTGCACCTACAATAAAATTTATTCTAATTTTTTCAGATCAGAACAGGCCTGTAGATCTAGGAAATCAATCCCTCCCTTCCCCAAAATAAAAAATCGTTCATCGAAAAAGTCTTAACAATTCCAATGCTCACACAATAAACTTATCTACAAATATCAGGTACAGCCATGGGCAAACGATTTGCTCCTACCTACGCTAACCTGTTCATGGCACAATGAGAACGTGAGGTATTACACCTTTGTCCATTTGACCCACTTTTTTACGGACGTGTTTGCATGACATCTTCACGGTATGGGCTTACTCTATAGAACATTTTGGAAATTCCGAACAACTAACATCCGCCCATCAAAATAACGACCAACGTCATTCACAAAAGTATCAACTTTCTCGATACCACTGTCTTCAAAGGAGATTCCATAGCAGAAACTAATAAACTAGATATTAAGATATATTTCACAGAAACCGACACTCATCAACTTTTGCATAAGAGCTCATTTCATCAAAAATATTTCTGGTTTAATTTGGTCACAAGTTTTACGATTTCACCGAATTTGGCAAATGATCACCTGATTTCCACCAAGACTGTACGATTGTTTTCTCAGAACTGAAAGGACGTGGGTACTCTAAACGATTTTTCGAAAATATAAAAAACTGTAGCACGGATACCAGCTAAAAATAGATTATTATGCTGAAGTACCCCAAGGGTTAAGAAGTGCCCAATGTACATTAAGTAGATGCAAAAAAAAAAAAAATCCCTGCAAACTCATTTTTAAGTAACTCTACCAGATCCAGAAGCATCTAACAAGTGAAACGGGAATGTATATAAAACATTTCCCCAAACAATATGTAAGAGAAGCTAAGTTTAATTTACGCACTCGTTTTAATGGATCGGATATCAAATTAAAGAAAGACAAGCCCGTTTCTTATAATTTCAATCTTGACGACCTTTCACTTGACTTTCTCATCCTAACCTCAATAGAGCCCATAGAAATCGGCCTGACGGAAGATGAAATTACCACAGTCCATCGGCATTATATTGAGACATTAAATACAGCAAGACCTATAGTAGGATTATTCACCATAATGCAGGCATAGAACTCTTTGTCAATACAACCAGTAATAGAGCAAGCAAGTTAGTTCATGCCCGTTATCAACTTAAATGACAATTGTACGTGAAGTACTTTGTGGTCATGTACTTGATCGCCGGGACATAGATGCACATGTACCTGTGTATTTTTAGTATTCTCAGACGAATTGTATATTGAGATATTATGTATTTTCGATTTATTTTTTTTTCTTTCTTTTATTTTTCCCAATGTATTTCCCCATGGGCTGAATGTGAGACAGGACCATGTCCTTGTGCATTGGGCCTAATTCTGACCCTTTCAAAATAAAGAGTTTATTATTATTATTATTATTATTATTATTAATTTTGTTCATAGTAAACTAAACTGTACATAACAGGAACTATACTTCTCACCCAATAGGCGAGTTATTTTTTTTTCTAACTTTAGATCAGAACAGGAAAAAATATCCAGCAAATCCAGACCCTTTATCCTAATTTTTTAAAACGAATTTATTCCACCCTAGGCATGTAGATCTAGGAAAATCAATTCCTCCCTTCCCAAATAAAAAAAATCGTTGATCGAAAAAATTTCAAAATATTGAACACCGTCATATCAACTACAATACTCATACCAAATTTCATCAAAATCCAATGAAAATTTTGGAGCTTCTATTGTACCCACAACAAATGTTGACAGCCCGACGGACAGTGGCGACGACAATGTGTCTACATATTCATGTGGGGCATGGGCGTATAAAAATTCATATTTTTCTATCATGATGATCACATTAAAGTACATTTTATCTGTTAAACCAAGGTTAAAATTGATCACCAACTATTGGTGCTACCTATTACGGCAAGTGGTGGGTAAACAACTGTGTAAGAAAAGTCGACGGAGAAATCGAAAGTAGGGATGAATGGAATTATCGGTAATTTCAATATTGAATTGAGAATTGAAATACGACTGATGTTTGTGGTTTTTATCGTGACGAGTAATATGATGGTTCAATATCACGGGGCTTGTCTCATCCCAATTTAAACTCTTACTTTCCCTTCTATCTTAGTTCTCATGTTACCTCTATCACTTCTGTCTCGTCTTCTATCTCATCTTAAATACATTTATTATCAACTCAATGAAAGTTGGTGCTTGTACAAGAATTTACCTTAATCATTCAGACATCTTTATTCTTATTCTATTATATACATGGCTAAACACTGAAAAGTGGTTTATTGAAGCGGCTTATAGTGATTTGGAAAATCACTGAAAGAATTCATACACTGAACACAAAGCTCATAGTAAATAGAAAAAGTATACTGACTCATTAGCGATTTCGCTAAGGAAACTATTTATGCATAAACAATTGTCTTGTAAAATATTCAGCAAAAATGTTCACAACCATGTGTCGTAATGTTGGTTTGGTTCAAATTCAAGTGGTTGTTACATTGAATGGATATTTAAAAGTGATGATGCTTTGGATACAGACCAATGAGTTAAAATATATCAGATGGCCTTTTAAAGGAATCTCTAGAGGGTATGAGGCTAGTCATGTGTTGAATGATTGTTTAAAGTTTATCAATATTTATAATGGACAGTGAGAAATGAAAATACTAACAACAATTGACAACTAAAATTAGGCCTATATTAACCCGCCATACGACTGATTACTTCGTAACTTAGTCTACGAATTAATCTAGTATTTGTCTGCCCATGTAATTATGAGGTTGAAATTAATTACTGTCTAATAACTACTTTAATATGTTTCTGTGACATGCGAATATGCTGATTCTTAGTTTTCTTGTGATCCATCTGTAAACTTAAATAATATACTTCTGCATTCTTCACAAAAAATATCATATTGTTCTTATTTCATTCGAAAAATTCCTAACATATTTTTCTTTTAAAATAAGTATTACGCCGAAAGCACAAAAACTCCGACATTTACTTTGACTGTAGCAAGACATGGACATTCAAGATAATACAGTCTTTTTAGAGTCTTTTTTCACTTTAAAAAATTATATATATTTACAAGATATATTTACAAGATATATTTACAGCATGAGCATCGTTTTTCATTGATTTTACTATCACAGTTGGTCCCTCGTGCCACAGATAGTACACAACACCTATTGGGTTAGGGAACACCTATTTCTAATGTCGAGTACAACGTCTGTTGTTCTTGACAATGCAGATAATGCTATAAGTAAATTATCATTATTATTAGAAAAGTTCACATTTATCATTTGGGCAATTATTGGCATAATACAGATATTTAAAAGTGCAAAATAAAAAATAAATACTTTTTACAGGATATCAACTAATACTCATGGACAATGCTTTCGTCAATGAAGACAAGATTTTGATTTGATACTGATAAGAATGATTATAAAATATTTTTAACAACTTTAACTCATGGGGATCCTTGTGGACAATTTTGATATTGCGAAATTTCGGATCTCCAATGATGCATCATTTTATCATTTTAATTCCAATATTTTGAACGATGAAATCCGAACCAGATTCGCTTGGAATAAAGAACCCGGGTAAGGTGACTTTACAAAATAAGGAACCTGAATGAAACCAAGGTTCCTCAAACTATAGAACCTTAGTAAGACTAGCACCTCAAAATATAGAACATGGGTAAGACCTGAACCTCATAATATAGAACATAGGTAAGACTTGAACCTTAGAATAAACATGGGCAAAAGTTGTACATCAGGATGTAGAACAGAGGTAACAGACTAACATTTGTACCTCAATATATAAAACATGGGGAAGACTTGTAACCTGTGAAAGATTGGTACCTCCGACTAAAGAGCCGGGGGAAAGGTTGTACTCCGAAAACAGAACCTGGGTAACAGTTGTACTCCGAAAACAGAACCTGGGTAACAGTTGTTCTCCGAAAACAGAACCTGGGTAACAGTTGTACTCCGAAAACAGAACCTGGCTAACAGATGTACTCCGAAAACAGAACCTGGGTTGTTGTACCTAGATAAAAAGAACCTGGCTAACAGATGTACCTCAGGAAGAAGAACCTGTATAACAGTTGTACCTCAGGATGAAAAACCTGTATAACAGTTGTACCTCAGGATGAAAAACCTGTATAACAGTTGTACCTCAGGTTGAAAAACCTGTATAACAGTTGTACCTCAGGATGAAGAACCTGTATAACAGTTGTACCTCGGATTAAAGAACTTGTATAAATTGTACCTCCGGATGAAAAACCCTGTATAACAGTTGTACCTCGGAATAAAGAATTTGGGGAAATAAAGTTGTACCTCCAAAATACAAAACCCTGGGTAACAGTTGTACCTCAGGATAAGAACCTGGGTAACAGTTGTACCTCCAAATACAGAACCTGGGTAACAATTGTTTTCCGAAATACAGAACCTGGGTAACAGTTGTACCCCAGAATAAAGAACGTGAGTAACAAACTAATAGTTGTACCCGAGAATGAAGAACCTGGGTACTGGTTGTACCTCAGAATAAAGAACTTGGGTATCGTTTGTACCTCCGCACCCAGAGCCTTGGTAACAAACTAACATTGTACCGCATGTACTTGTGTATTTTTAGTATTTTAGACGAATTGTATATTAAGGTATTGTGTATTTTCGATTTTTTTCTTTTTTTTCTTTTTTTTTGTTTTTCTTTTTTTTCCCCAATGTATTGCCCCATGGGCTGAATGTGAGACAGGACCATGTCCTTGTGTATTGGGCCTAATTCTGACCCATGTAAAATAAAGAGTTTATTATTATTATTATTATAATAAAGAACCTCTCGCGACGGGTTGTTTCTGAAGTAGAATTCCCGAGCTACATCTACTCTTTATATCTGACGATTCAAAGCGTATGTGGTATTAAGTCCTTATATTTGGATTAGATATTAATTATTGTATAATTTTACTAATGGAATTGTAGTTATGATATAATCTTTATTGTATCTTCTTATTTAGTTGCCAATAATATATCGACCTTTTCTTTATCTTATCACTAAACTGAGTAATGTTATAAATTTATTATTGAACTTTTAATATTCTTTATGTATTATTTATCTCGAATCAATTCCATCACACAACCATTTGTCATAATAGTAATGGAATAAAAACCTAAGAAGTGAGAAAAGTGACCCCTGAATCATGAAAAGTTTAAAAAGAAACGGAATTTAAGACGAAGAAGGTAAAAACATTCTTACAGATACAAGGTACTTGTCTGGATTAAGGAAAGAATTCAGGGAAATTTATCCACAAGACAGATATTCAGAAGGGTAGTATTATGTCTTGCAACTCCTTCAATTTGACATGAGATGGGGTGAGGAGGCTTTTTTATATGAATTGCATAATGAATATTCTAAAACCGGGAACTGACAAATCACAAAAACTGTAATGTTTAATAAAAAATTAAAATTCTCCTCTATTAAGGGTTATAGGTTATGTATAAGAATAAATTCCTCAGATTTTCTCAGATCAATGCCAACTTTAAAAGATGAAACAACAATATAACATAAATACCTCAGCTGTTTTCTAGCAAGATATGCACACTAACCCAATATATTTTCTGTATATCAAGGGCTGTAACTCGAATTTTTGGAAAAACAGATCCTACAAGGTAATACAAAACACACTTTGACTATGTGAAAATTTCAGACCAAAAATATCAGAAAAAAATAGTTTCAATAAGATTGCATCGAATCATTCTGACAAAAATTGTCGCATTACTAGGTTTAAGTTTTATGTACGCTTATAAGCTGGTTGTAACAGGTATGTATCGACTTACAATCACTTTTAATTTTAAGGCTTTGTGAAATCATACATTGGTAAAGGTGAAGGTTTGAGTACTGTCATTTATTGTGTCTTATCTTTGCTGTAGGTCGAAAGAGAAATCAAACGAGTTCTAATACTTGATGTTAAAAGAAAAAAAAAAAAACCCACAGCGTTCCATGTTGTAAAGTTTTAGAGATTTAACTAAAGAATATATGAAAGATAAAACATGTTGAAATAACCGATACCCTATTCAACATTACGCTGATATTTTCAAGTATCCTTTATCAAAGATAATGTTTTATTTGTCAAAAATATCAGAAACATTTGACAGATAGCTCGATATTTTACAGAATTAAACTCGAGAGAACACGCGAAAAAAAATTCAAGACAACATTTTAGATTCATATTGTAACAATTTTGTCATTTTCGCAAATTTTCAGGAAATCAAATTGCGTGTAGGTATTTATATGTTGAGGTAAAATTAATAATTTAAAAATGTTACTCCGAATAAAAATGTCAAATTTCAAGTAGGAAACATAAATTATAGGTTTGAAGAGGTATTGTTCAGTTAATGCAATTCTCAGTTACATTTAAGTTTATGCCTGGTAATGGAAAACTTTTGTGGAGAGCCGAAAGTGTCTCAGAATGTAACTTTAACAATATACAGTTCCACTAAAGTATAGATCTATCTGGGTTTTCAAAGCTAATGGTACTGAAAGAACCTTTAAATTGGCCTTTCTCCAAATTATTTAGTCGATGCATCATCTTTCTACGCTTATTGCATAAAAATACACTGCATTAGAACTTTAGTCTGGTTTTTCATTAAAAAGCGTATAATAATATGAAATATATATTAGATTTGTCTGGATAGAAAAGTGTTATCTTGAGGTATTAAATAACTCTATTTGTCGACAAATGTTTCAATATTTAACACACATCTGAAAAATATCACGTCTAACTTTGAAATTACACATTATTAATACATTGTTATCGCTATGTAGATTCTCTTTTACACCACTTAACAGGTTTTACATTTATTTTTTAACCCTTTTTTTTATATTATTTAAGAAATAAATAAAAATACGGCTTTTAGGTCTTTGTTCTGCCATATATAAATGGAATCCGATGATCGACACAGAGAATGCGAAAAGAGTTTCTCCAGCTCAAAACGTTTAGAATAAGCGCAATAACTAATTCACTGTCAGTACTGCTAGAAATAGCAATGCCATATGTTATGGAATTTGTTATGGAATATGTTAGATATACAGACTGGTGTAGAACGTTCACATGCGTCCTAGAAATCTTTAAAATCACGGATTTAGACTAAACTATTCACATTATTACAAAAGCCACTTATTTGCAGTTTACATGATCTCTCTTCACACAAGAACAAACGAATTTGTACGGGGGTTTAACATTGCTTACTCCGTAATAAAGTAATCGTCCTGTTTTAACTGTTAACTTTATCGAAATATTAAAAATGTATAAAAAAAAATTCTTATTTGATGACCTACGCTTTAACAGAACTATATTTCCTTAATCCATTTCATTGAGCGTATTATCTGATAAATTGCCTTATTTAAACAGAGAAATCAATGAGAGAAATCAAAGAGTAGTTTCAAAACGAACATGGTCATATCCCATATCTACTAATCTTAAAGAAGGCATTGACGATATAACAGCCAGTTATCAAACGAGTTTAAAATCTGATTCCAAGCAATTCTGTTCCCAAGAGGTGTAATATTTCTCTTTAAATTGTCGTAAAGCAAACTGAAATCAGTCCTCGTGATTTCTGCTTTCAGTTTGTACAGATTGAGTTCATGATCCGTCATTTTTAAAGAATTTCCTTCTTGTTTATATTTCAGTTAACACAACATTTTGTTTTGTTGAATCACGATAATTTGCATATCTTTATTATTTCAATATGTCTTATTTAATTCTATAGTTGATTGAATTATAAATTATTATGAAACGGTTTATATTTTTGTCAAGAATAACCCTTTTTTCAGTTCAAAGCTTATATTCTCATTATGATTTCTTCCGTGTCCTTATACAGTCAGCTGGAGGAATGTAGAAATAACGACTTTGTCAGTACACCATATCTTATATTTGTTCTTCGACCTTGACCACAAGTTAATTACTGTCAGTGCTTTACGTATTACTTTCGACAGATCGAAAGATAGGTTAAGAATAGGGGCCTTGGGCAAATGGTAAAACTCTTACTTAACATATGAAGGTATTATGCTTATTGTCAGCTTTATCTCTTACTAAATTCTGAACTATCTACATAACATGAGAATTACGTACTTGGCCTGTAATAGATTTTTTTCTAGAAAAAATCATGATGTGCTTTTTTTTTTTTGAGAAATCAATTACGAAAATTAGCGGGATGTTTAAAATTTGTAAAAGGTGGATGTCAGCTAGATTGAAATTGATCAGTTATATTTAAGTTAGAAATTCACATGAGTTAAAGGTGAATTCGCCATTTTCGGGGGTTTATTTGGGTTATATTGAGAAACCAATTACGAAAATAATTGGGACGCTTAAACTTGCAAGAGATGGGTATCAGCTATATTAAAATTGACCTGAAACAGTAATATTTCAGTAGGAAATTCACCTGACTTATTTGAGTCTTGAATATGTGTTAATAGCTTCAGAACTACCGCACAAGCACTCCTTCCAAAAGACTTCAAACTAGACTTTTCACTCACCACACATATATATATTTATATGGCGAAGAAACAAGAAAAGACTAGCTGTCATTTCCAAACTCAGGATAAAACATTCACGTATTTGAAGCATTTGAAGACGATTGGATGGCAAACGAGTTTCTTTAAATCACTTGAGAATACAGTCTATATTTGGCAAGTGCAAAAGTGAAATTGCTCAATAACAATTTAAACTGAGTGTAACAAACGATATGTTTTGAACTTATGGTCGTTAACGCATTTCTAAGGAGTCTAATAGTGATATACTGCTGCTTGCAGATTCAATCAGACAAAGTTGTCCCTCGTGGGGCAATCTGCATTATTAAATCAAGCGTAAAAATAATTTAAAAGATCTAGAAACTGCATGTTGAAAGACGTGAAATGATGAATGTTCTGTTTAGATCTTGATCTTATCTGTATAAATTATACGATCTAGACTAAAGTTCGTCTAGAATCATCATGTTACTACACATATTGATGTTAGAGGTCAAATCTGTAAAGCTTTCTCAAGTTTAAAAAGACCCTTGAGCTTTATAGTAAAAGCGTTGTGATTTATTTAAGAGAAGTGGGACAACGGTGTGATCAATTTCTTGCCTTTACATTTGTTTATATGTACATGTCACATAGCATCTTTCATATTCCCTCTTTGTTCGGTTCCTCTATGCCTGAACTAGTTTAGGTAAAATTAATAATATATTTTGATTGTTATGGATTTTTTTTGCTTTGTATATAGCTCTTTTTAAACTTTAAATTGTGATAATTGAAATGTGTCGGTTTTGGATTTGTTTATTAAACAGAAATAAAAAAAAAAAACCCAAAGAAACAGATCATCTGTAACAACAAGGATGTCCAAGTGTTTTTAAATCGATTGTGTCAATATGGTGGTGGAAGTTATTTTGCATTTATATATACACGTCTTTATGTGTAATTATGAAACTGTTAAACATTAGTTAGTGCCATAACATGTTAAAGTACATTTTTTATGATATAAATTTTACACTGTCCCAGGACTTGTGACAGAGAGAAAACTAAAAACCTGCATAAAGTTCTTAAATATTCAAGATTTATATAGGCCTATATTCCTTAACGTTAGGTCTCTGGAAGTCTTTGCTCGTGCCAGATCCAATAACGTGGCCCATCATACTGAAAACGGCTTCTCCAGATGTTGTATCCGATCACAATGACAATCTACTGATCATTTAGAGTAGACTGAAGTAGTTGTTTAAGTATATAAAAGCATGTGTAACAAATTGAGTGTATAAAGGTATTTACGCTACTCTATAATCAGTTATTTCTCCCTGATTATTACTGATTACATCCCAAGAGATTCACATAATCTCTTCCCATCTCGTTAATGTTAGTTTCGGAAATGGACAAATAAAATTGTGTGGTGTTCCAAGTGTAAAGTGTAGTTTATGGTATCGTTTCTTAAGAATAAGTGCACGACGTTGTCGCCCAGAACTGGTTTCAAACGGAGGATTTATTGATTCCTTAACTTTAATTGAAAATGTCCAATTGCATTATTTGGGTGTGTGTTTTATATCAATTTAAAGAAAAGAAAAGTATCTGTCAAATTTAACTTTATCCTAAATACAATTGTATTAAGTGCCTTCAGTCTTAATGTAATTTGACTTCGTTGTGATCAATGGAATTTCTCACCAATGACAAAAGGAAAATTTTTACCCTCGTCTACCTACCAAAGATTGTCTAGGATTAACAAATGTTGTTTTATAACGTGCTAGTAGAAGTTGTGGAATAAAGTTTGTGCATTTTCCAAGCGATAGAGATGAAGTTGTGTGGGTGATTATTGGACTTTGTTTATCTGAATTAGTTATTCATTAGCTTGATTACTTGTACTCTCTTTATTAATCTTCATATTCAATGATTACTCTGTTATTGTCTGCAGTGCTAGGACTCTTAAGAAGCGAGGTGATTGTGGTCTAACCGAGTAACACGGATATGTTAAATGCAATATAACCAGATTTCTATCGGAAGATATCTAATGTAGGTTTAAATTTCTGTACAATTTCATCGGATATATTGTTCCTCTTTATATCTAAGGCTGGAAATTTGATAAATGAACCAAAGGAAGAGGTGACGAAAATACAGGTTTGCGATTTGGAATTCTACAAGTAAGTCCCTTAGATTTTTCAAAAGAACTTAAATGGTTGTGATGGAGAAATCTAAGAAAAACTCTAAGGACTATGCTAGGATGAAAAATGAACAAGGCATCAAGTCTCCCAGTTCGGATTTAACATCGACAGATATACATATACGTGTATTGTATATTATAAGTGTTTTATTAACAATTTTAATCGCTTCAACAATTTGGATAACTTATACTGAACTTAGAAGATTTAAAATACTTCTTGATGATAAAATATCTCGTACTCAAATTGTTGATTTTAAAAATTCAAAAGAGAGTGTTGTAGAAAATAATAGTATGTTACCGTCCACGATACCGGTGCTGGAAGATATTAGAGTTAAACGTTCACAGATGGCATCTGAAAGTGTCGGTCAACCTAAAAGTTGGGAATGGCTCGATATGTATTCTAGAGTTTCGGTAAGGAATATTAATGTAAACTAAACTATACCAAGTAAACGAAGATTTGCCTTTACACTCCAATATCTTAATTCTATATATTTTGTTTCTATATCTAATATAATATCATATCAATCTGAACCAACTCTTATTATTTAATCATTTATATTGTGGTGTATATCTCTTATCGAGACTATTTGAACTGCTTACTTTTAACATTTATGTACGAAGCATGTTACCGAAGGAGTATACCAAAACTTCTTACATGTTCGCTTTCAGCAAAATTTGATGTTTGTAGTTTATTTTATATAATGTGCTGAACCTTGTGGCAAACTGATTTTATTTCTAGAGTAAATTCTAAAAAAGAAGATTAAATCGATTAATGAAATAATAAGCATCATTTAGAATTGTGTCAGAGCACATAGAGGTTATTGAAAATAAGCTGTGAGTTGCGTATTTTCTAATGAACATAAAATTTTCAATGTTTTCCCTAGAAGATAGCAACTTATCCTAACAGAAGTATTTAAATTCAACTATATTGTATAGCCATAAAGTCTCTGAATATACTATAAACTGAAACCGTCCTATTTTGAAATTCAAGTATTCGGCTCATTACACTGTTAAATTATTTTTGAATGTCTGAACAGTAAAATAGTTTATGTTTGGTAATATAGAAAAAATGTAACAAGGTCAATGAACAACACTAAATAGTCCTTATGGTGGGTATTAGATTATGGACAGTGGTCAAAGAGATTGGTAATTATCTTATATTCCAAATAGGACAATTTTTGGACTATTTCATTACCCTCTGGCTATAGAACATCACTCGGAAGTTTACCGATTCAGAGAAATAATCAACTCAACTTCCGTAAGAGTCAGTTAAATAGGAAGAGGCTAATTTTTACGATAATTGGAAAACTATAATACACGCTTCAATAAATCCTTTTATTTAATTTAGTAGTAATGTAGAAGTTTTATTTCCAGATTAAAAACTGTAAATAACGTTGTGTAAGATAGTTTTTGGGAGGAAAGTTGAAACAATTAATGTTTTCATTAAAGAACTTCTATGGATAACAATCACTTTAATATAACAAAATACTAAATACTGATTGTTATCCATAGAAGTTCTTTAATGTTTATGATCACTAAATGCCTATCAAACAGTCAATTAATGTTTTGCTGACTGTTCCAAATAGGATTCATTGTGATATATCATTTATTTACTCGAAAATACGATTTATTTAGTCTTAAAAGTCAATATGAGTAATACCAAAATACCATGATCACTTAAACTAAAGCATAACCTTGAATGTATTGCGACCGTTATTTTAGGCGTTTCAGTTTCTAGACTACCTACCTTTAATATTCATGTCCATAATGTAAAGCTACAATATACGAAACTACACATTGTTCTTATATGGAAATAACACGCACGATCATAATTGTGATATAAGTACTAAACCTTCAAATCACACATTTTTAATGGTTTATAACAGCTTTAGAAGGCTGTGTTATTAAGTCGAGGTAGTGACTCAAAATGGCTGTAAAGTACGTTATCTGTGTGTTATTTCCATGCAAGAACCATACGTAGTTTTGTGTGTGTTATTTCCATGTAAGAACCATACGTAGTTTTGTGTATTTCCATGCAAGAACCATACGTAGTTTTGTGTGTATTAATTCTATATAAGAACCATACGTAGGTTCCTATGTGCTATTTCTATATAAGAACCATACGTAGTTTTGTGTGTTTTATTTCCATGCAAGAACCATACGTAGTTTCGTGTGTGTTATTTCCATGCAAGAACCATACGTAGTTTTGTGTGTTTTATTTCCATGCAAGAACCATACGTAGTTTTGTGTGTTTTATTTCCATGCAAGAACCATACGTAGTTTTGTGTGTTTTATTTCCATGCAAGAACCATACGTAGTTTTGTGTGTTTTATTTCCATGCAAGAACCATACGTAGTTTTGTGTGTTTTATTTCCATGCAAGAACCATACGTAGTTTTGTGTGTTTTATTTCCATGCAAGAACCATACGTAGTTTTGTGTGTTTTATTTCCATGCAAGAACCATACGTAGTTTTGTGTGTTTTATTTCCATGCAAGAACCATACGTAGTTTCGTGTTATTAATTTAACTATGCAAGAACCATAGTAGGTTCTGTGCTATTTCCATGCAAGAACCATACGTAGTTTTGTGTGTATTAATTCTATATAAGAACCATACGTAGGTTCCTATGTGCTATTTCCATGCAAGAACCATACGTAGTTTCGTGTGTATTAATTCTATATAAGAACCATACGTAGGTTCCTAGTGTGTATTTCCATGAAGAACCATACGTAGTTTGTGTGTTTTATTTCCATGCAAGAACCATACGTAGTTTCGTGTGTATTAATTCTATATAAGAACCATACGTAGGTTCCTATGTGCTATTTCCATGCAAGAACCATACGTAGTTTCGTGTGTATTAATTCTATATAAGAACCATACGTAGGTTCCTATGTGCTATTTCCATGCAAGAACCATACGTAGTTTTGTGTGTTTTATTTCCATGCAAGAACCATACGTAGTTTTGTGTGTTTTATTTCAATGCAAGAACCCTACGTAGTTTTGTGTGTTTTATTTCCATGCAAGAACCATACGTAGTTTTGTGTGTGCTTATTTCCATGCAAGAACCATACGTAGTTTTGTGTGTTTTATTTCCATGCAAGAACCATACGTAGTTTTGTGTGTTTTATTTCCATGCAAGAACCATACGTAGTTTTGTGTGTTTTATTTCCATGCAAGAACCATACGTAGTTTTGTGTGTGTTATTTCCATGCAAGAACCATACGTAGTTTTGTGTGTTTTATTTCCATGCAAGAATCATACGTAGTTTCGCATGGCTACAATTATAAACTATGCAATAACTTATTGAGATGGGTTTGTCACATAATTATTTATCATAAACAATTAATAAATGATTTATTTTACTTTAATATTTATAATTTATTATTATTATTTATTTATATTGAAGAAAAAACTCTTCTAGTTTGAAAGTTTGAAAGGACCATACTTTGTACCTAAGTTATTTGTATCATGTATGGTACAATTTAAACGTTAAATGCAATTAGTGTGTAAATGCAATAGATCACGTGAAAAATTGAATAAATGACAACTTATCCCTAGCGGTTCCAGCAAATCTGATTTTATTTTAATTGAAATTTTGAGTTCGATCTCAAATGAAATGAAATGAATGGCGTGTTACGTCCTACTTTTCTTGAGTTCGATCTCAACGGTCTGGATCAAAACTATTGGTCTCATTCTTTTCGTTTCTCGTTACCTTCACCGAAAATTCCATTTTTTTTTATCCTACCAGTATTATCAAGACGTCATTTTGCTGTTTGGTGTTTTTAGGCGTTGGGCATTTTACACTGACCGTGATCTCAACTTTGTTACATTATTGCTTACAGTTAATTATAAGTTAGTGGCTGTGATTTAGGTTTTATTCATTCTTTCTACCAAAAAAAATGTCTGTTTCAATTAAAGTAGCTCTCACCCCATAGGCTAGTGATCACTTTTGTCGTTGAAAGACTATATTAAATATTCATCCTCGTGGGAAGGAAGCCATCTCAAATGAGAGCGTATAATGTTACTGCGGGGAAATAACTCTTAACATACTTAAGTATAAGATATAGACCGAAACGAGGTTTTTATTTTTTTCGAATATTAATCGAGGGGTTTGAGGTCTATATCTAACTAACAATCCAAGGAAAACTATGTTTCTTTTTTACTATTAACCCCCTTTTTCCGATAAATTCGTCCACAGGTTAATAAATGAAATAATCGTCGTCGACATCAAAGGTAAAATAATACCGTGGATTGTAACACATGATATGGACACATTTGCCATCTATGTCCATGTTAAAACAAATATTCAACAATCTATAAATTTTTCCTATGACTCTTTATAGCAGGAACACGCTTAAAATCACTACTGCTCGATGGTATTACAGATCTGAAATAAGAATATAATAACAACTCGACCTATGGGCGATTTGGTTGTTTGTTATAGAAAGATTGACTAAAGTCGCTAATTGCAAAATTTGCTTGTAGCAAATGACGCTTAGCGATTAGTGACTTAGTTTTAGTAGAATGACTGGAACCACAGAAAGTCGGATTGAAATTCGAATTAACTATATAGAAAATATCTTTACAATAACTTTAAATGATTAGATACAGGTTTCTATTCTTTAAAAATGACAAGTTCCAGTTCTAATTGGCCGAACGCCATGAAAAGAAAGTATATACTATGATTTTACCACCTTTTTGATAATGAAAATTTTGCATAGTGCCCTATGATTTGATATCTGTAAAATCACAAAATAAAAGCACTGTAAAAAATTAATTAATTAAGACATCATTGATTGAACTTGTTTGTTTGTCAAAAACGTCAGTGGTGAGGTGAGGTTCAACAATATTGTCGTTACTGGGATAACACTTTCTTGGTAAAGCACAGATTCTAGTGCTGAACATTGGTTGAGACCCGAGCGGGTTTCGAACCCAACCGTCTAGAACACTAGGCCAACGGTCCCTCCACCAAAATAGAAGGCAGCAGACCGGTAGACTTTACTGCGAACATGCATTACCCCTCTGATAATCAGTAACGACACAGCAACCATAGCTGATTACATGAGATGATTTAATGTCATTTAGAAAGTGGTGTTGCAACAATATTTTCGTTATTGGGAGGGCGAGAAGTATATTACCTGTGAAATGAACATATTGTTTGTTTTTTTTTTTGCTATGAATACGATTGTCATTTAAGTTCTGATTCATTAATATTGATGTCTAGGATGTTTTATTATGATGTTTTATGATGTATGTAACTTAACTACTGTATATTGTTAGTATTCGGTGATATGGATTTCAACAAGGAAATACACCTAATTTATTAGGAAATTACTTACTTTAACAAAATAAACATATATTATTGAAATATATAAACGTATGCATCATACATGTTGATGAAGAGGGATATAATCTACCATGGACAAAAAAAATTACTTAGATTTTTACTTCTTTGTAAGCAGTGACTAAATGTTGGGTATAAAAGTTCAAGATTTCATCTCATAGAAGCATTTTTATACCCTGACACGAACATGTGGACCATTTTCGAAGGATTTTAATGAAACTTGGTGGAGTCGGCGGTATAGTTCGATTTTGATGATTTTTCGATGAACAGTTTTAGAGTTATTGCCCATACCTCTCTATTTGTTATAGACACAATCGAAGCTATAATTTCCAATGGAGATTAATGAAACTGGGTTTTAATTTTAATTGATGCGACGGCTGTCAAGTTCGAATTTGACGATTTTTCTATTAACGGTTTTTGAGTTAATGCCCTTGACTTAGTAAAATTGCGTCAAAATTTTATTGTGAATGCAATAGAAGCTACAATTTTCAATAGATTTGAATGAAACTTGGTGTGAGTAAGGAATTGATTAGACCCCAGTTAAGTTTGAATTTGCTGATTTTTGCAATGAACTCTTTTTTTAGTAATTACCCTTGTAAAATCGTGTCAAAATTGTATTGTTGCAATTTTAACTGGATTTTTATGAAACTTAGTTTGGGCATTGGAATTGAATAACGGAGGTCAAGTTGACAAATTTGGTGAACCTTTTTTTGAGTTATTGCCCTTGACTTAGAAAAATCGCAGCAGAATTTAAATAGAGGTGTAATAGAAGCTACAATTTCCATAGATTTTGTTAAAACTTGTGAAGAATTGAAAGAAGGCAGTAAAGATTGAATTTTACGATTTTTCCATGAACAGTTTTTGAGTTATTGCCCTTGACTTAGTAAAATCGTATCAAAATTGTATTGTAAGTGCAATAGGAGCTAGAATTTTCAATGGATTTTGATGAAATTTCGTGCGAGCAATTTTTCAAAGAATGTTTTTGACTTATTGTCCAATTTTATTATTTATTATTATTTTGTATTTATTATGCTGCCTGTGGACGTATATTACCTTGCCAGGCAGCCTATCTTTGAAATAGTATTTATATCACTTGTGACAATTAGAAGTTGTTTTACTAATTTTTAATAATCTTTTTCAAAGTACCTTAAACATAAATTTATTTATTTATATTCTGAAAAATGTATACTTTTTTCAAACAATACATAGTTAAACTTGATATCTTATTGCCATATTGTGTTATATTTTCAGCGTTCGCAGGATGACGTGGTAATATAATTGTACACACTATAGGTGTTGTTCTTGTTGTGTTAAATTAGAATTCGTATTCAATAGCCAAAATATCCAACGTTAACAAACTCTTAACATTTCAATTATTTTTTTTTTTTAAATTATGCTTGTTTCTAACTTAATAGATGTTTTTTTTTTCATCACCTTCGGTTCTTTGGTAATGCTTTTATTTCAAGTCGATTGTCAGTCAGCCTATAGATAGATTTTTAACCGCTTGTTTGTTTGTGTGTGTGTGTGTGTTTTTTTACGATTTGTTTGTCAAAAGTAGCCCAGAGACTTGAAATACATCAACGTATACCAAAAATATATATAAATATACAGCTTTATAATCCTGTATAATTTTTTATGAAATAGCAATAAATGTTTTATGTGATAAATCAAACCAATTATGGATGTAAAATTGTTTTTCGGAACGCTTTGAGTATCAGCTGATATGTAAATAATGAAAAACTAGCCCCAAAAATGGAAAACAATATTGTGTTAATATTCTTGTGATTTCAGCTTGTGGCCTTAAAATCATTTTGTATAGAAACTAAAGAATATTGTGCTGCTCATGGACCTCCGGGTAAGCCTAAATTTGGTATTATTTTTTCTTTCACTAATAATGTCAAGTTGAATTCCATATTTTCTCTTGAGCAGAATTACTTGTTCTCGTTTTTGATACATTGTAAATAAAAATATGACAGAAATTAGAAAGAAAAGAAAGAAACAATATTGTACAACGATAAGGGATCCTTTCTACCAGACGGTCATTATCAACACAGGATACTGTTTGCTTCATTCATTTTTAAGAAAACTATTTAGTATAAGAAATTTTATAAGCTATCATCCGGATCCAGTTTGAAAAAAAAAATTTAAAAATTTTAATAAAATAAAATATTATATGACAATTGTTTAATATATCTTAAATTATAAAAAATTGCCATTTAGATTTAAATTGTTGGTAATTGTTAAAATTGTGATAAAACATAAGGTTACCAGGGTTTTCGATTGGTTTGTTGCTATAGTCGTACAAGTTGTTAATAGTATATTATCTCATATAATTTAAATTTCTGTAGACTTTAACCTTCATTTAATTATTGCGTTTGTCATCCCTACCTAACGGTTTTCCTTTGTGTTTTCCTTATAGGTGTCATCTTTTCTTCATAATAATCAAATAGATTTCAATCCTTTTACACAATCGCAAATAATAACGAGCATAATTTTACCCCTGTTTGGGTTAATTTAATAATCTTTTGAATTTATCGGCTTATGTTGTTTACTATCGTGTACAGTTAGAAGTCGTCCCAATATCTTGGAAGATATTTCTTCAGAAACATCAACAAGATCTTGATTCATAAAGAATAGAGCTTAGATTTGTAATGATTTCAGTGTTCATTTTCGATAGCTTGTCATGACTAACTAGATAATTTGCAACTTTCTATCTTGATTTTAGGACCACCAGGTGTGCCTGGTGAGAAAGGTGAACAAGGTGAATCAGGTAAATATTTTCATTAGACTACACCCTAGAGCCGAAAATATGCAGGTAATAAGGTCCCATTATCTTATATTATCTAGCAAGGATGAAGTGTTATTTTCTCCCAGTATGGTATTGACCCCTAGAGTGATTTATTTTTACATTCTATCTTTTAAACGGCAAAATGTAATAAACTGTTCCATCTGTGTAGAGATTTTAGTCTCCAATAAAATAGCATATTTATATCCGACATTATCTAACATAAAAGTTAGGATGTTATGAAACCTTTGTTTTTTGATATCTTTTATTGAAAAATGTACCAAGCTGTTATCCTATACACTATGCTTTATGGCTTTTCAGGATTTCCTGGTGTTGCTGGTCCTCCAGGGAAGAAGGGAGATACTGTAGATCATAATTTAGTGGCAATGAATTTAAGAAGTGATGAATATTTAAGAGGTCCACCAGGACAAAAAGGTTTGAAATCTATACGATACAAAGCAATAGTTGTTTAACCATAATAACATCTTCGGATGGTGATGTCTTTCTGTTTCATTATCTGACAATAGCTAATCTTACAAGAGTCCAGGCTTTAAAATCCATTCTCAGTTGTAGCTGTTATGAAAATCATGAATAAAATAGCACATATATACGTTTCCCTCTGAAGGAAAAGGTAGTAGTGAAAATCAAAAATTTTGGCTTCACCTCTAAACATATCTTCGGATATATAGAAAGAATTCGACACCATACCTATGTTAAATTCGCACTACTAACAATGTGGACACTCGGTGCTAATACCCCAAATATTTAGTATTTTAATAACTTTTCTTAGTGGTCAAAATAGATTTCGGGAATGAGAGAGCTTGATTCTCTCATATTAAACATTGAAGGAGCGAATACTTTATATTGAAATTGGAAGAGGTGGTCTCGATCTGCTAGATAAGTGTCATTTACTATGTTCTTCAATGGAAATAGATAAATTAATAACTCACCCAACTTTTTGGACCTCATTATGTTCTTTAAGTAATGGAACAAGGATCCACATGTTTGTTGAGTATTGTATTATTAACTTGTATCCTTGCGTGTTTATCTTGAAGTTTAAATTCTTCTATTCGAAGGCGACACTGGTGACCCTGGTGCATTTGGTCCTGAAGGTCCTGCCGGTAAACCGGCTGAAAAGGGTGACAAAGGCGAACGAGGAGAAGATGGTAAAGATGGACTACCAGGTAACTGATATAAAACTAATATTTCTAGGACAAAATCGACCTTGATAAACCTTATCGTATATACTATTATATTCATATTCATCCTCCCCACCGTCTTCATTAGCCCATAAGGTGCAGAAGAGTAGGACGTAAAACTCCATTTCATTTCATTTCATCTTTCCCAACAAATACATGTTTAACCTTCCTAATCTAACAGTATTATATTTATCCAATTTCTCTAATATTTAACATTCTTTCAAATTTCAATAATCCATTTAAATAAATTTCCATGTAGCATGAATCCCAAAACCTATATATTAATTATAATTGATTTCCAGGTCCTAAAGGGCAGAAAGGTGAAATTGGAGAAAAGGGAACTCGAGGATTGCTCGGATTCCCCGGTTTTAAAGGCTCACCAGGTGCATGTTATATTTACTTCCAAAGCATTTTTTTAGCGTGTTATAGCACGTTGCACCTTACTAATATATCAGTTCACTGAATTAAATGAAAACAATCAGTTACGCAGTAAGACTGTAGTCTTTTCAATAATTTGCTCTTTTACTTAGTCATGTTCATTCAAATTTGCAATTCATATGATATAAGATGGCTTCTAGACATTCCGAAGTACCTGTCAACAGCATACATCTTCAATCATTTTTATATGCCTGTTGTTAAACTCTTCGAAAGATGGACATTATGGAATTGTTGAAAGTGAAAACTTGAAACATTTAATAATTTAAAAGAGGGTTATATTCAATATAACATATATATCGTTTCTAGGTCCCGAGGGACCCATGGGGCCTCCTGGAAAAGAAGGTCCTCATGGAAAAGATGGCATTGATGGTCTTCCAGGGAAACCAGGTAAATCGTTTTTATTCTTGTATTCAAAGTGTAATATTGTGTATTGGTTTTACGTACCATAACAACGACTGTCTTATATATGATAACTAATTAACTTCTGGACGTTTTGGAATACATGTAAATAGATGTATTTTAGGTGAACCTGGTAGAAACGGTACAGATGGGTTGATAGGTAAACGTGGTAAAAGAGGAGAGAAAGGTGATGAAGGACAAAAAGGCGAGAGGGGTACAAGTGGAGTTCCTGGGGTACCTGGCTTAAAGGGCTTAAAGGGTAATATGGGAGACCGAGGTTGGCCAGGAGATAAAGGCGAGTGCTTCTGTAAGTTGTGTAACTTTTAATATATTATCGAAAAATAGATATGTGGCGAATATAATATATCTAAGAAACAAATGCATGTAGTGTATTACAATTTTCCATACAATCGAGTTAAGTAATCTCTCTGAAAGCAGTATATATATTGGTGACTGATAATTTGGTATTTGAAGAATTTTTGACATTTTAAAAGACATGGAAAATACATACCGATTACACAGGATTATTAATGAATATTTCAAAATACTTTTTTAAAATTTTTTTTTGTTAATATCTCAACTATTTGATCATTATGATTTTATTATGATTACAGGTGAGGTGACAGAGACAGGTAAATATATATTGATAATTGATTTTTTTATACATTATAAGTTTCACCAAATATATAATATAAATACACAATTTTACATCATCACATCGCTGTGGTACATTAACACAATTCAGTTGTTTAGTTAGAAATTATCGGCTGTCAACTACAAGTAGGCCTTAGCAGTAAATAAATAGTGTCTCAGCAATTGTGTTAGTCACCAACGTACACGATTCTGAGATGACCTTAAAGTTTGGACCATATAAGCCAAGTAACTAAGATAAGGTTATCAATATACTGCCTTTCACTATTTAACATCTTGTTCTGTTTCTGTTAATGCTTGCCATTCAAGGATATGAATTTTCAGGATCACGAGGACCACGTGGTAGTAAAGGGGATAAAGGTGACAAGGGTTTTTGTGAAGGTAAGAATAAGTTGGATATTATTGGTCGTTATCTAATCATAATTTAAAGGGACATAACCGGAGGATAGAACATTGACGATCTAAGGACTCAGTCCACCAATTCATTTGCCATCTGTTTCCATGTTAATAACGAAATTTAACCTTCCATAACGTTTTCCAGAAATCTCGTTGAAAACTTTCCTAGATGTCACATGAAAGCCTGGCCAATACTTGGTTTCTGTATAAAATTTCAATACAGCATGACCATACAAATTTTGAACTAAACAAAATGAAAGTAAAACACTACATTTAACAACATCCGCTTGACTCTCACTGCACCAGAACCACTTTTATTCGAAATAATAAATCGTGTGATAAAAACATGGATACTGGGTTAAATCAAAATTCAACAAGAATTACGAATGTGGGATTTTGTGAAATATATATGTTTTTATATAGTTCAATAATAAATTATTTCAAAAAATGTTTTAAAAAATAGGTTGAAGTATGAAATTTACATCTATTATAAAAGAAATGTGAGCTAATGTGAACTGTAAAAGGAACTGGATATTAGAGTTTGATGCAATATCACATTTAGCTTGCGCAATCAACTCTATATTAAAAGGGAGTTTTTTCATTGCGCAAGCCATGTTATAGCCATTGAGTTATAATGCAATTGACCAAATTTTGCACAGTGCCATCGGGATACTTCTGGTGCACAATTTTTCTAATTTTTTTGTGTGCAATTATTGCTAAAGTAAGCATGAGCACAAAAAAAAAACCCCAAAAACACTATAGCAGAGTTTTATGCGATATCTCCCAAGAAAATTATTAGAATATCACTAAATTCAATAGTACACATCTTCATGCACTTCAAGGATTCTTGTGTTCTTTATTTACACACATTCAAAAGCATCAAAAGAATCCTTGAAGAATTGTAGCCTGTTAAGTGAGCACGAGTTACATATGAGCCGAAAAACCGACGGGGCGATTAAGATATATGCCCATACTAACAGGTGGGCGTAAAAAAAGTAGCTGCAAACGAAATATGAGCAGAATTCGTGTTGATCTTACTAGCTGTATTTGCACCTACAGCTGTCCAAGAAAAGTCGCTCTTATAGTCAATAGCTGGACATGGTGGAAATGTGGTATCACTAGTGAGTGGTTGTGCCTGTAACTTAAGAAAACATTTATATATTATATCTGGGTAACTTGATATCGCTCAATTTTTCGCGATACTTCGATACGTTCAGATTTGGGCCTTGATTGATACAATATTGATGTTCTTCCGTTGAGACAACTCAGATTTCTAGATATATTCGAAATTTGAGAGTTTTCATTTCCGATAAATGTCCATAGTTAATCTAGGTTTAGAAATCGGATGATATGACATTATTCTATTTCAGAATCTTATTTAAAAATTCCTATATAAAATAGATTTGAAATTTATACGCATGCTGCACATTATGGCATCTGTTCTGGTGAAAGTGTTTCTATTAAATCCCATTAACTTAACCGGAAGTCGATAATAGAAAGATGGTTATTGGAAAGGATAGAAAACAAAGATTATTGAAAATTAATATTAGCATTTTTTTTTTCGGTCTGCCTTTTCGTACATATTTATGTTCTTTTGAATGGAAATCCAAGAAAAAAACAGTATTTTTTATGAATGAACGGAAAGAGGCTTAAAGAAATGTCAATTTTATTGCGTGATTTTCCGTGAATTCCATTAGAACCATATGACCTCAAGAAACTTTCGAGGTTATGATTCTCGGTGCGGAAGCGCCATGGGCGTAAATCTACAATTAATGGTCGTAGGGTGTTCTGTCACCGAATCTACACCATTAATTGATCAATAAACGGGCATGCAAAAACCCAAAAAGGGAGGGAGAAATAGTATTTATAAAAATAGCACGGACGAAATTCGCATTCAAACATTAGCGTAAACGATTTGCTGGTCCCTATATTTGTATCGTGTGATGAAATATCGATGACCATCGTAATACGCCAACATATTAAATAGCAGCCAATTCATCCGGGAGGTTGACACGAGTTATTGGTAAATGTTTTTTTTTTCTACAAGACGGATTTTGATGAAACTTGACATGAGAGTTTATGATCATGCGAGAATGAACCCTATTGAAAATCAGCGAAATCGGAAAAAATTTAGTATGAGTTAATAATAATAATAATAATAATAATAAACTCTTTATTTTACATGGGTCAGAATTAGGCCCAATACACAAGGACATGGTCCTGTCTCACATTCAGCTCATGAATTTGAATTGCTCGTAAACACTCTACAATGTGCAATTCTTGACCGATTTTGATGAAACTTGGTGTGAGAGTGCGTTATAATTCGAGGATGTACCCTATTTAGAAAAAATATTTAGTATGGGTTATTGCCCTTGTTCATGAAAACGCGTATAATTTTAGATTGTAAACAATTCTTAATAGATTTTGAAAAAACTTTGCTTGAGTATTGTTTTCACCCAAAGCTGAACCCATTGAAAATGAAATAAATCGAAATATATTTTTTGAAAACGCGTTCAACTTTTTGGCTTATAAACACTCTAGAAGGCACATTAAAAAAATTAAATATAAATTATTTCTCTTGTTCTTTAAAACGTGTTCGATGGATGATAATAAAGTATCAAACTAAGTTTCATCAAATTCTATCAAGAAACCACCCCTCTATCTTGTCCAAAACAAGAACAAGGACAAATACTCATATTTAATATTTCTCGATTGGTCTGATTTTCAATAGGGTTCATCTTTGAGTAGTGACAAACTTTCACATCAAATTTCATAAAAATCCATCAGGAAACCAGCTCTCTATCGTGTCAACAAACAATTCCAGAATAAGGGCAGATGCGTTTTCAAAAACAAGGGCAATAACTCACATTAAATAGTTTTCGATTGGTCTGATTTTCAATAGGGTTCCTCCTTGGGTTATAATAGATACTCACATCAAGTTTCATCAAAATCCATCAAGAAACCAGCTATCGGGCCCTAAGAGAATTCAAGAACAAGGGCAATAACTCATTGTTATTTTTTTTTTCGATTGGTCTGATTTTTGAAGAACAAGTTTCGTAAAAATCCATCAAGAAACGAGCTCTATCGTGTCCACAATTGTTGGCGTACAGACAGACAGACAGACACGACGTCTATATACGCCCTCATTCGTTGTATAATAATATTAATTTGATGAGCCAGGCCTCAAAAGTCCAATATCTTGTGATAATCTCAGTATTAGCATGATTTATTTTTATACAATACTATGAACGTGAGGTAAACACAATGGTAATTTGTTAAACCCTCTCCTCCAACGAAAACAGACCACGAAATACACGCGGGTTTTCAAATAATTGTTTTGATTAGTCAACTGAATTAATGGGACCTTTCTACCTTACTTGAGGCATTGTTTGACAGTTGCCAAAGTTACAAGTATTTTACCGTCTTCATTAGCCCATAAGGTGCTGAAGAGTGAAAAGTAAAACTCCATTTCATTAACATGTACTTTACTGTACGTTTTCATTCGCTAACCAAATCGATCACTCGTGAAAATTGTGTATTAAATATTACTTAAGGCCTTCTACAAAAAGAAGAAATATCAGGCTATTACAAACTTTATACCTTGACTGCAATTTCCATCTTTCGTGTATCACAGGTCGCATTGATTTGACAGATTCGTACGTTAGTTAATACAGTCAATCAGAGCCATCAAAAAGACCGTAAATTTTCCGTCGAGAGCTTTCATTGGCTGTAACGACCACAAGGAAACACGCCACAAGTAGGTGGATAATAGGGACTAACGAGACTAAACGTCGTGCAAAATCCCATGAAAGATAAACCCTTTAAATACTTGATCCCGCACGGCGATGGTGTTCAATGTTGACTCAATTCAGTTCAATTTCAATTATTTCAGTGCATTGTGCTGGTAGTATACGAAAGCTTCCTGCCTCAACATTTACCACTGCTACTACAACGGGTCGGTATACAAATTCATTCTTAATTTTGTTTTTAATTAAAAGAAAAGCCAAATAATATGCTGTTACAGAACTACACTTGGTAGTTTAGTGTTCAATATTTTACTTGTTTCTTTACTTGTATTTCTGAATATAGAGGCCACTACAACACCAATTCCAACTATACCCTCTAGAACAAAATGTGAGTAGAGAACAGCCCCTGTCACAAAATTGTAATCTATTATTGTTTGTGTCCGTAAAATTCACGATCTTTTCCTACCCGTCCCACTTTCGATTATATTTATACGATCGTCCCACGTCCCAAAACCAAACATTGCCATTTATTAACAACTGTATAATCAAAGGGAAATCACCCATTGAACGAGAGGGATTATGTATGAATGAATATATTATTGTCATATTTTACAGGAGCTAGATATGTCAGAGGGAGTCAGTCAGCAGCAAATTTATCTTGTAGTTTTGAACCCTTACTAATATTACTAACAACCATCATCATGTACGGCAATTTAACTTATTTATATCTATTTTCACACCCATAACTATCTGCTGTTTTTAATATTGGAATTGTGTATAAGTATTTTAAACCACAGACTGTTGAAACATTGATCTAATCATAGAACAAACTGTAATATTTAATACAGTTTTATGATCTAATGTGATTTTTCCTTCATATTTAATGATAGAAAATAATTAGAGAAATCTCTAATTATACCTTAATTGTATACAACTTTTGCAGGATGATCAAAAACTAAAAATTCTCAAACTTTGCCAAAATGAGTCTTTGTTCATCACTACTATTTCAAAATTTTACGAGAGAAGCCATCCAATAATCCAAAAACACGAAGTAATAAACTAGTATACCTTTAAGGCACACTGTGTCCGGAACAACAAGTCTCTTAAAACGACACTAATTGCTTATATAAATTTTGAGCAAAAATAGAATAATATCACGTTAAATTCGTTTGGTCATTAATTTTTTAAATAGTTAAAATTATATATATTTTTTTCTTTCCAACAGTTTGTCGTATTAAAATGATAGGAAAACCTTTGTATGAACGAAATGTGGGACCAGGTTATGGATGCTGGATGAAAGATTCTTCTGCCTTTACGCCATCACAGAAGGAAAAAATTTGGGTAACATTTGGTAATTCTGGAGACAAAATGTACGAATATAGAACAATGGCTCGTTTCAGAGATGACACTCCCACAAAAGTATACAATTTGGGAAACATACCGTTCTTTGGCACAGGTCATGTGGTCTATCAAAATTGCTTCTACTACCAAGCACAAGACTGGGATAAAATTGTACGGTTTGATTTGATTGTCGGAAGTGCTGTTACACTGGTTGACCTGCCTGGTGCTTCTTATAAAAAGAAACGATTTTTATACAAGGGCGTGAACAATTATGTTGATTTCTCCGTGGATGAAAATGGATTGTGGATCATTTATTCTAGACAAGAGGGATCAAATAAATTACAGTTAGCTCGATTACATGCAATGACATTAACTATAATGAAAACATGGGAGTTAGATGTAGAACTTGGACGTTATGGAAACGGTTTTATTGTTTGTGGTGTATTATATTTTATTCGAAGTGTTGTTGAAACACCGTCAGTGATCGAGTATGCGTATGATATTTATACTGAATCTTTACTCGCACCATTTCAAGCCCTTGATATCTCTAATCCATATACTCTAAACGTCATGGTGTCGTATAACCCACAAGATAATAAAATATATGGGTGGGATCGTGGTAAACAAATAACGTATCCGTTATTACTGGGAAGTTAATATGGAATCACGAAAACTAATTTTCCACTAAGATCCACTTCACTTTTTTTCTGTTTTTTAGCTTTACACTTTTTAATCCTATACCTTTGATCTTCATAAAAATGAAATTACTTCTTTCCTTCCCAAAAGGACATGTTTTGCATGATCATATTAGAACATGATATAGCCATGAATAAAGGCGTTTATCAGCTTTCATTGACAAATTATTTCGAATTGGCCAGAACGATTTACTATTATTATGATAACCATGTTTAATACAATAATCTTCTATATACATACTCATCCTTTTGTATGATTATACACGCATTGCATATGATATGTAAAATAACTATAAGAATGCTTCAATGTATATGACATAGTTTGTACAATGATTTAAATTAAATATATAGTAATGTTTGTAAATAATATAATATAAGTAATATATAGGCCAACTATCGTCCAGTCTAATTACGACCAAATCAGACCAAACTTTCGTTCATTTTATTTTTTGAAAGCTTTTATGTTTAATTTATCAACTTCAGTTGAATGTAACTATTAGATGCTCTTAAAACTTCATCATATTAACCTTTCGATCAAACCTGTTTTAACCAATCGTATTTCTTCCAACGTTGTCGTTTTGTTACTTTGCTTCTAGATCAAAAGGGGTATTTAGTGGTTAATGCTTCTCTCAATAGCACCATCGTTAGATAGTTACTGAAAGTAAATAAATAAAAAAATAAAAACAATTTAAAAAAAAAAAACAGAGCGTAAGTTTGCTCTGATTTTAATTAGACTGACTTTCATCGTACTTTCGTTGGTAAATCGAATTTAATCCATTATTATAAAGGATATCATAAATTGTGTTGTACACATTACGTTGAATAAATAAAGCATTTTCAGATGAAGTGTATATACAATAATCAGAACTTAGATATTTTCATAATGCAAATAATTTTAAGGCTATCTCCACAATAAGTCATAGAAGATGATATTCCGATTCTCACAAAAATTTTCAGATAAATTCGATTGACCGTCAAAAGTACGAAAAAGGTCGTGTACTGTTTGTGTTGATGTTAGATTAGTTTTTCCATTGTAAATATAATTAGAATGTTATTTTTCCTGATGAACAATTGAAAATAGAACAAATAATTTCATCGCCTTATTTAAAATAAAAGTGTACATAATTAAAGTTGAATCTGTCTCGACCTTTAATTTTCCCAATCATCATGAAGCCCGCTTTAAAATACCAGGGCGGTGATTGCGATCATGTGCGTTTCCGCATTAGCATCCCATTCGCTACCAAATGTGCATTTTACAGTGTTTTTTTTAGTGACATGCTTGTGTGACTTGAAAGTTCCTTTTATCCAATAATGGTATAGTTCTGCTCAATAAGTTATAAGCTTGTTATTGTGGGTTACATTCATAACCTCATTTAGCATGATTACTAAGTAGTTAAGCTGGAAGTTGCTGTTGAATTCTAAGAATTTTGATTAACTTTTATATTGATAGATAAAAGTGAGAAAGGGGGTTTAAACATCCTGAGGTTATCAGAATAATGCCAATTATCAATCATTTATTATAATTAAATCAAACCTTTCGAAACCTAAAATATTATATTAAAAAGCTCAATCTTGGCCCGATGAGTATTGCAAAGTAGGCCTAAGGTAGGCTGCTCAAGAGGTTAATGAAATTTGCATAACATTATATATGAACTGACTGGTGAATAAACTTGCCAATAAATTCAAATTAATCAAATTTTGACACATTTGTTGACATACTTGCTTCGTACTTCCGGAAAAATATAAAATACGTGTAATACGAAATGTGAATATAGACCTAAAATCTGAGAACAGAGAAGTCACCCATACTCTAATCTCCATCAAATCCATGTCAGAATAAGGTTTGTCACCCCCCCCCCCCTAATTTGTCTCCGACATTTAAGAAGTTGAATTAACATTGTTTACTTAGCATTATACGGTAAATAAAAATAAACTATTCAAAATAAATATATTATATTAACCTTTCTTTGATTATCACTATTCAACTTTCATTCCACTCTCCCTTTAAAAATGAACTTTAGGTGTGGGTATTCTAGATGAAAGTCTTGGATTAAAAGCATGACCAGTGTCTACCTATAGTTTTATTGTTGATTTAGATTGGGTTTTGGTTCCATTTCTTTGGTAAATACTTTATTATGAATAACGTTTTGAATTAAAATATCTTCCTGCTGGGCTACTTCAACAACTTGACTTGATAGTATTGACACGAAACAGTCTTTGGGATTTTCTATGGCTTTGACAGCAAGAGGGGAATTTTTATCCGATAACTGTTTTCGGACAGGAATATGCGACAAGCATTCCAGTTATATTTTCCAGATCTATACAGCATCTCATAGTCAAATTCTTCAAGATCCAAATTCCATCTGGTCAATTTTAAACTTTCCTTTTAGAGGATTTTAAATAAACCAATGGTTGATGATCTGTTAAAAGATAAGAGTAAGAGTAAGTAAGAGCGAAATAATTTGGTTGCCAAATCTATAGCTAGACATTCCCGTTGGATAGTTGAATAATTGCATTCTGCCGAAGATCATGATCCTGACGCTTAGGTTATGGCGTGTTTCTTTCCTGGAAGATATTGCAAGAAGCATTGCTCCAATCGCAAATTGAGAAGACTTTATTTATAATTAAATCGATTTTAATAAGTAAAACAGTTTATGAAGCACAAACACATTCAGCAAACAGGAAACAATAATAAAGAGGTCAAACTGAACACGGCATTCAGGTAGTACGACTTTCCCAAGAATATTGTTGTAACATACTTGGGTTTGAGCTTCACTTCTTTAATCTTATTTATTATAAAATTTTATGACAGCTCTTGAAAATGTTAAATTTATTGTAGCAAAATTGTCTGTCTGGCACCGAACCAGCAAGATACACTACTTCTAAAATCTCAACCCATATTAACTTTTCTTAACAGGACCTAATTTAATCCTTGTAAGACATTTAGAAGTATAACTGCACATTAAGAGAGAACAATTGTTATGGATATAGACTTCTATTTATTAACAACAGCACAACGTTTCATTACACATACAGGTAACGTTTTCAAGTGATAATTAACCATAAAAATATACTCCTTATATATGCCCGGGACACTCAACAACTCAATAAATGTACAAAAACAAACTTAATATAATTAGGGATTACCAGTTGCTCAAATATTAACTCAAACAATTAGATGACTAAATTAGGTAAAATACCAATAGGTGTAATCACATATAATAATAATGACAGGATTAGATGATATTCCAACAATTACTCAGGTAGTGACCAGTATCTCTATTCATGGATGGTTTGTGTCTCCTAATTTCTACTGCTTCTCTTATGGCTCTACTTTTCCATTTAGGTAAATTGGTAGCTAGTATCGTAGGCTGTTTCCATTGTATTTGATGCGTAGGGTTGTTTCCTATATGTTCCGCAATAGCTGATTTGGTGTTTTCTCCTTTTTCAGTGGCTGTTTTGTGCTCTTTTATTCTGGTAGATATTGGTCTTGATGTTTCTCCTATATAACTCTCGTTGCAGCTGCAGTTGATTTGATATACAACACCTTTAGGATCTGTGGTAGGTTTATCTAATCGGCCATCCGCTTTTAGTAAGTTCTGTAGGGTTCTGCCGCTGCTAAATGATACATCTATACCTAATTCCCTATGGATGAATCGTTTAATTTGGTAGCTGAGTGGGCCGATGAACGGAATATTCATATATATCGGGGCGTTGTTCTTTATCGATGTTGGTGGTTGGCAGGTGTGGGTGAGCGTCTGTTTTATCGACCTAATTTATTCCGGAAAAAATTGTAAATAGTCTTGAAAAATGGGTTGTGGTTCATCCCCCAGTACAAAACAACAAGATTAGCCAAAATCACAGTCACGGAATGGAGGGAAACAGAAACGCCAAAAAGGTGCAATTTGAGGTTAATTACATTACGTTCAAAGTTTCAATGGGTTCATCAACGGGTTTAACTAATGGGTTCAACAAATGGGTTCAACAAATGGATTTAAGAATATCAGCAAATGGGTTGGTCCATGTATTGAAAATGAAATATAGCTGTATAAGAGTGTAAAGCAATTACGTGTAGACAATATATGAAGATTATTTCAAGTGGTGCTGACACGAGTAACTGTAACTGTGTTCTTATTAAAGCATATAATAGGCTACGGTACCTGTATATACAAGTATATTGAATTCTTCTGAAATTGGAACATGTTCTAATTGTCCTAACAGGTGCCGTGTCTTCGCTTGTTTTAGTATCAAAATTAAATCATCATTTTCGCTTAGATTAGTATTGACGATAGATTGGCAACAATCTGTTTTAATCTGAGTGTCTACAAGAACCACACCAGGCTGACATGAATGTGAAACGCCTCCAAGGTGTGATAGACATATTGGAAACCCTTTAATTTTAAATCTATGTTGAATGATTTTAGAAAAGTGATTTTGAAGGTGTTAGGAGTATAGATTTTGACCACAATGAATCACAACACGGACAAACATAATTATCTCCCTTTAATCATATAAGGACTCGAGGAAACTTTCCATAACTTTTTCCAGAAATCTCGTTGAAAACTTTCTTATATGTCACATGAAAGCCTGGCCAATACTTGTTTCCTGTACAAAATTTCAATATAGCATGACCATGAAAATTTTGAACTAAACAAAATGAAAGTAAACCACTACATTTTATCAACATCCGCTTGACTGTCACTGCACACAAAACCACTATTTTTAGAAATAACCTTCCGCCAATTAAATTTCTCATTGTCTCAGAAATTCTGAAAGAAAATGCAATTTCAGACATCAAATTTCAAATCTAGACCAAAAATTAGTAAAAAATGGGCATGCAAACACCCCCAAAGAAGGGAGAAAGGATTTCTATATCTTTGCTAACAATCATTAGCATAAAATGTTTTTGTGGTCTGAGTCCATATTGTTCTCCCTTCAATATGATATTGTTCTCCCTTGAGTAATATATTGTTCTGTCAACGTATTGGATAACCCGGTGGGCAATACGTTAAAGATTGAGATGTGCCTTTAACACAATGCTTGTCAAGTTCGTGATTTAAAAAACTTCTTAATTAATTGAAAAAATATAAATAATTTCTCAAGCGACAATTAAATGAGTGCACGCAGAGACGAAGCCTGGAGAAACTTGAAGAAGCTATCAAAAAGTATGAAAAATATGACGGTCCGGAAGATGATAACTACTTCCGGGCGATTGACAGACGGTATTTTCTACAAATTCAAAGAGGTAGGCTACGTTTGAGTACCGCTGGCTTTCACGACTTAAGAATTTTCTTTACTTGCTGTACTACATGTGTAATTACCTCTGACGAAATTATTGAGTTCGACCCCCTATAACAATTAAATCATTACGGTGGTACAGGCAGGTTATTGGCAGGTAAAGTTTTAAGGCCGTTGTTCGAAAAAAAGCACTCCCTTATACCATATATTTGATACATTTGATAACAGATTGCTGATTTTTTGCAGGGTTACGAGATGGTATGCGAATAAATATGTAACGTTCTTAAATCTAGCCATGTTTCCAAAAACGTTCTCATTTAATATCGGAGGTAACTGGAATTATTAAACCATCTGAAATTCAGCTCTCTCTATGAGATACTCGACAAGAGTTTTGTTCTACATCGACTTTAAAAGAAAAAAAAAAGAAAAGAAACAACTATAAGTCCGCCGTGACAAGGATCCTTTCTACCAGCTGGTCCTTAGCCAAACCTCTTGGCATTCACTTTTTTCCCCGGGTTATTCATACCTAATTACGGCTGGATGGACTGGAATTGTGAGTGAAGATGACTTATTCAAAGTCATCGGACTTTCACACGCCGATCGAGATTAGAACTCACGTCCGACCTTTTTAAACGTATCCAAGCAAATGACTTCATGACGTTAAGCACCACAGAGATATTCTGGTATTTAGGCAAGTGACAATACAAATATTAGACTCCAAAAGCATCTAATTGGGATATTAATCTTCTTTGCCATGATCTGAATGATACCCTGGACCAGGCTGCTTGGATGGTGTAATGGATCATATTCTGACACTTGTAATATAGATTTTATTAAATACATGTTTTTGACTTTTCAGGCCAATCAAAATATTAACCAGATTAAAGAGGACAATAAGAAAAACAACAATAACAATGACAACAACAAATCTAACAAACGAAAGAAACTATGAAGGATTTGACCAGTCAGGAGTGACGCTTAATAATAATAATAATAATAAACTCTTTATTTTACATGGGTCAGAATTAGGCCCAATACACAAAGGGCATGGTCCTGTCTCACATTCAGCCCCTTAACTGTAGGGAGTGGGGCTTTCGTTCTTTCAATTTGTTCCTAGCCTCTCGAAATTCTACTTATGAAACTGACTTATGTCAAATTTGGATTTTGAATTTTCGTTTTATTTTAAATAAAGGGGGGAATTTTTTCATCATTCACAGGAATATCTGCATTTCAATCAGATTGTATCTTTCGGTTGAATTGGGAGGTTTCAAATTATGTGACTTCGTACTGTGGAATAATTAGAAATGACCGTGATCAAGTATAACTAGTTTTTAATGATGTGTTTTGTTCCTAAGGAATATCGGGATAATGATGCTAGGAGTCGCTCAAGTCGAACTCCGCACTACAAACTATTATTTGGATTATTGTTTCAAAACTACAAACTATTATTTGGATTATTGTTTTCAAATTTGTTGTTGTCCATATTTTCGTATTTTGCCTGCTTTGATGCTTTTATTAATTGAATTTGTTATATGTATTATACACTGTTTAATTTTTCTATAATAGATTATTGAATTATCGATGTTTTTAATGATTCTGCTGTGAGAAATATATCGTGGTGTAACCAAGTTCTGTAAATGGAACAATGATTTCATTCTAAGGCTGAACAGATAAGTGTTTATCTCTCTAAGAATCCCATAGACTGATGCCTTTATGCCCACGACAATTGATTACATTCCTAATACTTTCATGCGTAGGCTAGACCAGAAGTTCAAATCGGCGAATTCACTCAAAACAGTAAATGTAAAATAGCTAAATAATGTCATCCTCATCTTCACAATGGCCAGACTACGAATGCCGTCTTATACCATTGATCCTAATTGCCCTATTTCATGTATCAATGAAGTTTGTTAATGGAGCAAATTGATTGGTTGTACTCTAATGAATACAACCAATCAAAGTCCTGGACAGAAAGTCGCAACACAATTAGCAATAAGGTTAAATATGTCTTTACGACATCTGATTGGCCGTAGTCGCTGGTGAAACAATCACTGTATTTTGGTGATACTAGAAAGGTGGCTATTGTTGTCAAGGTGTAAGTCGAAGTAGGCTAATGGATTGACATTGTAAAGATGTTTAATTCTTGGAAATTTGTGTTAGCCCCGTTCATACAGGATTTTCTTCGGTCAATTAATCTATTATTTAAATATTATACCTTGATAGATACACCCTTGATATTTATAACTTGAAGTGTTATTTGTATTTGATATGTTGATAATCAATAGGGTTTGTTCATAATTCTTACACAATATTTGACATAATTCATTATAGTGATTGATGACAGCCATTAGCACTATTTTACCTGTAATTATTATGTTAGTAGTATTAAAATAGCTTTATGTCGATAAAGAATAAAAAAAAGGACAAATGAAAATCGAAAAAAACAAAAACTCACAACTTTCAGATTCAGGTTAAGGCAAAGAGACCAAGGTACCATCGCTTAGCGTTTAACTCGTAACGTTGCCAGAAAACAGAAAAGGCTCAGAACAAAAACAAACCTTAGCCTATTAAAAATTGTTCCGATGATGGTGATCATATTTGTAATGACGTCATTTGCTTGGATACGTTGAAAATGTCTAATCTCGATCGGAGTGTTCACTCATAATTCTAGTCTACCCAACTGTAAAGGGGTACAGATAATCCGGGAAAGATCAATGCTGTTGAGTTTTGGCCAAGGACCAGTTGGTAGACTACTCTGGTTAGATCTAAATGAAATGAAACCGACGTAATGTAAATATTGGATCAACCCTTCGAAGACGTCCTTTTCAAATGTTCAAATTCTGTCAAACGTAGGCACATTTAAATGCAAAAACTGGCCATTTCCACAGAAAACTACCAGAACAATCGAAGTTGGTACACAGAAGAATGGCGTCATAGAATGGTTCACGTCACTTCAATTTAACGTCATAATACCACTTCCGGCTTGAAACATGCCTGACAACACAGAAGGTAAGATACATTTTTGTGAGTAGGCCTAGTTTTTTGTTTGTGATTCTTGTTGTAAATGGATGCTTAGAAAACAATTGTTTTTGCTATATCTTCAGCCCATGGAAGAAGAGCAAAATTGACTTGAGTATGATCTTTAAACTATGTATTATTTAAAGAGAAAAATCATCCTCGGATGTGCCCACCCACGGTCTCATTTTCTCTCCTCAGGAAACGCCAAGGTCGAGATATGACCATACAGTTACTCATAAAAGGGATTAATTAAGTCTTTATGATAATTCTATTAAGCTGAATTCAATATCTTATTCAATAAGTCTAGATCAATATGTAATTTCTAAGTTGAAAATTGATAAACCGGCAGATCTACTAGCTCATAGATTAAGCTTAGATTGATCACAAACAAGGTTATGACTAATTTTCAATGAGAAATGTTACACATAGAAAGAAAAAGGATAGGTCCTTTGAATGCATGTCAATGGTCAAGACAACTGTGTCACTGAAAACAAACAGTTTATACAATTGTCATTACTAATTGCCTTCCACCGGTATATAAGCTAAATAAAACCAACTTTCTTACGTCAAATTTACGTCGAAAAATTAAATCATTCGAATAGGCTAGGCCTAAGCCTCGAGTAGAAATAAATACAATTAATCTTTGAAAGTTTAAAATTGTTTTCAATAACAACCGACATAAAACTACAAAGATAAAGAATTGGGTCAGAAGTAATTAAAGTGAAATATGAATAAATAATTAAGTATATTCAATGATTATTGCCGATAGACTGGAGTCACCTGGAACTATCTTAAATCACGATACTACCTTAATAAATAATTAATCAACTTTGAGTAAATGTTGATCAGAATAACTTGGTTTAATTTCACTAACTTGGTTGTCAACCGAACCTTTTAGCATTTGATTTCTCAATGTTGATTTATCTTGAACATACAAAGCATAACAAACTGAGACTAGATCTATTTCTGGATTAATCATGTTAAGATTGTTCAGAATTTTTCTGCCTTTCGGGACCACTGAATTCATTTTATAAATTGAAATATACAGACTTTGGGAAAATTAAGACTAAGGGATTCTGTTACTTTATAACATCAGACAAGTTCATTGATGAATGTACTCTCATATTGACCATTCTTGAGAACTAAATTTTATGTCCATGCTAAGACGCAGTACTTATCCCTTTAAATCCGCGCTCTTTTGAAAGCCAATTTCAAACGTGAAACCTTGAATGTCATTTCTTAGACTTATAACTAGAACTATTGACACGCACTCTATGCGAAAATGGAAAGAGAGTTGAAAGATGTCTTGATGATTCTGTTTGTTTACAATTCCTGTTAATTTACCAGACCACTTGACATGCTACAGTATTCTCTGTCAACAATACAGATCAACACATCAATCTGTCAGTTCAACTTCTTCAGTAATTAAACGCTTCACAATTAACTAGACTATTCAGTGCAGGGGAGTTTGTTTTTCGAGATATTTCTGATGTTATTGTTGATATTCTTAGTTGATTTTCCTTACGGTAATATTTTGGCGATTTCAGCTGAATTGTTGACATTTCCATTCAAAATTTTGTCATTCATTGAATTAAATTAATTATTAAATGTTGATGAATTGATTCATTTTATGTTAACATCATTGATGGACAGTTATCTATGGATTGAAAGATTGTTCAGAGCATTGCATTTGGGCAAGAGGCAAGATGGCTGCCGAGTGTAGTACTGTGTCTTGCTCTCTGATATATTTTTACTAATTATTTAGTTATTTAGTGATTTCTGTGGTTGAAAATCTACTAACAGTTACTTATAGTATCAGCGCTTAGAGTAATTTTTCTATTAGATAAGCGCTTTATAAATGCTTTGAAATAATAATAATAATAATTTGTGTTTTGTTGAAGGTAATAACCGAAAGATTCACCCGCCTTGCGATGTATTTCCACCCTGATTATTACAAGATTGGTTTTAGTTATATTTCATCTCCATTTTATTTGATTTTTGCCGGTTTATAGTCGTTAATTTATTAATAGTAAAAGGTTTTCCTTGAAATAACAGTCGAATTCATCCAGCAACCTTTCCAGTCAGGTTTCTCCTTGTCAGTGATGCAGGGCGGAGTAACTGGCATGGAAAAAGTGTCGTTCAGATGGGACAATAAACCGAGCCCTCGTGTGCTGCAGGCTATGCAAGATAAAGATCCCTCGACAGTTGGAAAATCGCAAGAAGAGTAGGCTAATGATACTAACCTGGCAAAATTCCCTCATCGCACACTGCCTGGCATTGCCTGTCTTCATTAGCCCATAATGTGCAGAAGAGTATAGGACATACAACTCCATTCATTTCATTTTCACCCAGCAGTCATTCTTATATAAATAAGATAATATTATAATAAAGACTGTTTTTTATAAATATTTATGGTATGAATACGCCAATATTAATTAATGTATAATTTTTAATTAAAAACAAAACAAAACAATATTACAAAAAAACTATTTTTTCATATATAATCATGACAAGAATAAGTTATGTTAATGTATTACAGGTCTGAACTGTACATGTAACAGTAAATATTGCCAGTTATAGGGCAATACTTGGTGAATAGATATCAACAATATTACTTAATGTAAATCCTTTATTGAAAACTGGTTATTAAGTCGATATGAATTTTAAGATAAATAACAAGTAAGGGGTGTGAGATTTTATAACTTTCCCAACTTTAATATGTATTATTACCTGATAAAGATAATTCACTATCCAATATATCTTTATTATACCATTAAAGGTGGGGTACGAGGGATGGTTTATGATGTATATTTTTCATAATGCCTGCAAATTACAAATGTTTTGCAAGATATTTTCTTATCAAACGCCGCCTCTGCTTGTTTCTGATTTACTGTCTATCTGGACAAGGTCCTAATCAGCTTTCCTGGTAAGGATTTCATATCAGAAACATGAGTGAGAGTGATAAACCTTGAATATATATATATATATTTCTCCATGTCCATACGTTTACCAAACGGGGAGAAATAACCGAAAAAACTTCACTGACCAACGCCATTAGGGTTAAATCGAACAAAGACGTAAAAAGGAAAGATCTTTAAAGGGTTTGTTTGTAAAGAAAGTAATAAATTAATAATGACGGGCTCTTGAGAAAATAAATGAAGGCATGTAAGAAAGTAACGTATACATACACCTATTGATATCTCCGGTAATGGTTGCTATGGACGCTTGTATTGTTAATATTACACTTTGTAATATGCCGGTTAGTTACTCGTTTCCTTTCTTTGCCTTCAATAACTTTATCATTTAACGGGAAAATTTCAAAACTAACTTTAGGATAAGATAATACTAGTATCAGGTAGGAATAGTTTAGATAACTCTTAATTCTCAGTACCAAAGCAGATAAAGCAGTTTAATTGTTCATGGCAATGTGTCTCAGAGGGTACATGTCATGACTTATAAGAGCAATACATGCTTAAGATTCTGCGAAGAAGTTTGCTGAATGTGGAATCAATGAATCAGTCAAGCAATATAAAGAAATTGCATAATGATTTTATGACAATTCGTCAATGAATAAAGCAAGTCCTTCAGTTTAACATTGAATGATAGTGATAAGAGTTGATCGTATTAACACATTTAATGAATGAACTAAACGTTCTGTAAGGACTACATAGAATATAATCATAATAAACATGTTTTATCTGTTCAAGCTAGTAAATGTTTTCCCTTCAACCTTCAATACGTAAGCTAATGGGTTAAATTCAATGAATGAAATTGACCTCTCTAGCTTGAAAAGCTTGCATTTGGTGTTGCAAAGGGCTTACAAGTGCTATATTTTCAATCTTAAGATTGTCGTCTAGGAATGTATCACGTTTCTGGTTAATTGTAGAGAAACCTGAAGTCAAAATTTGATGTTGAAAAGCATTCAGTTATGTTCTGGTTAAGCAAATACAAAATACGTGTTGTTTATCCCTTGACTGTTGACTATTGGTAGTTATATAACTATAATTTAGGAATATGTTTGATATATCAATGATTTATTATTTAATGTTCAGGGTATGTTATTTGGTAAGATAAATACAGGTCAAAGGTCAACCCCTTCAGATAACACACTGGTACATACCTTTCACTTTATACTTTTATTAAAGTATTCTTTGAATTTTCTACTCGAGGCTTCAAGTTATTTTCTTGTATTCATTCAAAATAAATGACATACAACAAAATCTTATCAATATAAATCAATGGTACCCTTTTAGCCTGATCTGTATTTTATTTTTAAAAGGATATTTTCAACAAGAGCTTTGACAGAAAATTCGTGTCAAGGGTCTGTAAATTGCAAATGTTTGTATTTTGGAGATCAATGCATTACCGTCAATAATAATAGCACTCTCGAACTCTATAAGTATTCTGCTCTTGTTTATAATGTCCTCTTCCATTTCGGTAAGGTTCAGGGGCTATCATATATCTTAATAATGAATACGACTGATGGTTTTCTGATTTGTCCCACCAAAGAAAGTAGTAAAGATATTCAAACTCAAAGTTGGCAGAAAATTTCATGTAGAGGAGAAACTAAAAGCTTCAATTCGAATACTTGTTCGACGGATTTGATTTCTGTCTTTCCAAACTGAAAATCGTACAATGTTATAATCTCCATTCTATCAAAATCTTTGTCAAGGAACATAATCTGATCACGATTTAACGGATGCACGTACATATTATAATGGGTTAGAGGCTATTGTCTTCCAGGTAGATATACTAAGTATAAAAACTTTATATTAAATCACTGCCTTCCGTGTATTACAGATACAATCGTGTCAGTATAACTTAATAAAAAAATACACAACGATTTACATTATGATTGATTGATAAGTTTCAATCTAAAGAATTTGAAGTGTGTTTGTTAAAAGCCATTAAAGTCAATGTTACCATACAAATGTACGTGTAATTCGTGTGGAATCCTAGACAACTAGTGTTAGATTATAAACCAAGTAGAGAAACACAGAACACAATAATCAATATGGTTATTGTTTATCTTTAATCTGAAGTTTACAATGTAACTCAAATAAATAAACAGTTTCCATCCAATTTGTCACATTTAGTACATTCACTGTCAGATTTTGATATATGTATCATTAATACGAGCCTTCGAACATTAGCTTATTAGCCTATATTAGCCTCTGATAGATATTATACTAGTCTGAGACTTAGCCTCTGATAGATATTATACTAGTCTGAGACTTAGCCTCTGTTACTATTAAACTAGTCTGAGACTTAGCCTCTGATAGTTATTATACTAGTCTGAGACTTAGTCGCAGACCAGGTAGTTGTTGGTAGATACGAGTTAACATTCGTTTCCAATGGGTGCTAATATTCGCAGACCAGGTAGTTGTTGAAAGATGCGAGTTAACATTCGTTTCCTTTGGGTGCTGATATTCGCAGACCGGGTTGTTGATAGATGAAAATTTAACGTTAGCTTCCAGTGGATGCTGATATCGCAAACTGGGTTCGTAGGTGTTAGTAGGTGACAAGTTGTCGTTCGCTTCCAGCTGATGCTGAAAGCACAAACTAGGTAATTGTAAATAGATGACTAGTTAATAGTCGATTCCAGCTGATTGTGATATCGCAAACCAGATATTTGTTAACAGATGGCAATTAAACACATGGTTCCATCGGAGGCTGATATCGCAGACCAGGTTGCGATGACAAGTTAACGTTCGCTCCCAGTGCATATCGTACTGATATCACAAACTAGTTAGTTGTTGATCGTTATGTTATTTGGTGGAGGTTTGTCAGCTTCAATTGGATGATTGTGCTGTTTGTTTGGCAAGTGTGAATACCAATTTACTAAATAACTGGGTTTTAACATATAAAAGAATAACACGTTATTTGATTCTGTTGATTGAATCCGCAGGGTAACGATCGAGTTTTACTGTTGATTAATTACACACTTTACAAAGACAGTGTTGTGTGCACAATCACACAAAGGAATACTCTTAATGTTGGAGTAATTTAGTGCAGAACTAGTGCAGATATAATTGAAACTATTGTGTAGATGTAAAGGTTGTTCGTTGATGTTTTCAACAGTCTGTTTGTTCGTTGATGTTTTCAACAGTCTGTTGTCTGTAGCAATCATACGAAACTACACCACTGTTCCAAGGAAATAATAGACACGAGCGTAGTTCACAACAATTTTATATCTCTTCTTCGATTTTTTTTAGATTTTTTCATCGAAGGCTTTAAAATCACTTATTATTTCTAAATATCGAACGTGATTTGAATGTTTAGTTGAAATATTTTAAATTTCTGTTCCAGAATTCGCCTTAGTGATTCTAAAGAACTACGTTCGTATGCGTTATTTTCATGGAACCAAAAGTAATTTCATTTGCGTAGGAATAACTGTACCAGATACGGCGATGATTGGCTTTCCCCCAGCCACTGTAGATTAAATGTGAACTGCACTGTAGAACCATTGGCGACCATCATACACTCCTGATTATGAAGGCAAACTGTCGAGAGACATTTGTAAAGAACAATGGCATTAGTCTGGATAAATTAAATTAAATTAATGTAAGATTATTATTCTGAGAATACAAAGTCTAGGTTTAAGTGTGGTTTGTCTCTGTAAATACAGAATATTCCGAGTTACGCTGAGTTAAACAATGTTTTGTTTATTGTTTGGTTTCTAGGTGGTATAACTTTAGATATATTTTATAGATTAAAGTATCCTTGTTATTTGTTGATCAACTGTGAAAAATATCATTTGCCTGAAAGAGTTTTTAATTCTTCAGATGTTTTTGTAGAAATATAAGGTCAGATCTAGACAGGGCACTGTTACAATGATAAATTGAGCAACTGTAGACTCTCCTAAAAGATAACTGAGTATCCAGTCTTAGATTTGCACCAAGTACTGCGTCCTCTATTTATCTGAAGGGTTCAGATGAGGTACTTCCAGCTTTCAGTTTACGAAAATGAAACGAGAGTAAAGCCATTATATGGCATTGTGTATGCTTACTGATTCAAATGTGACATAGAAAATTATTTTGGTAACAAAATATCAAATATGAAATCTCATTTCCGCTTATTTTTATTAGAGATATCAATTATAAAAATGTGATTGTAAGTTAAAGAAACTCAGTCCAAATCTTAATAAATATTCTTTTGATAAATTATTGAGAGTCTAGTTCGCTTCCTGACACTAGTAAACCAATAAAGGACAATCTTTATCGTGATATATTTTAACAATGATATACCGATTTTCATCACGGTATATCTTTAATACTCAGGATAATCCAACAGATTGTCTACTGGTAATACCAACCATATTAAAACCACATAGACCATTCACTCCCTATCTCTGTAAGAGATGAAATGCAATGGAGTTTTACACCCTACTTTCTCTTCCTGTATGGGTAAATGAAGACAAACTGTATATGAGATGATATATTATAGGAGGAACACAAGAGAAACTTCAAGACAGAGGGTGTGTTCCGTTGAAGGTGAAAGGGTCGATTCATAGAATCACCACGAAATTGTCGAACCGATCTGGAAAGGATTCCGTTCTTCGTCTAATCACAATGGTACTATGGCTATAGGTCACCTCGCTCTGTGTCTTTTCAATAAAACTGATTATCTCGTTCAGAAATATTTAATTTCTATTTCAGGAATAACTTTGTTTACAATGTAACTCTGTAGCCAAAGCCAGAAGTAATTCCAGGAATATGGGATGTGGTGCCTCTTCTCAGAAGGAAGAGCAATCAACCCCTGCCAATAAAGGGAAGCAGGAACAAGTAAGTGAGTTATTGTTGCGCAGCGGATAGAACCACTAATAATTACTTACCGTAATTAATATAATTAGGAAATGAAAACATCGCATCGAAGATTATTTCGTCCATATCGATATTGATATGTTCACCATTTACCATACTTAGAATAAGTTTTCGTGTTCCGAAATGAATATCAAGTGTTACAGGTAAACTAAAGACAATAAATTAAGTTTTATGAACGTCAATTTTTCCCGGTGTTCGTGTAGAACCATCATAAACTTATGTCAGACCAATTATTGGAATAAACCGTAAAACAACAGCTCTTCAAACTGATTACAGATAATACATCAATAAAACTTTCAAATAGTTCAAAAATATCGTGACTTATAAACAATCGGAAATGACTTATCCCTCCAAACTCTTTATCTGTGTCAGCTTTGTATAACCGGAAGTTTTTGTCTCAATAGTTCCGCCCTTTCAGGTTACTTAGTATCAATTACTAGCACTTGGCCTAGTTTCCCTGATCCAGAGATATATATATGTATTATTGGTTAAATTAATTTGCACTATTACAGTTGTCAAACTTCGGTGGTCTCTACAATACCATTAAAGCTCAACGTTTGATTTTGAGAATTGCGATGATGATAATAACTTTATTACCACTTAAATAATGCCCGGCTAGATTACATTTTACACAAAAAAAAAAAGAAGTCTCCGGGTGAAACATTGGCGACTAAAGGTAAAGTAAATTAGTTAAAGAAAGAATTAGATCATTGATCGTAAACTGCTCACAGTGAGCATCGTATAGATGAAGTTTTTATAAGTCCAATCCTTAAAAAAAATCTCTTTGTTATGTTGCCAGTCGTTAACTTTGAGTAGTTTGAATTCTTTAGCTCTCCTTTTAAAAATACATTGTAAACACATAACAGTATGTTAGTAATAGCCTCCGGGCAAACATTGTTTTTATCTGTAAGCGACGACTTAAATTAGTTACATATATTGATTTAGAACTACGTTGTATGTTGCTTTTAAAGTATACATTATACTCTTATTAGGTTTAGTTTCAATATTTGTGCTCGCCTTGAAATAACCAATACAGAGACAATAGAGAGATTACAGACCACCATTTAACCGTCGACAACAGTTTACATTGTATAAAATCTGACCAAAGTTTCGCCATAGTGATTCCAATGCCAACACACTTTAATCATCGACTTTTGAACTGAATTGGTATACAATGATAACGAAAGTGATCCAGATTATCATTTGAATTACACCTCTATGTCAACCAAGTTCAACACAAGTCCAATAAAAAACTTATTATAGTGAATAGTCTCACATATTACCTGAATACTATTAGTATATATCTGATTATTTGCGTTGGTTCAATGCTTTTTATAGGCTTGTTCAATATGGGTTGCTAATAATTTACGAATTATCCCCCTTTGCAAATTTCTCACTATGCATGTATCTTCCGAGGAGTAATGCTGGAAGATTTTATACAAAAAGATATCATTAGTGATGTGATAAGCTCTTTTTAGAGGAAAAACTTTGTTTAACTGAGCAGAAAGCAATATAAACTAATAAAAGAAAATAACTCAATTTATTTCTTTGATTTTACCGCCCACCAGGATTTCCAATCATTGAATGGACCTTCACCAATTGACGATTTACAAGATTACTCTCCAACACCGGAAACAGACCTTCAACGGGAGGTAATTATAGTCACCAGATGCTGCCGTTGTATTTTCCTTGACATTAGTCACAAATCTTACAATGTCAACTGCTTTTTTGTATGATTTTTACGTGTAATGTTTGAAGCTTGAAAGCAACCTTAGCCTAATCCTTACCAACTTAAGCATGACTCCTTGCTCATATTATATGTATGTCCTAACCTTCACCGCATGTATCATGTCGGACAATATAAACATCCCCATTGCTTGCAAACGCCTGTATATTCAGTGCTTTACTTCTATTTGTTGACAATGATGGATTTCTCGAAGGGCAATAAACTGAAGGACATCTACCGGCAAATATACAAACGATATACAAAAGTAATCTGAAAAACTCTTAACAACCGATTTTATTACAAGTTAATCACTTCCACGTCCTGTTTACAATCGATCGATAACCTTAGTATATTTTATGTGCATTTTCATATCCTTATTTGCGCTTATTTACGCTTGTTTTGTTGCCAGAAGTAGATTGTTTACGCTTGTTTTGTTGTCATTAGCTATGGGAAAATGAAGCTGTAATTATCTGAACATGCTCAATCGACATATATCAAACTATTTTACAAGGTTTCACTTTATTCTCCCCAAAACTATCGGAACTTTCTCTTTCCCAAAGCACTATTGTTTGCAAGTGTTTTTCTTCCAGCATTGTATTTCTTGTAAGAATGGTTGGTTTAAGTAATGCATCAATATTATTAGTGTTGCTATAGAGGCATTAGTTGATGCTTGAAAATATTTGGTCCTAATTGCTTACATAACATAGATTTTAATCTTTATCAGTCTGTGTATTCAAACAATACAGTTATTTTATCAATATTATCCCAGTACACTATGCATGTAAAATTGATTTTAATTAAAATACAGCACGCTTTGTCTTTTATTCTTTGTAAGTTACTTCACTCAATCTAGATCTATCATCATTATAAGGAAAGACGACCAATAACATACTTTGATCAGTAGGTGCTACGTGTCAGACCTAGTTAACAGAATCAGATCACGGACTTGACCGCCATGAAGAGGCGTTAATTAAACCGAATTACTGTCATTTAAAGGCTTATTTGAAATTTTTATAAACTTTCCAAAATTTTACAGATTGTGCTTGACACAGTGTTTTAAGGTTATTTAAATGTGACAAAATCACATTGTTTCGTTTTTTACCTAGTCTACATACCCTACGATAAAGTCTGAGATTATTGTTGATCAGTCACCTGTATTATTCAACTACTTTAGTTATTTTATTGAAATTATTTCGTTTTTGGATCAAACATTACTTTAATATGATGGTTGTTAGACTTAGATTGAATGAAGTAACTACTGAAACGACACACCATGGGCAATATTGATCAAATTGATATAAAACTAAATATCTTCATTAATAATTTCAACAAATCTCAAAGCCGTGATTTTGATAGGTTCATTGAAAAGATAATTTAAAGGCAGGAATGTTGTCCGACCTAAAATGGCTAGAGTAACCAACAGATTTATATCAATAAAATAGTGGTTAATATTTCTGTCATTTACATCCCTATAGTCATCAGCGAATGGTACAGTAAAGAACTCCCCCGGTAGAAGTCCTAAATCAACTCCGAGAAAAGCCAAGCCTCCTCCCAATGTAAGTATTTGAAATGGAACGAATTCCGTTTTTTTTATCGATCTTATAAAGATTAAATAAATTGAGCCATAGCACAAATAGAAAGGAGAATTGACTTGAATTTGACAGACACTGGCAGTTATACATGTTCTGTAGTCAATAAACTCATTTCATGTTCTACTGCTCCTTTTTCTTACCTTAACTATAAACACAGACTTCCTCTAACTTAAAGGAACTGTCATGGAAAAAGGCGTCTAGTCGTTCAGGGGTCACTCACACAGGCTGTGAACCTTAAAGATCTCTCAACAGTTACAAATGGCAAAAAGGGTAGGCTAATTTCTAAAATTAGACGTTAGTCCTTTGCTCTTTATAAATCATGGTCTCTTAACGTTTTCGACAATTTGACAACAAGCGGATCATACAGCTAAGAATTATATAACAAACGAATTCCTGTTGTCTATGATGACAACGATACAACCACAATGTCGAAACTTGGGGTTTTAAATTGTTTTTATTTTTCAGGTTTCCAGAGAAAAAACACCAGAAAGTGGTGAAGTGGCTGATGCCGAGGCTCATGAAAAAGGTTATAAGGTAAAATGATGGCAACAGTCCAAACTGCTATTTCAAACATTCACTAACAGAACAGGTCAATATAAATAACAAAGTGATTTTCAGTAGTGATATAATTCATACTACATACGGACAAAGAGCGTAATATATACATAGAGTTGTAACCAGCGATCAAATTTGGACGGAACATACGTGATTTGTTCACAAACTAAAAAATAAAAAACATCACCAAGTCAACCATCACAAGCATTCCTTTTAAATGAATTGTACATCTTTTTAGAAATTGGTTCGTCAGAAGATGATTGATGCTACTAGTGGACATGATATACAAGAGCTTCAGAAAACTATAGAGAATTTTGAGAAACAGAAATTAGAAGATTGTGGTGATCTGAAAAGAGCTAAAGATAAACTCCAATATTTAACATTGAAACGAGGTTGGTGGTAGATATATACATGTACCTTTAATGATTGTCAAATTAACAGTGGAAGCAGTGTTGGGACTGATTCACGCGGCTATCTGAGGACTAACAAGATCTTTCTGACTACTGTCTGGACGAAAGGGGCACATTTTTAAGCAAGACGCCTATTCAAAAACTACCCTCCACACATGGATTCAAACTCAAGCGCTTAAAGCTTTTATACTTGTTATGAATACTTACAGCTAGGTGTTACCTTCACTTTAAAGACGGACATAAATAATCAGTCTTATAAGTTTAATAACATTAACCGGTGCTCATGCATACTAGATATACATATTGTGTTTCAACATTTCAGATTTACGAGACGCAATAAGAAGACGTCATGCCGGAGTTTTAGAGAAATCTATACAGGATGCAAAGAATTCCAAATTTGCTGATAAATTAACCAATCAGATACAAGTCGCTGAAAAGTTACAGAAGCATTTACAGGAACTAAAGAACTGTGCTCATGATATTTGCAAAATGGAACAAACGACAATATCCGAGTTACGCAGTTACCATCATCCTCCACCATGTGTTCATGACGTCATGGCAGCTACTTACATGCTGATGGGATATTCCGAGGACAGGCTTGGGGTTTGTGTTTTTATCTTTTCGTTTTGCTGTTTCCCGACCCAATTGCTTATCAGTTGTCAGAAAGAAAGAAACCCATAGGCCTTTGTCTTTTTTTCAGGGATAACAAAATCCCGTATACCTTGGCCAAACCTTTTGACATTGATCCCACCTGGTCTGTCCGTAAAAATACACCAATTACAACTGGGTTCGATCTCTTCATGGTTTCATGAAGGATCCAGTAGTCTGTTGCGCTATACAGATCCATAAAAACTAGGCTTTCTGTTTTCTAGACTTTGTCTTCTGTAAATACATGTTTAAAACAATGAAAACTGAACGTTTGACTGTGCTCTTTCTTTTAGGACTGGAACGAGATCCAAGCTTATCTGGGCCAACTAACTCGGGATAAACTCATCAGACAGATTGGTGAATTTGATACTAAACATGTAAATGAGATTACAGCTGATCGTGTTAAGTCTATCCTCAAAGCCTACACACTTGAAGAAGTTAAAGATGCCAGCTTCGGAGCTGCTACATTCTACGTTTGGGTAAGTCTATTTACCCTTTACCCCACCCATTACTATGGGTGAACGTCTGCACCTTCTGGGTTAATGAACAGGGGTGACGCCATACACATTTTCTCATGACAGCGACAGCCTGACTTTTTAGATCCAGAGATCTTTAACATTCATAGCCTATACACTACCTGGGGCCTAGGTTTATTGTTCCATCTGAACGCTGCCTGTCCCTCCAAACTGAAACCCTGAAGAAGGGCAAAAACAATGATGGGGCACACGGATCCAAAATCTTTCGGAACGTATTCTCATTTCTCCCAGTCGATAAATGTATTCAACGATTCCCGCACCCCCTAAGGCAATAATTCCGCCCCATGGCTTTCCAGAGGCATTTGTGTATGGTATATATGCAGCAGTAATTCTCTAGAATGTATTTATTATATTATGGATTCCCGACTGTCTCGTGACCTTATTTTTAATTCATTGTGACGTCAACAGATTGCTAGCATATTTTTTGTGTCAGTGTTTTAGGGCTTTATTTGGTATTGATAGACCGGGAAATAGGAAAATGTAAAATTGTGGATATAATTGATTAGAATTGGTTAAACAAATAAAGCCTTTAATAGAAAATGATCACGACTAAATATTGACGCTTCTTTTGAACTTCATTCTTCAATAAACTGTGGTCTGTTATAGGTCGGAAGTCCCCGACTGTTGGTTGTTATTCCCGGAAAACAGGAACTTCAACCGATTTCCTCAGTATCAGTGGAATGTGATATTGGGTGCAGTGAGCGAGACGATGCTAACCCTTATAGAACATATGATGTTACTGTGAGATTGGGTTTGTGAACTCCATTACGATGATTGATTAGAAATCTGGACTAGGATGATTTGTTCACAATGCCCTAGTTTCTATAAATTATTGGTTGAAGGGGTCGGGTAAGGGGCCAAAGAATTTTCAAGCGGACTTACCGACTGTATATACTCTTCCTGTGTGATATGATTAGAAATTTGAAAATGAAGGCTAGTGCATCTATATGAATATTTGGCGGCAGTATGTAGGCTGGTACAAAAAAACCTTGATAACATAACAGTGAATATTAGTTACTACATCTTTTATAAAACGTTTCGACTTTATGTCTGTAGATATTGATTAATGCTGTTGCTGTATTTAATAAAGGGGTATGTTTGACTTCCTCCGAACGTAATAAATATTAGCCCAATCAGGTTAGGAACATTAGGACGTAAAACTCCATTCAATTGATTTTATTTAATTTGATTAAAAAAAAACAACTTGTATTTACAGGCTGATAGCATGGTAGCTAAGATAGAGAAAGACAATGAAAACGATAAAGAGAAAGACAATGATGGAGCACAAACAGAACTAAGGGATTCGCCAACATCTAAAGGAGGGGACAGTGTCAAGAAAAAGGGCTGAAAATAGGGAATCAAATCATTTTTCATTAACCTTTTCATTTGTCATTCTATCACCATATATCCATAGAAAATGGTACAAATTATACACATCACATTGAAAGATTATCAAGAATATTCACTGATGTAAAATGGTTACTCTAACAGTAAGGTATAAACAGTTGTCACCGAGTGTTTACCGAGAAAATGATGCGAAATGTTTACACAAACTTTACCGAGAAAATTATGCGAAATGTGTACACAAACTTTACCGAGAAAATGATGCGAAATGTTTACACAAACTCTACAAAGAAAATGATGCAAAATGTTTAAACAAACTTTACCGAGAAAATGATGCAAAATTTTTACACAAACTTTACCGAGAAAATGATGCAAAATGTTTACACAAACTTTACCTAGAAAATGATGAAAATTGTTCACACAAACTCTACAAAGAAAATGATGCAAAATGTTTACACAAACTTTACCGAGAAAATGATGAAAATTGTTCACACAAACTCTACAAAGAAAATGATGCAAAATGTTTACACAATCTTATACAAGTACAATAATGACTATTAGAGTATGTTTTCCTGGCATTGTCAAAATGTTTAAAAAGAGCTGTATAATTGGTTATAATATTTAATAGTGTATACCACGAGTGATTAAGAGTCTTTACAGACAATTCAAATGGCAACTGTGAAAAAAAAAATAGGAATAAGCCAGTGCTTCGTATTGTGTAAGCGCGTACCTTTTTGAAAGGGAGGTAATTCAATGAGGTCAGAAGGTTAATTTCACTATCCTGAATACATCAAACATTTCCTCAAAATGATATGAACTTCGATTTAAAGATATGCAGTCAATGACATTGTGAAGAAGCCGAAGCTTTAGCTTGTTTCATAGAAAAATTAGATATTTGCTTTCCAGAAGTAAGCCTGCGTCACATTTATGGCGTCTGTTTAAGTTGGAGGTTGACCTCTGTAATTTAACTGTGTTTTCAACTGTTTTCTTACATTTCGTGTGGAAATAATGATGGAAATATTGGTTCATGTGTAAATAGGCTACTGATTTCTCGTGAATATTTCCGACTGTATTACAAAATTCAATTTAATTTTGCTATAGTTTGTAACTGGGCATCTGTCAGTTAAATGTCATACTTTGAACGTTTTCAAAATAGTTAACTTCACCAGATATCCCGTTTTGGAGAATTCCTTCTAACATTTCCTTACGATTTTAGTCAGTCTATTAAGAAGACTGGGATGAAACCGATATTAAACTACTCAACCGTTATAGAAGTTAAGTTGTAGGTGGCGGTTTGATAGCACACTTTTATTTGCTGATATATATCGCTGCAGACTAACAAAAAGGAGCGGGTACATAAGCAAACCTTATAACTTATTTTAGTGACATTTAGAAACTGAGTAATAACACTTATATGGATAAGAATTACTTTATTAAATAACTTGCGACGTTTCGACGAAGGTGCTTCCGCCTTTATCAAGCAATCCTCCATATAATTGTGATCATTCTTGATATAGACGGAAGTTCCTTCGTCGAAACATCGCAAGTTATTTAATAAAGTAATTGTTATCCATATAATTGTGTCATTGCTTAGTTGGTTAAGCAAACCTTATAGTTAATCACAACAAACAAATTGATATTTATTGGATTAGATTACCTCCCTTCATGTAGATCAAAAAACATTTGTATATTCAGGGTTGATTTGTTATAGAAGTTTAAGCAGAAATATAATCAAGCAAAGTTGAGAGTCGATTTAATTTGTATGCAGTATAAATAGTAACTGAAATTACAGAAACTGGATTTCTTTTACTTCTTACACTGCCTTAAAATATAGTGGATTGCTCTAGTTCAGGGGTATTCAACCTTTTCCAGAAATGTCCCCATATTTTGTTTAATGAAAAGTTGACTTACAATAACTGTCGAATAGAATATATAAAAATTCATTAAACTATCTTCATATTGTATAAATAAATTACACCCGGCACGGCCTTGTATTAAATCTTAACCATAACATGTTCACAGACAAAACATTTTTTGTGTGGTAATATGATGTTCGCGTCCCCCGAAAGTTTTTTCCGAAGTCCCGAGCTTGGGGACGCGACCCCAAAGTTGAAAACCCCTGCTCTAGTTGATGTTTTAAATCGGACCCGAATGATCAATATTATATTTGCTCGAATATAGTTATAATCACATACTCTGTTGGTTTTTGTATTATTTACTATTTTTGTACGGTACCCAAAATCAACTGACTGACGGTTATGATGTACATCGTTAACGTATGGTTACAGTTATCTTTCTCCGACTAGGATATTTATATATTACGCCTATTTAAATCCTTATTTATCTACAAGTATATATATACTTGTTTATTATATATATCTCAAGCAATAACTGTGATATTCAAAAGTTTTGTTAATTTAATACTACAAGAGTGTATTAATAAATTTCTATCTGAAATCTTGTATTCAAGTCACTTCAGTTGGTAGACATTATTAGTTCTGGTAACATGTAAAACCATAGCTTCGTTCAAGATGTGCTGAGTCTAGATGGATCAATTTAGATAACACAGTGTCACTCGGTTTCGAATTCAATCTAAACGACGAGACGTTTTTTCTATACAGTGGAGCAAGTCCCTTCAGATTCAAACCATGTATTTGATCAGTACACTCGATATTTTATATAGAATCAGTATATAATTAGTGGAACTACATTTACCATCTAAATTATGAATCGACCAATACAGTGTAAATAGACCAAACCATCGAGAAATGACTGTGGTCTGTAGTATGTGAACTACATAAACCATCACAAAGGTAATCTGTATAGTAGAAATTATGTGTGGTCTTAAATAGTCAAATGAACGTACATGTTAACTCTAGATTTATCTACATATATATAGTTAGAAATAACATCCTTGTATCCAATTAACTAATGATTTTTCAAAAGGTAGAAATAATCTTTGTCTCGTAATAAAAAAAAGAAATATAGTACGTTGTTGAAATCCGGTTAGAAAATAATATTGTCGTCCACCAAATAAACTTGGATTGTGCAAGAGGTAGACAAAATATGTTTTGAACACAGTTAACTACATAATCTATATAGTAATCTGTTTCGCAATGCAGCAGAAAACAGTCGTATATAATCCGTCGTTTATATAGCAATCTGTATAGTAATGGAGTAGAAATTATGAGGTCTGTAGCCAATAAAGTAAAAAATTATAAGAAATATTTTTTTTATAGCTAGAATTGATTTATGGTCTGTAGCCTATAATCGATGATAAATTCCAGAGATTAAGTTAAATTGGTTGATAGTCCATTATTTTATTATCTTCTTTACACTTCATTTCCACTCACAGTTTTCTGGTTTGTCAGGATTAAAGGTGGCTACCATTTATTGATAAGCTGTGTATTTAATTCTATCGAAATAGTGATATGATAAAAATACTGCTTGGTATTTGGACTGCACCAAAAAAAAAAAGCAAGTTATGTTGTTAAATTGCTTGGCACAACTAATCCCTCACAGAATGTAATCTATGTAATGTTATTGTTTTTGAATTTTCACGTCAGTCAAATCTACAACCCAAAATTTCTTAAAAATTTTTCAATGATAATTCCCCGAAAATATTTCGGATTTTCGTTATTCCCTCTGTCAGTATATTGAATTGGATTTACAAAGCACGTGAGGCAGTCCGTTACAGAAGTATAGAGATCTGAATGAAGCAAGCTAGAAGTATAAGATCAATAAATTACCGAGCGAGCAAATAACCGACTTAACTGTCATAATTCTGACGACCCTTTTACAAATTAATCATTCGATCATCATTGGTTCTACTTGACCGAATCATTACAACAAGGCTATAAATTAGCAATATGATCTCAAGTGATGGGAAAAGTAAACTAAATTGATACAATCGATTGTTATTGGTTCGTTAAACACTCATTATACTTCAAGGTCATTCGAGATATCAGGACCATTGACAACATGTTCATCTTACATCTGGACTTGCCGATGTCCTTGATAATTTACCTCATTGCAGACTGTTGGCGCTGTCTTCATTAGCCTATAAGGTGCAGAAAAATAGGACGTTAAACTATTTTATTTCATGTTTGAATCTCGATTAAGCAAACAATTTCTCAAAGAGCGTATTCAGTCACAGATGGGCGTCGGTTCATTGAAGAAGAACAGATTCTTCTAAACAACATCCGAAACTATCGCGTTTTTCTTATGCCATAGAAATAACAGACCCGAATATACTTGGGATTCCATTATTTGACTAAATCAGTCGAATCACGTCATGGGTCATGATACTTTTCAGTATAGAAAAGTATTTCAGTATGGTCACGCCTTTAAATTGTCTCCTTATTATCCTCATGTCCAGATTCTGGTAACTTTGCCACACGCGTTCTCGTATTCCAGTCCCTTAAACCTCTTTGAAAATGATAAACCGCGATGAATCATTTGAAGGTCTCGATTTTAGCCAGAATCATACCCCAAGGCCTCTATAACAGCGACCATTCGTCAGACTTCAAAATGGTGATACAAACTGAAATTCTGGATTATTTATTCTGAATGTGTAAGTCTAGAAATTCATTACTAGATATCACGCTACAGATGTGATCATCTATTTTTAAATTAATCCTTTCTTCAAATCTTACTCGTGATATTTTTATCTCCGGTCCAGAAACAAAAACAGGAAATGAAAAATATAACATAAATAAAAAGGAGAGGAAATGAATATTAAATATAGATTTTTAAATAAATGAAATGATGCACAACGTAATGTATTAAGATGGAAAGTTGACCAAGGTTACAACTTTTTTCTTGGTTAATGATAGCATATTAAAACGCTATGTTCAGTGATGTTGGTATCTTTAGTTGTTTTCATGCGTTCAACTTCGTCGATTGCGAATGTCAAACGAATCTATAAATATATTCAGCCACGAAGTATACAGGACTATTAGACAAATAATTCGTGAGATTTCGAATTCAAAATTATTAAATATGTATTGCACTCCATCATCTGTGCGACATTGTTCCGGTTTTTTCAAAAAATAAAAAAATAAATTTCAAACTGAGCTTTAACCTAGTAAACTGGAATTTCTCTTTAAATGATATTTAGTCACAAACATATGAAATGTAACTTAATAATGAAACTCAACAAAGGAAGCCTCTAATAGCTCCAGTTGACAGTTTAAATCACAAAAATGCTTTAACAAGAAGCTTCGCAGACGACTGTCGTGTCAAACTACTTGAGAAATTGTTACTTTGTTTTCAATGAGCAGTAACGATCAGTCAGGTCTGGACCAAACCTGTTTTAAATATTGTAAAAGATTAAGAAAGATACGTATATCACGTCTGAGGAACGAGTAAGACCAGGCTTGTTGGGCTAATAAACTCTTGCTCTAAGTTAAGTATTGCAGGCAAATATCGCTCACCATCGTCTAACGTTTTGGCTAAAAGCCTTCTTAGAAACACTTCAGTAATCTAAGATCACCTTTTTCTCGGCCTTCTATTACGTATGCTTAGGATGTGGATCTCAAATAACGTATTCGTTTTAAACAACCTGCTTACAGATTTTTTTCGTGTCAATTCTGAATTCTAAATATATCTTCTGAGTTAAATTTATTTAAAGTTTTTTTTTGTGTTTTTTTTCGTGGACAAGACATTTATCGTTCAATTGAAATCTGACTCTGGGTTGGAATATTCACTTCTGGATATTGTCAATGTCGAATTATCAGAGAGAATACTGAGAGTTATCGGACTTGAGAAAGAACAGAGCGAGATATCTTATTGTAATTGAATCGAAAGACACACTTATTTATTAAATAATTGTATAGAATAAAATTACAATAGAAATATACAATTCATTTACAGGCACACAACTCCGGAGGCGAAAACATGAACATTTTCAAATACGATCGTATACTCTTTGAAAATGAATTTGTGGTCTATTTCAAATCTATTGAACGATAACAAGCAGATAATGATAATAATAATAATGATAATAACAATAATAATAACAATAACAATAACAATAATAATACATGTAATAATAATATATTTATTATAAAAAGGTAAACAAAATACATGGATGATAACGATCCTGAAAAATGCCATGCGATACAATAACTATACTCAAACCTCATAACGATATGATAAAGGGTATACGAAAAATATAGTTTTATAGTCAAGCGAAACGAAATGAAAATTAGACCCAATAAATTCATATTTTAAAGTCATTTGAAACTTTTAGCTCAAAGAAATTAGATTTAGACACTGCTTTTACGTCAGTTTTTTTTACCAACTATACCTTAATTCGAGAAACGAGATATTTTTAGCTAAACTAATCAGTAATATAATAGTGTTCACGCATTATCGTCGAAATTCATCCAGAATGTGTACAGAATTATCCGAGTTTGAAAGTAAAATTGACACTCTTCATGAGACGTATTTCTACAATGTATTTGGGAAGATTTACCTTTGTTACAGACAGTAAAGTTCCAAAGTTTGAGGTATGTTTCAAGTAATTATGTCATTTTCATTACATATATTCAAGACCTAAATCTACCACCGAAAATAGCCAACATATCCCCTAAAATATAAAGATATATATTTCGGGAATGTCTCTGAATAAAGTGAGCGATGTTTGGATGGTTCCGTACATTTGGAAGAAAACTTATCCTAAGGACCACTTTATAAATTTTCGTCTCGAATGATATAAATGTGTTTACATGAATTGATCACCGGACTGGTATAGATCGATTTTCTCCATGTTTTTCACTTTGATAACTTCTGAGATATTTTGCGCTTATGATGCTTAACTATAAGGCATGCAAGTACATGAGCATACATTGGCAAGACGACCAACTCTGACCAATGTAAAATACAGAGTTTATTATTATTATAACATAAAAATAAAACAACAATTCATTCTTTGTTTTCAAAAATCGATAAATCTCAAGTAGAAGATGATAATTGTAATAGATTTGTTTATGACATACATGGTTATTACTCCTACAACATACGCCAGAGCAGCCTGATCGCAGATAACTTTAATTGTGACAAACTGTTTGCAAGTCGGCCATTAAATGTATGACGTCAAAGAACGTGTCACCTGTAAACAGGTGGGAGTATTCTATATGTGGTTTATTTTCAAATCTTTTATGGCATGAACAAAAATACTATATTTTAATTAAAAAAGAAACATGAAGATCACGATAACTGAATACTGAGATCTTTCTACAATTGTGTTTGCTAATATTTTATCTGTTCCGATTACCAGCTCTTATCCAGAGTCGATTATTTATAGAAAGATTGTAGTAATTTTAAATTGCATTCGGCATTAAAATATAAACTCTAGTTATGCCATCATCAAGTCTTGATCATTGTTTCCGTTTTGTTTTGCTTTGGTTTTTGTATCAGTTCGACACAAGGGTCTACCTCGGAAGTCGGAAAATATTTACAAATAACGCAAGAGAGCAAATACCAGAAAACTAAATGAAAAAGACGGCGTAAATGGGGACTGTATTTGAAACAAGAGAGCATACACCGGATGGGGAAAAAAAACAAACAAGAGAGCATGAAAAAGCAAAGAGGGATATACCGTGAAGTCATGATAGAAAATGGAAATCGCTTTAATACTATTGTAATTTAAAAAATAAATGAACATATAGACCGGGAATTTTTATTTCATTTACATCGACCGAAGTCCCTTTTTTAGAAACTAATTAAAGAATAAATCCTCGAGTTATACTTGGAATCCGAACAAATAAGACAACAACCGGGGCATTAAGACAGAAGACACCAAGTGGGGATCGTTCAAACACCGACCGGACAAAATCAGGGAAAGTAAAAAGGAAAAGGGTTTTTTTAAGTCAGATTTGTTGAAACCTTTAAAATTTTGTAAATTACTGAAATTAACTATAGCAAGAACATTTTAATCGACTCAGCTACCGTATAGAAATAATTTTCATTAAACCTTTATTAATTAAACCAACCTAATTCACAACCAACCCCGGGATTTTAAAAAGACCCTGTTCGGGTGTTTCAACAGCCGAGGCAAAATGAGACTGTAAAAACACTGGGGTTTTATTAATTTTTAAGTGTTTAAAATTATGAATTTTTTTCAGTTGAAGGGAAAAGGGTGATATGTTAATTTTATTGAAATTACAAATCTTATTCACACCTTTTCCCTAAGAAACTATTGGGGAAAAAACCACTTTTCAGAAAGTTTTTGGTTTTTATTTTTTAAATGGTATAAAAGCTTTTTCCGCCTTTGAAAAAAAAAAATAGCGGGAATATAAAGGCGGGAAAGCAAGTCAGCAGAAGTAAGACAATAACGTGACAGAAAGCGGCAATTAGATGGTAGAATACCCAGTGGACTAATTCCAGAGACCAATTTCTTGAGTAGTATGTTCCGCTGGAGTATTAACTTCTTTACTTATTAATTATTTACACGAAACGTCTTCAATTAACTCTACATCATCTCTCAATAATTTACTTCATCATAAAAACAGGAACATAATCCTCGTTTTTATGCATCTTAATTTCTATACATCATTGTTTCTTACGTTCAATGGAAATGACATTTAAAACATGTATTTGCATGTCAATACTTTTGTATGTGTGCAGGGCACCATTCCGATTCCACTCGGTGTCTGACATTCCTGACAGTCTCGTTATAGAGAGAAAAACAGGATATGACGTAAGGTTCTAAATGCTATTCACTATCCATTGAGTTCGAAATAGGCAGAAATTGAACTTTTCAAAATGATCGAAAAAAGTTTTTATAAAATCTCTTTAAATTTATTATCGAAATCATCAATCTTGTATTGAGAATACATTACATACTAAATCACATGCAATAAAATTATACTTTATCTGTACATTACGTGTTTTTACGTTGCATCACAATATTGATAAAATAATTTGAACTATGAAATGAGATAAAATGTGAAATGCTAATATGAAAATCTATATAATATGAAGTATGAAATGCTATGAAATATGAAATGCATGAAATATGAAATATATGAAATATGAAATGAATAAAATATGAAATGCTATGAAATTGAAATCTATAAACTATGAAATATGAAATATGAAATGATAAAATATGAAATGCTATGAAATATGAAATGATTAAAATATGAAATTAATATGAAATGCTATGAAATGATAAATATGAAATATTAAAAATTTGAAATTATGAAATACTATGAAATATAAAATAAAATGAAATATGAAATGCAATGAAATATAAAATTCCACGAAATATGAAATAGTATGAAATATGAGAATATCATAAACAGTGTTTACCAGACATACTCTTAAATACTGATATATCAAGCTAATATGATTTCATTTGATTTAGTTTCGCTATAAGAGTCAACATCCTCATCTCTGTACCATCACGTTGCAATGTCAGAATGGGTAACTCTGGACCCTCGGTTTCTTATACCCTTTTCGGACTGTAAAAGTAATTCGGTTCTATCCAATTCTATCCGAACAACTTCCAGTTGCTTTCGCACTGGTAAATAAACTTATTCGGTTATAACCGAATTAAAAAGTCCAGTTGTGCAGTGAAAAGAGGAAGGATGCCTACTTTAATTTACCATTCTTGTATTTATTGATGCCGATTGAAGGGGAATATCGATAGCGAGAACACCTGTTCCAGCCCTGTCACTGGGATTGTCAACACCCCACCCGCTTCGGTTAATATATTTGATATTGTCTATACCAGTGCTTCCAAACCTTTTTTTTTTTATAAGATTCCCCCCTTGGCGAAATGTGTCGTAACTTAAGCCCCCCCCCCCCACTCCACACCCCAACCAAGTTTTTGCGGTTAGGTGATTGCGGAGGACAAGCTCCGCAGGCTCGAAGCCACCGATGGAGGGTCTAGGAAGCGTTCTCGTTTTAGGGAAATTTTGAAAATTAGGATCAATTTCCGTACATCTGAGACCATTGCGGGTTGCCCAATTCCCCCCTCCTTCTTAATCCCCCCCCCTCAAATCCCCCTTCCTTTCAAATCCCCAAGACTTCTCAATCCCCCCCTGGACCCCGGTTGAGTAATACGATATAATGCCCTGGGAACTAATATAACGTCTGGTCTCTGACGTAATGTAATAAAATATCACTGAATTAGATTATACCGTCGACAAATAAATCAAGGAGGGAAAAGTAATCCACCCTTTCCATTGTACTAAACTCGGAAATATGATAACTCTTCTGTCTTTAAAAACTCATTTATGGAGCTATATATAGTTATCAAATGCATTATTAAGTATACGATATTAAACCATAGATTAAGAACGACGTTTAAGTTAATGTTGTTTTTTTGCAAGCTTTATCGTAAAGTACCTTTGCCAGTCCTGCTCGTTTTTTTAGCAGTTTTATATAAACGCTAATGTAAATGGTCTTTGTTCGACGAGGGGATATCATTAATACAAAAACCGCCGTTAAACCTCGCGAGAAAATAAGTCTTATACCTTGACATCCCTGTTTGTTTCACCGAAGTTCGTATGTAGCGATTTGATTGTATTGTAAATCTGTAAAGCCACATTGTTCGTTTGATTTATCGAGGGCTCTGATTGGCTGTATCCGTTCGTGTATATTCCAAACGAATCGCTGTATTTACAAGTAATACTAGAACAATGACGAAAATATGATTTCAAAGTAATAGAGATAGATCGTAATAACTTGACATTATATATACAGATGAAATTTATTACGCCAGGCATTTACCACATGTTCTTGCTTTTTCATGACCACTTTCAGAAAACAAGCTCTTTAAGAGTTTAACATAACCCTCGAGGATGCTCATAAATCATTGTAAGAAAAAAACACGGAACAAATTTCACAAAGATGATTAATTATCCAGTCTAATATTGAATACTGACAACTTGATCTAATTTAAATATCTCTCCCAGTGGATTGTCTTTCTTGGTTCTAATAACTTGCCAGACTCTGTTATTTGGTGCCAGCAAAATGTATACTTATTTTTCATATCCATCAATTTACAATATGCCATCTTAGATCTTCAAATCAATATATACACTGTAAGTTGTGTCTGAATGTATTTTCTTTCTTACAAAATATATGAGCGTAGATAAAATGAAATGAAGGCAGTTTTACGTCCTACTCTTCTACACCTAATGGACTGATGACGAGCTGATAGCACTGTTATTCCAAGGGGTTTGGCCGAGGGCAAGCTTGGAGACAGAACTTCTCTGTTTTTAAAGGGGTTTTGCCAAGGGCAAGCTGAAAGACAGAATTCCTTTGTTAAGAGGTTTGACCGGGGCAAGCTGGTAGACAGAAACAGAACTTCTCTATTTTAAAGGGGTTTGGCCAATAACAAGCTAAAAGACGGAATTCTTTTGTTAAGGGGTTTGACCAGGGCCAGCTGGTAGACAGAATTCATTTGTTTTTCAGGGGGTTTTGCCAAGGGCAAGCTGAAAGACAGAATTCTTTTGTTAAGAGGTTTGACCGGGGGTAAGGTTGTAGACAGAACTCTGTTTTTCAAGGGGTTGGTCGATGGTAAGCTGGTAGTCAGAATTCTTTTATTAAGGAGTTTGACCGGGGGCAAGGTGGTAGACGGAACTCTGTTATTCAAGGAGTTTGGTCGATAGTAAGCTAGTAGCCCGATTGTTTAAATATCCAAAGAAAGTTCTTTCCACATTTTATATGGTTTACACGTCTTTCTAACAGTGCATATAACTTTTTCCAGTTATTATGAATTGAAGTATGTCGTGAGGACGAGTAATAACATTTTCTAATCAAAATCGTAGAAATGAAGAATGATCCACCAGATGCTCTTTAAAAACATTCGCTATTAAACCATCCAATTGTTAAATATATTATTACTCTATAATGTTCGCTAGCACAGCAATCACGAATGTCTGGTGAATGCTGTGGATGATTAGAAACCTTCTCAGTGGCCTTTCAATGAATTATTTGATGGAGGGTGGTGTCCTGTAGGGAAAGCAGAATTGTTGAAAAATTGTGTGAGCCAGAGGGGGGGGGGGTGTTAGTATTCAAGAGTTCTTTTGTCAGTACTGCGATATTTCGCCAAACATTTCGAAAATGTCGCTAACGCGTTAACATGTAAAGCATGAGCATACGGGCCTTTTGCAGTACCTTATTACATGTTATTCAAACCAGGCTCAAGGTATCAGTGGTTCAGAGAGTGAAGCATGGTATCTGCCACGTACTGTCATGGTTAATCGTAGGTGTGTTATCTATAACACCTAGGAAGATACTAGTACATTGTTCCTCAATTAGTCTGTAATGTAATATGTAGTCAGTTAACAGATGGTGAAATCATATCTCTAAATATCTCAAATTATAATTATCGTTTATTGGTTTCGGTAACTTTATGGGGCTCAATTATACATCATTAAAAATACGCATTGTAGTTTCAAACCTTAAAGAACAGTCAAAAATAAAACAACGCAAAATCTATTTGATTTCTGAGCTATCAGCACGCTTCTGTAGTACACAGAGGTCAGGTTCGATTAGTCTATCTAAACTGATTTTATTAGAAGTCACGTGTATGGCCAACTAGAAATAAGACAGACACCATCGGCAGTAGATCCATATTGAACCAGTTAAGTCACAGCGTGTTCTTGTTTAATAAATTGTGAACAACAGAACTATCAAATGTACATATATATTTCATTTCTGGAAATTCAGTCACAGGTAATTTGGTCACAAGGTAAATTGCTCACAGTTACGTGGTCACAATTTTTTATGTCACAAGGTAAATGGGTCACAGTTAACGTGGTTACAAGGTTACGTGTCACAGGGTAAATTGGTTATAATGACGTGGTCGCAAGGTTATGTATCACAAGGTAAATTGGTCATGTGTCACAAGGTAAATTGGTCATAATGACTTGGTCACAGGGTAAATTGGTCATAATGACGTGGTCACAAGGTTATGTGTCACAAGGTTAATTGGCCCTAATGAGGTGGTCACAAGGCTACGTGTCTCAGGGCAAACTGGTCATAATGACGTGGTCACAAGGTAAATTGGTCACATTATTTGGTCACAAGGTACATCTGTCACAAGTATACAGTCACAAGAACTGGACTCAGTACTTGGATTTGAACGGTTGTTCATTGTAATTTAGCCATAAGTTAATTTGGGAACTGTAATAATATGGTATTAAGAGTGATAAAGATAATTGATATATATGTGATTTTTATGATTAAAACGTGATTCGTGTTATTGAGTCGAATGTAAATCAATTAATAGGCACTTGATGGATGATTTCATGAGATTAACAATCTTTCATCTCAATAACATTGGAAACTATATACTTCATAAATTACAAAGTAAAAATATTTCTTATCATTTCCCCACCCTGTAATTTAAAAGAATTATCATTTTTGATAAGAAAATTATATAGAATTAAAACATCTTAAATTTATTGTGCTTTCAAGAGTCGCTCTTCAACATTCTCGGTGTAAGACATATTTAAAATTCGTCAGCAACGTTATAAGCATGGCCGCTTAGTTATACCCCCCCCCCCCCCAACCCACAATCCAAAAAACACACAAGCACTTGGAATTTCTTGCCATTATTTATTGGCACATATCTGCCTGTTTGTAATCTATTCCCCTCCCCTACGCAGGCAATTACTGTCAAGACAAAATATTTCAAGCATCCTCCAATACAAAACATCTGACTTTTCAACTGGGTGTCACCCATTTCGGAGACTTCACGTAAAATTTAAATTTCTTTGGTATACCGATATCTGTATTACACAAATTTGTAACATTTACAAACAAGTAAACACACCTCTTGGGATTCGAGGCTCTAGCTGGTTATTAGCATTGACAGTCGACTTCGGTTGGTGACATATTTACTAAGGAGTCGGTAGTTTGAAAGAAAACCGTGTTAATATCATCTGTGGCACGAACATTAATTAAAAGCTGACTTATTAAATAGATTAAAATGTTTTCGTGAGACAAGACTGGGTACTACTAACTAATCTATAACTGTCACGAGGTCTCAGATCACCGTTTCCAGACCAGGAGGTACTATTTCAGCCTCAAGGTTTCGGCAAACACCATAACAGGTCACTGCGTTTAACCGAGACAAAATGTCATTGTTTCCTAATCAAGAAAACCCGAATTTCCCCGACGCCAAATATGATTGTTTCTTAACCAAGTGTACAAAAGTTCCTTTGGATAAGGCAAACGTTATAATTTGTTCACAAAGACCGTAGATCAATGTTTCCCAAAATGGGTCAGTTACCTCTATAAGAGTTTGGCGCACACCATAATAGGCATCAGCATTTCAAGACCTAGATCAATATGTCCAAACCCGGGGATAGTAAACGTCCTAGGGATGAGTCTAGCGTTACAATTGGTACACGAGTTTCACCTATACCGTAGAACAATGTTTCCCATGCCGGGGATACCAGTCCTCCCTAAGGATTAGGCGAACACCATCATGGGTACCTGAGTCAAATGAACAAGTGGCATCGTGGAACGGAAATGAAAACTACAAGGTAGATACAGTCAGAACGTCCACGTTAAGTCTGTAGATCACCAGTCGCCAACCTGAAATACTTGTAGCCATTTAGGATTAGTTTTACATTAACGATGGCAACCAAGAAGTGCTCTCTTTATATTTTATAAGGTCTTTTTTCTTCAATACATCAACTTATGGCCTATGTTATACGTCATAACAATCAAGACCCTCTAAAAGAGCTGAGCAACAGCCCTCGTCAAAATATATGATTTCAAATGAATTTTAATCAGTAAATTGAGAATGAAATTTACTTTCCAGACAGTGCCAAGTTTCATGACAATATATCAAGAGAATTAATCATAGTATCATGATTATTATGGTTTTCCATAAGTGGGTAGGGGGGTGGGGGTGGATGGGAGCGTAATCTTTATATAGACAGGCTTTTTGACTAAATAATCCCTCGTACTATTCAATTAAAAAAATGTTTGTGAATATTAAATAACCATGTTTTGGTGTTAGGTAATTTACGTAAGGTTTGTTATTCAAACATAATTTACATAATTCCTGTCTGTTTAAGCATTATAGATTGGTTTTAAAACTATAACGATAGAACTCCTCTATAATCCATTAAATCCATAAACGAAGTAATAATACATTAAACTAAGTAATTTTATAACATGCTTAGCAGCGCTTTTCAATAATACAGAGATTCTATCCTTTAGTCATGCCCTAAGTCTAATTGATGATGTTATATAGGATATATTATTATCTAAGAATGGGACTTTTATGACCATTTATGTAACTTATTTTATACGATTTACTCGAAGCTTTACGCTTAAAGGTTTAAAACCTACTAACGAAATACTTTCAAACAGAAAAATATCATTGGCACTCAGTTAAAAGTCGTTTATTACTGAACACACTTCTAGAAATATAATTGAAAAATGGGTTTTTGTCTCCCTGATTCAAACCAATATAATATACATTAGTTTTCATATCATACTGGACTTTATTTTCCATTGTTTCAAAGTATCATTGTTGAATCAATAATATAGTTATGATTGTGATATTATACTTTATCGAAAAACCTTGGTATTATATCATAAAGCCCAACGTTCACCACGAAATTGATTTGGTTTGTGACAAAAGTCTGTCGTAAATGGTGGCCGAGCGTCGTGCGCGTTTGCCAACAAAAAGAACAAAAGATTCGCCAACAAATAATGAGTCTTTGTGCGTTGAATGAAAACATTTCTACGAAACAATTCCTTGATCAACCGAAAGTTCGTGCATGTGGGCATATTTATAAAAGAAAACGTAGTAATGACTACTTTGGCACAGATTCTAGTGCTGAAAATTGGCTGAGACCCGAACAGGTTTCGAACCAGCGATCTCAGAGTCAGGCACCTAATCGCCAGCAATACATGTCAACCGTCTAGACCACTCGGCCAACGGACCTTCTACAAAATAGTGCGAACATGCATTACCCCTCTGATAATCAGTAACGACACAGCTCCCATAGCTGATTACATGAGATGATATGATATCATGTAGAAAGTAATGTTGCAACAATATTTTCGTTATTGGGATTACACTTTCTTGGTAAATATTGTTGCAACTCCACTTTCTAAATGACATCATATCATCTAATAACTACTTTCAAGCGTGTTGATTAGACGGATTGGAAATCACTTGACGTCATGTATCTTTATAATCCTATATACCTGTACAATATTTATCGTACAGCCACATCACCCAGGGGCAAGTTTCTCCGCCTTGTTATTCACCCAACCTGATTTCAAGAATAATCACCAACCGAGCCAACAGCATAGAATAATCCAACTTGAACCAACCAAATACCAACTACTACGAAAACCATCATCTATCTAATTGGCGATATCAGCATCTGCTGGAAGTGAACGTTAACCTGTCATCTACCAACAACTACCTAGTTTACGATATAAGCATCTGCTGGAGTGAATGTTAACTCGTCATCTACCAACATCTACCTAGTTTACGATATCAGCATCTGCTGAAGTGAACGTTAACTCGTCATCTACCAACAACTACCTAGTTTACGATATAAGCATCTGCTGGAGTGAATGTTAGCTCGTCATCTACCAACATCTACCTAGTTTGCGATATCAGCATCTCCTGAAGTGAATGTTAACTCGTCATCTACCAACAACTACCTAGTTTACAATATCAGCATATTCCTGCTGAAGTGAACGGTAACTTGTCATCTACCAACAGCTACCTAGTCTGTGATATCAGCATCTGTTGGAAGTGAACGGTAACTCGTCATCTACCAATAAATACCTAGTTTACGATATCAGCATCTACTGGAAGCGAACGGTAACTCGTCATCTACCAACAACTACCTAGTTTGCGATATAAGCATCTGCTGGAAGTGAAGTGAACGTTAACTTGTCATCTACCAACAAATACCTCGTTTACGATATCAGCATCTACTGGAATTGAACGGTAACTCGTCATCTACCAACAACTACCTAGTTTACGATATAAGCATCAGCTGGGAGTGAAGTGAACGGTTAACTTTCGTCATCTACCAACAACCCATACCTACGTTTACGATATAAGCATCTGCTGGGAGTGAAGTGAACGTTAATTTGTCATCTACCAACAAATACCTCGTTTACGATATCAGCATCTACTGGAATTGAACGGTAACTCGTCATCTACCAACAACTACCTAGTTTACGATATAAGCATCTGCTGGGAGTGAAGTGAACGTTAACTTGTCATCTACCAACAAATACCTCGTTTACGATATCAGCATCTGCTGGGAGTGAAGTGAACGTTAACTTGTCATCTACCAACAAATACCTCGTTTACGATATCAGCATCTGCTGGGAGTGAAGTGAACGTTATCTACCAACAACTACCTAGTTTACGATATAAGCATCTGCTGGGAGTGAAGTGAACGTTAATTTGTCATCTACCAACAAATACCTAGTTTACGATACCAGCATCTACTGGAAGCGAGCGGTAACTCGTCATCTACCAACACCCACCTAGTTTACGATTTAAGCATCTGCTAGGAGTGAAGTGAACGTTAACTTGTCATCTATCAACAAATACCTAAGCATCTGCTGGGAGTGAAGTGAACGTTAACTTGTCATCTACCAACAAATACCTAGTTTACGATATCAGCATCTGCTGGGAGTGAAGTGAACGTTAACTTGTCATCTATCAACCAACCAACTGTTTATAGTATAAAGTAAAATGTAATAGTTTTGAAAGTATTGAAGATACGATGCCATTTTATAAACCATATCACAGTGGTTTGCCAACCTAGTTTTAAGAACGTTGATGATTTTGATATGATTTTAAATAGGATATTGAGTCCAGCTGTTCTAAACATTAACGAAATGAGGTATGTCACGACATACAGAGACAAATTTTATTTATAATATGAGTACAGCTTTTATCTCTTTTGGTATTTTCATTTACGATACGGTGTCTTAGTGGACATTGCTTACCGCCCCTTCCTTCATACCAGTTCCCATTCAAGGCCCCAGTATAATAATGTGTTGAATATTTAGAATTGCCTTCTTTGACGTAATTGATTTAAACATGGGTTCCCTTATTCCAATTTTTTAATATATATATTCCATAATAGGGCGGCTAATACTTAAATCCATCGAAAGTTGAGGTGTTCTAATGACAGGGAAAAGTAATTACCATAATTTCGAAGATAATTGTCCTCGATCCGCCTGATCAAGAAAAATAGCTTGGTCTCAAAATATTATCAAATCTTAGAACCTTTATTCAATTACCCAGTAAGTGGTCACTAGTGTCTTTATACATTACTACTACTTTATGGCTTCCCCCTCCTTTTTTTTGTTGTATTCTGTTATTCTTCACCCCCTTCTTCATTTTCTTCTGATGAAGACACGTGTAAATTGTATTGAAACGTTACGTACTGTGTTATTGAAGAAGTTGTGTTATACCTTTATATTCTCTTGTGTTTCCTCAACTTTTAAATGCCGTTCAAATCTTACCTTACCCCGGGTCCTAGTGACTGACATGGAAAAGGTGTTTAGTCGTTCGGGACAACAAACTGAGGCCCCGTGTGCTTCAGAATGTACACGTTAAAGATTCATCGACTGTTGGAAATCAAAAAGAGTAGGCTTAAGCCGCTGCCCTGGCACAATTTTCCCTCATCGCATCCTGCGTGGCGTTCGCCATCTTCATTAGCTCATAAGGTGCAGAAGAGTAGGACGTAATACTCCATTCATTTCAGATCTGAATTTAATTTGAGTTTATCTCAATCGGAAACCAGTCAGCAGTATGTAAATGTAATATGGCGGTCACGTATTCTAGCTTGACCGTGTGTCACTACAACTCACTTGACTTGACTTCTATTGTTCTACTGATCATCCCCTTCTGTCATTACTTGTCATGTTGACCTGGTCTACCAGAATATATTTAACAAGTCGGATTAAGTAATTGAAATCAACCGAGTTTTACGTCCTTCTAGTCTGACTCGTGAAGACTACCAATGCAGTGTACAACCATTGAAATTTCGTCAGGACTTGGTTCGCAGTTGCTTGTCCATTGTGAACGAGTAAAACAGTCACCCGATCTGCATCATTGACACAGTATTTATCTCTACCTATACAGGGATTGAAGCCCGGGTCTTCGGGTAAGCGAGCAAGCGTCTTATCGACTGATGCACCGCGCCCATCGCTTCCTTAGATCTTGATGTACATGTAGTAGGTACGACAACCCATTGAAGCATAGCATCAATCAACAAAATTATCTATCTTTACATAATGAAAAAATCAAATTTCAGCACAATTCCAAGGATTTCGTTCGATCATTACATTGAGCGTTCATTGGGAAAATAAACCTATATCGTTGTATTGGCAAAATTTCCTTTAATGCAGACAGCACACCTCCATTAGCTTGTTCAGAGAAGTGTGAAGTAAATTATTCCTAGTAAGTATTTATAAATCGATTTATAACTAGCATATAAACATATCACTTTCTTGCACTTATATAGAACATTACGCAGAAAATACATGTGACTATTTGATGGATAGATACTTCTAGAATATTCATTACTCTCGACGCAGAAACATACTCATGTCACAATATTATATAGAAGGGCTTGGTTGACTCTACTTTTTACAAATAGTCGGGAGCCGACTGAGGCGCTTGCTCGCTTTACTACAGTAGTCAATAATAACCGGAATATAAGATGATCCAGACTGAGTTGGCGTTGAAATCTGAAAGACAAAAAGCGAGGGCTAAATTACGGTATTAATTGAGTGGTATGCGATAGTTTGAACAAGGATTTGGTAACGTCACGTGTTATTTTCGTGATAAATCTGAATTAAAAACAAGCTTGTGGCACGATATATTCACGATATGTCGTGACATACGTAATACCTGGATGATCAAGAGTAATCAAAGGTTTTGTGACGCAACAACCCCCTACTGGAAGAGATTTAATAGACTGACTCTCGGAAAGTAGTAGGTGATAATGACAGTAAGAGCAAACGGATACTAATCTATGTGTTTATAACTGGTAATGTGTAATGAGAAGTTAATTGCTAATACAAATCTAGATGTGATTTTCTGAAACAAAGGCCCTAATTATCCTCTCTGAGGTTGATTATTACAGATTAGTATAACGACATCGATTGATGTGACAATAATCCCAACTACCAACTACTACGAATGCCAACAATTACCCAGTTTGCGATATCAGTATCCGCTGAAAGCGAACGTTACCTTGTCTTCCAAACAACCAAACTGACAATAATCCGACTGAGTTTTGAAATGACGTCAATTGAAGTGAATGATAAGATTTTATTTATTGTACATGTATATAGTGGGCAGATTACAAATACAAACACAAACAAAATTGTATAAAGATAGTCAAATTGTACATATAAACTAAACATCAGCAAATCTACAACGAATTAGACATATTATTGTACAGCATACACATATTTTTGTACAGCATACACATATTATTGTACAGCACACACATATTATTGTACAGCATACACATATTATTGTACAGCATACACATATTATTGTACAGCGTACACAATTTAAAAGAAGTACAATAATTCTAAAGTTCTATTTGACATCGATTTCGTACTACATTGTAAATTACATTTCACTGCAATGACGCAAATGATAGAGACGAAGCCCCTACGGAAGCCTTTTGGGGTCATTATTAATCAGTTTCGTACTGTTATTCATCTTTATATTGGTGTCTCTTACAATATTTTAAGTCCCAGTATATTTACCCAGTTACACTATTGGCTTTTTATAGTAAGGCAATTTTCAATATATATATATATGTATACGTCTCACTTTTTGGAGCCCCCCACCCACCACACAAACCCCCACAAATTCTGAGCTAGGGTATCATGTCTAACACAACTCTTAGATCAGATCTAATTCATATAAAGAGACCTTATTTATACCGAGAAAATACTTATTAGTGAGAATTGACAGTGGCATGGTAGAGAAGACTTGGAATATTGCCTGTCAACTTGTCAATCAGTGGCTAGTTATATTGGATTCGCTTACCATTGTAATCAAACACTCGTCATAGACTTCACGACATTTTCCCCATTCTGATATATCTCGCTATAATAGAGCAGGTGGTTGCTGTCTTGATATACATTGGTCGTGTCAGCAATGTCGGTTTGTATACATGATAGCATAATGGTTAAAACAATAAACACGGAAACAACGTGCCTAATTTTCAAACGATGCGCCTATTGCCAGAGAGGGCATCCAAATTATTCTCTGTGACAACCTCAGAACTTAGCCGATGCTCTTCTGCATTTGAAATTCTAATTCAGATAGTTGTCCCAACCCACATAAAGACTGTCTGTCCCCCCCCCCCCCCAGTTCCAGTAGGCTAGCGCCGTTACTGTTTTTAAAGTATAGACCATCAGAATTTCAATTCACACTTTGTTTCGACAATTTACATTACGCGCCTTTGTCTTTTCTAGTAAAGTTTATTTTTCGCAGAGTTCCAACAATTTACATCGTCATTAAATAACGTAATACAATTTTGTGGAAGAAGTTGTGACAAAATTTTATTCTAGTAGTTACCGAGTTTCATTTTGTACAACGTTTCAACAAATTACATTGTCAGCTTCAGGTTTACTACTTTTTCTATTAATACGTTTCGTCAATTTACATAGACCTTGTATTTAAATTAGTAAGTAGAGTTAAAATTATAAAAAGTTTTCCCCCAAAAAGAATTAATTATTAATTAATGAATTTTTCAGACGTACCAATCCTACTTGATCTTAACTTGAAAGTAGGGGTTAACAAGAAGGAAGTTCCCAAAAGAATTAAACAAAAACACTGAAATTTTACGTCATAATTTCCTACCCTTTTGTCTATTGAAAGAAAGGAAGTCATCTAAAAACCTTTAAAAGAAAAAGAAGTCCGGGAAATTGATATAAAGTTTAAGGAGTTTTTACGTTCCCTAGTCTGGCCTTTCTTGGCAATTTATTGACGGTAGGAAAAATACAAACGTAAAAGCACGGGAAAAGATTTAAAAAATTAAAAACATAAAGTTTGAAATTGAATCAAACATTTGGGTTTAAGAGGAAGTTCAGAATTCACTTCCACAGAAGCCAAGGCTATCCTCTTCAAGTACCCCGTTTAAAAGAAACGATGGGAATAAAGAGGGGTTCTAAATTTTAAAGCAGAAATTGCCCCAAAATTTGGTTATAAAAAAGGAAGGAGATTTGCCAGTATATCGTACGAACCATACGGGAGAAACACACGGATATTCCAGTGTAGGAGTTTATCAATAAATCTGTCTATTTTAATTCACATTGAATCTGGTTGTTTTGATGCGTTTCAGCCCAAATATTGTATATACCAGACAAATGACAGAATGGTCAGTTAGAAGACGTCCTTATGATAACGAGAGATAAAACGTCAAATAGTGTATCATGGTATTGATAATAGTGTTGATATCGGCTGTTAAATATCAAATGAATGGAACTTAAGAACTTTCAACAGTACCAAACCATCCAACAAGTCAAGATCAAAGATCCTTGTACTCACAACTGCCTAGAATACTCTAACTGGAAGGGCATGTTAATCTACCTGCCAACCGAAACTTGAAAGATATTGGAACTATTGTTGATCCGTTACAATATAGTTTAATCTATTATGGTTCTATGAAAGCCATAAGTTGATTTACTGATTATTGGGCCTATATAGACATTTGATCTAGGGTAAGTACAGGGCCGAGTTTCACCGCCATGTCATTTGACCCGACAAGATCTCAAGATTTATCAACAACCAAACCAACAGCACAGAATCATCTTATTTGAACCAACTACTAAGAATGCTTACAACTACCTATTTGGCGATATCAGCATTTGCTGGAAGCGAACGTTAACTTAACATCTACCAACCTACCGGTGAGTACTGTTTAATGATGTTTCTACTTTTGGGGTACGGAGTGATTAGGGAGTAGTAAGGCGGTTGGAGTGATTAAGATGCTTGCCCGAGTGTTCCCCTTAATTTGTCAAATTCTACATCATTCGGGTAATGCGTGCTGTTTGCCCCTCTTGATAGTTGTGTGGCCCCCACTTGCACCTTTCCACATGCTGGTCTATATTGGCACTTTTATCGTTTATATGTAATGAACTGATATAATTGATTCAATGTCATTTCTGATTAATGAATCCGATAAACATAATTATGTTTTTTCCAATGATGTTTTACAATCTATGATCTATGGTCGTCAAGTACGTAGTACGATGTGTAATTTAATTTTGCTTAGTTTTTTTTTTCTCTGATAATTTTTTTTTTTATATTAGCAAATTTAACTTATGCGTATTTTAATCTGATTTAATGTCGTCTTTGACATAGTTATTGAGATGTAAGTTTGAACTTCTAGAAAACACACCCTTCAAAATAAATTACCCCATTTACTTACCAAAAAACTTTCAAACGTTGACGGATCGAAAGCTCGGCAACATTATACCCCTAACGATGTTTCTCTGAGTGAATGAACAGTCAAAACGTAAAACAATTTTATTGAGCCAATTTTTAAGTCTTCTTCGGACACAACCGACAAACAAATCAAGAAAGCAATTGTTAATTTTTTAGACAGGTTAATTCAAAAGAAACGTCACTCTGTTAGCTTGTCATGCAACAGCTGGGAGACAATGGCCAAAATGGGCTATAAAGTAGGCTAGTTAGCAGTTGGTAAATCTAAGACACAATATACTTGATTATTTTCAATGAGTTTAAAAAGCTGGTAAGGAATACTGTCGTTTATTTTCAGCGTGCCATAGAACTGTTGACACTATTGAACATTGATGATTAGAATGTAGCGCCGTCATATCGACTGATTTTCTACATAGACCAACACAGCAACACAGGATTTAGTTTTCTGTATAAGTTCACTGAATGATGCGACTTAACACGGATTAAATTTTCTAATTTCTATGATGGATGACTTTTAGATTGTGTGTTCTATTAAATACTGGATTGATCTTGTTGGACATTATTTTCGAACCGTGTCTTCACAACAAAGACATTCTGCGACTTTTTTCATGTGTTGATTTTTTTTTATTTCATTTCTTTTGAAATTTGAAGATATCTCTTTTATTTAAATTTGTGGATTTTTACAAAATTTCATCATATATGGATCGTAATTCTACAGTTCAATTTTGGGAATTCTGCCGACTTAAGAACGATCTGTGAATATTTTTGGATGGAAAAGGTTTAAAAATTGAAGAGGAAAATTTTAGTGTTTTATGTGAATAATATCGTTGGGTTTCCCCGCATAAAGTGAAGCCCTGTAGCAAGTACACATTTCAATTTTATAATTGACAGTGGACGTGGATTAAATGATATTGGTACTGCCTGAAAGCGGGTATTATTTGAAAGTTAATTAAGAGTTCCTTCGAGAAGAGAAATAGAAATAATTCCTGATCATCAATGTTAGTCGATCTAATTAACGACAATACTGTGATAATAGCATTTCAGTGTTCCTCAACATGGAATCGATGAAGGATATTAAAGAATGGCTGATCAACAAGTGTAAAATTCCAAACATTAACGTTCCGGATGATTATACTGTTGATCATAGTGCTCCATTCTGTACAGTAGTCACACCTAAAAATATTCCCGAATTCGTTATACCGAAATCTAACGAATCGTCTCGAAATCCTTCAATTTGTTCACAAGATGATGATGGTAGAAGTTTGTCAAGTGGAAGCATCCATTGCTGTACACCAAGTCCTGGTGTCTCACCGCGTGGTTCCATATCCTGCCTGGAAGTGCCTAGGAATAAAAGTCCGATTCATTCTCGGTCAGCCCCAGTTTCACCTCGGCATGAAGTGAAGAATGGCTATCATACTTTCAGCGTACATCATTCCTTATCCGATCTTCAGAACGATGAGAGAGATACGAACGCTGATCCGAACTCTACCGCTGCGGTCAGTTTGTCGCATTTCAAAACGCAGACCAATTATGGATTTACTACACTCAAAGAATGTCCCCACACTCGACGCCGAGAGTCTTTACTTATATCTCAGGACAATCCTAAAAATGGGAGACACAAATATCCTTCTTTAAATGCCATTGACCTTCGAAAGTGTTCTTTGAATGATGCTCAAAACCTGTTTCCAAAACAAATGGCAAGAAAACGATCGGGTGGAGAACCATCTAGAATGTTTGACAGACGCAATACGTTATCGGAGAAAGATTGTTATCGTAACAGTAAGCGTTATTACAGAAGGAGATCGTCTGCGTTTACGCCAGGTGATTACCCGGATGATAGCGGTTCGGACACGAGTCCGGGAACGTATAGACGTTATTTACCGACATTTGAAGTTCCCGTTAAACGCCATTCTTCGCCTTGCTGTTCTCCAATTTCACCAGGTCCAGATCTGATAGGGGACATTACTCCCAAATCCAACTCGTTTTCAAGTATTACACCATCGCTGACAGCTAATATTGCTGAACTTGGGGAACTGAAATTCTCTTTTCAATTTTTTCCACATTCAAAAAAGCTTCGTGTCACTTTAATTAAAGCGGAAAATTTGCACGTGCATAATAAAGCTGATCATAATTTGAATATTTTTGCCAAACTGTACCTAATGCCTGGAAAGATTCAGAAAAACGTGTCCCAGCTTGTCAAGCAAACCAGGAATCCCCATTTTAACCAGGAATTCCATTTCGAAGGTTTCAGTAAGGATGAGTTAGAGGCAATGATGTTGAGGATTAAACTATTTGATAAAGGACAAAAGTTGCAGTTTACCGAGTATATAGGCGAGGTGAACATCAACCTATCTAATTATGATTTGCTACAAGAAACCCGGATGTGGAAAGACCTAGAAACCAAGAGAGATAGTGAGGTAAGTAAGGGTTATCTTTTCCTGATATTTTATAAGTAGTTGTTAAAAAGACAAAATGTCATGTTATAAGATTATATTACTTGCCAATTTACTAGTTGACATTTGAAATCTTTTGTTTGACCTTTATCAATTTTACTATTGTAAAACGGAGGCATTGTAACGTGCAATTTTTGCTACTTGATCAAGTGGAATTTGACAATGTATATATAAAGTCCGACAAACTTAAATGTCAAATTTACATAAAGAACAATCAATTTGAACTTCGTTAAAAGATCTGTTTGAGAATCATAAATACCAAATAAACTGTAACGAAAATGGCTCAACGGAATGGATGCAAATTGAATACTCCCAAAATGTCAAAGAAACACAATAATTGAACAAACTGTTATTAACTAATATAATATTAAGTTTTTGAACTTTTATTATATTAGTTGTTAGTTGTTGTATGACAATATAAAGTATTATACTAGTAATAGTAGCAAAGGTCTGACCAAAGTAGGATACTACGTTAAAGCATCAAATTTCCAATGGTTGAACTAAATGATTCGAACTCGTCGATAATTCAATTTAATGTCTGTTATAATTTTACGATTTAAAGATTTCCAGTCTATACTAAATGATATTAATCTTACTTATTTATTGGTATACTATTCTCATTATAATAAACGTATACTTTTGTACTATAACGGGTTGAGGGCTCGGATTTGGCCCAGTCCCCATGTAGTTGAGTTATTGCACACCAATTTATGTTGGTTACCTTCAAGATAAAGCATGTATTTTGACGTATATAATACATAATTCAAAAGCGAGTCACAGATGACATGAAATTGTTCCATTTAAGACAAAATTATCATAACATTCTTTCTTCTGTATGTTGGAGAAAATCGTTTTGTTTAATCAATATTCTTCAATTATTAATTATAGAGTAGACATTTGGCCATTTTGAACGACACTTATTGATAATGACAAATAGCAAATGATATTGATCAATATATCACTTTATCAATTCAAGGATCTTCGTTTTATTTAACACAAAAACATCTGTTATTTCGACCTAGTAAGTTATTTCTAATAACAAAATCATCATTTAATATTGTATAATCGCAATATGTCGACGTTTTGCTCTCTATATAAATGTAATACATTTTAGAAATTGTCATATTCTATACAAAGGGTTGTGTACATTGGCGTTCTAATTCAAGGTTTGGAACTTGGTCATGTCATCTCGACTCCATTTCAGTTCTGAATAGAAAGACCAGAATGGCTTTTTTTATGTCATTCACTGTCCCTAATACTGAATGTTAGACAGGACCATGTCCTTGTGTATTGGACCATATCCTAACTCATGTAAAATAAAGAGTCTATGTTTTTATCTATGGGCTGATTGTTAAACAGGACCATGTCCTTGTGTATTGGACCTAATTCTGACCCATGTACAATAAAAGTCTATGTTTGTCTCTATGTGCTGAATGTAAGACAGGACCATGTTCTTGTGTATTGGACCTAATTCTGACTCCTGTACAATAAAGTGTCTATGTCAGTCCCCATGATCTGAATTTTCAGGACCTGTCCTTGTTATTGGACCTAATTCTGACCCTGTACAATAAAGAGTTATGTTTGTCCATGTGCTGAATTTTAAACAGGGCCATGTCCTTGTGTATTGGTCCTCATTCTGACCCATGTAAAATAAAGAGTCTATGTTAGTCACCATGAGCTGAATGTTAGCGCTATGTTCTTGTGTATCGGTCCTAATTCTGACCCATGTAAAATAAAGAATCTATGTTAGTCACCATGAGCTAATTGTAAAAGGCATGTTATTGTGTATTGTTACTAATTCTGACCCTTGTAAAATTAAATGTTTATTACTATTATTTTAAGAGATTTTCATGCTCTGTTCAAAAGTGTATTTGTAATTGTGTATTTTACTACTGACATACATCTGGCACCACCTAATTCGTGTATAAAACTAGATTTGTCAAATACCCTTTCATAACTGATATTACATAAACACGTTTCTATCTGATTTATGTCGTGTTGAATGAACAGACCATTAATCTACTTTACACGAACTAGTGATACTTGTCCAAAAGTACACATTGAAAAATGAAATGAAATAAATGGAGGTTTACATCCTATTCTTCTGCACTTTTTCGGCTGATGAAGATAGGTAACGCCATGAAATGCAAAAGACTACTCTTTTTTGCGATTTCCAACTGTCTGTCTGCACAGTCTGTATCAGACGGGCCCTGAATTTTTTGTCTTATCCGATGTATACTATGATATATTTGCCCACTGATAATACGACGACATGACACCCCCGACTTATTCTTTAACTTTATAGATAAGCCTTTTAAAATACAAATGTAAATGAGTTACTTCCCTTGATGTGAACTCTCACAATGATGTCATTGATCTAGATATGTATGGCCGTAGTTTAAATACCAATATTGAACCTAAAATTAATAAGTATGTTATGTACTAGAATTAAAGGGGCACAATCTTGATTTTTAGGGGTCGTTTTGGGCCTTTGTTACATTTAAACAGTCCTCAGAAATACTCAAGCTCTAAGAAAAATCGCAAAATACCTTGAAATATACCTCAAACAAAAAATTTCACTTTTTATTTTTTTTCCGTGCTATACGCGGCTGGTCTCCAGTCACTCTGAAAATTGTGTGTCCTGTTGACAAAGTCTACAATTGTCCTAACTTTCTTTTTGTTTTGTCGGTGTTGGCCTGTGCAGTAGTCTATTTATAACTCTTTGATTATCAAGACGAACCGTTTTCCAATATGGCGGGACGTTCGTAATATTTTAAGACATTATGATTTTCAAACACGGATAATCATGGATACACATGGATTTGAAGGCTCAAATTTCAAAGGTAAGCTCTGTAGACTATTTCTGATTAGCTATGCTGTCGGATGATTGTCCGAAACAAATCAAGACTGTTCCCCTTTAATCCTGCCAAGAAAATAAAGAAGTTTAAAACACAATTTCATTTCAATTCAGTTGTAGAGTAGAATACTAGAACTAATCCTAGCTAAAAAAACGGAACTGATTTATTTGCACAAAACCACTTCGGTTTAATTTTGTGCAATGGATTAAAATAATGCCCAGTAATCTTCTGTGGATACTATTAAACACTTTGCAGTTCATTGAACGGAAGGTTTATAGGACATGACAAAATTCATTCTCTTCCTAAAGACAATTATTACCAAAAGATGGAATTACAGGAATCACAGACATTCGGTTAAAAATTAGAAACTTGCAAATTGATGCCACCAGGGTCCCCGATTCTCAACCATCCCTTTAATGGTATTTCAAAGATATAGAATCGAGTGTCGAAAGCACAGACCATGACGCTTAAAATTATCTCGCCTCCAAAACATCCAAGATCTAATAATACTGTCCCTCTGAAATACAGAGACCAAGTTAAATTTAACGCGTGAAAGTAAATTCTATTTAATATTCAGGAAGGCTCTGTGTCATTCAAGAGGCGTTTATTGAATGTGACTTCGTTTTATTTTATTTTTAATTCAGTGGATTATTAACATTGTCATTTTCCATTCATTGTGGTATCTTGTAATTCTGTAACACAGTCGGTTACAGCGTTGGAAACCGTAAATGGATACGGATAATCCGAGAGGTTTGGCAGATGACCAGCTAAAGGATTCCCTAAATGAACTGAAAATAGTTTTACCTCCCACGTCTTCTGCGCCAAAACGAAGGAATTTTGTAGCTCTGCATATTAATAAGATTTTGTCTGTATCATATCACGACCTCGTAAACTATGATTAGTGGAAAAAAAATGGGACGACTATGTGACGTTTGATTGAAAATAAGAAGTCTTAATAATACCATGGTGATTAAATCATGCTTTCCTTCGTGACATGGGTTCTACCAAGTTAATTGAAATCTACGCCAGTTTTTACTATTTATTGTGAATCTGATAATTCGAGATGTATTTGAGATTTATATTTTTCTTTATTTCATTTTAATAAGGGAGTGGGGATATATCATAATACTTCAAGTAGATCTAATAGGTCTAAATGGAGAAAGGGCGAAATTTTAAAAAAGGGGGTGATATTGGGAGACAGTCATCGTCGTGGTCGTCGTCATCGTCATCATTATCATCATCATCGTCATCGTCATCAACATCAGCAGCAATCACAAGTAACACCAGCAACATTTTTTAATTGACTGTCATGTTAGAGGTGAACAACTAAAACCTCCGTCACCCGTTACCAAGAAATTTCATTCAAATGTATGCCTCTCGGAGTAAATATATTAGCAATTGTTGTATATCTCTTAGTTGTAAATAAGACGTAGGCTTAACCTACCTGAGGTTCGATAGCATATTTACATGTTAAATTTCGTATCTGCCTGATAAAACCTATAGCTTTTATGTCAATCCTAGGTTTAATATAAAAGCATCTCGGCAAAATCTCAAAGGCACCGCCTTTTTGCACCTCCTGCCTTTCTTCCCTTGGCAAAACGTTAATGGTTATGTTTAATAGTTATAAATAAATTAAGTAATATTTTTATATTGTTCAACACCTGCTTTTTCCTGTAGACAGGATTTAACTCTTGTTTGTAGAAGATGGATCAATATATATATATTGTAAACTTGTAAATGACACGTAAGCTGCACATCGGATATACTGAGAGCCTTGGTTGTTAATCAATACCTTATTACATAATGAATCCTTTTAACTTCAAGAATATGAACATGTACAATGTGATATATAGCCTTTCGTTATGATGTCAGTGTTTAATTTGTTGCCACAAGTACGTTATCATTAATTAACCTAAAAACACAATTCATTAATCCTAGTAAAGAATTTTGTTTGAAAACCAATCAAGAAATCTATAAGCTTTTTCATAGATTATTCAACTTCATTTATCTAATCAGATTGAAAACTAAGCCCCTGGTAAAATAGTTGGTGAACAATTCGATATACTGCGATGAGGATCAGCGTTTGTACTTTCTTTTTTTCTAAGCCAGGGGCGAATGAAAAAAGAAAAAAAAATAGTCTATGGATAATCAGTGTTTCCTTTCGTGTATCACATTGGCGAAAAAGATATCATTAAATCAAAATACGCGGTTCATTTTTTTCACAGGCTTGTATCCCAAGTTGACACCATTTCTATCACATACGACATCTGTTATTGTTTATTTTGGCGCCAATGGAGAAGGGGGTGGTCATGTCTTCTTTTTGAGTGACAATTAAGCCCATTAAATACTCGACTTCATCTCAGGTCATCTGAAATCCGTTGGCTTCTTGACGCTTCTAGTCCCCTGGTCGCACTGGGCGTTGGCTGTTTAGATCTCGCCTCGAAGAGCCATCCCTTATCTTTGACCCTCAACTTCCCAAAATACATAAAATTATTGAGTATCTGTGCCCCTCGTACAAAACCATGTCACAAGGCAGTATTCGGGATACTGCCTGTGCCCAACCATCTACAAAATACGTTCTGATATTAATAAAACATTGAACTCCTAGTTCAAACGAAAGCTGTAGTCGAAAGTCATCTCTTGAATTATCGAATTTATGTCGAAATTAAAGATTAATATGTTCTTCTGGGAGAGTGTTTTGGATAAAGTTATTAGGGCAAACCATTCCGAAGGTAGATTGATATTGTCCCTATAGATACATTACTTACTTACAACATGGGTTAATAGACATAAATCCTCAACTCAAGACTCAAATTGAAATTCATGGTTCAAAAGTTGTACTTAAGCAATATAATGATGTTGTGCGTAAAGAAGAAATATTATACGAAAAATATCCCTATAGGGGCATTACTTATTTACTTACAACATAAGTTAAGTCTCACATAAAACTATTCAAATTGAAATTCATGGTCCCAAAGACGTAATTAAAAAGTTTTATTAATTTAGAAACTGGTGAATATATTATCACAACGAGCCCCGAGGTAGAATATTAACTATCACATAAGAACGCGATCGGCTCTATAAGTCCTAATTATTTCAACATTACAGACAGCATAAGTAATTTCATTAATAACGAAATTATGTATTATGTTATCAAGTTATTTAAAAACGAACATGAAATTTGAAAAAAAAGCTCTGGATTAAACGTCTTTTACACGTGATAAGATTACGAACAGCGACTATACCAATATAATGGCCTCAAATTTTCTCTTTTTCGATTTCTAAGTGTCAATGGATCCTTTGATCCTGTAAAGTCTGTAGAACGTAGTGCCGATCCGAAGGGGACCTGCAGCTACTCCTAACAAGAATAGGTTTATGGCCGAGTTTAAGTGTCTCACCCGACATCATTGTACTATATATTTTGTTAATATTGTTTCCATAGATGTTTAATAAGGTCTGTGCCTTTTTGTATTCCATGAGCCATTTTTTATTCTTATAATGAAATGTGTCCGACTCCCAAGATAGTCTGGTAATGTTCGTATTTCAAACGAAAGGTTATAAAGAGAATGTTTAACGAGAAAATCAAAGAAATTAATGAGCAATGAATTATCTCCCTTGATAACAATGATTGTCTCCCTTTGTAGTTTTAAACCTAATTTCAAATTCTAAATAGGTTACCAGTATCATTCTTCCATGTGTAAAGGTATTTGCCATTATGAATCTTACTACAGTAATCGGTTATATATGTCACTGCTATCAAACAAGCTAGACATCTTCTCCCTAGCCAGATTCTTTGATAGATGGATAAACAGCTTGACAACAAATAAGAAATAGGTCTACAGTGAAGAATATGGGCTATTCAAATGCACGTTTCGTGGCAAAACATGAGCAATATTAAAAATCTACTTCGTATTTTGAAGTAGACCGGGCCATATATTTTAATCAAAATATACATATTTCAAACTTCTTTGCAGATAGGTGCTGTAAGCCAAACTTGGAACGATAGAACGACTGCCAGAAGCACTGATCATGGCGTTAATATACTTACTTAGGTGATTTCAAACTCACGGCACGTTATCTACCGGCTGCGATATAGTGGTATACATCGTATAGCATATCACATGACGTTCTTGTTAACTCGGGTTAAGAGAAAATGCTGAAAATCTGTGTAAGGTGTACGGTCGTTCATATTACAGAATATCACTCTAGATATAATATATTATAAATATACATATAAAATCAATAGTGATTAAGAAGCGAGGAAGGATAAAGTAAGGACAGGAAATGATGTTGAGCTTGTATATTGTTAAATTGTCACCTTCTTTATATGATAACCAAGATGGCTTATTGATTTTTTTTAATAAATTAGGTCGATATAGTAAAGATATTCTATAATCCCGATTAAAATCATCATCCTCATCATTATTTTCTTCACAATTTGAATGGTGTTTTAAAGCCACGATGTTATGTCATCGTCATCATCATTCGTCGCTGTCATTTTCAAAGCATATTTTCACTTTAATATTACCATTATCATCATTCACAAAGCATTATTACACTTTAAAATCACATATCACCATTGATTAATCATTATTACACTTAAACATCATCACCATTTTCATTATCATCATTCACCAAGCATTATAACACTTTAAATCATCATCATAATTACACTTAACATCATCATCGTCATCATCATCATCATCATCATCATCATATATCATCATCATCATCATCATCATTACACTTTAACATCACTTATCATTATTGATTAATCATTATTACACTTAAACATCATCACCATTTTCATTATCTCCATTCACCAATCATTATTACATTTTAACATCATCATCATCATTATTACACTTTTATTTTAATTGTTTCCAACTCTAGACACCTTTAGATAAATGCAAAAGATTTTTCTGATTTAACTATCGTTTACGTAAGCATGCTTATTTATTTTGGAGTTGCATTGTTAATTGTTATGTGGTTATTTTAATCAACAAACTTCTATTTTAGTTTATTTCACAAACTTCTATATTTTAATTAAATTATCTAATCATCTGAAGTTTTCATTAAAAACTGAGAACGTTAAAGTGAAAAATAATAGTTATAGGAGGAATAATAGAAGTAAAATTTAATAAAAAATGTGTCTGCAAAAATCGCTATTAATCGATATGTGGTATTATGTTTTAAACAATCGGCGAGGAGAATAACACATTGTTCAAATAAACTCTCTTACCAATCCAGTCCATTAAAATCATGTTTATTAGCGTGTTACGGCTCATTATTCATTGTTAAGCTAACTTCGGCTTTGAAATAAAATTTATTTTCCTGTTAAACAAGAATAAGAATTACAAGGAGAAAAAAGGATGCTATTAATCACTGGATTCTAAGCTTTACATCTATTTTAGATTAGTCTAAGAAAAAAAATGAATGAATGAGTTTACGTCCTACGCAGTGTTCAATGAGGGAAAATTGGCCAGAAAAGCGACAAAGCCAACTTTCTTTGTGGTTTCTAACAATGCCTGCAAACCACAGGGCCTCGGTGTATTGTCCAAACCGAACGACTAGACGCCTTTTCCATGTCAAGTCACTCAGATCTGCATCATGGACAAGGATAACCGAGCTAGAAAATCCGAAAGTTAATCTCGCCATTTGCCGGGATTGAGCCCTAAACCTTCATGTTAACGAGCAAGCGTTCAACTTACTGTCACATGTAAATTTCAATACCAACTTCAATAATCTGTTTTATGGAGCCATAAACAACACGCATTAAAAATCTAAATGAGAGTTTGTGGAGTCGTATTGCGTATTACGTTCTATTTTGCTATAAATCATTGTATTCAATGGTAGTAGAAGCTACCAATCCAACTGCCAACTACTACCTAGTTTGCGATATCAGCAATCGCTGGAAGCGAACGTAAACTTGTCATTTGCCAACCTACCAACCAGTTTGTGGAGTTCTATTTTGCTATAAATTATTGTGTTCAATGGTAGCAGCGGCTTAGGGTGGTAGGGTAGGAGTTAGACATTGTAGGGAATGTTACAAAATGTCGGACCAAACCTAACACGCGTACATACAGTCCGTTTGACGTACGAATTTAAGTAATTTATAACATATCGTCCCCTGGAATGTAGGACTACGATGTGCCGTAAAATTCCATTATCAAATTCTACATGCGTTTTATTCTCGAAATTTAAAGTGACGGAAGTGACGTTGACGCGGGACCAGCAGTCCACAAACAAATCCATGTAGTTTGATGTAGTTTTATATATACTATGTAAACTAGCTGTCAATAACATCTGACTTTGGCTCTTGATTGACTTATAGGACTAAATTATTGATTGATTGATATATATTATACACATTCTATTTCAGGATCTTGGCCACTTACACGTGATGTTGACCTATGAACCCCGAGGTGAAAGGTTAACTGTAATGGTGGTGGAGGCAACTGGTTTACCCCAACATAATATTACAGGGCCCCCAGGTAATTAGTTAATGCTATTTTCCGTCTATTAAAGGGATCATTTGCGATTAACGGAACACAGTTGTATGGCATTATGGATCTTATTCTTGCAAACTCAACTAAAACGATTACAGTGCCCCAGTCATCTGATTGGTTTGTCAATAAAATTGGTTTAAAATTTGGTTTTGATATCAGACTACTGCAGTCCTTAGCATCTGGTCTTATTATTATATTTCAGATCCTTACGTCCGAGTAGAGGTAATCCAAACAGGTCGAGGTGTGGACCGAAAACAAACAAGAACAAGAAAAAACACGACGCATCCAGTGTTTAAAGAGACATTCACGTTTACAATCTCAACACATCCCGAGGATTTAAGATACACTACTTTAAAACTGACTGTTTTTGATCACGATAGGATAAGGAATGATGACGTCATTGGTGTAGTGCGTATCGGATACGGAGCTACAGAGGAAAGTGGATCCGAACATTGGACTCGTGTTACTAGAGATCTAGAGCGTGAGACCAGTCGGTGGCATTATATCATTGATCCAACCAACACTGCTTAGTCTATTCCTGCATAGTATCTGAAGTGTTTCTTCTTAAACAAAATCTGATGATATTTTAAAACAATTTAAGTACTTGTGCACCTCCTAATACGTTTCAAACACCAACTTGCAATTTGTTTGGTTATTTTATCACGAATGAGCATAAATAGAGTTTTAATATGTTGTTCAATAACCCCAGATAGACCATGGAAACAAATGCCAGGAAGATCTCACTATATTTGGAGGTGATTGAGTTGTAACGAAGAAACTAGAAATCTGTTTTTGTTATATCAGCTAAAGGTTTATTCCCTATCACAGAATAGGCTCGTCTTGTTTAAATATGGTAGCATATTCAGATGTGCATAAGTATCTTAAATGGTCAAACTTTGCCGTTGTTCGTTTAAAATCTGATCAAGATCCGACTAAGCCCTACATTTACTGAACTTTAACTCAATGAAAACTTTCGGTATTCTTACTACTAAAATCCAAGAGAAGAGGCTTTGAAGACTTATTTTTGAAAATTTAGTATTTGGTTCCTGGAGATCGCAACTCTATCTCGAGAGCACGGGGAATTTTAGGATTTCGGCAATTGTGATTAAGTTTTTAATTCCATTTACATGATTTTTAATATATATTATGCACCTACACTGAACACATGTTTGTTTGGATTTCAGTGTTGTAAGCTGTATACATATATTAAACTTTACACCATCGGTGGTCAGAATTTGCCTTTCATTAAAATTTCTTACTTAACATGTAAATAATAAACAAGTATGTTAACACTGAAATTTCATTTGTTTTCATTGAATCAGCTTTTTAAACACACGATTTTAAACCGTCTCATAGCGCAGACAATGGGAACAATTCACTGTTAGTCGGAGGACACAGACTGGAATATACTAGATTTCCCATTTTCTCATTTGTTTGTCTCTTATTACCCACAGTTCAGGGAGGTTAAGGCCGTTCTGTGAAAATTCGATCATTCTAGAATCCGCACCAGGACCCCCCGGCGAGCTACTGACCTTCTACGGCCCACTAGACTAGGAATTACAAATGAAAAATACAATCAAGGTAATAGTACTTGAGGCGATAATGAAACATTAGGAGTCGATGAATACTTAGACAGGCTAATAATGGTATAATAGCCTTACATCACATTATATTCATATCTTTTTCTAATTTATAATAATTCTACTTATAACACCTTACTGTCGCATTGACGAGTTTCTATCATACCTTTGGCAATGGTGCTTAAATTCAGCAGATAAAATAGGCTTCCAAGGGTTAACTACCCCCGAGGGCCTAATATTGAAATTATTGGGGTTAATGCCTGGCATAATTATACGACATGACAACATTTAAGTCGTTCTATCCAGGCAAGCTATATTTTATTCGAATAAGAACCACAAAATAATGAGAAGGTATAGGGGAAATTTGGTAAAGTGATCAAGGGATTCTCAAAGGGTAATAGAATAATTAAAGGAGGTGATTTGAACACATAGAGCAATACCTATCTTCATCCTCAAATCGTATGACCCAGTAGACACAACATTGCAACATGTGCGGCCTTGGAAGTCGAAGTGAATAACGGTTTGTCAATAAGACATTACTTCAGTTTTGTCATTCAAGTTCCCAATAAATCAACAGAGTCGGAAATATGCAAAGACGAATTGTAGGCGTCAAATAACCCTTACATACAAAGTGTTCGCCTGAAACGATTTTCCACTTAGTACAGATAGTCATCATCTATGGTCATTGGTGATGTTTGTTAATAAGGATCTGGTCGAGGTCACACACCCAAGTAAAAGGAAACTTGACCCCTGTTACAGCTAGGCGCGAAGACTTAAATGAACTGGCGGACAAGTTTTAGAATTCCAGTGAATTTGCTGTAGTATATGACATGCGTTTCGGCCAATCAATTCCAATACTAGTTATAATTGGACAATATGACAATATATCCAGTCCGTTCCTTCGGTGCGTAGCGTTACATAGAATGGCTGACCACTTTATTCAAAGAGTTGTATCAGCTGTTCTTGAACACGCCGTTCCTCACTGTGTCACTGAAATCGTTATCAATTAATATCATACTGAAATCGTTATCAATTAATATCACACTCAGCGATTGTTATTAATTAGTTCGATATAACCTCGGGACAATCTTTTCTACTAGTAAGGTCACCGACCTATTGGTGAGAAATAACATATATTTTATATGTAACGGTTATATATCAGTTTTCTACCCGGTATTTCAATCAACATCTGATAATTGCTGGAAGCGACCTGATGATTCTTCTAGTATTATTAATCCTGATCTAGTCCTTTATGAATAATGCATGATTATCTGTTGTTCTCCTGGAGAAATTAATCATTTTTCACCCTATACTTCCGAGGTAATATATCAATATATCAGCACTAATATAACTGGAGGACAGAAATAAAAGGAATCGGGTTTCAACCTTAATGCATATTAATACTATAAAAGGCAGCATGAAGACTAATTAAGAAGGGTTTAATGGTATTTTTGTGTGAAAGTTGCTCGTCAAACCGCCATTCGAAGCACCCAGTGTTAATATTGTATATTTGTTAACGAAGTTGCTAATAACAAATGGAGTTTTAGTATCAAGTTGTATATCTATTGTTTGTCGATCTTATCAAGGACATAGTTTGATAATATCAAGTCATCCACATTTTAAGTTCGGGTTGAGCTTCAGTTAAGGTGGTAGGGTGAAAATATGAAAATATACTATCGTCGTTGATATTAGGGTTCCCAATGCTATGGATATGTACTATTAATACCACCCTTAAAGTTGTAATAAAAGAAAAAAGGTTAAAACACCTGCTCTCGATTTTGTTTTACCGCTTAGTCCTGATCTCCACCCAATGCACAACGTTTGTATAACCTATAAGAACCATGTAAGACAGAACGGCCTATTTTCTACAGATTTCGTCAACCATAACAAAGAGCCTTCAACGTCTAAAGAAGGGCGGTAGGGTGACATTGGCAACAATGCACCTCTGAGAGACAAGAACAGACCAAAAGAGTTTCTGTTTCTGATTAAGACAGCGATAAAACTATTGATTTGTTTTTATAGCTTTCATCTTCTCGTCAGGTTGAAAAATCTGCCGAGTTAATCTGGAGAGGTTTTCTGTCACCTTCGAGTCATCTGAAATCATACGCTTGATCGTGAAGTAATCATTATGTTAAACTTTCATATCAAATAGTTAAAGAAACGGAATGAAATCTAATGGATTTCAGGAGAAGGGTTAGGGTTGTTGCAAATATAGATGAACAGTTCATTAAAGTTGAATACAATTTAGGTGCTAAGTTCAGGGGAACGGAATGAAAGGAAGGATGTAACTGGAAATGTGTCGGTTCATTTGTTGCTTCGAATGATTGTATTGTAGAATTTGAAATGAACTTTACAGAGCTGGGTGGTGATATTACAGATCCTAAAACAGCCGAGTATTGCACAAGTGAAGATTAATTTGGTGTCCCTGTTGTCTTACTTAAGCCATTTCCCTTCACAGAATGTTCCTACATAAGCAAACAGATTCGGTCAGTTGTCTTAAATTTGTCCATCATCATATTTCTCTGTTCTAGTTGATCTGTTGAGACCATAATCCTGATGGAATTTTGAACCGCAACTTTTCGAGACTGTGCAAAATCCAGTGTTAGGACTTCGTGTCTGTTGAGCGTGGTTGTAATAACGAAAATATAATTGAAATTACGACAGCACGGTCCGAGCTGAAAATTCAATTCACAAGGCAAATTAACACAATTTAGACATTAACACCATTGTCAGATAGTAACACAGGGGAATACCAGTTAAAACGGTAACATGTCAAAACGGTAACAAATTTTATTAGCTAAAACGGTAACCGTTTTAGCGGAGTTGTTACAGTTTTAACCGAAAATTTCTGTTACCGTTTTGGTGGAGTTGTTACCGTTTTAACTAATATAATTTGTTACCGTTTTGACATGTTACCGTTTTAACTGGATACCACACAAGGTGACAGTACTTATCTTGACAAAAGTAACACAGAACCAATCTGTATGGATCTCCAACCTTGACTCTTCAGAGGTTGGCAATTGGGTAGGCCATTCTTACCCGGATTGAAAACGTGTCATCACATGGAATTGAAATAAAATATGAAGCGATAATGGAAACACTGTATGAGGTGGAAGTGAAGTGGATTACACTCTGACAATATCATGGTTTACAGACAAGCTTATCTAATCCTACTTCACACCGTCTGGATATCAGGGTATTCAATTAGTGCCAAGTGATTGGTGTAAATGTGTAAATTGATATTTAAGACTGGTAGTTAATGAGTGCTATAAATTGTCATAACTCGTGTTAACTTGATCGACCCGATCTCAAGATTTCTTAACCCAGTCTGATAACTGGTGAAACACTTTCCCAAGAAATGATTTTTGTTTTATTTCAAAGTATATGGCTTGCAGATTTCCCAAACAGAAGTCCCAAAAATATTTATGATATGGTGGTAATTTATTCCTTTTTTTGACTGGAATATCCGAATACATCAACATCTTACCTGGAAAATGATTCATAGAGATTATTTCTCTATGAATCATTTTAGATAATTTGAAAGTAAAGCGAAATGATACCGTTAACAAACAAGTTATTGACAATACATTGAATTCAGCTTTCATATTAGGATTTATATCAATAATAAATCAGTAAAGTATTTCAACATCAGGTTCGACTAACAGAGGGTATAGACTTGTCACTTACAAACAACTATCTTATCTTTGATATCAGTAACCTGAAAGGGTACGTTAACCTACAATCAAGCAACAACTATCTGTGATATCAGTAAGCTGGAAGAGAACGTTAACTTGTCTTCTACCAACAACTACCTAGTCTGAGATATCAGTAACTTGTCATCTACCAACAATTACCTAGTCTGTGATATTAGTTAACTTGTCATCTACCAACAACTACCTAGTCTGAGATATCAGTAACTTGTCATCTACCAACAACTACCTAGTCCGAGATATCAGTTAACTTGTCTTCTACCAACAACTACCTAGTCTGAGATATCAGTTAACTTGTCATCTACCAACAACTGCCTAGTCTGAGATATCAGTAACTTGTCTTCTACCAACAACTACCTAGTCTGTAATATTAGTTAACTTGTCATCTACCAACAACTACCTAGTCCGAGATATCAGTTAGCTGGCCAGCAGACAGTAACATGTAATGTAACTAGTGCACTACCTAATCTGTGATATTATTTAGCTGGAACTGAACGTTAAATTGTAATCTACCAGCCAACCAACCTAGTGTGTGATATTATTTAGCTAGAAGCGAACGTTAAATTGTAATCTACCAGCCAACCAACCTAGTTAGTGACATTATTTAGCTGGAAGCGAACGTTAAATTGTAATCTACCAGTCAACCAACCTAGTGTGTGATATTATTTAGCTGGAAGCGAATGTTAAATTGTAATCTACCAGCCGACCAACCTAGTTAGTGATATTATTTAGCTGGAAGCGAATGTTATATTGTAATCTACCAGCCGACCAACCTAGGGTGTGATATCATTTAGCTGGAAGCGAATGTTAAATTGTAATCTACCAGCCAACCAACCTAGTGTGTGATATCATTTAGCTGGAAGCGAATGTTATATTGTAATCTACCAGCCGACCAACCTAGGGTGTGATATCATTTAGCTGGAAGCGAATGTTAAATTGTAATCTACCAGCCGACCAACCTAGGGTGTGATATCATTTAGCTGGAAGCGAATGTTATATTGTAATCTACCAGCCGACCAACCTAGTTAGTGACATTATTTAGCTGGAAGCGAATGTTATATTGTAATCTACCAGCCGACCAACCTAGGGTGTGATATCATTTAGCTGGAAGCGAACGTTAAATTGTAATCTACCAGCCGACCAACCTAGTTAGTGACATTATTTAGCTGGAAGCGAATGTTAAATTGTAATCTACCAGCCGACCAACCTAGTTAGTGATATTATTTAGCTGGAAGCGAATGTTATATTGTAATCTACCAGCCGACCAACCTAGTTAGTGACATTATTTAGCTGGAAGCGAATGTTAAATTGTAATCTACCAGCCGACCAACCTAGTTAGTGATATTATTTAGCTGGAAGCGAACGTTATATTGTAATCTACCAGCCGACCAACCTAGTTAGTGACCTGATTATTTAGCTGGAAGCGAATCGCTTATATTGTAATCTACCAGTCAACCAACCTAGTTAGTGACATTATTTAGCTGGAGGCGAACGTTATATTGTAATCTACCAGCCGACCAACCTAGTTAGTGACATTATTTAGCTGGAAGCGAATGTTATATTGTAATCTACCAGCCAACCAACCTAGTTAGTGACATTATTTAGCTGGAGGCGAATGTTATATTGTAATCTACCAGCCAACCAAATTAGGATGTGATATTTAGCTGGAAGCTGTTTCTAACCTGTCACAGCACTCTTTTTAGAATGTTAATGTTGAGTTATCCAAGACACCTACTCGTCTACCAAACTATTACCAAATACCTTGGAACAATACGACCTTAAAAGGCTTTTTTGTGATCAACGATTTCCTCATCACAGTCCCAATTCACAAATGACGAAATTTCAACTTTTTTTTGTTAATTAAATCGAATTGTCATTAATTTAAAATGTTTTCGTCTGTCTCAAACAATGTAAAAAAAAAAATTAAATGTGAAAATGGACTAGTTTTTGATGACATTTAAAAGTTCCATAAACATTATTTGTTGAAGTATAACAGAAATATACATGTAGGCCCTATATTTATGAAATTTTACAAAAAAATGTATTCCATACAAACTTATCAACGGCGATTTTTTCCCTGATTAAGTCTTAATAAAGGGTAGATGATGGATTAGCTAGAAATATCAGCGGAATAATAGTTTGTTTCTTATTATAGAAATAATATAAAAACAAAACCTAAGGCCACGATCTCTTAATTCTGCATGAAATTCAAAAAATAAAATTTCTCAGTTTTTTAACTAGTGGAACACAGATGTCAAATATATATGATTGAAATAATACCAAAACACCACCCGAGGCCACGATATCTTGGATATAGGATGTTGAAGTTCCAGTCATCTGATTGGCCAGTCGATTAATTTAATTTATTAATTTATAATTAACCACCAATTAAATTGCTGGATATTTTTTTTGAGCTGAAAGTGACTTAAACTCTATTTAAAATCAATGTAAATTTAAGGTCTAAAATTTATTTTTTATTTTAATAATATTGCGAAAGTTAAATATATATCATTGTAGCAGTGTTTTATTTTGAATAATTTACTGTTATCGTGTTGTAATTAAAGCAATAAAAATCACTGGAAAATCTATTTGGGGCTAAAGGAAACATTGTCCTGGTATAAAACAGATTTATTATTCTTGTAATTGACGGTGAAATTCGATCATCCAGACACAATGAATCATTATAAAGACTATTTGATCGTATTAAGTATTTATTTCTGTCATTTGGTGGATATTAAACAACTGGATAATGATGTCTATAGTCGTTTGTCACCAGGGTAAACATCTATTGATATATTTTCAATGAATCGTGAATAATGTAAACAGGTAAACTAAACTCCACCTTAATTAACGTTCAATTACGACGATTTCTCCCGCCGTTAGTGTCGCGTTTTCCCAACTGCATTTTGTAAAATATTAATATTAATCAAATGACAGTGTCGCTGATGAGTGTAAAATTCCGAATTCCCAAACCGTCTGAATTGTCCGAATTGGGTCGGAAAAAACTAAAAAATCGAAACTAAATTTCGGCCATCGGTCGTGCACAATTTCAGGATAAAAACATATTATGTCCAAAAACGAAGATTCTAAATAATTTCTTTGGTGAAGATGCGGATACATGTGAAATCTCAGAGTTAAGAGTATTTCTGTCTGGTCTGATATCTATTTCATAACGCTCGACATTGTATTCCAAATACACACCCTCCTTAGTCATTCTTTCTCGAGGCCGTGGTAATAGAAATGGGGGCAATTATGTATTCATAGCTAAGTATTGTCCAATCAAATTTGGCCCTAAAATCTTTTAAGTAAGCACGGTCAATCCAATCAAAACACTCGGTATAAACGCTTTGTTGTCTATTTTACGCCAACAAAACAAAATGTGGCTAACTTTGTTTACGTTTATTTAATACGGGTTTATAAGACCATGTCAAAACTTCCGGATAGGAAGTAAAACTCCAATCATTTTAGTTAATTTAATTTGCCGATAATATGATCAAATCATAGCCTTAAGCTGAGAACTCGTATTAGGTTGGAATGACACGACACTAAAAATCACGGAAACCGTTGATTATATTTTATTTACTTCTTTCAAACAATGGACGTTCATTGGCGGTGTCAGTAGGGTACAGGATGAGCTCTTGGTCCCCTAATTGTACCTCATCATTAATGAATTAAAAAAAAAATAAAAAATTATATGTGTTGCGCCAAACTATGAGTCTGGATGCATTAAATGAATTCTCTTGAGGAGAACCCTTTCACAGAATTGGCTCAGTTAATAGTTGTCGCACATTAGGTAATTTCTACACCCAGTCTCTGGAGGCTGCCGTCGCCATTAGTAACTTTTAATAATACTGTACATTATTAGGTTTTAAAAGCAGTCGCATATATTTTGGAACTAAATCATTTATGACTGGACCATAAAACAATGTTTCTATCTGCTATTTCTTGTGTGAAATATGGTTCACAAAAATTCTATGACATATTGGAAATTAAATAAAGTGAAAATTTGAAAATGTCAATATGTTTTAAAAGAGCCAGTGAATAAATGTAACTCGTGATTTTTTTCTAATTAAATTAAGTGCCACCATTGTAACACCAATGTGGTTGAAGCGTTGGTAAGAAAGTTAGCTGGTTGGAAAGCCTTAGTCGGAGGGATTTTGTTGACAGTTGTGTAAGCCAACAGAAGTTATGTATGGTATTCAGTTTGTTTTTGAAACAATCCTAACAGCACGGTTTGGGATCACTTGTAGTTAAGAGATCTGATCGTATGTAATGCCAGTAAGAATATTTTACATACATAGTTTATTGTATTTCAATTCGCCCGAACTCATTTTCTGATTGTTACCAGCCCGTAAGTATCTTGCAATTGCCGACTGATACGTCGTTGCTCTATACGGATATCTGCATCTGCGCAGTATCCAATAATTTTACCCGCTCACCCACACGTACCCTATTTGATTTTATAAACTCTTTTGTTTTTGTCTCATTTTAAGACTTTTCGGACAATGTTCGGATTACCCTTCACTCATTTTATTATATTATTTTTGTAATGTAATGTTTTAGCTGTGTATCCAATGCCTTAACGATTTTTACAATATTTGCTTGGTTGTCCCAATTATGGGAAGTATTATTTAAGGCGGCTGAAATACACAAAGACTTGAGTTAAGCATGACGCAGCATCTTATGGGATGAGATGGATTTATTACAGTAACTTACACAAAGCTTTCTAGTTCTGTAATACTGTTCCAATACTGGAACAGCAATATCGAAACACACTAGTAAACGTAAAATCTTGATAAAGTTGACTTATTACTCGTGCTGAAATTAAAACTTCAATATAAGAAAACGAATATAAATCTCTTTAATATTGTCTTATCAAACGGAATAATGATCACATTTAAATTCCGAAAGAGAACTTGTATTTGCATTTGTTATCTGAATTCTTACCATTTTATTTGCTATCGTGCAGTTGTTATCTGTTAAATTAGAGAAAGAATGGCATAAACGCTGATATATAAGGAAATAAAAGCGTTTGGTTAGATTTCATAGAAACGTCAATAATGTTTGCAAGAATAGTTCAATTTATTGTCATACCTTGGTATGAAATACAGAATCAACAGATTGGATTAAAATATCCATTTAATATCACCCTTTTAAAGATTACATTAGGTCTGGGAAATGAAATGAAATGAATGGAGTTTTACGTCCTACTCTTCTGCACCTCATTAGGTCTGGGAATAATATACTGATATATATATATATTACTCCCAGATTAGGTCATTTAAAGATTAAAACGCAATTTCCATAGCGAAAGATTACAGAAAATATAATTCATCAGTAAAATTCTCCTGCGAATATTTCCCCGATTACTACTCAGGAATAAAAGCTCTTTTTTTTAACCATCGTAAAGTTCGCTATAATATTTTTTCTTATGATAGTTTACGAAAGTTTTGCTGTAAAATGAAAACTGACATTAAGCTTAATGAACCTTAATTGAATTTCAATAAGAAGTGGGGAAAAACTTAGAAAATGGAGAAAGTTTCAAGTGAAATGTAGTTTCCATCTCATTTATTTTGAACCAGTGGTATGATAAAAAAAAATTGTAATCTCTTAACCAAATCTAAAAGATATTATGAAAAAATAAGCGTATGGTTTTATTAGGTTATTTTATCAATATATGGTTATACGTTACAAGCCGAAATTGTCATAGCACTTAGTATTGTGGTTTTACCAATATTATTATGAAATAATTTTATACCTGCATGTAACAGTGTTGTGTCTATAAAGAATAACGGACGATCTGGGGGCCAAATTATTCTCAAGTGGAGCCAATAGCAACAGGCATTTAAACTCCTGTATTGGTCAAAACTCTCGCGTGGTAAAAAAAAATATAATGTGGTAAGTTATATTGTGGTTATTGTACTTACAACTTCTAAACAACTATAATTGTGGTAACAATCCATAATTTGGAAACTACCTAGTCGTGGTAAGAACGATCACTGTGTTACGACCTTAAATGTGTTTAAAACACTATGTTGTCACTATTATTATTTACAGATTCTACAATTTGGACCTCATAGCCCAGAAACAGTGTTTGGTCAATAGAATTAAACCGTCTATCAGGATCCTAGATTGAAAACCTCCGTACTCTGGAATATTGAAGTGGTAATCATTATCGTATGTATATATATTTATTTATATGCCCTCACCAACGCTTTAAATTTATTGTTATTATTCCAGAAAACTCTTCATTTGTAAAAGAATAGCCTTCGTTTGTGGAAGAACAATGTATGGAACTGTTACACTATAGATCATAGCTGACGGGATTAGAAACATGGTCATGTCAATATTGATACAAAGCTGAATATAAATATGTTTTTTTTTTCTCATATTAAAAATCAATAATACAGTAAATGAATACAATAATAGGCACGGAGATCTGTCACGTCCAATTGTTAATAATAATTACCTTGTATTGATCCGCAATAGACAGGAAATTTCAACCTAATAATTCATTTTAATACAACTTACATTGTATCAGCTTTCCAACTTTATAATTATCGTCTTACATACATCAAATAATGTATGCAACAGTAGCTGATACAAGCTCCATATTTATATAAAAGTGACCATTGGATTGTGTATCAAAATCCGTCATCACAATTTTCGAGGGATCTTGAACGTGCACAGTCTGTAGCACCCAGGGTTCCCATGTCATTGTTCCATCCGATTGACAAGACGTCCTTTCCACTCAGACCTGCATCACTGAAAGGGGCAACCGAGCTGAAATATCTTAAGTTCAATTTGGTATCACGGTGACAAAACCAAATATAATCAATGAAAATGTGACCTGCATTGAGGTACAACTGTAGTGGTTACGTACAAAGCCAATAGCTTACAAAAACATACGAAACGAAACTAATAAAATACGAACGAAAGTTAGGTCTATATTTTAACTGGACTGGTCTAAGCTTTATGGTAGGGATATATTGCCTAACCAACATGGTAAGACAAAAAACCGTTCTTCATAACCTGGATACGCCTTTAGCACGGTAAATTTAAGTTTTTATTGTAAACGTATGAAGCGATAACGAGAATCCTAATAGGAAGTACTGGTAAAATACATTACTATTATGCATGTCAAGTTTCATTAATATCACATTCTATATACATTGTCTGTTTTGCTTCAATAACGATTACGACATAACATCGCATGTTTTGATTGATGAGATAGTGGATCTTTTGACTTTACAGAGACGAATAGCTGTGTTCAGGTGAAAATATGCAAGGCACAATATACAATAGCAAGTCGTTCCTTGTATCCTATCTTCTGACCAAAACGATAGATGATAGGTTATTTGACATCTAGAAACATGTTCAATATTATATCTGAAATTTCACAGATATTTTTCGGAACCAGAAATCTACAATGTGGAGCTTGAAATCAACCACATGGAATTAAACTTTTACAAGCTGTAATGCATGGTCTTCAATCCCTTCCCCGAAATCTAAATATATAATCTGAGATCTAGGCCTAACTCCCGAAAACATAAGAAAACAATCCAGATATTAGGAAATACTGTAACCAAATTGGATTATAAAACTAAGTTAAAAATTGATTTTAGTGATAGACCAATTAGAACTGATTAAGGCCCCTGTGATCTACTTTGGAAATCAGGGACTACAATTCGGAATCAAAATCCACAAACAAGCAAATGCAATCTGAATTTTCCAACCTCTGAATTAAAGAAATATGGTTCGCCTTTTTCGGAAGTTGATATGGGATTTGAATATGTAATTATCTACTATAAGCCATATGCAATCTACAATATGTATTCTAAACTTTCCAACCTCAGATTTAAAATCTCTTATCTAGACTCCGGGACCTGGAATCTGACTATTAAGTACTTTATTCCGCTCTTCCGACTTCCAGCGATCAGATATAAAACACAATAGAATAGTTATTACCACTTTTAATATTTCCCTAGACACTCTTTTCTACCAATACGTCCAAATAAATCATTTAAACCTACACCATGTGGAATATGGTGTGTCAATATACTCTTATTTAACATGAAAACACACATATTTCCCTCAGGTCAACTGCTATTTATTTTTATTGACTTTCCTTTGTTCTGCATTTTATTAAAAACAACATAAAAACTGTGAAATAAATAAAGTATATGATTAATAATTCAAGTTGAAAAAACAATTCTGATATGGATAAATCGATCTTTTTTTTTTGGTTAATGCTATTGTTTATCAGCTGAATAACCTGTAAAAAAACAAAGCAAAAATCAACGCATCATACGTATCCGGATCGGATTTACAGCACCTTCTTCAAAATAACTGTTTACCTTATATATTAATCCCTTCTATTTGTGTACTCACAAACGCTGCATTTATGTCTTCAATTATCTAGTGAGACCAGCTCCCAATCCGTCTGTTCACCCATCCTCGCTGAGACTACGTCAGTTTATGACTGAATATTTTGGACCGTATTCCATTTTTTCTAAATTTCAACCAAACAAAGCAACAGTTATCATACTGGTTCCCCACAATCCTGTGTTATTCATGGCTTTCGTGTGTGCTCATGTTTACAAAACAAAACTTAAATGAGTTGGAAGCGTGTTGATTACCCAGTGACATGACATTAACTATATTATTATCATATCGGTCCCTTATACGAAGTATATCGGATAAAGGTGGGGATATGCATCAGGTGTGGACGAGTTGAAGAGACAATACCTTCAAAACCGAACTGAGCATTAAAAATTCATCAAAGCAATGTTGACCTACAACTAGCTGATATGGGCCTGCCAGGTGATAATGTACAAAAGAATGAGTGTTAATGTATAAATAATGAGAAGTAACGGTTTAAATGAGATACTTATCACCTAAGTTAATCTCATATCGCCCTGGTATTTAAACAGTGCGTTTATCAATTTTTAAAATCAATTAATATCAATTCAACATTTCTTTGTATTTGACTTACTTTTTTATAAGTTGTAATTATATTACAATAGAAGATTGTTTTAAATATATCTTCCACCAAAATAGAACAGCTGACAAAAACCTTTTGAACATAGCACCTTGACAGGTGAAAGGTTTCAATGAGCAGTAGTGAATGATTTAAACTCAGACCCCTATTTCAATGCTTCACAAAATTTGTTATATAGAATAATCGCGAGTGTGTGTACAATGAAAACCAACTAACAACCAGACGAAACATTGAGATAATTCAGACTAGTATAATAACTATCTGAGACTAGGTAAGAGTCAGTAAGTTTCAGACTAGTATAATAACTATCAGAGACTAGGTAAGAGTCAGTAAGTTTCAGACTAGTATAATAACTATCAGAGTCTATGTTAGAGTCAGTAAGTTTCAGACTAGTATAATAACTATCAGAGACTAGGTAAGAGTCAGTAAGTTTCAGACTAGTATAATAACTATCAGAGACTAGGTAAGAGTCCGTAAGTTTGAGACTAGTATAATAACTATCAGAGTCTATGTTAGAGTCAGTAAGTTTCAGACTAGTATAATAACTATCAGAGACTAGGTAAGAGTCAGTAAGTTTCAGACTAGTATAATAACTATCAGAGTCTATGTTAGAGTCAGTAAGTTTCAGACTAGTATAATAACTATCAGAGACTAGGTAAGAGTCAGTAAGTTTCAGACTAGTATAATAACTATCTGAGACTAGGTAAGAATCAGTAAGTTTCAGACTAGTATAAGAATTCTCATTATGAATCTGCTAACTTAATATTAATTGTGTATATATTAAAGGTGAAATTATAAATCAAATGTATTTTGTACTTGAAAAGTAGAAGTGAAGCGGTAGAGAAAATTAGAAGGTATAGAAGAATGACTATAAGAGATAGTGTTTTTATTAAACCCCAGAGACAAATTACCGAGGAATCCAGACAAAATCATCAGTCTATTGAAGCTGTCATTATCAGCGATTTCTCGTAGACGTTTCATATTATAACTTGTAAGGTGTCATGCCTTCAGGAGACCGTCACATTGGACATGATATTTCAAAAAATCTGATAGGGACTTTCTATTAAATCTCCAGATACTACACAAACACAAGTTCTAAGATTGCTCATAGTGGGATAATTCCAAAGCCTTGTATAACGGTGTTCGCGGACAAATGTTTGATCGTGTAGACGGCTTTTCCAGCATGAACATGGTCAAATATGTATGACGTTTAAATTTGTAGCTGCATGTTTCATCTAAACAACAAAAACGGAATAGAGAAAATTAAGTAATTTGTCTGTATGAGAACAACTTTGCCTTTACAATATATTTGAGTTAATGACTCCATCTTTGTGAATGATTGATGCATTCATATGAATTTCTGTAGCAGACTGACCTGGTCAGTAAATTGAAAATCACTCAATAAGGTCACGTAAGCCCTATGCTGACTCATCTGGAACCTTCCGCGTGCTCCCCTTTCTCCTTTGGCATCGAAGAATCGAAGAATTGTCATAATGATACTTGATGCAGCAATATGAATCAACGGGCTGCTTTGAATTATGTCGAATTATCGTCCCTCCAATAATATCGTCCTTCCATAATTTCTCCATACAGTTATACATCAGTATATAAATGTTGGATCTTGTTCTATAATGTCTGACAGTGTGATAGAAATCAACATGGTCAGACAGTTGTATAACGATGTTTTGAACAAATGTATGATCGTGTAGATGGGCCTTAAGACAACCCCTCTTATAGGTTTAAATCTTTTGCGGATTTTAAAAAATATTTGTTATTTTCCACGGAACTTTGTATAGGCCTTCTTTGTTGATTTCTTTTATTGATAAACATAATCCGTTGATGTGCTTTTATAAAATCTATGGAACTTGAGTAGTCACGAATAGTTACTCCCGTGACTTACTGTTTCTTGGTCTAAATTGGTAGGCTATTTCAAAACATTTACACATGGCTCGACTGAAATATCGAGAAAAAAAATTCTCTGTCACAATCATCTGATTCTCGTTCATTTTGTGGGGGTTCTGTAGCACAGCAGTTAGAGCATTGGTCCTTTACGTCAAGACGTCATTTGTTTGGAAACTTTGAAAATGTCGTACGTGAGTTCGGCGGTTTGGCCGAGGACCAGCTGGTAGAAAGGACCTTGTCACGAAAGACTTGTGAACCTAAGTTGTTATCCCTGTAAAATATAGTTGTATAGTGTTTCTTTTCTTTTTCTTTTCATTTGCAATTATCTACTATAGAGCATATGACCGCCATTTTTGATAACGTCATAGTATTATGAGCTCCAGCCATGAGTTATTTATACCGCTACGGCTCCAGCCTATCTCGGGATACATAATGCGACCGGATATCCGGTTGTTTACGTCTATTATTGCTAATGTAAAATTTACTAATAAAGATTATTAAATAAGTTAATTTGTGCTACATTATATTATAATTGATCCTTTTGACTAAATGGATTTCCAGAATAAAGCTATCATTAATAAATACTGAAAGTTAATAGAAACGTCTGGTAATACGAGTAAAACTTAACTAAGTCCGACCCCACACTGTCACCATGGACTTCCTTTAGCAGCACAACATTTAAGTAATACATTGGCCTGTTCTTACTCCGGATTTGAATCTAATTGAAACCGTGTGGGATGAGAGATGCAAAGCCTACTCAATAAAGTCCGTCCAATGCCAACAACTGCAATAAATCGACAAAAAGCTAAGTTATAATACATTAAACTACTTCGAAATATTGAAACAAGTTTAAAAGCATTTTTCAATAACTGCTTTGTTTAATGGATGTTCTATTATTTATTATTGATAAGACAACCGACTTTCTTAATCAACCCGTTTGATTTTCAAGTTTTAAATCTATTGTTTGTTCTAAAAGGTAGCTTTCCTTCAAAAGTGAATATGATTATTATTACACGCTATCAACACGCTATGAATTCGTCTGATATCATTATAACTCATACCGATTACTTGTCACTTTTAATTCTTTATATTCGGTACCAGGGCCCAGTTTCTCAAAAGCTTTCTGACAAAAAATTATCATGAGTGTGAAATATTACATTTAGAAATAGCATACTGATGGTGAATATTTATCGTAAGACTTTTTAGAAAGGAGGGTCTGGACTCCTCTGGAGAATCAATTTAATTCGTTATATCATTATTTTTATAGGGGTATCCCAGATCCGTCAAATACCTTTCCTATACCACAACGGAAAATTCGACCGCGGTATCCTAGATCCGTCAGATACCTTCCCTGTATCACATCAAACCATTTCGACCAGGGATCCACGATCCGTCAGATACCTTCCCTATATCATACCAGACCATTACGACCAGAGTACCTAGATCCGTCAGAAACCTTCCCGATATCACAACAGACCATTACGACCAGGAGTCCCTAGATCCGTCAGATACCTTCCCTATATCACACCAGACCATTACGACCAGGGGTCCGAGATCCGTCAGATACCTTCCAATTTTTATCACACCAGACCATTACGACCAGGGCCCTAGTAGATCCGTCAGATACCCACCCTATATCACACCAGACTATTATAACCAGGGAACCTAGATCCGTCAGGTACCTCCCTTTATCACACCAGACTTTTATAAACAGGGTACCTAAATCCGTCAGGTACCCTCCCTATTTCACATCACACTTTTTCGAACAGGATCCTAGATCCTTCAGATAACTTTTCTAAAAAGGAATAACATTGTTTTTGGTGCTATTAGTGGTGACCACCTTCGTTAAGAGGCCGTTCAGCAATAATCTCTCGGGTGGTCTCTGAATACAGGTTCTACTGTCGATTATAGTCGAACCGGACGTCGGACTCTCATTTTGAAATGATACAGAGAGTAAAGTTTGAATTGTTTAACGCGAGAGAGCAACAGAGGCCTCAATTTGAGATATCAGCTCTCAATATACCATTGTATCCGTTTTGTTCATCATATACAAGTCGTACCATTTTAACTAGTAAACTTAGAAAATGTCATAATTGTCCAATATTTAATATTTAAGTGACAATATTCCTCTTAATAGAGTAAATTAATCTCTTACTGATGGAAAATTTTTATCTTTACCAATTTAATAGAGTGGAATATACACTGCTTCCGGCGGCTTTAACGTTAACTTAATGAGGCAATTTTATCATACTAGGGCATACCTAATAACTACCCCATTGGAATATTAATATTGTTGATTCATTAAGGCAAACGGGGCAAGATAACCTCGCGTCTCTTCCTCTTAGACTTTAATTAGTCTGCGCCATACAGGTCACGCCAATCGCCGCGATAACCTTTTAACTGCCCGTACCGTCCTGTTCTTGGGTTACTAGACTGTTAATTAGTCTGCAACAAAATCTAGGCCTCTTAGAAAAAGTTGGTAAGTGACAGAGGGCAAAACAACCTATGTCATGCTTTACCTTCTTCCTTGAAATTTGATTCCAAACACCTGACTATTAATATCCGACAACACAGACAAAATACAGATACTTAGAAAACATTACTCCAAAAGATGCCATCTATCATCGCACATTTTTCGAAGGTTCAGTACAATGACAAACTTACTTAATTAATTGTGGTCTGTATTTGATGATCTTTTAAGAGTTATACCCCATTAATACCCATTAACATTTTGTCTAAGCGAAACCCGTAGTTCTTACTTTGTGTAATTAACCAACGTATAATAAATACCACTGATAACGCTTGGTCTGTTTAACATATTGATTTCCCCAATTAATTTATCTCTTATATTTCTAATTCCGAACTGGTTGGAATCACAAACTTGTAGGTAAGCTCCGCAAAGTAAGGTGCATAGTACGAGGTAAAGATTTGAAAGAATTTAATATTCATTCGAAGATATCTTTCATACATAATCTGTTAACATGTAACATATGAATGATTTTCTTATCCTATCCTTGATAAAAATTATAATCTATGAAAACCTTTTTAATTTTTTTTTTCTTCAATTAAATGAAGCAGTATGTGAAAGCCAACCATTCCGCGAAGTAATTAATTTCCTCGAAGTAAATAATATCCGCGAAGTGAACAATATTCCGCGAAGTATTTCTAAGGTTATAAATACCAAACGCGCAATGAAATAGTCATATCTAACTAAACAGTTGAACTAGATAGTTCGTGTTATATCGTAGATATATATATTCAATTTAAATAATAACAGTCATAATGATTGCCCTACCAAATGGCCCAATTGAGGTAGTTTTCTCAATCGATACGACGGGATCTATGTCAAGAATTCTGGATGAAATCCAAACCCGTCTAAAAGACATGATCACGAGACTACAAGCCGATATACCTGGCATTAAATTTGCTGTCATAGCACATGGTGATTATTGTGACGCAGAGCATTTTTATGTGACGAAACACATTGATTTCACTGACGATTTACCCAAGTTGTGTGACTTCATGAACAACGTTGGTGGAACGGGAGGCGGTGACGTCAGTGAGTGTTACGAACTGGTGTTACGAATGGTCCGACAGAACTTATCATGGACTCAAACGTCCCAGAAAGTGCTGATAATGATTGGTGATGCTTATCCCCATGAACCAGATTATCCATTGAACACCAATAAGATTGACTGGAAAGAAGAAGTTCAGATCTATACACAATCGGTAAGCAAAATTAAAGGAATAGTCATCTAAAAGATCTAGGAAAAAGGGTACATAAAGGTTTATATCTTATTAACCCACGAAGAATACACTTCCAAACAAATTAGCACTAAGAAGCTTGTAAATTTAAAAACATTTTTCAAAAAATAGGTCCTAAATCATCTTTACGTCGATACTTTAAAACGACTAAATTATTTTTGAATTAAACACGAAACTGTTTTTTTTTTTTTTCAGGACGTGCACATTTACGGAGTCCACGTTTTTGATGATTTAGAGTCAGAAAAATTCTTCAGAATGATATCAGAGCAGACGTTTGGTGAATATATTAAAATGGCCGACTTCAGCCATGTTTGTGACGTCATTATGGCTATTTGCTATCGAGAAAGAGGTGCAGAATTTCTTGAGGTAGGCGTGCTACATTATTTTTTATTTTCTGTACTTATTTTGAATTTGATATACTCATTTTGAATTTGATATACTCATTTTGAATTTGATATACTTATTTTGAATTTGATATACTCATTTTGAATTTGATATACTCATTTTGAATTTGATATACTCATTTTGAATTTGATATACTCATTTTGAATTTGATATACTCATCCGGGTAATCTATTGAATATTAACATTCATCGAAAATAAAAGTGTCTTTAAAGGGGATATATTTCTTTTTCCAGGGATATGAACGTGAGGTGAGGTCAAGGTTTGGACTGGCTGCCCTGGATGTCGGGCTTGAGGGTGTGTTTGGTGCTTTAAAAAGAGTAGATTCAAAGACGAGCAACGCTTCAGTACCGACTGATATTCCACCTCTTTTATCTCCCCTTAGCACTATGGAAACCATGGAAACAGACCCCCCGACAGCGGCGACCTCTACAGATTTTGGAATTGGATCTGTACCTGTTAGTATTCCACTTGTCAATTCTACAACAACTTATCAATCAAAACCACGAACATTTCCGAAATCTACCAAAAGAGTGGTGAAAACTACAAGGAAAGTTGTCTCAAAACCGGCCACCGTGTCTGCTGTTGCGAACCACAGACTAAGACGAGAGCGTGTTACAGTGAATAATTTCCGATATAGCTACTTGGACTGGTCTGTGTGGAAACTTGCAATTCAACCAAAACCCGACGATGCCACAGACTCAAAGAAATGGATAAACAAGCATGGTTATTTGGTTAAAAAGACCTTATTTAGGTTGGACTATTCCAACACACATTATTTGTACGAGTTCGCCGTTCAGACTAAACCAGGTGGAAAGAGACACGTGGTGTACTGTGACGTAGTCAATCATAAAATTATTGGTTCTGATTGGTTGGATATATTGCATACAGATGACTTAAAGGACAAAATAGACAACATGATGGGTTCCAAGTGTAAAATTTTTGTTCGACGAGCTGTTATTCCTCGCGCTTTCCGTGGAAATAAAAAATATAGTCAACTGAAGTCGAATGTACAAGAACTTTACGATTACGTCTGGTCGGAGACTTCGACACGTGACCTGAATATAAATAATGTGGACATAGCATGAAGATCGTACCTTATCTCTGAGTAAAGATCCGCCTGATTCATTGTGAATAAAAACACGTGCCGTCTGCCTCTATATCATTGTGATAAGGTAGTCATGATTATCCTGGCTTCTTTTGTCCATGAATGACAGGTTTCTTAAGTTCAGTTGACCATATGCAAAGATGAAGCGCCACCCTGTGGACTGAAGCGAATTGCGAGATCCATAGTTTAGTGTGCGGGATTTCAACTGATGAGGTTTAAAACGGTGCGACTAAACAGGGGGAGCAAGACAAATCTACCATGAACACCGATAACACATCCAGAACAATACATGTTTATCTGTGTACATTCCAACTGTTTTGTTTTGTATTTTTGTGTTCGTTATTATATTAAAGTTACTAAATCCCATTAAAACGACTATTTTCTAAATATATGCTTGGTTAATTTGAACTAATTCGCAACGTAGTAAGTCTGAGTAAGATGGCTGGGATAAGTTAAGAAATTGCCAAATCTTGAGGGACGACAATGGAATTCAAACAGCAATTTAAAGGAGTGTAGGTTTAGAAAAACCTTGTTATCATCTTGCGTTTAGATAGCTGTAAGTGGCACTTAAAGTACGAGGTGGAGTCAATAAGTAACCAATCTGTTCCGATTGTCCGATGTATTTTCAATACATACTTTATACCTGGATGCAAAGTTACAATATTTTGAATGTAGATTTTGTAGAATGTAAAAAATACAGTACATAGTAACAATGTTAAAATTCTAAAATAACTTTTAAAAGGAAAGAATCGAACACGACAATCCTTATAGTTCCGTCATTATAATACTGGTTAAGACCGTTTACCATGTATATTAGATACATTGATCATTAACACAACCTTAATCTCTTCTTGGATATTGTCCAATAATCATTTACTTATATAGTTTTGATATAGAAAATACATCAAAATATTATAATAGACTAATAAAACCTTTATTTAGCAAATAAATACATCAACAGCTTAAATATACATAAATTTTAAACATAGTCAACAGATCTGCTTCCATTGTCTGCATTCACACCGACTATAATAGTTCGATAAAAGAAATTGTTATTTGGAAAATACGAAGTTCCTAAACAACATTAGCTATGTGTACCATAGTTTACTACAGTTCTTAAGGTGTGACACAGAAAAACACACAACTGTTTAACATAACGTATATACATATGTATATCTACAAAGACTTCCAAGGAAGTGAAGTAGATGTTTTTAATCAATGCTACTCAAGCTAGTACTAGACAACGATGAGGACGATGGACTTTTAGGTTTAGATTTAACGGGCTTGCCAAAACTTGAGAGGGAGGACGCATCGGAATCTATCGATGACGCCTTTTTACCCATTTCAATAATATGAGACGATGGACTTTTAGGTTTAGATTTAACGGGCTTGCCAAAACTTGAGAGGGAGGACGCATCGGAATCTATCGATGGCGCCTTTTTACCCATTTCAATAATATGAGACGATGGACTTTTAGGTTTAGATTTAACGGGCTTGCCAAAACTTGAGAGGGAGGACGCATCCGAATCTATCGATGGCGCCTTTTTATCCATTTCAATAATTTCAGATGCAGTGGCGTCTGCGCTGATACCAGCCAGTTTTCTGAATTCCAATATTGTATTGCTCAGCTTATTCCCCTCTCTAATCTCTGCTATCTTCTTTTTACGTTCTCTAGCCTTCTCTCTCATGGCTAGAATATGGAGTTCATCTTCGCTTGAGTCAATTTCTTCTTCGAAATCAGAATCCTCACCGTATTCCAAAATATTCATGCACACATTGCATATATTGTTCAGATCTACGAAACAATCCAAGCAGTAAATGGCTTTACATCCGGGGCCTTCACAATGATGGAAATTTTCATAGTCATTTTCTCTTCCCTCGATAGCACAATTTAGACACGCCTTCCTTTTGTAGCCTAGATACTTCATAAGTTTACCAATTATTGGAAACTGTATTGATAAACGAGCCCGTAAACTAGTGTTTTCGGAAGATTCCTCACCTTGATACTTCTGTTTAGCCATTCTTGCCACCTTAAACACAAGTCTCCCCCTCAACTTCAGAATTTTGTTATACAAATAAACAGCTCTAGCTTGATCCCGTTTACCATAGTAACAACCTGCGATGATATGCCGGAGCCTTAAGCCGTAAGCTTCAAAGATAGTCGTAATTATACACCCAATCATAATGCCACCAACAATCTTGTAAATTCTGAAATTAGGTACTCCGGGATTCGGCAAGCACGGCGTAGTATCTACGTTTAGATTTTTTCCCGACACAGGGTCAAGGACACCCATCATAGAGCGATACATATCAGACATAGACCCTTCACCCTGTACATGTACTTTAACATGGGCAGGTACGGGGGCCGTTGTTTTTATCTGTAACTGCTTCCTGATCAATAATAATATCCAATATAAACCGTAATCACACGTGATATAAAATGATGCATTGATTAAATTGAATATAAGAAATAGCAACCCTTTCAATAACTTCTTCTGTTCACATCCGGTCAACAGGGGAGAAAAAGTACCTATATATTTCCATTTCTCTCTTCTTTTCAGAGGCAATATAGTTGGCAAGCCTTTCAGTTTTCTCCTATTATTGATGTATTTAATGGTTTCAGTGATATACGTATTGTCGAATTTATCCTGAGTCAAATATTTTCTTCGATAATTTATTGCCTTTACGAACACCAGTAGAAAGGTAAACATCATAATAACTTCAGCTCCCACGATGGCTTTATCAATAAATTTTAGTCGTTTTTTCACATCATTCAAAATATCTCGCTTTACGTCAGCATAGGATTTAGATTGTATCATCGTTAAGTTGTAATGATAGTCTAATGAAACATTGAAATAAAACATTTTCTCTACGTCGTGAATGGCGGCTTTTATGGGAGCTCCTATCTCGTCAGACACAAAATTCGTGACAGCCTCAACTACAATACATAACAATTCACCTATTCGAGCCACATTACATACATAGGACACAACATCCACTATACTACACAAGAAGTCGAAGAAACCTAGTACATCTTGACAGTCTTTTGACGCATCATCAAAAGCTTTCATACACTTCTGATAAGGTTCTCCCATTCTTTCGTTGCAAATATCAGTTATACTTGCCAACCATTTGAAGACTCGGCCTATTGCTGAACAAATCTCTTGTATAGCGTTCTTCATTGCCACAAAAGCTCTTTTAATTGATTTAGCAAATTTAGCAATAGCCCGCAACATTTCTCGTAAACCATCTGCAACCGAAGCCAATGGCGAAACGGCAGTTTTAACCAGTTCCTTTGTTTCATTTAAAGCCATGCCTTGTCCACATGTAGCACTTTCCGACATGACCAATATATTGTTACTAAAGTTAGTAACAGGGTAAATCAATACCAGTACCGTGGCGTACATCAGCAAAAAGGATCTGCCTTGACTCGTGAAAAAATTCGGAAGGACCAAGAGCATTATACATCTTAAACAATCAGAAAAGGCCAGTCCAATACAGAGTATGAAACTCACGATGATAGCAATAGTTACGCAAATTCTTAAGCTTATCTGAAGACTCAACGCTATCAGTACATATATACCAAACGACATGGCTATCCCAGCGAAAAACCACAAGAAACTCCTTAATATATCGTTGTTATATGTTCCTCCCGTAAACGTTTTGGCAAAACATGATGTCGATTTGCAACAACAAAGTTTATTGGTTTTCTTGTTCCCTTTAGGTAAAACACAAGGACAGCACACTCGCAACAAGGCTTGTTTGATAAACTCCATTACAACAATCATCCAATTTTCATACCAAGATTTTAGTGGAGGAAGTCCTTTCTGGGCACGAATTGAGTTGATTTTCGCACGTTTCAATCTGGTCACTGCTGCTTTCAGCTTAAAAGCCTGTATGATCCTTCGGCCTTCTTTGTTCATCTTGAATTTTGACTCAAATAGAATACTTTACACATACGTACGTCAAGATGAAAACTCAGCACCTTCTAAAGACGCCTGCTTTAAATGACGTCACGAACTTTAATTACGTCACATGACGTCATAAGAGAAAATAATAGAATAGCCAAGTTTAGGGATTATGAATGAGAGTTTTACGTGCTACTTTTCGGTTCTTGATTAAGTTTATCAAATATCCAATACTATCAACATACTAGAAATCTTTATCAAAATCGTCTGTTTATTTATTGCACCATTTGAACCAAGAGACTCCCTGTCTTCATAAGCCCAGTAGGTGCAGAAGAGTAGGACGTAAAACTCCTATCATTTGAAATTTGACAATCTTTAAGATAAGAGCCGCGCTTTTTAAATGCTTTTTCAAATTAAAATTTTACTTACAACTAGGCTAACTTATATATCTCGAACACGATGGCATAGTAAGACTAGTTTAATTTCACCTTTTAAATACATGACATAGAAATCTAAAATAGAACACATCGTGTACATTGTTTCTATATTTTCCATTATCTGTCTGACCCTGTATTTTTGTGTTCACGTAACCATGACATAATATCTGTTATAAGTAAGAATGTATTTGCCTGTGTTATAATTAATAAAAGGAAGGAGGGGGACGGGTGGGCGTGTGAAGTTATTAGCTTCCCCGTTAGAACATTGATCCGATTGGAAAGAAGTTTCGAGCAATCACTTATATTTGAAACCTTCTATTATCCATTCCCACGTGTGTTTCATGCGATCCCAGAAATACAACCAACAGGTGCGTGTGGACAGGATAGGCTACCGGGAAAAAATCCCCCACCCCTTATTTAAAAAAAAAAATTTCAAACATTTGTCGTTTGAGTTGTTTCAACTCGCAAAATACGTCAAAGCTATCGAAAAATAACATTATTTTTATTATTCAATGTCACGTGTGTGGCCACTTCCGTTCCTGGAGCTTTTGCGAATTTCAAAATGTCGATAAAAATTGTAAATTGTTCGATTAAAACATGAATTACTGGACTATTTGAGCTCCGATTTAATAAATATATGTATGCCCAAAGAGCAAATTCATTAATGAAAGGAATGAAGTCAGTGACATGAATGGTAGGATCGTTTATTGATATTATTTTAAAGGCGATCTGTGATCGGTACGTGAAGACCCGAGTGACTTACCTGGTCTTTATATTAATATACATTTTCACTATTATCAGTCGACTTGCAAAAATCTCAAATGATGTTATTTTTCGGTAGCTTTGCAATATTTTGCGGGTTGAAATAACTCAAACGACAAATGTTTAAAAAAAAATTTTAAAATAAGGGGGGAGGGATTTTTTCCCGGTAGCCTATCCTGTCCACACGCACCTGTGATATAACCCGGGTAGGTGGGATTCATTCAAGTGTCCAACAAGTTAAAGTTCATTAAAAATGTTGAGATAATATAAAAACATAAAAAAAGATATGATTTTTATTGTCATTTCTTGTCTCGGAGGGGCGAGCGACAATCATTGTACGTACGTGTAACATTTGCTGTTTGGAATTGCCTCAGATACATGTGAATCGAAGGAAGTAATTATATCTCAACCCTGCTGTGTTCGCAAGTTTCTTTAGAGGCCAACGAAACCCATTTAATGTCTAAAACTGTCTTATTTAGTGATAAATTTCCTAATGTGGGGTTCTATAGCACAGCGGTTCGAGCGTCGGTTCTTTACGCCATGAAATCATTTGCTTGGAAACGCTGAAAATGTCGTGCCAAAGTGCCAAAGGTTCCAGCAAGAGGCGTTCGTGCTATTTCGGATCATACTTAATGAAATAGCCCATTTTTTAAACCCACATCCCCAGTTATTCAGAGCTTTCTACAGCCGTTAACAGAATGAATATTCAAAATATTTGGGAAGATTACAAGAGTTTTCAGGTTTGAAGGTAGATAAGGTATGTTTCAAGGTGCGTTATTATCTTATCTATAATCTCTGGTCTCAAGTCAATCCGTCACTTCTCATTTCTTCCCATTACAAGCAGGTCAGTAAGAGGATTTAAGCCTAAATTTAATTTTTATAACAACCCACAATGCCTAATGTTAAATGTTTTCACTTAGTTTTAGCCGAATTACAGGAATCACAGACGTCAGATTGAACATTTGTATGGTGCAAATTGATGCAGTATTTTTCTCATTTGATAGCTGAGAAACACTAGCAAATGTTAATTCGCTTTCGCTGAGGAATCAACTGTGAGCCTAGTCACAGTTTTTCTTCAAATATTATCGTCTAACCTTGTCTGTATTCCTACGACTATTTGTAATTTTATGGACCTGTTCAGTAAGAATATCGAATTGAAATTTAGGATGTTTGGGTCGGTGTTTTTATTGGTATTGGGGTTAGCCTCGACACAGGCTCTGTTAGTTGTTAACCAAACCAGCAGTCTGAGATTAGAAAACCACAATGGCCAGAAGAGTTTATTTATGGGTTTAGCTGATGCCATGGCTTTAGACACTGACCAGAATCTACTCTACGTCGTTGGTGAGTTACCAAATAATTTTTTATATGTTCCAATAACTCTAACATATGGATTCTTGATATTCAACTTTATAACTAAAGAAAATAATAAAAAAAACCTTTTAAAGCAATTACCTTCGTCGTTAAAATATGTAAGATTATGTGGAGTTTCGTAATTCTCAAGATCATGACGCTTCCGTAGCAAGTTCTATTTCATGTGAACATAAGACTCACGGGGGTTCGTTCAAACATTTTATACTGTTATTCTGAAAGTAGTTCGTGTATTAAACGCTCTTAAAGGTTTGTTTTTATTTAAACCATTAGGTAACCTCTGAACTACAATATGTTCTGTTATGTTTTCATCTTATCTGTTTTTAGGTGGTAATACCGATATGTTGAATGTAGTAGATGTTTCACTGAAGGACAATCTTAGAGTATATTACCAGCAACATTTTAGTGCTGTTAGTGATGGCATCCCACTATCAGTCGCTGTCTGTCGATTCTCTGGTCTTAATCAACTGGCCAGACTCGCTATTGGTTTTGCAAACAGAGACAAGACCTATGAGGGCCATATTGAAGTTTTCGATTTATTGACTGCTGGAGACAGTAATCCACAACTTGTTAGACGTGAAAACATTGCTGGTGAGTATTACACTATCAAAACGATTTGGGTCTCCAAGGATCTTGATGTCGAAATTGGCTGTCCAAAAGAAAAGGTTGGGATATTGTGATTAAATTTGTACAAGATATCTTCAAAATTTCGTAGACTTTTGATAACTGGAAATTTAGAATCGATGATGCAGTCTGGTGTTAATAACACACTATTTCTTTTATTTGTCAAGCTATTCATATATAAGTATGAAAGACTAAAATCGCGAAGTTTTCACTGATAATGCTATGCAATCTGAAAGGTATCTGACTTGGGCTGTTTTTTGTAAAGGAATAACCATGATTATAACATGAAACGAGGAACGTATATTGCCGTCATGCATGTCCTTCCACAATTGCTTGTCAATAATCAAAAAGACACAATTCTTGACTTATTTTGAGTGTGTGCTACCTTTGAGCCATTTTATCTGATTCTAAAGTTTAAATTTTGTAACCGTAACCAATGATGAGTCCTATTATCTGAATCTAATGGTTAAAGTTTGTAACCGTAACCAAGGATGAGTCCTATTATCTGAATCTAATGGTTAAACTTTGTGACCATAACCATGGATGAGTCCTATTATCTGAATCTAATGTTTAAAGTTTGTAACCGTAACCAACTATTATCTGAATCTAATGGTTAAAGTTTGTAACCGTAACCAGCTATTATCTGAATCTAATGGTTAAAGTTTGTAACCGTAACCAACTATTATCTAATGGTTAAAGGGTATCGATGAGCTTTGATTGTAAATTTAGAATGATATATTGGTATGATGTTTTACGTTACAAAGATAAATTTTGTTCGTTTGTATTTCCAGTACAACCCGATCCAACAAGCTTAAAATTTAACGAAGAATGCGACCAAATTGTTGTTGCTTGTGCTGGTGAAGCAGGAGGTCGAAACGATCCCAAGGTATTTGTTGATCCTGTCGGCCATGTTGATTTGGTCCAACTGAACCCTCTTGGTGGTTATACCGTACACAGACTTAATTTTGCGTGAGTAATTTATTTCCTTATTTCGATCACGACTTAGATTTAGAGTTTTCTAATACATGAGATGGATCTTGCCAGAGGACAGTTGAAAAAACATGTTAAAATGTGTTGTGGCGCATCGTATTGCACGTTCCATCATTGAAGTTGTGATAATGCTATCGTTAAGTGTATAGTGTTGTTGATTTGATAGAAAGTGGTTCAATAATCACCTGGTAGCTTAGTTTAACCAGATTTCTTTTTTTTTCTTTTCTTTTCTGTGGGCTAACCACTCCACAAATGCACGTAACGGATTAATCTTTATTCATACTGAACTGAACTCTGCATGATTTAATGCCTACCACATCGACGCGAGAGCTGGGTCTGGGTCTGATCTGAGGAGTTGCACTGTTGATAGATATGAGGAGCCCGACCAGTTTCGTTTCGGTTGAACGCTTGAACTCAGACTTTTTAACTAACCCGTCTATGTCTCGGATTCTTTCTTTACAAACCGTGATCCTGATTCATGTAATGCTACCTAAGAAATACGCTGAACATAACTACACTGGATCCATAATTTCATAGTATAACTCCTCAAAGGTATCAACGAATATAATCTAGCTTTCTATCGTCTGTGGCAATCTTTATTTCATAAAATTAAATTCATTTCAATTCAGTGCCAATAATTCGGCCGTTCGTCAAGTTTATAACAACTACAATGATATTAACCAAGGTCTTGCCAATGATCTGGAACCACAAGTCATTGCTTTTGGTTCAAACAAGAATGCTTACGTCATCTGCCAGGTAATAATGACGATCAACTTTTTTAACCGGTTGCGGTCTAGGATATACATTTGAATAATTCAACACGATGTACCAGTGTCAATAATGTCAGGCCATCTAATACCGAAGACGGGACTTTGAAGTGTGACGAAAGGGGGGGGGGGGTGATTTAAACACGATGATGTTTGAAATGTTACTCGTCCAGCCGTACCTGGGTCCAAGGATACCAAGTATAGTAACAAGCAGAAAAACGCGATGTGAAACATCTACATACGCATATTAATGGGCTTGATGTTATAAAATCCAATCTATTGTAGGAGAATAACGCTATTGGTGGATTTGATACTACCCAAGTTAATAGCAACATCCCATTATATGATTTAGGAACAAAAGATTTCAGCATGTATGATGTAGATACCAGCGATACTGATTTAAGTATGAATTTTTTTTTCTATAAATGGACTTAAATAACTGCATGTAATTTTCAAAATGTACTGACTTAGATCCATAGAAATATGTATGTAATTGCTTTACCGGCTAATAGAACACTATTTCAGCTGTACTCATTACTTATACTTCTCCCAGTTACACAAAGTCGATATATTGATTTTAGTTGTACTATTGAATATTATAATTTTTGAACGATATTCAGAACAAGGGAATATATTATCTTATAACACACTTCAAAAACCAAGTACAAAACACAATTTAAACGTGTCGTCATCAGATGAAAAGAAGAAGGGGAGACAAATAAGGGAATATGTAGTAAAAAGAAAAAGAAGGGCGGGGGGGGGGGGGGTAAAGTTATAATATTAAACTAAATATTAATTCATCATATAATACCCTGTTAACATGTATGGTTATTGTATATTTTGAGAGATGGAGGAGTGGGTGGGAGTGGGTGGGAAAAGGGGTACCGTAGCAGACATCGACTATTTTATGGTATAACACACTTCTTTCATAACATAAGTACATAACATTTCAACACAATCGGCACACTAATTGAGATTCAATATATCAGTAACAGTCTGAAAAGCTATACAGTTAATTGAAGTTAAGCCCCATAGCTAAGAGCGATTTAAACATTGGGATTTGAACTAATTAAGTTCCATTCATAGCCAGACAATTGCATTAACGTACATTAATATAGTCTAAGTGTCTTACATTCCATTCCCCTGTTACACCTTCCTTGTTCTTCTTGATCTAGCTGAAAGTCCAAATGGAGATGGTATCAACCTTCAGAGAAGAAACATCCAAGCATTTTATCAACCAGGGGATATGAAAGTGTTCCAATATAACAATGAAGATTATATCCTAACAGCTGATACTGGAGCTCAGAAACAATTCACTGCCGTCGAGCAGGGAGTTGACTTTACTGAATCTAAACGTGGACGTCAATTTGCCGGTATGTAATTGTGAGCCCCTGTTGTCAGCATTATTGCCATTGTATCCCGAATATAGGTTTCGATGTGTTCTTATTAAGGCATTATGGCAAATGTGGGTGTGATTGGACACAATACATTATATTGCAGAGTGTCTAAAAGATGATGTTATTGATTTCTCTTCGAAATCAGCATGACATTGTCGTGTGTGATGCTTGAAAGGCAAAAGACAGTGTGTCAACTGAGACATCCGTTAGACTGGTTATTGTCAGTCACAAACCTTTCTCAAAGACCGAAGTCAATTTGAGTTCTCTGTAGCTGTATATGTATATACACGAATACACATTTATTCATTGCGAACTAAACAGTAAACAGATGGTTCTACGATCCAATTGAAATAGTAATATACATGTAATAACAATCCATATTTATTTCAGCCAATGAACTGAACACCAATGCTTTAGGCTCCGCCACTATTGACGATTTGAGAAATAACGCTAGATTAGGTAAGGATAACTTACTGTTTTTTCAATGTAGAAATAATCGACTACTTGGAAAGAAAAACTTGGTTATATTTATGTCTGAACGTCAGTCCCCGATTGTCTATTTGGGAGGAGTGTGTTTTCTGTAAAAATGTCTTTTTGCATGAACAACAATTTGATGTAGCAGATGTATAAAACACACATGGTTCCAATTCAATTACAAGTTATAGCTGACGAAAAAAAACTAGTAAGGTAAAACTAGATCTCGACCCCGATTCGTTCAAAATCAAAGAATGATAACGCCATATTAGGTCAAGGCCCATGCTCCAAGCAAAGTGTCAAGGCATGCACCAACCTTGCACAAACCCAATATGTGTCGACTGCATCCCACCCACCAACAGTCAATATTATATATTTGAAGGTCGACTGACCCTTAGTGCTTTACAACAAAGATTAGATGGGTTTGACGATGTTATTACCAATACCTTTACATCCTTGAGAATGTACGGTGCTAGAGGCTTCTCCATCTGGAGACCCAGTGATCTCACCCAGACCTATCACAGTGGTGGTGAATTCGAATACCAGATGAAAGAAACTTACCCCAGTTTATTCAACGGTGATATTGTTGGTGCTAACAGAGTCCCAACACAAGATACCGATTCTAGATCCGACGATAAGGTACGTTAGGTGTCTGGTGATCTGAAGCTGAATACGTCTTCCTTGCCATATCATGTAGATGTTGTTGTAAACGTGTATCCTTCAAGACACCACTTTGAGTCCAAATTTATTGTGGTGCTTTTTGATGTTATCGGTGTCCTCAATACAACATAAAACCACTTCATAATCCCTTTAGAAAACCTCTTCATAATCCCTTTAGAAAATCTCTTCATAATCCCTTTAGGAAACCTCTTCATAATCCATTTAGAAAACCTCTTCATAATCCCTTTAGAATCCTCTTCATAATCCCTTTAGAAAACCTCTTCATAATCCCTTTAGGAAATCTCTTCATAATCCCTTTAGGAAATCTCTTCATAATCCTTTCAGAACCTCTTCATAATCCCTTTAGGAAACCTCTTCATAATCCCTTTAGAAATCTCTTCATAATCATTTAGAAAACCTCTTCATAACCCTTAAAATCTCTTATAATGCCTTTAGAATTCTAAATCCTTTAGGAAATCTTTCAAATCCCTTTAAAAACCTCTTCATTCCTTTAAAGGGAAATTCTTCTAACCCTCTTTAGAAATTTTTCATAATCCCTTAAAAACCTCTCATAACCCTTAAATTGTCTTATTTACCAACATAAGTAAACACATTCAGGGGCCCGTAATCATCTCCAAACGCCCCTTTTAACCAAAAATTTTTCTATCCCCCTACCCGTATGGTAAATAAAAAGGGAGAATTGCCCCATAAATCAAAAAAGTGGACGAACTGGGACACAGAGAAAAAATCTAACCCATTTGTAGATCAATAAAAAAAAAGTCCGTATTTCCAACATAATAAACACATTCAGGGCTTTATTATTCCAGGGCCCTGAACCAACTGCTATCGCTACTGGTATGGTAAATGGAAAGAGAATTGCCGTCATCGGAAGTGGACGAACTGGTACACTCTTCGTTTACATCATTGAACCTGATAGTGCCGATCTTCCAGTTGGACGATTCCAGAGCATCTTCAGACCAGGTGATGCCAATGATAACTGGAACAACTTATGGAACCAAGACAGAGCTGGACATCCTAGAATTACCGCCATGGAGTAAGTGGGAAGAATAATTTATATTCTTTGATATCAAAATGATTGCATAGCACCATCCTAAGCTCGATAGATTATATGATGAACGAAAATGTAAAATTCTTGGTGAAAAAAAAATGTGGATTCTGATTTATGATTATATCGATGGGGATGTAAAGATACAAGCTTCTGTCGAGTTTCATTACGTTCCTTAACAAGCTCTTAAGTCCTAATAAAAGAAAGCAAGGACAGATAACTCTATTCTGACCATAACGCGACGAATTCGGGCAACGCGATGAATTAATAATCTTCTCGTTTATTTTCAGGATTGTTGGTACCGATCTGTACGTATTAGGTGGAGCCACTGGTACCGTTAATGTCTATTCATTAAACGATATCTAAACAGATGCAAATAAAAAATTTAAAACTTATTTAAGCTTACACTATTTAAGCAATGAAATGAATCGAGTTTTACGTCCTCTTCTGAAGACTATGCATAATTTGAGGATGCTTTTACATGAACTACATATTTACCCTTTCGATGTTCCAAGGAATACTACTCTTAGAATGGACATATAAGTCTAAATCTTGGTCAAAAGTAGTATACCCATCGGTTAGACTTACCTGGTGCCATGACTGAACAATAGAATCTCTATATAAGACGATATTTTTTATTTAAGTACATATGAATAACGTTATTTCTACATTGGTAATGTACCTTTCACACGAATAGCCTGTAACACATAGTTATTTAAGAATAGTTTTGTGCAGGGGGTGTTGCGGTCTTTTAGAAAACGCAGAACGTGTGACCCATTCACCTTCCGGTTGTTAGTCATCCGAGCTTTCTTGAATCGATTTTGACTCAGGCCATTCCAGAGACGTTTTAAGGTTTTGACCATTCACGAGACGTTTTAGAACTGTCAACATTCAAGAGACGTTTAGAACTGTCAACATTCAAGAGACGTTTGATGATTATGACAATTCAAGAGACCTTTGAGAACTGTGACCATTCAAGAGGCGTTTGGCAGTTGTGACCTTTCCAGAGACATTTGTAGACTGTGACCATTTCAGTGTTCCTAATAAAAAAATGTAGTGAGCCGTGAATGAAAATAGATAGCTATCGTATTAAAATTTCGTCATAAACGTTTTCAAATGTGACACAATTATCAAATTTCAAACAACCTATAATAAAGTAGGGTTTGGTCGTCTGAAGGGATTTCCAGCCCTTTAATACCACAATATAACTAGATATCAAATTTAACTGTCTTATTGAAGTGATTAATTTAAAATCCAGTTTGGCTAATCCTAGGATTACAAATATTATTAAGTTATTAGCAAACGTATCATATTTCCAACATCAAAAATTTTTAATTTGCTTTTAATTGCGTTATTTTTATAGTCTCGATTTTTAATCAGACTTATAATTAATTTAAATATATTTTCTTACGAATATTTCAGTCCAACGAAGAAAGTAATTGGTGGTATTGAATCACCCGCTCCCACAAGGCAACAAATAAATCATGAAAACATAAACAAACCTTACAATCTCTTCAATATATATGAATATCAGGATCCTAAGTTATGGATTTTTATCGTTTATATATTATATATTCCTGCCCTAAATGCCATTAATTTTTAATTGTCGACGAATTATATGCAAGATTCTCATTATGACAAATGACACGTAGAGCTCAAAGCTTAATTGTGGCTCTTTCTGTTTGTGAAGCAAATATTAAATTCGATTCGTCTGAAATATGAAAAAGCATTTGAGATAAATTTCGTATGAAACAACTAGATGGTTTCGAATGTTGAGGTTATTTAGTACGATATTAATTGTTCTAATTCACTATAAAATAAACTAATGATTAACTAGTTTTAGTCTAGTAGATGTTGGTCGGAATAACGAATTGTTCTAAATACTTATTAGCGAATTCACAGAGTCCTTAAATTAACATCATTGGTTAGAGCTTGAGGTCGAATTGAGATTCGGATATCTATCCCTCGGCAAATTGATATAGAGAACATGACTCAGACACGGATACAATTGATTGAAAACAGGTAGGACACTTTTTATTTTTGAAATAATATTGCTTTGAATCGATATGATTGACCCAACAGAAGTTATATGACATTGTGTTCCATATCCTTTCGATTTTTGATCTACATAATATTTCACAGAATAGTCTCTTGCTGTTCGATTGCTTAATTCGCTAAAATCTTTTAGTTGTATCTAGGAAAGGCCTTAGGGAGATGCCGATAATGAGGGGTGTTCCCCTGGGGTTTAAAGTCCTTGAAAACAGCGACCTAGAAGCTGGTCCAAAAAGCCAAAATTCAGATGGCCTGTGATGGATTTTGATCATTTAAAGTGCTGTTCCCTTCGAATAAGGATTTCACAGGGTGTGATTGTACTAAATTTAAATGTCTTACTTTCTTCAGCTAGATCATGCATCCTTTTAGAATGTAGGCCTTAAGCATTATACAGAACCATAAGAAAAGGTTGTTTTCTGGCAGGAATGGAGATGTCCGGATATTTAAAGCCATGTTTAAGCTTGTGGACAACGAAGGGTTATAAATTACGTGTATTACAAATATAACGAATTAACTGTACTTGACGTCTGTAATAACTTCTAAATGAATATCTGCAATTTTAAGTTAGTCAATAGAATTATTGTAAAACGTTTCCAGTGTGGACAGAGATCTTAAAACTTGAGAAATAAAATTTAACTAAACGGTGCAATGACAACTACGTTTAGTTCTAAATTGTATTATCATATTGTATTTAATTAACAAGCCAGAATTTAATTGGAAATAATACTGAATAATTAAATTCATTTCATAACGACTGCACCTGGTAGATTTGGTTTGAATGAATTATTTGCATTGTTAGATTGTGGTATATTTCAGCAAGCTTCATTTGACCATTCTTGTAAGAGCTAATCAATTTTAATAGTTGCAACTACAAGCTCTTCTCGTTCTAATTTGTTTAAGGTGTTTAAAGAGATACTATCTTATAGAAGCACTGGCCTAGGTGACAAGTAGGAACTATGCAAATGACAATTCTGATCATTGCGTACCTGGGTAAATCTCTGTTTAATAATACTAATTATTTTGACAGATGCAATCGGTATGGGAATTGGTGCAATAAAAAACGCTGCGTACATACTACAATCGGATCACGAACATTCCTGACCGACATGTTAAAGGCGTGATCCAAACTCATTCTACTGTAAACGGAAACACGTGATCTTTAGACGTACATAAGGTAAAACGAAAGAGGCGTTTCATTTTTTTTTTTTTCAATCGTGAAAGAATTCAAAGCAAAACCGCGCTATTGTAACTGTGAATTGACAGATGAGTCTCGACTTATAAAACTAAAAATTTGACTAATTTTATCTGTCAAAGTCATTTCATTGGTGTTAACTATATTTATGTTTGTTTTGTCTATGTAAGAACGAAACGTAGTATCAATTATGAGAATGATGCAATAACGATATGTATATAAACAGTTGGCACTATCAACCAGTACAATCAACGTGTGTTGTGGATATCTTATTACCATCGGGAGAATGGCTAGATGCTTAGGGTAAGAACGGTTGATATATCAATTGACTTTCGGTTGATTTATCCGCGTTTAGGGTAAACAACAGGCGAATCCTAAACATCAGATCATCGTATAATCATTGTAATAACGTTAACTATGTATAATTCAGTTAACCCATATTACCTCTATAATTTTATGGCCATGATAAGTGACAAGCATGAGACCGTATTAGCCTATACTCTACCAAACACAATGAATTGCAGGCGAACTAGAAGTCAGTTGACAAGTAATAAGGGTAAAACGAAATCTTACAACCATTCTGGTTTATTAGTCTGCGATCAACAAACCCATAAATTCAGAATGTAAATGCGTATTTATTTTGAGTTCAGAAGTAAAAGAATATCGTCTGGGGTGGATTTGTTATGGTTGTAATCAATGGTGTTAGTCGATATATATATATATTATTCCCCTTGTTGTAGGGACACAATGAACTCTCGATAAACTAAGCATGCTTTTAAAAGGTATTGGATCAAATGAGTTTTAAAAGGACGCAATCGACTATATTTTATTCTAAGCATTTCCGTCAACAACATCAGCCACTTATTCCGATACGATATACGCTAAACAGGAAACGAACCAACTGAGAGGAACATCAACGTTCCAGGGCATTATTGATAACGAAATTAGATCATAATAATTTTGCTTCCTAGTATTTTAAGTCTCCATTGACATTGAAGAAACTTTCTACAAAAAGCCTATCCAAAGGTAGTATTTTAACCAATCTAAGCGAGTCGAGTAAGACCTATTTTTGTATAACATAATGAATAGAAGGGACATCGAAACCCCAGATCGTCATATTGCTCTACTCCAGATTCTGTTATCCTTATTTCTCCATAACCGGGATCCACATGACAAGCTTTTTATTGGATGAAAATACTTCTATTGGACAGACCTTACATAGAAAACTTCTTAAATTACAATGTAGACTAATTATATAAAAAATAAAAAAAAGTTAGCTAACTGGTACCTTAGACTAGTTAGTTGGTAATCTTAGTATCTTAAATAACTTGGTACTGTTGATTTGGTTGAGAATTCGAAAGTCCTGGTCTGGTCGAACTTTACGGCCACAATAAGTCATCTTCTTTATTCTTCTAAAACATGGATCATGGTAATTTGCAGAATAAGATTTCAAATTCAATTCAGTGGTCATGGTCTTTCAGGGCTCAAGGCTTCAAGTAGGAAGAGGTTCCTATGGTTGGACTGTCCTTTATTTTGACTTTTGAATTATTTAAAATCAAGAATTAGATTCGTTTATTGTTTCTCTTTTTAGAAAACATTCACTACTGGAGTAACCAGCATTCCACAACTGACCATTTTATGAATGGACCCGACAAACTGTTCCTCCAAGATCATCAATCGTGATATAAGGATCGTGATTAGGCTTTTGATAATCTAACAGCCTGTTTCAAGCATATTTTCAGTTTACATTTAATGTCATTGGAGTTGAATTGGATGTATGACTAATCAGCAACGTTGACAGCAGCATCCTTCTACGGGAATATAAGCGAAGCGAGATTCTATCTTCCCTTACTGTGCTTTCTGTGTGAAATTTGGAACACGTACTACGTTCTGACAACAACATTGGTCAAAATACAATAAAAACATATTCATATGCTTCCTAGTGTTTACTACGAACTACCACTTAAATACATTTACGGAACCAAATCTAAATAAAAACTATGCGCCTATCGAAGGTTACGGATTGTTGGCAAACGACTTAGCGTAGTTCTGCTTTTTTCCTTTAACGGATATACATTTTATATTAGAACCCATTTAGAAAGAGACATTTAACAAAGGGGTTATTATTGAAGGAAATATAATATAGATACGGTGGCTTTATTGATAATCATTCATTCATTAGAGATACGACAGTCTGTCACTATAGATTTTAATTGGTTTCATTAACAGGTCACCATAATTTCCAAGATGTTTTGAGGTACTGCACAATACGTCTAGTCTAGAGAGCGAGTTCTATTAATTTGCCTGAAGGAGGAAAGGCAAGGGTCATCAAAACCTTGTCTCTCTCTTACTGTGCTATTTCATTCCGACCTAGACTACTACATCTTCAATTAGGTTTTTAAAAATAAAAAAGGGAAAATGTATGATTGGTGAAATCAATAAGACCGTCTGCTTGACGGGATGACAAATATTTAAAAAATCCTTGACATCGTGAACATTTTTCTTCTTGTGTTTTCCATCATGTTGACTAGTACGAAGGTACTGTGGTGTATTAGCCTTGTATTTACTGGGTTCATATTCACTCAAGGTAAGTCTTTATGCTTTATTTGTTTACTGCGGGGGGGGGGGGGTAATTACACTTCTATGTACCAATCCAGCATGTGATGGTTGAAGCCGTAGCGGTACTAATCTACTCACCGGCCCAGGAGCCTGTTTCACGAAAACTTAACTTCGGATGATTTTAGTGTTCCAATGGTCAGATTGGTCAATCACTAAAATTGAGTTTTTATTAACCAATCAAGTTACTGTATTTCTTAAAATTTTGTGAAACAGGTGCCCGGTTGTCATTTATTTGGTGGCACTGTACTACACGTCTGGTTCGACTGTCTCGGCATCTCTCCGATGTCTATTCATCTATTGCCCTAAACTTCAGATGTCAGCGGGACCTTCATGTAAATATCAGGACATTATGCTCAGCAGTAGTTTACACTAAGATGTCAGTGAATTGTTTTGCCTCTTAAACAATATGGACATGGGCGTGGAGTTAAGTAGGTTGGTGCCCCTATACCGGGAAATTTATTCTTTAATTTTTTAATCTGTATTCTGAAAATCTTTAAGCGAATTTAATGTCCGTCAATGGAAGATTTTAACAAATTTAACTTACTTGATTATAATGGTATACTTTGATATTTTTTCCCGGGGGGGGGGGGGGTAAGAGCCCGTGGCCTTATAAAATGAATTTTGGAAACTTGTCTGGTCTCTGAAAGCTTATTGTGATGGATGTCGACTAGACTGGCGACATTACACCGATTGTTTACATGCTTTTCTAGTTGACTTCCTACGTGAATTAAAATGGGATGGGTCCTGAGAGATTGATACGGAAAAAGCGCTCTTACATACATACAGCGACAGTTGGAAATCGAAAAAAATACTATCTTCATATTTCATTCCTTCATTAGCCCAAAAAGTTAAACGTAAAACACCATTTAATTTCATTGTCATAAAAAGGAATGGTCCTAATGGGAGGGGGGGGGGGCTGATTCGTAGAAATTACAATATTCAACCTTCTATAACTTTGTCCAGGAATCTCGTTGAAAATGTCCCACGAAAGCCTGGCCAGTATTCAGATTTACTGTACAAAATTTCAACATACCATGACCATGAAAATTTCAAAAAAATGAAAGAAAACCACTGCATTTTATCAGCGGACTAAATTCGTGATTAGCATCAATTGTTTACTGGACAGTTGATATTCTGCTCAACCATCACCCCCACCAGGCTATGTTAGTATTAATAATTGAATATAGTACAGAATTATAACATGTATAAATCTTTTAAAAATACCAAGGGTCAGCATTTTCTGACTTGATTTTGGTCTTGATTATAAGTATACAGTCTTCAGAAGAACAAGCAATACACAAGTATCGCAAAAATACTTCTCCCTCTATATATATCTCTCTTTTCTACCATCGCAAATTCGCAGTTGTCGTTTTCACTTTCAAACCCGGATAATTCTGAACACATTTGGATTTGAAGTGTCCCATTTGGACAGTGAGCTGTGAACACCATTATTACTGAGCTGAACTTTTCTGGTTTCTGAAACTTGTTGGGCAAACAAATGGCAAACTTTCCCTTTAAAATCGACAAGGAATTTATATAAAAGCATTAATCAATGAAAGTAGACCTCAGTTCATTTAAGTTGATTGTTTGTATCCTTTATTATCGCTTAGTGCAAGTTCAAAAACACTTTATATACAATAATCAATGTGGTGGTTGAATTAAGGAGTGTACAGAATGTCTCGTGACGCGAAGATAGTGTGGTGGCGGGGGGGGGGGGATGCAGGGCATGCTCTGTCTTTGAAAGCTCACGATGACACATACTACATGGTATGCTTAGCTTACAGATAGTGCTTAAAACAGTGATTGACATGCTAGGGTTTTTTTCAGATGAAAATTGGCCAGTAATAATCATACCTGTTGCCATATATAGCATAACAGTATCCTTATACTTGTGTATTTTAAAACAAATTATATATTGGAATAGTGTATATTTCTTTTGTGGTCATATACTTGATCGCCGGAAAATAAATCTGTCCATTTAATACACATGTTCTTGTGTATTTTTAAACAAATTGTACGTGAAGTATTGTATATTTATTTTGTGGTCATGTACTTGATCGCCGGAACATAGATCTGTCCATTGAATGCACATGTACTTGTGTATTTTTAGACGAATTGTATATTGAAATACTGTGTATATTCCCTTTTTTATTATTTGATTATACATAAAACTGATTATTGAAAAACGCTTAATAAATTGATTAAGCCTTTTTCAATAATTACTTAGTTTGGTGAGTTTTTCAAATTTAGGCAATGAAGTGCAGAAGAGTAGGTCGGACTCCATTTATTTCATGTCGTTTTCAGATTTTAAATGATTCTGTTACTTTATGACACCAGGTTAGTTCACTGATGAATATAATACTCATATTGACCATTCTTAAAAACTAAAATTTATATTCATGCTAAGACGCAGTGTTACTTTAAACAGTGATCTTGCTCAATTTATTTACTTTGTTCACTGGGCGAGGAACGCTTCTTTATTAGAAAATATTTGAAATAGTTCGAACGCAACTGACACGGTTTTGAATAAGATCTATTGAGTTATGTATTGAAGTTAAAATTAAAATGAGTTCAATCGAAATGGTACATCGTAATAAGCATAAAGTACCTCTAGGCTTATGGATGGCTTTTCTTCATTCTTTGAAGGGAAACCCCCCTTTTTATAGTTCGAAGTTTTGTTGTTGCACAAATGTGTGAAAACTATAGACCAAAATCAAGGGAACTATATATTTAAACTCCAAAAATACAGCCCTTAGTATTATAATACTATTTAAAAGTTTACGTAAACTATATAAGTTCTTCATGATTTTGGTAGTTCTAAGAAAACGGATTTTATTGAAATAAATGCCTAATTGAAAAAAAATGTTTGCAACATAAGATATCGAATATTTTGATAAACACCAAAACACAGGTCAAACTGCTTAATCAACAATAGCAAGTTCATTAAAAGGCATATTTTAGAATTCGTTACGATGTTCTTGAAAATAAAATATTTGCATACTGGCCCTTTTAATGATTCTCAGATATACAATGAGATGAGAGGGTAATGAAGTTTTGAAACAAAAACATAGCTAGGGTGGTTATTATTTGGTCGCCATTATTATCAAAATTTATGTCAAACATATTATGCAATCTCACGTGATTCAAATTGTATATCACACTGGCTGCTCAAAACCGGTCGCCGAGCCATAGACTTAATGGCTGATGCTATATGGTTTAATATTTCGCGTGATTTTATTGGCTATAGGGTATTACTATTATAAACAAGGAAGTGATTTTAGTTATGGCCTGATTTTTAAATGAATTTATTTAATCATAGCAATTTGAATGTTATATTAGTATAAGGTATATTTCATATTTTACATAATAGATGATTAGGCCTTCTTTTTATTTAACAATGAATAATATGATTATCAATGAATTATATATTTATCAATGAAAAATATGTTTATCAATGAAAAATATGTTTATCAATGAAAAATATGTTTATCAATGAAAAATATGTTTATCAATGAAAAATATGTTTATCAATGAAAAAATATGTTTATCAATGAAAAATATGTTTATCAATGAATAATATGTTTATCAATGAATAATATGATTATCAATGAATAATATGTTTATCTATGAATAATATGTTTATCAATGAATAATATGTTTATCAATGAATAATATGTGAATTGAGGGTGGAAAACGCTATTTAAAAGAACGGATATACAATTTAAGTCTTAAACTTGGTCAATATAAATATAATCATCAGTTGAACATACCAGGTGCCATAACTTACGAGTAGAATCTCTATATAAGATATTTCATTAACCCAATTCATCATTGGAAAAAAAGATTCTAAGCATGTCTCAAAATTACTAAGTCTAATGGATAAGTACTTCGTATAGGCTGAGGGTTCTGTCGTATAGTTTAGGCAGTTTAGCCGAAACTAAAAATTTTGTTGGTCATACTAAAAGGAAGTATACCTTTTAAATGCAGCAATATATCCATCGGATGTCCATCACTTTCTCAGAAAAATAGAATACTGCAACGATTTGATTTTTCCCACAATTTAAAGTAAAAGGAATTCAAGCAACCACTTTCTAATTAAAAAGCTTTTAATTATGCAGGGGTTGAAAGTAGCAACAAACCAAAAAAGTGAATTCCTACCTCCCTATATTGCTCTTCTATGCCGTGTCCTAAACAGCATGCCTTTTGAAGAGTCTACGCCGCGTATTCTCTAGATGACTCTCTGGGGTATCCGTATGGTACTAATATCTTTTCGAGACGATCTAAACGGTAGGATGTCTTAGGGTCTTTTTACAGTGTTTATGGGACATCCGTGCACTACTAAGATCGTTTCAGGATATCCTCGCATTACTTAGAATGTTTCGGGACCTTCGTAGCGCTAGGATGTGAAAGAGTCTTATCTTCTAACGTTGTTGCAAGGATATTTTTGCCCTATCGTGTTGAGTCTTAAGAATGTTCATTTACGGAAGATATTTTGCATATCAGTCGTATAACTACGAACAGTAACTCTTGTAGGTTATTATGAAAGAAGGCATTCATTGTACACTACTACTTATAGTGAGAGATGTGTGAACAGGACGTGTTTTAAATACATGTGTACTAATTGTCTACTAACCTGCTAAACTCGGTTTATATTTAGATTGTTGATATTCATCTGGTACAGAATGTGCTGTGTTCACATACTAGTGCACTAACCTACTGACCGTAATGCTTCGTTTTTCAGTCAATGAAAGTGAGGTTCTTAACGAAAATTACGAACGTGACGTCACTAAACTCCCGATCAAGGGCAAGAAAATAGGTTCAAAATTGCCCCCTCTCAGAAATGTGTGTTAGTAAAGGGATCTGAAGTATAATTAAATAGCTTAATCAATTCCGATTAATAATTTAAAACTAGATACGAGTTTTTTTTAAAGAATTCAGGGAGGCGATTACACTGTAGTGCAACGCTGCTACCTTTGTTTGTCTGTTTTAAATAGGACTGATATGCTTATATTACATTTAATACATTTGTCATAATTCTTATAGCTGGAATTTGCTGGTATACTGTGACTAAAAGAGGGATGTGTCGAAACGTGAATTTTATCAACTCAACAAGAGAGGAGTGCTGTAGATCAACCTTACATACCATGTCGTGGAGTCCACATGAGTCACCAACACGTGGAACACTGTTTTATTGGGATATCCTGATGCGAGGAGCACCTCGGTGTTCTCCATGTCACAGTAAGCTTTCATTGTTTCTTTGTCACATCACGGTAGGGTACATTGGCTTAACGAGCTATATAATTTCCACCCGTATGAAACTACGTAAGGCTTTTTGATTATTAAAGAACTTTATTAGCTTAGTGAGTTGCTTGATTTCCATCTATCGTGAGGGCCGATCTCATGTTTCCGGATTACTGACAAACGGTTTAACCATCTTCGCTGGTCAAAGTATCAAGAACCTCGTCTTTTCATTATACGAAAGCTTATAAATGCAGCCATTGGGTTGGACGTTATAAAGAGCAGCCTATGATATTAACCGACAGAAAATCTGTAAACAAGCAATAATATTCACAGTTATTATGTAAAGGCTCTGATTGGCTTTATTCTTTGGCGTACAATTCAATACAGTCGTTGTATTCCGTGAAACAAGAGAGACGGACATTGTAGTCTTGGTACAGGACCGCGTTCGTAATAGCTTGGCATTGTAAAGATGGGTTAAACGAGGCTTTTTTGTAGTCCAATGTCATTTCTAAGTCTTGATGAGCAATTGATCAATGCAATTGGTTTCTGTTAGCTAGTTGTAGCAATGTTCTATGTGGAAACAACAAGACCTGCCGAATGAGACATGGACGACCGAAATGTGTTTGCATACCAAATTGTCCAAGAGCGTTACGACATTCTGGATTGGTTTGCGGTAGCAACGGAATAACATACGATAATGAGTGTGAATTAAAACGACACAACTGTAGACATGAAGAACATTTAACCATAGCGTATACTGGACCATGTAGACGTGAGTATACCATCTTCAGAGTTTTAAAGCTGTATTTTATAGCACTATAAGGAAAAGAGACGTCCGTAATTCCTTTTTTATGTAAAAGTAATATTACTGGTTTTGTTAGGCCACTTCGGGGTTCCAGAATGCGGAAATGCCGTACCGTACCGTTTCAAAGGGAAGTAATTAAAGGTCAAAATATACGGACCAACGCCGCTTTTTCATTTTCTGTCTGTTTTAACCTTCTATACCTTTTTACAGATATATCGTTTAAAACTTTTCAATGTCACACAGAAGCCTGGCCAATACTTAGTTTTTTGACAAAATTTCATATGATGACCATCAAAAATCTTGAACTAGTAAAAATGAAAGTAAAATTTGTATGTAGTCCAATGGAGGATGAATAGCTAATAAAACTTTTATATACTTATATATCTACAGGGTCATGTCGAGATGTGAACTGTTCGGGAAATTTAACATGTTTGGAAGATCAAAACGGATTACCGCACTGTGTTCCGTGTCTTCAAAATTGTTCTCAGGTGACTAGGACGCCACCAGAATCAGAATTGTGTGGTGAAGACGGAGTAACCTACCCAAGCCGCTGTCATCTGTTCCAAGCTATTTGTGCTGAAGGCAAAACGATAAGATTGGCGTATAAGGGTAGCTGTATAGGTATGTAAATTCCATTAGTAAGGGTAGTAAGACCAATTCCACCAAATTTTACAGTCGATAATTAAAGTTGAAGGTTTTCACAAATTTAATTTTTTTTATTTTATTTTAGATTTGAATTCTGAATCATCTTCCGCACATCTGGCCCCATGTACCGAGAAGAAGCACTTGTCTGTTTGTTTTTTTCAATTTTTATCATGTATTTTTTTTAGAAAATGCATCATGTAGTTCCATTAACTGCCCAGAAAACTACACATGTTTAACCGATCCAAGAACGAGCCGACCACAATGTTCCAACTGTAACCATATTTGCAACACATCATCACGTGATGTAACTGTTTGTGGTACAGATGATATAACGTATAGTAGTTATTGTGTCATGCAGCAAACTGCATGTGCATCACAAACTGTTATCAAGACAAAATATTCAGGAATATGCAATGGTATGTATGATTATATATTAGAGCTTAATTATCTTGCATGCGTCCTTTATTTCGGATACAAACGATAAACCAAATTTCCCTAAGAACAATATTATAAATGATTTGTTTTTAAATTCACCGACTTTACATAAACGACTCTGTGTATTTTTTGCCCCGTAGTTTACTACCTTGAATATTGTTCTAATTTACCTAATAAAATACCTGATAATAATTGGTGTTCCCGTCATTCTGTTGCTTTATGAGCATCTGATGTGCATTGTGGAATTCTAAATTGATGCTTTTATGCTTTTGTTGTTTGATGCTCAGTTGCTCAAGGGAAGTAACTATTATTAACAACGTTACGGACACAGTTCACCAATTCATTTGCTATTTGATTCCATGCTAAGTCACAAAATACTACTCTTCTGAAACTTTTTTCAGTAATCAGATATAGTTATGCAGTTGAATAGGACCATTCGTAATAGTCATTAGCATAAAATGTTTTCTACTCAATCGCTGCGTATCGGCTACGGTGTAGTAATTTAGGATATCATCATGCCTTGGAAAATTATTTTTGTTGACTCCGCATCCCTGTTCGGTGGATTTGTTTAAACTTTGAACCTTAGAGTTTTATATCTGAACCCTCGTCAAACAAATCATCATAAATTAATTCCACTGATTTTAAAATAGTGAAATGGAACAACAAGTCGACAAAGAAAGCGACTAAGAAATGTTTTAAAAAACGACGACATTACCGTAACATTATAAAGAGGTAAAGTGTAAGATGTAGGTAGTTGTAGTCATAGAAACTCTCTTTAAACAAGACCAGGCATAGAACGACGAACATTTAGATTATAGACATATATAAATGGCTTGGTCGTTTGCCGGTAATAAGGTTTCGGGGATATTTTTTAAATGGTTGCACAAAGAGTACAAGAAACAAATGTGTATCCTGGTTTCCAGGGAAGAGAGTTGAGAGATAAATCCCGCCATTTACCTGGATCTTGATCAACACCTATATACATACATGTTAAGTTGTTACCGATAGACGTCGTTGTAATAGTATGACAACCTCCCTGTCAAATTAACATTTTACAAGGTGATACGGTTCGCAGACACGCAAAATATCAGTTGAAATGGTCAATCGAATATGACGCTATCTGTGTATTAGACTGGAGATTTTCGACATAACCTTTTCGGATAACCGACGAATTGATAGATGAATTCAAATATGCCTGGTCTTGTCTATAAAGAGGTGTATAGTAATAGTGAACTTGTCAACTGATTTCTTCTCTTTCTGTTTTTTTAGTTAGCACATTAGTGTGGGTATTTCATTTCATATACCATACCTTACTTGTGAACAATCTCGGTGTATTCTAATATATATTTTACTGGGGAATTGTTAAAGGGTTATGATTTTTATGTGCCAAAATATGTTGCATGCATACTAGCAATTTCTTTTAAATCAATAAAATTTAAAATAGAGTGGGGAGGGTCATCAGTATCGACCATGTATCGATGGATATTTTACTTTAACTACAGTAGTACTGCTTTTTAGTAATAATATAGTAATACCTATAACTAATAGTACCTTCTAACCTGTTGACAATCGACTCAGTAATGGTTTGTGTTTGCGTGTGTTTTGGTTGGTTGTTCACAATGTCAAAATGTTACGAAATTCATAACTTGACTGTAATAGTCACTATAGCAATGCAGCGAATCGATTGGTTTGTACTCTAGCAAAACAGCCAAATCAGAGTCCTCGACAGACCCTCTATTTTACTACGCTAGCGACCATTCAGAAAAGCTGAATCATATACAAATAGCAATGATAAAAGAAAGGTGACTATTGCAGTTAAGTTTTAAGTCCGTCGTTATATTTTGTGAAGGTGACTCCTTATCGTCTATATTCAAAGCTTTTATTTTCTTTATTATTTTTTTTTTTTTTTTTTTTTTTGTGTGTTATAATCTTCAAACTCGACATTCCTTATTCCTATATATATTAAAATTATACCATTGTCATTGATTATAAGAGATAAACGATACGTTGTTCCTTTCTTTCAATGAATCTTACAATTTCTGTGCTGCGAGAAGGTAGGGGGTAAAGATCCATAGACAGAAAAATAGACATCGTTACAGCTCAACGTTTGTAATAGAAACCTAGTTGGCCCATCAGTATGTAGTATGGATTATAGAAACCTAGTGGGCCCATTAGTATGTAGTATGTATTATAGAAACCTAGTTGGCCCATCAATATGTAGTATGGATTATAGAAACCTAGTCGGCCCATCAGTATGTAGTAAGTATTATAGAAACCTAATTCCCTTTGGTTTTTTATTTCAGGCGCTGTTTTTACAGGAGATTCAGACCAATGATAAAATTTAAATCAAGGTTTGGATGGAAAGTATGAACATATTTTGGATTTGTCTCCCTTGGTGTATTAGAAATATGAGTGCATCCTCTTTGAAAGTGGTGATGTATGTACGATACAATACGACGAGGCCGCACAAGACAAAAGTGTGTGAAGTTTTCAGTCCAAACTTATTTTGTCAGATACGAAACAAATAATTTATATCCTTATCCCATTTTTCTAATGGTTGTGATTTAGTGAATATTATATATTGGACCTTGGCTTGTTGACTTTACTGGATTTCTTTTTATATTGTTATTTTTTCGTTGTGATTTTGTCCGTTAACATTTAATCACAAGCAATACAAATAGAAGCAAGGTGATTGTAAATTGTAGATCACAGACGAATACCCCAAAATATATGTATATATAACGTGTATATATTTGAAAGTGATACGAGTGGTTAGATTTTGTTTTCGATCATCTGTTCAAGGACCAGCTGATAGAAAGGATCCCTGTCATGGTGGACTTGTAAACCCGATTTGTTATCCTTGCAAAGTCAATGCCAGGAGGTTTGGCCATGGACCGGCTAGTAGAAAGGATCCCTGTCACGGCGGACATGTGAACCTAAGTTGTTATCCTTGTAAAATTAATGCCAAGAGGTTTGGCCAAGGACCAGCTGGTAGAAAGGACCCCTTTCACGGCGGATATATGAACCTAAGTTGTTATCTTTGTAAAATATAGTTGTTTCTTAAGGTGGTCGCCAGAAAACAGAAAGTAACTTTTTTATGGTTATTATGGATGAAGTTACATCATGTTTTGCACATACCAGATATTTTCGCACCGGATATTGACACAAAAAGTGACATCGGAAGTTGTCGAACCACGAATACACCCGTTGCGATGCCTGGCTCTCATTATTCCGATGGATTGGAAATGGTTCTTTCCGAATTACCCGTACACAATTACAGCTGTGTCGACTGGAATTCTGAGTTCGCCGTTTTTTGTGTTGATATTTATGACTAATGCACAAGAAAGTTTTTTAGGAATGAGGTATTATGTGTAAAATTACAAAAAATGATGAAATTAGCCTGAAGGCTAAAACGTTTCATTGTTGTGTAGGCCATGTTGTTTTTTTTTTCATATTATTGATATTTTTGTAATTTTAATTGTTATTTACCTCAAATATTATATTCATCAGTGGACATTAACCATGAAGAATAAAATATACCATACTATATGATAGAATGAACAATGTTTCAAGGACAGTAGATGTTTATCGCTATACATTACACGTATATATACAACTCTACTATCACACCCTCAATAAACCAGTTACACTATCTATTTTTTATTTTTCGCAAATTCAAATTCAGGTTGATATATAAGAGTGAAATAGAGTACCTCAATATAAATTTAAGAATTAAACAGTGGTCTCATTAGTATTGATCACGTCATAACATTCATATTCAGTTTATCATTCCAATTTTGAATCAGAAGTCTGTGGTTCCTACAATTCCACTATAAGCTACAGCTGAGTGTTGAATCACATCACTAATCGCAAATTTGGAACTTCATTTAATTCAGTAAACCTATTTACAATCCTCATAGCTCTTACTGCCCCTTTAACTCAAGATTCACATTAAAACTTCTGACAAATCGTCTAACTCTTGTAATAAAAATAAAATTAAAGTCACATACTATGACGATGATAAATAAAATATTTTGATATTTTGTTCTTGACTTCCGGTTGTGATTATTGCCTATATCTTTGTCTACAAATTACATAATGCTATATAATAATAATCTATTATTTACTTTGATCTTGTTCCATTTGCCAAGATTTCCTATAACCCCATTCTTTACATTCCCGTCAACACCTTGGCATCATTAGGTGATCGTCTCGTATCAACGACAATGCAGCAATAGGTATGAATGATGCGCTCTTGAATGCACCCAAACTAAACATAAAGGCCACATTAAAATACTATTTAAGCCCCCTCCCCACACCCACCAATCAAATCAGTTGTTCCCCTTGTTCCAAGAGATGTAAGACGTAGGGTGGTCTCTCCAGGTGGTATTTGATACAAAACTGATCCCCTGTCAATCACCATAGATCTGGGGTGAGAAAAAGTAGAACGTACATTGTCCGAATTCCCCCCACCTGATTTAAACTATCAGAAATGTATTGTTTAGGATTGTTTTCTTTCTTACCAGTATAAATAAACAAACAATGGCCTTTTATCTGGAAGGCTGGTGTAAGGTTATAGTTCAGTCGACATTGACCATAACACAATACAGCCGCCATATGTTCCGTACGAAATAAATGGAGTTTTACATCCTACTTTTCAACCAAACATAATTATGATCAGAATATTTTCGCTAAACTGTAGTTATGCGAACTCAGTTTCGAAAGAAATGCAATTGTCTACTATACTATAAATAAGTAAGTATAGATAATCATACCAGCTTGTTTTGTTTTCAGGTAGAATGGATAGAATTGTTATAAGTATGTAACGTTTAACTTCACGTTGTCAAGCTATAACGAACTGTGTCTAATACCTTGAATTGTAATGACATTTCTTGTTTCACGAATGCAACGATTTGGTTGGATTATATTATGGTAGAGAAAATAGTCAATCAAAGATTATTGCCTGTTTTCGCTGGCATAAAATCGAATCAAGTCGCTGCATATACAAATTGATACTTAAAAGTTGGTTTTTGCAGGTTTAAGACGAAGTTTGACATACATGGATAAAAATTATGACATATATCACACGTGGCAAACTGACCGCTCGTGTTTATGATTTGAAATTTGCTGAAACATCTGTCTTAGAATACTCGTTCAAATGTTCTCAAATATATTTTACTCTAAATTCTGCAGATTGTTCTGTTCAATTGTCTTTGATGACTTTATTTAAAAATATAGTGGCTACATATTTCAAAATCGTGTGGTACAGACATTTCTATATTTTGTTTACAAACTACCCCATGCCACCGCTTTAAACATTATTATAGTGCACGATTCGTCTACGATTGTTATCTTAATCAATGCGGACATGTTATACGTATTGCAATGTTCACAATTCACTTGTTATTACTAGAAATATATCGCTTCAACTACAATTATCATCAAAATATTTTTACATAGAGTATAAGGCATTCTACAACTATTTATTTTTTTTCTTCTTCAAATAAGGAACCTATCTTAGGAGTTGTATTCCAATGAATAATTTTCGGGAGTTTTCGAAAAACCGATTCTTTATTGCAAAGCAAAGAACGTAGATCAGTTTGATCAATCTTTATACTTTATTTTAATTTTCGATCTCCACGGCATGGTCTACCTGGTTGCCCAATTGACGAAAAGAAACATGGCTATTCGTATCTCAAATTTTATGAATCAAACAGACCCTCTTCATCAGGACATTTAACATATGGCCTGGCATGAAAGTTAAGAACGAAGACAAATACTGTCCCATCTAGGGTGTGTGTTGGTGCACACATGGTAAAGAAATCAGATCTAATGGAAATATTTATACAGATATACAAACCATCTTTAACTTGTACCAGGTTTATTTTTACTTCATTCAGTCTCTTCTATCATCCCTATTCTCGTTTCAATATACAGGGGAGTGTGTTCCAGTTATAGAATCTTACAGGCCGAACAGACGACGTAAAACTCTATTCATATTAATTTCCATTTGTAGAATCGATTACATACAATTATTAGGTCATAAGTGAAAGTTATGATCAAAAACCGTTTTTCAGTATCAAATTGAAAATGAACTGAAATTAATGGAGTTTTACGTCCTACTTTTCTGCACATTATGGGCTAATGAAGACGGGCAACGCCATGCAGTGTGCTATGAGGGAAATTTTGCCAGGACAGCGGCATTAGCCTGCTTTTTTCGATTTCCAACTGTCGAGGGATCTTTAACGTGCACAGCCTGTAGCACACGGGGCCTCGGTTTATTGTCACATCCGAACGACTAGACCCTTTTTTCATGACAGTCCCACGGACCTTCATCACTGACAATGGGAAACCGTGCTGAAAAATGCGAAGGTTAATCGCGACCTTTGTCGGGATTGAACCCTGAACTCTCAGGTTTTTCAGAGCGTAAAATTGAAATCGCATGCGAACACTCATTTCGAACCTTCAACCTCTAATAGTTTTCGAACTATTACGAATAATATCAAATGATCATATGCCAATTCATTGACAACAAAATGCCATTTTTGTTAAGTGTGTATATAATGAACTTTGCACCATTCCCAATTTCACGTTTTTGATGACGTCACATTCCTTTACATTAGTGACGTCATAAACGTTTTGGTTTAGTGAAATTGCAAAAGCCACAAACATTTGACTAAATGAAATGGTGTAAATTGATCCTATCAGTGTCCCAGATACACATAAACAATGAATATGAAAGACAAGAAACATACCAACAACGCTATTAACAGGTGTATTATCATATATATTATGACAGTTATGGTAACACTTGTATATAATACACAAATAAACATATGTATACGGTAATTTATTGAATTTCCGGTAATAAAATATAAAATATCATTTGGTTATTTACTGTAGCGAGGGTTGTTTCAACGAAAGAAACATTTAATGATACAGCTATATGGTTTTGCCTATTTGTCTAAAGGTTGGATTAATGGTATAATAATTATCGGACATTAAAAACCTTTGAATTCTCCTCTAGGCAGGGTGTGTTACACATTGTGCATATTAAATATTACTATATGGTAACAGATTCCCACCATACGGAACTATACGTATGGTTCTTACAAGGAGAAACACACACGAAGTTCACAAGCGTTTTGAGTTTCTACTCGGACTTCCTCGTAGACCGGCAGCCCAGGGCCTCGAAGGTAGACGAACAAGGTACCAATATCTGAGCACGAAGGCATGTATGGGATCACTTAGGTTGTCTGAATATGGCATTCTGGCATGCCCCCCCCCCCCCCTGGTGGGGAAGGGGATGGCTACCCTTCTAAAGGGCCCCAAAATAGGTTCAAACTAGTTGACGAAGATACCACCCGAAATCTCCACCAATGTCCACTTAGTACCTTAAGATATTCAGCAGTGCAGATGGCAGAAATTTTGTCTGGTGTGGAGTGGGTGCCAGACGACCCTTAAAGGGTCCCAAAAAGGGGCTATCCTAGATGACATTGGAACCAACCAAAACTTATGCCAAAAGAACCAGTAGGGTATGTAGAGTGTAAAACACCCAATGCCAGAAAAATTATCCGGTGGTAGGGTCGTGCCAGAAGCCCTTCAATTTTGGACCCTTCAAAAAGCCCACAGGATGGGTTCAGACTACGTTGCCGAGGTACCACCCGAAATCTCCACCAATGTCAATTTATTACCTTAAGTTGTTCAGCAGTGCAGATGGCAGACATTTTTTCTGGTGTGGAGAGGGTGCCAGACGACCTTTAAAGGGTCCCAAAAAGGGGCTATCCTAGATGACATTGGTACCAACCAAAACTGATGCCAAAAGAACCAGAAGGGTATGTAGTGTGTAAAACACCCAATGCCAGAAAAAATATCCGGTGGTAGGGTCGTGCCAGAAGCCCTTCAATTTTGGACCCTACATAGGGCCCACAAGATGAGTTCAGACTACATTGAGGAGATATCACACGAAATCTCCACCAATGTCAACGTATTACCTTAAGTTGTTCAGCAGTGCAGATGGCAGACAATTTGTTTGGTGTGGAGCGGGTGCCAGACGACCCTTAAAGGGTCCCTAAAAGGGGCTATCGTAGATGACATTGGTACCAACGAAAACTAATGCAAAACAAAAGATTCAGTAGGGTTTGTAAACTGTAAAACACCAAATGTCAGACATATTATCCAGTGGAAGAGTTGTGTCAAAAGCCCTTAAATTTTGAACTCTTCAAAGAGGCCCACAGTATGACCTCAAACTTGATTGAGGAGATACCACCTGAAATCACAACCAATGTATACTTGTTACCTTATGGGGGTTCTGTATAGTACAGATTCATTCCGGTGGTAGAGTTGTGCTGGAACCATCATTTTTAAAATGATTCACCACTGCAAATTTATTTTTCTTATTACTGAATCAATCATTGTTCACCATCGACTGTTAACTTTAAGTCACACTCAACCAGAACCAACTAACCCTTATTATTGGTATTGGAAGGTTGTTGTTCTGGTGGCAAATACCATAGTGGCCATCACCGCAAGGCGTCGCTTGACAGAATCGTGTAATATGCATCTGATTGGTCAGAGGGGCTTTGACCAATCAGATGCATATGACAAGATTTTGTCAAGCGACGCCTTGTGGTGTAATGAGACTTAAAACTGCAGTGATTGCATATGAGTCAAATCCCCTTAAATGCATAATATATCGAAGATGAACTGTCAGTGTCTGTGTTCTACAATAGATCTTTATTTATATGGCAGCAGAAACAAATCACTCCACCCTATGACAGCCTTAAGGGGATGGTTAGTATGTTTGAACAGATAATCTGGTTCTCTAGTCCATTTCACTGTCTGTGTCGTCACTCCATTCTATGTCGGAAGTTTGATCTCCAGCTGTTCGCAGAGGAAAATGATGAGACAGAGGACGTCAGTGATACTGGGGACGCTTGAGATCAAACTTCCGACATAGAATGGAGTGACGACATGGTGAAGCCTGAGTGACAATTGTTCACATTTTTCAATCCATGCAAATCCTTGATATGTTGTAACCAATAGCCGATCAAGATTTCTTAGCTTTGATAGGTAAGTAACTTTGGATCTTTTAAAAGGTTTTATTTTTACTAGGGTTATTCTAGAGGCAAGTTTCAAACTTGATGTTGTACTTTCAAAAGAAGCTTAAATGAAATCTTATTAATAATCATTGGTTGAAATAAAAAGATCTGCGATCTTCACCTTCGAAGCATATCGATAAATTTTAGAAATAATTTTTGTTTGTATTCAAAATTCTCTCAAATTCCGCACAAGAGAAATAATTTTTTACTAAGTCCTAAATGAGACGATTCGTTAAAGCGTCAACACGTTCATATTATTATGAGTCAATCAGTTGGTGAATATAAATGGGTCGTATACGGGTCAAATACAACCTACATGTAGTTACAATTTTCAGAATAAAGGGGTTGATATTGTTATAGCACATGTATTTTAATTGAGTGGCAAATTAGAAATTTGCCACTCTTTGTTTTCATTAGATTTTTTTTTTCGGGAAGCTCCCTAGCCCAACTCGAAAATGGTATAGAAATTTGGTTTGAAAAATACGATAAGATACGTACTGGAATAGAAAATGAATATATAAAACTAAAAATTTTTACGCGTCAGTAGTTAGTAATTGCATAATAATAATATGCATAATTGCATAACTTTGTTGCTAATTATCCGATCGCTTTGAAAATTACAGAATATAGAGAAGTCGCCTATAGAAATAAACCCGCATCATAAAAAAATTTCTACCACTTCCGGTTCTTGTGTGAGAACTTCCGGTTTTTTAGAACCGCGTTGGGTCACCCAGCTTCCGGTATATGTAAGAAATCAGTGCAAAAGCTATACATATATACTATCAGGCATAATTAGAACCCTTTTAGAATAAAAAATCCAAACCGAAAGTGATACTTTATGTGTCATCACAGAATGGTAACATTCAGCAAAATTTTAATAAGTCTGCTAATTTTTATCCGATTTGTCCGATTTTGGTGTTTTTGGAAACCTTGTTACTTTGATGGTAACAGAATTTTGATTTTCAAATTTTTTTGAAAATTCAAAAGGCCAAATCAAATGACCTTGACCTTCAATGACCCTGAATTTTTTCAAGTAGAATGTTCTTGACCTAAGCTATCCACACATATGCCTATTATGATCGACAACAATTGTTTTGGTACCCGTTTTAGTTTTTGAAAATTCACAAGGCTATATCAAATGACCTTGACCTTCAATGACAATGAATTTTTAAAAACGCATCATAAAATTTTTTCTACCACTTCCGGTTTTTACGTGAGAGCTTCCGGTTTTTTAGAACCCTGCTGGGATCTGCACAGATATCAATAGTAGCTTCCTGTTGAGCCCCAGTCGGTGACGTCATAAAAGACGTTAGATTTAGTGGAATTGCAAGCTACAACATCTATCCATGTTTGATATAGTAGATAAATTTCAACCTCTTGTTTTATTCACAAAAATAAATATTATTGACAATTCTGACCTTAAATATTTTTATGATGGAACCTTAAAAACTTTCTCATTAATATGCAATTAACTTTAAACTGTGGTGTAACAATATTACATAATAAAACTTCGCGTATATTTTTTGAACCCATAGAGGTTGTTTGCCACTCTCGGAACTGTTCACAGTTCTAGTTGTATTTGGATCTCGAATACTTTTTTGTCTTTCTTTCCAGATGAAATATCAAGGCCCATTGTTCGATTTGCTGGTAAGTCCATGAATAAAGCTAAGGATTTTACCAAGTCGCCGACGATACCAATATTGTTGTTACAACAGAATTATTTAAATCTTTTAAAATTTTAGTTCCTTTTCATTTCTTCTACATATATTTCATACAGATTTGTTCTTGAACACGACAGTCACCCTCCCCCCCCCCCCCCCCCACTCAGTCGTAACATCCAATAAATAGTTCGTTGTAACATTCTACATTCTAAAAGTCATATCTTAAAAATAGTTTCGTGTTAAAGTGTTTTTATTAACAATATGTTGCATCCTGCATACCTTTAAATACTATAATGTCCAATAAACTAGCAAACGAACATGTTTTTCTTTTTTTTTACTTTTTGACACGCTTTAGAATCAAGATTGATCGAGAATGGATCGATCGAGATTGGGCCAACCTTAAGATGTATATATATCCCTGAACAGACGCATTGAAGCAAGCGTACAAGAAGAATTATGCATCTATGAGACGTTTGGATGAAAAGTATGACTTTACTCCTATGTAGTCAATTGATTCGTCTATGACCACATTAAAACGTCATTTCACTGAGTCAAATACCCAGAAAAGCAGTTATAATGACTCGTCTATGACAAATTTCTAACGGGTCAATCTGTATTTTAGATTAGTCGGTTAACTCACTGTTGACCCACTTCTGTGAGTCAATATTTACTCCTAGTCATTTTGACTCGTCGGCGAGTCATTTGTTAAATGAGTCAATACACTCACAAATTGCTCGTTATTGAGTATACAGACTCATCTGTAAATGAGTCCTAAACGAGTGGTTTTATGGAAAAGTCAAAAACTCACGTAATTGAGTACATTTACTCATGATTGTCTTACTTATTTTTCTGTGTGAAGGCGTCGCTTGACAAAATCTTGTCATATGCATCTGATTGGTCAAAGCCCCTCTGACCAATCAGATGCATATTACACGATTCTGTCAAGCGACGCCTTGCGGTGATGGCCACTATGGTATTTGCTACCAGAACAACAACCATCCAATACCAATAATAAGGGTTAGTTGGTTCTGGTTGAGTGTGACTTAAAGTTAACAGTCGATGGTGAACAATGATTGATTCAGTAATAAGAAAAATAAATTTGCAGTGGTGAATCATTTTAAAAATGATGGTTCCAGCACAACTCTACCACCGGAATAAATCTGTATAGCATTGGGTGCTCTATACTAGACAGAACCCCCATAAGGTAACACGTATACATTGGTTGTGATTTCAGGTGGTATCACCTCAATCAAGTTTGAAGTCATACTGTTGGCCTCTTTGAAGAGTTCAAAATTGAAGGGCTTTTGACACAACTCTTCCACTGGATAATATGTCTGACATTTGGTGTTTTACAGTTTAAAAACCCTACTGAGTCTTTTGTTTTGCATTAGTTTTCGTTGGTACCAACGTCATCTACGATAGCCCCTTTTAGGGACCCTTTAAGGGTCGTCTGGCACCCGCTCCACACAAAACAAATTGTCTGCCATCTGCACTGCTGAACAACTTAAGGTAATACGTTGACATTGGTGGAGATTTCGCGTGATATCTCCTCAATGTAGTCTGAACTCATCTTGTGGGCCCTATGTAGGGTCCAAAATTGAAGGGCTTCTGGCACGACCCTACCACCGGATAATTTTTCTGGCATTGGGTGTTTTACACTCTACATACCCTACTGGTTCTTTTAGCATCAGTTTTGGTTGGTACCAATGTCATCTAGGATAGCCCCTTTTCGGGACCCTTTAAGGGTCGTCTGGCACCATCTTCACACCAGAAAAAATGTCTGCCATCTGCACTGCTGAACAACTTAAGGTAATAAATTGACATTGGTGGAGATTTCGGGTGGTACCTCGGCAATGTAGTCTGAACCCATCCTGTGGGCTTTTTGAAGGGTCCAAAATTGAAGGGCTTCTGGCACGACCCTACCACCGGATAATTTTTCTGGCATTGGGTGTTTTACACTCTACATACCCTACTGGTTCTTTTGGCATAAGTTTCGGTGGTTCCAATGTCATCTAGGATAGCCCCTTTTTGGGACCCTTTAAGGGTCGTCTGGCACCCACTCCACACCAGACAAAATTTCTGCCATCTGCACTGCTGAATATCTTAAGGTACTAAGTGGACATTGGTGGAGATTTCGGGTGGTATCTCCGTCAACTAGTTTGAACCTATTTTGGGGCCCTTTAGAAGGGTAGCCATCCCCTTCCCAACCAGGGGGGGCATGCCAGAATGCCATATTCAGACAACCTTAGTGATCCCATACATGCCTCCGTGCTCGGATATTGGTACCCAGTTCGTCTACCTTCGAGGCCCTGGGCTGCCGGTCTATCGATAAAGGATATAGCATTTCAACTAAGCCTTCAATTCACATGTAATGGTTGAGAAAAATCTTAAAATGTGATTTAAAGATTTTGTTGAAATACTATAGTCATTTTACGTTCAATAGAAAGTGCAACTGATGGCAACTGGGTCTGTAAGTGGTCGTTGTGCTCAGGTCAAGTGTAAACGCCAATGTCAATGACTGACGAACAGAAATGAACACTACGCTGCGACAGCCACCGTCGCACTTTGCTAAATGGTCTACCAGGGATTAGAACCTCTACCCAATTAACACTTTGGCTGCCAACAATAATACCATAAATACTGAAATGTTTTCTATGTAAATGCAGGTGGTGGTTAAAGGGTTAATAACGAGAGCCATGAAAAGGTAAGCTGTATAAACACAAATGTTTGTTTGAGACAACTTTGATAATTTGGTGAGAATTCAAAATAAAAAAAATAAATGATTTCGTATACGGACCATCGTAGTCCAGACTATTCCTTAATTGTATTTAACGAAAGATTTTTATTCAGCATGCTTGAAACAACAAATAGTTTGTACCGCCATCATAGTATATCACATATTTTTGGTAAAGAACCATCGTAAAACTTTCCCACCACGAATCAATGTTTCATTGAAGCCATTCACGACACGTTTTCGAAAAACAAAAGGAAACATTTTTTTTAATTTGTCACAATTCACTGTAGATGTAGAATGAACACGGCGTTCGTATTTGTGAATATATTTCATCGACGAACATATCTCAGGTTTATAATATTTCAAAACTCTAGTAGTGTTTCTTGGCGCCGGAAGAAGCATGCTCATGAATGGTCGTCTAGTCAATGGAAATATATCACTTTTAGAATACACGTAATTCTTGCTGAATTCAGGATCGAAGTCCCAAATATGCGAGGAATTTTCATGATAAAAATTAATATCTAGAAATGGCCACGACCATGACGACTGATGAATGATGGGTCGAGATCGGATAGAGTAAAATTTCCACCGGACGTTTTGTACAGTACTTAAAAAGAAAAATGGTTTCAATTTTGTCATAACGGATTTGAGCTGTTTTCTATGTTTCGAGGAGAGAATGATATCGATATCATCATCCCATGGAATAATATCGTGATGTCTATACGATCCCAATAATGTCCCCGCATACATAAAAAATGGTATATTATTTTCCTCCAGTACGGCTTTAAACTTGATTAATATATCTTGCAGTAGTCGTCTTTCTTTTGATTTCATTGCGGTATTGAAGGCCGACAATGCACGTTTGTTTTTGGGAATGTGTGAAGCAGTTACATTCGTATTATTTTGGTCTGCCTCTGGTTGAAATAGTTGAATTTGAGATAGTAACAGATACCCTAACAAGTTAGTTATACAGAAGAGGCTGAAGCATTTGGAATTCACAATAAAGTATGCTGGTCTTAATATATCCATCATTTCTGATTCACTTCCTCAAATTCTTTGGTAGTAGGTCTTATTCCCACGAAAAAGTTCTAATTGTACGATTATTAGCTGTTGTTTACCAGGTTAGGTATTCTGCCAATGTATACTCGCGGGATGATTCAACGTCTTGCTAGTTATTCACCACTTTTTCAAACTGCTTTCCAGTAACCAAATAGCACCTTAAGCACCTTAAAAGAAAAGAAGAAAAGGATAATCTTTCAGCATTGGCGGAGTAATTGTGGAATAATTGTTTACATTTCAAATTATTGTGCACCCACTTTTCAAAACTTTTGCCCCAAAAGAATGCACCAAAATCAATTCATTTTTTAACAAGGAGGCTAGCACCGCCACTAGCGGTAATTTGTATATTGTTATGTATGGAGGTCAAAGTTTGAGATGAACTTTTTGATTTTTCAAACCGGTATCCCCTTGTCAGTGATGTATGGAGGTCAATTATGGTCAGAATAAAATTCAGTGAAGAAATCACTAATACCGTAGTGCAAAAAAACATTTTACCTTTAATGTAAATGTCTTTTGTACTAATACCTAAAAATATATATCTGACTTCAGTTTCCGCACAAAAAATATTTTATGCATAGATAAAGTCGGATCATAAGCCGACCTTGTGGGCATATCCACATACCCCATTTTTTACACATTTTCATCAAACTTCCAAATTATAAATTTCATGGGGTAAAGTGAAATATTAGAGGGTTTTGGGGGTTTTTCTAGCTCATTTGAGCCTAAAAACGCCCAACTATATGTACAAAATGACTAAGTGATTTCCAAAAAAAGACCCTTATTCAGGCCCCATGTGAGTTGGGCGCTCAAACATTTTTTGGTGGTAGTCATGACAATTTGGGCTCGATCAGGGTATGGATCCATGTGTGACATCAGTTTCCGCACAAAAAAAAATATTTTATGCATAGATAAACCTATATTTTGCGACCAATGCATTTGAGTGAATAATTGCTTTAGGGAAAATACCTAATATATAGACCAAGGTGATATACATCTATGCAATAAATAAACTAATCTTTAAGCAAAAAATATGTGCTACTAACTTTTCAATGACAGGAAGTTTTTTTGTACAATAACTGGGGTTTATGGTAAATTATTTCAAATCCTTCGAAAGAGGTTCGTAACTATAATATAAGGGGTGAAGAGGGGCAAAGTCCCTGTCCTTTCCCGTCTTTTTGTTCGTTGGAGACAGATGGACCAAATAATCAGTCAAAAAAACTACATCTTGATAGACTACTATTGTTAGGGAATATTATGATTATGAAGCGCATCGCTTATGTTCTATAGACCCCTCCCTTCCGATGAATCCTATGTGCCCACTTGTTTACTGTTACGGGAAGGTCCTATGAGTTAAAAAATACTCTTATAGGAAGTTTGGTCTAAAGAAACCCTCAAACTACTTTTTCCATCTTGGAATAAATAGATTTTGGAGCTAGTAAGCTCCGTTTAACTTTGGTTTTACAGGTTGTTAAGCTTAACGGTTATTTTGAGAGTCTGCATTCGGTTTTTATCCTATAGAAAAAAACATTATCATATCCGAGCACACATGTATCAGGGAAACCATGGAAAGATGTTAATATGAATAATTGACATTTTAAGCTCCGCCCATAAGCTCATTTGCATATAATGGAAGTTAATGCAGTCGAGATAATACAAGTGCAATGTAACTTGTACTGTGTTGAAGTAGTTATGTTAAGTTTGATATGTAATGCGTGAAATCACAAGTGGTATTTTGTTGATTGTATTACGTATTTTGACATTTTACTGATGCATTAAAGGTTTGATGCACAATGTAATTTAGGTATTAGTACACATAGAATTTGCATTAAAGGTAAAATGTCGTTTGCATTATGTTAAATGCATGATGTATTTTAGGTATTAGTACAAAAGACATTTACATTAAAGGTAAAATGTTTTTTGCATTACGGTATTAGTGATTTCTTCACTGAATTTTGTTGTAACCATAATTGACCTCCATAGTAATAGGATCTATTAAGATATTAAGCATTTAAAGAAGGCGGGGACATCCGAAGTTGGTATTTGACTGAGTTTGTTTATACGCTCGACATTGGTTTAATTTTGTTTATGTGCAACCTTATCTGTAACGTCTATACTGAAGGACCTGGGAATCATGTTTATAATTGTGACCTTGACCATTGCTGTATACAGAATAAACTTTTCGGCTCTTATTATCTACAAGAATCTGAACTGAATATAAAATATACATGTTTCAAGCATAAAAAACGATACGAGGGTACTTCATTTCAATTATGACACTTCCTCCTTGGAATTCCACGATACTTTTAAACCTTTATCACCTCTTCTATTAAGAACTGAAGTGTTTCCGAAGATAACGTTACACTCAATGTGTAGCGAAATATAAATACTAAAAGCAGATAAAACGAAATTTGGTGTGAGATTGTTTTTCACTTCACTAGTCATACGTGAGGTTTAACCTGTGCATCTACCAAGCCTATTTACGCCATACAGACAATTAATTAGTGAATGAACAGATAACGATTAGGCAGACGTTCATTATGATAAAAGATAAGGAGTGTTTTGTACTTATATGTATTAGACGATAACAACCTTTCATTACTGATTATGTATAGATTATTGGCTCGTTTTATTACACAATTTGACATCCCTGTCAATAATTACCCTATTGAAATACCAATAGATACAGACTTTGTCGATGGATTTGAATCCTTGAATCATCTAAGCTAGGATGATCGTTGCCGAGTACGGTTTATATTTCCTGGATTTGATATTAATGTCAAATGAAAAACTACAAATTCTTTATTTGATAAAGATTAAAGTATAGCAAAAGGAAGGAAGAAAAACATATAAATTTATAAAATAGACAGAATTTGAATTTATAAAATTTTATTTCGATTTTAATAATGTATTTACTTTAATTGATATTCATAAATCTCAAGTAAATAAATTATTTGTAACAAGAAGAAAACTTGATCCAATTCTGGCACAGAGTGGGACTTTGCTAATGTGGTAAATTGTAAGAGCCTCTGAAAAAATTAACTTTCTAGGTTAATAAGATCACATGCAAGAACGGCCTAAAGTTACGAATTCGGCTCTTTTCGTACAGCAATAATACCGGAAGTAGACGTCCGAGGTCAATATTATAGTATCAGCTGATAGCCAAGGTCAATGACCTTTAACCAACTGAAGGTCAAGGTGACCAAAAGTCAATGTCATGAGATATAAGCCTATGAAAACTTTAACCGGATGTTGCAAAAAAGCAAAAGCGAAATTAAAACATATCGGCTCAAACGGTTTCAGAGCAATTGAATGAAGCTACCAGAAATATGAGTTAAACATAATACATAATGGTGTACATGTTATAATTATGTATCACCAACCAATATTCAATCATTAATTGTGCCCTTGACATTGATACAGAACTTGGGAGTTGTCGAGTCTTGCCAATATATCGTTGCCAGGTAGAAGTTCCGTCTTTTAACTTATTTTATATTCAACTACATGTTCATGTAAAGGCAAAGTATGAATATTTTTGGTTTATTTCTAAATACCATTCAAGATTTCAAGGAATGGTTTTGTTACTGTTCCAAAATATTCCATTTAGAAATGTTTAGAAATATGTTAATTCACCTACCGTTCCTCTAGAGAAATAAACTAAGTGTAGCCTTACAGTGAACTAGAGTACTTACTGATAGACAGTATTTACTAATAACATCAAGTATTCAACACCATTTCTACTGTTGATATCCTAACAAACCGTCCTTAAAACTCAACATAGTAATAGTGCACTAGACGTAAAGATATCCCAGTCCTCAATCATACATACAAATGCCTACTGCTATACCAGGAAACTAAATAAAAACGCAATTAAATAGTCAGACCTATGTGGTTCTTGTGATTCCACTAAAAGATTGTCTTTAATGACGTGACTTTTGCAAAGTCTCTTATTTATAGTAGGCCTACAAACTGGATTTGAAGTTACTTGTCGCACCCTTCTTTACTCATTATTCAATTACGTAATTTTCATATTCTCATTGTGCAGTCATTTAGTGCAAAATATAGTTTTATATTATAGTGTGTGTAATAAAGTACAACTGTACACTGGATTTGAGGTTACTTGTAGAAAGGGATGTCAATTTCACAAATCCAAAGACGCGTTAATGAAGACTATCGCGAAAGATTGACAAAGTCTTGAAGTGAAATGTTATTGTGTTCTACATGAAATGAAAAACTGTATTTTACGTCCTCTTATTTTGCAAATCTCACGAATATCAACTATACCAAACCAAAAACTCAGTATCGTCCCGTTTGATTCAATCCATCAACCAATTACTATGATAAACAAAAAATAAAGCATCAGTATCCGCTGGAAGCGAACGTTAACTTGTCATCTACCAACAACTACTATTTGGATATCGCATCCTGGAAGCGAAAGTTAACTTGTCATCTATCAACAACTACTATTTTGCGATATCAGCATCCGCTGGAAGGGACATTAACTTGTCATCTACCAACAACTACCAGTTTGCGATATCAGCATCCGTTGGAAGCGAATATTAACTTGTCATCTATCAAAAACTACCGGTTTGCGATATCAGCATCCGCATGAAGCCTATGTTATCTTGTTATCTATCAACAACTACCGGTTGGCGATATCAGTATCCGCTGGGAGCGAACGTTAACTTGTTATCTATCAACAACTACCGGTTTGCGATATCAGCATCCGCTGGATGCGAACGTTAACTTGTCATCCACCTACAGTTACCTATTTGGCTATATCAGCATCAGCTGGAAGCGAACGTTAACTTGTCATCTTAACCTACAGCGATTACTCACTATTTTGCTTAAAAATCAGCATTCAGCTTGGAAGCGAACATTAACTTGTCATCTATCAACAACTACCAGTTTGCGATATCAGCATCCGCTGGAAGCGAACATTAACTTGTCATCTTCCAACAACTACCAGTTTGCGATATCAGCATCCGTTGGAAGCGAACATTAACTTGTCATCTATCAGTTTGCAATATAAGCATCCGCTGGAAGCGAACATTAACTTGTCATCTATCAACAACTACTAGTTTGCGATATTAGAATCCGTTGTCATCTACCAACAACTACCATAGAAATACCACTGGTACAATAGTGCTCAATACATCAATAGAGAGTGATATAGAAATACCACTGTTATTATAGTGCCTAATAAACCAATTGTAGAGTTACATGTACATTTATATAGAAAAACCACTGTTAAAATAGACTCAATACACCAATTGTAAAGCGATATAGATAATATTACAGTTAAAATAGAGATTACCTCTTATATTTGGCTGTATCTTAGAATGAGCCTGAAATTTAAAAAAAAAAAAAAATTGGCTAATAAGAGCATATATCATCATAATCCGATAAATTCACTAAAAACTTAGTAATTATTCATAAAAATACAATTGATTATTATTACAATGTATTATTATTCTGTTATTTTATGACACCAGGAAAGTTCACTTAAATATATACTCATATTGACTGTTCTTGAGAACTATAATTTATGTCCGTCCTAAGAAGCGGTATCACTTTAAATACTGATTTAGTCCACAGAACATTGTGAAATATAATGACTTTTTAATGCTAAATCAGACTTGATGTTAAAGTGATATATTCCGTATATTTCCTTGTATTTGCTTAAACAACTGATAGAATTTTCCACAAATTTAATGACAAAGCAAACTTTAAAGTCATGATTACAATCAGTGGCGTTTACAATTTCTTTTCATTTTACATATTAAAAAGAATGGTCTGTGGTAAATGTTGTAGTCACGGTTGGGCTCTTGCAGTGATGTTTCGTAGACGCAATGGTTATACTCTTCTTTATATACGATTAAACAAGCAGAAAGTCTTAAGTCAGAATTCTTATTTTTTCTAAATAGCTGACACTCACCTTGGACAATCTAATGACAACCAGCAATCTACAATGAGCGTCACAGGTAAAATAAAAATCCCACGCGTATCAGTTGGAGCTAAATCAATATCCTATATATAAGTTTTAAAAACTTATTAAATCTCTTGTCAAACCATAACTATGCATTATGAGCTGTAGGAATTCCCGTACTGTCAGACAGGTACGACATACACAATAAAATATATCCATTTTCATAATTCCTATTATAATACTACTTTCTCACGAGTTTTTACAACTAGTCTCCTTCTGCCTGCCAGACACAAGCCAGCGTCTGCCGAAATAATACATCACGTGATCAATATATATCGTAGTTTTATCTATCTACATGTGGTATACCGACCTGGCGGGTTGCTGGACACTTTGAGTAATTCTATACCCGCGATATAGTGGCCGAGTCTCTTAAAATACACAGCTGGACAGCAGTCTATTAAACTCTTATAGGTCATTCCAGAATCAAATTTTCAATGAAATATTGAAAAACGCAAACTTACTGTAAGGCGTTATAGAGTTTGGATGCATAGAGAATAGTAGGGACATCATATGTTTAAACCATTGAATAGGGTATATTTCTTTGCGCTCATGTACTTGATCACAGGAACATAGATATGTCCACTTAATACACATGTACTTGATCGGGAACAGATCTGTTCATCTAATACACATGTACTTGATCAGGAACATAGATCTGTTCATCTAATACACGTGTACTTGATCAGGAACATAGATCTGTCCATCTAATACACATGTACTTGATCAGGAACATAGATCTGTCCATCTAATACACATGTACTTGATCACAGGAACATAGATCCGTCCATCTAATACAATGAATCTATGTTTTTTCACCATGGGCTCAAATGTTAGCTTGTGTACTGGACCTAATTCTGACCTTATATTAAGAAATTTATGTGAAGGATGATAATTGACAAGAAATAAGGAATTTCATCAATAATTCCACATACCGCTGATAATCTTCCTGGAATTCCAATAACCTAGGGCAGAATGAAATCCTGTGGGGTTCATAATTTAGATAAATAAACAGACTGCTTGCATAAATAAACTGGCAACAATGATAGACAGAAGGATGGTTAAACTCTACTTCATTCTAAACATACAGTCACTCAGATACTAAACAGAACAGGTTTATGTAGAATACATATCTACCGTTGCTTTCTAGTACATTTTCAGTGCCCATTATAAAATAAACCCCGAATTCTACAATTTTATGAAAGGCCTGTCTTTAACCAACTGACGTTTGAAGTGGCTACGGACCAATGGTGATTAGTAACCAGTTACTATTCAACACAAAGCATTGGTAAAGGGTTAAAGCAGTGTTCACTAAGGTTAAGGCTAGTATGTAAAAAACCAAGACCTAAAATTATTATTATTACAAGGCTAAAAAAAAATAACAAATGCTCATTAAAGTGAATAAGAATGGACATAAAATTTAAGTTCTCAAGAATGGTCCATATGAGTACATATTCATCAGTGAACTTATATGGTGTCATAAATTAACAGAATTTCTGAAAAATCTGAATTTTTTTTTTTAAAACACTTAATGAAATTATTAAGAATTTTTCAATAATCAGATAAATTTTTATGGAAAATTACATTTTTTTTTTTGTTTTATCGGAATATATAATTTCTGTTTTATTATTTATGGCAGCGGGTATATGATGAAAATATACTCTAATTGGCAAGTTTAAAATGTTTAAAGGTTATGTTTATTCTAAGACACTGTATTTCTGACTAGTTCTCTCGAGTTTAACGACGGCTCTCAATTTCTATTAACTATGACAAGTTTTTTCTGTCGCCTCATCATTTTCTTGTCTATATGCCATAAATAATTCTTGCATGTATTTCCGTTTTTTTGTTGTTTGAAACAAGTACTGATAATTATCAGAAAACGAGTAACGTACAAATTCCAACGTGTTGTAACATCATTGTTTATAGGTAAAACAAAACGAACGTAAACATTTCAAAACGACTCGTTTAAAGACGAGGAAAGAGCATTATACTAGCGTTATAATCAAGATGCGAAACTGGTGTTTTTATAAACAGCCAAATATTTCTTTAGGATCGGGTTTCATCTTGAACATGTGCATCAAACATTGAACCGTTCAAAATTCAAGATAAGAATGCTACTGGCGGGTGATTTCAGAGAAGCCAAATCAATTGAGACTTAAAAGAGAGTATGAAGATTTTAACATAATCATCAACCAAACGCGGCCTGCTATTCAACCTGTCAAAACGAACAGCGAGTTGACACACTGATCAGTGGAATGGTCGGACGTTCCAGCTGGTTTCTATTAGATTTAAGAAATAGTGATTTAAACAATATTTATTTATTACAAATTAAACTATTACATAAAGATACAATATGGTTTTAGAAATAATTTTATTTTAATCTGTTACCAAATGGTTTACATGTCGTGGACTACTAGCATTTCTGACGTGATGGCAAGATTGTAGTCAAACTACCAGCAGACGAATCACAGAAGACACACTGTTTCGCTTTTGCTGAGAATGCATGAAGACACATGGATACAAAACACCATAATTTGTATTGCATTCTTGGGTATGTTTAGTTCAGGGGTTTAAAATTTTGATTTTTAATATTATTATTCCAATTTTAAACTTGATTTAAATTTTAATCACGGTTATTCAAAATTTATAAAAGGGGTTTTCCTTTTTCTATATCACTTCAATGAATTATAAAAGGGGTTTTCCTTTTTCTATATCACTTCAATGAATGAAGTAGAATTTATTTATCTTACAACATGTAACAGATTGTATTTAAATAATTCATAAATAATTAAATGTTATTTATTATGCTGATTTACCACAATCCGGCATCGAAAGATGAATACATACACGTGCTAAATATATTCACTAACCCAATTAACTACATTTTTATACGCCCACATGGAAAATGTGGACGTATATTGCCGTCGCCCCTGTCCGTCCGTCCGTCCGTCCGTCCGTCCGTCCGTCCGTCCGTCCGTCCGTCCACATTTGTTGTATCCACGATAGAGGCTACAGTTTTTATCCGATCTTAATGAAACTTGGTATACATGTATATATTGATGATATCTCGGTCAAGTTCGAAAATGGAAATTATCGCATGAACGGTTTTTGAGTTATTGCACTTGACTTAGTAAAAACGCGTCAAATTTGGTTTGTATCCACAATAGAGGCTACAGTTTTTATCTGATATTAACGAAACTTGGTATACATGTATATATTGATGATATCTCGGTCAAGTTCGAAAATGGAAATTATCGCATGAACGGTTTTTGAGTTATTGCCCTTGACTTAGTAAAAACGCGTCAAATTTGGGTTGTATCCACAATAGAGGCTACAGTTTTTATCCGATCTTAATGAAACTTGGTATACATGTATATATTGATGATATCTCGGTCAAATTCGAAAACAGAAATAATCGCATGAGCGGTTTTTGAGTTATTGCCCTTGACTTAGTAAACACACATCAAATTTGGGTTGTATCCACAATAGAGGCTACAGTTTTTATCCGATCTTAATGAAACTTGGTATACATGTATATATTGATGATATCTCGATCAAATTCGAAAAAAGAAATAATCGCATGAGCGATTTTTGAGTTATCGCCCTTGACTTAGTAAAAACGCGTCAAATTTGGGTTGTATCCACAATAGAGGCTACAGTTTTTATCCGATCTTAATGAAATTGGTATACATGTATATATTGATGATATCTCGGTCAAGTTCGAAAATAGAAATAATTACATGAGCGGTTTTTGAGTTATTGCCCTTGACTTGGTAAAAACGTGTCGAATTTGGGTTGTATCCACAATAGAGGCTACAGTTTTTATCCGATCTTAATGAAACTTGGTATACATGTATATATTAAGGATATCTCGGTCAATTTCGAAAATGGAAATTATCGCATGAACGGTTTTTGAGTTATTGCCCTTGACTTAGTAAAAACGCGTCAAATTCGGGTTGCATCCACGATAGAGGCTACTGTTTTTATTCGATCTTAATGAAACTAGGTATACATGTATATATTGATGATATCTCGGTCAAGTTTGAAAATGGAAATTTTCAGAGGATGTTGATGAAACTTGGTTGTGAGCATCGGAATTGATTAGGCCTCAGTCAAGTTTGAATTTGACAGTTTTTCAATGAATTGTTTTAAGTTATTGCCCTTGACTTCTTGGTAAAATTGCGTCAAAATTCTATTGTGGTTGCAATAAGAAGCTTTAATTTTCAAAGGATTTTGATGGAACTTGGTGTAAGCACCAGAATTGATAAGACATTAGTCAAGTTTGAATTTCTGACTTTTTTTAACAAATGGTTTTTGGGTTATTGCCCTTGACTTAGTAAAATTGCCTCAAAAATATTTGTGGGTACAAAATAAGGTACAATTTTTTAATAGATTTGATGAAACTTGGTATGAGTATTGAAATAGATAAGATGGTGGTCAAGTTTTAATTTGACAATTTTCCATGAACAGTTTTTGAGTTTTTGCCCTTAACTTCAATATTAATTCAGTGAATGTTTTTTGAGTTATTGCTCTATTTATTTTTCAAATTCAATGCTGCCAGTGGGCGTATGTTACCTTGCCTGGCAAGCTATCTTTATGTATTAATATTAAAATCAGGGGTTCGACAGATTTTATTGATATCGTGTTATTTTTTATGTTATTTTCAGTATTAAGGTTTATTACAACAATGATTGTTCATGTATCATTAATTTATTAAGCTTTCAATATGTATCAGATTGTATTTAAATCATGTTATGTATACAGTAGAACCTGCATTCAGAGACCACTCAAGGGAATATTCAAAAACGGTCGCTGAATGAACGTGGCCTCTTAAGAGAAGACCATTTCGTTTTGACATTTTGGAAATCAAAGGATCTAACTTTTACTCATACATGTGTATGATTAAACTGTTTTATGAAAAAAATAGAAATTGACTTAAACGGAATGTCAATATTCTCCATAATGAAGGCATAGCACCCTTTGTCGTCCCGTTCAATACAACCAGCAATAAAGCATGTAAGATAATTCATGCCCATTGTGATAATCTTCAGTAGAAATTACCCTCATGTCCTCACAAAATGATAGTTGTATATGAAAAATCAGAAATTTTTTTCAAAGCAAGCTAAACGAGATCTGTAAAAATATCAAGCAGATTTAGACCTTTTATCACAATTCCTCAATAATATATTTGTTCCACCCTAGGCTTGTTCCACCCACATCTGGGAGAATTAATCCTTCGTTTCTCTGAAACTTAATAAGAAACATCGAACTCCGTCAAAGTTAAAAAACATGTTTTTATATAAGTACATGGTTATCTTTAATTACCATAAACCCAAACTAGCCTTTGATGTTAAATCATATTACACTGTACGGGATTTAGAATTAATCACTGTAGATGAAAAGTTGGAAGTTCGCCATAACAAGTGTGAGAAGTCACGGAGTGTAGTGTGATATTACGATGTAAGATTAAGGAAAGATTAGTGAATATATACAGTTACACGTTATGAAGTTAGTCAAGAAGTGTTTCAGAGAACGGCGACTCACACCCCTGCTGGTAACTAGATGGCAAAAGCGGTGTCTGGAAATGAACAGTGGCTACACAATTTGTTTCAGGGGGATGGATGGGCATAGGGAATTCTGTCATTGTTTGAAATGATACAAAAGCTCGAGGGGCGGGGGTAGTTGGAAAGTCTGAAGATTCGTAACTGAACCCGGGTTGTAGCAGTCCTATCACCGAGTCGGGAAAGGACCCGTGCAATAACAGCCTGGAATTTTTTTGTCTCCTTTTCGCCCCGTACCTAATATTTCCTAGAAAGGTCACTGAATATCGATATTTTGGTTGTCCCTTTTCAGAATATCATGTAAGCTGGTCCTACGATTTCTCAAAATATATATTTTTATTTAAAAAAGAGTATCTCGGATAATACTACCATCTACATCTTGATCGTTTATGGAGGGACAACATGACAATTTATCAATTAACAAAGTTCGGAATATACAAAAGACGATCGTGTTTCAGAAACAAGAATTTTCAGTGTTCACAGGTCACCTTCAGGCATAATTAAAATGGAGAAAGGGTTGGCTCTCGATTGGAGAGTTCTGTTTTAAGATCCGACTGTTTTAATTCTGCCTTAGTGGAACAGTATCGAAGCTGATCTGATAAAAATTTCAATTAAAAAAAATATTTGATACAACATCCGATTGAATATATCAATTCCATCATTGCATCATCTGTTTTTGTAACGTTCGATTTTGGCCAGAATTCGAACAAACAAAACCGGTTTCATCAATCTAACGAAACTAGGAGTAAAGGGATATAACTCAGCTCAATAGGCTACAGACAACTAAATACATAGAACATTTTAAATGCAAATCCTGGCAAAGTCAAGAAAAATTCTCGGATTTTCAGCTCGGTTTTCCCTGAAATGTGATGCATATCTGAGGGACTGACATATAAGAGTGTCTAGTCGATGGGACAACAAACCGAGGTCCCATGGTGTGCATGTTAAAGATCCCTCGACAGTGTGTCAGTTGGAAATAAGATTAAGGTTATGCCGCTGTACTTGCAAACATTTCCCCCCTAATGCACATTGTTCGTCTTCATTTCTTCATAATTTCCAGAAGAGTAGGGCGTATATTGCATTTCATTTCATTTTCAATTCTATAGTTATAATATTTAACTTTGGTTGCCCCTTTTTCGAATACCATTTAAAGAGATACTTCGTCTTGGAATGAACAAAAAATCGAAATATTTTAAACTTAGAGATAAGAGCATATATTCACCAAAAAGTATACCTGCTGCCATAAATAAAAATCTAAAAATCTTAGTAATCTTTCAAATAAACACAACAATTAAACTGCAAGACCATCAACCTAATATAACCTAACCTGTAACATTACAATCTGCATGATATATTAAACCCTTGTGAGGTTCTATAGCACCGGGTTAGAGCATGGGTTCTTTCAAGGAGCTTTGGGTTCATTAAATCATAACGTCATTTGCTTGGATACGTTGAAAATGTCGATTTACGTTTTACATTTACATTGTAGCTAACATATTGAAGAGACTTGGTCGTGTAATTATGCAGAAACACCAGTTGTAGTTATTGGTTATTAGTAGACTTGAAAAATCAACGATTAACGCCTCATTAAAATAAAATAAATGCTAATAATAAAATATATCTAATTTATGTATTTATTTGACATCAATAAGACTTCTAGTTAAATTCCATTAAATAATTATCTCTTTTTATATCAAAAAACGAAAAATTGAAAAGAGGAACATTGTGTATTTGATGGTAAACAATGGGAACACAGGTGGCATTTGAAAATTAGTCCAATAATATGTGTCAGAATTCGCCCAATCTATGCTACTCTTGGGAGAGAGCTTGTCCCTCGCGACAGTGGGGTGAAGAAAAATGTCTTGACAAACAAATGGATTATATTCCCGAAGTTCCGAAAAGCGACCAATTTAATTACTGTAATTCAAAGAAAACTTAATTTTTGCTCTTTTGCCTTACAAGCTGTCTTTCACACTGGGTTATTAAAAGATAAAGTTTTACAAAGAGTCAACATTTGATATTGTGGCTGAATTCCCTTTTAATTAACATATTTAAGCAACTGGCTGTACGGTGAAAACTATCAGAGACTGGAATAAAGGCGGATGTTTGGCACTAAACGTTTCTAAGCTATTATTATCATCATTATTCCAGAACAGCAGGTAAGCGAGGAAGCGTTAACCCATTGAACCCCTTCAACTGAGCCACAGCACATCATGGATGAAATGCCCAAACAGATCCAGATGATCTATTGACTTATCTTATTTTTTTCTGCCGATGTGAGTCCAATATCAAAGAATATTACTTTAATATCGGGAAAATATTTCCTGATTTGGGTATCTATTTGAATAGATATATATCATTATCTTTTAAAATCCAGCTAGATTTTTATTTTTCGTAAATTTCGTTCGTTTACCTCGGAAAAGGTAAATAAGTTAATTTTAAAGATTCGATCGACGATAAAATTGGTACATTTAAAGGGATAATAGATCTTAGATTGAACATAACATTTGGAAATTTTAAACTTGGCCAATAAGAGCTCTATTCATCAGTGAATAAATACCCAATAAAGCAAAAAGGTATCCATATTTGCATTTTATTACTGAAACACTTAATAAATTGATTAAGTGTTTTAAAAAAAATACTTAGTGAGTTTCCAGATTTCAGGGTGTTCTGTTACTTTATAACACCAGGTAAGTTCACTTGTGAAAATTTTATGTTCATGCTAAGACGCAGTATTCCTTTAAGGTTGGTCTTGCCTTGGTCTAAAATTTGCATTTCTATGGGAGAAAAAAGCCGGTTACTAAGGTTAACAACCGTCTGCCCTGAACTCGGAATACCCCCCCCCCCCTCGCAATCAGTTTAAGTGGGCGACCCATTTAGTACATATACTTGGGGCAGTGGGGGTCATCCAGTGGACGTGATCCGAGCTTCGATCATTACTTTCTCACATTAAATGATTCATCTACTGTATATATAATCAAGCTATTAAGAAGTTCGTCTATAACAGTAAAGGCGTAAAACGAAGTTCACAGTAGCCTGACAAATCGGATTAAATTTAGCGTATCAATTAAAATGTAAATCTGAGATGACAGCTCAAGCATCACTTCCGGTTTGGATTTCTTCTTCTTAGGAAATTCTCATTAAACATTATAGTCAATATTTTCAGATTTTTGTCCTCATTTCAAATTTACACCGAATGTTGACTTGATGTTTTTATGGATGGCTGTAGTATGGTTTTATTTGTGAAAACAGGATTAGGCCGATTGGTAATCAAGGTTATAATCTTCTTGGGTCAATGTTTATTTTCATAGTTAGTCTATCACGATCCGTAATCACTTTAATACGATCTTATATAGATGACCATTTTAAATCCGATCGGAGTTCACATTACACAAAGAACATTTCTAAAAATTAATTTGTGAAAATAAAATAATAGTACAAATCCAGAATTAAAAGTCAAATGTACATACTTAAATTCATATGAATATTCCAAATAGAAAATGGAGTGAAAAACAATATTTAAAGATAACTGGACAAACCTGACACTATTGCGATTCAACAAATCTTGATTTGTGTATTAATTTGTAAATTCATTACAAAATCACGAAATTGAACTTTAACTTTTCTCGTCGAAAAATTTGAGCTAATCAAACTGAAAGTAGACTACTATATTTCATCAACATCCGCTTGACTGTCACAGCACACAAAACGATTGATTTTGTGTAGGATTATTATTTCACATGTAAAACTTTCACTATCTCAATAAAATCTAAAAGAAAAACTTCAGAGACCTTCTCAATCCAAAAATTAGTCACAACTAGGCATTAAAAAACCTAAAAAGAGGTTTTCGTAAGAAGCATAAAATAAAAGGTGTGATGGTGGAGTGGAGATACATGTATCAAAGATTGTCACTGACGAATATTATACTCTTCTCGACCTAGTTCGAGAAATCGTATGGTAATATGGTAAGAGGTAATGTCCCTTTAATTGTGTCCGTTGTTAACCCTGTGTTATTTACACCCCGTTTGGCTTCCAATCCCTAATCATCCTTTAACCCTCTTTCATCCTATCTATTTGTATTGATCAGTGTTGTTGTATAACTTTGTTTCCTATATATATGCTATATACAGTCCTATAGAGATTCACTGCACAGGTCGGAGTAACGACTTAATCGTGGACAACCTTGCACAACTATCACAGATATAAAGTTGCAATTTGTACTGAAGATACCAAGCCATCTGAAATTTAAACTTGCTACCTCGCAAACTTTAAATAAAAATATTGCCCATAGATTTATTGGGACATAATTTATAAAATTTACAACAACATGCATTTATAAAATGTTTTAATCGACAACAATACAAAAATATGTGCAATCGATTTGATATTTACATTTTGCCAGAAAACTAGTTCCATTGATACTATAAACCACGCCTTTATATGGACATAATCCTCGTTTACACTAGGTCGCTGAACCGTTCCGAGACCATCTTTTCGAAGTGGATCAGAATTGGAACCGTTCTGATGACGTACGACCGTAAACATTTCAAGAATCATCCGTACCGTATTTTTATGACTGCTCTCAGACGCGTACTAATGGAACTCTTTATGAAAGAGGTAAATATAGACGGCCATGTAAGCCGAATGAAAACAAAACATGGCTCCTGATGATGATCAAATTCCACGGGAAAAGGTCGGTTAATGCGCACGCGTTTACATTACAATAAAGTATCAGGTCTTGTCTGAGAACCGTTCTATGACCACCTCTTGGAGGTGGATCAGAATTGGAACCGTTCTGAGAACGCTCGACCGTTTACATTACACAAAATTCATACTACCGTTCTCAGAACCGTTCTAAGAACGGATAAATTTTGTAGAAAAAGGGTCACACAGTTTACCAGTGAAAAATCAAGTCGTCATCTTAATTTTTATGGACATGGACACATGTGGAATTAAAGGCTCAAATTGGATTTGATCAGCCTTTCTAAACATTCACGTTTCTCGGACTACGGTATGATTTATTAAACGGATTGCAAAGCTGTCCCTTCAAGTAAGAAGTCCATAAATATTACTTTAGTATTTTACGAGCCACGTGTTACACAAAAAAGCCATCTTTATAATGGTCATGATTGCTATTCGACATGAAAATACTTTTATGCTGTATGAGCAGATCAGATGAGATATATCTGTAAATAATGATATTGGATAGACTTTACTGCCGAGTTACACACAGTAAAACAATAGTTTTTGAGCAAAATTCATGATTCATAAACATTAACTTGATGCTCTTTAATTAATTCCTATTAGGGATTGGAAAGAGGTTTTCTGATATTGTTTTGTGTGACACTTATCAATTTTAACAATTCCACCAAAACTTAGTGATGAACTAAATTATCGCAAAATGTGCTTGTATAATATAAGGTCTTAGAGTGATTAGGCTAAGTGGGATTCCAGAAACCACACACGTCTAATTGTAAATTAAAATGGTGCAAATTGAACCTATCAGTGTCGTTAATATACATCAACAATTTATAAGACCTCTTTTCAATCCCTTTGAACACTTTCACACTCAAAATATACACGATCACACCGCAAGAGTAGTTTTTGAGCACAATTCGTGATTCCTAAAAATTATCTTGAAGCTCTCCACATGTCCTTCACTCCGAATCCCCCAATGATAACACACAGGACGTGAAGGCTCCCGAGGATATGTCAGGCTTGATTCACAGTCAGCGACTAATCTATATTAGTGTTTCACTTGTCTCATATCTATTTCTTTAGACCTTTCTTTAGAAAGTCAATAATATAGAAGACATATTTTTTCATTTGTGTTGATCAACTCAGGATCCGTATTTTGCTCAACCTAACGTTTTTTGATAACTCATCCAGTTTCTATTGTTTGAAACTCGGGTCAAATCTAGTACAACAGCGGCAAGATAGTTCCTTGATTTTTCTTCTGAAAGTGTTAGATAGCAAACAATAGAGAAACGGATTGAGAGCACTGTTAACATACAACATTAGAAACGCTATTGGTGGAAAGAAGCTGACTAAAAATGACGGGGTGGGGTAGAGTTCCCAGTGAATTAAAAACAATCGGACGTTATGAGGCAAGAACACATACAATGAACGATATCAGGATTACCAGTAACAACCTTATAACCTTACGACGTGATTTTAACGCACGGTTTGAATTCACACGGAACGTGGGTCTCCGACTGATCATGGAGCTTCTGTTAATCGGAGATCTGGAATCGGTAGAACTGTGTGCCTGTTCATCAACACAATGCTCTTCAGCTTTTGAAATTTTAGTCTCTGGGCTGCTATTGCCGACTTGGAATGAGTCATTTCGGGCACTTGTCAACCATAATGTGACTGATATTTTGCTGTACATAAATCCCATGATGACAACTGGTACAATATACCACATGATTACATTGAAGGTGTAATATAACTTCATATCTATTAGGTTATGTTGTAAGAAACAGAATTTATCATATCCGCCATCAGGGGCCTGGATCACATACAAATCAAATACAATCAATTGTGGAATGTTGTATACACTGGCCAGTAACCATATGGAAACCTGCAAATAGAATTTAAATTTCATTGAGATTTCGTTGTATTTTGAGTTTAATGTCATGTCTTACCACTGCAGAATGAGGAATGAGAGATGGGAAGGGGGGGGGGGGTCGGTGATGGAGGGGGGGTCAATGACAAGCAGTGTGCAACAAAGAAAATATTGGCAGGACAACTGCATCAATTAAAAGAGTATCAATAGACCGTTTACTGTTCACGTTAACAGCGAATTTAATCGATCATTACTGTTCACTTAAAAAACGAATACAACGGATCTTCACTGTTCACTTAAAAAGCGAATACAACGGATCGTGAGTGTTCGCGGTATTATTATTATTATAACAAATCCCCCCAAATCGATTTGAGTCCAAAAAAAGCGAATTCAACGTCTTGTTACCGCTCAGTGCTGAAATGATAACAGCTCAATTATTAAAAACCCGTTAAAATTTACCCCCTGAAGAGAATTGGTAAACAAGAAACGGAATAATTTATTGTGCTTAAATCATTTTCATCTACGTTACGTGAAATTGGTCTCATTATTTGTATTTCTATGGTAAATATATCGTATTTCAGCAACGAAATTACATGTAGAATGATAAAAAAACAAAACAAAAAAACATTTTATGACAGAAGTAAATTAAGCAGAAGCAGATTAATAAATGTGATATTGAACTCCCACTCTTTTTCGCCTTTTAACAGTTTGATTTAATATTAGATGATTTCATCTGTACCTTATTGTGCTGAATATTTTCGAAATTAAACTTATTAACTATATGAGTTCAACTATTTGTCTCGACTGATCAATAAAAACATACTGAAACACCCTTTTACAGTTTGTAACAGTATGAAAATATATTAGAGATAATTGTCTTCAAAATGTTCATAACAAAAATTCTTTTTGAACGACATTGACTCAAATGTACAGGATGGAGAGGGGGTAGGCTATCTTATTAGCTATCTACGCAGTTCAATAATGAACGAAAAAGAGAAAGTAAAAGTAATTTACACTACATACCTGGGCAAGAACTAATCTACGTGGGGTAAATATCTGATTTGCTTGTAGAGGAAACATGGTGGCCACAAACCGCTCTACTGATATCACAGTCAATAGTAATATCGATGTCATGTAACTCATACCTTGTACAAAATAATATACCTTACACATAACCTGAAATTATATAATATACTTTACACATAACCTGAAATAATATAATATACTTTACACATAACCTGAAAATAATCTTTACACATAACCTGAAATATATAATATACTTTACACATAACCTGAAATTATATAACCGCTACTACTGATATCACATAACCTGAAATTATATAATATACTTTACACATAACCTGTACAATTATATGTAATGTACTTTACATATAACCTGAAATTATATAATATACTTTACACATAACCTGAAATTATATAATATACTTTACACATAACCTGAAATAATATAATATCCTTTACACATAACCTGAAATTATATAATATACTTTACACATAACCTGAAATAAAGTAATGTACTTTACATATAACCTGAAATAATGTAATGTACTTTACATATAACCTGAAATAATATAATATACTTTACACATAACCTGAAATAATATAATATCCTTTACACATAACCTGAAATTATATAATATACTTTACACATAACCTGAAATTATATAATATACTTTACACATAACCTGAAATTATATAATATACTTTACATATAACCTGAAATAATATAATATACCTTACATATAACCTTAAATAATGTAATGTATAAATAAGAGATATTATCTTACTATTATTGACTCATGACTTACATTACTTTCTTACACTTTCTTTTACCTGCTCATTTTTAAAATAATTTTGGATCTATAGTTGAAATTTGATGACTGAAATAACACTTTCTTTCAGACTGTGTGAGACCATGAGATGTACAAGTGGAAGGGTAATTTTAAGATTCACTCCTTTGTGTGATTGACTGATTAGCAGATGTTATGGTCTACTTTCATTTTACTAAATGCATGTTTTTTTTAAGTTCAAGATATATTCATTTTTTTCATAGAAGGTTGAATATCGTGATATAAGTTGGAAACAGATGGCAAATGTATTACCGGTTTTAATCCGTCTCCTCCAGAGAATCTTGAAATGCAAGCAGTTTGGGTTTAAAGTCAGTTGTCTTTATACTCCATTTCACGGCGAGTAGTGTTAGAATACCTTAACTATTGGAGAATTTACAAATATCATTCTCTGCCAATATTAATATTATTAGTTCATCTCACTGGTTAATGAGTTACGAGTTGCGTCCCTTAGTTCATTTCTCCGAACAAATAAACGAGTCCTTTGTCGTTTTTATGTCAGATAAAACAATTTCCGTCAGAAATTCCTTCGGGATTCGGTATATTATAATTAAGATTCTCGTGCCTTTTTTTTCATTTTCGGGGAAGATTTTGATTTCGGGGAAGAGAGGGATTCTTCCAAATGTACAGAAGAAAAATAAAACAAATACATAAGACAATAGAATAAACGGTCTGGAACCGAAGTTCTTCTGGACATGGACACAATGCGAGTCAGTATTATATAGTTATATCTTACCAGACCTACTTATAGAAATATCCAAAAGTACAATCCTTTCGTTTGAATTCTGTCAGGAAGTACATGGAAATATTTGCTTGAATTTTTTATTGAGAACATAAATCATACTAAAGTTGATGTTTGAATAGTTTATGATATTTTATTGTGAATCTCAGACAAATAAATGAAATTGCCTACTTTAATGTAATACATTTATAAAAGATCTATAGAAATATATAGTTCTTGCCTAATGGATCTATATTATATACTTGAGCAATATGTCTGAGGATAATCCATATTACACTGTCGGAGTGAATAATGGGATGTGGGTTATATGAAACTCTTTCTTAGTCCGAAACTATTACTTTAACTTTGACTTTAATCAGCTCTCTTCGTCTCTCATTGCTATATTGAAAAAAAAGTATTCTATAATTCGTAGAATAGCTACAGAGGTTGTCACTGGGCCGTACCAGGGCCTGGGATTAAAAATTACAATTTTAAGATTAACCTAAAGGCTCTACTCGTGGCTTTCGTTTTCTCTCATTTGAGACACGTCATGAAATAACTTTAGTATAAAACCAAAGCTTATCCATTACTTAAGTACATATTTCACCCAATTTCACTATATTATGTAGATCTCCAAGTGGTCAAATCGACCAATCATTACGGTTCTATAAGAAATGCTTTGTTAATATGATAACACGCAAGAAACTCGGGAAAATCATACGAGTACGTTCAGCTTCTCTCTCGTATATAACATATTGATTGGAACCAACCGCCTTTACGATGTAATTTGGAAAAAGTAAACTACGGCCTTTCCAATTTATCACCAACAGTAGTTTGGACTAGAAGTTAACGTAATCGTGTCAATCAGTAACCCGCTTTCATTGTCCCAGAAGAAATAATAAACTTTCTGTCGTGATTTTCCATTACTTAAATGTTACATCTCTTATATATTGTTCCCAATGGAAGAACAGATTCATTCAAACACTAGAATTAGATCATTATTCCTTATTGTAGAGGCATTGTCTTAAAGTCTTTTTAAAAACAAAAACGCATTATATTAAAATACTTGGTTTTGTACAGATTCATCAGTTTTTGTTCAAATGTTAGAATTGTTCCGGGTATTTACCTCTATTTATTGTAACGGGGGATCGATTTTGGTTTGTGATCGTCAATTGCTTTTAATATTTAACTTCTAAATTTATGATTCTTAAAAGTGCTTCTTGAACAGAATAGAGAAAGTGACGATGAACCTAAATATTTGTCCTAAATTACACTGACAATAGTGAAATAATCAAAAAGAGTTCACCTGACACAGTCATTATCTGTTTTTGAAATTGATTTGAAAATGAAGATAGCAATAGATATAAAATTATCATGTCCTAACTTAGCTTCTTGAACAGAATAGAGAAAGTGATGATAAACCTACCTTTCCCAGCAACCATACTGGTGATAAGAATGTGGAGAGACTTGGTAAAACACAGAAAATACCCACACTCAGGTCAGCCACGGCGAGGTTCGCCAGGAATACATAGGGTCGCGTTCTCATCCGGGCATTTCTCAAAATTATTATCAATACCAGCGAGTTACCTGAAACACAATTTGAGATGTTACCATAGCTACATATCTGATTCAAAGAAGTGCCCGATTTTACAAAGTACCATTTAGCCGTATTATGCTTGAATAAGGAATTACTGGACATGATCTTGCCAGTGGGGAACAGAGAGGGCACCCTCTTCAAAACCACAAAAAGGGTTGTATTTGCAGACTAAGTCATTGGTTGGTGATTTTATATGTGGTGCCTTGGTCACCTAGTTTCTGTTTTCGTGTATGCTTTCACCTCGTACCTAAATTTTAATAGACCATGAACGTTACTGTGTAAAAAAGAGCAACTTTAGGTCACAAAAATTCATTTCATTTCATTAATCCAATAAGATTTAAAACATTCGTTTTTTGAAAGTATGTTTGACAATTTATTATCCTTTAATATCATTTCCTAAGAACATAATTTACTTTCAAGTCCATTAAAAGTGATTCTTCGAGCTTTTCAAAAAAGTACAGTTATCTTAAACTAATATACCGTATCTAGTGTTTGTCATCCCCGAAGCCATGTAATTTTTTAAGAGATATATGGCTTATTAAAATGAGAAACTTCTTGCATTGAAATAATACTATTGAAAGATCTAGTTCAAATTTCTTAAGAACACATTAATAAAAAATTGCACTTTAGAAAAACAATGATTTCAGCACACACGTAAATTGTTAGAAAATGATAAAAAGTAGGCAATTTTCCCGTCATAATTTCACCCTTAATATACATTCGAAATAATTCATATATAAATGATGGAAATAACACACACTAAACTACATATTGTTCTTACATGGAAATAACACATACAAAACTACGTATTGTTCTTACATGGAAATAAATAACAGTAGGATATCCAAAACTACGTGTGGTTCTTACATGGAGATAACACACACTAAATACGTATAGTTCTTACATAGAAATAAAACACTAAACTACGTATGGTTCTTACATGGAAATAACACACACGAAACTACATATGGTTCTTACATGGAAATAACACATACAAAATTACGTATGGTTCTTACATGGAAATAACACACATAAGACTACGTATGGTTCTTACATGGAAATAGCACACACGTATGATTCTTACATCGAAATGAAACACACGTAAATATTTAAATTTTTAGCTCAATAAAATATATAACAGTAGGATATAAAACTCTGTTTGTATGACGTACATCCATAAATAACAGTAGGATAAAAAACTCTGTTTGTATGTCTTGCGCCCAATAAGATACATAACAGTAGGATATAAAACTCTGTTTGTATGACGTACATCCATAAGATACATAATAGTAGGATATAAAACTCTGTTTGTATGACGTACGCCCATAAGATATATAACAGTAGGATATAAAACTCTGTTTATATGACGTACGCCCATAAGATATATAACAGTAGGATATAAAACTCTGTTTATATGACGTACGCCCATAAGATATATAACAGTAGGATATAAAACTCTGTTTGTATGACAAACACCGAATAAGATATATAACAGTACGATATAAAGATCTGTTTGTATGACATACACCGAATAAGGTATATAACAGTAGGATATAAAACTCTGTTTGTATGACGTACATCCATAAGATATATAACAGTAGGATATAAAACTCTGTTTGTATGGCGTACGTCCATAAGATATATAACAGTAGGATATAAAGATCTGTTTGTATGACGTACGTCCATAAGATATATAACAGTAGGATATAAAACTCTGTATGGCGTACGTCCATAAGATATATAACAGTAGGATATAAAGATCTGTTTGTATGACGTACGTCCATAAGATATATAATAGTAGGATATAAAACTCTGTTTGTATGACGTACGCCCATAAGATATATAACAGTAGGATATAAAGATCTGTTTGTATGACGTACGTCCATAAGATATATAACAGTAGGATATAAAACTCTGTTTGTATGGCGTACGTCCATAAGATATATAACAGTAGGATATAAAGATCTGTTTGTATGACGTACGTCCATAAGATATATAATAGTAGGATATAAAACTCTGTTTGTATGACGTACGCCCATAAGATATATAACAGTAGGATATAAAGATCTGTTTGTATGACGTACGTCCATAAGATATATAACAGTAGGATATAAAACTCTGTTTGTATGACGTACAACCATAAGATACATAATAGTAGGATATAAAACTCTGTTTGTATGACGTACGCCCATAAGATATAATAACAGTAGGATATAAAACTCTGTATGACGTACGCCCATAAGATATATAACAGTAGGATATAAAACTATGTTTGTATGACGTACACCAATAAGATATATAACGGTATGATATAAAAATCTGTATGACAAACACCGAATAAGATATATAACAGAAGGATATAAAACTCCGTATGTATGACGTACGCCCATAAAACTTTATGACGTACGCCAAATAAGATATTTATCAGAAAAATATGAAGGAAAATATCAAACGATGATGTTAATAGGATTAGATTCCCATTCAGACAAGTTATTAACATAAACACATAACCGAGATGTTAAGAACAAAGTCCTACACCACCAGATTACAATTCAGGTTAATAGGTTACCCGTACTCAGTCTGTCTGCGAGGGTACTTCAGTAATCACAAAATTAAGGCCCTCCATGATTATATAAAACGCCTAATGTTAGTGAAATGCCAGGAACCTCAGACTTCTGATTGAAACTTGGAATTGTTGAAATTGATGCATTAAGTGTTCACGATACATATAAACAATTTATCAGGACACAATTATATGGATAACAACTACTTTATTAAATAATTTGCGATGTTTCAACGAGGATACTCCCGTCTTTATCAAGCAATGATACAAAATAACAGAGAAGAGGGAATATATATAGCACATGATGATAATTAACAGTTAACAGGTGAAGATGTTCTTGTATTCTTAGGTTTAGTGGTCTTCTTGTTTCTCCAATATATTCCTGTTCACATGAGCATGTTATTTTGTAAACGCATCCTTTAGGTGATGGAGGGATGGTGAGTTGAAGCTTGCCATTGGCACCAAGTATGTCTTTGATCGATCTTCCTGACGAGAATTGGGTTTCGATATTTACAAAAAAAACTAATTATAATAAATTCGTTTTTTAAGGAATTATTTTCCATTTTCCACAATTTCAATTGCTATTCAGTGTTAGTATTTGGAATGAAAAAACTGAAAACGAAAGTAATATTCATAAATGAATAATTATTATACACCTAACAACTATGGATGACATTAAAAAGCAGTAATAGAGTGAAAGTAAGATGTGCCACTAAAATACCTTTCAGTTCATTTCAAATTCCTTTAACCAGAAAGTGTGAATATCACAGATAAGTTGGCGGTTTAAAAAACAGGTTTGACATTTGTGTAATTTTTGGGTGTTGATTTGGGTCTTCAATCAAATTTCTTAAAAGTCTTCAAGCAACAGAAATGTACCAAAATCGTACTATTCCATTCAGATTTCCATACGAGCAGTTTCACTTTCTCTTTATAATTACATTTATTTTCTATATTTCCCAGATTCTGAAGAACTGACGGGTCGTCATTTTTATATATTTATAATTCCGGGAACACTTGGTATTGAAGGCTCAAATAAACTTTGAACTGTGAACAATTATTACTGATTAGTTTAGATTAAAAATTCCCGTTTCTGAGACAGTAAGATTGGTCAAACGGAAGGAAAATCTATCGTTTTAAATGATAAAAGCAGTCTATAACCAAGAGCATTCTAATCTTGTTACCTAGACTTCCCTTCATGGAGGCGTAAAATATAATCATTAATTTTTCAATGGCCGCTGGGCAGTACAAATCTTTCTTTCATACCAGCCATTTTTTCTGCCAGGCATTTCTGGTGTATTTTCAATTCATTCCAAAGTGTTGTCTACTGCTGCACTAATCGACCGATACAAGATTTACCTGCTGTTGTGTAACATGGTAGAAATGTTGATAAGACAATGGTTCCACTTAAAATATGACATTAATGAATTGTTGTGTAAAGGGAGATTAGGTAAAAGGCAATCATCTCAACAAATCATTGATCTGTTTTATAAACATACACGCATTGGGTATCGGATTGTGAATCCTCCTGATAGTTACATCTGTTATCCGCTAATGTCAGTCACTCTTAACCTTTTGGAAATTTAGTTTTTTTTTTGTTTTTTTTTTAAATAAAAGCAGAGGTGGACGAATAGCTTCATATCAGCAACACTTTTAAATTGTAATAAATTTTTGTGATTGAACTTTTGTTTGGTGTATACCATCTGCTGCTACTGAAGGATCAATATTTTATGATTTTCGTTTGAAAACTAATATTCCCAAAACACAATGTTTGTCTTCCTTTATTTCAGCCTAAACTAAAAACTATTTCCTCCCGTTAATGGAAGCATTCGTAGTAAACTGAAGTCAACCAAGTCAGATATCTCCCGGATCGTTTATTGATAATACAACTAAAATAATAATCTTCTAATAACCGATGCAACCTCTATTTAATATTAAAGCCTTCCGGCTGAAAATAGCCAGTTATCAAAATCAATGGGTAACAACATGTTCAAGTAAATATTTTATACTTCTCTAATATACCTATAACATATTTTTTTAAACTAGTATCGGCCCTCAGTAGTAAAAAACAAGTCATTTTCACATTGCCAGGCACAGACAGACATCTAATAGGATATTGCGTCTTAGCAACAACATAAAATTCAACTTGATCAATTAGAGTATATATTTATCAAATCAACATACCTGTTGCCATAAATAACATAACAATACAAATAAATATCTAAAAGCTTAGTAATTATCCATAAAGATGCATTTCAATATTTAAAAAACGCTTAATAAATTGATTAAGCGTTTTTCAAAAATGCCTTAGTTTAGTGTGTTTTCCAGAGTTTTCCAGGGATTCTGTTATTTTATGACACCAGGTAAGTTCACTGATGTAAATATACTCATATTGACCATTCTTGAGGACTTAAATTTAATGTTCATTCTAAGACGCAGTATCACTTTAAGAAATACTCAAGATTTTCACGTTTTTAATTAAATTAGGAAGAAAGAAGAAAAAATGAAAAAGCATTCAATTAGTTTTTTTTTTTTTTTTGTTTTTGTTTATTGTCTGGAGTCTTTAGATATTCCTTTTCAAACATCTTTATAAAAAAGTATAATAGAAATTTTAAATACCTGTAATACAATATTCAAAACCCTTATGTTTAATAGATTACCAAGGTAACTAACCTCATTAGTTAATTAATATTATCTTTTATCTTCCTCCCTTGACACTTAGAATAAAAATTCATTGTATTTTTCCTTTTCAAAACACAATCAATTACAAGAACGTAACTGATAGTATCAGGTCTTATAACTCATTAAAGTTACCAGTATTATTTACAGAGCTAAACATAATACGTTTAGTTCGTCTACAATTTTACCAATTGTCGTCGATTTAAGCCACAGTTCGGAGAGCAACTTTCTGGTAAGCAACTGTCCGTACCCCTGGTCTGTATCGGTGTATAGAGCACTTTCAGATTGCCCAACCGATTTGTCTACATTGAGGCTACAGTGCAAACCTACATAATATACTTCCCTTCCTAAAGTGCACGAGCTAATTTGCTACCCGGTGCCCCTGTTTATTTGTCATGGTTGACTATCCAGCACGTAAACAGTGACAGTAAAATATAAATTGAAGATAAAAAAAAGGTAATAAAATGAAAAAAAACATTGGTTTCCAATTAACGAGTGGTGAAGGTCGTCTATATTCGTATTTAATGAGCGAACGGTAAACTTCCTTCTTCACGGTGGCTTTATTTTTTTTTTACAATAGCTTATAGAGATAGTATTGAATTATTCGATTGAACATTTCATACGAAACAAATGCCATGAAAAGAAATGACATAAAATGAATCTGCGTTCGGCTTATCCTTCACGTAACTGGTCTCCTACTAACAGAACGAGATGGCAATTATTCGTATGAAACAACCGTCCTGACCAAGATACCCCAAATTAACAAACCTAGTTGACCGCCATGTAATCAATAGACACTGTTCTTGTATGAACATCGCATCTGTATACATTAAACCTCGTCTGAGTACAGTATTTTTTTTATCGCAGGTCCTGATTGGCTGTATCCATTTGATTACACATGTAGTTCATAAATCGATGCAATATCAAACTTCCGCAATTCGAGAAAAATGTATAATGAAGTTTGTAATGACTTGTCATCGTGAAAATAACTTGACATGAAACTTTTCCATCAAAATAATACAGAGATTGTAAATATAGCTGTATGGAAGATGAAGGGGTTATCAAAATGCTTAGAGTGTAGATTATTATTATTAATGCTAGAACATAATAATATATCTTGCGTGTAACTATACATAATTACTAGTTGTCGCGGGTTTAAAACATGACATATTATATCACACTGTAAATGATTAGCACATTAGATTTTCTACATTCTAAGGTGGCAATCAACCAGAAGGGTAGCAATCTAAGCAGTGGGTTGGCAACACAATCAATAAGGTTGCAATTTAAACGCCGAGGTTTTCATCCAACTAATAGGGTGGCAATCTAATCTGAGCACCTGAAAGGTGTCTATCGATACAGAAAGGTGGCAATTCGAACAGAAAGGTGGCAACCCAAACAGAAAGGTGGCAACCCAAAACAGAAAGGTGTCAACCCAAACAGGAAGGTGGCAATCCAAACAGAAAGGTGGCAATCCGAACAAAAAGGTGGCAATCCAAACAAAAAGGTGGCAACCCAAACAGACAATGGCAATCTTATCAGGCAACATAAGTAGGAAGACGTTAACGCAAACAGGAAGGCAGGAAAATGACAATAAAGACCAAATGTGAAAATCCAAACAGAATGTTGGCTAGTCAAACAGACAGATGACAATCCTAACTGGCAATACATGTACAAGCAGGATGATGTCAACCTAACCAGAAATTTGGCAATCGAAACTGAATGGTGACCATCCAAAATTGAAATGGTGACCATCCAAACAGAATAGTGACAATCCAAACAGAATGGTGACAATCCAAACAGAATGGTGACCTTCCAAACAGAATGGTGACCATCGAAACAGAATGGTGAAAATCGAAACAGAATGGTGACAATCGAATCCGTAATGTAACAATCCAAACAGAAATGTTACAATCCAAACGGAAAGATGACAATCCAAACAGAATGGTGACCATCGAAACAGAATGGTGACAATCCAAACAGAATGGTGAAAATCCAAACAGAAAGGTGACAATCAAAACAGAATGGTGACAATCCAAACAGAAAGGTGACAATCCAAAATGAATGGTGACCATCGAAACAGAATGGTGACAATCGAAACAGAATGGTGACAATCGAATCCGTAATGTAACAATCCAAACAGAAATGTTACAATCCAAACAGAATGGTGACAATCCAAACAGAAAAGTGACAATCAAACAGGAAGGTGACAATCCAAACAGAAAGGTGACAATCCAAACAGAATGGTGACAATCCAAACAGAATGGTGACAATCCAAACAGAATGGTGACAATCCAAAAACAGAAAGTGACAATTCAAACAGAACGATGAACAGCATCGTATTATTTTGATAGATACTGATATTATATAATGATTTTGATTGATTACAATGTTGGGTAACTTGAATAATAAGCTACTGGGTACTATGAAGTCCCGAATTATCATGACCACTTGAGAAATATCGCATTTTTCTCAGGGATATGTTCTGATTATCACCATAGTAAACATTTTAACGGTCGCAAAATTTGTTTTATAACTGGTAAGCTAGTAGAATGAAAAGGTTTTCTGTATGATGGGAATAAATGTACTGTAACGCACCCAAAAGATAAAATTAAAAATAATAAAGCAAAATCTGAACCACTAAAGATTAATTCCTGTTTTGATGAACCTGATACTAATACATGGATTGAAGGGTAATTAGTGGTCAGGAATCACCGGGAATAAAGAGCAGATTACATGGCAGTATTTAATCTACACAAACAATATATTGACGTCAAGAATCCTGTTTAAGACGTATTAATCAAATAATTCCAAAATACGCCAGAAACAAGGAAAAGGTCAACAAACATGACAGACGGATATGGAAGAAGGGAGTTTTACATCCTACTTGTCCTGTGTGGACACAATGTGAAAACTTTGGCGATGAATGAGGCATTGGCATCGATATCCAACTAAGAAAGAAAGATACAACACTATTTTACAAGGATATCAACTTAGGTTCATAATTAATGATTCCTTGTACCGAATCTCTTTCCTTAGATTTTACCCGGTCGAGTAATCTTTAAATTGAAAAGAGGATTTCTAAAACTTTTATCGCCAATTACCCTTGTATCACGTAATGTCCTTCTTGATTGGTGGTGTCATCAAACGCATAGTTTTAGTGGACTTGAAATAAAAACAGCATTATGGAAATTTGAATAATGCAAATTGATGCTGCCAGTGTTAGAAAATGTCTTTACAATCGCTTTAACTAATCTTCCTGATAGATTCTAATATAGTTTGTCCACGTAGGTTAAAGTGTGTATTTGGTATCGGGTTATGAACTTAGGTTGTAAGGTTAATAATAACCCCTCGCCTCTACTATATATTTCTTTCATATGTTATTCTGGTAGGCCGATTATAGCTGATCATTTGGTGCAGAAAAGTAGGACGTAAAACTCCGTTCATTTCATTTTATAGGTGATATGTCTTTAACGCCATTTAAAGATAAAGAGTAGAAAATATTCACCAAATGTCAATGTAAATTGTAGAAACGTCGTGTACAATAACTCATGATTAGTGTACTAGTAGAAGTCTCTTGTGACGTCATTCCATTGTTCTGTCGGGATTAATTAAATTATCTCATATAATCAAGGGAGATAATTATTTAAATCCCTATAAAGTTAAGCCCTAATTACAGTGTAATTATATATTATTATATATGGTGGTAAATGACCAGTTATTAACCTCCAACGCGTTTAACTCCGAAATACCATGAAAGAATATAGTCTTGCTCAATGGTCACTGGCTAAATTAACCACGTTTGTTATTACGAGTTAACCCCCTTTGCAAGAAATAATGTACAATGACGTATAAAGGGCGTTTATCAGCATTGTAACTTATTTTCTCCGAACTGTTTAAATCTTGGTCATTAGATAAATTTGCAAAATAAATAAAAAGAGGTTAAATAGTCTCGAAGGCACGAGTTGTGATCCTTTTGTTTCATTATTATTCATTGTTTTTCCTAACAATAAAAAGAAATGAGTTTTTGTTGGTTTACATGTCAGATAAACTTTCCCTCGGGTTTCTTTGTGGTATCTAAACTCCCGGAAAATCCCTGTGCTCAATTTTAAATATTATTAAATCCCGAAATCGCTTATCCTATACTTAACTTATGATAACAATATAAATCGTTGAAACATTGTAGGCCTATACAATAAAATCGGGAGAAGTATATCATACATTCTTGTGATAATAAAGTAAATTGTTCAAATGCTGTGTACATAACAGGTGTTATATAAACTCCTATGCCAAGTATGTTACAAGATCCCTTTAACAAACAGTACGGTTACAATATCTCCTGTACAAGCGGTACGGTTACAAAATCCCTTTTAACAAGCAGTACGGTTGCAACATCTCTGACAAGCAGTACGGTTACAAGATCCATTTTAACAAGCAGTACGGTTGCAACATCTCTGACAAGCAGTACGGTTACAAGATCTCTGAAAAGGAGTATGGTTACAAGATCCCTTCCATAAGCAGTACGGTTACAAGATCTCTGACAAGCAGTACGGTTACAAGATCTCTTCCATAAGCAGTACGGTTACTAGATCTCTGACCAGCAGTACGGTTACAAGATCTATAACAAGTCGTACGGTTACAAGATCTCTAACGAGCCGTACTGTTACAAGATCCCTTTGACAAACAGTACGGTTGCAATATCTCCGATAAGCAGTAGGTTACAAAATCCCTTTAACAAGCAGTACGGTTACAAGATCCCATTAACAAGCAGTACGGTTACAAGATCTCTAACAAGCCGTACGGTTACAAGATCTCCAACAAGCAGTATGGTTAGGAGATCCCTAACAAGCAGTGCGGTTAAAATATCTCTGACAAGCAGTACGGTTACAAGATCTCCCACAAGCAGTACGGTTACAAGATTCCTTTGACAAACAGTACGGTTACAATATCTTTGACAAACAGTACGGTTACAATATCTCTGATAAGCAGTACGGTTAAAAGGTCACTAACAAGCCGAACGGTTTCATGATCTATGACAAGCAGTACGGTTAGAAGATCTCTAACAAGCAGTACGGTTACAAGATCTCTGACAAGCAGTACGGTTACAAGATCTCTGACAAGCAGTACGGTTACAAGATCTCTGACAGGCAGTACGGTTACAAGATTCCTTTGACAAACAGTACGATTACAATATCTCTGACAAGCAGTACGGTTACAAGATCTCTGACTAGATCTCTGACAAGCAGTACGGTTACAAGATCCCTTTGACAAACAGTACGGTTAAAATATCTTTGACAAGCAGTACGGTAACAAGATCCCTTCCATAAGCATTGCGGTTATAATATCCCTTTTACATGAAATACGGTTACAAGGATAATTATGTAACATTTCTTCTTTAGATTTCTTTCAACTATATTCTTTTCGATTTTGAAATTTATTGGCGTGAGTAAAATGAAAAGAATCAGACATAACACCCAAAGAAAAAAACATCGAGATCTTCATTTTCATCCGATGGTGGAGGGATCGAGTAGGGGCCATTGTCGGGAGGGGTCGGAAGAACACTACCATACAGATAAAATATTTGAAACTTGAGGAGGGGAGGGAAACCCTTCCCCTATAGAAAAATATTACTTACCCACACAGCAACAAATAAAGACCAGTATATAAGACACTATAAACATGACTCGTATAAAGGGAACATTCATCGGATTGTGAAACACAAAAGCTTGGGTCGGTGACATTGTCATGTTGTTTTCTAGCGAAAAATTACCACTTAAAGACATATTTCTTTCCTTTTGTCTACTCTATTACTTCTTCATTATTACTTCTAATATTGCTTTTAAATGTCTAAAATCTATAGAAAAACAAGTTGAATAAGTAATATTGCGTTATTCCTTATTATATCCTAAATAACATCGTCAAAATCCAACACGGTCAATTTTCCTGGTCGAGTCTCAAGTTTTATTTCCAAAACAGACTTGCTAATTATCTGTCCGCAAATTCAACAAATCGATGAATGTACATCTGATGATATCCTCCGTGAACTTGACTCTTGGGGTTTCCTTAGTTTAGTTTTTTAAACAATATAGCTTGCGAAGAGAAATAGTAGAAAATTTGAATAAAACACGAATAAAAGCTATAAATTCTCTGCTTCCATCATACATATATATACAATTCTCCGAATTCACTTCTTTTTATCGGCCTTGATAAATATTTATAATAATTTTTGTAATATGTTGTAGATTTGGACACGGTAACGGAATTGTAAACTGCCAATTCTTCAGCCTGTTTCACTCATCTGTTCTTGGCCGAACTCTGGAATTTTCACGTTAACGCAAACATTATTAATCATTAACTTATTTCTATATATTTCTGAGGTACTATTCCAAAATGTTCATCCAGAATATTGTAAATAAAGAAGCCCTTTTCACAACACCAAACTTCCGTAGCTGTATACACTTATTGGCAGCTTTTAGCAAATCCCAAAGAACATTTCACTAAGCTGCTTCGACGATGACAATCCATGAAGAACCACCTTTGATGTGTATTTAAACGTTTAGTTGAATATAGCTCTACAACGTAATGTGTTGAGTACTATATTAACAGTGAAAATGATTCGTAATTGTTAAAATTGGGCATCATATAGCTATCAAGAGATCCAATATTGTTATATAAAAGTAGCGCTCAAGTTTAAACACTCTTCGTTTGTCACGATCATGTAAACATTTAGTTACGTTCAGATATATAAAACCAATATATTTACATTACAATCCTAAGCAGCAGTCATTTTTAACCACTTTTCCATTGAGATGTCTATTTTAACGTTTAGTTACATTAAGCTATGAAACCAATGCTACGTAGCAGTTAATTTTCAACAATGTTCATCTAAAATGGCCATAAAAACTGGACATTATTTTTAGGTAAAATAAAGCTAGTACTAAGTAGGAATACTGTTTACAAGTTGTTGTAGAAGTCGCGATGCTACGAGTTATATAGCCGTACTAACTTGTCAATGGTGAAGTTTAAAGGTTATATATCTCCCTGGTCTCTTACTCTAGGATTACCGTTTCCACTTCGGTGTCTTCGCTTTCCATTTAGAGAGCTTATTAATATCAGTACTTTCTTTCACATTTGATCCTGAAATATATTAATGAGTAACGGTGTTTGAAAGGTAACAATCGATAATCTAACAAAAAGGATTTGCCCTGGGTTGAATGTACACGATTACAAATACATAAATTTATATATACACATTTCAAAAAAAAAGTTAACTGAAAATTGTCTTAATGAAAAACAACTTTTGAAGACATAATGTGTGGTCATATTCATATTTTCATCAACAAATATTTTCCAATTCACAAAAAAATGATGAGCAAAATTTATAAAAATGTTCACTTTGACAATAATATTAGAAATGTTCTCCCGATTACAAACAAGCTGTCCAGAATTGTTAATGCACTCGTTCTCTCTCCTTGTTCTCGATTTGTTACTTTGTGCTTCTACTGAATTAGACAGTTGCCCCCTTGCAGTAGGAAATAAAGTAAATTTTAACAAAGCTTGGTTTTGGTCGGTGGTTATTTATAGGAAAGCAACTAGGGGTAACGCCTACTCGAAAACTAAATATCGGTATATATTATCACCCCCCCCCCCCTCCTCCTAGAACTATTGATTCAAGCTAATGGTCTGTCTTGATCATAGATGTCGTCTTGATCGATCTACTTCTATTAGGCGATGATAGCATTTTGTACGATGCCGGTTCCGCTCAAAAAGCATTGTACATACCATAGAAATTGCAGTTAAAATTAAATTGTTTCAGAAAACGTCCGTTTTTTAAAGAGCTACTGTTTTTGATATTGCTCATATTTATGAAAACTGTATACCAAAATCTATTGAAACATGTTCGAAGACTAACATGTCTACTTCCATCTCCTTAAGCTGCTCAACAATCTTAAAGTACGAGCCATTAGTACGCTTTTAGTCGTTTACGGATGTAAATTCTTACACAAACTCAGTCTGATCAAGTAGGTACATGGATTCATATAAAAATTTAACGGTGTTTTGATAATGGAAACTTTGTAAACCGTCTCATTAAGTCTACAGAAAATATATTTCGCCATTGTTGTTCAGTCCCTTAGTTTATAATAGAACTGTTTAATTATCATGAAAACACCTGAATCGTCTCAATTGAGAAGTCTGATAATAGACTGCCAATATTTTTCTATGATTATAGTTAAAGACAGTCGATATCAGATCATGTAACAATTACAATTTATTTTAATGATCAACTGAGATAACATTCGATAAAAATAGTCAAATGTTGATATATGTTGATATATAGTCTTTATATGGCATTTAGCAATTGTGAATACCATATATAGGCACAGTTTTATGGAACAACAATCACTGGTTAAAGTTTTATGGGACGTTTCGGCGCGTTTCCCCCGCCGCCCTCAGGCACATGATTGCCTATCATGTCTTATCATTCTGTGCCCATGGACGGCGGGGGAAACACACCGAAACGTCGCATAAAACTTTAACCAGTGATTGTTGTTCCATAAAGCTGTGTCTATATATGTTGATATATATTCTGCTCTCGAATGACAAAATCTAGTCAATGTTTTGATCTAACTCGATTTTCTTTTTCGGTTTTGAAGTTTATGATAATGTCTATAATAATACATTCTAGAAACTTAGGACATTAACAATGATAACCCCAGCGTTTCCACGAGCCAATTTATAGTGAACAATAGTTTTGCCAATGGAAAGAAATATTTTGTCAACTGTTCAGGCAATCTCAATGTGCTTGTCAGCTAGATTAACTTCTAATGATACTGATTTACTTAGATTTAAAGAACAAAAGCATACAATAATTCCATTTGTCAAGCTTTACGTAGTAAAACCTTTCACTTCACTATACTTTCAACTGATAAGAGCTCATCTTGTGGTCGAATCCTATAAACAATCATCATCATGATAGCCAGGCTTTACCTCGGGGGTTACTGTTCTAATGAGGCACCATATACACAGGATCAAAGCGAATTCACTTATCTTCCGTTAGTGACTAATGGATGAACTTAACGACTTAGAAACATCCCTACTCAACGGTAAATTAGACCTCTAATCTGCCCTTTATGGGGTCAGATCTAACGGATTATGTTTATTTACCACAATAGTCATTAAAAATAGACATATCAACTTCAACATCTTCACAATCTTAAGCCGTACGAACATCGTTTTATACCTTGACTGCAATAGCCTCTTATCTTGTATGACAGTATACCTTGTATACCAATGACCGCGATTCTTATATCATAGAAGTTCTGTAAATGCAGAGATCTATTAGTTTATTAGTGCATTCATTTATCTTCTTTAAATGTAAAACCAAGAAAGAATTTGAAACAGTGGGAAAAGTATATGAATATTAATAATATATAATATAAAATACAAATTAATATTCCTTTCGAGAAATCACGATGTTACTTGGCAACCAAACCTAGTCCATGTGTCCACAATCTCTGTGATGCTTTAATCATGGTATAGATGGAGTGGATGGGGTTTTACCTCCAACTCGTCTGCACCCTAATAATAATAATATAATTTATTTAGTAATTTGGTTTTGATGACCATTCTTGTAAGTTAATGTCAGAATAATCGTGTTTTAATTTCTATTAACAGGGCTTGAACCTACATTTCTGAGTCGGCGCCCTATGGGTTAATCAAGACGCCTTACAGTGTGTAATGAGAGAAACTTTGCCAGGACAGCGGCATATTCTTTTTGCGATTTCCAACTGTGGATTGGGACTTTAACGTGCTCAGTCTACATACACGGGGGCTGGTTTTATTGTCCCATACGAATATCCCGACCCTCTTTCCATGGAAGTCCTGCAGACCAGCATCACTGACAAGGGAGAACCATCTGAAAAAATCCGAAGTTCATCTCGACCTTTGTGGGATTGAAACCTGGACCTTCAGGCAAGCGAGCTTTTCTAAATACGAAATAGAAAGAATATGAGATAATAGAACATGTATAAAAAACTCTGCTGTCTTACACAGCTCGTCATAATGAACTTTGACTAAAATTCTTTGCTAACGCTTGACCGCCATTGTTGGATCATGTTTGAAGAGATGATCAGGCTCATTCCGTTTCTTGACAACTTTCCTAGAGCTAGTTTTAACTATAAAACTATTTCGTATTTAGATTTGAAGCGTGGAAGTATTCAGAAATACAGAGTTATCTTTTTCATAATTTTCTTCGGCATGAAAAAGGCGTCTTATAGTCATTCAGTTTGGACAATACTCCAGTGTGCTACGGGCTGTGTATTTTAAAGATTCCTCGACAGTTGTAAATCAAAAAGAGAAGATTAATACCGCTGTCCTGTCTAAATTACAGCCTGCATTAAGGTGTAAAACAGTAAAAAGCAAAACTCTATTCATTTTATTTTTTCTCCTTTGAAGTGTAAAAACTGTTTATATCAGCTACCCTTGTCACGTTTCAATCTAAACTCTCACAATTTATAGGCAGCTGTCAAGGCCATTGATTACTCCCTCTTCACTAACATATATAGGAAAACCAAGAATGACTTGACAATGTCCCAAAAAAACATACATTGTAGAATAATGGGGAAAAGGATGCAAGATCAAATATTTTGCTTAAACTGGAAAACTGGGCCTAATTTCAAACTTATGCGAAATGGGCTCCAGTCATAGGAAAACTGGACCTTATTTCAAACTTATGCGAAATGGGTTCCAGTCATAGGAAAACTGGACCTTATTTCAAACCCTTTTGCGAAATGGGTTCCAGTCATAGGAAAACTGGACCTTATTTCAAACTTATGCGAAATGGGTTCCAGTCATAGGAAAACTGGACCTTATTTCAAACTTATGCGAAATGGGTTTTCCCGTCATAGGAAAACTGGACCTTATTTCAAACTTATGCGAAATGGGTTCCAGTCATAGGAAAACTGGACCTTATTTCAAACTTATGCGAAATGGGTTCCAGTCATAGGAAAACTGGACCTTATTTCAAACTTATGCGAAATGGGTTCCAGTCATAGGAAAACTGGACCTTATTTCAAACTTATGCGAAATGGGCTCCAGTCATAGGAAAACTGGACCTTATTTCAAACCCTTTTGCGAAATGGGTTCCAGTCATAGGAAAACTGGACCTTATTTCAAACTTATGCGAAATGGGTTCCAGTCATAGGAAAACTGGACCTTATTTCAAACTTATGCGAAATGGGTTCCAGTCATAGGAAAACTGGACCTTATTTCAAACTTATGCGAAATGGGTTCCAGTCATAGGAAAACTGGACCTTATTTCAAACTTATGCGAAATGGGTTCCAGTCATAGGAAAACTGGACCTTATTTCAAACTTATGCGAAATGGGCTCCAGTCATAGGAAAACTGGACCTTATTTCAAACTTATGCGAAATGGGTTTTCCCGTCATAGGAAAACTGGACCTTATTTCAAACTTATGCGAAATGGGTTCCAGTCATAGGAAAACTGGACCTTATTTCAAACCCTTTTGCGAAATGGGTTCCAGTCATAGGAAAACTGGACCTTATTTCAAACTTATGCGAAATGGGTTCCAGTCATAGGAAAACTGGACCTTATTTCAAACTTATGCGAAATGGGTTCCAGTCATAGGAAAACTGGACCTTATTTCAAACCCTTTTGCGAAATGGGCTTTCCCGTCATAGGAAAACTGGACCTTATTTCAAACTTATGCGAAATGGGTTCCAGTCATAGGAAAACTGGACCTTATTTCAAACTTTTTGCGAAATGGGTTCCAGTCATAGGAAAACTGGACCTTATTTCAAACTTATGCGAAATGGGTTCCAGTCATAGGAAAACTGGACCTTATTTCAAACTTATGCGAAATGGGTTCCAGTCATAGGAAAACTGGACCTTATTTCAAACTTATGCGAAATGGGTTCCAGTCATAGGAAAACTGGACCTTATTTCAAACTTATGCGAAATGGGTTCCAGTCATAGGAAAACTGGACCTTATTTCAAACTTATGCGAAATGGGTTCCAGTCATAGGAAAACTGGACCTTATTTCAAACTTATGCGAAATGGGTTCCAGTCATAGGAAAACTGGACCTTAAAACTTATGCGAAATGGGTTCCAGTATAGGAAAACTGGACCTTATTTCAAACTTATGCAAATTTCCAGTCATAGGTATTATTTCAAATTTTCAAAAGGTTCCGCATAGGAAACTGGACCTTAATTTCAAATTATGGGAAATGGGTTCCCGATGGAAAACTGGGCCCTTTTTTAAAATTATCAAATGGTAGTATAGGAAACCCTTATTTCAAACTATGCGAAATGGTTTGTCATGAAAAAGTTATTTCTTATGAATTTCATTTAACAATTTAATCATTGGATTAACAAACTAGTGCATATTATACCTTGTATTGTATTTTTTTAATACACCGATGATGACAGTAATTCGAAATTTGAGACACGTGTTCTGAGAAATATCTGCGTTTAAAAGTTAAAATAAGAATTTAAATATTGAAACGTTGTGTACAATGAAACCAAGTACTTATATATCATATTAACTGATAATAGTATTAAACGGAAATACATGGCTCGAGGGCGCAATAGAAACTGGAAAGTAATTTTTGCGTCATATAAATGAACTATTTCGAGCTTCAGATGTAAAAAGATAGATGAAAAAAAAAAATAAGCTTTGAATGTCAATGTAGTGTATGACACCCTGAGATGTGTAAAACACTAAAAACACAGCTTCGTGTCATTCAAAAGTTACTTTTATGTATTTTTTAAGACTTTTACAACATTCCTTTGGGTTTATATATATAAGAATGAGACATGCATATTTTTATATGTTCGTTAGGTCCCTTCAGCCATATTTTTAAAATATGTGACTTAATTACTGACAAAACGATATTTCTAACAATTCGAAAATTACCTTATCTGTTCTTACTAGAGGCCATGATTTTATTCCAATTAAATGAATTAGTACCCTAAAAACCCCGGTTCCTCTTTAACTCGTCTTTGTTCCTAAAAATGTTGGTTCTTTTTTTTCATTTATTCGACTAATTTTGTAAAAATCTCGCTTTTTAGCTTTTCTAGTTACTGAATTTAATTTTCTATACACTAATCAAGAATTATTTGTTACGTCTCTGTACGAGAAACCGGAAGTTCTTACATCTTTATATCATTTGAATGGTTAAATATTTTATGACCTACAACTTGAGGAAAATAACAATTTCTTCAGATCAGTAATTACGAGTGAATTCAACTGCTGAAAAACGCGAAACGAAACACCAACGTTATCTGTAAAATCCAAGTGATATTGATATAGTATATCAAAAAACATAATTCATTTATTATGTAGCATTTTTATGACTGCAATTCTGATCAACAAAGTGACAATCATACCCTACCATTCATTTACGGTAGACACTTAAGGAGGTTTCCTATTGAAGACTCGATCATTAGTACCCTACAGTATACAACGTGACAATAACAGTACTAAAACAACTTTATAATGATATGCTGTCTCTTTTGATTACCTTTGTTAACGGGGATTTCCAATCTCCTGTGGTTTATAGTACGGTACACAACGTTTCAACATCATGACTAAATAATGTAAATTGTCTTTAGAAATACTACGAAAATCGCAAAAATCCCTTCAAATATACAATAAACTAGAAAAATTCAAATTCTTACTTGACTTCCGTTTTATTAATTCCGCTGCTCACTCCAAGTTTCATCAAAATCCATTGAAAATTGTAGCTTCTACAGCAACCACATGGCCTGATTTTACAAAGCCATTCATCGAAATAAAGTCAAATTTGAAATTGACCGTCGTCTTATCAATTCCAATTCGCACTAAGTTTCATCAAAATTCATTGAAAATTGAAACTTCTATTTCACCCACAATAAAATTTTGACACAATATTACTCAGTCAAGGGCAATAACTCGCAAACTGTTCATCAAATAAATCTCCATATTCCAACTTGACTGCCGTATTCAAATGCTCACACCAAGTTTTATTCAAATCAACTGAAAATTGTGCTTCTGTTGCACCCACAATAAAATTTTGACGCGATTTTACTCAGTCAAGGGCAATAACTCGCACACTGTTCCTCTAAAAATCGCCATATTAGAACTTTACAGCCGTTTTATCAATTCTATGCTCACACCAAGCGTTATTAAAATCTATTGAAATTTGTAGCTTCTATTGTGTCTACAGCAAATGTTGACGGACGACGGTCAGGGGCGACGACAATATACGTCCACATATTTACGTGGGCGTATAAAAATACACAAAACACTAAAGCGTGTCAAGAAATAACATACTAATACTTCCTAACACCTTATGCCAGTATGTGACTGACTCAATAATTAATTAATAATAAGTTATGTTCCTGTAATTCCTTCGTCATGAAAAGCAAATTATTTTTTTTATCATTTTACACAACGTTTCAACAAATTTCGTTGTCTTTTGATAGCATAACAATATTTAAATGGTAAGTCCAAAAGTCAAGGATAAACAACGATAGAAAAGAAAATCGCAAAATTGTCTTTTAATAACGTAACACTATTTTGATGGTCACTCCAAAGTCAATAATATACGTCGAGAGAAAAAAATAATTATTAAACTACTTACCATGTATGTATGGCATCTTCAATATATAAATAAATCGTGCATTCTAGTTTTTTTTTTCTAAAACTATATGATAATAATTAACACAAACACGAGTTAAAGCGATCAAATTTTCGAGGATAACAACCAAGGAGCGTTCTATTACGGAAAGTAATCAGTCTGTAGGTAGACACCACCTGTTAACCGCCTATTACCATAACAATCCACCATTTCTCATATATAATACGTATGGTGGCTCATTGTGGCTATTATACATCTTCGCCTTGTAAAATAAATTTTTAGAAATTTGAAATTCATTGGCCCAACAGCAACCATTGGCAAATATGAAAATGTGAAGATGGTCACAGCTAACTGGTGATGTCTGGTGTTTATATAAACAGACACTAGAAACAGACACAGTGAACTCCTTTCTAGAAAATAAACAAGAGTTTGGTGATGTCTAGTGTTTCTATAAACAGACATTAATACAACAGTGGCTCACACTAGAATATAACCCAGAGTAAGGTGATGTCTTGTGATTCTATAAACAGGCAGTCGAACAGTTGATCACTCTCTAGAATAAAACCAATAGATAGGTGATACCGGGTGTTTCTATAGACAGGCAGTTAACCAGTTGATCACTCTCTAGAATATAACCAATAGATAGGTGATATCGGGTGTTTCGATAGACAGGCAGTAGACAGGTTGACTACTCTCTAGAATATAACCAAAAGGAGTCTGGTAGTTCTAGAAACATACAACATACCCTTTTCTAAAAAATAAGCCGAATTCAGGTTTTGCCTCGTGTTTTTGTAAACTAGCTATAGTACATCATTGGACCACTCTTCAAAATATAACCCAGAGTTAGGTGCAGTTGCTTATAATGCAAAGTTGTAGCAAAATCTAAATCGCCACATATCTGATAGGGCCTTTTTTGATCTGTCAGCAAATCTGACAGCGTCATTAGGAAAATAATTAATTAAGTCCTACTTTTCTGAGACTGATTGAGTTAATGAAGTTAAAGAAATTGACAAGGACAGCAGAACTTGACTACTTACTATGATACTATTTCTAACTGTAAGGAGATCGTTAACAGTCCGTAGCAGACACGACTTTGGTTAATTTCCTATCTGAACGACTAGACTCTTTTTCCTAGTCAGCACCTTTGGGAAAAGGGGTTGAAAAGCCTTCCAAATAATCAAGTCAAGCTGATCCTGAACCCAATTCAAGGCTGACCTAGAAAATGACTGTGAGGGTAATGAAATAAAAAAAAGTGGAGATGTAGAGATATTAATTCATTTAATGTGTAATTATCTATACATATATCATTGTTCAACACTATTCATTCGGCAACATTTGTTTTTTCTTTTAATATCAAAATATTGTAATTTCATTCTTTATTCTACTATCATTATATTGGGATAAGATTTGAACCATATCGGAGGGCAGATGTAACAAAACAATATACCATGATATTGCCTTGGTGATTTTATTATCACCATATATATGAACTCAGTACACAATTTCATTTGCCATCTGTTTCCATGTGGTATTCAGTCTTCAATAATCATTTTTTTTTTCGGAAATCACCTTGACAACTTTCCAAAATTTAGATTATTAAGCGTACATAACTATCCTGAAAAGGTAAATCTTGGTAAATTGCTTTTTGATACTGAGTGACTCGCTTTAAAATATTTATTTACAAATTATAATACGTGCTTCTATTATCGTTTCAAAAATTTCACTTCGTTGTTTTACATAGTGTAATAGTTTTTATATAAAATTCATGTTCTTGATTATTCATTGACCCACGAAATAAAGAATTGAAATTGTAGTTTTTATATATTTGCAATAATTTTAGGCACAATAGAAAGATTTTATCATAATTAGTAACACTGAAATATATCATTGACAAAAATCGACGTTTTTTTTTCTATTATATTTGAAATTGTTAAGAACAAAAGAAGGATTTTATCCCAATTTGTGAGACTGACGTGTTTCATTGTCAAAGGTCAATGTTCCAGATCTACGAGATTTGCCGCGAGACTGACAAATAAGGTGTTGTTCCAGTTCAATTAAAACTAGACAGACCTGTGAAACTGATCTACTGTAGCGTGCCGGATGTTATCAAACAATTACCATTGAAAATGAATGCAAGCTAGAGTCGACAATGATAATACGTAATTTTGTCTATTAAAAAATCAAAAAGCATATTGACTTCTGAACAGTAGGACGTAAACTTTAACCGTTTCATATTGATCTAATTGTTCATTTCCTGAATAGACAATTATTGAAGAAATTACTATAATCTTTCGGAATCTAAATTAGTTGCATCTGTTATTATTCTAAGTGTAAAACCCATTGAGGAAAGATACAATTTTAAATAAACGACGATACGATCACAACTACCTATCTAACATCACACAATCAACTACAACAACTATTATGTAAATGAAATGAATGGAGTTTTACGTCTGAAGGTTAATCTCGACTTTGCCAGGATTGAACCCGAAACCTTCAGTTTAGCGGGTAAGCGTCAAACTCACTGAGCCACCACGGCTCCTACCAACTATTATAACAATCAACTACCTAGTTTGCAATTTCATACCCACTGAAAGCGGATGTTAACTTTTCATCTACCACCAACATTACGATCATTAAAAAAATCACCTTAGGTGAATTATTATTAGTCATAGAAAGATAAAAATATATCAAGGACTTTTACTTTGATCATTGAGCCGTATTCGAAGTTATTTCGAGTTTATATTAAGAATATATTTTTTTTATCTTGATCTATCCTACATTAAAAAGCCAAAGGCTCTACGACTGCCTTCAATAAAACGACCTAATGAAACTGTTTTACTTTAGATTCAGGGCATAATATGGCATATCTGTTCTATTGATAATTGTATGATATTTCTAAACTAACGACCTAAAACGCTTGTGGGATTTTGTGGGAACTCGATGCCAATGTGACAGAAAACATATATTTTGTAGATATCTCCAAGATTGATTTAGAATTGTATAGTTTGCTAGATTTGTCACTTTGTCTTGGTAATGAATGGCAAATTTCGACATCTAAGGTGATGATAGATGTGGATAATACGTTAATGATAAAGTACAAGCTGGAGAATGGACATGGCGTAGCCTCGAACATTGTTCATCTGCCAATTTAGTGATTTATCTTATATAATAATAGCCCAACTACTTTGAATGAAAGATCAATACATCTAACTGACTGATAAAATGAATTTAAATGAGTTCGGATTAAGTCAACTAGTTTTGCCAGTTTTACACCTTACGATTTGCTGTAAATCTCCGTAGTTCTGAGTAGATGTATATTGATCGAAATCTTCTTGTCTAGTCAGTATCGGTTTGAAAGTGTAAACACTTAACGATAATGATCTGTTGTACTGAATGATTTGAAGGACACCAAGTCAGTAACAGATGATGCTTCCTATTGTTCTGCTGTTTACACAGGAACCGAATTCAATACCATATCAGAATAAACATTCCATGCATGTTTATCAAATTCCTGCTTCATTAACTTAAATTATTAAAAAAATGAACTGGCGTTTTACATCCATTATCTCCGCTTGATAATATAAAGGTGTACCTCTTGGGTATTATAAAATCATTTAGAGTTTCGTGTCCTACTGTTGGACCAAAAACTGCAAAATCCGTATCACACCAGTCTTGTTCCCTTTCCTTTCCGAACAATTAACTTATTTTCTTAATCAGCCAATTTGTCGAGAGATTTTGATAAATGGTTACCAATGTATTGTAATCAAATAAAAACAACCTACATTTGATTTTTTAGGTCAGAAAACAGCTAAATATAAACCAAAATTGTTTTAATCTAACATCAATCTCAAATACCGCTTTATAAAACAAGTTCAACAGCTGATTATCTCTGGTTAACGACCAGACTCTAAAATTTGGTCAATAGGAGTATATATTCACCAGCCAGACTTACTAGGTGCCAAGAGTAAGTAAACTAAGTAATTATTGAAATACACTTCTAAGAGTGTTACTTAGTTGACAAGCTTATTGCTTAGTTTTAAAGAACTAGCTGTGATGTGAAACGAAATAAGGATCCAATTTATTATAACGAACGACAAGAATCATCTGAAAGGTGTTCGACACAGATCAACTTTATCAGCTTATATAATATCATTTCAGAAACATGTCTTAATAATCAGAGTAATTAAGTTCATATCACGGGGAGAAACCGGTTTGCAATTTCTAAGGTGTCATCTCGAACCCTGGTCAAAGCTTACTTGATTAATTGAGAAGCCGCCATTTTTAAAGAAATACAGCAATATGACGGTTTGACAAGAATGCCGTTAAAATCACGTTGAGAATCGTTAGATGAAGCTGATCAATAGAATAACAGAAAACTATCTCCAGAGATTTTTATATATTTCCTATACATCAATTACAATCAAGATCAAAAACACTCAAGTTATATCACGAATTGATTTAGTTATTGACATTCAATAAAAAACAGACGAAGTTAATGCAATAGAAATCCAAACCGGAAGTTGAGCAACCGTATTTCAATTTTAGGATACAATATATTTTTGTTGAATCAGAAAGTGTCGAGACGTTATTCTCGCTTTAGTACTCGCTTCATTTCTTGATATATGTAAAACTTCACCGTCACAATGTCAAGCCGATGTGAGTTTTTTTACATTAAAAAAAGTCTGAGGTAATAAAATTTTTTTATACGAAGTCAAATATAATAAATTTTGACATTAAATCCAGTATTTGATCCTAACAGATTTGATTTAATCGTATTAGATTCATCTTCCTCAACCGTTCACAGAGCGCAGTTTAAAGATAAACAACAAAAAACAAAAGACGTTTTCTAGCTTCTATTTACAACATTCTGATTGTCTAGTTGCTGTATGTATATCAGAGACACTTATAGCTTCTATTTACACCATTCTGATTGTCTAGTCGTTGTATGTATTAGAGACACTTGTAGTTTCTATTTAGAGCATTCTGATTGTCTAGTAGCTGTATGTATATCAGAGACACTTATAGCTTCTATTTACAACATTCTGATTGTCTAGTCTGTTGTATGTGTATCAGAGACACTTATAGCTTCTATTTACACCATTCTGATTTTCTAGTCTTTGTATGTGTATCAGAGACACTTATAGCTTCTATTTACAACATTCTGATTGTCTAGTCCGTATGTATATCAGAGACACTTATAGCTTCTATTTACACCATTCTGATTTTTTAGCCTTTGTATGTGTATCAGAGACACTTATAGCTTCTATTTACACCATTCTAATGTTCTATTTTGTATTTGTATCAGGTAAACTTATAACTTCCATGTAAACCTCTCTAATTTTCAAGTCTTCGTAGATACAGAGAGCTTCTATTTACACCCCTCCTACCAAGTAGAAAATTCTTTGACGTCCATTATATAAGATTAAAGTTTAAGCACTAGAATTATCTTTTCTTCTAGTATTATGAAATTATTACTGTCTGAGAATAGTTTCGCAAGTATTATTCAATTCACCCGAGGAATGCCTGTGATATATGTCATACAAAGGTTAGAAGATATATTGTTAATTCTTTTCTTAAATAGCTGTTCTGTGAGTTATTCATCTCGGGGTTACGTTTGCATCATGGAATAAATTGATTTAATTGTACGCCAGTAAATACAACAAAATTGAACCCCTGACAGAAATACTGTAAACCTTATGGCTCATTTTTTACCTACTATCTGTCGAAAGCCCTGATTGACTTTTTTGCTAGCGAACAATCCAATCAAAATCTCTGCATTCATGAATAATTGTGTTTCAGGAATAGTTTATAGTGAAGTCTGGGTATAAGACGAAGTTTGTAATGGCTTGACAATAAAGATTGTGAAGGTCAACTTTGAAACTTACGAACTTAATAAAGATTTACGGTTAAACAAAGATTTTGTTAATTCCTTTAAGGTTGTTTATTAAATGACTGCTCTGTGAAATATCCTTCGCAAAGTCGATAAAACAAACTTCATTATACAGTCTTAAATTACCAGATGGAGTCAACACAAAAAATCAGAACGAAAACCAATTTAAAACAATGCTTCATAAATGACACTTGGCGCCAGGTTAATATATAAGTGATGATATCATCTAAATATTTAATAACAATATGAATCGGTTGATCTGGGAGATACGACAGAGTGCGTATAATCTAACCAAACAAAACCAAACCAAACCAAACCAAACCAACACTACCATTCGAATACCAATCAACAAGAACAACCATGATCAGAACGAGTTTGGAAGAATGAAGATTATCGAGTAACTCACGCCACACCATTCAGGGCTTAGTTTCACGCCCATGTCATTCGACCCGACCAGATCTCAAGATTTACCAACAACCAAACCAACAGCACAGAATCATCTAATTTGAATCAATCCAACCACCAACTACTACGAATACCAACGACTACCTAGTTTGCTATATCAGCATTTGCTGGAAGCGAACGTTACCTTGTCATCTGCCAACAACTACCTAGTTTGCTAAATCAGCATTTGCTGGAAGCGAACGTTACCTTGTCATCTGCCAACAAACCAACCTACTTGTAACACGGCAAGGACGTTTACTAGTCACACCACGGAGTCGGGTAGTTATTACTAATGGGGGTCTAGTTTAGACACTGTGAGACAGTAAGTTTGGCGAATGAGGGTGTGGTTTGGATGAAGTGGGTCATCCCCATTCCTGGATAGGAATCTTATTGTTGTGATTTCTCTTGCTAACGAATTTACAGTTGGAGATAAAAAGAAGATGAAGAAGGAGTATTTTATTAATGTGTCACATTGTATACATTACAACCATACATCCAACATTTAAAACTAATATATGCAGTAACCGGTATCCATGACCTACCAGACACAACGTTACCGACATAAGCACGTAATAGACAAATATAAAATCGAAAATAAAGTGTAGCGCTCAGTTCCCCAATACAATATAATGCAAAATAATACCAATATAGACTTCCTTCAGTTGAACATTTTATTACATGTTGCAGCTAGGGCATTAACATAGACCTATTTCGAAATAAGTTAATTAACTGTCAGTGGGAATCATAGTCATGAAATCTGGACAGCAAGTGGTCGTTAGATTCCACAAATAAACTTTAATGTCAGAGCAAAACACACACTGGGTAACAAAATGAACTTGGTCCCCTAAGGTTGAGTATGTACCATAATTATAGATACGGTTATGAAAAGTAATAATTTTTGAAGTTTCCGGATGGTTTGTTTGAAACTGATAGCTGTAGTGAGGTTAAATAACAGTGATTAGTCTCAGTGATTTGGGTTTTTTTTTTGACAGGAAATTTAAAAAGTCTAGTATTTGTTAGTTGTTTAACCAGCAGAGCTGTAATTATAGTGAAATCTGTCTCATATATCTATTTTGGGACTCCATTTATGGTTTTTATGATATTTAATGATAAATGAAATGAATTGCAATATGATAAATGTATTGCGTACAATAAAGACACATTGCAAAACGACCGTTAGACGTAGATAGAATTATATAACAAGAAACATTATTATTGATATACTACTTTGTTTCAATTCACAAAATTCTTTTCCTTTTTCTTTTCACAGATCTCTCCAGTCTAATTAAAATATAGACCTAACTTTCGTTGGTATTTTATTAGTTTCGTTTCGTATGTTTTTATTAGCTATTGGCAGTTAGTGGTTACATACAAAGCCAATAGCTAATAAATACATTCGAAACGAAACTATATTTTATATATTTTAATTAGACTGAGATTTCTCCTTATTTGAATTGAAGCGTTGCTTAAATTAAAGAAAAGTAGTATATCTATAATAGTGGTCTTATTTATCTAAAGTTACTATATCTATTATTGTATTGATTGATAAAGATTCCTGTATGTGAATTGAAGCGTTGTTTAAATTAAAGAGAAGTAGTATATCTATAATAGTGGTCTTATTTATCTAAAGTTACTATATCTATTATTGTATTGATTGATAAAGATTCCTGTATGTGAATTGAAACGTTGCTTAAATTAAAGAGAAGTAGTATATCTATAATAGTGGTCTTATTTATCTAAAGTTACTATATCTATTATTGTATTGATTGATAAAAGATTTCTGTATGTTTAATTGAAACGTTGCTTAAATTAAAGAGAAGTAGTATATCTATAATAGTGGTCTTATTTATATAAAGTTACTATATCTATTATTGTATTACTTGATAAAGATTCCTGTATGTGAATTGAAACGTTGCTTAAATTATAGAGAAGTAGTATATCTATAATGGTGGTCTTATTTATCTAAAGTTACTATATCTATTATTGTATTAACTTGATAAAGATTTCTGTATGTGAATTGAAACGTTGTTTAAATTATAGACAAATAGTATATCCATAAAAGCATTTCTTGTTATATAAGACTTAGAGACTGTTTAACGAATATTTGATGCCTAAATCGCTTACAGAAGTTTTTGTACCAACACTTTGTAGAAAATATCGATTTTCTGATGGCAGGAATACAAAAAATTATGGAGGAAATTAAATCATATTGCATCGATGTCACTATTGTCATGGTGTAAAGTTAATTGTATCAGAATCTTCAAATAATGAACCGATTTATTTCATAAAGTTATATCGATGTCAAAGTTTTTTTCTCAATAGGAATTCAAATTAGCTTTGTGGCCTTTTCATTTGTCCGAAAATATCGTGTAGTTGTTAGGTCAGACTCGTTCTCGTATGCAAACATCTATATTTAACAAGGATAACAACTTAGGTTCTTGACACGAATCCTTGTTACCAACTGGTCCTTGGCCTAACCTCTTGACATTGATCTTTCCAGGATTATCCGTACCCAATTATAGTTAGGTAGACTAGAATTATGAGCGAAGATGACTTTTTCAAGATTATCGGACATTCGCGTATCCAGTAAATGACGTCATGACGTAAAGAGCCAACGCTCTAACCCCTGTGCTATAGAACCCTCAAAAGGGATTTGTTGAATCGAGACTAAAGACTTTCACCCTAGAGCACCCTTTCAGAGAGTTCACAAAGCTAATAGGCCTACTACTTTTTAGCATATTTATTATATGTTTTGTCTATACAGTCCACACAGCTAAGGTGTTGGTTTTTGTGAAGGCCTATGTATGACGTTTTGTGGGTGGCTTCACAATGGCAGAGAGTGGTTAATGTCGTCTTACAGATATTATTATTGTATCACACTTCAAAGTAAAGGAGGTTGTTATTCTCGGACGAAATGAAACGATATATGAGACCAAACGCAATAACAGATCTTTATCGCAATGAGATTAATGTGATCCCATTAAATTGCTGTCATTTCCAACTTATTATCTTTATAGTTAGGCTGACAGCTTTCATAAACTTCGAATCTATCAATTAATTACAGCGTTGGTTCTTTACGTCATGACGTCATTTGCTTGGATACGTTGAAAATGTCGGACGTGAGTTCAAATCTCGAAAGTGTGCTTAGTCCGATGACCTTGAATAAGTCATCTTCACTCACAATTCCAGTCCACCAATCTTTTATTCGGTACGGTTAATCTGGGAAAGATCAATGTTAAAAGGTTTGACCAAGGATCAGCTGATAGAAAAGATCTTGAACTGCGAACCTAAGTTCTTATAGGCTAGGCTACTTGTAAAAAATAGTTGATTTAATGTCATTTAGAAAGTGGTGTTGCAAAAATATTTTCGTTATTGGGATAACACTGACCTTGTGGAATAGTTTTTTTGTTTCTTTCTTTCTTTTCAAATTCACATTTCATAACTTTCCGTAGTTGATCATTTTCATGTAATTGAAAATAATATTTCCGTAGGGGAAAATTAAAGTGTTTGATTAAAAATTTGCAGCTCATTCCTCAAGAAGAAAAAAGAACTTAAAAGAATTATCTTCTTCAAAATTACAGGAATTATCACCCAATTTTCCCCTTGATAAAAATTGAAGTTTTTTAATTAAAAAAAAAAAAAAATGAATTATGTCGTTCGTGAGCACTCCGTATATTATGTTCATGGTTGTGATTTTATTCTTGCTATACTTGCAAGGTTTTTATGATTATATAATAAATCTGTTTATTGAACTCTTGCTGTGGTCTTTTCATAGGCCTACCCCAGCCACCCTCCTTGACTACAAATTTTCCCCTTGTCAATGATGTGGGTCGAACGGTGGAATTGGCCGCGTATGTTAAAGATCCCTCAACAGATAGAAATTTATAAAGAGTAAGCTCAAGCTGCTGTTCTGGAAAAATTCCATCACTGCAAACTGCACGACTGTTCCAAACTTCAATAGGACAAGGTAGAAAAAAAACCCACAAAACTCTGAAATTAATAATTGCTTTCCACTAATTAAATGTACTACAATGTATCCTTGCCTTTAAAAAGTATTGGAATATTTTATAAATCAATCAATGTTCGGCTCCTCGTGTAGGCCTACGCAAAGGTAGGACATACAACTTTTTAAACTTCATGTCATTTACAAATACATAAAGTTCAACAGAAGTCACAAAACTATCAGACTAGCGTCGGAGTCTTTTCTTTGTAATTATTGTATATTAGCAGTCTTTTATTCTATAAATCACAGTTCTGTGATATTAGTAAAGATCAATGTAAGACATTAGTTTAATGAAGGCCCGTTTGACTTTCAGTCATGTTAGCTATAATCAAGTCACGCAATATGATAGCCACAGGATATAAGATGTTTTATCAAAAGTTGGTTAAGAAAATGTATCCCTTTTGGCACTTGTAGCCTATATAGAGAATGGTATAATATACTATGATTACACTGTTTATAAGACATATAAAAATTAAGTAAAAAAAAAAGTACGAGATATATGGATATTTCTGACATTTATTAACTCAACGTTTCACATGCTCATACTTGCAGTGTTATTAAATATTCTAAAGAAGTACAAGATATATAGATATACTATTTCTGACATTTGTTAACTCAACGTTTCTCATGCTCATACTGACAGTGTTATCAAATATTATAAAGAAGTACAAGATATATAGATATACTATTTCTGACATTTGTTAACTCAACGTTTCACATGCTCATCCTGGCAGCGTTATCAAATATTATAAAGAAGTACTAGATATAAAGATATACTATTCCTGACATTTATTAACTCAACGTTTCACATGCTCATACTTGCAGTGTTATTAAATATTATATAGAAGTACTAGATATATAGATATTCTATTCCTGACATTTATTAACTCAACGTTTCACATGCTCATACTGGCAGCGTTATCAAGAGAAATCCAAATCCATATATCTTGTGCTTCTATAACTATGATCTTTTATTGCTCTGACATACATATGAACAATTTATTAAGTAGATATTATATTTTAATTGTTTAAACTCCTCTTTTAATTTATTATTTGTTTATTCATTTTTTTATTTGTCAATTTAGGCATGGGGTATTTGCCTTGGTGATGTTACACTCCTGTCCACAGATCACACCACAGTTGCACTCATACTCTTGTTTAACCTCCAATTATCAGATGCAAAATTTTAAGACGTTTAATTCTATTCATTTTATTCATTTACAATAATGTTTCAATCTCTTCGCCCACGTCCTTAACTAAATTATTCTTCAAGAGATTGTATACATGTATGTGTGTCAACTCCAAGACACTGATAGCATCATTTTCTACCATTCTACCATCTTTGATAAGGTCTATAGTAGCGAATGGCTTTATGTGTTACAGCCCTATTTTTCGATTAGTGACATTATCAAACACTCAGTTTAAGTGGAATTGCAGGAAAATTAGAATAATGCAAACTGATGCTATCAGTATCACAGATTCACATACAAAATCTAGAAAACCTTTGATATGATCTAACTATTAGATAAAAACACATGTTCGCGGCGTGAAAAATCTATAATTTATTTACTTCACAGAATCAACTTTTTATCTACTTATCATGGTGTCTTTTTAAATGTCACCGGAATTAACACCTTGATGTTTTCTCAATAGATTAAACTTAATTGACAATTTTTTTCCGTCATTTTGAGATTTATGTTTTATATCACATGCAAGTTTTATATCAGAAGTCCAATTGTATTTTTTCAACGGATAACTTAATAAAAGCTAAACAAGAGTGTAACTGTATATATTTATATAATACAGACTGAGAACAAAAAGTTCTAAATGTAAGCGAGGGCATTATGAAACTCCGATATATACTTAATATGGCACATCTGATAATGTTGCCGATAGATTAAATTCCAATACAAACCTCTTAACAGTGGCTCTGTCAGTGGGAGTATCTCATAGGAAAATGGTTTGTCCCCACTTCATTTCTAACAAAGACAAAAGTTTAAATGAAATGTGAAATATATTAGTTTGTTTTGTATCAGATTATATGCATTTATTTGTACAGAAAATTTTGATATCATATTTTTTATAATTTAATATGTAATTTATCATAAAATTTGACTGTTTACTGTGGGCTGGAGGCCTTTTATACTGAAATAAAGTTATTATATTATTTCTAGTCTAACAAAGTATGATTTTTAAACTTTTTGCGCCAAACAATGTGTCAAATTCAAACGCACCAAATTACTTTCTATTTTTCGAAAAATTACAGTTGTAACCCCATTATATCAGTCTGCCACTATTTGTGCACCAAGTCCAGTGGCTTAATTGCCATAGAGCCTGGTTGAAAAACTTCTACGGGACTAAACAACCCCTCACCCTTCTCAACCGCTCTTCCCTCTGAAATATCTTAAAGTTCATAAACAATATACAACGATTCACACTTATGCTTGGATGAACCAGAGGCAATATTGTGTCCTTATTTTAACCAAAATCGCTGCCTCTCAACACAAGAGAGGTACTCGAAAAGAGGGCTCACAAATAAGATATCATCTCTTCATGGGTTGCTTTCGTTCTACCCTTATAGGAGAAACTAGAAAAATACATGGTAGGTAAATGGCGAGTTAACGTTCGCTTCCAGCAATTGCTGATATCGCAAACTAGGTAGTTGCACTTTAGTGGTCGTTGGTAGTGGATTTAGAATCAATTGGATGATTTAGAAAACTGTTGGTTTGGTGGTGGTTTGAGAAATCGTACGATCTGGTCGGAACGAATGTCATGGCGGTGAAACTCGGCCCTGGATGGTGTGGCGTGAGTGATTCAGTCTTCTACATTCTTCCAAAACTCGTTATGATCATGGTGGTTGTTGTTGGTGGTTGTTGGTTTGGTTTGGTTTAACTAGAAAAATACATTCAAGATATCTGTTTATATACCAATTGTACCAGTTACCAGGCAACTGATTATACTTAAGAGTTATGCATTGTAACACTAGCTATATAATTAACCCTACGGATATCCTTTGCAGATTCAAAAGTTTTTTCAAAAGAAATTAAAAACATATAACTGCTTCTGTAATAATAAAGAAACAATCTTAGAATATTAATGCGTCGCGAAGGAATATAGAATTTCGTTAAAAGAGATCACATGGTTTTGCCGTTAGGAATTCTATCTCAAACTCACATAACTCTGTCACATTGAGTTTGTTTTGACAATTTGGTTTCCCTTTCATTGTCTTTTGAGAATGATTTAAATATAAGAGGGCCTTCGAAATCCATTGGTTCGAGTAGGCTACTAGGTGCTGGTCAGTCCTCCTCTAAATAAGGTTGCAGGGTTCTTATGACAACCTATTATTCAAGAGAGTCCACATATTAATTTCAACTGTTCGGGTATTGACTGGAAATATATTGACACCTTCGATTCCGTATTTTTTTTTACCTAATCATTGTTATACGACAGTCAATTTGAATATAAGACTAGTTAATTACAAGATAAGTTTAATATCTCGCTCATCCAATTGGAAATTCTCATTATCTCAGTTATAAATATTTAATTCAATTCCCGTTACCTCTTACACTTGATATTTTCATTACTTCAAGTATGCGTTGTTGCTCAGTCGATTAGAATGCTGGAATCGTCACATTTGCTTCGTAATATGGTTGAAAATTTTTATCTTGTTTTGTGTATAGGCTTAACAAATTATCTATCAGGAGAATATTGATTGAAACTCTATTTTAGATATCTACCTATTAAAGTTATCAGAGCATAGAATTATACAAATATCTTCCAAACATAACAGTTGTATTTCTTAATAACTCTACAATCGGTGTATTGACAACTATTGTAACAATGGATTTCTATATCGCTCTACTTTTGATATATTGAGCAATTTTTTAACAGTGGTATTTCTATATCACTCTACAATTGATATATTGAGTAATTTCTTAAAAGTGGTATTTCTATATCACTCTACAATTGGTGAATTTAGGACTGTGTTTACAGTAGTCATTTCTTTATATCTCCATAATGATGTATTGAATCAGACTAGAAATCATTTTTTCATCCCTACATAAGATTTCAAGAATAAGGCAAATGGTCCGTATATCGAGTAGCATCAGATTGGTCGGGCTATATTATATCGATACGCTACTTCCTGTTATCTGATAAAAGAACGATGGTGATCTAGTGTACAGGGAACTATAATTTAAACGAATATCAACATTATGGTTTCTAGGGAAGCCTTGGAGGTTTGACTGCCTTGATGATTTCTCACGAGAGGCAGAGTACCATACACATGATTGACACATAGCCCTTTTATCGAATTCTTGTGGCACCTAAAGTGATTTATTATAATATTAACACTTGTTTTTCACCTTTCTCTCTGGCGAGACACTCACGAGGGTCGTTTCCATTTAATTACGACAGTTTTAAAGGTTCCTGGTAATCATTTCAATTATATCTGGGTATACCTTGATCAGTAGGATGTTCCCAGAAGACTCGTGATATGTAAGAATTTGTTAATTTCTAGAACGATTTCTTGGTACTCTGACGACACATCACTCAACTGTCATCCAATTTTCACGCCATTATTTTTTTTAAAAATAAATTATATTTTTTTTTCTTCAACACAATGTCAAGCCGCCCTGATATTAAAAGGTATTTTATCTCGAGTTCAATCATTTCAACAACTCAGCAATTATAGTAATAATCATATTTTGTTATTGTGTTTAAATATTTACATTGGCTATAAATCTCAATATTGGCCTAATGCGAATTACTCGTGTGGCACTTATATCACTATAAATTAGGCAGTATCAAAATTCATAAGAACACTAGACATATGGATAAACTACTTATAGGTTTATTGCATACAACGTTTTAAAATACAAGATATATAGATATACTACTCCTTACTTTATTACATACTACGTTTCTAAACACAAGATATATAGATATACTACTTCTAGGTTTATTACATACTATGTTTTAAAACACAAGATATATGGATAAACTACTTCTAGGTTTAATACATACCTAGAAGTAGTATATCCATATATCTTGTATTTTCATGTTTATGTTCCTGCTTCTATATGTCTTACAAAGGTTAAATTCTTTTAGTATTAAATTTGGTATGTCTTAAAAAGGAACATATTAGCAATAATATGTTACGATATGGCGGTTATAGTCGTATATCAGTACAAAGGTTAACGCGCATCTTTGAAATTTTGTTTTTTACAACTCAACTATTATGTGCGTTTAGAAGCAGAATTCCGTGTTAGAAAGTGGGTTAATATTCTATTCTAGTCTTCGGGATAACACATGGTCAAAATATTATTCCATCATTTTATCAGCTTAAGCCTGGTTTCGGAATATTTATGAATTTCTTTCATTTACTCTCCGAAAAAAGAACCAGAATTTATATTGAGTTCCGTTTCAGTTTTTCTTCGGTATGAATTAAAACAAATACGTCAACGGTTAACTTATTATGAAACCGTTGCTAAGAAACAAGTTCAAATTACATGAATTACGAAATTTTTTTTTACACAATTTGATGTGTGTTTAAGCAATTTTTAAAAAGGGCTTAATATTCTATTTAGTTTAGGATAAAATGGTCCACTTAAAAGACATTTTAAGTTAAGTGGTGGAATATTTATGAATTTCTTTCATTTACTTCCGGACAGATTTAAATTGGTTCTTTCGCTTTCTTCGGTATAATTAGAAGAAATCGCAAGGTTTAACTATTATAAATTCTAGATAACATTCAAATACATGAATTACAGAATGTTAATAAGTTAAGTTTCTAAACATACAAGATATTAATCGAGTTGTAATAAAGTTAGTGTTCTGGATAATATACGATGAAATAAATATTTTAAATAGGCAATTCCCCTGATACACATACAGACTAGACAATCAGAATGTGTAAATATGAAGTTACGTTGTCTCTGATACATACAAGACTAGAAATCAGAATGGTGTAAATAGAAGCTATACTGTCTCTGATACACATACAAAACTAGACAATCAGAATGGTGTAAATAGAAGCTATAAGTTCTCTGTTTAAAATACAAAGACTAGAAATCAGAATGGTGTAAATAGAAGCTATAAGTGTCTCTGATACACATACAAAGACTAGAAATCAGAATGGTGTAAATAGAAGCTATAAGTGTCTCTGATACATACAAAGACTAGAAATCAGAATGTTGTAAATAGAAGCTATAAGTGTCTCTGATACACATACAAGACTAGACAATCAGAATGGTGTAAATAGAAGCTATAAGTGTCTCTGATACACATACAAAGACTAGAAATCAGAATGGTGTAAATAGAAGCTATAAGTGTCTCTGATACACATACAAGGACTAGACAATCAGAATGGTGTAAATAGAAATGAAATGAAATGAATGGAGTTTTACTTCCTAAGTCTCTCCGATATACATACAACGACTAGAAAATCAGAATGGTGTAAATAGAAGTAATAATTGTCTCTGAGATACAAACTAAAACTAGACTATAAGAATATTGTATATAGGAGCTATAAAATTAGAGGATCTCTTCCATTTATATATAAGCCTTGTGTCTCTGATAAAAACAAACGCTAGAAAAACTAGTTTATTATTTTTTGTTTCTCTTCAAATTGAATTAAATCTGTTAAACGTTGGAAGAAGATAAATCTAATAAACTTTCAATCTAATAAAACAGCTCGCTTCAAATCATTTACTGGCTTAAAATGACAACTTTTTATCAACTTTTTTAACCAGATTTATTTCAAATCCATCAATCAATTTTAATCCAGTACAAGCTCACGCTACCAGTGTCCATCCAACCATTTACGACTTACATTTGATCATATGATAGCAAGTATCTTGCACATCAGGCGGAGAAACGCAAATTTGCAGTAAGCACTAGTTCCAACCTCAAATCGAGTCGAAAAAGTTATTACGATCTCGGGCATTTACACATTATTCCGATTCCTGATCCGATTCCTCACGTCCAGCGATTGGTCCTAGTATCGTTGTAATATGCAAAAAGTAAGATATTCAAGTTTTGCAATAAATACAAAGAATTTTGATATTCAGAAACGGATTTCCGACCATTATACCTCACAGTGGTCTTTCTATCAATAATAAGGGAATTGTGATAAATTGTATAGAATTGTTAAAGGCAATAATTTCAACATCTACAATGATAAAAAATCGATTCCTGTGATTACTGCAAAATGTGAAAATTGAAATAATTGGATTAAATTCAATGAAGAGTTCCGAGGGCGTTGTGAAATTAATCTTTTTAACGCCAAAATATAGTTATCGGGAAAATAATCTCATTACGTCATTACTTACTAAGTATGATTATTACAAAAAAATACCACACGCGAAACTAAGCATGATTCTTACAAGGAAATACCACACACAAAACTAAGCATTGTTCTGACAAGAAAATACCACACACGAAACTAAGCATGATTCTTACAAGGAAATACCACACACGAAACTAAGCATGGTTCTTACAAGGAAATACCGCACACGAAACTAAGCATGGTTCTTACAAGGAATACACATACGATACTAAGCATGGTTCTTACAAGGAAATACCACACACGAAACTAAGCATGGTTCTTACAAGGAATACACATACGATAACTAAGATATGGTTCTACAAGGAAATACACACACGATACTAAGAATGGTTCTACAAGGAAATACCACACACGAAACTAAGCATGGTTCTTACAAGGAAATACCACACACGAAACTAAGAATGGTTCTTACAAAGAAAATACCACACACGAAACTAAGCATGGTTCTTACAAGGAATACACATACGATACTAAGAATGGTTCTACAAGGAAATACCACACACGAAACTAAGCATGGTTCTTACAAGGAATACACATACGAAACTAAGCATGGTTCTTACAAGAAAATACCACACACGAAACTAAGCATGGTTCTTACAAGGAATACACATACGGTACTAAGCATGATTCTTACAAGGAAATACCACACACAAAACTAAGTATGGTTCTTACAAGAAAATACCACACACGAAACTAAGCATGGTTATTACAAGGAAAATACCGCACACGAAACTAAGCAAGGTTCTTAAAAGGAAATACCACACACGGTACTAAGCATGCATGGTTCTGACAAGAAAATACCACACACGGTACTAAGCATGCATGGTTCTGACAAGGAAATACCACATACGAATCTAAGCATGGTTCCTACAAGGAAATACGACACACGAAACTAAGTATGGTTCTTATAAGGAAAAATCACAAAATTGGGGTGCCAAATTTGAAACGAACCCGAAGAATGTGTTGTATTTCTAATGGCACTGTCTTTATGGACATACGCTGACATACGCTGAAACACGATAGGGTCACTCTGGAATACGTTTCTAGTATACCGGCTCAGTGCAATGAGGGGATTTTGCCAGGACAGTGGCATTAGCTTACTCTTTGCTCGATGATTTTGAACTGTTGAGGGAGGTTTTGTGTGTACACCTGGCCCCTGACCTGCATCAGTGACAACTCGAAAGCCGCGTTGCAAAACAAATGGAATCCTAGAAGCCTCAGTCTAGCGAAGAAGTGTCTGATAAATTAATCCTGAGCGTCAAGTGTGATCAATGGTGTGAGGGGATGATGAATTGATCTGTTTTGAGTCATCTCGTGTTTCCCGTTGTGTCTAAGATCTTAAGTAACTTGTGATAGATGACTGAACCCCGACCACGCCAGATTATATTGTTCTAGAAATTGATTAGCTTTAAATATCGAAATAATACTAAATTAGGATTTATATCCACCTGTCTAACTCTTTGAATAAATGGGCAATAACTTGATCGATTTTGAACATTCAATGACTGTATAGACACATTTTCATGGCCATTTCAAGATAGTCGTAATATCATGGTCTTTATCAAAAGACGAGAAAGTAGATGTTTCAAAATGTTAACAAACTTCTCTTCTGTGGTTCAATAAGCAACCAGTTAATTTCTAAATATGCGTTTTAAATGCCAGTATGTGACCCCCTCCCTCTAAACACATACCCCTCTTGTCAACTATGTTGCCGGTACTCACCCCACCCCGTCCAATGATGACACACACCATAAGATGCTAGGGGTTAATGAAACTAAAATTGGTATTAGAATGAAAGATGTTCACCACACTTATTCCCCCGAGGAAATATTTTCAACATATATGTTCTCATGTCCACTTTGTAAGTCAGTAATGCCTGATAATAGACGATATGAAATGTTAAGCCTGTAGCACATCATATTGCCCTTGGTGCGCCCAGGTCTTATGAACTTCGTTCGTCCAATATGTACTTATAGTAGTTGAGCGTAAGACATGTATAATATTGAACTAATAGTGCTATTAAAGTGGGTCAATAATGGTGTAAAGAACAAAATTTTGAACAAACATAATGACAAGTAGTCGCGACTGAATATTATAATATTTAACGATTACCACAATTATTGAATGTTAATCTACCAAGAGAGTCTGATCAATGCGTGATACTTGTCCCTGGTGTTATTCTCTATATCTACTATATTTAATTCTGATTTTAATATCTACATGATTGTCAATCTAATGCAAGATTGCAGATGTCTTGTGTATTTGAAACAATTGTCACCGGAATGTTCGATTCTTTCTAATATCATACTGACTTTTGTCACTAGGCTGCATGTTAGACAGGACCATGTCCTTGTGGTTAGGATCATTTTCTGAATCACCTAAGATAAAGTCACCGGGGGCTGAATGCTAGACAGGACCATGTCCTTGTGGTTAGGATCATTTCCTGAATCACCTAAGATAAAGTCACCGGGGGCTGAATGCTAGACAGGACCTTGTCCTTGTGGTTAGGATCATTTCCTGAATCACCTAAGATAAAGTCACCGGGGGCTGAATGCTAGACAGGACCATGTCCTTGTGGTTAGGATCATTTTCTGAAATCACGTAAGATAAAGTCTTATTTTGTCACCGGGGGCTGAATGTTAGACAGGACCATGTCCTTGTGGTTAGGATCATTTCCTGAATCACGTAAGATAAAGTCTTATTTTGTCACCGGGGGCTGAATGCTAGACAGGACCATGTCCTTGTGGTTAGGATCATTTCTGAATCACGTAAGATAAAGTCTTATTTTGTCACCGGGGGCTGAATGCTAGACAGGACCATGTCCTTGTGTTTAGGATCATTTTCTGAATCACGTAAAAAAAAGTCTTATTTTGTCACCATGGGCTGAATGCTAGACAGGACCTTGTCCTTGTGTTTAGGATCATTTTCTGAATCACGTAAAAAAAAGTCTTATTTTGTCACCATGGGCTGAATGCTAGACAGGACCTTGTTCTTGTGTTTAGGATCATTTTCTGAATCACGTAAAAAAAAGTCTTATTTTGTCACCATGGGCTGAATGTTAGACAGGACCATGTCCTTGGGTAATAGACTGACCCATGTAAAAGTTTATTATTATTATTATCAGGTTGGATGGAAAGTAAAATGGACAGAAATAAGAAGCATCGTTTTAAAATATTGTAGACCATAACATCAGTGTTATAGGCATACTTATCTCTTAGATCTTAGAATGAAAATATTGTATAAAGTTTCAAACTACGTTTTCTCATCATGATCTTATCGCTGGAACATCCTAGACATAGTGTGCCATGAGATAGATAGTCCTAGTGCTGAGATCGTTTCGATAATACAGCGACAGATGCAATGTCTTATAAATAGAATGTCTTTATAATACGATATCACCTTTAAAAATTAACCTTTTTTGTCGGCCTTGTAATTATGTATTTTAAAAAGGGGTGCCTTTAATGACGTGAAGACTGGCCAAGGGCGTTCATGACATAAATAATGAATAAAAAAATAAAGAAACAATGAATAAAATACAAAATTAGTTGATCAATAAATACTTCAGTATCTTCTTCGATATTGAGTTTGAAGTTCAATATCTACCATTAAAAAGAGACAACAGTTACATTGGTGACTGAAGTTACACAAGGGAGGTAATAACATTAAAGTGTGTAAAATCAGACCATATTATAGAAAAGGTGACTATTAAATATTTACGCCAACCTCTTTACCTCACATCACTGACAGGGGCTCACTCCTCTACCCAAAAGTACCCACTGATCGATGGGGAGATTTGAGGTACATTTAGCAACTACGATCAAGAAGATGGTCACAACTTCCAACAGTTTCGATTGATGACAAAATTATCACCAAACTTACTAAAGCCTTAGTTGCTTTCCAACTTCTTCTCAGAGGTCATCTGGTAGTCCAGAATTTTTAAGGATCATGGTACTGTACCTGTTGTGTTGGGCGCTGTAGTTTTGATACTACCTTAATAGTTGATAGTACCGGAAATCCTCGTATTTAAGCTTTGCCGTTTTTAAGCTCATGGGCTTAAATTCAAATTTCTATTTTCTACAAATCAGCCATTTCATTCAGCCATCTAATTGATTCTCCATTAATTAGTGAATGGTATGTGTGAACTCTTTTCTTTTATGGGTTATTGTCAGGGTTTTTACCAATTTCAGTAAGAATGCGTGTGAAAGATTTATTTTAAATAATATATAAGCATTCATGATAAAGTTATTACTATATAACAAGATAGTTTATACTTATTGTTAGTTTTATTATCATGTATAATGCGCTTTTCTGGTCCACATTAAAGATAATGTAGTTATAGCTTAAGTAATAGTTGTAATAATAGTTTGATTGCTAATATTTAAACCCCACTTCGGGTAGGTAGTTCATTATTTATATTACATAGTTCTTAGTTATCTTTCACATACATATCAAGATACGTAATCGAGATATATCCTTAGATATATTTATCCTTATCATGGGGTATTTTATAATAATATATTAATCTTTTTGTACCGTTTCACAGAGTTTTTGTTTTGGTTTATGAAATAAACTGGCTTTGAAAACCCAAGCCTTTTTTGGGAAGGAAAAGAGATATCTCCTGCAACAAGGAACCGGCTACATCATGACCATGGTATTTTGAGCCAGTGAAAGTGAAAGTAAATCACATACAATAATTTATCAATATACGCCTGACCACCTTTTAAGAAATTACCTATTGAATTTTTCATTATCTCGCAAAATCTGAAAGAAAGAGCAATGTCAGACATCAAAGTCCAAATAAAGACTAAAATGGTGTTAAAAATGGGCATACAAAAAAACCCCTAAAGGGATGGAGAAAGAGGATGTCTCAAAATAGCACGGACTGATTTCGTATGTTTTACTGGACTAAGACGGTAAGTTATTGTACATTCCAATCAATAACGTTTCAAACAACAAGAAATAAATTTTTATTAACATCACAAAGACACAACGTATTATGGGATCGGATACCACAAGGTAATGTTCCGAAACATTGTGGCCTAGGGTTAAAATTCCTCCGCAGTTTCTACATAAGACACAAACGAACATCTCAGTTTCTGGTCATCTTATCCGAGGGACTTGACGCTTCGTCCATATCAGTCTGCAATACACGACCTACAGTACCGATCGAGGAAAATTCTGAATATAATATCTCGATAATTTTCTAGCATATTTACACTCAGCCAAGCCAAGAATTGACTATTACCATTTGTCTTTTAAGTCTTAAGTTTAATCCTTCTTTTCACATAGAGCCATGTCATTTCTAGTTCTATGACTGACAGTGGCTGAACTAGATGGGTGGGGGCTCATGGAATGGAATTCAGGACGTGATATTGTCCTTTGTAGTACCCCCCCCCCTCCCAAGTACATTGGTTCACTTACGACATACTTCACTTTTTTATTTTCAAATATATAAATTACTTTTGACCTAAGTGATAATTACTCGATGATAAGTCCTTAATTAAAAAAAATTATTTTCACCTGGTTAAAAATCAGATGAAATTTCTTGTAGTGTTTATTCAAGAAATTTAATTTCGAACACTAGTTGAAAATTCATTTTGTTTTAAATAAAAAACTTTATTTTCCACCCAGGTGAAAATTATCAGGTGATAGTTACTCAAATGATAAATAAAAATAATAAATAAAAAAATTAATAAAAAACTATCAAATTTCTTGAGTTTAAACCTCACCAAGGTGTACAATTATAGTTTTTTTTTTTTATTCAAAACGACATGTATTTTCAATTTAAAGTTTTTAATTCATAATAACTGAATTATATCGTATGATTGCCACTGTACCCCAGCCTTAATTGAACCATTTTAAAATGTGTGTTAACTTTAAGATTCTTACTTTGGTACATTTAGGTGTAGGGGCTGTAAACTTGGTTTAACCAGTCTCTATGGTATTTGAGCCGCTCCTGGTTCAAGGCCTAACTTCTGTAGGCCGCGTTTGAAGTCATATGAACTCAGGGGCGGGTTGAGCAGCAAAACGGTTGGATATTTTGATAAATGACAGCATATACCGAACTCGATCTCTGAATCGGCGATTTAGAGCCCAATATATGATTGGATTAGCAGCACTATGGGCGTGGCCGAGCCATAAAGCGAATGGTAAGACAGCAGTCGCAGCATGTCTGGCCGTCAAGTCGACACACAAAGAGAAGATATTGTACGGTAACCAGGACAACATGAATACTACCACTAACACTACCAAAACCTTTGCGGCCCGTTTACGAGAGAGTCTTCTATTATAATAATCCGATCTATCTCTAAGCATTTCATTGGTGCATAGCGTCTGCCCGACATGCGCATAGCACACACTGAGTGTAATCCCGGGAATGACGTACACTATCAACAACAAGAAAACACCATACGACTTCCGGTCCTCTTCCCGGGGCCAGTTTTCGATACAAAAATTTAAACTTGATAGTAACGGCAAATTGATCTCGTCTAGTTGTCGAATGTATATCATTGGTCCCATGAATATTGATGATACGATCCAGATGGCGCCAATGATGCCCAAAGCTTGGTTAGGGGTGGTAACCCAACTTACTGTAGCCGGATATTGAATGGAGACGTAACGATCTATTCCCATGGCTGTAAGGGTAAAGATACTGCTTGCTACTACCACACCTGTAATAAATAAAATAAATTATATTACGATACTCACTCTCACCTCATTTACATCTTTCAGATTGATGTTATTTTCGCTGTGGCTTATCGATTTTTTTTAAAAATAAATCGATTTTCATTGTTATATATGTAGTGATTGAATTGATTGGTCTGAATTTTTTAAGTTATCAATCTGACAAGTATAAATTCTTTGTCTGTTAACTTAGTAACCACACAAAAACAAGTCTATCTTCCTTATAATCAACATCCTATCGTTCATAGAATCAACATTAGTGAAGTCAAGCGAAAACTGACTTCCGATCTCTCTGAGAGGAAACTGAAATAGTCGGTTTGGATTGGTTAATAATTCATTGCCACATTCTATTTATAGAAATGAAAAGGAATATACATGTCTTTGCAATTATAAGTAGAATAGTTTGATCGAGTTATTTATGAGTCAAACAGGTTAATCGGTCACTGGAAAGTCGAGATAATACCGGTAAAGGCTCTTTTCTGATTATTTCGTTATTCTCGATCACTAAGCACAGATTTAACCGCAATCTTCTTCTCAGACAAAATTATAATTCTTTCTTTATGTATGTGTTTAGTCATGTGTTTAGTCCACAGAAGCCACGAGGATACGTTATTATGATCTAGGCAGGCTAGACTCCTAATAACTGATAGATTTTGTGACAGTTATCATAAACTCTGATTTGCTTGGCTTCTGATAATTCACTCTGATAATTACCCTATATTTAAAGTAACAATGTAGGCTATTGACCATAGTTTAAAGTAACGTGGCAATTGTAATTGACACCACATAGTTATGGGGCTTTTGTCTAATCTAAACGGCTGAAAGCTTTTTTTTTTCAAACCTGCATCACTAACATGAGGTATTGACCAGTCTTAATGCATAGGCGTTTTTGTCTTGTCAGCCACATCGACCTGCATAACTGACAAGAATAAACCGGTTAGAAAAAACAGAAGGTATTATCTCGGTTAATTGCCTCTATTACCATGTCAGCCATATCGACCTGCATCACTGACAGAGTGAATAACCATAAAACAAATGCCTCAGAAATACAATTAGTAAGAAATGGTGACTTCAGTAGATGAGTGTGAGCATCTCCAAAGCAAAATTGTATATTCTGTTGCATTCTGAGAGTCAACGACTTGAATAAGGTGGTATATTAAAATACACCACGTGGGTCGGTAATGGGCTGCAATCGGAAGAAATGACGTTCTTAATGACTTTCACTCACAGAAATGTCACTTGAAATCATTAAATCATTGCCTTCAGCTCGACCTATTTTGCAGGCAACGGTAATAGGTCTCTTCTCTCCTCAAGCATACTACAAGTTTCTTTATTCCCCTGGGTAATATGATTAGCCTAATTTTTCTCTTTTTTTTTTGGAAATGCTAACGAGACATTTTCTTGTTAGGAAGAAATTGAGAATTTTCTAGAAAATTCAACACAAATGTATCATTGTTTTATGTATCTGTTTGGGTAAATATGACGGAAAGAAAATCCACTATACAAACAAACGATCAGTGCTGTACATTGAAATAGACACCCATGTGGACTCTCAACAGGAGATGGTTAGTTAACATAGGCTATGAACTGCTCGCTAAAAATGCAGAGACCAACCCAAGTCAAGTCGCGGCGATGTCTCGTGTTCTATAAACAAACAACAGTACAGTATTGGACCATTCTATAAGAACCCGGACCATTCTATAAGAACCCAGTAATAGCTGGTGTCTGGTGTCTCTATAACCATTTAAAAGTATAACAGTTGATCACTCTCCAGAGCTTGGTGTTTCTATAAACCTGACAGTACAATATTGGACCACTCTCTGGCTTAAATAAGAGCCCCGATTAAGGTGACGTCTGGTGTGTCATTTAAGATTACAACAGAAAATCACTCTTTAGATCACTCTTTAGATCACGCTTTATTTGGCGATATCTGATGTTTCTATAACTTGCATTAGTACAACAGTACAATAGTGGACCATTCTCTAGTTTCATTAAGAACCCAGAATTAGGTGATGCCTGGTGTCTGTATTAACTAACAATAGTACAACAGAGAATCACGCTCTTGAATATAACCATAGTTAGGTGATGCCTGGTGTTTCTATTAACTAACAAGAGTACAACAATACAATAGACGACCACTCTCTAATTTCATTAAGAACCCAGAATAAGGTGATGTCTGGTGTTTCTAATAACTAACAATAGTACAACAGAGAATCACACTCTTGAATATTACCATAGTTAGGTGATGTCTGGTGTTTCTTTTAACTGACATCAGTACGGCAGTGGACCAGTATCTAGTTCTGACAACATCTGATGTCTGGTGCTTCAATTAATATTTAAAAATTCAAGAAAGAATTCTCTAGAATATAACCCAGAGTAACGTGATCTTTGGTTTTTCTATTAACTGACAACAGTGTACCACACTCTAGAATATAACAATAGAGTTCTAAGTTTTGTCTCTTGTTTCTATAGAATATGATACAACAGTGGACCACTTTCTAAAATATATAACCCAGGATGAGGAGAATGGATTTCGAACCTTCAAGACGCTTCAGCACTATGTGCGCTTTTACTAATTTATCAAAATAATTATTAAAACTAAATTTGTCCTAGCCTTCAGATGAAGACATACTTACCTTGAAAAAAGGCTGTGAATTTACACATGAATACTCCATAAAACCAGAGTCTACACACTATGGAACTAACAGTCACAGGAATACAGACAAGTGTCACACATAAATCAGACAATGCTAAGTTGATCAGATAAAAATTCTTGGCTCGCTTCACCTTTTTATCAGTAAATACGGTAAGCAATACTAGAATGTTGCCTATGAGAGCCATAAGAAACACTGGAACATAAAGCGTTAACAGTACTACCGTAGGGTATGTATTTAAAGTATAAAAACTGTTTTCAAATTCAGTTAACAGATCGTCGGCACCACTAAAGTTATAAAACTGCGTTCCACCTTTGGTGAAATTTCCAACAGATAACAACTCCGTGAATTGATCCACTATCGGCTGGAAGTTCTTTGATGGAATTTGGAAATTTGAGACTTCGATGGAACTATTTGGTTCAATAAACTCCATGGTGTTAGAGATCGTTGTCACAGCTAACTTCGATACAGGACCCACTTGCGGTATACAAATTCTGTCCGATTTACAAGTGTTAGTTATAGATGCCCATTTACTTAAAGATTCATCTGCTTTCATCAACTTTCTTTCTTCAGCTGATTTAACCTAGCCGATGAACTGGTCGGTTGGTCTACGCCTTCTTCTGATTTATATTCTATTATCGTTGCTATTTTGTTTCTAAAATATACAAAAACAAAATTATTACGAATATTTCGAAAGCGTGATCAAGGAAATTTGTATACATGGTCTGCTAACATTTTATGTACGTTGCTATTTTGCTCTAAAAATATTTGAACCCAGTATATTCACGGAAAGTTTTGAAGGCGAGGAGGGTTATGCAAGAGATTATCCTCATTATAAGTAAACATTATAATTTCTAAATACCTGTATCCAAATTGTGCATTGTACCCTTGGATATTATAACTAATGTTTGCGATAATGTCATAAAAAACTAGCCCGATGTATAGCATCAGGGGTCCTGGAAGTGTGTTTAAGAAATACAACAATTAGTAAAAACAACAGAATAAAATAAAACAATTTACCAGTTTCTTTTAATTTTAAACACATGTACGATGCTAGTTTGACCAAGATTCCATAAAACAAGATAGAGATTTCTTTTATGAGAAAGAATCGGAGAATTACTATCCATAAAATCGAAAGAAATTTATCGGTCACTAATCTACGTATTTGCTACCTTTGCTCATAAAAAAATCTGATTTTTTAAAGTTTACTCCTCTATTCTGATGAAGTTTATCTCAAACACTAATCAACAGCCTAATGTTAGTCAAGTATCCGCACTTCCTTAGGTCTTTACCTACCATAGAAGTCCCACTTCTTTCACTGATGTTCAATTCCACTGCTTACATCGACAGTCATGACATTGTCTAACAACTAGATGTTATACAATGATCGCCTCCAAGTCGCCGTTATCAGATAATTATAAGTCTATTGAATGCCACGAAGTCTCTTGGTGGTGTCGAATATTGATAACTTTAACCTAGTCTTCGATCCTCGTTATCAATAGCACCGGTGTTCTTAGAATAGAACAAATTACAAAAGAAAGCTCCATAAATTTGCATTTGGATGACTGGTTTACGCTAGTCATGATATCTCCATCATTGAAAATAAAGTTAATGAAGCTTTACGTCCTACACTTCTGTCCCTACTGGTCTAGACGGACAGCGCTATGAAAACTATTTTGCTAGGATAGCACTATCCATTGGCTATTACCAACTATAATTTTTGAACTAGCATAGTCTGTAGTATACGGGGCGACTGAGACTGTCCTTCTTTTTCAATTTCAATTAATCTTTAAAGGGATAAGATCGTTTTTTTGACCAATCATACCTTAGTCTTAGAAACGGGAAATGTTTATCTGAGCTAAACAGTAATAGTGTAACCAGCTCGCCGTAGAATTTGTACCTTCAATTCTATGTGTGTTCGCGTTTGGAAGTTAAAAAGACGAATTGTTATTTTTGGAACGAATTTTGCGATTTTCGTACATTTTTAATGTTTCTCGTGATTATTTACATGGTTCGAAGTCTCCTCAGGGTAAGACAAGTCTTGTGCCAGTGATTGCGGGAGTAAAGCCAGTGTAGGCTTTAAGTGTACCCCTTATACCAAAATCATCCTTCGAATATAGCAAACCATGACCACCTTTTATATTCAATGCTGTGAGCTCTCAACATCTATGACTTCGCATTATGCTGGATGATCACCAATTCATGTCAACGGTAAGATACAAAAAAGTATCCCTGGAGGAACCGTGATTGATCAGAAGTCTCTGAGACAATATCGACTTAATCTTGCGATTGGCCACTGACTCCCAAATGCTATCAGACACATATCGGATTGACTCCTTGAGCAATCTATAAAAGTACAGTGGCTTAACATTCATAGGTACTCGATGAACTTATTTCACGACCCCCCCCCCCTCTAAGGGTAAATACAAAATTAAAAACAAATATACCGAAGTAAGTATAATACACACTGTATGTTTGGGGCAACATTATGTACTACAGACAACTTTCCTTTCTTAGTCATTACAGAGCAGGCAGAGGAGCATATTGTGTTAGGATGCTCTAAAGTCCACAGACCCGCATTCATCTAGTTGAACCACTGCAAAGTATAATTTAGAGCTTTATATAATCCAATGATGATGGTCTGTGAACAAAGGGGCACAACTCTTGTAGAATAGAACTTCGTTGTGATTTAATTGAATGGCATGAGTATGAAAATTAGTCAGATGGTATTGGAAATTAAAGATGCCTTTCCTCATTGTAATATATTTACCGGGTTCAAAGTTCATCTCGACCATTTCCGGGATTGAACCTTGGCTCTCAAGTTAGCAAGCAAGCATCTAACTCACTGAGCCACCGCGGCCCCTCTCCATCATTAATAAGTGTACAAAAAGGACCGTGAATAATTTTCAATTACGCTTATCCCAAGTTTTTGACACTACTAGGAAATATTGTAGGTCACTATTGCATTTTCGCTATTTTAACTATTTAAAAAATTGACAAGTCTGTCAAAGTATATCCAGTTCGACATCAGAATAATTGTCTGATTGCACTGTTCAGTGGCATTTATACAGATGGGGGTGGGGACAACTGAGGCTGCCTTCTTTCAAATTTTATTAATCTAGAAGGGACAAAGTCGTCATTCTTTTGACCATAATCTCGGAAACGGGACGTTTTTAGCTGAGCTAATCATTATAGTTGTAACTGAGTTACTTTAAACGGTCATGGGACATGTATTATTCGTGTAAGAGTTATCTCCCTTATTTAAAGGGATAATAGGTCTTCCCATATTTTTTTATATTCTATATATATATATATATTCCTGGATGGCAAACACCTACATCAATCGAAAGTAGAGAGTTTATCCCTCGTTATTAGTTAATGAAGTAGGGAAGGCAACTGAGTGTTTCAAAGTGTGGCCGATCGAATACAGGTCATTAGGCCTAAGTTCCTGTTGATATCCAACCTGTGCCATGGAAGCTGAAAGTTAAACAGGCGAGAGACACGTTCTAATTTTTTCAATATCTGATGTTATATGTTGCAGAGCTCTATCAGTGCTTCGTTGGTATGCATACCCATGGTGCAATGGTGGTTGAATGGCATCGTGTTACAATTATTATGCTCGTTGGTTTCGTTTTCTTAGTGGTTTACTGCTGTAGTGTCCCAATCTTCTAGCATATAGTTGTCAGCGGTAGTATCGTCTCAGTGTAGGTGACTCGCTAATATCGTTTCACAATCTTGCGGTTGGTTGGACACGATAGTTCAGATCAATGGCTTCCAATAGCTTAGGTATCACAATCTTCTGGCTATTTGGACACGGTGGGTTAATATCATATGATAGTAAAACATCTTGACATTGGACTTTCCCGGATTATCCGTACCCATTTGCAGCTGGGTCGACCGGGATTATGAGTGAAAAAGACATGTTCAAGGTCATCGGCCTTTCACAAGCCGACCGAGAATAAAAGGCCACCACCATCATTTGTTCGACGTAACCCACTAACGTATGACAAATGTAAAGATCCGATGGTCTAACCGACCGTGCTACGGAACCCCAGTTGCTGATTTATGATAACTTCAAAAATACAAGGTTGCACTATCAGCTCGTAAACCAATTATAACGGACCAATCCCTTTTATAGGAGACAGATATTGAACGTTCTTGTGTGTTTATATTATGTTTTATATCTATTTGAGTGTATTATATTTTAATGAACCTATACTTAAAGGGTTAAATTCGCCATTCGGTCATACCTTAGTCTGTGAACCGGGAAGTTCTTAACTAATCCTCACTGCAATAGTGTTCATAACCCACCGTCGTTATTTATTTAAAAATTCAAATCCACGTGTGTTCAGAATCATTCCCGTTTGCTGGAAAGTAAAAATCACGACTCGTCTGTTCTTGAGTCTTTGTCACATATAGAAATATAAAGAAGAATACCTATTTTAATGTATATTTGAATGTGCAATTTTCGTAAAGCTCTAGTAATTCGGTAGTCAGAAACTTGCTGACTCTATTCCCAGCCTCTGATAGCTAATTGAAAAGATTCATCGTGCGGGAAATATCAAAATTTTTGTCGCTTAGTTTTTTTTTACTCTCTGCAAGCAATATCTGTCAAAATAGTTATCAGAGGATGGGAATAGAGTCAGCAAGTCTTGGAATACACATTCTGGAGACTATTTACCTCTATTCAAGGCCTAAATCAATCCCTAAAATAGACGAAACATGTCCTTTACATATGTATACGCCTTGTTTTATTCAACTTTAAAAGAAAGAAAAAAAACTCGGTCAGCTATTGAGCTATTGATATTCATTGCAGCAATTAAAGTTTCTGCTCAGATACAAACGACCTTGAGGCATCCGCATTTCACGTGGTGCACGCGAACTGTTGCTAAAGTCGACGTTATGTACCTCCGTAATTAAAACCTGTAAAAGTTTAACCGACATTTTATACTGAAAGATTACTACTTTATAAATCTATTTATAGTACACTCAAAACAGCTGATCACTCATTCACCGACTTTCTAACCGGCCGGCGAGGGGCGACTCAAAATGAAGGGATAGGGTCAAATTTCCACGGTCTGAGTCTCAAGAGGGTGAATTTTCCAGGGTTATGGTTGTTGTGTACAAAGTAATTCGCTACGGATTGGGTTTGCAGGTTCCTGAATGATTTGAAATGGTTAAGATTACATTTAACGCCTCACACTTCAAATATTCACCAGTCTTACAAGGTACCATGGCTAAAGAATAGAATCTCCTAATAACACAATATCCATAGGACTACAGGGAGGGGCATTCTTTCGAATAGGTTTGAGTCACTCAAACCTATTGTGTCAAACGGTAACCGTTTGACACCTGTTCCTTGTAAGTCTATTGATGAACAAAGTCACATTTTGTCATCGTAAGAGTTACCTTAAATAAGTTTGTATGTGCTTGATTTAATAGTGTAAATTGTGTCTTGGAGTTTTTCAATAAATGTGTACACTATGAATACGGGCTGTAGCCTAGTCGGTTTTGGTGTTCGAATCTGCACTCGATATCATGTGATGATGTCCGCCCTTATTTTGTTAATTTGATTAATCTTGGAAAGATTCCAAAAACAATATTTTTAAACATTGAAAAATTTTGGAAAAAAAGCTTTTGGGGGACTGACAAAATTTTTGACCCACCCAGGGGAATTAAGGGGGGACCCTTTCATAAAAAAAAGCAGACAAATTAGGCGCTGAATGATCCGATTGGAGGTACGCGCCACAAATAGACCAGCATATGAGTAGTCGCCCTTGACTCTCCTATTACGCGCCACTACTACTATTATTCTCTCCGAAGACACGGAAAACTACGAACTTATGTGATCATGATGAGCTACTAATGTTTCATTGGACACTTCACTTTTTACGTAAATAAAATAATATTTTGCCCAATGTTTGATTTTTATACAAGAAATTTTGTTTTGCCGTAAGATTTTCAAGCGCTACCTTGAAACCGGGGAGTCTTTCTAAATATCTGGAGACTCACGGTCAATCTGTGAGACTTGGCAGGTTTGTTGTGGCTTGAATGCACTTAGATCCTTAATATTGCAAATTGTGACTATATATAAACATTGTTAACCGACTTCTGGTAGACGAGACAGGTTTGTGGTTTTATCGGTGAATATTAAGGTGAAGGATAGTAATTCTTTATATATGATTAGACAGCTGAGCGAGGTAAACTCGGCGAGTGAAATGCTATTGAGTTAAAGGAGATGGTTCACGTAATGTCTATGGGAGCAGTGATCCGACCTTCCTTCGCAAAAATATCTCCCTTCCTCATATTCCATTACCATGACGACTAAGATCCGCTGGGTTGTCAACACACAATCTAACCCTGGTCAATGAAATTCTCACTTCGATGCCGTGTTGGAGCAGCGCGTCTCAATGAGTCAGACGTTTACTCTCTAAGTTCCAAGGTTTAGTCTTGGTGCAGGATTTGTTAACCCGGTTCCTCCAGCAGTGATGCAATGATAAGGGATGAGAGAATACCACGGATAAGAAGTGTATAATCGTTTGACATTCGGACAATAAACCGAGGCCCTTTCGTTACATACTTTGCACGTAAAAGATCTCTTTACCATTGGAAATTGGTGAAGATAAGGACGTCGGTAGTTCTGCACACTGCGTGGTGCTGTCCGTCTTCGTTAGCTCAATTAAGTTGTAAAGGTATGGCGTATGGTTCTAATCTTTTCGCGTATATCCAGCTTCACAATTGCCTTCCCCGTGGTTGATAGAGGTATAACAGGGTTAAAAGCTGACACCGTACCGACTCTCGGCATGACTGACGAAGTAATTGGCCAACCTCAAGAAAATTACAACATAGTTAATTTATCATTTATGTTATTTGATATCATGTAAGCTTTCAAGAAAGAAAATTTCTACCAAAATCAATTCACGGGAATGACCTTTCTCAAGGTCATATTTGGATATTGTAGGAAGGCATCAGAATTATAGGCTAAGCCATAGCCAATTAGTTGCTTACTCGTCAATTTATAAATCCGTGTCCGATCTTTGAAACATATAGTGGTTTGAAGGGCATATGTAGGCAAGGCGTTGCATGCTGCAGTATGCAGTCTCGGGTAAATAGTGGCTGTGGGTCCCGATCTCAACCAGTGAGTTAGAGTCCAATAATGACCATAACTATGGGCATATATAACCCAAGCAAGGTCACTGCCAAGAGGTATAGCCAAGGACAAGCTTAAAACGATCCAACCTAAGTTGTTATCCTTGTAAAATATATTTGGTCCTTTCATTCTTCCTCACGTAATAAGTCCAACCACAATAGGTAATCTAAAATGCTATTGCTGTGCGCTTATTGCATTTACTGCTAAAATTTAAACTCTATTTAATTTCTAGGTGAAGCTGATAAAAGATTTTTTTCTTCAAAATCTAGGATAAACGGTCAAATAGCCAGACATTAAGGGAAATTTCATTTCTATTTTAAAAAGTCGGTCACAGATACACTGTGTTTGATTTATATCTATAGAAATAAAGTCGGGGCGAACTTTATAATATTAAAGTTGGCTTCTCCTATCGGTTAAAGTCAAATCAATCTTGCTAATTGATTTATCCCATTTTCTAAGGAATAATACATGTATTCTTAAGTTTAAATATTAAACTGTACGTTGACGTAGGACAGGGTCTGGGAATACTTAACTCTAATCTGCATTAAAAGCGCCAAATTTGGAATATCTTTTTGATCACGTTACCATATGACGTCATATGAAGTGAAGCTGTAAAAGAATTCATTTTCGTAATTTTTTTTTTATGAACTGAGCCTATTTGAAAGGAGATATGTTGAGTTAAACTGATTTTAATTAATTCATTATGAGTTTGCAAAATGATATTTAAATAAATTCTTTCCAGTTGCATGAGATATGGAATACCAGAAAACATAAGAGGAACGTGGGGAACTACGCATGCGTAAAAAGCGACAACATGTACTTATGGTCTACTTGGACACGATCTGGTTAATAGAAAAAGAGACGTAATGATTGTTATTGATCAGGCCGAGCAAGGAAATTCTCTTGGTAATTAGGCTTGTTTAGAGTTAATTTGGTAACACAAACTGTTCCCGATCATTAGAACATCTCTACTTTCAATTTGTATAAATATTAGCGGTTCAATTAGCAAATAAGAGAACCGCAACCTTTAAATGCTGACTCTATCGTTCCAGTACAAACTGTCTGCAAAAATACGTCAAAAGATCAAGGGCATAAAAACTCATGTGAATCAAAATAAGTGTTTTCTATCTAGAACTAATTCAATGTCAATATAAGAAAGTTCGCACGTTACGTATACCTCGACTTGGTTGTATCACGGTATGAGTCAATATGACATTATAAGTTTCCATTCCCACCAATTCTGTCTTAGCGTATAATCGTTCGGCGTTCAATACACCGAAGCTCTGTTTTTACATACGTTACACGTTAAAGATCCCTTGACACTTAGAAATTGGTGAAGCTAAGGACGCCGGCCGTACTGGCAAATCTTCGTTAGCCTTCGTTAGCCTAATTATGTTTGAAAAAGATGACGTCTCTAGCTCTATTTCTTATTTCGCGTATATCCTGCTTCACAATTGCCCTTTTTCATATCTTGGGAAGGAGCTCATGAGTTGACGGAATATCTAGGTCTAGGCAAGGGAAGATCTTGTTTGTTGCGCTCCGCTCTGATAGAATACGATAGCAGGTCATTGATCGATCATGATCAACGGTTACCGCGATTTGAGCTTAGAATGACCCGGTTTCCCCTTGTCGGTGATGCAGATCTGAGGGACTGACATGGACAAAGCGTCTAGTTCGGATGGGACAATAAACAGAGACCTCGTTTGCTACAGGCTGTACACGTTAAGTTGGAAATAGCAAAAAGAATAGACTAATGACGCTTCCTGAAAACGTTTCCCCCACTGCACCCTGCATGGTGTTGCTGGTCTTCATTAGCCCATAAGGTTCAGAAAAGTAGAAAACTCCATTTCATTTTTCACTTTATTTTGAGTTTAGAATGGTTCAGTCTGATTATGGAATGTATTGTTTCTTGACCCTTTACGCAGGGTCCCAATTATTGAAATCGGCTATCGTTCAGATCTTTCATTCGTGTCAATCGTAGTTTAACGTTGTCCTATCGGAACCAACGCATCATAATCACAAAGCGCGATGGGTCCGATCTTATCGTGGTAGCGTGGTATCAGAGTACAGTCCTTTTTTGATAGGCCCATGAAAAGTGAAAAGTTAAGCCATCTCAATGCACAAGTTAATAGAAAGCCATCAAGATCCATGGGCTTCTAGTAGACTCGACCTGTAGGGGCTTCGACGATGTATTCTCCGAAACCCCTTCCCTCGGGCATTTCTAGATACACCACTGGTAGTGATTAGGATCGATCTTGGTAAACCAACCAATACGATAAGAAAGGTAATACGATAGTTGTTAAATGGGCGTAGACAATCCTTTAACTCACGAGCTTCCTTCTCCAGAAATGATCAGAGAAGGTTGTTAAAAGATATGTGTTAAGCCCATCAAAGGGGAAATATTTAAACTCTGACAGTTTAGTCTGAGGATTGGGTGATTTTGATTGGTGTAAAATATCGGTGAAGTCGAGACTTGAGTATAAAATTAGACTAGAATATATTACCTTCATCAGCTGATTTGTTACGTCGGACTGTGAACATCGTGCTCCAATACTGCTGCAACGTCATTCAGTTGCAAGTAAACGAGGTATGCTATCCGTTGCTGTGGTCGGTGAGGTGTCCGGAGCCGCGGTTAGTGCAAAATCGTATCTACACTGTGTTCGGAGCGCACTTCGACATTCGCTTCTTGTACGGACTTGATTATTCCGTACAGTACATCCTAGTTTGTTTGGTCATAGATTATACAGTTTGCAACGCTGAATCTTGTGCTGTTTTGTTACTTTCATGTTTATTCGATATTCATATTTTGCAGCGATTTGTCGCTCTTAAATACATATTTCCATCTTCAGAGTTAATATGAACGTCAACGAATCATCGGAGCAGATGTTCCAGTTGTCGAGTACAGGAAACGGCAAGATGGCATCCGATGATACTGTCTTGCGATCTGATCCGCTAGCTGATCCAATAATAGAAATAGGATGTGGTTTTTTCAAGGCATCGGTAAGATTTTTTAAGTTATTCATCCTTGTATTAGAACTAGTAGTTATATAATATATTGCAATAGATTGAAGCACGTGGGTTTCTAAAATCTCATTAACATGTAGCTTTCTAGTGAGTATTAGCGCCAGTCTCCCTAGACATGTGCTACAAATAGGGGCAACTCAGTCAATGGGTTAACAACCCTCGAAACTGGACCAAAGTGCGGCAACTCCAAATGGAGGTTGGGGCTTCCTAGTTGTTTCCACACCGAATTTTCATGTTAAAAAGCCAGGGTGTCAGCTTTACGGAGAGGATCTTGTTAAAGTTTTAACAGCGAAAGTTTCAGGTCATAAAGCTAGCATGTCAACTATTGGTGCAGCATTTTGATTAAAATAAAAATGCGTAGTTTATTGAATAATAATAATCAGAAAGTCACATTAAAATATGTCGCACTACGTGGATGGTTGATCATTCGAAACCATGTTTTCAAATTTCTTTTAATTTCTGTGTCATTATATGTTCATATAAAAAACTTCAATTACACATACCTGATAAGTGGAGTGTATTTTTTGTATTGTGTTATGAAATAGTACATCAAACTATAAAAAAAAAATTGGTTAAGTTTTGTTTTGAGTTCTTCATATATTAAAGAGATGATATTGGCCTAGTTGAATTCTTAATAAATTAAAGAGATAATATTGACCTAGTTGAATTCTTAATAAATTAAAGAGATAATATTGACCTAGTTGAATTCTTAATAAATTAAAGAGATAATATTGACCTAGTTGAATTCTTAATAAATTAAAAAAGATAATATTGACCTAGTTGAATTCTTAATAAATTAAAGAGATGATATTGACCTAGTTGAATTCTTAATAAATTAAAGAGATGATATTGACCTAGTTGAATTCTTAATAAATTAAAGAGATGATATTGACCTAGTTGAATTCTTAATAAATTAAAGAGATAATATTGGCCTAGTTGAATTCTTAATAAATTAAAGAGATAATATTGACCTAGTTGAATTCTTAATAAATTAAAGAGATAATATTGACCTAGTTGAATTCTTAATAAATTAAAGAGATAATATTGACCTAGTTGAATTCTTAATAAATTAAAGAGATAATATTGGCCTAGTTGAATTCTTAATAAATTAAAGAGATAATATTGACCTAGTTGAATTCTTAATAAATTAAAGAGATAATATTGACCTAGTTGAATTCTTAATAAATTAAAGAGATAATATTGGCCTAGTTGAATTCTTAATAAATTAAAGAGATAATATTGACCTAGTTGAATTCTTAATAAATTAAAGAGATAATATTGACCTAGTTGAATTCTTAATAAATTAAAGAGATAATATTGACCTAGTTGAATTCTTAATAAATTAAAGAGATAATATTGACCTAGTTGAATTCTTAATAAATTAAAGAGATAATATTGACCTAGTTGAATTCTTAATAAATTAAAGAGATAATATTGACCTAGTTGAATTCTTAATAAATTAAAGAGATAATATTGACCTAGTTGAATTCTTAATAAATTAAAGAGATAATATTGACCTTGATGAATTCTTAATAAATTAAAGAGATAATATTGACCTAGTTGAATTCTTAATAAATTAAAGAGATGAATATTGGCCTAGTTGAATCTTAATAAATTAAACAGATGATATTGACCTAGTTGAATTCTTAATAAATTAAAGAGATAATATTGACCTAGTTGAATTCTTAATAAATTAAAGAGATGATATTGGATTAGTTGAATTCTTAATAAATTAAAGAGATAATATTGGCCTAGTTGAATTCTTAATAAATTAAAGAGATAATATTGACCTAGTTGAATTCTTAATAAATTAAAGAGATAATATTGACCTAGTTGAATTCTTAATAAATTAAAGAGATAATATTGACCTAGTTGAATTCTTAATAAATTAAAGAGATAATATTGACCTAGTTGAATTCTTAATAAATTAAAGAGATAATATTGACCTAGTTGAATTCTTAATAAATTAAAGAGATAATATTGGCCTAGTTGAATTCTTAATAAATTAAAGAGATGATATTGACCTAGTTGAATTCTTAATTAATTAAAGAGATGATATTGACCTAGTTGAATTCTTAATAAATTAAAGAGATAATATTGACCTAGTTGAATTCTTAAAAAATTTAAAAAATTACAGAGATGATATTGACCTAGTTGAATTCTTAATAAATCAAAGAGATAATATTGACCTAGTTGAATTCTTAATAAATTAAAGAGATGATATTGACCTAGTTGAATTCTTAATAAATTAAAGAGATAATATTGACCTAGTTGAATTCTTAATAAATTAAACAGATGATATTGGCCTAGTTGAATTCATAATAAATTTGAGAGGCGATATTGCATTAATTGAATGAAATGAATTTAAAATACGCTATAACACAAGATAGAATCCCAGTCCCTTATAAATCTATCTCTCCGTTGCCTCTGTTTACCATTTACAATCTTAGCACACAATCCCAGACTCTCCTAGCATGCTTCGAGTTCACTCTGTCAGCTGTCAACCCCTTCTAGTCACAGAAGCAAGAAGATGCACGACACGTTCGTGTGCGGTTTGTTGCATGAGTCCTCTGATGATGTTTTCGAATAATTTAATTGGTTCGTTGCATTCGAACACAAAAAAGCTAATGCAAAAACGTATAAAAATGTTGTTTTCATTGTGTTTAACCCTGTGGTGAAGGCCGATTGCCTTAGCAACAGATGAGAACTATGTGGTACAGTTTTGGTTATTTCAGGTGGTATGTAAAGCCATAGAATTAGGCATTTTTGATCAAATTGAAGCTTTGAATAAACCAGTCACTGTTGGAAGATTTGCTAATAAATATGGATATAAACCGGAAGTAACAGAAAGAATATTAAATGCTTTGGTTTGTTACGGTCTCTTAAACAAAAGTCAAGGCAAAGGCAAGTAATTTGTTGTTACTGCATTTACTGGGATAGTACAGAAGTTTTGTAAACATTCAATGTGGGTTGAGTATCCTGATTAAGTCAATTTGTACCATTCAAATTTTCAATCAGACGTCTGTTTTTCCTGCATTTGCAATCAGATAAAGCGTTTGACGAATTCACTATTGCAAAATCGGCTAATGAAGGTCATTTGTGATAGTGACGCCTTTCAATGAGATTGCAAAAGCCACAGACGATGTTATCAGTGTCCCCAAATACACATAAAACTTAAGAAAACGTGTTTATAGTCCCTATTATGTTATATTAGTATAATGTACATTTTAGTATATACTTTGGCATTAACCGCCCGGCTCTTTTTTAATTTTCTCTTTTCAAGCGTGTCAACTGAAAATCTATCTATTTTATAGCTGAGATTTTACAGTTTGGGCACATTAACATAACTAATATTAAATATTTTCGGGTGTTATGGTTTTTTGAACAAAATCAAAAGTAAGAGCAATGCTTTATTTTATTCTGGACCAATGGTTGCTGTGGGGGTTAGCCTTATGTCCAGATTAATCAAAATTGTACCATTGTTTAATCCTTAATGTCATGAAATAGTGGGGGGCCCCTTTCTGCCAAAAAAAAAACGTTTCCTCACCCATTGAAACGCAAAAGCTCCCTTATTTTAAAATGCATTGCAGATGAGCCAGAATACAGTAATAGCAAGACAGTTCAAAAATACCTGCTTAAATCAGAACAACCAAGTTTAACCAGCAGCTTGCTTGGGTCCCGAATTTTGAACCAGTGTTTGGTGAAATTGGACATAGTTCTAATGAAAGGTATGTAAGAGGCTCAACTTTTACAGGGACTTGTTTAACTTCACTAGTCGCAGGGCGAGTGGCAATCCAGAAATATTCCATTAACATACATTGTACGCTAGTGAACGTGAATGAAATTTTTCCCGGGGGGGGGCTAAACCACTTATGCCCAGAGGCCCCCATCCATCGTTGTAGTTGTAGCGATTTGAACACAGACCTATCGGTTGCGGTTTGGTATATGATCATGATGCACATCGGTATTACATGGTCTAACGTAGGCAAAAGTGAAGTTATCCACGCTACATTGTGTTACCTCCACTTGTCTAAAATGCGCAGCGAAATACGACGTAAACCTCTATTATAGGATCAAACAATACTGGTTACGAACATCTATTAGATGGTTCTGAAGACGGAATGGATTTTACCAACTTATCACTTGAAAAGGTGAGGTGGGTTTTTGTAAAACCTTTCCAGGCTACCAACGTGCTACATTCAATTATTCGAATGTGTTGCCCTTCCCTCCGTCTTACCTCTTGCTATTGTCCTCTATGCACCATTCCTTCCTTCTTGCTGTTTTCCATCAATTTCGCGCTTTCTTCTTTCTTGTATGTTTCCTCTCTTCCAGCTTGCTTTCTTTCGTCCTTGCTTTATTCTATTGCACTCATAATTTGCTTCCTTCCTCGCTTTCTTCTAGCTTGCTCTCTTCCGTCCTTGCCTCATTCATTCCTTTTTACTTCTTGATCACTATTTCACGTTCTAGCATTCTTTCTTCTTTCTCTTTTCTTATTGCTTTTTCTAGCAAGTTGTTTTAGTTCCGCTCATATATAAGCTTATTATTAAGCTCTCCTCTAGCTTTTTTTTCTCTTCTTTCATCTTGGATGCTTGCTGCTTCCGTGGTTGCTTCTTTCCGTCAATTATTACCCTAACTTTAAAACAACTCGAGAATTTCCTTATTTTATAATATATTTCAGGAAGTCATCAAAACAGATTTAAATCAGAATCCTGTAGAGGACAAGAAAGAAACAAAAATGACTGATAAATCTGAGACTAGCGCACATGCTTTTATGATACAAATGGATGCCATAATGCGCCCAGTAGCAAATGCCATTACAGTTGCTTTTGATGTAGCCGGTCATAAAACTCTCTTAGATCTCGGTGGTAATAAATTTTTAATCATTAAATAGATTGAAATTAAACTTCTAATTTCTATCGAGTAAATCTTGACTGCAATAGTCACATTTCTTGTATCACAAAATGTAATTTAATTTGATTGTACGTCGGAAACCCCTCAACAAAACCAAAATTATGGCTTTTTGTTCGTTCACTTAGTGTAGATGCCCCTGATTGACTTTATTTACTGGAATACTTTTCTTGTCTTCGTAAGGTAAGTAGGACGTAAAACTCCATTCACTTCATTTCATTTGTCTTCGTAGGAAACTCTGGTTATCTGGCATATGAATTTATTAAAACCTACCCTCAGATGAAAGCTATAGTTCTCGATCGACCAGACACAATCCAGATTGCTAAACAGTTACAGCCCAAACATACTAAATCGAAAGTAGAATTTGTTGAAGGTGAGTTCAAGATTGCTCTTCTAGTTCTGGCGGTAAATCCCAAACAAGATGTCTTCAGAACTTAAGCGTCGGGAGAGGGGGTTGTGTCAGACAAGGCCCTTCTTTTGCTTTCTCTTAACCAGACTACAAAAAAACAATAAAAGTTATAAACCTTATTTTGGATACCCCTGTGTAAAATTATAAAGACTTGTTTTAACTTCTTCAGGAGATTTTTTCGATACTAACAAGTTCCCGGAAGCAGATCTGGTGGTGTTGAGTCATGTAGTACATAATTGGGACGAAGAGAAGTTAGATATTTTACTCCCCAAGACATTCGACTCTCTGAAGCCTGGTAATTACAGTTATTTTTAATTTTTCTATCCCCATATGTCTCTAGTAAATGATCTTCTCACCTTGACTCTGCAACTCCTAAGGCTAACCTCTCAGTCTCGAGTCGACAGATAAAAACGAGCTGTTTGCCATTAGACGAGTCTTGTTGGTTTGTTTGTTGTGTTGGCCAGTTTTACGGAAATTGCCGAGGGTTGTCGAATATCGACAGTCGCTAGAATATGCATGCACAAACCAAGGTACCATCACAACCACAAAACTAAATCAAATGCAATTCTGCCATTGGGAGTATATTACTTTGCCTGGCAAGCTATCTTTACCAGACTGCTGTGGATCTGTGAATGACTGCATGATTTATGCTTGCCAGACAAAGTAATATACTCCCACTGGAAGCATTGCATTTAAACAAAAACTTAATAAATATTTTTCGATTTATCTGATTTTCAATAGGGTTCACCTTTGGGTGACAACAAATACTCATGCCAAACACTCAGTTTCATAAAAATCCATCAGGAATTGCGCTTTCTAGAGTGTTCACGAGCTAAATGCCATATTATATTCTTTTCTATTTTGCTGTTCATCCTTAGGTGATTACGAACACTCACACAAGGTTACGTCAAAATCCGTCAAGAAATTGTGCCTTCTAGAGTGTTTACGAGCAATTGTTGAAGGAAGGAAAATGGTGACAATATACGCTCTACATGAAATGCGGCCATTTTGTGGGCGTATAAAATTGCAATCCAAATGTTTCGTTAGTTCCTTTTCTTGTAATGTGACTCTAGTCTCTACTTGCCATCGAATGTCTGGTGAATTATAATGTAGACTATCTTATGTTTCAGGTGGAACTTTGTTGGTATCTGAGAAATTTCTGAATGAAGACAAAACCGGTCCAGAAACAACGATCTATCTAGACATTCTAATGGCCGCCATTTGCAACGGAAGGGAGAGAACTCTATCGGAATATGAAAGTTTATTGGGGCGTTACGGTTTCCAAAATTTTGAAGGCAAGAAAATAGCTGGTTTAAATCATTTTGATGTCATTATCGCTCGGAAACCTAGCAATTAGATCAATATAGAGTCGCTAAAACAATTGTTTGAAGGTAAACTACCTCTTGGTATTCCAAAATAATTGAAATGTTAAATTTAGCCAAGTGTAATCCATAAAACAACGTAACAGTCCATTAAACCAAGTAACTTTGAAACACGCTTGAAAGTGTTTTTGTTTTCAATAATTACTTAGTTTAATGGGTATCGTGTAACGTTTTTATGAAAAAAGAGATTCTATTCATTATTGTTTATTATAATACAGAATCTTTTTTCAATAATAGGCTACTTTGCTTCATGGATATATGTCGTTCAAATCCTATATAGATTCTATTCTTCAGTCATGGCACCAACTGATGAATATAATATATATACTCTTAACTCAGAAGAAGACTTTATGGATTACAACTATTGTTTGAGCATAGATATAATCAGCTGAGCAACTTTGTTTTAAACTATGTTGTAATCCCTAAAGTCTTCTTCTGAGTTAAATACTATTAAATGCCATTCAAGGATCATATATACTCTTATTGACCAAGTTTGAAACTATGAAGGTAGAATTCCTTTAATCAGTTCTACTGACGACCATAGAAATCATTAAATTACAGTTTATCCTATATCCTGCTCACGCGACCTTCTTTATTGAGAGCTTTCAATGTGCGACCACAATCAGTTCGGCACGGTCACGCCTTTAAAATGTCTCCCTAATTATCCTCGTGTCCCGATTCTAGTAAGTAGATAAGACGAGTTCTCATATGGTTCATTTCCTTCTGTTATTTACTACTTTATCGACAATTCGTAACCTACTCCGTAAACAGCACTTTACGCACAATGTCACAATCATAGGGACTGGTTGAACCAAGTCCATGGGCCCAAACTACTAGGAAATTCTAAAAGAAACCGGTGCTTCTTTACTACCCTAGATCTATGTTTTGTACATTTTACAATAAAAAATATTTCTTAAACATATCCAGGAGTCATTATTACTATCACATCCGTTCGAAAACCGAATCAGAGAATCAACAAGGAAACTGTCATAGTAAATGATACTGGGAGCGGCTTGGTGAGTTAGACTCAAAGATCGAGAATAACTTTTGTATTTTTGAACCCAGTGACCCCTTGATTAGGATGCAGGTCTGAGGAAATGGAAAAAGCGTCTAGTCGATCAATTTTGGGGCAATAAACCGAGACCACGTGTACTGCAGACTGTACACGTTAAAGATCCCTCGACAGTCGGAAATCGCAAAAAGAATAGACTTTTGCCATTGTCCTAGCAAAATTCCCCTCATTGCACAATGCACGGAGTTGTCCATCTTCATTAGCACATAAAGTAAAACTCATTTCTGTTCCAATAACAAAGCGTGCGGCAATCTTGCCGTTATCATACAGTCCATCCTTGTCTACGTATAGCTTCTATGAAAATGTCCCCGCCCCAGACAGGAATAGCCTGGGAGTCAGAGATCAGCAGATTTTCGCCAACCGGGCAAACAATTGTATAAGATGAGAAAGATGAGTTTCAGTCGCAGACGAGCAGACTGACGGGTATTCCAGAATTGCAAGCTTACCCTTCCCGGTTAGTGACAGGATATGGGGCAGGAATCACTGGAGAAAAGAGTCAGGTGCTATATCAATAATACACTGGTATACAGATATGGGTGACCCAGAAAAAACGATTACACATATTATTTTAGAATTATTCAGAAAGTCTGTAATTAAATGAAATAATTTCTAGTATATCTATGATTTAGGATAATGATAGCTCTGATCAACCAGCAGAATTAATATATTTTCTGAAGTCTTCTACATAATGACAGGAGAAGACAGTCTACAGAAAATGCACGATTTTTTTTAACATAGTAAAAAATATGAATATTTTGATCCCACATATAAAACTTGACTGAAATCTACTTCATCCCTTTCCTAATAAATCCATAACCCAAAAAATACATTATTATCTTTTACAATATGTTAAAAACAAAGAGCTTCATAAAGAGATTTAAAAAACGTTTTTTAGTCCTCATATGTATTTCTGGGCACTTCAACCTTCTATTGTAAGAAGGATCTCAAAACAGATTCGAAAGCCTTTGTATTAAGTGTACCAGAGACACTTAAAGCTATTTCTATGGTTCCTGATCTTCCAAAACACTTAAATTAGATTATCACCAATGTCAGTCGGGTCAAATAGAGGCTATAAAATCATGTCTATTAAAGAGATAGTAAAGAGGTTTTCTAAATATTGTATGTGTATCAGGGACACTGATATCATTAATTTACACAATTCTTATTTTCATTGAAACGTCTGTGGTTCCTGTAATTCTACTTAATATAAATTCAAAACCGCCTGAAAATATTGTGAGTCAAGGTCCATAACTCTGTTTTTCATAATAAATAAGTGAATAGTGAAATGAAATATGATAAACTCAGGACCAGACCGCACTAAATGACTTGAGAACAATATAATAATTATATATATAATAAAAATAAAGAGGAATTAAGTTAAGGTCTACATCTTTCAACGAAACGTGGATACAGACAAACTTCTCGGATATGATATCTATTGAGCAACCAGCATAATAATCTCTCTAATCCCAAACCATATCCACCATGAGGGCACGATCCATACTTTCTCTGTAAAAAGTAAGATTTATTTTGTTTAATGAAAATGAAATGAATGGAGTTTTACGTCCTACTTTTCTGCACCTTATGGGCTAATGAAGACCAGCAACACCATGCAGTGTGCAATGAGGGAAATTTTGCCAGGACAGCAGCATAAGCCTACTCTTGCAATTTCCAACTGTCGAGGGATCTTTAACGTGCACAGCCTGTAGCACATGGGGCCTCCGTTTATTGCCCATCCAAACGACTAGAAGCTTTTTCCATGTCAGTCCCTCCAATCTGCATCATTGACAAGGGGAAACGGGGTTGAATAATCATCTCAACCTTTACCGGGATTGAAACCTGGACCTTCAGGTTAGTGAGCAAGCCTCTAACTCACTGGCTCCCTCTTTGTTAAATGTAAGTACACACCGTGTTATAGGACATCCACAGGGTATGGTAAAATATAGTGCTCAAATTTCGTTTTTTTTTAACATGTGCCAAATTGTAACAATAGCTTCATTTTTTTGGTTTTTGTTTCTAAGATGATAGTTGAGATGGTTTAAATTAGATTCAAGCATGAACCATTGATATTCCCCACCCCATCCATATTCTTAGTGTCTCACCCTTCTGTATTAATAAAAAGTTAGAGCATTTATCTATTCTTCCCTTTCTTAAGAAGACTACACCTCACTCTCCGTAGCTCTTCTTTAAACCCTAATATATACTAGCAGATTGATAGCCTCATCCTAACAGTTATCCCCAACCCCCCAATGCCCAGGAACTTACCTGGTCTGTGTACCAATAATAAGGTGAAGCATCTATTCCCTCTCTTTGGAAACCCTCTTCCAATTCTTCAAGCTGCCAAATTCTCATGGAACCACCAATTATTTCTCCTACGTTTGGCATCAACAAATCAACCTGTTATAAAGAGACAATTCTATAAGCACAGTGGTTAGAGCGTTGGTTCTTTACACCATGACGTCATTTGCTTGGATACGTTGAAAATGTCGGACGTGTGTTATAATATTGACTAGGGTGTTAAAAGTTCGATGAACTTGAATAAGCCATCTTCACTCATAATTTCAGTTCACCCAGTTGTAAATGGGTATAGATAATCTGGGAAAGATCAATGACAAGAGGCTAGGGACCAGCTGGTAAAAAGGATTCTTAAACCTCACATAATTCTACTACGAAGCCTAATTTGCCTCGGTGACAATTTTAAAAAATGATATTACAGAGAAGATAGGAGGGAAGTGTGTCTTTTTCAAATACTTCCAGACTCCATAAAATTTTGAAATAATTTAACCATGTAAATAAACTTACAGATTCTGTGAGTCGTCTATCCTCAGCACACCTCTGCATGTAAAATGATTTAATTTCAGCTGGGAAGCGACATAAAAATATTGGCTCATTGATTTTATCTGTCATTTTTCTCTCTGGAGCTTCTGGAATATCCTACAATAAATAAATTATAATTAATTTCAACCCATAAATAAGTTAAGCATCAATTTTCCATATATAAATTCAACCAATTATCTTCAAAGCTTATAATTTGATTGGGTAACTAAGTGACCACATGATTACGCAAAATTTACAGTAAAGTGGACGTTACCAAGTGATGTCACATAACGTAAACATTGTACAATTTAAGTTATAGTATAAAGAGTTATGTCTATTTTGCTGCAAGTTATCTGATTCTCTAGTCTAATAACATAGAAATTCGAAGTAGCTAATTTCTTATCAATTGATGTATACTGGAATTCATAGCATAGTCTCTTTGTGTGACCTAGGCCAGTGCTTCTACAGGAGAGCATCACTTATAACACCCTTAACTAAATTTTAATATTGGCATAGTAATCTAGTGCATTCTTTGGTAACAACTGTAGCAGCATGGCATATTAACTGCCCATTCCACATAGCTAACTTTTTTCAACTCAAAATCTGTTAATAAGGTTAAAATGGTTAAAAAAGTATAATTTTGTTATAATTAGAATTCGTTTCCATTCTTTTATATTTCCTTTGAAAAACATCAGAAATTATCCAGCTTACCTCTCCAAATTCATAGAATGTTCCGTCCTCTTTCTTTATATCATTAGCCTTTAGATATTCTATAGCCTCAGCATAGTCCATTCTTTTAAAGGGTCGTTTAGGTGGTTGGAAATCCTAAATGGAAGCAATAATTGTAATTTATTTTAAAAGCAAACTGAAAGCTAGCATGATAAAGCCTGCTGTACCACAACAACAAACTGTGATAGAGTCTGATAGACTTGAATCTTATCTCAATCACTGTCAATACATTGAAACTATTCCTATGTATATTCTAGAATTCCTAATTTGATAAGGCTACTGTATTTTATATGAAAAATAACAGGGTAACTTACAGGGTTGAGTTCCTTCACAATATGAGCAAAGGGAGACTTGAGAACTCTGTCTACTACATCACAGACTAGATCTTCCAGTCTCTCTAATAAACCATTGAAATCTATAAAGGGGCATTCTGCTTCTACATGAGAATATCTAAAACAAGATAATCAAAATACTGCAGCCATTTCATACTTTCCTCAGTTGAATGAGGTACTTAAAATAGAAAGTCCTAAATGATATGTTTTTGGAAACAAAAGTGTAAATAATACCACTGTTTTAAAGGTAAGATTTTATGTATTGGAAGAAGGAATGTTATATGTCAGAATTTGTTTAAAGTAAAGAAATTTACAGGTAGCTGACAAAACAACCAAGAAAAGACTGAACCTCTTCAAGATAGATGCATTGAGCTAATATTGTAACATTAATTTGAGGTTTAAAGTTCAAAATTAAAAGCCAGACATAATTCTAAGCGAGCTTCGAGCAGAATTGAGAGCAATCCCCTTCATCTTTATACTGAATAATCAGGAAACTTACTCAGCCAAATGTCTTCTCGTTCGCGATTTTTCTGCTCTGTAAGACTGGGCAATACAGAAAACATCTCCCATCGCTGGTAGACAGGTTTCTAAATATAACTGTGAACTCTGGGTAAGGTACGCCTGAAATCAAAATAATATTTGTTAGATCTGATAACTTTCATTTTTTTAAGGTTACCTAGCAACGATATACAGATTCAGACATTATGGGCTTGGACCCAACAACTAGCAGACCTTCAATGTACTCAAGCAAATAATGTCGGGATTCTATTGTTCTAAATAACGACCCATCTTCAAATTACAATCTTAAGGTTTCGTTGTTTTTCGTTTTAATATTTAATTTATTCCAAGAGTTATCTTACCATTTCACCGAAATAATCAAATTTAAACAACGTAGATCCTCCTTCTACTTGGGTCTGTACTAGGGTAGGGGGAGTAACTTCGAAATATCCACGACTAACGAAATGTTCTCGAAAAGATTGCATTAAAACTGATCTCATTTTTAAAACTTTAGACGTCTGAAATGAAAAATACAAATATGGGTGATATTTTGAAATGAATGGTATCCCTTTGTTTGAAAAGAGACATCATTAGGCCAGGTATTATTATAGTCATAATTCATTTTGTCATGTGATCTATTGTGTTGAAACACTAATAATGCTAATGAGACCAACAGTTTATTCTTTTGTGCTACACGCTCGGTATTTATAATTTGCCACAAATCTTGGATTGCGTCATTGTTGTGCTTTGAACATGTCAAAGCGTCATGTGGCCCACTACAGTTTATCAAAAACTCTTTTATACAATAAACATAACTGGTTCATTGAAGTGAGTGGTTGTAGAAATGAAGATATTGCTATACAATTAGATATTGTAAGTTAATAAATTACATTTCATGCTGACCGATATTCAGACAACTGGTTTGAAATCTGTCAATTACTATACATACTAAAGATATATAATACGTACACTTTAACAATTCTCACTACGGTACTTACGTTTTCTCCCCTAATCATAATATGCCTGTTATCTAACTGAACATCCACGTTAGCATCTTCGTTAAGTAAGTTATCAGCTCCTCCTGGTGGAGAGCTAGAAACCAACTCCCAATAATCTACAGACAACTCGTGGTTATCTGGTGCCTGAAATCAAACGTCATGAAAGAATAGATAAGATAACAGGATCTCAATTCCTTAAATACCATAATTGATGTAGAAGATTAATATTCAGGACAATAATTAAAACCTTGGGAAACATTACAAGACAAATGTATAGATAAACAAGAAGATCATGTTAACATGGTAACCAGAAAGCTATCAGGAGCATTTCCAAAGATTGCTCTGTATCTTTCCAAATCCTGTTACTCTTGTGTTGTATTCATATAGTTATATCTAGCATGCATAAATATCTTTTGTCAACAATTTTTTCTTTCAGTCTTTTTTTTTAAAGTTTTTATTTATGATTCTTAAAAATTCACGAAAAAATCATGAAATAAAAAGAAATGAACTCACTGATTTTCCCTCTGGTAGCTCTTTGATAATTCCATAAACACAGATAGTAGCTTCAGTTGATAATGTTAAGGCATTGTATGTTTGACACTGGAAAACGAATTAAATAGTTTTTAATACTACTTTCCTCAATATGTTTAGGGGAATGAAGACCCATGGAAACCCATGCAGTGTGCAAAAGGGGAAATTTTGCTAAGAACAGTGATTTTAGTCTGATTGCCTTGGATTTCCAACTGTCAAGGTATCTTCAAAATGTTTTCTTCACACACTGGGCCTATTTACTGTTCAATCTCTGAATGACATGAGACTTTTTTCCAGTCAGTCCATCTACTTGTTTCACAGACAGGGGTTGAAAAATGACAGCAAGGAAAAACACATGCTTTATAAGCTTTGTGGGGTGGGGTGATGTGCTAAAAATCTTACCAGTTTATCAGAAACAACACATTGTACAAAACCAGTTCCATCTCTTACTACAACAAACATCAAATTTTTACCTGCAAAAAAAACCAACAACAATTTTGATATTAACCTATATAGTAGAGTTCTTGAGTTAACACAAGTCACTGTTTACATAGAACTGAATTTTTCAGTTTTTCACTATTATTGAAAATGAAATTAACAACAGCAGGTCATGCTTGACCATAAATACATAAGATTTATATTCATATTAAAAAAATAAACTCAATTCATCTCAGATATTTTGTGTGAAAAAGACCAAAATTTAAAGGGTTAACTTCACCATTTTCAGGAGGTTAATTTGAGTCTTTAACATATGTAAATACTCCACCGACAACTAGAAATGTACCATTATCAAGTCTTTTATAATATATATATGTGTATATTGCAGAGTCTCAAAAAATGATGAGTCTAAAAATTTCTCTGTACAAGCAATTAGGTACTGGTTAATGAGAAATAAATTAAATTACGATACCTTGACGACGAATTCTATGGACCCAGCCAAATATTTTGACACGAATATTACGGTTTGGTATAGTCTCTCTTATTTTGATCTGAAACAATCAGAATATATAATTAATTCTATATAAAATATGACAATATTCTAAATTGTGGACACTCTAAAGCTGACATCAAATGAAAGTTTAGTACTATGTGAACTCTCTAAAAGAAATGTCAAGTTGACAAAAAACATAATCATTATTGGCCATGTATGCCTTGTGAACACTCTGAAGAAATGCATAGTTGACAAACCAAAACTCATAAGAAATAAACATCTTGAGCCATGTGAAAAGGAGCGCACAATAATTCCAAATTAGGATGCTATGCATGCCAACCATTTGAAAGAGAACTATACATGTGGACTTTCCAAGAGGGATTGACTAAATAATGTCAGATCAGCATCAGAAATAATGATGAATGTACAAATTCTAATATTTTTACCTGTTTGGGTTGAGGTAAACTTGGATCCATTTCAACTATCACAGATTTGGCTTCATCTAAATTCTTTAATCTCCTTTCTAAGTCTTCAGCCTAAAATCAAACAGGGAAAATAACAAATAATTAAAATATATTATTGTTAATCAATGATATTCAGTAGGACAGAAGAAGGGATCTTGAAGTCTTCACATGTCTAATAGCAGAATGTTATTCAAGACAGCTTTGATCAAGGCTAGATATAGTACCAATCATTTATTTGACACCCCTCAACTTTCTATTGAACTCTCCCACACATGCATACTTTCTATAGATATGATACTGTATATTTATTAATGGAAGAGCTCATTTGTAAAAATAGGTATGTTTTTAGTTGCCTGTCAAATTATATCCAGTATCCTATACAGTTACAATACATACCTCTTTTTGAGCTTTTTCAGCAGCCTTATAATTTTCTCTTTCCCATATTTTCTGAATTTTTTTCAACTGGGATTTTGAGACCAATTCAAATTTCTGGAATTCAAATTTGTCTTTTTAAATATTCAATTGCTCTACAATTGATGTATTGAGTACTATTTTAACTGTGGTATTTCTATATTAATTAAGACCTGTAACATTAATTAAGATCTGTAACATTAATTAAGACCTGTAACATTAATTAAGACCTGTAACATTAATTAAGACCTGTAACATTAATTACGATCTGTAACATTAAGACCTGTAACATTAATTAAGACCTGTAACATTAATTAAGACCTGTAACATTAATTACGACCTGTAACATTAATTACGACCTGTAACATTAATTAAGACCTGTAACATTAATTACGGTCTGTAAAAATTGATCTATTGAGCACAATTTTAAATCTGTAACATAGTAATACCTACCACATTTTCTTCTTTACCATCAACATAAATAGGTGGGAAGGGTTCTTTTCCAGCATGTCTCATGGCCTTTAGAACAGTTTTATATGGTGTGGCTTCACTTCCATCCCCTGTTTTATCATCGCCAAGTTTTTCTGAGGTATAAATATCTCCTACAATAATTTTTCTTACCGATCATAAATATGTAAGGGTTTTCAGACAATTCATAGACTTAAATTCGCACCATTCCAATTTGCAATCAGATATCTGTGGCTACTGAAATTCCACTATAGCTAAGCGTTTGTTGACATCACGTGATACAGGCATATGCTGTCAACAATCACCCATAAAAGTAGAATTACAGAAACCACAGAAATCCGATTGAAAATTGGAATGGTACAAATTGATACTATCAGTAGGCCTACTATTGATATATCCCGATATACATAAACAATTTAGAAAACCTCTTTACAATATATTTAACTAAAAGTTAACATGTAGAAGAATATGGTAAATATTTTAATATAATAGCAAACTTAATAAGCCTGGTTCTTTTTGTTGAAATCTGTCTATCCCTTTAATGACAATTTAATATAAGCCAACTTGTAGGCCTACATAAAAGATTTCCAACTAATTGACAAATATAAACCAACAATATCCTCCTTCAAAAAAACTATACCTTCTTTTTCCAGGGAATGCATTGTTATAAGTTTAAATCTTAAAAATGTATCTTGTTATATTAAAAACAATTCCTATAGTGTCACAAAACTGGATTATTTAAACTTCCACTATACACAGAGTAAGCCTCACAAACTGAATAATACTATAGTTGACAGAATAACACCAATTTGTTTTTAGACTAATGGTAACAATAAAAAAAACTATAAGTTTTATACAGAAAAAGGTGGTGATGAAATACTAAAGAAATACAAATAGCCTACAATTAGAAATAGATAACTCTGAAGATATTACATCATTCTTTGATTCAAATAAGTTCAAGATCACACTTGTTTTTTTTTATCTTAAATCTAGCTGACAGCTGATTTGTATACGACTAAATTTCAAAAGATTTCAAGATTTTGTAAACTTGTACTAGCTTGTTGCTTTCTACGTGTATGATAATGCTCATTCTCAATGACTTCCTTCATTTTGTGTGAGACTATGGTTAATTGTCTTTTTTGAATAAGTAAGTCTTTCATTCCCTTTGTAATTTACTTGGATATTTTTGTTATTTTTTTTCTTTTTATTGATTTGTTATTGTTGATTAAGATTATCAAGTCTAACGCAAGATATTCAACAATTTAACATAAAATAAAATTGTATTATAAATTGGATTGTGAACAAAACATGGATTTGTCCATCAGACTAAACATATGGTAAGCTCACAATCACTTTAGTAGGACTATTCAACCCTAAAAAAATAACATTACCGAGTGAGGCTACACCTTCTTGAATGGCCGGTGCAGACACTTTCACTCAAATTAAAAACAAACCTCCCAAAACTTACTCAAAGACAGTTTTTCTGTTTCTTTAGTTATATCTGCCATCTTGTCCACTACTGGGTGAGTTGGCTACTCTGTATTTTATGGCTCAATCACCCCAAGACGTCGACCAGTCAAACTTGATAAATTAACACGATTTGTCAACACAAACTTTATGATGAAACACACGTGTAGCCTTCTACTCAAATTTTTTATTCAGAATTTCTAAACAGAAAACGAATTATTGTTTTAGTATCCGAAACTCTGTATGGTTTGCAATAAAACGATTATGATATTAATTCTTTTTGAATGGAATTTATGCAATTGAGAATTGCTTTCCTTAATTTTTTTTTCAAGAGCCTCATGTTGTCCTACATTGGGTCAAACTCCAAAGGGCATTGTTCAGAAAATTGGGCAATCTTACACAGAATGTTGATGTTAAATTAGAAAATTACTAACGATCTATGAGAGTAAAACATTTCGGGCTAAATATTTCCCTGAAGATTAACTTTTCGTTTTTTGTGTTTTCAAGATTTTGTAATTTTATAAAAACGTAATTGTTATTGGTTGTCGTAAATTTAATAACAAGAAATGGAAATGAAGATTTTGCTTTAAATAATGACAACAAATAAAATTCCCTGATCACTAGTGTTGTTTATGTTCAGGAATCAATGGATATTAAACAAATTCTCATGCTTCAGGCCATTTCAAGTGATTTGAAAATTTGACAATAATGTCAATTTAACCCAAGACTCACTTTTGGTAAATCCATGCCTAAATGCTCAGTCTGTTGAAGACTCTCGTACAGTGTGGATCAAAATTAAGAGGGAGAAAAACACACAAATATTTTCCTGATTAATTGGGATCCTAATTAAAAATAAGTTGATGACAAACAGCATTCTCTCAGCTACTAGTTCTAGTTCGTGTGTGACAATTTTATAGTCTGAATGCTCAAATAACAAACTACATTTTTTGTTATTGTTCGAAATCAGCTGAGCTGAAAAAATTCTTTTGAAACAAACAGTACCGTAGTCTACTTCTTGTTGGTCATTTTGATGCCATCATCTGCTACAATGTGACATCTTAGCAACTGACATACACTTGAATGATTAAGGTCTTGAGTGACAGCAGTGAACATAAAGATACAAGAATGTGATTGTTTTTGAATTGATAAATTTGTGATAATTTGACATTGACATCAAATATGGCAAAACCAGAGGGTGGCATAAAGAAGCATGCCCCTTCTCGACTGAGCTCCCTGAGTGTTTTGGAAACTAGGGATGAACTAGAAGAGGTAGGCCACAGAAGACTCTTTTTTTATTACAAGAATTAAAGATACTATAAGTTTTTTTTTTTGTAGTACCGTACATCCTTGTTGTCATTGTTGTAAAATATGTACAGTTCTACCACCATTGCCTTTAATAAACCAGTTACGCAAACTATACACCTATATCAACAAATTGTACTGTTGAAATGTCTCTGAAGACTTCCATATTTGTACGAACAGACGCTGACTGATTGAAGTTATTTGGCTCTTTCTGAATCTCTTTATACCTGAAGTTTAAAATTAATTTGTGACTTAACTCGATTAATATGTGATATTCTGATTTCTGGCTATTTTGACTTACATCTCATGTATGAATTAAAAGTGCAGAATGGCATGTACTAGTATTATAACTAGATTCAATTTTATGGATAACAATTACTTATTAAAAAACCTGCAATGCTTCAACGATGATACTCTGGTCTTTATCAACTAGTATTAGTGTATACCAAAGTGCTAAAAGGGCTAATAGGGCAAAAAGGTGACAGTGACACCACATGCAAAAATGGTGTCAATTTGTAATTCCTGCATGCTTTGTAACAAATATTTGCTGCTTTCAGTTGCTTGTTAATATATAATGTCATTCCTTTCCTCATTGATTTGAAAGAAACAAAGAAAGGTGTCATCCAAGATCTGAATGAACAAGCTGTCCACTTTGATAGGAGGCTTTTACATTCATAGACGCTAGCATGTTAAAAAATAGGCTAGTTTCATAGAAGTTCGAATACAGCAAACAATATTTTGAAATTTTTCTTCTTTTCTTTTTACAGAAATTAGACAAATGTTATAAATGTGTTACCAATTTATTAAATGGATTGTCAGAAAGGGAGGCAAATGATGCCTTGAATGCTTATTGTTTTATACTCAGTACCGTACTTAAATATACTCGTTTATTTCCCACTGTATATCAGCACTTGTCCATTTCAGAACTTGTAAGAAAACAGATGTTGAAAGGTTATATTGATAAAGAAGTGTGTAATATATAACAACATTGGAAACTATCTCAGCATTCTTACGTCAGAAATAAAAGTCCCAAATATACTTATTTGACTAAATCAGTCCAATGACGTCTTGATATTTTCAGATGAAGAAAAGTAGTTTGACATGGTCACGCCTTTAACATGTCTCCTTACTATCCTGGTGTCCTGATTCTAGTTACTAGGTTCTTGTATGTATATAACATGAAATATATAATATTGCTGTTTTTAAGGTCAGATATTGTTTTGTTTATTACAGATATCAAAAGGAGCTGCTCAACATGAAGAAGTGCAGCTTGGATTATTATTCTCGATCTTGGTGGACAGTAAAACTGCTGTTAAGGTTTGTATAAATCCATTGTATCCTGTATCAAGGTTTTGTCATTGCCTTATTAACCTGTAATCAATTTATCCAGTATACTTTGTTCTGTATATGTAGAAACTAGAACAGAGGTTGATATTTCCGAGAAAGTTTTTCAAGACCAGTTTTGATTGGACAATATTACTATGATTACCTAATTTTACTCACTTAAACTACCATAAAACAACCTTGAGGAAGTTTAACAAATAAGCACCCTAATAACATGGTTTGTATAGACTGCACTAAGTCAAATGAAACTTAGAATCTCTATCAGAGTACAAAGGCAATTTGTGCAATAGCCAAACTACAATTTGTTGTTAGGCCCTATGTCCTTACATTATTAGATTTACTTCAGTGCTTCCAAACTTTCAATTTTGGGTAGGTATGCTTACATTATCAAAAAGGAAACAAGATTGTAATCTCATTTGAAATAGATTTGTTAAATTTGAGGTCCATCCATGTTATTTTATAATGTATTGTAATCTATATTTCAGTGTTATAGAGATATGACTCTGACCAGCCGAGATGGTTTAAATATTGTCTTGTTAAAAACTAATACTATTATATATTTCAGTGTTATAGAGATATGACTCTGACCAGCCGAGATGGTTTAAATATTGTCTTGTTAAAAACTAATACTATTATATATTTCAGTGTTATAGAGATATGACTCTGACCAGCCGAGATGGTTTAAATATTGTCTTGTTAAAAACTAATACTATTATATATTTCAGTGTTATAGAGATATGACTCTGACCAGCCGAGATGGTTTAAATATTGTCTTGTTAAAAACTAATACTATTATATATTTCAGTGTTATAGAGATATGACTCTGACCAGCCGAGATGGTTTAAATATTGTCTTGTTAAAAACTAATACTATTATATATTTCAGTGTTATAGAGATATGACTCTGACCAGTCGAGATGGTTTAAATATTGTCTTGTTAAAAACTAATACTATTATATATTTCAGTGTTATAGAGATATGACTCTGACCAGCGAGATGGTTTAAATATTGTCTTGTTAAAAACTAATACTATTATATATTTCAGTGTTATAGAGATATGACTCTGACCAGCCGAGATGGTTTAAATATTGTCTTGTTAAAAACTAATACTATTATATATTTCAGTGTTATAGAGATATGACTCTGACCAGCCGAGATGGTTTAAATATTGTCTTGTTAAAAACTAATACTATTATATATTTCAGTGTTATAGAGATATGACTCTGACCAGCCGAGATGGTTTAAATATTGTCTTGTTAAAAACTAATACTATTTATATTTCAGTGTTATAGAGATATGACTCTGACCAGCCGAGATGGTTTAAATATTGTCTTGTTAAAAACTAATACTATTATATATGAGAAATGGTTACGTTTAGCTGATGGTGTTAGAACACAGGTAGATTTTTAATTTCATGAATTCACAGTTCACACAAATTAAGAAACTTTTTACAAATTTCCAGAAGAAATCTTTCAATAAGAATAGAAGTTTATGTAGGGAATAAGATATTTTAAAACTATAAAAATGTTATAAAACTATAGAATGTTATAAAACTATAGAATGTTATAAAATATAGAATGTTATAAAACTATAGAATGATTATAAAACTATAGAATGATGTATATAAACTATATAATGTTATATAACTATAGTTTAATAGTTATAAAACTATATAATGTTATAAAACTATAGAATGTATAAACTATTAATTTATAAAACTATAGAATGTTATAAAACTATAGAATGTTATAAAACTATAGAATGTTATAAAACTATAGAATGTTATAAAACTATAGAATGTTATAAAACTATATAATGTTATAAAACTATAGAATGTTATAAAACTATATAATGTTATAAAACTATAGAATGTTATAAAACTATATAATAATATAAAACTATATAATAATATAAAACTGATATATTTTTATAGATATTGTGGTTAATACGAGAATTGATAAAGAATAACGTACCAGGAGCTGATAGTGTCTGTTTTATATTATTACGACAAATTTCAGGTGAGTTTTTATGCTGGTGATTTAAACTGTTCTGGTAGATTTAGCCATTTACTTATATTAATTATCACCATAAAATTATTACCTTGACTTCCTGTGATATTGGTGCACCATTTCAAATATTAACTGTTCTAGGTTTTATATCTGAAACGTTTTAGTAGCAAGAGACAATAGCAGTTTTGTTGCAATAAGAAATGAAATGAATAGAGTTCTAAGTCTTAATTTTCTGCAGCTTATGGGCTAATAAAGACTGGCAATGTGTCCAATGACGGAAATTTTGCCAGGACAGCAGCATTAGCCTACTCTTCTTGCGATTTCCATGTCAGTCCCTTCACACTGCATCACTGACAAGGGGATGTTGCTGGGATTGAACCCTGGTTAGCAAGAAAGCGTCTATCTCAAACATCTACCGCAGTTCCCCAGGACAATAAGGAACAGGGTTTATGCATGTTATTGAAAAGAGGTTTTCTGAGAAATTGGAAGTATTTAAGCATTCATTCCGATATGTATTGTTACTGCTATTCCACAAATACTACATCATTTTCAGGATAACTAGAACAGAATATTACTTAAATTTTCTCAAATTTGCCTAACAATGGTATGTATGCATCAGTGGACAACAGTATTCCCTTCGTAATTTGTATAAATTTTTGTGTTTTACAGGAGGTGATGTTTCAACTAAAAATGTGTATTTATGTGAAAGTGTGGTTGATATGTTTTATGAAAATAAGTAAGTAAAAGTTTCAATCGTATGCAGAACAAAGGCAAATATGGTAACAGATTAATTTCGACTTGTTTCTGAAACCATAGTCTTTATGTATCTATTTTTTATTTGTGAATAAGATATTGTTAAAAAAAGGCAAAAATATTTGTTAAGTTATTGGGAAATTTTTTGTCCATCAGTAATCTAACAAGCTTTTTACACTAGTTTAGTTCTTTTGACATAAGCCAATTTCCCTTACACATGTGTAGACCTTTCACTTATATAAGCTAGAAACTTTTGCTGGAAAGTGTAACTTATTGTTAGCATGTTCTGAAACAAATAGTTGTATTTAATTATTTATTTTCTAGATCGTGGCTGGAGAAACAAACAGGTCTGATACCATCTGTTGTTTATACATTTCTACGTGTGATGATTGACCATAATCTACCCTCCCTGGTCACAGTTAGACAGAAAGAAACAGATCTATGTATATTATTACTCAGGGAAAAGGTCAGGTCATTTTATACAACATTGTATGTTTACCATGGGTCATAATAACATACTTCAGCTATATATATTGAGCTTCTCCAAATAACGTCATAATATGAGTTATCTCCCCTTACAAGATGAATACATTTCTAAATAAAAATTGCCAACATTGACATCTATGTATATTATTACTGAGGGAAAAGGTCAGGTCATTTTATACAACATTGTATGTTTACCTATGGTCATAACAACCTCCTTCAGCTTATATGTTTAGCTTTTCCAAATAGATCTCTGTTGGTGCCCCAATAACGTCATAATATGAGTTATCTCCCCTTACAAGATGAATACATTTGTAAATAAAAATTGCCAACATTGACATTTATTTTCACCACTGCCTTGTATGACTTATTTATGATATAACATCATTATCTGTTTTGAATATTGGGCATTATATTTTAATATTAATTTTGTTTTTTAGTTTGTAGAGTGTATGGTTATAGGGAGAGATTTAGTCAGATTATTACAAAATGTTTGTAGAATACCAGAATTTGAAAAGTTCTGGATGGATTTAATGAAGAACCCTACAGCAATTAGTCCTCAATTTACTGGTGAGTCACCATTTTTTTCAATAATTTTTTAAACTGTATTTAATGGTTTTCCCCCTTTAGCAGCTCTCTATATACTGTAAGTAAAGTGTCTGAAATGAATTAGAAAATGGAAAGAATGTCGGAATGAGTTTACATTAACCTAACTGATTTTTGATTTCATACCTTTTCATTTTATATTTCTGATGATGATGTGAGAACCACATTGAAACGTTGAAAGTAATAAATATTATAGAAGTGTCTATCCATAACAATTGTTTTTATTTTTCATTGTAGGCTTACTTCAGTTGTTTCAAATCCGAACTTCTAGAAAATATTTAGTGAGTCGACTCACTCCAGATATGGAGAATAAACTTGTCTTTCTTATTACAAAGGTATTTAAACTTTCATTTTATTTAGCCATCTTTTGAAAGTGATTTGAACGAATTTTGACTGTTTAGGTTTTTTCTAAGAGATGCTCTCCTATAGAAGAATTAGCCTAGGTCACAAGTAGAGACTATGCAATGAATTCAGTTTCAATATTTTTTTCCCTCATATTTCTTTGTTTGATGAGCGAAAAGAAATATATACATTTGCATGCACATCAAACACATTGCACAAGAGGGTTTGATTCTTAAATTCACAGGCAAAAGACAGAACAAATACTTGTTATGATATACTCCAGAGCTGCCGATTTGTCCGTATATGCGGATTATTGATAGACCGTCATGATAAAATGACCAATTGCAAATCTGTGTGTCGGTCATTAAGGATAGAGCAGAGAAGTTAAAAGCATTAATTGAAAACTTGCCCAACTTCACATTGTAAACAATAACATATGAAATAAGTTAATAAAGGGATTAGCTGTCAATGATAATGAACTGGCTTGTGTTATATTCAAGGCTAGATATAGTGTACCAATCATCTATTTGACACCCCTCAACTTTCTATTGAAATCTTCCACACATGCATACTTTCAATTAATGTTTATGTATAATTGGAAGAGCTCATCTGTAAAATTAGGGGTGTTTTTTGTTGCCCTATATATATTGTTTTATATTATGGTTAAATTGTAGGTAAAGTTTGGTCAACAGAAGAGATATCAAGATTGGTTTCAACGACAGGTATATTAAATTATTACTAGCATCCCTTGTCCCTCTGTTTCAAGACTAGCTGTCTGCAATATGAATGAGTTACCCGTAAATGAATCTTGTATTTTAAGAAATGATATCAAGATACTAATGCATGAAGATGACGCCAGCAGTCCGTCCTGAAATCAGTATACAAATGTTTTGAAAATAAATAAATGGATCATGTATTTTATTTAAGATGTCGCTATTTCAACACCCTAACCAGCTGAGCTACAGTCTCTTCTCTAATGAATTTATAAATGATATATTTGTTAAAAGCTGTTTAATTTCTATTTTTAAATGTAGTATTTATCAACTCCTGAAAGTCAGACGTTACGATGTGATTTAATTCGATATATCTGTGCCGTATTTCACCCTAGTAACGAGCTATTATGTTCAGATATCATTCCACGCTGGGCTGTGATTGGCTGGTTATTAACTACGTGTACGGTAAGTAGAGATATTCACCGATCTTCTGCTAAATGTTGTAAATTATTCTTAATCCAAGACCTTATATATTTGTCAGCCATATTGGATACAGTTTATCAGTGCAGTAAAATAGCCTCTTTGACATCTTCAACTTCAAAACTAATTATTTTTTACATCATAAAAATCAGAATTGATTAGATATTTAATTAAACATTCAGATTTATTCATGCATTTTTAAGACAGAGCAGTTGTTAGCCTTTTTTCCCATTGTTTATAGGCTACACATTGGCCATTCATTCATTTTACGTGGCCATCTTATCAAGTGATGATGCTATTTGCTTTAGGAACCTTGCTTTGCAGTGTCTCAACAATAAGGCATGAATAAGGTTTATACCATGTGACAGACAGGGAGTGGAATCTAGTTATTCAGATGGGACAATAAACAAAGCATCAATATGACAGACAGTTGATAATGCTAATTTTCCTCGTTCAATGCTCACTGCATGACTTATTCCCCTTTATCATTCCGTTCTAGTTCATTTGCGTTTTGGTGTTTTGAAATTTAAAGGAAAGAAAAAAGAAAATATTCTTTCTTAGATATAATCTGTGTTTCTTACATTTGAAATGGTATTTGGTATTCTATAACAAGAATAATTTTTCCTTCAATATCCTAAGATTTAATAGAAATGAATGTTTTATATTTTCCAGTCACCTGTAGCGTTATCTATAGCCAAGTTAGCGTTGTTTTATGATTGGTATTTTTTTGAGCCTGATAAAGACAGTATTATGAATATTGAACCAGCTATATTAGTTATGTATCATTCTATGAGACCACATCCTGCTATTACAGCCACCTTGTTAGACTTTATTGCTCGGGTAAGATATTGATGTATTAGTAGGCAAGTTATTTTTTTATCAGCCAGTCTAGGGTCCAACAAACTCTTCAAGAACAAAAGTTTCTTCATTGCCTCTCTATGTTAATTCTCTATTCTAATGAAAACACATGTTATTGCCAACACTAAAACTTAAAACAGACTTTCTACTGAAGAGTTCTACATCCTGTGTACACAAAGTGAAAGTAGAGAACTGTGAACAAATTTAAAGTCAAGAATGTAAAATGAAAGTAGAATAAATTAAAACTAAATATTAACATTCTAATTCTAGTGAAATAGAACAAAAAATAATACAAATAGCTTACATGAATAGAGGTCTTCAAGACACTGAAACATGTCTCGTCAAAAATTGACCTGTTGGTGAAAAACTTGAAAGAAATTACAGGCTTTTCCCCATTTGTCACAAATTTCATATATCAGAGATTTTCTTCTGACATTATTTCAAACCTTTTAACTTAAAAAATCTTCTTTTCTTTGCATTATTTCTAAGTTTTCATTATTCATGTGGTTATTTTTCAGACCTATAATAACTTCTGTCCTATGTTGATGAATCAAGTAAAACAGGGAATCAGATTATCCTTACAAACCATCGTCAATAAGCGAGTTCTACCGTAAGTATTGGTTCTCTTCTTAAATATGTAAAAAAAACAGGATATTTGTAGCTCAACAAAAATTCCTAAGATTTTAAACATATTCCATATTTGGATTATTTGAGACAATAGCTATTGGTGCTGGTAATACTTCTGAAATGCTATCATTCTTAAATTTTATAAACCTATGAAATTTGGAGTACAAAATTACAGAGTGCAAACAAACATTCCTTAAAATAGAAAAAGGTCAAACTAATAATTTTTTTATTCAATTTCTACAAAATGTCTAAGTTCTCTTAACGGCAATATTAGAAATAAAACACCCATGTGCATCACGTCTTATCCAAAGCATGCTCACCATTTGTAATGTCATTGGCTTTAAACGTCTTTGTACATCATTATGCTAAGGTAATTTTGTAATAACCATGGTGATTTTCTATTTGTTTCAGATCTCTATCTCCATTGTTCGATAATAATAAATTAGATAAAGAACTAAGATTATTGTTACAAGAAACTTTCCCGGAGTTCTGTTCTGTTGAAGGTAAGTGGCTGTTTTTATCAATTGATTTCCTGTCATCTCGGTCAGTCTAGCATCTTACTTAATAACTTTATTTTTACCAGGATGACTACTTAGATTCACTAAGGATCCATTCTGTGGATCAGCTGTGTTTGATTTACTTCTTAACATTCTCTTTCCTGGATTATTAGTACCTATTTACAGCTGGGTTTACTGGAATTATCAATGAAGGTGACTGATTATGGGTCAATGTACCTAAAATTGACTTGAAACTGAGGGTTGATGTTTGAGTTTCGACTATTTTTTCTTCCTCAGTGAAAGATGAAGTGAATAAACTAGAACCTATAGATGTTGATAACAGTAACGGGGAAAATCACCTGGACCACAACTCTTCTGAAGTACCTGATGCTCGGTTCAGTGACGATGAGGATGATATACCAATAGGTAAGTTAGTAACACTGTAAGTGTCATAGGGCGCATAGTTAGTGAAGTGACTAGAGCCGTTAGCTGTATAGTTAGTGACTAGAGCCGTTACCTGTATAGTTAGTGACTAGAGCTGTTACCTGTATAGTTAGTGACTAGAGCTGTTACCGTATAGTTAGTGACTAGAGCTGTTACCTGTATAGTTAGTGACTAGAGCCGTTAGCTGTATAGTTAGTGACTAGAGCTGTTACCTGTATAGTTAGTGACTAGAGCTGTTACCTGTATAGTTAGTGACTAGAGCCGTTACCTGTATAGTTAGTGACTAGAGCTGTTACCTGTATAGTTAGTGACTAGAGCTGTTACCTGTATAGTTAGTGACTAGAGCTGTTACCTGATAGTAGTGACTAGAGCTGTTACCTGTATAGTTAGTGACTAGAGCTGTTACCTGTATAGTTAGTGACTAGAGCTGTTACCTGTATAGTTAGTGACTAGAGCTGTTACCTGTATAGTTAGTGACTAGAGCTGTTACCTGTATAGTTAGTGACTAGAGCTGTTTTCGTTACTGTATAGTTAGTGACTAGAGCTGTTACTTGTATAGTTAGTGACTAGAGCTGTTACCTGCATAGTTAGTGACTTAGAACTGTTACCTGTTATATGATTTCAGGTCGTCTTGGAAATGATGTAAAATTTCAACCAATCCGTGACATGCCGTGTTATCAGCATGTAGATATCTCTGACAATATTCAACAACTACCGGGTGATATTAAAGATTTAACTGTAGAATTACAATCCGAGGCGTAAGTATACAGTTCAGAAAAATAACACTATAACACCCTAGGCTCTGAACGTAATGCATTATACAGTAGGATTTAGCTGTTATATATTTAGGTCAAACAACAATAATCGTTGTGTATAGAAAATGTAAGCAAATGTTTATAGATGGTATTGATTAAAATAAAAGCATAAAATTATGATAAAAGGAATATTCCGAATAAAAAAAACGTATGTACATTCGTTCATCAAAATTATGAATAATTAAATAACACAGCACACATGTCTGTTTATTGTAAGAAAGTACTGTAGTATCTGGGTCACTGAGCTATTAATATGTGACACTGAGTATTTCCATTATTATTTTGCGCGGCCCCATTGTCTGTCAGGTAACATAGAGTATATCAGACTCTTCCATCTTATGTTAACTGTTTATTTTATTTTATTTTATTTTATTTTATTTTTTATTTATTTATATTTTTTATTTATTTATTTATTTTTTGTAGTGATCAAGAAACACAGTGTGAAGTCGTAGATAGATTGATGCAGTTTGTTATCCAAGAGGTAAAATATATAAAATTCTTTCTCGATATGAAATTATTTGTCTAAGCAACTTTGTCTACGAAGGTCACCATCATATCGTTATGACGTCACCGATCGAGATGAAACTGGTGTTAAGTATTGTTATTCTGTATTACAGGAAGAGTTTGATCAAGAGATGGCTGGTACCCTAGCAACCTGTCTGTGTCAGATATTAAACGACAATTCTGTAAAACTTTATTACCTCAAGACATTGATGATGAGTAAGTTTCAACCGTTTTAAATCTAACCAGAATTTTATTCCTTTTCTACATCCCAATTTTCCTTGTCAGTGATGCAGGTCACAAGCAGTGACTCAACTACCCTGGGACTGTTTGAACTAAGTCCATTTGACCAAAGCACTTAGAACCAACACCTCAGTTCGCCCCAATAAAAAAAAAAACGGAGAGCATATGTTAAAAAAAAATAAAACACCAATAACTTTTATGCTCACCCAGTTTACAGTTGGATAGAAGAAGTGCAATACAGTCTTGTCATCACAAAAACATTGTTGAAAAGATGACTGGCTGGGTAAAAAATGAATCAACATCCCTTGCCCACTCATCTAGTTTAGATACTGGTAGAAGGATCTAACAGGAAAAGATCTAGACATTCAGATGAAACAATTAACCCCAGTTTTGTATGTGCCATCAATAGTTGAAAGGAATAAAAGTAATCTCATGCTGATGTTCCTGTATCATTTTCATCATTGTATGGCATGGCATCACCAATCTTTTTCAGAAGAAGGTGACGAAATTTTTGACACCATTTTGTGTGTAGGAGAATTAAATATGTTCTGATTATTTTTTTAGAACTATAGAAGATTCTATTGGAGCTCCATTGTTTGTTATGTTCAGGTAAGTTGACTGGGTTGTTTATATTTTGTTCTGTGAGTTGAAAGAAATGTAAAATTCAGCTTTCATCTAAGACTCAGTAGTGCTAAATCACCATGACAATAGTTGTTCTGAAAAGATCAAGGTGGTTATTCTTCAACAATATGTCAAACTCAAATATTGGGAATGCCATCCTCTTTACCTAGCCAACTGTCCTGATGAGAGATGTATATCAGAAACAATAAGAAATGAAACTTCAACCCCCTTGTAAAAGAATAAGATAAGTTTGCCTGTTTGAAAATTCTGTGAAGTCATGAATATAAGTTTTTTTAAAGTGTTACATGTGATAGTATTGCACATATTAAGACTATTTTTGCTTTTTGAAATATATTCAGGGGCCATATCACGTATTAAACATATTAAGATAATTTTTCATAAACCTGGATAATATCTGAGTTATGTTTTAGATAATAGGGCCCCAGTTATTTATCGCTGTATATATAAGTTGTTTTTTTATTTTCATATCTTATATGGTGATATTTCAGGTTTTTAAGTCAAATGTCAGAAGAAGATCCCAGACGGCAGCCATTATTATTATTGTTAAGTGAAATGTGTTCGCGTCAGCCTCGAATAGGCTACCATCTTATCTACTTTCTTAAAGTCAGGTTAGTACAGACTGGTCAGTAGGAGTGTATTAAAGTCAGGTTAGTACAGGCTGGTCAGTAGGAGTGAATTAAAGTCAGGTTAGTACAGGCTGGTCAGTGGGTGTGTATTAAAGTCAGTAAAGGCTGGTCAGTAGGAGTGAATTAAAGTCAGGTTAGTACAGACTGGTCAGTAGGAGTGTATTAAAGTCAGGTTAGTACAGGCTGGTCAGTAGGTGTGAATTAAAGTCAGGTTAGTACAGGCTGGTCAGTAGGAGTGTATTAAAGTCAGGTTAGTACAGACTGGTCAGTAGGAGTGATTAAAGTCAGGTTAGTACAGCTGGTCAGTAGGGTGAATTAAAGTCAGGTTAGTACAGCTGGTCAGTAGGTGTGTATTAAAGTCAGGTTAGTACACACTGGTCAGTAGGTGTGAATTAAAGTCAGGTTAGTACAGGCTGGTCAGTAGGTGTGAATTAAAGTCAGGTTAGTACACGCTGGTCAGTAGGTGTGAATTAAAGTCAGGTTAGTACAGGCTGGTCAGTAGGTGTGAATTAAAGTCAGTTAGTACAGCTGGTCAGTAGGTGTGAATTAAAGTCAGGTTAGTACAGGCTGGTCAGTAGGTGTGAATTAAAGTCAGGTTAGTACAGGCTGGTCAGTAGGAGTGTATTAAAGTCAGGTTAGTACAGGCTGGTCAGTAGGTGTGAATTAAAGTCAGGTTAGTACAGGCTGGTCAGTAGGTGTGAATTAAAGTCAGGTTAGTACAGACTGGTCAGTAGGAGTGAATTAAAGTCAGGTTAGTACAGGCTGGTCAGTAGGAGTGTATTAAAGTCAGGTTAGTACAGGCTGGTCAGTAGGAGTGAATTAAAGTCAGGTTAGTACAGGCTGGTCAGTAGGTGTGAATTAAAGTCAGGTTAGTACAGGCTGGTCAGTAGGAGTGTATTAAAGTCAGGTTAGTACAGGCTGGTCAGTAGGTGTGAATTAAAGTCAGGTTAGTACAGACTGGTCAGTAGGAGTGAATTAAAGTCAGGTTAGTACAGGCTGGTCAGTAGGTGTGAATTAAAGTCGGTTAGTACAGGCTGGTCAGTAGGAGTGTATTAAAGTCAGGTTAGTACAGACTGGTCAGTAGGAGTGAATTAAAGTCAGGTTAGTACAGGCTGGTCAGTAGGAGTGTATTAAAGTCAGGTTAGTACAGGCTGGTCAGTAGGAGTGTATTAAAGTCAGGTTAGTACAGACTGGTCAGTAGGAGTGTATTAAAGTCAGGTTAGTACAGGCTGGTCAGTAGGAGTGTATTAAAGTCAGGTTAGTACAGGCTGGTCAGTAGGAATGTATTAAAGTCAGGTTAGTACAGACTGGTCAGTAGGAGTGTATTAAAGTCAGGTTAGTACAGGCTGGTCAGTAGGAGTGAATTAAAGTCAGGTTAGTACAGACTGGTCAGTAGGAGTGAATTAAAGTCAGGTTAGTACAGGCTGGTCAGTAGGTGTGAATTAAAGTCAGGTTAGTACAGGCTGGTCAGTAGGTGTGAATTAAAGTCAGGTTAGTACAGGCTGGTCAGTAGGAGTGAATTAAAGTCAGGTTAGTACAGGCTGGTCAGTAGGAGTGAATTAAAGTCAGGTTAGTACAGGCTGGTCAGTAGGTGTGTATTAAAGTCAGGTTAGTACAGGCTGGTCAGTAGGTGTGAATTAAAGTCAGGTTAGTACAGGCTGGTCAGTAGGAGTGAATTAAAGTCAGGTTAGTACAGGCTGGTCAGTAGGTGTGAATTAAAGTCGGTTAGTACAGGCTGGTCAGTAGGAGTGTATTAAAGTCAGGTTAGTACAGGCTGGTCAGTAGGGTGAATTAAAGTCAGGTTAGTACAGGCTGGTCAGTAGGGTGTATTAAAGTCAGGTTAGTACAGCTGGTCAGTAGGGGAATTAAAGTCAGGTTAGTACAGGCTGGTCAGTAGGAGTGAATTAAAGTCAGGTTAGTACAGGCTGGTCAGTAGGAGTGTATTAAAGTCAGGTTAGTACAGACTGGTCAGTAGGAGTGTATTAAAGTCAGGTTAGTACAGGCTGGTCAGTAGGAGTGAATTAAAGTCAGGTTAGTACAGGCTGGTCAGTAGGGGCGAATTAAAGTCAGGTTAGTACAGGCTGGTCAGTAGGAGTGAATTAAAGTCAGGTTAGTACAGGCTGGTCAGTAGGTGTGAATTAAAGTCAGGTTAGTACAGACTGGTCAGTAGGAGTGTATTAAAGTCAGGTTAGTACAGGCTGGTCAGTAGGAGTGTATTAAAGTCAGGTTAGTACAGGCTGGTCAGTAGGTGTGAATTAAAGTCAGGTTAGTACAGACTGGTCAGTAGGAGTGAATTAAAGTCAGGTTAGTACAGACTGGTCAGTAGGAGTGTATTAAAGTCAGGTTAATTCAGGCTGGTCAGTAGGAGTGTATTATAGTCAGGTTAGTACAGACTGGTCAGTAGGAGTCTATTGAGCTGTGATATATATAAGCTGTCTTATATTTATTGGTTCTGTTTTGTTAATGATTATTGATAGATAGAACATTAATAGAGTTTGTTCAGAGGCCTGGACACTTAAGATAAGTATGCCAGTGGTCTGATTAGACAATCATCAAAATTCATTTTTATACGCCCATATAAATATATTTAATACAATAGTCATACAACTGTACACTTGTGTGGTCCATTTGTGTCTGAACAATTAAGTACTCTTCTGAAAATAAAAAGTCCCTGTATATATGTAGCAGGAACTTGCAAATTTTAAAAGCTACACCACTTGAGCAAATGGACAAACTCAAAAGGTAAAACTAAATACTATATGCTTTACATGTTGATAAAGTTCTGTTTAGTTATCTTGCGGGTAAATTTCTAAATAGTTAAAATTGAGTTTGATAGCCATTAATTATCATCCTTAAGTCCATCACTTATTCCTAACTTGGCCCCCCCCCCCCCCACTACATGTGGTATTTAACTGTGGTATATATTTCATGTTTCAGTAAGAGTAGCGATGATAAGATGGATACATATAAAGATTTCTGTAAAGGACAGGATGGCAAAGATTTAACTTCTTGTTTGTTAGGGGATTTACAGGTGAGCGAACTATATTATTCTCTTACACTGTTCTTGTTTTATTATTATTTTCTCTTGATAACACTGTATCAGAAATAGTATATCTATATATCTTGTGATTCTATATAATACTTGATAACACTGTCTGAATCAGAAATAGTATATCTAGTGCTTCTGTATAATACTTGATAACACTGTCTGAATCAGAAATAGTATATCTAGTGCTTCTGTATAATATTTGATAACGCTGTCTGAATAATCATGTGAAACATTGAGTTAAAAAATAGTATATCCATATATCTAGTACTTCTTTCTGTATAAGATATAGACCGATACCAGGTTAATATTCGAAATAATGTCGAGGGCTTGCAATACTTTTAAATTTAGACTGAAATAAAGGAAGACATTTTATTTAGGGAATAGTATTTTTTAAAAATGATTTTCAAGTATTGATTAGATAAATTATAGCACCTAGCAGATATTCATACGCTAAAATTATCACACAGGTCTACTTATATAAGGTGCTCTAAGAAATAAGTTGAAATAAACATGATGCCAGGTGCAGCTAACATGTGTGAATACGACATGTTGTTGATGCCAAGGTAATAGATATCTTACTAGCTTGACTATATGAAGATGAGTATTGTATATCAGTAATATGTTTTATTTTTAGTTATGTCTAGAAGATGATGTTAGATTGTTTACCTATTTAATACCTGATGTTTATACACATGTAAGTTAATTAGAATATCTTACCTTACAATTAACAAAAAGATCCTTCGAAAGTTGGAAATCGCCAAAAAAAATAGGCTAACGCAAAATTTTCCTCAGTACACACTGCATGGCATTGCCAGTCTTCATTAGCCCATAAGGAGCAGAAGAGTCGGACATAAAAATCCATTCATTTCAGTTACATTACTAGTTCACAGTCTTCATTAGGCCATTACGTGCAGAAGAGTAGGACGTAAAACTCATTTCAATCAGAACCACATATGTCTGGTTTTAATTTTATTGTGTTTTTATCTAGTTTCCTGGTATAGCAGTGGGCAATGCTACTTTATTTCATATGATTACATCATCTATAGATGGCACGCAGGTAAGTCATTCTATATACTGATTTGAAGGCGTTTCTGGTTACCTGTAGCAGTGGGAATACATCAAAGTGTAATTAACCGTGAAATGGGAATCTATATTTTAATTGCATTGTGGTTAAGGGGGTGTCGATTTACCAGGGTTTATCTCCCTGTATGATATAGTGATTCAGCTAGACTTTTCAAATATGCCGGTTTACAGGGGAAGCTGTTTTATAGAGGATGCGGATGTCACTGTAGACAACTCAGAATATTGGTACTATACCTTCATTCAGACCAAATATTTTTTATTCATAAAATAACATCATTGAACAACTAAAGGTTGTTTTTTTCTGTTTTTTTAGTTACAGGATCTGATCTGTCAAATATTACAAGGCCATCTTGTTATGTTTAAAAATAAGGAGACTTTTCTCTCTGTTCTAAGTAAGTTTTTTATTTTAACTAAACCAATGTTGTTTTTTCTGTTTCCTATCTGGTGTTGAATGAAGTGAAACTGCAATCCACTGCTTCACTGTTAGTTTTTCTTACCATGATAATTGGAGCTTTGAAGCACAGAATAGCAACTTTTACTTCCAATAGGAATAAAGTTTTTTTTACTAAATGTGACGTTGTACAGGTTCATTTTAAAGATCTTGAATAGCTTGAAAAAGGAACAAAATGTCCTTGTGTAGATTCATATTCTGTTTTATATTTGTTAAGTTTTATATTAAGTTTTATATTTGTAAGTTTTATATTAAGTTTTATAATTGTAAGTTTTATATTAAGTTTTATATTAAGTTTTATAATTGTAAGTTTTATATTTTGTTAAGTTTTATAATTGCAAGTTTTATATTTGTCAAGTTTTATATTAAGTTTTATATTTGTTAAATTGATGCCTGAATTTTTATCTTGATAATGTTTTTATTTCAGATGAAAGTTTAGACTGGGAGACAATAGAACAATATTTTTTATGGCAGCTTATTTCATCTCATAATATTCCAGTAGAACATATTTTATCAATATTACCTAAATTAGATTTTACTAGTAAGTTATCTGTAGTCTGTAGGAAATGTTCTGGTCGTGCTTTTTCCAGTGTTTATAGAATAAAGATTATATGATATCTAAATCAGTCTGTTTATAGCTGATTTTACTAGAAATAACTTACAAAATATACTCAATGCATTGAAAATATCCAATGTTGAATTGGTTAAAATTTGTAGTTCAAGTTTGTCTTAGTTGAAAATATGCATAAGTTATTTGTTACATCTATTTGGCACCCATTCAATCATGAAATGGACTTTTCACACATGCATAGTTTCTATCAATACAATACTGTATATTTATGATTGGAAGAGTTCATTTGTAAAATTAGGTTTTTTTTCTGACAAATTGTCTAACCATGTTAAACCTTTATTCTATGTTCTTCTAGCCCATGCTGAAGCTCTGACCAGCATGCTGGTTCTTTTAAAACAAGAAAGGTAAGTTGAATTTAAGGTTTTGTTGTCGTAAGGGTAGTGCCAGTTTGATTTCTGTTGTCAAATTTGCCCCATTGCTCAATGCAATGCTGGTTTTGCAAGAACCATAAATATATGATTGAAAATTCAAATAGTGCAATTCCTTGCTGTCTGTTTTACTAATACTCACAATAAAAGACTTCTTTATAATGCCTTTAACATTATGTTCCTTACGTGGCATAGAGCATTAGTGAAATATAGAGCATTAGTGAAATATAGAGCATTAGTGAAATATAGAGCATTAGTGAAATATAGAGCATTAGTGAAATATAGAGCATTATGAAATATAGAGCATTAGTGAAATATAGAGCATTAGTGAAATATAGAGCATTAGTGAAATATAGAGCATTAGTGAAATATAGAGCATTAGTGAAATATAGAGCATTAGTGAAATATAGAGCATTAGTGAAATATAGAGCATTATTGAAATATGATGAGAGAATGACCTACAGAAAGTAAAATTGTCTGTGGACTGGACTGGACCAATCTTCATGTACATGATAAAACACTGATAAATAGAATGAAGGCATAAAACTTTTTAAATGTTTCACATGCTTATACAGACAGTGTTGTCAAATATTATAAAGAAGTACTAGATATATAGACATCTATTTCTCATATAGTATAACCATATATCTTGTGCTTCTTTACCTACGCCTATTTACCTACGCCTATTTTTATATGTCTTATAAACAGTTTATTTGAAATCTATTTTTCAGTCCAACGTCTGATCTATTACGGCCTATTTTGTGTCGCGAATGTAAAAAAACTGACCTGTTTACTCCCTCTATATTAAAATACTGGGCACAGGAACACGAAGATCGACTAGCAGAAATAATTTATCAACAATTAGCAAAAGTCAACAATTCTCCTAAAAAACGACAAAGGTTCGTAGCAACTCTCTTAACTGAACAGATAAAATATTATTTCACATCAAACCTGTGCTCTTGAATGTTGTTAAACATTGGTTTCAGTTTTTATAACAGCAAGTGATGGTTGCTATGTTACCAAACTGTTTTCCCTGGTAACCTATCTTTTATAAACATTTGTTAGTGAAATCTCTTTATTTTATAGTATAAAACTTAGGAGCAAAAATTCCCCAACCAACCTAATGCTTCTTGTCTATTGTTGAAAGTTATTTAATCCAATATGTCTGACTGACTAATGATTATTATTCTATGTTATAGAACTGGTAATGCAGCAAAACAGAAAGAAAATCCAAACTTGGATCAAATACTGGGCCATTTAGATCATTTTAGACAAGTTTGTAGAAATATATCATGTGAGTTATTTTTAGTGATTGAGTGATAGATATTGACGTGGAAAAAGTGTCTAGTTGTTTGGATGGGACAATATACCAAGGCCCCGTGTGCTACAGATTGTACATGTTAAAGATCCCTCGACAGTTAAAAATCGCAAAAAGAGTAGGCTTAAAACATTTTTATTTTTTAATTTAAGAGTTTTGAGCCTATGGCAAGTTACTATTGACTGGGCTCTTCCAGTTCTCCTTTATTTTTAAGCTACAGGCTGTGCATATTACAGCTCGCTCTTCAGTTAGAAATGGGAATAAAAAGTAGGATAATGCCCCTCATAGCTAATTTCCTCTCATTGATATAAACCCATACTGGAACATTTCATTAATTCTGATTGTGGCCCTTTTATTTCAGTTTTAAACCATGAGAGTATCCAGATAGCTTTACAACAAGTTCAACAAACAGCTGGAGAAGTTCAGAAAACAAAGTAAGTTGAACGAAACCTTGATTCTTTCACTGGTTGATTTCTATAGTTGATCATATTTTTAGTGTATGTGACATACAGTTAAAAGTCTTAAGTCTATGGCTCCAATCAGTCCTGCATTTAGATTTTGAATCCCGACAGACGTCCCCATATTAAATCAGTCTCAACCCTCTTCTACAAGGCAAGAAGGAATTATTTTTGAGTTGAACAAGAAATTTAGATGCCAAATGACATTTTTGATAATCATATCCTGATTCCTTATTTTTTACCCATTCTTTATTCCTGACATTATGTTTGAAAACTTTACTAAAAAATTGAGTAATCGGAATAAAAGGTGTTTAAAGGGATAATAGGTCTTAGAATGAACATAAAATTTGAAAATTATAATCTCGGCCAGTAAGAGCTCTATTCATCAGTAAATATACCTGCTGCCATAAATAACATTAAATAAATAAAAAAATATACAAATAACTAAGTAATTATCCATAAAGATAAATTGATTAAGCGTTTTTCAAAAATGACCTAGTTTTGTGAGTTTTACAGATTTTAAGGGATTCTATTTCTTTATGACACCAGGTAAATTCCCTGATGAATATATACTCATATTGACCATTCTTGAGAACTAAAATTTTATGTTCATGCTAAGACCTATTGTCCCTTTAAAGAAGATTTTAGTAACTGACCAATCCAATGACTCATACTCATCACCCCTGCTCCATTATCCTATTTTACACCTTACCAATCATTGCAGATATTCAGACCTGTTGGCTCTAGCAGAAGATATTGAAGATTTAAAACGTACTCGGGTGCTACGGGGTCGGAAAGCCTCAAATGTCAGTCCAAAAGTATCCAGGAGTAAAAAAGTCACGCAAGAGGAGAGTGAGAGCGAATCTGACAGCACTGAGGTAAAATGGTTTTATCTTTCAAAATGCAATGAAATAGGAAATGAATGGAATTTCACGTCTTACACTTCAGCTTCTAAATGGCTAACGCAGACAGACAATGCCATGCAGGGTGCAATGAGGGAAATTTTGTCAGGACAGTACATCAGCCATTCTTTTCAACTGTCGAAGCATCTTTATTGAGCACAGCCTGTAGCACACTGGGCTTCAATTTATTATCCCATCCGAAACGACAAGAGTTTTTTTCATGTCGGCCCATTCGATCTGCATCATTACCTGGGAACAAATTCAAAAAATTCAAGTTCATATTGACATTTGTCAGGATTGAACCCTGGATCATCAGTTTAGCCACCAAGCATCTATCTGACTGAGCCACTACAGCTCTGCGTCATTTTTCAAGTTAGCTTAGCTTCTCTTAGTAAAAATGGGTTATCAAGTAATATATCCTATTATGTTATCTTACTACAACTGATTATGAAATTGGTTATTTGTAGATTTTTTGTAATACCTTTATAGAGTTCCCTAGTAATTGTTATCATATAAAATGACCTATAATTAGAGATATATATTATGATCAATCTTATAATTAATCAAGTAATTAATCCTGAGTTTTGTTTGTGTGTTAGGTAAAAGGATTGTAAACAAGATTAATAAATTATGTAATGTCCGCCTGGGAAAGTGAATTTGTTGTTCAATGTATTTGAATGTATCTATACATACATACATACCCAAATTTCTACTTATTTTCAGGATGAGGAGATGAAACCAAAAGCGAAGAAACGTAAAAAAGCCGCCCCTGCTATTGAGGATGATAGCGATTGAATTGTATGGCAGCCATGTTTCCAACTTCGAGCCACTTTTGAGGGTCGTTACGAATATGGAAGGATGTGAGAGGTTCTGATTTGTGATAACATGACATTTAACTACATTTCATTTCATTTCTCATGTGATATCAAAATGAAATAAAGAGCCAAGTTCATGGATATACAGACAAATTCATCTCTTCTGGACTAATAGATATAATTTTTTGTAGAATCGAGGTTATGGATAAGAGTGCTATTATAGATTTTGTTTTACTTTGAGAAGAAATAGACAGTCAGTTTATGTGAAACTAATTTTCAGTCATTTTTGGGGATATCTCAGAAAATATTTGGTTGATATAAAAGTATATACCTTCGGTTTAAAACTACATGTATATCAACAATAGAGCATGTATAGGTTATCATTTAAAATATATGTAGACGAAATGATATAACAAAGAATCTTATATTAATAATGATTTATCATTCTCTGTGGAAAATACATACAAATATCATGACAGACAGAACGAGATGAAATATATTCTAGAATAACTAATAGTGATATGTGGCTAGCTGTATTTGAAGACAAGTTGGGTATTTAACAGGATTTGCTTGACTAATGACACCAATGGCAGCTACTTTATCATTGTGAAAGACTTTGAAAAGAGGTTTTCTAAACTGTTTATGTGTATCAGGAACAATTTTACTACGTTCTGTTCCAATCAGATGACTGTGGTTCCTGTGATACCATTTAAACTAAGTATTTTATGTGTCTCTATCTATATAAGGGCCTATGTTATATCTCTAGTAGAATTTCAAGAAATACAGGATACTATAATACGATGCTACCATCGCCCTTGATACTATTAATGTTTAGAAAAACTGTTTCCTTTTTATTTTTGAAAAAGTTTTTCTATTATGATCTTCATCATTGATTCTCCAAATTTAATTTTTATTTTCTTAAATGATCTTTAGTGCTCATTTACACTCATAATTTCAGTTAGTCCAATGGCTTCAATTAAATATTTTTAATATAAAAGTGCTCTATAAGATCAAATGTAAAAAGAGTGTTGTGGATAATGCAGCAGTCCTTTTCAATTTGACAATGCTATGAGCACCACAAAACGCAACCAGTTCACTTTAATAAGATGCCTAAAAAGATAGTTGAAATATGCCTTTTGTTTGTATCAAATATACCCTCATTGCACACTGCATGGTGTTGCCTGTCTTCATTAGACCAGAAGACGTACAAGAGTAGTATTTAAAACTCCATTTGTTTCATTTTCTTAAGACTATTAAATGTCGTACCCGTAATCTTTATTCACTACATCTGTGCAGCAAAGAAGTAGGACATTGTGAAGATACATGACTAAAGGTGTCTCATGTTGGTCTCACATATTCCAGATACACGTAAATAATCCTCAACAGACCTTATATTCTCAGACAGATGTATTCACTAAACTTCTAACACTGTATCAGGGATATTCCAGGGTACAGATCATAACATAGATAAAGAGCTAGGTTTGGAAATGGGAGTTACATATTCATTTCATCATTTATAAATCATCCATTACCGTATCTGTTTGTTTTGTTAAATTTTGAAATTGTATCTATGTATATATATCATGTAAAAAGTCCAGAGCTTCATCTTCATCATCCTGTTATCAAACATATTTTCTTTTGTCAAGATGTTGAACAAATTTACAAATGAGATATTGCTGGGTTGGAATCGTAGGGCCGTACGCGGCGCTTCTACACCCAAACCTTGACTTAATTAGACTTAAGTCGAACTTTATGTTTGCATCGCTTGATTATTATGAAAGTCGTGCTTATCTTTGACTATCAAATGTATAATAATGTTAAGTTCGACTTTAGTCAAGGTAAGAGCTCTGCATACGGCCCTAAAGAGATTTGTTAAAACGTTTTCTGAACTTTTATATGTATTGGGGACACTGCTAGTATTGATTTACAAAGTTGCCTATTTCTCCGACAAAATTTAACAATTTATGAAATCCCTATCTCTTCGATTTTTTGCAGCTTTTATAATACTGTCATACAACACGTAAAAATAAGAATGGTGTAAATCGATGAAATCAAAGTCCTAGACTGTTAGTGATGCCATCATATTGATGGTCTCCGGTTCCAAAAACATAATTTAAGGACTTGGTGTCTATTTTCTATATAGAGAGCAACAATGATTTCGATTTTTTTTTGGATAGTAGTTGATAACATTTATCTATTGATTAAGTTTACCCAGATGCAAGTTAACTTAAAGTCCTATTTATATTGAACCGATGATAGCTGTGTAAATTGTTGAAACGTTGTGTACAGTGCTATGTAAAGGAGTGCTGAAAAGTGTGCCAGATTTTTCAGTCCTCTATTTTGTTTTGTATTTGTAAGCCTTGGAATAATCCAAAACAAGAACACCACCAGTGTATTTTGTTTTGAAGTACAAAAAATAGTCGTAAAAATATATAAGTTGAATTTTTAAGACCATTTTGTGTAAGTGTATGTCCCACTCTAATCCATCAGAGATATTTATGCTGCTGATCGAAATCCAATTCAAAACACAACCAGAGCAATCCACTTTAGTTTAAGATAAAATAACTATATAATACATTTAGACTTTAATTGTATACGTCATTGCTTATATTACTTTATGTATATACTACCTTTTAGGATGGTCAAAAAATTGAAATTTTTAAACTTGGTCAAAATGAAAATTTGTTCATCAGTAGACTTACTTGGTGTCGAAAAGTAAATAATTTATTAGTAAATTTGAAAAATGCTTAGAAGCGTTTTTAATTCATAATTACTTTGTTCAACGGGTATATGATGTATATTTATAGATTCTAGACAAGTCATCTGATAATTCAAACTGAAAATATACGCTTATTGACCAAGTTTGGGGTTGAATTTTCTGTCCACTTTAAGAGGTAGTAGTCCTTTTATCCTGGTTAATGTCCTTCAATTTTGGTTAATGTCCTTTAATTTTGGTTAATGTCCTTTAATTTTGGTTAATGTCCTTTAATCTTGGTAAATGTCCTTTAATCTTGGCTTATGAATTCGATTTCGGGTTGTAAACAAATATTCCTGATGGACTATAGTTGAACAACCTGAAGCTGGTTGTGCTTCAATCGGAGTTGCACCTCGGAGGTACATACAGATCGTTGCTTTCTGCATGTAATTGATAATGATGTTTTTAATGATCAAATCCTTAACACTGTAATTATCTATTGTACATAGGAACTATAACCATAATAAAATACTAAACAATACAACGTGGTACTTTCTCTTCTTCTTGGTTGCTGGTGTCCTTCTAGACACAGAGCCAAGAATAGAAAAGCAAAAGGCTTTCAAATTGAAATGAATATTATTATATGTTCTACTCTTCTGCACCTTATGGGCTAATTAAGACGAACAGCGCGGGGAATCGAACCGTGGACCTAAGATTAACGAGAAAGCGTCTAACTCACTGAGCCAGTTCGGCTTTCAAAAAACTTTACCCACATGACTGTCATCAGATGTCTCATTTAGATTCAAGTTCGATTCTAGATATCAAGCATTGTATAAAATATAAAAATTAACAAGAAACAGTAGGGTTACAGTTGAGGAACTAAGTCTACTTCCGCATCTTAATAGATTATTTTATGAGTTCAAATCCTTTTGTTTTAGTGTCCAAGTGCTGGACCGGCGGTCTCGTTCTATTATCAACTGGAGTTGAATCCGGCGTATGTGGTTCCTTCAACTAAAAAGATCTATACTGGGTTTGATAATAAACAGGTTAAAGAACGATCCAAGCACAACATCATACGGAGTTCGTGTTCTGACTGTTACCGACCTCTCACTCTATCCAAATCTTAATTCGGCTTAGACTCGATTCCACTTCCGGCCAGAATTTCTCGTAAGTCACATTCAGTCGTATACCATCCGAGGGGACTGTACCTACCGGATTACATCTCGCACAGGCATTTCCAAACCACCATCCGCCACCGTATTGTACCGCACAACTCATTCCGTGGTCGCTTCCGTGATCGTAAGTGGCGAACATTGATCCGACGAGATCCGTCATGCAGTCACTGAGCGATCCGGAATGCGATCCGACAGATTTAATCTTATAATTATCCGTTACATCTCCTATTAAAAAATCAGAATGGTGTTCTTGGAACTGTCCTTCGCTTGTCCTTGTTTCAAGTGTTAGCCTGGCTGATTGCCCGCGAGCTTCTCGGCTATTTACTATACTGCTAAGATGATCCAATCCTAGCCAATGATCGCCATCCAGATCTCCGAATCCTTGTCGATAATCGATCCACGATTGGTTCAGACTGGTCTTTGTGGACACGTGATATAGTATATAAGATCGTCCACTATATCTCATCTGACAATGAACTCTGAACGGCTGTACTGATGGACTCGGTTGAATCTGTAGTCGAAGATCTTGTTGGGGGTAGGCCCCAAACCCCTCTTTACAATCTGCAAATGTACAAAAAAATAAGTCCAAGTAATCCGAAGAATGATGAAAATATATTTGTCCTAAGCAAAATCATAATAAGGTAAAATCAACGCCTTATAACACTAGCAAATATGAGTTGAACAACTAACAAAGAGGATCAAATGAATTTAATGGAGTTTTACGCCCTACTCTTCTGTATCTAATGAAGACAGGAAAAGAGGATCAAGTAAATAAGTTGTCTCTGGGTCCCACCCGGTGGCAAATGTCCATCTGTCAAATTACAGAGTAAAATATAAAAAGGGACTTTCGTCACATTTGAATACGATACAGAAGGAACGCTTTGTGCCATGTAAAATTCTGGAAATTCAACAACGGTCCTTTCTTTCTTTCTGTGTTTTCTGTGAGTATTTGTCATTAAGTCTACAAGTTTTTACCAGAATTTATCAATTAAACACTCAATAGTATTGTTATATTGGATACCTATATTACAACAATAATTATCTTACTTAACAAGTACTATTATAGACGATAGTAACTGGGCATTATTGACATACCGACACTTAGGCTATATATCATGTTGAAATAGTGCTCGATACATCAATTATAGAACAATATAGAAATACCATTGTTAAAATACTGCTCAATACATGTATATCAATTGTAGAGTGATATAGAAATACCACTGTTAAAATAGTGCTCGATACATCAATTATAGAGTGATACAGAACTATGACTGTTAAAATAGTGCTCAATACATCAATTGTATAGCGATATAGAAATACCACTGTTAAAATAGTGATATAGAAATACCACTGTTAAAATAGTGCTCAATACATCAATTGTAGAGCGATATAGAAATACCACTGTTAAAATAGTGATATAGAAATACCACTGTTAAAATAGTGCTCAATACATCAATTGTAGAGCGATATAGAAATACCACTGTTAAAATAGTGCTCAATACATCAATTATAGAGCGATATAGAAATACCACTGTTAAAATAGTGCTCAATACATCAATTATAGAGCGATATAGAAATATCACTGTTAAAATAGTGCTCAATACATCAATTATAGAGCGATATAGAAATACCACTGTTAAAATAGTGCTCAATACATCAATTATAGAGCGATATAGAAATACCACTGTTAAAATAGTGCTCGATACATAATTATAGAGTATATATATCCGAAATACCACTTTGTTAAAATAAGTGCTCAATACATCAATTATAGAGCGATATAGAAATACCACTGTTAAAATAGTGCTCGATACATTAATTATAGAGTGATATAGAAATACCACTGTTAAAATCGTGCTCAATACATGTATTGTAGAGTTATATGGAGAATCTGGGGCACGAACTATTAATAGAAGCCATTGTAATATAAAAAATATATCCTTCCCATTTTGCATCCCATCCAATTTATATCTACTTTGTCCGTTCGCTTTCTCCAAATATAATGACGTGAATGGATTGTACTTTCTGCACCATACGGGCTTGTTTTACAATCGTATTCATAAAGCAGAAGAATGTGTGTATATACAGCTTTATTTTATTCAACTAACCATTGTTTAATCAGTGGATTAATATTGGTAACAGAATCTTAATATTTTATATAAGAATCGATTTCCGTTTATTAACAACTTCATTAAAGACCTGTTTGAATTTTTCTCCCTTTTGTCAGAGTACAAGAATAACAATTGGGAACACTTTGTTTTTTATAAACATTCTGTTGCTTTGAAAGTTTTAACTGATTCTAAAGGAGTTTTAGGTGCTGATTTCAAATCTGAATTAATTTTTCTCTACGAGCGCCAGTTTTCATGCAATTTGAGGGTTATAAAAAAAAGGTGAACGTACATAAACCATAGAAATTTATTTACATGAATAATGCGTGAGATTGAAAGCATGGAGCACTATTTAAACCTTGGATTTTTCTGAAATTTTGCGACTTTCAAGGTTTATTTGAAAGCAAATGTTCTTCTGAATCTAACAAAAAAATCTTAGAAAAAAATTCACAACCGTTGTATTGCAATCTGATTGAAATGCCTATAACTTCTTTTCAGTTGAGATTATACCAAGTCCCAGTGATGGTACAATAACTGGTTTCCCAGGCTGTGCATGTTAAAGATCCCTGACTCAACAGTTGGGACCCAGAACAAGCTAATGTAACTGTCCTGGCAACATTTCCCCCTCATTGCACACCGCCTGGTGGTGCCTGTCATTGTTAGCCCATAAGGTGCAGAAAAGTAAGACGTAAAACTCCATTCATTTCATTTCATTGAATAAACTCACCATACATTAGTCTGTGACATTTCTCAGCGATATACCCGTCTACACATTGGCATTTATCTGACGAAATCTGGTAACCACCATTAAAACATCCCGCCTGAAATACATACGAGAACACGTCTGACGTAGTTACCAGAATCAGGACACGAGAATAATTAGGAGACACTTTAAAGGTGTGACATACTTTTCTATACTGAAAAATATCATAATCCATGACGCCATGTGACTGATTTAGTCAAATAATGGACTCCAATTATATTCAGGTCTGTTATTTCTATGACGTTAGAACGACGTTAGTTTCGGATGGCCTGAAATGGTAACTAACAATGCGGGATCTATCTTCTAGAAAGGTCCACAGCACCCCGAAAATAAGGGATACGGCCTTCGCAATCAGTGAAACACTTAGGTTGGTAATAGTCAAAATTCAACAGAAAGCACTGGCACAGGTTTAAAGTTATGTCTAAACATAGTTTCATTTTAATGTTAACAGAATTCAAATAAAAGAAGAAATCATAATTGGTTATAAATTATATTTGGTCCTAAATTGAAGATGCATTAACTACTTGACGCTAATGATAAACATCGTATCGGTGTAAATAGATACTATCAGTGCCAGCGATATACATTAACTAAAAAAAGCTTTTGTCAATTTCTTAGAGATATCAAAGCAACAAGCTTTTTCAAAATAACCCTCAATGCAAGATTAATAGAAATTAAAAACACGTACCTTTTCAAAATAAAATTGTTGAGTTTTGGCTACAGCTGAAGAACAATCTTTTAACAAAATCATGGAGAACAGTCGACATTGGTTGTCATGATAGACGAGGGAGTAACATTTTGGATCTTGTTGACACGCAACAGAACATTGGATAATGGAGGTAAACTCTAGGCTGGTATACTGGTACGTATCATTCACTTGTACATCTCCACAGTTTCTTGGAAATTCGTAAAACGTACCAGACAACGCATTAACAGATTCAAAACTTAACAATAAAATCACAAATTCGCTCCAAAATTTCATCTTATTTTTTTAGAAGTTATTAAATTATCAAACAGGTCTTAAATTCTATATTAGTCCCTATTTCACCAGTTTTGAAACATGTTGGAATTAAACAACGGATTTAGAGCTTAGCAACTCTCTCGAAGAATCTATACAGTGTTAAATGTGAAACACTATTATTTCTTCATGTATTAAAATGCATTAGATTTCTTATTTCAACGCTGATGTTAGATATCTGAGCATTATGTCCGAAACATGTCTAAACAGCTCTTCTCTATCATTATAATGTACACTAAAACTACACTGCATAAAGACTTACAGAGATCCTTGGGTGTTCGAAATACAAGATTTTCAAATGTGTATAATTTTGTTAGTTGAATAGCAACCACGAGCCGCCCAACAACTTCGTCTTCTTTTTCAAGTCTTTCGTGGATAGTTAGTTGTCTAATGCGGGCACTTGTCATCGATTAACCGCTATAAGGAGAATGGTGTATATTCAACAAACGACTATTAATAATGATATTTCAATAACCAGTTATAATTGCCCCGTTTATCAATATCAATATTGCAGCAAGCACTTGATATTCCACAACAGTTAATTTCCCGAACACAATAAAAAATCGTACAGCGTTAGATCAGCGATATGCTCCATCATTATCAATTTCCGAAGTTTCTACCAATGTTTTATTGCTGTAAGAGAAATGTTTCAAACATACTCTCCCTTAAAGCATATTGAATATTCTAAAGGTCAACTTCCAAAAAACCATGAAATGGTATGATTCTAAAGTGTTCAATCTAGCGTACTTTTAAATGCCCTAAACTAAAGTTTAACAAAGCTTTTGAACATCGCACAATGTGAATTTCTGAGTAACAGCATGTTTCAGTTTCTATTTTAATCTTTGTTTATCGATGGACAAATGATGTATTTCATACTGAAAATATTAGTTTTAATACAATTCAAGAGCCTTCAAGCACCCACGATAGTTTTCAATGAAAACAACGTCATTTATGATTTTTAAAACCCCATTCAGACGTATTGCTTCTTTTTCTCATTGCTCACTGTGTGCCCCTATTCATTAACCCTAGCATGCCCAATAATATATTAGATTTAAAAGTCAATAACGGCGTAAAATCATCATAAAAATAATTCGCAAGAAAATTATTCTTAAAACGATATTGGAACAAATCATTTTGTAGAGCATTACTATCGATCCTATTCACGTATTGGAATATATGTTAGTCTTTTTTAAATCCATAGCTTTGTTATTCAAAAAAACCGTTTGAGCTTAATCTATCTTCTATTTTCAATAATCAGTATTGGGACCATGTCGATAAATCGAGCCCTTTAAATCTTCAATACTTTTTATAAGATAAACTTGACTGGATTCACTGGGTTCGATGATGAACTAGATTCAAGAGGTATCACCGGTGTGAATTTGGCATTTTGACACTGCAGTCACGACGCCGTTCCTAACAACAGATCTTCAGAAGTACTTTCGGGTTAGGATTGTTTTCAAAGCATTGAACAGAAAACGCCATTAAGGAAATTGACCTCACTTCCAACAATACACTACAATCTAATATGTTCTCAATACCAGATTTTGGTTTATCAATTCTAGCCGAAGCTTGAATTGCGCACAAAGTAATTGAAACCATCCAATCGTTCAGTTTGTAGACAAGCGATTGATATTATCAGAACCATGATTAAAACCGTTATTAAGCTGAAAAAATTCAAACAGTATTTTGAGCATGTTTCTTGAACAAATCTTAAAAATGTAATATTTAAATGTTAATAGCTTTTTTAAATACCAATAAAGTTTAACAAATTTAAATCCACTTTCTATAAAATGTTATTTTAAATTTTTTTAGATCGAAAATGATGTATTTCATTAAAATATAGTTTTAATACAATTAGTTTAGACCGATAGCAAGAAAACAACGCCATAATATTTTTAAAAAGATTGTCTTTTTTATTCTATGGGGTCCCATTAACCCTAGCATGCCCAATAATATATTAGACGTTTAACTCAATTCAATAATGGCGGGGTAATATCATCATATTGACAAATAATCGATCAGCAAGAAAATATATTCTTAAAACGATATTGGAACAAATCATTTTTAGACGCATTACATCGATCCTATTCTATATTGGATATTGTTGTTTCTTTTTTAAATCTCCATAGACCATTTTGTTATTCAAAAAAACGCCGTATGACGCCATTATCTTTATTTTCAATAAGCCGTTAGTGTTGGGGACCATGTCGATGGAAATCAGAGGCCCATTTAAATCGTTCAATACGATGTTTTTATTTAAGACAAACATGACTGGATGTCACTAGATCTCGATGTGAACTGATCTCAGAAGAGGTATCGGAACGCGGTGTTCGATTATTTGGCTAATTTTAGAAATGATTGCACGTGCAGTTCAATCGACGCAGTATTCCATAAATACAGATCATCAGAACGTACAAGACGTTTTTTTCAATTCTGCCGAACTTGAATGGGGCACAAAATGAATTAAAACCATCCATTATGTTCAAGTTTTGTAGACAATCGATTATATTTAATTAAGAACTACTTGATTAAAAATATATCCTTAGTTAACAGAAAAAATAAAAGATATTTTGAGCTGTTTCTTAACAAATTTAAAAGTGTTAAAAAGCTTGAAAAACAGAATAAGCCGTCTGGATTGATATTTCAGTTTTTTCGTGCTTCTAAGTTAGGATGCAGACAATAAACAAAAGACTTCATGTTGGTCAGGTCGTGTGGTACACGTGAAAAACTGTTGGAAGGTTTGAAAATGTAAACATATTTCAAATATTTCCATCATTTAACACTTAATGGTTTCGTTCGTCTTCTATAAAGGGTATGGTGTGGGAATTTGGTTGGGGTAAATTGGTGACTCTAAGTGTGTTCACACACTCAGGGTGTTCACACACTCAGGGAGTTCACACACTCAGGGAGCTCACAGTCTCAGGGTGTTCACACACTCGGGGTGTTCACACACTCAGGGTGTTCACACTCAGGGTGTTAATACTGAATCATCTTGTGTTTCCCATACCACGGTATTGAGTTTACAGTGTATTCTAATGATTAGGGAAATAATTAAGTCCTCATAAAACAACTTAGCCGCAGGGAGTTAGACGCTTGTTGGCTAACCAGAGGGTTCAGGGTTCAATCCCGGTAAAGGTCGAGATGAACTTCCAGCTCGGTTCCCCCATGTCACTAATGTAAGTCGAAGAGACTGACATGGAAATAACGTCTTGTCGTTCCGATGTCTTTTACATTATTAGTTCACAGTCTTCATTAGTCCATAAGGTTCAGAAAAGTAGGATGTAAAACTCCATTCATTTCATTTATAAAACAATGTGTGTACAAAATAATCTGTTTATTAATCGAAGAGTTAAATATATAAATATACACCAACATTTTATACATTGTTTAAATTTCGCCATTTTGTTTTAATTTCCAATCAATATTAAGATATTAATAGATGGTTTTGTACAATTAATATTTACATATCACCTGGTCTAACAGTGGCTCAACTAGAGGCCCTAATTTTCGTTACATAAATTTCTGATGAACTTTTAAACCATGGGTTTTTTTAAACCAGTTCAACGTGGGTATTTTTGTTAATACAACCCGATCCTGTTGCCGTATGGTCTATCTACCAAGGCTGTTTGAGGCGTGAATCGGTGGTTCCCCCGTTTAAAAATTTTAATATTTGGGGACATGTTGAAAATGTACCATGGTCCTGTACCAAGGTTCGTGGGCCGTTGTGTCCTATATCGAAGGTCATGTACCGAGGTCCTGTACCGAGGTTCTGTACCGAGGTCGTACCGTGGTCCTGTAAATCCGAGGGTCTACCGTGGCCCTGTACCAAGGTCATGTACCGTTGTCCTGTAAAATGTAACGTTGAAAAGGATGTACCGTTTTTACCGAGGTCTAATAAAAAAGTTCTGTACAGGTTACAGATTTAAAAAAATGAACAATAAAGATTAAAATAAAGAAAAAAGAAAAAATCTTAAAAATTGTTTTAATTGCTACTTGTCTTGTGCTGTGTAACTGGATATCGACAACTACCTAGTCTGTAATATCACTTTTCTGGAAGTGAACGTTATCTACCAACCACCAATCTAGTCTGTGATATCAGTTAACTTGTTATCTACCAACAACTACCTAGTTTGTGATATCAGTTAGCTGGAAGAGAACGTTAACCTGTCATCTACCGACCACCAACCTGGTCTGTTATATCAGTTAACTTGTCATCTACCGGTGGTCAGTCTGTGATATCAGTTAGCTGGAAGTGGACGTTAACTTGTCATTTACCAACAACTACCTAGCCCGTAATATCAGCATCCATTGGAAGGGAACGTTAACTTGTCATCTACCAACAACTACCTAGTCTGTGATATCAGCATCCACTGAAAGGGAACGTCATTTTCTCATCTACCAACAACTACCTAGTCTGTGATATCAGTTAACTTGTCATCTACCAACAACAACCTATTCTGTTATATCAGTTAACTTGTCATCTACCAACAACTACCTAGCCCGTGATACCAGCATCCACTGAAAGGGAACGTTATCTTGTCATTTAGCAACAACTACCTAACAGGAAATTGGAATAGTACAAATTGCTTCTCTCAGTAACTCTACCCCCCCCCCTTCCCGCCTCCCTCTTAAAAATCAATAGTTTAGAAAACCCCTTTATATTTCTTTGAGAGTTGTACCAATTCCCCCCCTTCCCTTGTATGTATTATTTGACAACATTGTCATTTGTTAATAGCTAAGGTTCCCTATACAAAATGGTCATGTTAAACTACTTATATAAATCAATGTTCATGAAATGCCCTAAATATATCGCCATGGTTACATTATGAGATATTTTACATAAAATGATTATGTTGATTACTTGATTTCAGGAAGGGTTTGGAAACGAAAATTGTAAAGAGATTGTAGAGAGATTGTCTACGTGTATTAGGGACATCGATAGCATTGAGAATGTGAATGGCACTAAAGAATGCTATCTGTATGCCCTATACACATAAAATATTTAGAAAATATATTTACAATTCCTTTACAGAGATGGATTCGCTTTTTTTAGATTTATTTGGTCTTGAATAAATGTTAATAGTCTTCAAAAATACAAAAAAAATCGCCTTATCCATATATAAATTCCTCAAACTAGGAATGTTACTTTCTAATTCTATATATATATCACAGAATGACGAGTCAGCATTTTAAACTTTTAAATGCGGATAATTCTGGGCCTTTGGATTTAAAGGCTTTCATTTCGACGATGAACTGTGATCAATTTTACTGTATAGCTCAGGTAGCAACATTCTCGTTTCAGACGTCAGGTATGATTGACCAAACGTCTGGAGATATGGAATTAATGCGTTTTAGCATGAACATTTAACTTTAAGTTCTCAATAGAACAATAATGGCCAATATGGGTATATATTCATCAGAGAATTTACCTGGTCTAATAAAGTAACAGAATCCCGAAGTCTGGAGAACCCTAGATACATACAAAACATCAATTCATATAAAATTGGGTAATGCTCATTAAAAAAATATGTTGCTGAATATGCTAGATCAATACTGTTAAAACAGTTGAATGATTACAAAAAAATAAGCATACAAACGTGTGGTTTCGGTTCTTGAGCAAAATATAAATCTCATTTTGAGCCTGGCAAATTTAAAATAAAAAAGTTACGAAAACAAATTGGGACAAAATTATGGCAAGTGGTAAAAATGTAACAAATATTAACTTTCGTCAAATGAAAGATTTAAATATATACAAGATGCCCCAGGCATCCATATTGGTTCCCTCATCGTCTCTACCGACACCTCATCGTCTCTAACTCAACACCTCATCGTCTCTACCGAAACTCATCGTCTCTAACCGACACCTCATCGTCTCTACCGACAACTCATCGTTTCAACCGACACCTCATCGTCTCAACCGGCACCTGTTAAACGCAAAACACCACACCATTCTATTCCAAACAGAAACTTTTCAATCGTTTAGCTTTTACTTTTAATATGTCAATCAACGCTATAAGTTGGTTCAGCATCATAATTGGTCCTACATCATTTAAAATAAGTTCAGTATCACCGTAAGTTGATTCAGCATCACTTTTGATTGGTTCCACATCACTTTTAATGGTTTAAAAAAATGTGATTAGTGTTTAGCATCACTTTTGATTCAGTGTCACTTTAGTTCAGCATCACTGTTAATCAGATCAGCATCACTTTTGATTGTTTTTGATTCTCAGCCATGAAGAGCACAGGTCGTAAGTCTATATATTAGAACACATGTTGTTTTCATAATGTTTGTTGATATCTCGGAACTGTCGGCTGATGGTACAGACAGCGCCATCATCATCGTCTGTTGGCGCGCAAAACTCGGACAGACCACGTGACACAGCATCAGGTGGTATAAAAGAGAAATTGGAATAACTCATACCATCACTGACATCAGGGGCAGTAACCCGAGACTGGTCATCTAAAATACTAGGTGGATAGAAACCGAAATCGTCTGTCGATTCTCGGTCGGATTTCTGAGAAGCACTTCTACTCCTGGATACATCATCATCTTCGTCATATCCGGAGTCGTGTCGTTCCGTTTCGCGCCTATAAGCATCACCAAACCGTTCGGAAAACCAAAGAACGTCACTTTTCTCAAAACGTCCTGCTTTTGATATGGCATTTTTCAGATCCAACAAACAGTTATTTTCAAGGTCGTGGGTTAAAACGTCCTTTAGATCAATAGGAATATGAGAATTCAGTTGTAGCTTGTGGATTTTACGGATCAAATCGGGTAACTGTTGAAGCACCTCGAAATTATTTCGGAAATCGGTCAAGTAATACTCTTTCGGAGTGTAATAGAATGACACCGTAACGAATTTATCTATATCTAAGCGAGTAGCAGAGTCCGTTCCCATAGCAGCAGTTGTCAGCGGTAAACCTCTTTGGATGTTCTCTACATGTTTGTATTCCTTTAATATCTCGGCCAGCACTTCTGGGAATAAATGGGCAGAGTCATTTAACACTGTATATCTGTAGCTCATATTACTAGTGGACGTCTTTAATAAGTTGAAACTCGCTTCTGAATTTACCACAATAACATTGTCAGCTTCATGAAGACTCCTGTGTAGCCAACTCCTCCACGATTGGGACCCAATCTTTTTAATCTCCCAAGGAGGGTAGATAACTCTACATTTACATTTATCTTGCAGCAACATCACTAACTGCTTCACGGCTTCTAGGTGTGGTTGATGGTCGTCAGCGCTTAGTACAAACACTGTCTTTTCTTCAACGGCCACATCTGGAAGAGATTGTAGTATCATTAATATCTATGTTATTTTTGTATTTTATAGTACTCCCACGTTCGAGTTTTCACAAGACGTTCAATCTAAAGTTCCAGAACTCGAACACACGAATCTTGTTATACGACAACGGTCAACCAATCCGAATTAATAACTTTGTGAAACGAACCCAAATAAATCCCCACACCAGCTACAAGAAAATATATCAGAACCGCTTACCTTTGAATTGGTCAAACGAACTCTTTTCTTGTAAACTTGAAGGATCCTCGCCTGAAATACAACAATAACTAATGATATTCACCGGCCTGCTGACAAAACAAGTCATTTTCACTCCACATAAGCTAAAATTGATAAGGCTCTGTGACAATAACTTTAGCTTGAAATAAAATGAAATGAATAGAGTTTTACGTCTTCTGCTCCTTGTGGGCTTATAAAGATGGACTGTTTTTAATAGGAATAAAATAAAATGAATGGAGTTTTACGTCCTACATTTAAGCTTGAATTCTTTTACTTAAATCGTAAAAAATAAATCGTAGGTTTACCTCTCTTTCTGCATTTCAACATATACACGAGAAAGGCGGTCACAAGCAATAGAATCGTCAAACTAATAGGTAGAGCAATGATCAACGAATCGTTATTTGTTGGTTCAGTTATAGTTGGAAGGCTAATAGGACCTTCAGACGATTGAGAAAACGGTGATGTTTTTACTGGATCTACAACTGGAGGTGAGGTTGGGAAAGACGTTGTTACCACAGCTGAAATAACCAATTTCAATGATAAAAACATAATAATCTTACGTCCCGCTTGTCTAAATCAGCTTAGGTTATTTTGACAGGCAATGTTATGCAGTGTGCTATAAGGAAAACACAGTTTCGTTACGTTACAATTGTGGGATATAGATTGCCAGGCAAGGTGACATAGGGCCTACGTCCACTGGCAGCAGTCAAATCATCAAATCCAACCATGAACAAAATCTCATCAAACTTGACAAGACACTGCAGATGTTTTCATCAAATTTGACTCATGGACAATGAATAAACTAAAACATTGTCAAATTGAAACTTAACTGAAATCTATTGAATATATCATTATTATTATTATTTTTATGTTATTTATGGCAGCAGGTATATTTACTGATGAATAGAGCTCTTATTGGCCAAGTTTAAAATTTTCAAATGTTATGTTCAATCTAAGACCTATTATCCGTTTAAATGACGATATTTTCCTTCTTGCTTGCAGTAATCACTACTGCAAATGACTGTAAATCGAATAATTCAGGCAAATCGCTGGTTGAAGGCCAATAATCTGACGATAATATCCATGTTAAATTTCTTACCTGGAGCTGTTACATTAAACGAACTAGTCACAAGGTATTTGCATTGCATACATACTTTTCCGAACGAGTCTAGTTCATAGCACTGGCATTTATCATAATCAGAAGGATATTGATCCTTAGGTAAAATCTGAAATGTAACGACAGGTTAACTAAACATTGAAGTAAGTATAACGTTAGGTTAACTAGACATTGAAGTAAGCGTAACGTTAGGTTAACTAGACATAATGTAAGCGTAACGTTAGGTTAACTAGACATTGAAGTAAGCGTAACGTTAGGTTAACTACGACATTTAAGTAAGCGAAACCTTAGGTTAACTAGACATTGGAGTAAGTGTAACATTAGGTTAACTAGACATTGGAGTAAGTGTAACGATAAGGTTAACTAGACATTGGAGTAAGTGTAACGATAGGTTAACTAGACACTGAAGTAAGTGTAACGATAGGTTAACTAGACATTGGAGTAAGTGTAACGATAGGTTAACTAGACATTGGAGCAAGTGTAACGATAGGTTAACTAGACATTGGAGTAAGTGTAACGTTAGGTTAACTAGACATTGGAGTAAGTGTAACGTTAGGTTAACTAGACATTGAAGTAAGTGTAACGTTAGGTTAACTAGACATTGAAGTAAGTGTAACGTTAGGTTAACTAGACATTGGAGTAAGTGTAACGATAGGTTAACTAGACATTGGAGTAAGTGTAACGTTAGGTTAACTAGACATTGGAGTAAGTGTAACGTTAGGTTAACTAGACATTGAAGTGAGTGTAACGTTGGGTTAACTAGACATTGAAGTGAGTGTAACGTAAGGTAATGCATAGTGTATAACGATAGGTTAACTAGACATTGGGAAGTTAAGTAAATCTGAAAGTAACGTAGGTTTACTAGACATTGGAGTAAGTGTAACGTTGGGTTAACTAGACATTGGAGTAAGTGTAACGTTAGGTTAACTAGACATTGGAGCAAGTGTAACGATAGGTTAACTAGACATTGAAGTAAGTGTAACGTTAGGTTAACTAGACATTGAGAGTAAGTGTAACGTTAGGTTAACTAGACATTGGAGTAAGTGTAACGTTAGGTTAACTAGACATTGAGTAAGTGTAACGATAGGTTAACTAGACATTGAAGTAAGTGTAACGTTAGGTTAACTAGACATTGGAGTAAGTGTAACGTTAGGTTAACTAGACATTGGAGCAAGTGTAACGATAGGTTAACTAGACATTGAAGTAAGTGTAACGTTAGGTTAACTAGACATTGGAGTAAGTGTAACGTTAGGTTAACTAGACATTGGAGTAAGTGTAACGTTAGGTTAACTAGACATTGAAGTACTTAGTACTAGACAATAGGTCTTAGTACTAGACATTGGAGTAAGTGTAACGTTAGGTTAACTAGACATTGAAGTAAGTGTAACGTTAGGTTAACTAGACATTGGAGTAAGTGTAACGATTAGGTTAACTAGACATTGAAGTAAGTGTAACGTTAGGTTAACTAGACATTGAAGTAAGTGTAACGTTAGGCTAAGTAGACACAGTAGTAAGGGTAACGTTAGGTTAAGTAGACATTGAAGCAAGTGTAACGTTAGAAATACGAAAATTCGATAAGATTGGGACCGGTGACAGCTTAATAATCTCCCATTTGCTGTGAATATTACTGGGCAAATGAAAATGGTGTTCCTGTGATTTATAGTGCCAATGAAGGTGTTATAAATATTAAGAATAAACCATTAAGGTACTTACTTCTATGTAGTATCGGCCGGTGGGGACATTATAAAATATAACTTCAGCATAGGTTGAACCGTGAAACTGAAAAAATAATGAATATAATTAAGAAGGTGTTTGTAAAAAAAAAGAAAAGATCAATTAACTTCCTTGGAAACCACAGGTGAATTACGTATCATTTACTGGCGCAGGGGCCTTGGTATTCACGCACTTTGATAACTCTATAAGGCCTATTGAGGGTGACTCAGTGAGTTAGACGCCTACTCACTAACCTGCCGGTCCAAGGTTCAATCCCAGCAAAGGTCGAGATAAACTTAATAATACCGAGGCCCCGTGCGCTACAGGATGAACACATTAAGATCCCTCGACAGTTGGAAATTGCAAAAGAAGTAGGACGTAGGACGTAAAACTCCATTCATTTCATAATCCTATTGAATTTAAGAATTGCTCAAGGCATTTTTCAAGTAGATGTTCCTATTGCCTGATGGAGCGGGCTAGACGTTCGACCTAGAAAGGGTATATATCGGCAATGTTTACCCAATATACACGCATATACTTACACGCACGAACTCCTCGGATTGTATCTTAACCGGATTGTTGGGTTCTTTGAGTTCTATCAGACCAAACGCAAAATGTGTAAAATTAAATCCTGGGTATTTGAAACTAATGGTTACGTTATTTTCATCAAATTCTAATTTGGTTGATGTTCTCCAATTTATAGAATCCTTGGATGGACCTGAAAATAGTAGTAAATAAATCGTATAATTAAATTTTTTTGGAAATAATTTTCTTATTTCTATATGTAGCTTTTGGGTGTGTTATTCCCATGTGTTATTTTTATGTAAGAACCTTACATAGTTTCGTGTGTTATTTCTATATAAGAACCATACGTAGTTTCGTGTGTTATTTCTATGTAAGAACCATACGTAGTTTTGTGTTGTTATTTCTATTAAGAACCATACTGTTTTGTGTTTATTTCTATTAAGAACCATACGTAGTGTCGTGTGTGTTATTTCTATGTAAGAACCATACGTAGTTTCGTGTGTTATGTCTATATAATAACCATACGTAGGTTGCTGTGTGTTATTTCTATGTAAGAACTATACATAGGTTCCTATGTGCTATTTTTATATAAGAACCATACGTAGTTTCGTGTGTTATGTCTATGTAAGAACCATACGTAGGTTGTCTATGTGTTATTTCTATTAAGAACCATACTAGTTTGTGTGTTATGTCTATGTAAGAACCATACGTAGTTTCGATGTGTTATTCATTAAAACCATACGTAGTTTCATGTGTATGTCTATGTAAGAACCATAGTAGTTTCGTGTGTTATGCCATTAAGTACCATACGTAGGTTCAACTATGTGTTATTCTATTGAACATAAATTTTTGTCGCTATAAAAATGATGCAGTTTGATACCAAGTTATTATAATATGTGATGACACTGACGTTAGTAGAGTAAAGAAAAATTAATTCTCAAAATTCATTTGTCGCTATCATAAATTGCGACCTTCCATTAATATTGACGACACTGGGGAGGAATAACCAATACTTTGATTGAAATTTAAAACTCTTGCTAATCAATCACGGTCATAACACCTTTTATTTTCACTTCGATTGAATCAATAATTCACGCCAAAATATCAATTTACTGTAGACAAAAATAAGTCAATGTAATAGAGTATGGTGGGTTTGGTCCTCGGTGTAATGTAATGGTTGATGTCATGCTATGTATTCAATATGTCGCAGTCTGCAGGGACACCGGATTCTCATTCGATAATTTTCGGTATTTTCCGTAATTCTTACGGGAGCTATTCTCTGAAAACGACAAGGAAGTGGCACAATTTTCTATTTGTTATTATGACACACTAACTCGTTAAACCATCTGGTGGTTACTAACTTAATATCCAACCAATTCCAGGTTTTTCTGTATATTTAAAGGGACATTATGTTCTTCATATCAATATAAACTATGCATACTAGACATACAATGTCTTACAGTCCTGCTAAGCGTACCCGTATTGATTGGGCAAATTGTTGGTAATTATGAAAATTGAAGAATTTACCTATGAAACTTGGTTTTAGTTGAACAACAATAAGCGATAGGTAGAATGCAAATGTTTGTCGGTGGTATTAATTTCGATATATAGGCGTATTAAATCTGATAAAAGGCGTATTAAATCTGATAAAAGGCGTATTAATTCTGATAAAAACCGCTAGTACAGCTGCTTTAGAATTGAATTTTTGAAGAATAAATAAAAAAGAATTGTCTGTTTATTATTAGAAATTACTGTTGTATGAAAAATTCTCGAAAATCTGAATAATTCGACACTCTCGCTAATCTGACAATTATTGTTGCGGTCCCGATGTCTGATTACTCAGAGTGCACTGTGCATTGAAATTTAGATAGCCCATAAGGTGCAGAAAAGTAGGATGTAAAACTCCATTCATTTCATTTCATTTGAAATTTAGAGAAACATAACATATCAAAGAGCGTTAGTATTTACATGACGTCATTTGCTTGGTTACGCACAGCAAAATGGTGGCTGTTGGTTCCGATCTCGATCAACGTGTTAAACTCGGAAGGCTTTGAATAAGTCATCTTCACTCATTATTCCAGTCCACCCAGCTGCAAATGGGTAGGCTACGGTTAATCAGGGGAAGATCAAAACCAATAGATTTGACGAAGGACCTGCTGGTAGAAAAGATCCTAACTGTGAACCTAAGTTGTTATCCTTGTAAAATATAGTTTCTTTCTTTCTTAATGAAAATATGCCGCAGTTAATTTTGAACCACAAAATATTAAACTTTTAAAGTTTCTTATTATTTTTGTTAGATGTTAGAAAACTAAAGCAAACTAAAGTCCTTATTGTTGAGCAATATATCGATTATTTTGAATAATTACCAAATCTAGATATTTGAAAGCTGGCAAAATATATCCCATTTTGGAAATATTCCGTCATAAATTATTAAAATTACGTTTTGATCAGGAAAAAAATTTAGCAACATTTGTTTGGTAAATATTCCCTCTAATATCCTGAATGTCATTAGGACCTACATTTAAGTATAAAAGGATGTTTGAAGGCTACCAAAGCTTATATTTAATTTATATTAAATTATACGAGCTGTTACGCTGTAACATTGAAAATATCTGGCCGATTGTTTTCATTTTTTTCATTTATCTCCGAACATTTGATGTGAGAACACAATAAGATATTATTGATTTCTATTTAAAGGTGATTTTTTTTCCATCAAACAATGATATAACAGCTATATAATTGAAATATTAATGGGTTGTCTCCAGTTTGGCGTTTATTATTCAATTGAATCAATCTTCAAAGCCTGACAGGCATTGTAGAGAATTATTCAAAATATTAATGTGATGGTGACATCGATAGCATTAATTGTATCAGATGTCAGATTGAAAATTGGAATGATGTAAATTTTTGCTATCGGTTATCTATAGGGCAGTCTCCTAGAGTGTTGGTTCTATTGCACAGTTAGTTAGAGCGTTGGTGCTATAGTACAGTCAGTTAGAGTGTTGGTTCTATAGTACAGCAGTTAGAGTGTTGGTTCTATAGTACAGTCAGTTAGAGTGTTGGTTCTATAGTACAGTCAGTTAGAGTGTTGGTTCTATAGTACAGTCAGTTAGAGTGTTGGTTCATCGACAATCAGTTAGAGTGTTGGTTCTATGTAAATCATTAGAGTTTGGTTCATAGACAGCCCGTTAGAGTGTTGGTTCTAAATGTAAGCAGTTAGAGTTTGGTTCTATGAACAGTCAGTTAGAGATGTTGGTTCTATTGTACAGTCGTTAGAGTGTTGGATGAGGTTTTCAGTTAGATAGGCATAGTCAGTTAGTATTTGGTTCTATTGTAAGTCAGTTAGAGTTTGGTTCTATAGTACAGTGTTAGAATGGTTAGAGTCTATAGTACATCAGTTAGAGGTTGGTTCAATATACATCAGTTAGAGAGTTGGTTCTATTGTACATCAGTTAAGTGTTGGTTCTATAGTACATCAGTTAGAGTGTTGGTTCTTTGATTGACATTTCATTAGCTTTATTCTATATTAATTCATTAAAAAAATTTCATAGTAAATCATTAGAGTAGGTTCTACAGCACTGTTAGACGCATGTTGGTCTATGTCATTAAGATGTAATAAAGGAATATTTAAAAATGTATGAAAAATTCTTAGTACGATACTCAAATTCTTATCAGCTTTGAGGTATGAAACCTAAGAAAGTTGACCAGTTACTAATTTTTTTTTTTCTACGATTACTACGTCGAAGCAAAATTAACCTGATTTAGATTGGTTTGGTTATAGTCATCGGTGAGTTTGTCTATGTCATCAGAATGATGTCTAATTGTCATTGACAGTTAAGGTGGATCTATGACAGTGCGTAGAGTATTCGATTCAAAATACAGGTCAGTTAGATCGTACTTAGTACACGTTTTACCCTTCTTCTATTAAAATCAAATTAGGCAGGTTGGTTCTAAACAGTAATGTCTAGTTCTATATACTCATACCGATTTGGCTAAAATTTGATCTAGCTTATCTTTATGTCCTTATCAACTTCTGTTTACTTTATTCAAATTTATAAAAAAAATTTAATAAATCATTAGAACTTAGCAAGGTTTTATCACACTTGTTGAAGACGACATCAAGCAATATGGATGAGCCTAGTGTTCCATTGTCAAGATGATAATAAAGGAATAAGTTTTTCAAAAAGTGATATCGCAATAAATTCATTATTGCTTACATATCTCAAATTTCCTTATCACGTCTTTCGTAGGGTAAAAGTAAAAACGCCATACAAGAAAGCGTCTGACCTAGTTACCTAATTTTTTTTATTTCTACGATTACTAACGATCCGAACCGCAAAATTAAACCTGATATCTCAGATTACGGTTTGGTTATACTTTATCGAGGGCTAGGATTGGCTGGCGTATCATTCAATCACATCACTGCATTTAAAAGTGTGTCTTTGAGCATTTAATATGAGCAATCGTATCAACCATACGTGACGAAATATTCAACATGAAAAGCTATCTTAGGTGTCTAGAATACCCTTATACCCTGTCTGGCTACCCCTACCATATGTTAAGAAGTATATCATAATGAAAAATGGTATCAGATGTCTACAAGAGTAAGCAAATCCTGTCTGGCGCAACCACCGTCATAGTTGCTCTACATATACAACACGAAAGGATCTTTTCTACCTGCTAGTCCAAACCCTTTGGCATTGATTTATCCCGTTTTATACCATTTACAGCTGGGTCCACAGGAATTGCGAGTGAAGATAACTCATTCAATCTTATCGAACTTTCACACACTGATCGAGATCCTTGTTCTTCCCATTATAACTAAGCACCTATTTCCTGACATCATCTCGAAATACAGGAAAGCATTATTCTCTAACGTCCTCGTGTTTCGTTAAACTAAGAAGATATTTGATCAGTTGACCTCAAGTTGTAAGTTCAAACTAATGCTCATCAGACGATACGTTTCGTGGTCGCAAAACCTACAGGTAGCAGCCTTGGATGTAACACTGGACGCAGGACTGGGCGCAGGACTAGATGCAACACTGAACCGAGCACTGAATGCAGCACTGAACCGAGCACTGAATGCACTGAACCGAGCACTGAATGCAGCACTGAACCGAGCACTGACCGCAGCACCATATCACGACACCCTGCTATAAGTTAAATACATTTGAATAACAACTAACTTACCGTTGTTTGAGAAGCCGTTGATGTCTCTGTAATGATGCTTTACTAACCTCCCGTCAGTGAGAGTTCTTGGCAGAGAATACAACTTGAAATGGTAAAACGTAGAAGAAATATTCAATAATTTCTCATATTCAAATTTCACCTGGAATTTAAAAAGAGAAATTCAAAAATTAACAAAAACTATTCCATGTAAGATTTTTTGTAAGCATGCGAAGCGCTTATTTCCATAAACAGTTTGACTATTTTTTCTGGAAGACTACAGGACCCATCGTCGGATCAAGTATCGCAATTAATTAAAATAAGAGGCTATAGGGGTGCCAGACAAATTCTTTATTTTACTTGTCCAATACACAAGGACATTGTCCTGTCTAATATTCTTCCCATGGAGACAAACATAGACTCTTTATTTTACATGGGTCAGAATTAGGTCCAATACACAAGAACATGGTCCTATCTAACATTCAGCTCATGGAGACAAACATAGACTCTTTATTTTACATAGGTTAGAATTAGGACCAATTCACAAGGACATGGTCCTGTCTAACATTCAGCCCATGGAGACAAACATAGACTCTTTATTTTACATGGGACAGAAGTAGGTCTTATACACAAAGACATGGTCCTATCTAACATTCAGCCCATGGAGACAAACATAGACTCTTTATTTTACATGGGTTAGAATTAGGACCAATTCACAAGGACAATATCCTGTCTAACATTCAGCCCAAACATAGACTCTTTATTTATCATAGGTCAGAATTAGGTCCAATTCACAAGGACATGGTCCTGTCTAACATTCAGTCCATAGAGACACACATAGACTCTTTATTTTACATGGGTTAGAATTACCTATATAATTTCACCATATTTCTATAGTAGCGGCGTTCCAAAGACAAACTACCTAATTTGCATTTAGTTGTGAACATTACCATATACGTAATAATTTGTTTTCGATTTTACAATATTTTATGAGTTATCGCCTTGTCGTGTTGAATTTTATTACCCATTTAACATGGCATTTATGGCAGGTTACGGGGTACAATTATAAATATTATAAATAGTGCCCTACCCTATATAGCTAGCTATTGACTTTTAATACTAGTAGTCATTATTCAAAAGCCGAGGTAGAAATCAACACATACGTAAATACTCTCCTACTTCAAATCAACAATACCCGAACCCTATCCCTTAAAATGAACAAAGAATTTTGATTTTTTAACTTGACCAATAAATAATTTAAGTGAACTAATTTTTAAAAATGTTATGTTCTTTTTAAGACGTAGTATTCATTGAAGATGGTTTAATTTTTTTCCCTTTTCCCTGATGATAAAGAATTTAGATTATTGAAACTTTTTGTTTAATTTTCACTTCCTTACCAAAGACAAAAGAACACTTCTCTCGTTCTCTTATTGACCATACCATAGCTCAGGGTGTAGTAAGCAACGTATTGTTGTTTTATAGCCCCTTATACTAACATAACATTTTACCTTATTATTATATTGGTATAACATAGAACCATGACCCCCTACCACCCACCCCTCCCCTTCTCCTTTCAGGAATGTACAAGATCTTATTTGGAATTTAAAATGAAATAGCTAACAAGTTGTCAAAGACCACGTGAAATCAACAGACTTATGGCAGTCTCTACACCACTGACCGTGTCTAAAAAACTAATTTTGCATATCTTGTATTTTAGATACGCCCGTTGGCAATAATGTTTCTATTGGGGTCTTTCAAGTCATAACTGTGCAACCTCCTTTCCTTTCTCTTGGACAAATAAATAAATATTTGATATTAAAAAAAAGATTTGTTTGCCAAGAGCGTATACCTTTCACTGCGTTGATAGTAGTTAAAAGTAGATGTTCTTGAAATTTTTGAGAAAGTGTCAAGTATATTGAAAGCAAAGTGTTATTTGTAAACGTATGGCCTCGGTAGTTCAAGGTTTTCATTCTAGTCTGTACATGTTAAACGATTTATACAATATCCTCAATCCATTTAAATTGATAGGTTGCTATACAACTTCAAATTGTGGTAGGCCCTATGCGCAGTTTTGAAAACCTTTGCCCTAACTAGTACCCCAGCGGCCTTATTTGTATCATCTTTTCTTTTTATATTTATCTTTTAGTCAATATTATTAAAGTTTATTATCTCCTCGATTTGGCTGAATTTCCACCTCGGTCTGTGTTATGTCTGAAAATTGAGTCCCACAGTTTCAAACTTGTTAACACTAATGGACTGCTGTTTTCATTTCACAAGTTGTGGACCCTTAGTGCTGTATGCGGCGCTCGTGCTTAACCTACACATGGACTTAATGTATACACCGTTTGATTTTTACGAAAGTCATGCTTATCTTTGACTTTCAAATGTATATAAGGAAAGTTGTTTATCCTCACTTTGTTAAGTTCAACTTTAGCCAAAGTTCAACTTTAGTCAAGGTAATAGCGCGACTTACAGCCCTTCATTACAGCCCTTTCATTCATTCTCAGCCCTAAGCCCTATCCAAATATTGTGTCTTATTATTCAACAGCAAATATGTTATATTCTTTTCATGACCTTGGCGAGTGCTTCTATGGGAGAGTATATACCACACCTAATAATATCTGTTTATTATCTTGTATTTATGACCCAATACAGTTCAACTATTGTATAATATAAGCTAGTAAAGGTGTATACATGTAGTTAAAGTGCTTTTGTATTTCGCACTAGCACTACACTGTCTTATTGTTAATGATAATAGTTTACACCTGAACGCGTCTTTAAATAACAAAATATTTTATTGGAATAGCAAATAAACCTCTGCTTAAAAATATTCAGCATAAACTCATAAACACATTAATCACTAAATATGCCTGTATCTCCTAAAGCATTCGCGAATAAATGGATTCCAATCTTTATTTTTTAATTTTTTTTATATAATATAAGATGAAATGAATGGAGTTTTACGTCCTACTCTACTATTAATAATATAAAATAGCACATAGAACATAGCTCTTATCCTAATTCTGACCAATGTTAAATAAAGAGTTTATTATTATTTATCATTATTTATTATTATTCGTTATTTTTATTATTTTATTATTATTTATTATTATTTCTTATTATTTATTATTTATTATTATTTATTTTTTTATTTATTTATTTATCTATTTTTATTTTTATTTTCATCACCACCACCACCATAAGTTATAAGTTATAAGTTATATATTATTATTATCTTGGCTAGTATTTCAAACATTTATACATTTATACATTTAGCCCATTGTCTTATCTTTAAACAAGGAAACTAATATTGATACAATGTAAATAGATAATAACACTTCCTCTATTTCCTCTACTTGACATTATAATGTTTGATCAACAGCATATATTCAATCTGCTTCATTATATCAAATTTCATACTGCGTCTTATACCTTAACTTGTATAGTCACTATTCTTGTATCTTCATATTTTGTATCATGGAAGTTGGTGATTAGAGCTGCCAAGGTATAAGACGCAGTTCGTAATATCTTGTGAAAATAGAAGGTTATGGTATAGTATATGCGATATCACTGTCCACAAGTTAGGCCCACTGTGTTACTGTGTTACTATGTTACTATGCTTCTGTGTTTTTATGTTTCAATGTAGTTATATTTCTATGTTGCTATGTTACTATGTTTCTGTGTTGCTATGTTACTATCTTTGTTTCTATTTTACTATATTTCTATGTTAGTATGTTGCTTCGTTACTATGTTTCTATGTTACTATGTTACTAAGTTACTATGTTACTATGTTTCTATGTTACTAAGTTGATATGTTAATATGATACTTACATTCCAGTCGGCAGGTGTAAACTCTGATCCTGTCAGTTGGAAGATGGTACAAAAATTAGATGTGTCACAGGATTTTCCAGTCACACACACACCGTCTACCAGAAAACCTTTTAACTTCTTGTAAGAGCTGGCTGGAAAAAGATATCAAGAATATTTTTACTTTTCAAATTGTCTGAAATTATATTTCTACCGTGTTTCACTTCAGGAGAAAAATCTCGTTTTAGGGACCGAGGAAATGAAAAGCTGGTTTTGAAAAATTCGCGGCCATATTTGAAGATATTGAAAATATTGGATAAAGTGAACAGCGGTTCATCTTTTTACTTAATAGAGGCGTTTTTCAACCGACGTCAAACGATATCCAGATACTCATCTTGAAAACTTCGAATCAAATTAGGGTGAGAATAGAAGCTCTCTTAGATTAAGATGATATAAAAATTGCACAATAGATAATTTTGATGTATGACTTACGAGATGTCGGTAGATCCCAGGATAGATGTAATCGTGGTAAATCCCACGTTACTTCACCAACATTCTGTATAACCCTGTCTACATCAGACTGGAAGTTTTGAACAGTTTCAATTGCTTCTATGTCATTGTCTACTATCGGCAAGTTGCCATTATTGGGTATCCGACACGCTAAAACACAGAAATAAATTAAATACATAAAAAGGACCCTTGTCATGGTGGACTTGTGAACCTTAGTTGTTATTTTTGTAAAATATAGATGTTTCTTTTTTTTTTTCCTTTTTTTTTTTGGCCAATAAGGGTCGGGCTTTGTATTCATCAGTTGAGATTTTCACACAACATAATCCCTGTATAAACCTATTAATCCGTAAAACAAAGTAATTGTAGAATTAGGGATAAAAAGTAAGTTGTATAGATATATCGTGTTATACAGGTAATCTATAAGAAGAAGTATATCTGTAAAAGTTTGTCAGTTTTGTGTAAGTCTAATTCGAACAAGCTTGTAGAAATTAAATTGAACGTTCCTCACCTCCAGCTGGGACGGTGTACTCTATACAGGAAAAATCTTTTCGCTGAAAAAAAAAACAGAATTAAATCATTAAAATGGTGCTGGATATTTTTGGGATGTTTTCGATGACGGGGGTTAAGTTCTCGATCACGGTTAACTGAAAGAGAATGTTAACTTGTCATCTACAAACCTGCTTTCTGTCATAATGGTGTTATTGATTAAGATTCATGAATATGAATTAAAACGATGATCTATATAAGTATTCTAATGTATCAGCTTTTACCTCGATTCCAAAGTTTAAGTGTAAAAGACAAATTTTTTCATTCATTAAAAATTCCTCAACGGCCTACACCTTGTTCTTATTTTATTATTACTATGTTGTGTTGGAATCTTCTCAAATAATGAATCATTGAGTATAGATAAAATAGAACCATTCAGTTTTCTTGACACTAACAAGTTATATACTAAATCTCTTTGCTTATTTAATCATTACTTTATCTTATACATTTCTCCACAAGCAGACAATTTCTTATCAAAATGATGTATACTAAAAATACATAGTATAGGCTCTACTTGTGACCTAGGCCAGTGCTTATATAGACAAGTATCTCTTATAACCATAATACTTGTAACCTAGCCAGTGCTTATATAGAAATAGTATCTCTTATAACATTAATACTTGTAACCTAGGCAGTGCTTATTTAAAGTACTCTTATAACACTTAATACTTGTGCCTCCATCTTTATAGAGACAATTTCTTATAACACTAATACTTGTGACCTAGGCCAGTGCTTATATAGACAAGTATCTCTTATAACACTAAATACTTGTGACCTAGGCTAGTGCTTTTACAGGAGGGTACCTATCATAACACCTAATACTTGTGACCTAGGCCAGTGCTTCTATATGAAAGTATCTTTTATAACACCTAATACTTGTGACCTAGGCCAGTGCTTCTATATGAAAGTATCTTTTATAACACCTAATACTTGTAACCTAGGCCAGTGCTTCTATAGGAGAGTATCTTTTATAACACCTAATACTTGTATCCTAGGCCAGTGCTTCTATAGGAGAGTATCTTTTATAACACCTAATACTTGTGACCTAGGCCAGTGCTTCTATAGGAAAGTATCTTTTATAACACCTAATACTTGTGACCTAGGCCAGTGCTTCTAGAGGACAATATCTATTATAACACCTAATACTTGTGACCTAGGTCAGAGCTTCTATAGGAAAGTATCTCTTATAACACATAATACTTTTGACCTAGGCAAGTGCTTCTATAGGAGAGTATCTCTTATAACACCTTATACTTGTGACCTAGGCCAGTGCTTCTATAGGAAAGTATCTCTTATAGCACCCTAAACTACATAGAGAACGTAAAGAGTTATTCCAAACGTATCGTGATATCGGGGGCACTTATAGCATCTAAATGCACAATTCTAATTGTCAATCAGACAGTCAGATCTAGTCAAATTCAAGTTGCATTCAAATACTATATGTTTCAACATAAAGAAGGAGTGTGGGGGTGGGTGATATCAATGGTAATGAGTGCTACGTATATTTAAATTGGCTGTAAAGAAATGAGTTGTTTATGAGACTAGTCTTTAATACACGTGTGTACATATTGATTTATAGGGGCTGTATCACACCTGCATATACCCTTGACATAATCAGATAATACCTTTCATTATACGTATCATAATACCTTTATCAAATATATCATGGCGCGTATCCACCACAATACAATCAAATCTAGAAGGATAGTATTATTTTGAAACTTGATGACATTTAGTTAAATATATTTATAGTTGATTTGACTGGCTGTATGCACCAACTTCAATTAAAATAATTAGTCTTATCTGTACCGTACACTATACCAAATGTATGCATGATAATCGTATCTAAAAATAATGGTTTGTCACCCAGATACATTTCATTTTTTACATTTCCATCAGTAATGTATTCAGTGTAGATATATACGATGTTATTTTTTGAAGAAAATAATTTAATTGCCCTGTAATTTGTCCTTGTAGTTCATTCCTCCAGAGGGCATTGCTAGCATTAATTTGCATTATTGGTAATATACATTATGGGTAATTTGCATTTTTGCATTATGGGTAATTTGCTTTTTTGCATTATGGGTAATTTGTATTATTGGTTATCATAGAAGTTTGTAGAGTGCCGCCATTTTTGTCATGAGTTTACCCAATTGTTCAAGTTCTCGCCCCTTTTTTTCACCTCTAAGGTTATCTATGTAGACTTCTTATTATTTGATTAGAGTAAATATATATATTTACTAAAGCAGTGCATATTTTATGTTTAATCCTGAGTTTTATTTTATGACTGGTGAAATATAACCTCATATTTTGTTATTAAGAATTTATTTGAGTTTTCTAGTAAATAGTATTTGTAGTATTTTAGGTTTTCTAGTAAATAGTATTTGTAGTATTTTAGGTTTTCTAGCAAATAGTATTTTAGGTTTTCTAGTAAATAGTATTTGTAGTATTTTAGGTTTTCTAGTAAATAGTATTTGTAGTATTTTAGGTTTTCTAGTAAATAGTATTTGTAGTATTTTAGGTTTTCTAGTAAATAGTATTTGTAGTATTTTAGGTTTTCTAGTAAATAGTATTTGTAGTATTTTAGGTTTTCTAGTAAATAGTATTTGTAGTATTTTAGGTTTTCTAGTAAATAGTATTTGTAGTATTTTAGGTTTTCTAGTAAATAGTATTTGTAGTATTTTAGGTTTTCTAGTAAATAGTATTTGTAGTATTTTAGGTTTTCTAGTAAATAGTATTTGTAGTATTTTAGGTTTTCTAGTAAATAGTATTTGTAGTATTTTAGGTTTTCTAGTAAATAGTATTTGTAGTATTTTAGGTTTTCTAGTAAATAGTATTTGTAGTATTTTAGGTTTTCTAGTAAATAGTATTTGTAGTATTTTAGGTTTTCTAGTAAATAGTATTTGTAGTATTTTAGGTTTTCTAGTAAATAGTATTTGTAGTATTTTAGGTTTTCTAGTAAATAGTATTTGTAGTATTTTAGGTTTTCTAGTAAATAGTATTTGTAGTATTTTAGGTTTTCTAGTAATAGTATTTGTAGTATTTTAGGTTTTTTACTAAATAGTATTTGTAGTATTTTAGGTTTTCTAGTAAATATTATTTGTAGTATTTTAGGTTTTCTAGTAAATAGCATTTGTAGTATTTTAGGTTTTCTAGTATATAGTATTTGTAGTATTTTAGGTTTTCTAGTAAATAGTATTTGTAGTATTTTAGGTTTTCTAGTAAATAGTATTTGTAGTATTTTAGGTTTTCTAGTAAATAGTATTTGTAGTATTTTAGGTTTTCTAGTAAAAAGTATTTGTAGTATTTTAGGTTTTCTAGTAAATAGTATTTATAGTATTTTAGGTTTTCTAGTATATAGTATTTGTAGTATTTTAGGTTTTCTAGTAAATAGTATTTGTAGTATTTTAGGTTTTCTAGTAAAAAGTATTTGTAGTATTTTAGGTTTTCTAGTAAATAGTATTTGTAGTATTTCAGGTTTTCTAGTAAATAGTATTTGTAGTATTTTAGGTTTTCTAGTAAATAGTATTTGTAGTATTTTAGGTTTTCTAGTATATAGTATTTGTAGTATTTTAGGTTTTCTAGTAAATAGTATTAGTAGTATTTTAGGTTTTCTAGTAAATAGTATTTGTAGTATTTTAGGTTTTCTAGTAAATAGTATTTGTAGTATTTTAGGTTTTCTAGTAAATGGTATTTGTAGTATTTTAGGTTTTCTAGTAAATAGTATTTGTAGTATTTTAGGTTTTCTAGTATATAGTATTTGTAGTATTTTAGGTTTTCTAGTAAATAGTATTTGTAGTATTTTAGGTTTTCTAGTAAATAGTAATTTGTAGTATTTTGTTTGTGATATGGTTATATCGTTATATTTATAATTAGTAATAAATGACATAATTCAATACAAGCAAAGAATTAGTAATCAATCAATCTCATTCATTATCAATGATAGTGGAATAAAATTATGTTTTATATCGAAGCTCTCATCAAACGACTGAGAACTATTGTCAATATTTGTAAGCTAGAGAAAGATATAATTTGTGTTTCATATTCTCCAATGGAACAAAATAAATTACGGACGAACTTTTTTTTTTTTGATACTTTTTCGTAAAAAATAAATAGCTGTGTCGTGGAGTTACCCGTATTCAAATTCCTTCGTCCCAGGTGATCCATGAAATGTCTTGAAATAGGGTAGCGTCATTAAATTAAAAAAAATTATAATGAATGGAGTTTTACGTCCGACTCTTCTGTACCTTATGAGCTAGTGAAGACGGACTACGACATGCAGTTTGCAATAAATGGAATTTTTGCCAGGACAGCGGCCTAATCTCTTTGCGATTTTCAACTCTCGAGGGATCCTTCACCTGCACAGCCTGTATCACACGGAGGCTCGATTTATTGTCCGATCTGAACGACTAGACGCTTTTTCAGTGACTAAATTCATCAAATTTGGACTTAAATACATAGGCCTATGGTCCTTGCAAGCGACAAATGAACTATGTTTAATATTTAGAAATAAAATTATAAATTAATAGTAAAAGTCGAGCGTAATTAAATTAGTCAATTTTTAAAAAGATTTAGGATAATTTCACGTGGGACATACGAAATCTAATATAGCTTCTAAAAGTCGATATTATTCAGGCAGAATAGAACATTATAAAAGGACTAATTGTATTTGTGCATGTGGGCCAATAACCACCCTTCCTTAACACTGTACACATTCATAGCTATTGGAGCAATACGTTATTCAACTATCTCAGTGTATAGATAATATACATGTCAAGTATCATCGACATTCAAATTGATAGTGAGTATATTGGAGTGACAAAATTATTGAGTGTAATCGAATTCGAAGGCCTTGTGAGACACATGAATATCTGTCAGTCCGTTTTATTATTAATAGAATAATTAAGTGATACGATGTATCACATTAAATAAAATCGTCATTATTAAATCTATCTTTCAATAAACATTGTGTTTCCAATCCGCCATTATAGGAGAATCAATCAATGTCGTACGCTATACAGGACTGTATCTAGTAGGGGGTGGCGCTCAGAATGCTGGAATCTTTCTTACCACCACCTCCTCCCCTCAATCAGAAAACTTTATTAGTTCTGCCCCCTCACAGTAATCGAGGCCCTCCTGAGTATGCAGACTGGCTACAGGCCTGACACTAAAAGTAAACTGGGGTAGTTAAAAGTTAACAAAAATAAGAACACGTGGTAAAAAATGATGCCAACTTAACAAATTTCACATTAGAACAAGCCGGATTTAAACGAATCGTTAAGAATGGTAAACAAATACAAAATATTACTCTAAGATTTAAATCAGAATGAGAAAAAACTTTAAAACATCATTTCCTTTCTCAAAACAAATCCGTTTTTTAGAATATTGAAGTCTGAGGGTGTTGTTGCTGATAAGGACGTAATTATGTGACCTTGAAAACATATTATTATTGATATCATAATACATTTAACAAATACGCGGCCTTAAATAGTCTTTAAAACTCAAAACTGTTTTTATGTATAAGATATAGACCGATACGAGGTTTTTCGAATATTAACCGAGGGGTTTGACTATGTCTCTTTTTCACTATTAACCCCCTTTTTCCGATAGATTCGTCCACAGGTTAATATATGAAATAATCGTCGTCGACATCAAAGGTAAAATAATACCGTGGATTGTAAATAGAATTAGATGCTTTTTTATTTCTGTGAGTTTTGAAATGTTACAAATACATGTACATTTAAACGTCATCATGCGAAGTTTATCTATTCTTTGGCCTCTTGATAATTGCTGAGTAGGTTCGCCCTTTTCGTGGAAAGTGCTTTAAAGGTTATTTATAGTATTCTGCTAACAGATACATTCGTTTGAATATGATTTAGATTGTTTAAACGATGATGAAAGCTAACTGGGAATTATTTCGATCAATCCAAAACAATATCATCATCGTCATTAAATCAATCTGGACTCGAACATTGTCACGATTATAATTTGTGTTGTTAATTTACAAGCTGGCGATCTTACAAAATTATAACATACCCAGCAATAGATGACTGTTTTTATATCATTTTAGATAAGAGTAATAATCAATGGAAAGGTCTGCGAGTGGGTTACCCTAAAACCCTACCCTACCCCACCCTACCCTACTCGATTGTAATTTGTGGGTGTAATTTACAAGCTGGTCATCTAACATTACAAATAACATAATAAATTACTTATTGATCTTTTGATTAGATAAAGTCATAATCAACAGAATGGAGCTAGGATTGTGAAACCATATCAAATAATACACAATTCTTTTATTTAACAAGTATGGTCCTCCTAACTACACAAATCACAAAGTCGACAAGACTAATAATAATAATAATAAACTTTTTATTTTACATGGGTCAAAATTAGGCCCAATACACAAGGACATGGTCCTGTCTCACATTCAGCCCATGGGGCAATACATAGGGAAAAAAAAGAAAAAAAAAGAGAGACTGGTAATAAACTGGTTCATCCATCCATTTAAAAGGTAAACCTTTTACGATGACCAAAATATAGACACCTGGTAAGTCTAACTGATGATTATATACTCATATTGACCAAGTTTAAGTTAAAAGAGTTTTTCAATAATTACTTAGTTTGATAGATATATCATGTTATATAGAGGTTCTATTCTTTAGCAATGACACATGGTAAGTCTAACTGATGAATATATTCTCTTATTGACCAAGTTTAAGTTAAAAGTGTTTTTCAATAATTACTTAGTTTAATAGATATATCATGTTATATAGAGATTGTATTCTTTAGCAATGACACCTGGTAAGTCTAACAGATGAATATATACTCTTATTGACCGAGTTTAAGTTAGAAGTGTTTTTCAATAATTACTTAGTTTAATAGATATACCATGATATTGACCAAGTTTAAGAATTAAATTTTTTATCCATTCTAAGGGGTAGTATTGCTTTAAGCCTCGTCCCTTAGTTATCGACAATTCAGGGGGCTAAAATGCTAGATATTTAGTGGATTGGCATGGTTACTGAGTGGACTTAGATAACAGATTTACAATTTAATATACACGTTAAATATAAATGGCTGCACGAATTCTCCGAGAAAGAACTGAATTCAATACCCGATAAAACAATGTGGCCTGAATTTTTTAACAAGGATAATAACCTATTGTGAGACTGCCACCATGTTCTCGTGAAACTTTCTGATGAGAATTTGGGTTTCTAAGGTTCGAATCCTAATAAAGACAAAAATAAAATTTTACCATCTCGGTCAGTACTTTCGAGAGCTAATTGTCTATTTATCCCTTGTGTATTATAATTGTAATATTATATTGGTCCAATATAAGTCAATCTCATCACATTCCAACTGTCCTGTCTAACATCACATTTCAACTGTCCTGTCTAACATCACATTTCAACTGTCCTGTCTAACATCACATTCCAACTGTCCTGTCTAACATCACATTTCAACTGTCCTGTCTAACATCACATTTCAACTGTCCTGTCTAACATCACATTTCAACTATCCTGTCTAACATCACATTTCAACTGTCCTGTCTAACATCACATTTCAACTGTCCTGTCTAACATCATACAGATACAGTCCAAAGGGACAAACAAAGATGCGGTGTAAATGAAATGAAAGGAGTTTTACGTCTTACTAGTCTGCACCTACTGGGCTAATGAAAGATACAGTAAAGGTCTATAATGTAAACACCTGGTATAAAAACCAACAAATGTGTTTATTGACAAATAGTAAAAAATGACCATATACGAAAGCAATATATGTAATGCGTATGTGATAAACAGTTTTAACAATGACGTCACTAGCCCCAAATACCATGGTGGCGCCCCCTACCCCCTACCCCTACCCCCCCCCCCTGTCCTATTTAAGAGGGTAATCAACCTAGTAATGTAAATTAAAAATTTACCTCAATGCCGTCTTGAAACATCTTCAAAGTACAGTTGCTCTCGGCTTGAACTAAATATTTTATTCCACAGAGTAAAAACACTATCGCTCGAATCGTCTTCGGGTACCACATGATTAGACTGGAGTATTCCTTAATTAACTCATTAGTGATTCCCGCTTAATTTCTTTTATCCTTATTATTTCATATCAACTGGACCGATTATTAAGCCCCATTTTATACAAGTCGTTTTTCCGAACCGACAAACTTTATAATACTAGTATTGAGTTAACTAGATTCCGGTTAATATCGGGGTCAAAGTAGCGAAGTTGATATACTGTTTCATTCGTTACTTTCTTTATATGAGTAATACGATGATAGCTATTGGCTGTTTATTTATAGACACAAATCAAATACGAGAATCTGACAACGTAAGTATCTATCAGTATGCACCCTCATACAAACGAACTATGCATTTATATATCTACATTCTAAGAAATGAGTGTATAGTTTAAAGTTGAAAGTTCAAGTCGAGTCACCAAAAGATAAAATTGTCTATACTTGTATTGTGCAACATTAACTAAGTTTGTTTGTTTTTTATCAAATATGATACTGGAGACCTTTTTCTGCACACGCTCGAACAAGTGTTTTCTTTGTTATTTTTGCTTGACTATGATGAAGCGAAAATTGTCTGGGTGTAAACAATAGCAATGTTCATACACAACCAGTCTTCGGTGTAGGTTAGATACCATATTAAAGGGATGTAGAGGTTTTCTTAAACTTAGGGTTAGGTAGGGTTAGGGTTAGGGTTAGGTAGGGTTAGGTTAGGGTTAGGGTTAGGGTTAGGAATTGTGGGTTGTAACATTACGATTAAGTGATGTTACAAAAGCACAGGCGTAGGTATGTAGGCGTAACCTCTTGTGAGAGAGTATTGTTTGTGAAGCTAGTTTGAAAAATTTGGTTAGGGTTAGGGTTGAGAAACAATAGAATCGATCAGCACCATATCAGTATTACGTCCGATTTCTGCGGTTCCTCTGGGAGTTAGACACGTGCTGTCTTACATGAGGTTCGGGCAATACACCGACCGTGTGTTGTAGGCTGTGCAGATTGAAGATCCCTCGACATTTGGAAATCGCTAAAAGAGTAGGCTATTGTCTCTGTCCGCTTATCTTCTTTTAAATGGCAAGAACCACATACGTCTGATTGAAAATATATTGTATTCAAAAATGATGCTATCAATGTCGCTGATACACATACAAAAACTTCTTTACAATCTCTTTAAGGAATTCGATACAGATAAAAAATTTATTATTACTTTGCACCAACCCAAAAAAGGTGCGTGTAATTAAAAAAATTTTTTTTCAATTTCAATCTATGTATGCCCCACCGGTCAACCCTACATTTCCACCCTCGTGTTTAATTAAATTGCTTTAGTCTGCCTAGAGACAGTGATTTGACGGTTATATATTTTCCTATTAAAAACAAACTTCACTTGGATTTTTACGGGAAATCCCCTACAATTTAAAAAAAAAACAGTTGTGAAATCGGACTGAAGGCAAACCTAACAGATCTTAAATCACACTTGAGTAGTCCAACTATCGAATCTAGGTGTGTCATCTCCATTGGTAATGGCAAAATAAAAAATAATTTCTAACTGGAAACTGCAAACGATGTATAATACTATTTCGCTGTAAGAAGATTCCTAAATTTTTGTAAATAGCGGGGACATTGCTAGCATCAATTTACACCATTCCAATTTTTAAACCATTGCTTCCAAGATTTTCCATTATATTGTCATTGTTTTTTGTTGTTAATTATCTTACCTGATAAGGTTACCTGTATGTGTTTCGAAACGTAGTATGTAATAAACCTAGAAGAAGTATATCTATATATCTTGTGTTTAGAAACGTAGTATGTAATAAACCTAGAAGTAGTATATCTATATATCTTGTGTTTCGAAACGTAGTATGTAATAAACCTAGAAGAAGTATATCTATATAACTTGTGTTTAGAAACGTAGTATGTAATAAACCTAGAAGTAGTATATCTATATATCTTGTGTTTAGAAACGTAGTATGTAATAAACTTAGAAGTAGTATATCTATATATCTTGTGTTTAGAAACGTAGTATGTAATAAACCTAGAAGTAGTATATCTATATATCTTGTGTTAAGAAACGTAGTATGTAATAAACCTAGAAGTAGTATATCTATATATCTTGTGTTAAGAAACGTAGTATGTAATAAACCTAGAAGTAGTATATCTATATATCTTGTGTTTAGAAACGTAGTATGTAATAAACCTAGAAGTAGTATATCTATATATCTTGTGTTTAGAAACGTAGTATGTAATAAACCTAGAAGTAGTATATCTATATATCTTGTGTTAAGAAACGTAGTATGTAATAAACCTAGAAGTAGTATATCTATATATCTTGTGTTTAGAAACGTAGTATGTAATAAACCTAGAAGTAGTATATCTATATATCTTGTGTTTAGAAACGTAGTATGTAATAAACCTAGAAGTAGTATATCTATATATCTTGTGTGTAGAAACGTAGTATGTAATAAACCTAGAAGTAGTATATCTATATATCTTGTGTTAAGAAACGTAGTATGTAATAAACCTAGAAGTAGTATATCTATATATCTTGTGTTTAGAAACGTAGTATGTAATAAACCTAGAAGTAGTATATCTATATATCTTGTGTTTAGAAACGTAGTATGTAATAAAGTAAGAAGTAGTATATCTATATATCTTGTGTTTGGAAACGTAGTATGTAATAAACCTAGAAGTAGTATATCTATATATCTTGTGTTAAGAAACGTAGTATGTAATAAACCTAGAAGTAGTATATCTATATAGCTTGTGTTTAGAAACGTAGTATGTAATAAACCTAGAAGTAGTACATATATATATCTTGTGTTAAGAAACGTAGTATGTAATAAACCTAGAAGTAGTATATCTATATAGCTTGTGTTTAGAAACGTAGTATGTAATAAACCTAGAAGTAGTATATCTATATATCTTGTGTATAGAAACGTAGTATGTAATAAACCTAGAAGTAGTACATATATATATCTTAGTGTTTGATGATTCATTTCTTTAAAAGAATTGTAAAGAGAAAACCTTAACGGTTTATATATATTGCAGATCGATTTACACCAATAACATAGAATGGAAAGCAATGTCACCTGATATATATTTTTGTGACAAAACTATCACAGAGACATTTAGATATTATAAGCCGAAGTGGAATTACGAGAACCACAGACGTTGAAACGAATGGTGTAAATCGATGCTGTCAGTGCATACAATCCATGAAAAACCTAACAATCCTTTAAATTTAACTTTCAAAAGGGTGTTAACCACCGTTTTTTATCTTTATTTATATATGACAAGATAAAACTATATAACGCATTTTATTAAAACATTTTGAAATCTGAGAATACACGATTATAATTATCTTGTAAACAATTGCTATTGATGATATTTAGCGAAGCATGATGCACGTGGAAGGATCAGTCACTATACTTGTTATTAGATATATATTTCAATTTTAACTATGTTTATTACCCAATCTTCTATTTTATTCATGTGATATTACAATTGGGTGATATACTGGGTTCTAACGCATTTTCGATTGCCTTCTCTTCATTATTAATTTTTATTATTATTTTTGTTTATTTTGTAATATATCATGATGTATCGCTGGTTGTTATTGGGTTATCCACCCCCCAAGATTTTAAAAATAATCTCGTTAGATCAGAGACGGTGGGTGTAATATCCTACAGAAAAACACGAAGCGAAACAATCTACATTTTAATTTCTTACTCAAAGAGTTTTATTATTATCATTATTATTATCATTATTATTATCATTATTATTATCATTATTATTATCATTATTATTATCATTTTATTATCATTATTTTTTTCATTATTATTATCGTTAACAGACTTTTACTTTCAAACGAAATTCCCATATTCTAATCAGTTATTTCTTTGGATTAGAACTTAAATCATTATTCAATTTTTCACAGAAACGATTTGAATACGCCATATTTATAGGACTACGCTCGCTAATAGGAATTGTGTTTTAAAAAAAAAACACTTCTTCAAATGCCTCATTTGTCTTTATTTCGACCCGGCCTTGATTAACGTAACCTTGTCCAGTAGCCAGTGGTCCGCTTTCGTTCAAGTCCGTCTCGTAAAGTAAAGCTTCCGAGCAGGATCCTTCTCACATCCTTAATATATTCAATAACACAACATTCCTTTAACTAGAAATTAGAAACACGCAGTACCTTACGTGTATTGACTAAGCATTTTCTAGGTATGATATCAAATATTATAGATACAAAGACGGATTTAAGGCGTATCAGGTTGGATTTTCAAGTCGTTGAATCCGATTTTTGGCAGTTACCAAGACGGAGTTTCAAGAAGTTAAATCCGATTTTGTTAAGATGGCAGTTTGAGATACTAGTACCGGGTTGAAATTTCGAAAGATGTGTAGTTAGACTGTCGACGTACAAAACGGAATTTCGAGATGTCATGGCGGAAAAATATGATTTGAAAGTCATTTGGAAGTTGGGGGTGAATATAACAAGGAACACGAGGGAATATAGATTGGTATAAGACTTTTATAATAACAAAGTACATAACGTTTCAACACAATTTACATGTGTCGTCATCAGAATAAATTATGGTATGACACACTTCTTTAATATATGTTCATTTGTATAAGTTAGAAATGATATATTTCGTCGATTTTATATTAACTAATTTCAATAACAATTGGATCGTTTTCCAATGAATTCTTGAATACCAAATATTGGTATAACAAGTTTGACTCCCGAATTCCTTTTTTGACACGGGCCTGATTATAATTTTATATCAGGATGCACTATGAATGATATTGTTAATAAACCAACAATAGCAGTTATTAATAGTTAAACGTGACATCTATTGAAAATTGAAGTTGAAATTTGACTCACCTTGAAAACAATGTTATAAAAGTTTGAAGCCAAGTCTACACGATCAAAACGTCGTCTTAAACAGTGCCATACATGCGTTCAAAACAGCGCCATGAATTTGTTCAAAACATTGTCATACATTTGTACAGAATATTGCACATTTGTTCAAAACAGCGCCATGCATTTCTTTTCTTACATATTGTCATACACTTATTCAGAATATTATACATTTGTTCAAAACAGTGTCATACATTTGTTCAAAACAGCGTCATACATTTGTTCAAAACAGCGTCATACATTTGTTCAAAACAGCGTCATACATTTGTTCAAAACAGCGCCATACATTTGCTAAAAAGGCGCGATACATTTGTTCAAAGCAGCATCATACGTTTGATTAAAACTACGTCATACATTTATTCAAAGCAGCGTCATTAATTTCAAAACGACGTCATTAATTTCTACAAAACGACGTCATACTTTTGTTCAGAACAGCGTCATATATTTGTTCAAAACAACATCATACACATGTTCACAACGACGTCATACAACTGTTCAAAACAGCGTCTTATATTTGTTCAAAACAGCGTTATACATTTGCTTAAAGCAGCGTCATACATTTGTTTAGAATTTCATACATTTGCTTTAAACATCACCATACATTAACGATGTTTTGAACAAATATATGATTGTGCAATCAGGGAATGGATAAGCGTTGGCAGCATGTATCGTATTTCAGCAGTGGGATTGTTTTAATTATTTATATTCCTGCTTGACTGCTTATAATATCTGCTACGGTGAACACTTTTTGTAGTCTCACTATAAAATATGCAGTGAAAATAAAAAAAAATATTAAGACAGAAAATTATCTGATTAAAACTCAGATCTTGTTACATTATTTCATTAATTTATAAAAAAAATTAAAAATAAATCTATAAATGTATATAAAGGAGTGATAATTTTAAACAATACGCTGTGGCAAATTAGATTATAACAAGTAGGAATCCCTGTCGTCCATAGGTCGGATATCACAGACTAGGTAGTTGTTGGTAGATGACAAGTTCACTGATATCACAGACTAGGTAGTTGTTGGTAGATGACAAGTTAACTGATATCACAGACTAGGTAGTTGTTGGTAGATGACAAGTTAACTGATATCACAGACTAGGTAGTTGTTGGTAGATGACAAGTTACTGATATCACAAACAGTGATAGTATTATCAGTAGATAACCACTATTAACTGATATCACAGACTAGGTAGTTGTTTGTAGATGACAAGGTAATCTGATATAACACAAGACTAGGTAGTTGTTGGTAGATGACAAAGTTAAACACTGATATCACAGAACGAGGTTTAAAATTTAAGTTCAAGAATATCAATAGGTATATATTCATCAGTGAACTTACTGGTGTCATAACTAATAATAGACAGTAATGCATTTAATGAAATTACTATTTCTTGTGGAGTTTTGAGATTTGAAAGGTGTTACTGTTATTTATAACAGCAGGTATAGTACTGATGAATATATACTCATATTGACCATGTTATTCTTGAGAACAGTATAACTTATAAGCTATCTAAGACACGCGTATCCTAAACTTGTAAATTATGAGTGAGTCACTGTGTCACCAGAAATATTACAAGACACCAGTCTAAAGTAATGGATCAACCATAAAAATTTTATTCTATGAGTCGAATTTAGTCTGTTCTATGAAATAATTATGAATTCATTCCTGGGGTTTATGCCCATTTTTGACTAATTTTTGGTTAGATTCAATAATGTCAAATTGCATTCTTTCAGAATTTCTGAGTTTATGAAAATTTAATTGGTAAGGTTATTTTAATAGTGTTATTGTGCAGTAACAGTCAGGGATTTGATAAAATTATGGTATTACATGTTCATTCTGTTTATCAAAGTATTTTATAAGGTATCTACATGAAATTTTCTCCAGAAACCAAGTTGACTCTGAAATTCAACCTGAGGAGTCAAAAGCGCTTAGACCAGAAGATATGCTACAAGACACCAGCAGAATTTGTACATCCACGACAAACGAAGGGAAATAACTGTAAAACATCTTTATTTCAGACCACTATTAAAAAAGTCTTCCAACTCTATAACTTGATAACAGCAAACCCATTTGAACTACTCGATTGTTTAGTGTTATTGTCGCTACTATTATTGATTGAGAAACACATATAAAAACAATTTGAATCCCACCATTTTAGGGTAAATAACTTTGTTTTGTCGGAACTTGACAAATGAATCCTGCCGTCTGGTAACACCCCAGACTCTCCAGACGTACTACATATAATCCAGGTGTACTTGACAGTGCCATACAATCTGGCTCGACGCCTGAACCGATGAAGAATAACAAGGAATTGTTGACTGGAACACCATTTAACCATTCTCTTTCTGAAGTGCCGATGAGTTTACTTTTAGAACCAATAAACGTCCACTGACTTAGAACTAAAAAACATAATAATGGAGTTTTACGTCCTACCTTTCTGCATTTGTTTCTCTGTTGATAACGTCATGCAGTGTGCAAAATATTGCCAGGACAACGACATTGATTTACTATTTTAAATTTCAGTAGTTTGTAAATGCAGCAATTTGGTTGGATTGTATATTTGAATGTAGCCAATCAGAGACCTCGACAGAAAGTTTGTAATGTTTGCAGTTTGTCGGCGCTATGATCTGTTGCATTCCCTCGCGTACAATTTGATCAAATTCCGTCATAGGAATAATAGCTTGATATTGCATATACATTTGTATATCAAACGAAGTTGGTAATAGCTTGATGTATAAGATGAAGTTAGTAAAAGCTTGACATTGTGAAGATGTGCTATAGAATCCTAGTCGAAACGTTGCATTAACAAATTCATTCATTGTATTCTATTTATATGGTATATTAACTAACTTTGCCCTGCCGTGTGATTTTCATATACAAGTTTATGGCCTTAACCTCAAATATTTACAAAAATACCAACTGACCCCCGCTTGTAACGTATTCTGTGGCCACCCTGGTACTATCGGGGGTGTCCACCATGAACAACAACCCCCCTTCTCTCTCACATTCCGCTTGAGCTCCAGGCCAAGTCATCTTTGTTGGATTATACTTGGTACATATTTTACTGATGGGGTCTTCACTGTATCCCAGATGTAATGGACATTCATCTGCAAAAAATTTTTTTTTTCTTATGACCAATAATACTGCGTCTTAGCATGAACATAAATTTTAGTTCTCAAGAATGGTCAATATGTTAATATATTCAACAGTGAACTTACCCAGTGTTATAATGTAACAGAATCTCTGTAAAATCTGGAAAACTCACAAAACTAAGTAATCTTTGTAAATAAATGCTTGATCAAATTATTAACGGTTTTGCAATTATCCCATGTATTTTTATGGATAATTCCTGATTTTTTTGTAATTTATTGGATTATGTTATGTTATTTATGGCAGCAGGTATATCTACTGATAAATATATACTCTTATTGACTAACTTTAAAATTGTATATTCATAGATTAGATTATGCATTAGGGAACTTACGTTGTAGTAGCCAGTAGTAAATAATATCCGACTTGACCGTTCCTTCAAGTCCCGCATAAACTCGGCAGGTATACAAATAGCACTTCATGACACTTGTATCGATCGCTACAGATTTACAGGTAGCATGGTTTCTACAAATTTCCAGACATTGGTGAGCCGAACTAACTTGTTCTCGGTAACCAACGGAATGGTTTATCAGCTTAGTTGTGTAAGGGATTTTCATGTACACCGAATCCATGCAATCTTCACTGTGGCATGGTACTTCATACAACATTCCTGTCAACAGCCAGATCAATCTTAGTGATACTACGTTCCTCATCCTGTTGTTTTCTCAGTTCTATTTCAAATATATGTCTCTCTTCTTCAATCTTTACCTTTATTTATAGTCAGGATTTGTAATTTCTGTATTATCTTTAAAATCTCGATAAACAAGTTTAAAATATCTATTGTTTTTATTGTTATTGTTTTTTTGTTTTTTTTAATATCTCGTATTTTGTTTAATACAGTAACGTCTTCAGCAGTCGTAGTGAAATATTGAATGAAAAATCAAACGAAAAGAAAAAATTTGAATATTAATATTACATCTTTTGTCAAGTTGATCGATAATTTATGGTAATTCACCTTGTTTGTTAAATGATATTCTGTTAAGTTTCCGTTTCATCAGGATACACGAAGTAAGCTTAACATTCTAATCCGAGAATGTTTTTATGTTGAAGCTACCAGAAGGTCCAGAGTCCATTCCAGAGTCGCAGAGGCATTTCTAGACAAAAATTGTGTTTTTTTTTTTAAATTGATGCTGCGTCTTAGAATGGACTTAAATTCACGTTCTCAAGAATGGTCAATATGTGAATCCCTTTCAAAAAATATGTTTATCTCAAAATTCGATAAGTCGAATTACCGGATATGTCGAAGTAATCTTACAGTCCCATCAATTAATTATCCAAAAAAAACACCGTGTGTATCTCGAAGTCATAATCTTACCAATAATAATGTACAATCCTTCGAAATTCATTCACTCGCAACAATAAACAACACTACTTTGTAATTCATTACGTGCACTGACAGAATGAAGGGAAAATAATTTTTCCTGACGCAAGCTCATGGAATATTTAACTGAATTTGCCGCTTCCATTTTGATATCGAAAGTAAGCCTGTTGAGCAGGCAAATATATGATTACTTACGGTTTACAGTTAAATTCAAAAAAAGATGTTATGAGACAATCAAATTTAGGTTTTTATTCACGCATGATAACCTACTAATAATACAAAACAATTTCTGGAACGATGTCTATGTTATTTTGAAATCGATAGAATTTGACGATTATTATGTATCGTGAAGACTGCAAAATTCCGTTTTCGCCAAAATTAAGACTAATTAAAATTCATACTTTTTAACGATATGTTAGAGTGTCCCGGATTGTTTATTACATAACACGCGTATATAAATGGATCATAGATATATTCTTAATATTGGGGTTATGTTATCACGAATATACACTTTTCATTATGATATACTTTTAATATGGTAGATTAACAGTATGCTGTTAAGGTTATCCGACTTTCATTAGATACAACGGGTAGCTTAACATACACCTTGATCGTTTTCATTTGAGTACTTCTTAAATTGGTAGAGTATTCCAACAGGTATGCTTACTCTCTAGAATTATACAATTGTTTCATGTATGATATATTCATCAGTAATCTTACCTGGTGTTAGATGGTGATGAGAACATAGTCTCATAAAAGCACTGGCCTAGGTCGCAAAGTAAAATATTTATGATAAAACAAGGTTATAAAGTAACAGAATCCCTATAAAATCCTGAACAATCACAAAACTAAGTAATTACTATAAAACGCTTAATCAGTTTTATTAGGCATTTTTGATTTATCAGATTATATAAGGATTCTACAGAGTCTGTCTCGGTGCCCCATCTGAAAGACTAGACGTTTTTCCATTTCATCTCCTCTTACCTGCATGAAACTGGACTGAAAGGCCGAGAGTTCACTTTAGGTTAACATGCAAGCATCTAACTCAATGGGCCTCCTGAACTAATGCTGCTGTCCTGGCAAAATTTCCCTCATTGTACACTGCATGGCGTTTCCAGTCTTCATTAACCTATTAGGTGCAGAATAGTAGGACGTAAAACTTCATTTAATTTGTTTGTTTGTACTGTCTATATATGAATATTGTTATAACTAAGTATGTATGATTCATTTTACACTTAATTTAACACAAAACACATCTCCGTCTAATTGGCCATAATCAACCATCCTAACCCCCCCCCCCCCACCCCCAACTTCTGAAGGCTCTACCACAGCCTACCGCCTATATCAATATATATTTTATACCTCTGTCGTGGTGTGATAGATTAAGTTGTCACCAAGTTGAGAGAAACAGTCAATATTCAATCAAATCATAAACCAATCAACAACAGTCAACACGCAATTTACGACTTTATTTATAAAATGAAATAAGGTCGATAATAATTCTTAGGGAACATAATATTCCTGAGAGTGGTGTCATAGATACACGGTATACTTACTATTCGAGACACTTGATACTACTTATCATTATGAAATACTTACTGATCTATAATTGATATTCTTCCAGGTTTGTGCCAGATTTCTTAACATATGGTAGCGCCAGACAGACTATGCTTACTCTACTAGACACCTTATACCATCTTTCATTATGTATATATTGGATCGGACAGAAACCCCCTTCTCTTACAGACACCTTTATCCAATTTTTCAGAAATTTTGAACAAAATTCTTTTACAACTTTTCCTAATATCATCCTGAACTTTCAAAAACCCACATGGCGTTCCTTGCTTCACACCCATATGGTGCCTTCTTAAGTTGGTCCCGTAAAAGTTCAAATTTTTATACTGTTATCGAAAATTGCGATTCTTAATAAGGTACCCGAAAACTGGTGTGATAATATGTGTTTTAGTACGTCTATCATAATTCTTAATAGAATAACAGTTAGTTATGTGTTTATTATTGTATATATATTATGTATAACTGGTGAGACTTTAATAAATAAATATTTATCTATCTTTATTTCATTTCCCATCGTTAATTGCCCCATTTAAACAACTATTTTTAAACAGCTTAGACCACTAGAGTCAAGGTTACGCCACACCCAAAACCCCCCCCCCCCCCCATAGAACGACTTCACGTCTGTGGACGAGATTATGAAGTGGTTACTCGTGTCTCGTGTTTCACCTGAGCAGTGTGTTAGATATAGGTGTGTAATGATCTATAATCTACTATAACATTATAACCAAAGAGGGCTAACTCTAATATACAATACTAATTGATTAGTCAGGTTGTTATTCATTAGGACTCCGGTTAGTGCGAACTATTCTGACCGGGTATTCATAAGGTACACAGTAAGGCGTAAAACTCCATTTATTTCTGATCTAGAATACACTTAATAGAATAATATTTCTGAGGTGTAAATTGTACACTGGATAATTTGCCAATCCTTTCCATTTTTACTCCCGGACTCACAGGGCAGCGCAGTGAAAAGTCATTTTTTTTTGATGAGATAATGTTTATTAAAAATTCAATAAATGTACAGAAATTTTCTTTTAATCTTTTTTGTACTGTACTTAGATATACAAGACCATTATGCTGTCTTTTTTTTTTCATCATAAACATCACATCACAACTTCTTAATTGTACTTCTTAAATCCAATTTTCACACATTGTCGAGACTTTGAAATATTCAAACCATATTTACGTATTATTGCTACAAACTCGGCAGCTTCTTGAGCCTGCACTGTATTTTCTTGGGTGAGAAAATCACTGTATACGACTCGGATAATATTTGATATTCAAAGGTATCGTGGCGTGCATCAACAATACTAATAACATGAATCGAAGTTAAGGAGTTTCTTTAATTCGCATTAATCGGGTGTAGGACGTAAAACTCCATTTCATTTCAATTATAATTCCCGTTAATTCCACCAGCTTTTCACACCATTCGGTCGAGTGAGCTTTAGAAAGTGAAGTAATCGGATTATATAGAGTATGTATAATCCGCCTGAACATTGCCAATCAGCTGGTCTGACGCGTTCAAACAACAACAAACAACATTATGATTGATGTTGTTGTCAGAGTAGATTTGATCACGGTAGGGAAATGTTGTCTGGTCTGATTATACGATATTAGGTTTAGGTCACCGTGTTCAGGTAAGTTCAAACATTTTCCCATATCTTAATAACGTTCAGGAGAAGAGTGGGAGGGTACAAAGAAAGGGGCTGCTCTTACCCTTACGTCAACATTGCTTCTAAGACGAAAACAGTCAGTTTTTTTTTTTTTTTTTTTTTTTTTTTTTTTAAATCTTTATTGCTTCAAGGAATACATCAATAATTATAATACATACTATTATGTGTGTTTAGTACTTTCTCCCAATAACTATATTTATGTTGAATATAACAGGATGTGTGACAGATATATCAGTGGAATATTAACACATCATTTAAATGCAAGAGGCAAGGATGTCTTTTGAAGATTATTTAAATTAAACTCTCTAAAAACAAAGGAAATTCCATTTTTCTTGATACAGACTGTACAAACTAGTGTCTCCTAAACATTTTAACTCTGTCGAAGCTATTTCGGTCAGAAAACTTTTAAAACAGTCAGCTATGGATCTGTACATAAGACATTTAAAAGCGAAGACCACATATATAACATTATGGGATAAAACACACTTCTTTATAATGGGATATTAAAGTAAAGGATCCACCCTTTACTAGCCTTTTTCTTTTGTTCTCCTCAACTCTATATTAGCCTTAGTTCATATATATATTTCGTGTTTTATTACCTCACCATTTTATCTGATGACGACACGTGTTACTTGTGTTGAAACGTTATGTACTTTGTTATTAAAGAAGTGTGTTATGTATCTTGTTATTAAGGAGATGACTTTTATAGATGTGTTATCTTTTATCCTAAATTAATTATGTATCATAAGCGTGTAATTATTACTCCAAACTGCACTCGGAAAATGAATCCACAAATTTATAAATGGTGCATAATTCAAAAATTTCTCTTAAAACAAAACAATTTGCGATGGTACGATATTTGGAAGTGATTAACTATAACACATAAATGCTTGTTTCGTTTTTGTGCTTTATATACCATCGATTTCGTGAGTATTTTAAAGTCATACAATGGTTTCAATCACATCGATTGTCTTACAATAGGAAATCCATATATACTATACGGACTAAGTGGCATATAAAACTATATTTTATAATTTCTTTATGGTTGTGTCTAACGAGTAGAACAATAGGACATCAAATTTCTTAGTGCTATAATCTATAGTATGTAGATAATAGATGTACAATTCCATTTTCTCAAATTTTGTGTATGTCCCGGCTTCATTAGCCCATAAGGCAAAGAAGAGTAGGACGTAAAACTCCATTTCATTTCATTTGGTTCTGTTTAGCGAGAAGACTAGTAAAGGACATCAAATTTTATTTCATTTTAATATACTGTATTGCTGCATTTGTATTAAAAAATAAGGTGAACAATTTCATTTTCTCAAATTTTCTGATTTGAGCTGTCTTGAAAAGGCCAACAACGTACAGTAAAACAAGAAGTAAAATGTAAGGTAGGTTTTTGAATGAGTGATCTATAACATAGATTCTTTCCTAATCCATAGACAACTACGGTTCTCTATAGCTTTTAACATCCATGTTCGAACCGTGATTCTTTTTTCATTTCAGAATTAGTCATGTTATGGGCTGTCTTTTTTTGATCCTGAAATAACGAACAAGAAACTTGTAATAGTCACATTCTAGAGAGAAAAAAAAAACCAAATATGACAGAAACCAAGAAACACGTAGGAATATCAACACGACCCCGTACAGCCAAGAAATTGTCTCGACTTAAACTAGAACCAAGAAAAGTTCATACGATTACAAATAAAGATGGCGAATCATCAACGGAAGTGACGAGTATTCTTTCAACAAGTAGAAGTAATATGACGTCATCGTCATCTGTTTCCAAGATTGATGCTGTTAGAAAACGTCACAAGAGTGAGATGACGTCACAATCTATATCACCTCGTGCTACGTCAGAACCTCAGCTGTGTGAAACGTCAGAAATTTCTATGACGTATGATCCTAATAATTACCAGAAAACTCCCAGATATTTCATACCTAAACTGTTTGCGATTTGGGCTCCGCAACTGTGTCCGTCCTACAGACAGAATGTCAAGTACGTACCCACCAAACCAACATCGTTTGCTTCTGTGTCATCATTAATTACTAGACTAAATATGCCTGTAAAATTTAAAACTGCAGAAACTGTCGTCGAGACTTGTGTTCATTTCCAGAAAAGCAAACATTTTAGTAAATGACAAGCTTCTATTTAATATAAAACAATGTAGCGACGGATGAAATATTGGAAATTATTTAAAAATATTGGATTCTTTATAACCAACTTATTTTATATCAACAGCTAACACTGTTGTAACCCTTTATTAGTAAAAAGGCATAACCGTTTATGACTAAGAGGCATATCTCTTCATTACTAAGAGGCATAACTCTTCATCACCAAGAGGCATATCTCTTAATGACCAAGAGACATAACTCTTCATTACTAAGAGGTATAACTCTTCATTACTAAGAGACATAACTCTTTATTACTAAGAGGCATAACTCTTTATTGCCAAGAGGCATAACTCTTTATTACTAAGAGGCATAACTCTTCATTACCAAGCGGCATTACTCTTCATTACTATTATTATTATTGAATAATGGCTTTTAGTAATTGGTCGTATAATAATAAATAAGCTTTATGGATAAACATTTACTGAGTTTATTTATTCTGCGCGTTTCAACAAGTGTTTTTTCCCCAATGTATTGCCCCATGGGCTGAATGTGAGACAGGACCATGTCCTTGTGTATTGGGCCTAATTCTGACCCATGTAAAATAAAGAGTTTATTATTATAAGATTTGGCACGATCGGAAAGCTTATTTATTTTATTGTGGTCTTAAAACGTATTTTAAAACGTAAATTTGTAGTTATCTACCTTGAATGCTATCTGACTATTTCAGTTCAGGGTATATAAAGTTAAAATAAATGCTGTTACTGGATATCGCCGTGCTGAGTTTTACACTCTACTGTTGGTGTCTTTTTGTACCACAGAAAACAAACGAAGACTTTGAATTATTGTTTGTTATATAATATTTATTTATTATACCGTTTTGTCGTTCTGATGAGACAAAAAACGAAGGCCTCATGTGTTACAGGCGGTACACGTTAAAGATCCTTCGACAGTTGTAAATCCCAAAAAGTAGATTAATGCTGTCCTAGGATAATTTTCCTCATTGAAAACTACATGGTATTGTCAGTCTTCATTAGTCCATTAAGTATATAAGAGTAGGACGTAAAACTCCATTCATTTCATTTTTATATACCGCTTTGTTCTCGACTCTGGTATTTTCAATTCAATATTTCATTTCAATTTCGAATCATTAAATTAATGTCCTGAACTAAATATATCAGAGCTCTAGTGTGGGATCAAATAGAACAATCTAAAAATGTATGTAACTGTTGGTAACTGGTTCTGTTCATCAAGTTATGGCTGTAATATAATAGCAAAGTGTTGCTATAATGGCGTCGGAAAACAGGACGAGAATTAATAAATCAGTTTAAACGTATTACCGAATTACTGAACTTCGTCCATTAGAATCGGATAATTCCCAAAAGCTTTTCGAAGGTGTTTGAATGGATAATAGGTCTTATAATGAATATAAAATTTGAAAATTTCAAACTTGGCCACTAAGAGCTCTATTCATCAGTAAATATACTTGCTGCCATAAATAACATAATAAAATAAATAAATATCCGAAAAGCTAAATAATTATTTATGAAGATGCATTTCATTATTGAAAACCGCTTAATAAATTCTAGATAATAGGTGAGTTTACTGATGAATATTATATATACTCACATTGACCATTTTTGAGAACTTGAATGTTATGTTCATGCTAAGACGCAGTACCCCTTTAAGAATGAAATCACCAAATCTAACGTTGCAAAATGAGATTATTGGGATCAAAGTGTATTTTCAAAGAAAGTGATAAAAACTACTTGTTCTTGAATTCCAATACATTGTCATCGTTATTAATAAACCGTTAATTTTGATAAAACACAAGGTCTATAATACACACCCCAAGTTTTAAGACTAACAAAGTGCGCTCTATATAAGCTTACTTCCGTAAGTGATGCTGGTCAGAGGGGCCGACACGGAAAAAGAGGCACCGTGTGAAACAGGCTGTGTACATTAAAGACCCCTCATCAGTTGAAAATCGCAAAAAGAGTAGGCTAATGCCGCTGTCCTGGCAAGACTTATTTTGCTGTACCTTACATGGCATTGGGGTGCAGAAGAGTAGGACGTAAAACTCCATTCATTTCACTTTTTAAATGGTGTAGAAGGGAGGAAACGGAGACCAAAAAACACTCAAATGAAATGGAAGGAATACAGAAGACAAAAATTACTGAAAATATATTTTAATAATGATTTTATCCATTTACAATGATGCATAAATTAGGCAAAAACTTTATTTATTTCTTAAGATATAAGACAACTCAAAACACGATAGAAATGTAACTAAATTAATTCGTGGAAATTTGAAAATCAGAAAACTGAAAAAGATGCTAACTACTAAGTTATCAAATAAATTACATATCTATTAATGAATTGTTATTATTGTTCAACAAGGGCAATAACTCTATTTATTTTGAATCTAATTTAATTAAAGGGGCTTGCTAATCTAGAAACCGCAAAAATAATACAAAAAAATAAAATAAAATGAAATCTTAAGAACTGACCGATATTATCCTTAAATCTGAAATAAACAAATTTTTATTAATTTTAAGAATAATTTTTTAGAGAAAAAAAAAAAGAAAATACAAGAAACTACAAAATTAAATCGTTAAAGATACTATTGTAGGTCTAAATCTAATTAACTATTTTCATAAATTATCTACTCCTGATTGGTTAATTAATTTCAAATGTATCCAATCAGAATTATTTATTTGAATTTGAATTATCCAATCAGAATCCCTCATTTGCAATATTATATGATACAAATATACGGCGCTTTTATCACAACTTATTCAATATATACACAATAATACAGGGCTGACGACTTCCTGTTTATTACCAACCCTGTCCTTCTGTCAAAGTTAAAAACTTTTGCTCAAAGTCTATGTTGGAAAGTTAACCCACTAAGGAGCTGTCCTGATGAGGATTGCGTATCTGTAACTGTAAAAATTATGGAGTGGACCAGAATCAAATTGAAATTGAAAAACCTACTAAATTTTAAAAATTTGAAATAAATATTCCATGATAGATTGTTTTTGAATGATGTAATTGTTCCTGATTTCAGTTGTCCATGATAGCTTTAAGGTTAGCTTTAAGTTGTTTCAAGATATGCATAGCTATTTGGAATGTAGTATAGAAATATCATGATGAAAAATTTAAATATTTCAGGGAAATCTTATTTTCTTCCTAGTAAAATGCCCCTAAAATTTATTTATATATTTTCTATAATTGGTGTAAAGTTAGATGCCCAAGCCAGAATTTTGAGAAGAAAAAAATGGATAACATCCCAACTTCACTTGCTCAAAATTTAGCTTAAATAAATGTCCAATATTCCCACTTGTGGAACGACTATTAAAACTTATTTTATTGAAATATAGATTCTGTAGAAAAAATGCCTCGATTTGTGGCAGCTCTAATTTCAAAATCAAACATACATTATAAACTAACTTATATAAAAATTTATCAAAATTCAAGAAAAACATGAAATAACGAATATGAAATAGAAATATAAGCCCCAAAACCACAAAATGTAACGATACAAAATATTTTACTAAGCATTCGTACAGTTGGAAATTTATATTAAATCCGTTTCCATAGAAACGAAAAACATCCAATAATTCAACGCTTTCATACTTGTAAAAAAAATCATGTGCATTTGATAAAGTGTCAAAAATGTACATAAAGTATGATAAATTCATACCATCGCTACCATCATTGAACGAAAAATCATCATCGCTTAATATTTGGATCAACAATGATCACTAGGATTGCCTCCGAGTATACTACTATACAATCACGATGCAATACCCACTGCAAATATCCTAGTAAAGACATCCAAAGGAATTTTGTTCATTTAAGAATGATACGAAATTATGAATTGCCAAATCAAGACCATGCTTTTTCCAATCCCTTGATGAGCATGAAGAGACATTCATATCTCTCAAACAAAGGCTGTTTCACTCAGCTGAAGGTAGCTCGACTTAAATCAAAGTTGAAATTGATGATGATGATGATGATGATGATGATAAAATAAGCACTGATTTAAGTACATTGTTTGGCTCTATTGTTAAAATATTTATAGAATAGTGGATAAGAAGGTAGGGCCTTAAATCTAAAAAAAAATAACGTTACATAATTCATTATTCGATTAATTTCATAAATAGGGACACTGAAAGATAGCCTGTGTAGAATACTACTACCATAGTCCCTATTAAATCCTTAGAATTTTTGTTATATGACACATCATCTGATAACACATCACACATCATCTGATAACACACTATCTGATAACACATCATTTGATAACACATCATCTGACAACACACATCATCTGATAACTCACCACATCATCTGATAACTCACATCATCTGATAACACATTATCTGATAACACATTATCTGATTACACCTCATCTGATAACACCTCATCTGATAGCACATCAACTGATAACACATCATCTGATAACACATTTTCTGATAATACATACTATTTATCTGATAACACATCACATATTATCTGATGACACATCATCAGATAACACATCATCTGAAAACACATACTATATATTTGATGATCCTTAGAATTTTTGTCAAATGATACATCATATGATAACACATCATATCTTTATAACAGTAAGCTTTGAAAAACCAATCATAGATCATAAAAAAAAAACATTTCTGAATTGCTTATAAAGAGGCATATAAAATAAATTAGCCAATCATATTTGTCGCATTAGGATATCTTCAAAACGATTCCTACAAGCTTGCCATATTTTGATGAATATAATGAAATGTTTATTGAATAGCTTTCAATGATTTATATACAAAATGAAACTAAATATATAATTCCCTCCATTCTTAATTGTAATATACATTTTAGCTTATATAAATATAGGTTTGGGGAATACCCAACTAAGGTCATAGACAAAGTGGGGAATTCCCAAATCTATATTTAGACTGTCGATAAAAATCATCCAAAACTTTGATCATCAAATATTGTTACGGACAATTTTGTATCTGGTAAAACAAGACTATGTTCTGTTGTTGAAACATCATCCAAGGCAGCCAGACCTTTATCTCTGAAGCATCACTCTGGGTTATTCTGGGCCCTTTGCATTTTGTAGATGTAAAGATACATGACTTGCTTCCTTTCTGAGTCACAAAACTATGGAATAGGTTCTTGGTTATGGTTCCACCATTTTGGTAATAATCAACTGTTATGTCATCAAATTTTTAGAACTTTCGTTCAACCATCACAATTAAATCCATTTCAAAAGATCTGATTGGTCAATGATGGTTCTTCTAAAATGATTAACCAATCAGATTTATTGAAATTATTCTGTTAGCCAATCATTGATGTTTTTGAGGCGCTTAAAACACTCTTTAGTTTAAATATTGGAACCAGCACTGCCCCCCGCCCCTATTCCGAGTCATCCGCAAGTTTTGAAATTGGAAAATATACTTTTAAAAGTTTCTGCTTTCACCACATTTCGCCATTTTACAGCACTTTATTAGTGTCATGTAATATTCCAAATCTCACACTTATTGACCAATAAGAATATCATTTTTTAAAACCTAAACCAGTTGCTGTTTAAACCAATAGCTGATTAACTAATGAGCAACACAAAATTCAAAACTGAAATCAGTTTTTTTCAAACCAATTCCAGATTGGATGGATGATTTGCATCAGGTGGAGGCACAATATGTAACGTTGATTCTGATTGGTCAGGACGGAAGCTATTTTTAAACATCCACTTCATCGTCACTAGGGTGACCAGACACACGTGCACATAAACAAAACGATATCACTATACCTAGTATCTGGAAATATCAAAATATATTTTTTATTATAACGGCCAGTAAGTAGGTCTTACAGTAAATATTGTATCATCCCTGAACTAAATGTTAGACAGGACCATATTCTTGTGTATTGGACCTAATTCTGATCCATGTAAAATAAAGAGTCTATGTTTGTCCCTATGGGCTAAATGGTAGACAGGACCATGTCCTTGTTTATTGGACCTAATTCTGACCCATGTAAAATAAAGAGTCTATGTTTGTCTCTATTGGCTGAATGTTAGACAGGACCATGTCCTTGCGTATTGGACCTAATTCTGACTCATGTAAAATAAAGAGTCTATGTTTGTCTTTATGAACTGAATGTTAGACAGGACCATGTCCTTGTGTATTGGACCTAATTCTGACCCATGTAAAATAAAGAGTCTATGTTTGTCTTTATGAACTGAATGTTAGACAGGACCATGTCCTTGTGTATTGGACCTAATTCTGACTCATGTAAAATAAAGAGTCTATGTTTTTCTTTATGAACTGAATGTTAGACAGGACCATGTCCTTGTGTATTGGACCTAATTATGACCCAACTCAAATAAGGATGAATGTTAGAAAAAGGTACTGTCATTTGACTGAACATCAATCTGTTCAGTAGCAAAGTAGGTGTCCATGTTTTCAAATATGTATGCAGTAAAACCTTCAAACTATCCTTTTACAACAAATATCATGGATACTTACTAAAAATAATGGAACAACTGCTGATACTATACCAATTACTATAGCATAGTCATTTAAATAATCCACTAGTTGATCATAGCAACCCTAGAATATAAAGAAATAGTTGATCATAGCAACCCTAGAATATAAACAAATAGTTGATCATAGCAACCCTCGAATATAAAGAAATAGTTGATCATAGCAACCCTAGAATATAAAGAAATAGTTGATCATAGCAACCCTAGAATATAAACAAATAGTTGATCATAGCAACCCAATAATATAAACAAATAGTTAATCATAGCAACCCTAGAATATAAACAAATAGTTGATCATAGCAACCCTAGAATATAAACAAATAATTGATCATAGCAACCCAGGAATATAAACAAATAGTTGATCATAGCAAGCCTAGAATATAAACAAATGGTTGATCATAGCAACCCTAGAATATAAACAAATAGTTGATCATAGCAACCCAATAATATAAACAAATAGTTAATCATAGCAACCCTAGAATATAAACAAATGGTTGATCATAGCAACCCTAGAATATAAACAAATAGTTGATCATAGCAACCCTAGAATATAAACAAATAATTGATCATTGCAACCCAATAATATAAACAAATAGTTGATCATAGTAACCCTAGAATATACACAAATAGTTCATCGTAGCAACCCTAGAATATAAAAGAATGGTTGATCATAGCAACCCTAGAATATAAACAAATATGATCATAGCAACCCTAGAATATACAAAAAAATAGTTGACCATGATTAGGTACTTCACTTTCAGTAACAACAAAAAGGAAAAATGATAAGCCTATAACTATTTAACATAAACGTGGTTTAATATGCAAAGAAGAAGACAGAAAAGAAAAAACTACAATTAAAGAAAAATCTAATCCCCCCCCCCAACCCCTATCTTTCTCAAAAATAAAAGAAATGACAATCTACTTACACTAGTATATAGATGTGGGTTTTCATTTTTATATTTTGTAAATTCACTATCAACAAAATTAGGTGGTCCCTGGAAAAACTCCTGTCCTGTACAGACTGCAATATTTCGGTCTTTACAACAACTTTCAGGAACTAATTTACCATCTGAGGGTTCTGGAATAACACAATATAACAATGGTCAAATGGCTTGGATAAGGAATGTGGGAGTTTGGCATTTAATGCACTTTTAACTGTTGTCAATACAAGACACCTTTGTACAACGTGCAACAGTTATTTATATATTTGCATTACCAGCTAATAGTGCTTAATATTCCCACTAATAGAGCTTAATATTCTCAGCTAAAAGAGCTTAATATTCTCAGCTAAAAGAGCTTAAAAGTTTTCCCGCTAAAAAGAGCTAAATATTCCAGCTAATAGAGCTTTTTAAAATTCTCAGCTAATAGAGCTTAATAATTCTAGAGCTTTTAAAAGAGCTTAATATTCCCACCTAAATGAGCTTAATATTCCAGCTAATAGAGCTAAATATTCCCAGCTAATAGAGCTTAATATTCCCAAAAATAGAGCTTAATATTCCCACTAATAGAGCTTAATATTAACACAAATAGAGCTTAATATTCCCACTAAGAGATTAATATTCTCAGATAATAGAGCTTTATATTCCCATTGTTCAGTTCTCCTACAATTCATCAAAGAGAAACATGGTTGTTTGATGACAAGTAGATATTTTCTTCCAACTGATGCTGATATAGCAGCCTATGTGGTAAGCCTGCTACCACAGATCTTTCATTCTCTACAGTCTTGGACATCCTATACCTCAGGGGCCTTGGCATCATTACCGACTAGAGACATAAAAAACTGTGACTTACTGTTCATTTCTTGAATAAACCAGACTGTGTTCAATCTGTAGAAGGCCCAGGAATCTTTGGATGAAACATTTCCTGATACTCCACAACATTGTAACTAAAAATAGAACAGAAACAATACAATGAAAACATGCACATGCACATCAAAACCTCTAAGGATTCTAATATGGATATATTTTTTCTCAAAATTTATTAAATGAAGTGTTATTCAATGTTATAAAGAATTAACTAATATGGATATACTATTTCTGACATTTATTAACTCAATGTTTCATATGCTTCTAAACTCTTCAAAAAATCAACATATATAAAGATAAAATTTCTCTTGATTTCGTTAAACCAAATAATAAAATAACACTTACTTTTCTCTGCATAGCATCCCATGCTTCAGTGACACGTCTATTATCAGAGTTACCTCGCACATCTATCCCATAATTTTCTATTAAACTCAGCCTCATTCGACCTTTAATATTACTGGTTAACTGAAAACACCAAAACACAATGTGCAACATTGTATAACATCATATGACACCATATAACATAGTATATTATAACATTGTATAACATTGTAATGTATAACCTTTTATAACATGGTATTACATTGTTTAACATTATACAACATTGTATATTGTATATTATTATGTTGTAATGGTATAACATTGTATAACATCTTATAAAATGGTATAACCTTTCATAACATTGTATATTAGAATGATATAACATTATATAAAATCATATAACATTGTAAAACATTCTATATTAAGCGAAAGAGACTATCACAAATACTTTTAAAAATGAAATGTGAACACTGAATTGCCTCAAGTTAGATTTTTGTGAAAGTAAGTTGTGACTTCATATCCTATATAATCCTTTAAATAGACAATTTTTTAAATCATTCTTTCTGTTCTGAATAAGTCTTATGAGGGTGGACCTCACCATGCAATGTGCAATTAGGGAAATTTAAGGACTACTTACCACCTGCCTGAAGAAAAAGGCTAGGCCACAGGCCACACCCAGTAATATAAAAACTATTGCTAAAGTTGTTCCATACTGAAACATAGAGTTTAATAGTCATAAGAAAAAAATACAAAAAAAAAATTGTGAGAAAATTTGATAAAGTTGTGTTATTTGTGATACTTGTATATTTTGCTTTCCACTTCTAAGTTTAATTGCAAGCCCTTAAAAAAAATGCCAATCAATTTGTCAAAGGTTTAGAAATATAACTTTTAAATCTGATATTCTAATAATGAAATATCTTGGCTGTGTTCTATTATATTGATGCTCTCTCTCTCTATATATTTTATATTAAAGTGATAAAGTGATAACAATGTCTAAGAATGAACATATAATTTGAAAATCTTTAAATTGGCCAGTAAGAGATCTATTCATCCGTAGATATACCTGCTGCCATAAATATCAAAAAAAAATATCCAAAAAAAACTAAGTAATTATCCATAACAATGCATTTGATTATTGAAAATATCCTCTAAATGATATCTGGATGTTCAGTAGCTACAATAAATCTCAACTTACAAATGAAAGTACACATTTATCTTCTCGTATGGTTCCACAGCACCCACAGAACGCCAGGAGGGCCACTGCCCCACCCCCAGCGATTAATAGATATGTTGTTACTTCATAAAGTTGGTTACCCACTATAGGGGTCACTTTACGGGCACTGAAGTCTGTCACAAGTAAAAATATTCCTACCCCCAGAGCTGCACAACCAATCACCTGCAAAGAAATAAAATGGAGTTTTACATCCTACTGTTATACACCTGATTGGGCCAGTAAAAACAGGCAATGCCATATAGTGTGAAATGAGGGAAATCATACTACTCTTTTTTTCGCATTCCAACAGTCATGAGATTTAACGCACATGGTTTTTTTATTGTCCCCTCCCCCCATCTGACTCTTCCTTCACATCAGCCCCTCCTACCTCACCCACTGACAGGGGAAACCATGTTGAAATGTGAAGGCTTTATCTCAAACTTGGCCAGGCCACAATTGAACCCTGGACCTGAACTAAATATAGATCATTTCCCTCTGAAATAAAACAGATGATTATCTCTTACTTGTCATATATCTCCGGGTTAAAGAAACCATGCAAGTGTACAATGAGGAAAAAAAAACTCACCAATATACAGACATTATAACAATGTAAAGTTCCTCTTAAACAAGTTGTACAACCATCTTCTGTTCGTCTATTACTTCGAGTACGGTAGTCATCAGGGGTGTCACGCGATGTACGTGATGCACGTAATGGCTGAAATATAAAGATGGACAATATTAAAGATATATTATGTGCATTGTAACAATCTGTTGTCATGGTTTCTTATTCTAAATTAAATAAATCAAGATTAAACAATATAAATTGAAAGAAGTAAATGAAGATTTATATATTATGTATATTTGTGTATAATGGTATTATTATTATGTTATGTATATTTGCATATAACGGTATTATTATGTTATGTTATGTATATTTGTGTATAATGGTATTATTATGTTATGTTATGTATATTTGTGTATAATGGTATTATTATTATGTTATGTATATTTGCATATAACGGTATTATTATGTTATGTATATTTGTGTATAATGGTATTATTATGTTATGTATATAATTGTGTATAATGGTATTATTATTATGTTATGTATATTTGCATATAACGGTATTATTATGTTATGTTGTATATTTGTGTATAATGGTATTATTATGTTATGTATATATGTGTATAATGGTATTATTACGTTATGTTATGTATATTTGTGTATAATGGTATTATTATATTGTGTTATGTATATTTGTGTATAATGGTAATAGTATGTTATGTTATGTATATTTGTGTATAATGGTATTATTACGTTATGTTTTGTATATTTGTGTATAATGGTATTATCATGTTATGTTATATGCTTATCATGCATGAAAATATTAAGATGTATAAAAGGCAATACCAATTGTTTGTGATTTTTGTGTTTGAAGGAGGGCTGGGACCAAGCCGATAAGAATTAAATCCCACCAATTGTCCTCTCTCAAAACCTTCTTAAGTTAGCAGAGATTGATTAATTTACAATAAACAACATAAAAACATAACATTTCAATTGGAAATTTTGCTCCTGGAATCATCAAAATATGCTATTCAAAAATTTCTGAGGGATGGGGAGAACCAGGACAAAAAAAGCCCATCTTCAAGTCATTTCTGGCTACAGGGCTGAGTCAAAGAACTGAATAAAAAACTAAACAGTATAACACTTGAGGAGTGTAAAAAGCTTACTTTGGTTGTTTTCCGAGGTACCTCCTTATTGTTAGATAGAATCCGACAACAAGCGGCAATATCCTTAAATATTACATCCATAGTCACCATCGGGCCGACATAAACCGGTCAGATATTATCGGAATAACTTAATTAGTAGATCTCCGAGGTTTCAAAATATGAGATATCACAGGTAAAGTTCCAAATGTATCCTTTTTGTTTAATTTCACTTAAAACATATCAATAAAAACAGTTGTGAATGAACAGAATAAATCGTTTAGTAGAATCCAAACTTCTCCATTTAAAACTGATTATTCCAGGTAAAGTTTAGAAGTATCCAGTTCACTTGAGCATCTTATTTGTTTTTTAAAAACTGTCATTGGTTTAGAATTACCTTAATATTTAATATTGAAAATACATACTATACTATTGTCCTGTCGTTTAGCATTTCAGCTTAATACCTTCTTCAGAAACATTCCAAGTAGTTTATGATCACGTTTTTCTCATCGTTCTATTAACTATCCAAAGTTTAGAATTTAAATATTTTAATAGTTTTTATATTGATTTCATCACATAATATTTGTATAAGGTTTATTGGGAATATATATAATTTAATCCTAAGACTAAGAACCAGGTTAAAATCTCACAGAATTCTTTTCTTACAAAAAAACAAGTCTTACTCTAACACGGTAAAAAAAATTTTAATAAAAAATCATCTCGAGATCAGGGTCCTTTTTCTCAAAAACTTAATTTTAAAAAAATCCAGATTTTAAAAATACAGTAATCTGATTGGATAATGAAGACTAATTTCAAATTAGTTTAAGTGATTGACCAATCAGATAACTGAAATATTAAAATCAACTTAAGTTATGGAGAAAATGGCCTCAGGTCATTAAATATTCCAAAACCACATTTATGAAAATAAAACACGAAAATATTACGTTTACAGATAGGGATAATTTAATAACTTCAAACTTGAACATAGCTGTCAATTCCAGATATTGGTTTAAAATGATAAAACTAATATTGTCATTTACAGACTTAAACATCATTTTCTACCCAGTTAACACACAATCGTGATTCCAGCAAACAGAAAATAGATTCTGTCAAAAATATAGAAAACTTTAAGCCATAGATCACACCAAATGTCAAAATTCACTTAAAACATCACAAACTTATAACAACTGTCAACTGATAATCGCCAGTTAATATAAAATCACAAGATGATTAGTTTCTATTCAATAAAAACACTACTATGATGAAGTTTGTGAAGGTGCTTATATAAGTCTTCACTCACTTATAGAAATTTCACTTTTAAACGAAATATTCTCTATTTCTTTAGAGATAAAAGTTAGCCACCATTTCAACAATTTCTACAATAACTAATTCCACGTTACATGAGATCTTCCAGTTTTTACTCCTGAGGCCTTCTTCTCAAAAACTTAACTTACGACGATTTTACTGTTCCTTTCATCTGATTGGTCAATCAATCAATAATAAAAATGAATCTAAAATTTAGTTTTGTTATCCAATCAAATGACACTATTCTTTAAACCTGTATTGTACCTAAGTTAAGTTTAGGAGAGTAAGGTCCGTGGTTTGCGATTCTGAGAAGTATTGCAGAACTGATGAAAACGGAAAAAAAAATGGAGTTTTACGTCCTTACAATTACAAAAAAAAAGGAAAACGAACACAGCTACTGCTCAAACCAATATTGAGAGGACTCAACTTCTCTTACAGTTCCCACACTGTCCAAACCTGATTCCTCAGTATACAATCCCACACACACATCTTCCTCAACCTAATAATGTCCAGTTAACAAGCCTTGATCCTACCGTGGATATAAAACTTTCTATAGACTGTCCACACAAATTACTGATAATCAGTGCGTATTAAAATACAGCTGAGAGCTCAGACCAGTTACTATGTCTACAAAATGAACCGTAATCCTACTTTGGTTCTTGTCCCTCTGAACTTATTTACTACATCAAGGCCTTTTTGAGATAGGAAAAGGAGGTAAGATAAAAAAAAGGAAACAAGAATATTGTAGAAAGAGTAAAACAGAATCAAAAACGAACAATTAATTCTAAAAATAACCATCATGATAAGGACTGTGTTTCAAAAAAATGATAGAAACTGAGACAAATTCTTATTAATAAGTTATCAAGTACGAAAGTGGAAAAATCCCCCCAAAAAATATTCAAGGACCCAAGAAAAATAAGGTAATCAAGGGAAACAAAAAGAAAATCCAAAATTGACCATCAGACATCGAAGCTCAAAAAACGGCCTTATATCAATTAATCCATTTACAGTCTGTCAATACCCCACTATAGACCAGTCTACTTCCAGTTGATTCTCTGGACTGAAGTACTAATACCACCGTGTCCCTGTTAATTCGCCCCCCAGGCTACCAGCATCTTGAGTAAATGTAACCACCATTACTACCTCTTATCCATTAAGTCTTGTAAAAGCACTTGAGTAAAAGAGAGCGACTGCGATTATCTCCTAGTTAATTAGATTTAGAGTAAAGATAAAGAGCTGATCTCTTCTGTCTCGGTGACTGAAGCCCCTTTTACATCAAACTATGAGACAAGAGACTATATAAAAGTATGTAAAACTATATAGTATACCAGCTGGTTTAAGACCCCTATACACTAGACCAGGACTACAGATTTTAACACTAGTAGAATACATGTCAACAACAGTTTTACACCAAACAGAAGGAAAATATTATCTAACTATACAACATGGCTAAATAAAGCCTGCACCACACTTCCACCAACTCAGAAGAAACACTACCAAAGAGGTTGAACCATTATAAGACACATGTTATAAAGCCATGTATGCAGCAGACCAATTAGTTTGTGATATAAGCATCTGCTGAAGTAAACATTAAGTTGTCATCTGCCAACAACTACCTAGTCTGTTATATCAGCATCCACTGGAAGCGAATGTTAACTCGTCACCAACCTACCTAGAACAATCAGGAAACACTAAAGAAACAATACGACTGTGTTATAGTACCTGATTAAAGTTTTTATTCAAACCTGAACCATTCCGATTTCCTTGTAAACCTCTGTATCTGTAGTTTGTTCAAATCCAGGAATCAAATTAACCACAATTTTAAATCCTGCAAGCACACTGTGTTTCTGATGCACATGAATAAACTAAAAACAAAAAATCCTTTTTATCCTTTGTATAGAAATATCCTCTTGAACTATCTTCTGAATTTTGATAAAATTTCAAAAACAACGAAAAAAAAAAGATTATATGAGAAAGGGAAGAGAAAATCACAAAATCAACAAATAGAACAGATGATGAATTTGAAATATCAGTCAGTCAACCTAGAGGATGTAAAGGTTCATAGTAAATGGCCATCCACCAGCAACAAGTATTAACCGATAGAGTCTATTATGTTTAAAAGAGTCCACCTCTTCACTTTCCACCGTTTTATACCAGTCGATAATCCAATAATTCACTTCTCCATAAAGTTTTAAAAAATCGGCTTGAATCATGCAACAAAAAACTCGATTTCATTTAAAAAAAACCTTTCACATGGAAAACCAAGTTAGAGATTAAAATGTAGAAAATTGCGCTAAAAGACAAAAAGTAAATCTAGTTAAATGAATGATTATAGAGTTGGCAAGAACTAGAAAGAAAAATCAATAGAAAGCGAAAGTAGAGAATATAAAAAAAAGTAAAATGAAAGTAGAAGAGATGTAAGTGGAAAATAAAAGAGTAATTATTGAAAAGATAATAAATAAGATAATTATTGTTTGATATGACAATATGGTTTTCTATTCTCCAGATATTATAAACTTTAAAAAGATTCAAAGATAAATAGTCTTGGCTTCAAATCGTTGAAGTGTTTGATAAATTATAGATTGATAAGTCGGCAATCTCTCTGTATTAAAGTGTTTGAAGCACAATTCTGGGATGTCATGGATAAAGCAAGTAAAAGTGGAATCTTAAGATATTCTTGATACAGCTTTTTTTAGCATCTTTAAAAATAAAGTTTTTACGGTCAGATTAGAAAGCCTTTATAAGTTAATTGAAAACAAGCTTTCCAACACAACACTCCGTCATTTTAAGACAGTCAATGACAAAATCAATTTCCAAGAAATAATCATCCATGATTTTATCAACTGTTAAATTTAAATTCTCTTAAATTCTGCTCCTTTGATCTGAAATAATCATCTCAGTCTCATAAACAGACCAAGAAAAACATAAAACTGTATGAGAAGAAAATTGACAGCACAATTGATCTACAAAGTTACTTTGACTTGATGACACCAAGAAACCTGCCACACCAACAATAGTAGAGCAGGGGACAGAAATTATCTACAAATTTCAAACACATCCAACTGTACCTTTTCAACCCGCCTTTCCATACCTTTAAACCCGCCCTACTGTACATCACAAACTGTCAAAAACACTCTCATTGTACATGACATGAAATTTCATTATTCATACAGAGATCAGTTCAGCCAGTGATCAGTCCTGCCAGGGATCAGTCCTGCCAGAGACCAGTCCTGCCAGAGATCAGTCCAACCAGAGATCAGTCCTGCCAGAGATCAGTCCTGTCAGAGATTAGTCCAGCCAGAGATCAGTCCAGCCAGAGATCAGTCCAGACAGAGATCAGTCCAGCCAGAGATCAGTCCTGCCAGAGATTAGTCCAGCCAGAGATCAGTCCAGCCAGAGACCAGTCCTGCCAGAGATTAATCCAGATTCTCTGTCACACAAATCCAAATGTACAAAATACAAAACATAGTTATTCCAAACTTTCACAGGGTTTCTTTCATTTTAAAACAGATCCAATTGTAACTCAGAATCATGGATTAACACCTTCCTTCATTACGAATCTTGACTGAAATATCCCGAGTCTCACTACCTCCATCAGAACTATACCACAGTACCACAGGTGTGAGACAAGGGTGTTTCATTAATCAACATTTCTGATGGTTGAGGTGCAGATTTAATTAACCAATTACCACAACTTTTATATCTTCACGATTCAGACGTGTATAATTACCTCCCTTGATCAACGTTAACATGTATCTGATATTTGGGTAATTCGACACTCGTTTCTGCCTGATTTTAGAAGCTCAAGTAAAATTAAATTAATGTTTGACTTTATGGTTACTTATTAAACAATTTCAAAGGTTAGCCATTTTAATCTTATTTCTTTTAAGTTTTTAAATGATGAAAAAAATGGCTGAGAAAAAACACCTGGATTTCCTATCTTTCCAACCATAATATTGAATTGAAAATTAAGACAAAAATTAAGGAAACAGAAGTGAACATAGGTTTTATAGAAAATTTCCCTGGAAGTTCTACACTTTCTATTATCCAAAAACAGAATAAAATCTTGCTAGATATTCCCAAAATGGATTTACACAGAACACATTCATTTCATTTCTTAATTATCACCACGGTACAATTTTCTTTTAATTTTTAAGAATGGAGGAAATTTGATAAGAACCATTGCGCAATACAGACACCCTGTTTTACTCTTCATCATGTTATTGTCTGACCCCAATGACCCCATGACCCAATTGACCTCTGATATTCTAATTATAGAAATTAATATACATTCAAGGGATGCAGGTTTCTAATTTACAGCTGATGTCCAACTTTATTTTAGATAAAATTATAAAAATTGTGAGATTTGATCTCTGAAACAAGCATCATATTCAAATCCATATCTTAAACCATTATTAGATCATAAACTAATCTGAAGTTTGATTTACATTTTAAAAAGGGATACAGTTGGTAATTACTTCATCTTACTTCATTATACTTGTTATACTTGACCAATCCCAAGTTGTTGTTCACATTCAACAGATAGTCTTATTCAATATCCAGTAGGATATATACCTTTAACAATAACTTTATAATTTATCATTCCTAAAAATTATCACACATTATAACATCGTTGAAACTGGACTTAATTACTAGACTTAATTAGTAGACTGACCAACTGGTGTCTCAGATAATTCTGGCCATGTATACTTGAAACAATTTTAGCTTTACGACATTCTATCAAGGGTCTTAGGCTTATCTATTGACACTGTTTCTAGGATATCCTAGGGTCTTAAGACTGTTTCTAGGATATCCTTGGGTCATAACACTGTTTCTAGGATATCCTAGGTCTTAACACTGTTTCTAGGATATCCTAGGGTCTTAAGACTGTTTCTAGGATATCCTTGGGTCATAACACTGTTTCTAGGACATTCTAGGTTCTTAACTCATAACACTGTTTCTAGGATATCCTAGGTTCTTAACTTTTAACACTGTTTCTAGAATATCCTAGTGTCTTATCTTCTAACAATGTTTCTAGGACATCCTAGGTTCTTAACTTTTAACACTGTTTCTAGAATATCCTAGTGTCTTATCTTCTAACACTGTTTCTAGTATATCCTAGGATCTTATCTTCTAAAACTGTTTCTAGGACATCCTAGGTTCTTAACTTTAACACTGTTTCTAGGATATCCTTGGGTCTTAACTTCTAACACTGTTTCTAGGATATCCTTGCGATAAGATTGTTTAGAGAATACGTATTTTGACTATCAGTATTTCTATACAAGAATTATGGCAAATTTACAAATTGCCTCAAGTCCGTCTTCAAATTATTTAATTCACATTAATCTGACCAACTTTAACCAGACGTCTGCTGTCAATTTTTAGAATCAAATTCAGAAATTGGAGAAAGAAATGGTGGTCATTATCTCGTTAAGGTTTGTTAAAGTATGTAAGAAAACGTCCAGGATGATAAAATAATATCATTAAGTATAAAATGACTGAATTCAAGATCAGAGAGGATTGACTACAAGTACCGATTATATTATACACTCACAAACCCTGGACAGGATAATCCACAATTTACTCTAAATGTTTCTAACAAATGTAAGCCTCAATTATCCAGGAGTATAACATCAGAGAGATTTAAACTAAATATGGGCCACACAACAAAGCCAATAAGTCCATTAGAGCAGGAACAATTAAACATATATAAATAGTTAGATGTAGAATTTAAATGATGGTATTTTACCTTCAACTGAATTCTAACAAATTTATTAAATAATCCACTAATACAAAACAATGTCAAAAATATAAATAGGCCCCTATATCAAAACCAACGTCTATAAGTCGACAAACCACAATATGATATTTCATTCTAATGATGGCCTTTTATTGCAAGCTTCATTAATTTTATAAATCAAATACTCAGATTTGAACCCATTTTAGAGGTTGAAGGTACATATAACAAGGAACGCAAGGGAATATTATTTTGGTATAACACTTCTGAATGTTTTTATCTGATCAGATGACATGTGTAAATTGCGTTATGTACCTTGAATGAAGTGTGTTATACCATAATATATTACCTTGTGTTTCTTGTTATATAAATCAAACTGTATAATTATATAGAAATGTTCTGGTATTGACAAATATCCTATCACTTATTCCACAATCCAAGAGTGAAAAATTATGGAATAAATAGATAGAACATAATACAACCAAACAATATATCCATCCGTATAATCCTCTAATCCTATAAACAAGGACTGATTTTGAAAAAGTCAATCTCTCTCATTTAACTCATCTTTCTGAATTTCTAAAATAAACACAAAACAGCACAAGGACACTAGAAGTTACAAATATATCGCAAATTGCTTTCTAATCAATGACAAAGAATAATATACGTCCAGTATGGCTGGAGGACAATTTCCAGTGAATTGAAGCAGTATTAGTAATGACTGAAGATTAAGCCTTGCGTGTCAAATATAGACAATTAAATATTGAATCTAATATATCCCTCCAGGATAGATATAATGATATATTTTAAACGGACAGTTGGGATTTAATCTTATAGACTAGACACTCACCAGATACTTATCAAACATGGTAAATCTACAAAACCTGGGACCTTATTCTCGAAAACTTAACTTATAATGATTTTAATATTCCAGTCATCTGATTTTACTATCCACTCAGATTCCTGTATTTCTTAAAAATCTGGATTTTATTTAAGTTAAGTTTTGAGGAATATGGCCCCTGGTCTAATAATTTAAATCAATCATGATAACAGATGTCAAGGTCATTTTTACGATTCTAAGAACTTCCTGAAAACTCATAGATTTCTGTAAAAGTTGGTCCTCACTGTTTTTGGAAAATTTTCAATTCTTAAATTTCAAAATCACTTCTAAAATATTCTTCAGATTTGAATCTTAAGAAATTCCAAAATCATGTTCGAAAGATTTCTGTTCTAGTCCACTTCAGATATGATCATGATTGTTAAAGTACAAAATTTTTTTAAAAATATTTTTATTCTTAATAAATTCAAAAACCAAGTTCGAAATATTTCTTTACGAGTCCACTTCAGGTATGATCAACAATTGTAATAGAAAGATATCACATTTATGCTATTGGTTCCTTATTCTTCAAACATGGGGCAGCAAAGTTTCTATTTTATTTTCTTGTTTTCTTCAACAATCAACATATATTATGCACAATTTCAAATTCATTCAGCAATTTCTATGATAACGAACCTTCAAGAAAATTCCTTAAATCTCCAGAATAGGATCTAAGATTAATCTATAAATCCTGAAACCTTTCAAAATTCAACGAAGGAAAGAAACATCTTAAAAATTTTGAATACCATCCATAGTTAGGAGAAGTTTATACGACATTCCGACAGAATAAAGAGGCAATTTCGTTAAATAGCCTTAGTATTAGCATTAGCCAGAAACCCTGCAGCAATTATAGACTTAAATACAGAAATAACTGCACTATAATTCTACTGACTTGTCACCTTTTAACGGTAATAACTTCTGTCAACATAATTCCTGGAACAAATCAGAATTATTTTAGATCTCCATGGCAATTAACAAGTGGCTCACTGACCTTCTGTTATCGTATGTTCATAACGCAACTACTCTCTGAGATACAGTTTTATAGATAATTTATAGATATTTATAGATACAGTTTTATAGATAATTTATATATATTTATAGATACAGTTTTATAGATAATTTATAGATATTTATAGATACAGTTTTATAGATAATTTATAGATACAGTTTTATAGATAATTTATAGATACAGCTTTATAGATACACCTTCATAGATACATCTCTATAGATACATCTCTATAGAAACACCTTTATAGATACAGCTTTATAGAGCAACAATATCTGGAGTCACTGATAAATATTCTAAAAATTCAGCCAATATTTTCAAATCAAAAGCCAACTAATGTTGAGATCTCACAAAGAAATAAAATTTGGAAGTTTTCAAAGTTTCGACTAAAACAGCTCACTGAAATAACTTTTAGCAATAAACTAGAGATCCACTAGTAATGGCAGTCCAAAGATCACCAACTCAATAAAACGTCTCGTAAAAACTTTATTGGAGACAAAAATACCGGGTTTATTTCATTTGAACTAGCAAAAGAAGAACGTGAAGGTTTAAAAACAACTTGCAATGACTTGATTAGGCTCTCAAGACAAGCTCTGAGGAATTTAATTCCTTTTCTATATTGAAATCTTAAGTCAATAATTCCTTTTACTAAGCACTTTGTCTTCTGTCGTCTCAATTTACATGTTTTATTATACACTGTTAGAAACTTCTGTTAAATTTACAGCATATATCGAACTCTGTTTTATTGTGCACTCTTAAAAATTGCTGTTAATTTACAGAATATCTTCAGCTAAAAGATGTTATCTATCTCTGTTTTATTAAACACTGTTATTTCTGTTGAATTTACAGCGCAGTTCAGCTAAAAGCAGTTATCTATCTCTCTGTTTAATGTACACTGTTAAAAACTTCTGTTAATTTACAGAGTATCTTCAGCTAAAAGCTGTTATCTATCTCTCTGTTTTATAATATACGGGTACTATATAGACATTTCTGTTCAAATAACAAGATATTCAATTTATAAACATCCAATTAGATTACTGTATTTCTTAAAATATAGATATTATATAAGTAAAGTTTTGTAGAATAAGATCCCTATTATGTTTGATATAAATATTTGTAATGTAACAGACCTTTATGTTGAGTTTGATTCTAACAACTATGTGTATTGTACAGACAATGTTTTACAGTGAGGAGATATATCAATTGATAAAAAACACAATAAAGGACTTTATTTGACGATTGGATGAGAGAAGTAGACGAGATCATCAGCGAATATTGACTTTTAATTCCAACAGGATAGGACGAGACTAAATTTGTCCAAATTAAAGTGTCAGCCGTGAAGACTTGGATTAAAAGCAGGGTGGAGAGAAATCTCGTCGTAGACAGTGACTGACGATTTGAGAGGTTTAAATGTTGTTTATTCTGGACTCCAACATCATTAATTTCAACAACTCCGTCAAAACCCATTTGTCAAGATACAAAAGTTATTTTCTAGGGGTTTCCCGACCAAATTGGTGGATCAGTTTGATTCATGAGCCTGACATCATATCTAATTATCTTAGCTTTCTGTACAAATTAGACGCTTACTGGTTCTATTTTAAAATGTCGACCAAATGTGAAAGTCCAATAAGTCATCTTCACTTATAATTCCAGTCCAACCAGCTGTAAATGGGTACAGATAAAAGTTTTATTCAAAACTTTGAAGAACAGAATTACAAGTTAAGGAAAGCAACTGCAATCTCAGAAGGACAAGAAAATAAATTGGGATATAAAGAGACCCAGGAATTTCAATAGTTTGGACACAACAAAATTATAGAAAAGAAAAGTTGAAGTCATTTAGGTACAATGCTAAAATCAAAGTTTTATTGGAAGCTGTTAATAGCAGTAGGGCCTATATGTTAATGAAAGCAACAAGGACTTGCAAAAGTTTGGAGAACCAAACAAAATTATAGACAGAAGGAAAGTTAAAGTTATTTAAATTTAAACACAATGATTCAGATTTATTGAAATGAGCAGAAGAACAAGTTAATGAAAGCAACAAGGCCACTGCAATCTCAGAAGGACAAGAAAACAAATTGGATATAAAGAGAACTGGTGAAACCTGATCCTGACTGAGTCACAGAATTCACAATTGACAGGGCAACAAATTGAATGATCAAATATTTCACTGAAAATTGAATAAAATATTTTAAAAAGTTCCATATCACACCAATGTTGTAATCGAGAGAGAAAAATAAACAAATTAGGTTGAGATACTGGCTGAAGAAAAACAAACTGGGGTATCAGTTCAGTATGAGATTAGAAACAGTTCTAGTTTAGAGGTGACAAGATGTTGAAGAAATCGATGGACAAAGAAAATATCAGAATCTCTTACTGTTGACATCTGACAATATTATTACAATCAATTCACAAGTTACATCATCTGAATAACCAAACATAACTTCAAAAAAACCTCCCAGATGATGTCAGGTTACACTAAACACTGCAAGCAACCAGAAAATACCACACACAGCTAAATAGCTAATACCTAAATGATATGACGGTTGTACTAAATGACATTTCAGAGAAAACCCTAATTTCTACCTCAATCAAAAAGATACATTATAGTTTATCCCTTGTTCTACCATTTAAAATGTTTTATTTCTATAGAAACGAGATTCAAACGACAATTAGATGTAGAGGGTATATATATAACAAGGAACACCAGGGAATAAATCATAGTATAAGCAACTTCTATAGAACTGAAAACTTGAAGATGTTTTAACATTCTTACTTAAAAAGATGTAAATCATACAAAATATTTTTACTGGTTACAATTTTAAAAACGTGCGTGGTATTTGGACGTATAATATTTATAGCAATTCAGTTTAAGTGGTGAAACCTCAGTCCTCTACGTGGGTGAATAAACAATTTAAATATATCTGGTTTCAGTTAATAATCTACTTAGACCAGATAAGCCTGCATTATCCTTTAACAAAATATCATACACAATTGATTTCCTACATCTTTACAGTAAACAATATCTTATAGTTATTACCAAAATACATTGGTCAAGTCTAGATGGTAGATGGTCATTAAATAAACCAATGAGTCAGCTGGGCTAGAGGGTGTAAAGGTCTCTACTCACAGCAGCAGAGGGTAAAGACGATCTCAACATTCATGTTTGGGATCTGTCTACTATCTTGGGTCTTATTCTTCAAAACTTAATATATATAAAAAATCCAGATTTTAAGAAATACAGTAATCTAATTGGATAATAAAACTAGATTTAAAATTAATTTTTGTGATTGACCAATCAGAAGACTAGAACACTCAAATCATTTTTAATTATATTTTTCAAGAATAAGATCCTAGATGACTGGAACACTTGATTAATTTTTTTTTGCATTCAAATTTCTCAAGTCATTTGACCAATGTGTTTCAATGTTGTCAAGGGCTTACCCACCATTAAAACTTTGAAAATAAAAAATAATTTCGTTAAATTAAAAGTTTAAGAATTTTACAACACAGCAAGCGATGAACCTTTTAACTATTTCATTCAATAGAAAATTTGACTCGACCAGAAAAGGCTTGATTTGCCGTTGAGAAAATAAAAACATTTTGACAAATGAAGCCATTGATGCCATGTTAGAAGAGATGCCCTGTACAAGAAACAAGATCCACAAATTGGCCTGTCATTTTAAGAGGGGTTAAAAAGTGCTGGATATGGTTTTCAAACAATAATTAACACTATTATAAAGACAGATTCACACTGGCAAGAATCTTCACTGACTGAACGCTAGATTAATTTGGTCGTCAAATTCTTTGTTACATCTACAATTAAAATGAGAAAAAATGTACTGACTTCAAAAAAGCTAATTCCATCCAAATACTTAATAAATTGGGAAAGGTATAAGAAACTATATCCATGAAGCAAAAGTAATAGTTCCACATTACAAGTCCTCCAGTACAATTCAAAAAGTACGAACAGTACAAGTCACACAATACAATTCAAACAGTACAATTCCCACTGTACAAGTCCCACAGTACAATTCCCACTGTACAAGTCCCACAGTACAATTCCCACTGTACAAGTCCCACAGTATTTTAAGACCAACAGTACAATTCCAAACAAGTTTTATAGGAATATCCAAATGAAGGAAAAACAGATATCAAGATCCAAGATGTTAAAATTTAGGCAGACAACTAACTCTGGGAAGACACAGACCATCTTGTACTGAATCCAAACCTCCAATAGACACAAAATCACAGGCAATATCACAATATCCCAAGAACATCAGAGGCCTTATTTCTTAAAATTTAACTTTGATACTACAATAATTTGGAAAATGGTGTTATCCTATTGTCCAATAAAACCAAATCTAAATCAAGTTCAGTAATTCACAATTTTAAGAAAAAATGCCAAAATATCAAATTTTTTTATATCATTTTTGTTGTACAACATAATAAATTTTAAAAGTTAAATTACAACAAAAAAAAAATAACAATTAATTAACTTGTAATTAGGAGCGAGGAACCATGATTTCTACCGACATTTCCGATCAACTTAATCCATATTTAAGAATTCGATAAAAGAAACTTTTCAACCTGTTACTGGCCGGTTAGTGACGATAGACTAAGTAAGAATTAATCGAGTCCCGAAACTGGTCAGAGAATATTGTAAAATGTCATATTGATAAATGGCGAAGAAAACGGAGAACGAAACGACCTGTCAATTTTGCCTCCATTAACTCGAAAATTCTGAGATATATTATACTATAAAGGAATGAAAATTATTCCAAATTGCCTGAAAATGGTTGGAACAATTAAAGAGGTATCAGTTATGGCGGTTTTATAACGGGGATGTTGAGAATTAAATGGTGGAACAGAAAAGAAAGGCATGAAACTGACGGCTCCCTGGAGATCTGATTCTCTCGTTTATATCTTCAATATGACGTTTAATCTTAATTATCAACATGTCTAGAACCTTGTTACATTGGTATTAATTTCAATATCGTGTATTTCCATTCCAGCCATCAGTTAGCATAGAACTGTCAGAACCTTACTCAGCACTATTCAATTCCGTCCATTCACTGGAATGACTAGTCTACCAAATACCAGACTGAACAACTAACGTTACTTGGAAACCCACTTAACGAAAAAACTTTCGTAATGTTCCCCATTAAGCTTTGTAATCAATTTAGACATCTAAGGAATCATTAAGGTCTTAATTAGGACATGACATGTCATCCTCTGATACTTTCATGTTCACATACGATTTCAAAGACTAGCACTCAGAATCGAAGGACTTAAAATAGAACAGTTTTTCTGATTTTAAAAGAGAAATTCATGCACAAAATTTAGAGAACCATCTTCATCTTCAAAGTTGGAATTTCTCTAAAAATATTTTATTCATGTCCACGCCAATTTCAAATGCTATCACACAATTCAACAAAATTTCAAAGAAAGCTTCCAAGGCAAGGAAACATGTACCTATTGCCAGCTGTCAAAAATGATAACAAAGTCTTTAGTGTATAAAATACGAATTTTCTCCTTTACAAAATCTTTTTAATTCATTTATAGTTGGTGAACTTTGAAATTATTGATATCTCATCCATTTACTGTCAGTGATTAAAGTGGAGTTTATCACAAAATGATAGAATGGCATGTTTTCACAGACAAAATGATACAATTTCTAAATTCCACTTTTCTCCTCATTCACACCAACTAAAGTTATCAAGTAACTTCTGATTTACATCAATCCAGTTAAATCACACTTAAATTCAATTCAACAAATTCCCATATTTGGGGAAAATTACTAAGAACAAAAGAAATGTGATCATAAACTACAGAAGTGTTTCTGAAGAAGACATTTAGCTGAAACGTTAGACAACAGCAGGAAAATAATATATACTTAAAAAAAAAAACAGTTGAATATCCCTACCCTTCCGACTAAAATCTAAGAAACTGTTGTATCCAAAAAACAAGTACCGTAACTCTTCACTTCCCAAAATTCCAGAAATTCACAAATTTTCAAAATCTTAAGATAAATCTTAGGATACAGTATACCCCATCGAACTTTAACGGACAATCTGAGGAATGGTAAAGTATCAATTCCACTAAACATTCTCATTATTTCCAGTTCGTCTCGGAAAATATCCCCAATCAACATTTTACATTGATCCTATTTGATTTGGCTAATAACAGGCCGAATTTATCAATAAGCCGACTTGGGGATATAAGACTTGGAAAATCTTCCAGATCCACTTGTAACTATTTATTTAGTCATTTTCATTAGACCAATTGTTCCAGGAACGATTCCCATCTCTACAGACAAATAATCAGGTATTTATATCTCTAGCTAATTTCAGGATACACACAAATTATAAACTCAAATTAACTTTATTAACAATATACTCAAAAATGAAAGATCAAAGGGATACTGCTTCATAGAATGAATATAAAATTTATGATCTCAAGAATGTTAAATATGAGTATATTATATTGAATATTTGGATTTATCAGATTATATAAGGATTCTGTTATATTATTTATGGCAGCAGGTATATCTACTGATGAATATATACTCCTTTTGTGCAAGTTTAAATATTATGTTTATTTAAAAAGACAGTGTTTCTTTAAAACAAATTTTTTTTAGTATTTATAATCCCCTCAATTTCTAGGATACACACAAAATTTTATTCACTTCACTTACAATTGTGGTTCACATATTCCGAAACAAAACATTATACATAATTAATAAAAACACGGAATAGTAAATTAAAAAGAAAGCTCTTCGATCATAATTAGACTAATTCAACGATTATTATACGATTAGATGTATTGGATGATTTGAAATCTTGATTGTTACTTAGTTTGATAGATTCCAGGATCTTCAAGGAACCGATTGGTCTGTTGTAACCAGGTTGATTTTATTTAATGAATCAATGGAAGATGTGAGCAGCCAAGTGTCTGGAAGAGTTTCAAAGCACAATTTTCCTCATTGCACACTGCATGGCATTGCAGGTCTTCATTAGCCCATAAGGTGCAGAAGAGTAGGACGTAAAACTCTATTTATTTTCATTTCATTTTCAAAGTACATTTATACAAATATATAATAATTATCATAATAAGTGTATATAATAATATAAGATGATGTTTTTAAGTCACTTTTTTTTATTGTCATTTGATTCCCATGAGCACCAACATAGACTCTTTATTTTACATGGGTCAAAAGTGACATCGCCTTTATCAGCACAAGGTACATTCAGTCCATCCAATTCCAAATCTAAATTCAATATTTGGTATTTAAATTATTGTGTAATTGAAGCTCAACACGTTTCGATCAGGTGCTGGTTCAACTCCCGAAGAAGGAGAAATTCCTATTCACCTATTTATCTAACTATGTTGAGTGTTTTGACAATATCAAAATCTATTAAGAACTACGTCTCGGGGAGTCAAGGAGACGGAATGGTAAAATAATTCCTGACGCTAATCGATGATGTGCATTTACAACTGACAAAATCAACAACCCACGTTGGTGAATTCAAGTCTCGGAACATTATTGACGTCATGGGTTTGAAGTTTGTTTAAGGGATCGATTAATTCACCTCTGTCGTTTAATGGAAGTTCATTCACCATCTGGTACATTTCAACAGGGTCAATGTTGGCTTGGCAATTAGGTTTTTCAAAAAAGACAGAAATTGCGATATGTTATCCAAACGTAATCTTTGTTTCTTTAGTCAATGTTTCAAAAAAGATCCCATAAGACATGTTACCCCGCTTGTAGCAAGCCTGCATACCCAAGGGAGGGGGGCATGGATAACTGTGAGGGTGGCAGAATAGATGATGTTCCTGCATGTTTCCTTTCAAAAGATTCTGCCTACTGCCCATTGCCCACTGCCAGACATTTCTTCTGACCCCAAAAAGAATTTTCTCATTTCTTTCACAGCAATATCCTTAAATTCGTTGATTGTCAGATTTCATTGCAATTTTACAAATTTCCCCATAAAATAAATTGCTATTTACCTTTCCTAATACGTCTGGATAAACAAAGCAACACAGCAGATGAGTTTCAAACATCCAGACCTCTCGATTCATCATAAAACTTGCTTCCAAATGTACATTAACTAACGGAAATAAACTTAATATAAAGAAAGTAGAGTTTCATCTATAAACTTACAGATTAAAATGAAATCGAAGTATTTCGAAGAATTGGTTTATACTCGATATATAATAGAAAAACTTAAAAACAGAAGTCAAATATTTGGCGGGAAAGTAAGTGATGGTTTTATCTCCTATCAACCAGTCCATCAGTAAATATTGAAGAGTCTACTGTCAACAGTAGTCATAGTTTACAAGACACTTAGTCAGAGAAATTCTTTGAAAACAAGAGATAAAAGTTTGAAGGACATTTTCCGTTATTTTGAATTGACATAAATCGGTATTCTTATACAGTACAAACACTTTTACTTTAGACTTAAGAAATTCACAAGAGGGAAGATTGACCTATGACCTTTTATTGGCCAAATTAGGGTTTAATATCTCAAGGGGATTGATCCGTCATCAATTTAAAATTTCCAATTTCTATTCTTCACCTCGTAAATTGGTATAGATTGCAATTATTACGGGTTTATTTGTATTTTGTGAATACGTCCTAGAGGATTAGAAGCGAACGCAGCGTAAGATAAGCTAACAAGAATCGGTGAGTAGCTGGCTGTTTAATTGTTGACGCAGTCTACAAGACAATGTTGATTCAACATCTCAGATCTTTGATAAAAACTCCCGGAATTGATCTGGATTATTGACAAATTTGAGAAGTAAATTAATACCAGGGATTAAATTCTATCTCCATATCGACTGAGCCCGAGGCAGGTCGGCAGTAATTACTGATATTCTATGTCTCGTTTTATTGCATCAAAGAACCAAGAAATGATCAGGCATATTGCTCCACTGTTCTTATAAAACTTTTATTGGCTTCAAATAAACTGGGCTGATTTGCTTCCAGCGTGTTTGCTATGAGTTATGATATTATTGAAACATTTCATATCCTACTGTTCTGCATCTTATTGGATTAATGAAATAAAATAAAATATTCCATGGTCAACTATTCAACACAGGATTTTTTTTTTGTATCCATGACGATGAAAAACTGAAGAAACTAGTACACCGCTATTGCCATATAAGAAAAAGCAGGCTTTTAGCCTTTCCACTGTGTTTAAAAAGCCAGCTTCATTTCGCCCCTGATAAATTGCTGAACACAAAAGGGAGGTTATCAGTTCCCAAACCGTAATGGTTCGGCAATTCAACCAGTGGAAAAACACTAAAGTTAGCTTAAAGTCAGCTTTTTAAATTCAGTGGAAACGTAGTTAATGTTAATCAATAGAAAGTCTATAATCAGGGTCTAATACCAGTCTGTAATAGTCTGTCTTGTTTAATAAACCTTTAATTGTACCACAAATCATTTTATCATGCAATCTCGGTACTGATTTAGACAAGTTTTTCATGACTCTTTCTTCTTTCATGTTCATACACAGACAGGTAAAGTACGGAGTTAGATACTTGACAACATGTATTCAGCAGACCGATAATTTACAATAATAACTTGACCGACAAGAGAAGTCACGATAATTATCAGGACAAGAGTAAAGGTTTGGTTTGTGTTCTAGATAGTACATGATAGCTTTAATCTTGTTGATTAAAAATGAAATGAAATGAATGGAGTTTTACGTCCTACCCTGGTATATTAATAATTGGGCTTAGTTTTATTTCTATGATGTCCAACATTAATTCTTTGCTTTGTGATGAATTTATTGACGGACTTATAATTTTATTATTTTTGTAGAAATGTCATTTATACATTTGTAAACTAATTAATTTGAGTCAATTACTTTGGTCTGAGTGTAATAGAAATAGAGTTAGTCCCCTTTATGTCTTTGCTGGTTTCAGAATGGCCACCATCAATGAATTAAATAAAGCCAAACTTTAAGATGTGTGAACACACAACTTTATATTTACAAGTGTAGGTTGTAGGCTACATTCACTTGATCTTCAAAGGCAATATATTTCTTTGAACTAAACCATCAAGTCCAGAAACATTGTCGATTTATTTTCCATTTCTTGGGAAGAAAAATAAAAAATGGAGACACACACTACAAACTTATATAATAATCTATCCAATATTTTCATAAATAACACAAACAAACAGTCAATGACATCAATAAAGATTTCATAAAGAAACTATTTTCTTTCAAAGCAAGCACATCACACATTACTCAATACGTGCGTAATGATTTGTTTTAATTGTCAACAATGTTTGACAATATGCAGACGTGAATTGTGGGAATTGTTCATCCAGCATTGACCCCTGTGTCAATCAACAGCGAATTCTTCCCTTTTATAAAGTAAAAACGGTTAATAAACATATACAATATAGCCTAAAGTCATTCTATGTGGCGTTGCTGGCTGTTTGATGTTTGTAGATTTAAACCAATATTTATACAAATTGAAAGTAGAATATTCTGTAATTTTCTTGAAAATTCCAATAGCTTTTAATGATTATTTCTAAAAATAATCTTGATGATCTTAGACTTGATCATTCAAGTCTGGTTTCTGTAATCTCTTTACATTAAGCTAATGAAGAGACTGGATCTAGAGACTACAATATGTAAACAATAATTAAAAAACAATAATATAGAAAATTAGTGATTATCATAGATTGTGAATATAGATTTAGTATGAAGAGATGATAACAAATCAGTTTTCAAGATGTATAAATAATAGCAGAAATCAGTTTAGTTTTAGATCAATATTTATCTACTGTAGACTAAAACACTAGAACAGAACGAAACATTTTATACATAAGGCCCCTATTCTACTAATAATCTTACTAACTGTAATGTTGGTTATGTCAGATTGCTTGGTTGAGAGCTTTTGGGTCGAGGCAGAAAAGTAGACGTTAGGTGGTTTCCCTTGTAAAGTAGACAAACCCAAACAATTTACCCAATAACAATACCAAGTTGATTAGGGACCTCATTTGAAAAAAAGTGGGTATTTCCCTTCCAAGTCTGACAAGAGTAACTTTAAAACCACTTTAATTACGGCGCAGTGTGATCCAGGTTCGTAACAATTTTATTATAAATATGGAAGTTGACAATCTTATTCTACCTCTATAACAAATTCATATCTTAATAGATGTTTAGGATAGAGCCCTGAACAGGCTTCACTTTACTCTATCCCAGCGTTCAGTATTGAGTAATATTCTTTTATAGAAGAGGCCTTATTCTTGAAAATGATTTTAGTGTTCCAGTCATCTGATTGGTCAATCACTGAAATTAATTTCAAATTTTGTTTCATTATCCAATCAGATTACTGTATTTCTTAAAATCTAGATTTTATCTTATTAACGTTTCCAAGAATATGGCCGCAGTGCTATCACGATAATGCTACAATCTAAAGTCTAAATACTAGAAATAATATATATACGTCTGCCATTGAGATTGATTTTGTATCAGTTTAGATCAAGTTTGAAATTTGTAATCAATAAATGGGAAGAAATAAGGATCTGTGTTACACTCATCCAGATTCAATCTTAAATATCTAAGAATCAAATTAACGAAATTAAGATTGTGGATTTGATATCTACCTCCTTTACAATCTTGATTTTAGATTAATGATATCTCGCACTCAACTAAACCAATACTGGAGAAAATTTCTAAAATATTTATGAAAAATGTATGATTTTGTCAGACAAACAACAGACCAAACTTTTTTAATACAGAGACTGTAAAATTTTGCAGAATTTATAAAATATGTAGTGCTATTGCAGAGACGGAGTCAATTCTCTGGGTAGGCTATTACTATTATTGATTGAGGGGGGGGTGGGGATATTGAATAATTTTTGTCTGAATCTATTGATCGGCATGAAGTTTGGATTGTAAGGATTTGTTTTGTTTCGGATTTGCCAGGATGGAGATTGCTGGAGTCATGTGCACCTTTACACACATATATCAAATACCTTCTTGACATTCTCTACTAATTGTCCTTGACTTGGAACCGCGAAAAAAACTCTTGGAATCTGGCATGGAGAAACCATTGATCCAATTAGTGAAGACTCTGGACAATACGGGGTGATTAGGGACCTCATTTGAAAAAAAATCAGTATTTCCGATTCAAGTCTGACAAGAGTAACTTTTAAACTACTCTAATTACAGGGCAGTGTGATCCAGGCTTGAGATCTTAATGGCACTGATTTCAAGTGACAAGATAATTGGCATCAGGCTGAGATTCTTTGACTAACTTCCAGAACCTGCATCATCTTGGAAATATCAGAAGTGAATGATCAAGGGGAGTAATTCTTGTGCACTGAAATGTTGTGCATGTTGAGAGGAATACTGCATCCTACAAAAAAATGAAACTTGGCCAATAAGAGTATATTTTCAACAGTAGATATACCTTCTGCCATAAATCCCCATAGCTCCCCCCCCCCCACCTCTGATGCCTGGTTCTGTAAATCCCCATGACAATTCTACTGCCCATCCCTACTCATCATGCCTCTTCCCCAACCCTCCTCTAACCTAATTTCAAAGAGAAATGTCACTGATATAAAATAGCAGAACAGTAAATATCAACCAATATAACTAAACTAGCTTCTTTACCGATTGATCTTCACATTCTATGATTGACAGTTATTGGACCAATCAACTCCTCTCTTTGTCTGTCGTCTGTCAGATTAGAATAATGGAGGGAATTAGTTACTAAGCTTGATGACGTCCTTATTTGGTGATCATTAGGGTGAAGAGTCAATTGAAATTGGGAGGGGGGGGGGGGGGGGTTATAGGAAATGATTTGGTGTTTGATCAAGGGCTCAGATTGGTCGAAAGGAACTGGGAAAGGTGCGACTCACATCATTTCAGTTAGGTGTTTGTAACAATTGGTGCTTACAATTTGACTAAAACTAGAAGTGAAGTAAAAAGTTTCTCCCCAGCTTGTGCTTTTGTCATTTTAATTCTGAATTGTTTTACAATCACTTTCACCCCAGAAGAAATATAGAATAAAATGATTTTTTATATTTTATCTCCTCAAATTTTAAACAGCACCCCTTCATTTCTGACCCAAGCTCCCCCTGGAAGTTTAAAATCGTATAAGTGTATGTAATATTAGATATATAGACGTTGAAATAATTTTGAAAATAGAATCAAGTCAATAAATCAAATCAACATGTTTACGGAAAACGTCTGAGTTCAGCCTCTTTCTGGTAATTTAACGGTAATTTAGACTTTATCCAGATCGACGGCCACCTTAACTCGATTTTAGACCTTGTTCATACATGATTATCCAGGCTGAATACTGAATAGATAATTGAATAGAGGTTGATCTTGGATTAACCAGGCGTGTGATTGCATCAGTTTGGTTTTATCATGTGATTATCTAAGCTTGTCGTTGCCATACGAGACTGGTTATTAAGTTAACAGACCAAGATGTAGCTGGGGAGGAAACTCAGTTTTCTTCCTTGAAATAACAAAAAAAGTAAAAAGATTTTACTTTGGAAGGTCATTGATCATGATTTCACCAGTGATAGAAAAAAACAAAATGGTGGTGATATGTTGGCTACTTCTGGATGAAATATTATGAAATGACAATTAATGAAGAACATACATTATTTTCGTTATTGGGATAACACTTTCTTGGTTTAGCACAGATTCTAGTGCTGAAATTTGGCTGAGATCTGAACGGGTTTCGAACTAGCAAACATACAATGGATTTCAGCTGTATGAATATTTGCTTCACCAGTAGATACAGCGCAATATCAGCTGTATAAGACAATTTCCAGAACTAAAATCTAAAATTTTTATTGACAATAACTCCTGTTATCACATCTATTGTTATACAAAGAAAAATCTCAGGCAAGTTCTAAGTTCTCTTCATATGTCTGACTACAAAGGGGATGTACAACAAAGCCTTGAACATCAGGATAACTAGTTTATGTCATCATTCAATTCCAAAATAATCAAGACTACAATTCTGTTAAACATCTTATATATAAGAGTTATCACCCGAAAAAAAACATACAAAAAGAGAATATATTAAGGTATAACACACTTCTTCAAAAACAAAGTACAACAAAGTACAACAAAGTACAACAAAGTAGATTTAACACCAGTTATCTGATATCAATTAGTATATTATCAAACCTGGTCATATATTGCCAATAACTGTTGTATAATCAACTTTCTACTAAAGTATAATTATAAAGATTGATATTGCACCATATACCATCTCTATTGTTCAGTTAACGGAACCGTTAATTATAACAAATAACAATAAACGCTGTAACGATGTTACCTCAAAGACAATTATATTCCTGTTGATCTTTTAAATCAAAACCTGGATAAACCTCAATAACTCAATTATCAGCAGAAACACAAGACAAAGGGAAATGTTTACCTATATCTTATTAGAGCCTAGGCCCTTTCATTTCGTGAGCAAGTTAGAGATTGCCTCACTGAGCATTTTCAGCCAGCAGTGCAGCAGTGAATCGAGCAAATATATTCTCTAATGCAGTAAGACTCAACATGATCAGACCAGGATGTTGACATATATCTGTAAATGAGTATTATTATCAAATTAATCTACCATAAAGAATCAACCAATGAAGACAACAATAGTCTAGTACAGTCATATTGTTCTTTTGTTGGTTACTATAGTTACCAGAATACCAGGATTGTGTAATATTGTTCAATAATTGATCTTACAATGAAACAGATAACTAATAATAATGTTTATAGTTTGTTTATTATATAGAATCTAATGCTTGGTGTTATTGAACAGACAAATGCTCAAAAGACAAATGTTCTCTTGACAAATGCTCACCAGAGAAATGTTCACTTAACAAGTGCTTACTGAACAAAAGCTCACTATACAAATGCTTGCTAGACAAATGCTCACTAGACAAATGCTCACTAGACAAATGTTCATGTTCACTAGACAAATGTTCACCTGACAAGTGCTTACTAGACAAATGCTCACTAGACAAATGTTCATGTTCACTAGACAAATGTTCACCCAACAAGTGCTTACTAGACAAAATGCTCACTAGACAAATGCTCAATAAACATTTTTATAATTTAATTGCAGTCACCAACATTCTATAATGAACATGTTTAATTTGCCAGTCTGATTGTGTAACAGTCTGCGATGGTGTAATTGTCCATAAGACAACTATTAAAGATGGTAAAAGGCGGAAACGAGGCAGTTAATCAGGGAGAAAATATCGGTTGTCAAGTTAACGATCTCAAAGATAGTATATAAATGGATAATAAATTGGCAATAAATATCCCACCATCAATAAACCAAATCACACGAGATTACCATCTTGACATATTACATCGTTTAACCTTTAACCTTTCTTCGCCATTTATCACAGCCTAGCAACCATGTTACAATGTCATCTGGGATAACAGTACCACAGTAAATTTACTCTCTAGATCTACCATAGATAGAAATACAATTAGTTAGACGTCAAGTAGAAAGTCTCAGGTATAATCTAAGGGAGATCACTGATGTTTATCAAAAGATCAAACCACAATTATTACTTATCATTGATCTGTTTTAAAACACGAATGACAAAGGTAACTTCATGGAGCTCTGATTTGTCTTTCTGCAAAGTTACCCCTGATTAAGTGTTTTTTAATTGTCATTTTTTGAAAAACTATATAATAATCTTTTAGTAAGATTAGCACATTTTTTATGCAAATAATTAAAAAAATTAATTTTAGTAAGTAGGCCTAAATCAAAAAATGTAGTCTACAATTCTGATTGAATTGTGTGAAAGTTCTCGCTGTGACCATTGAAGTGCTGGAAATTCCATTGGTATGTTAATAAAAAATACCAATAAGTGATTTCAAATTCATTATAGTTCAAACCAGTTTTTAACTTTAGATGACTAAGAAGGTAGCTGTCACTGACAGGGTAGAATTACCCGCTCTGTCAGTAACAGTGACATAACATGCAAATCTCTCATCATACACTTTCCAAATTATTATTCAAACATTATTCTTAAGATGTATCTAACGAGTATGGGTTATAAGAGATACTCTCTATAAGCATGGCTACATCAATCTCTCCATACACTTTCCTTGATACAAGTATTGATGTTATAAGAGATACTCTCCTATAGAAGCACTGGTCTAGGTCACAGTATAAGGTGTTATAAGAGATACTCTCCCATAGAAGCACTGGCCTGGGTCACAAGTATTAGGTATTATAAGAGATACTCTCCTATAGAAGCACTGAGTCTCTATGGATCTAACAAGTATTAGGTGTTATAAGAGATACTCTCCTATAGAAGCACTGGCCTAGGTCACAAGTATTAGGTATCATAAGAGATACTCTCCTATAGAGCACTGATCTAGGTCAAAAGTATTAGGTGTTATAAGAGATACTCTCCTATAGAAGCACTGGCCTAGGTTACAAGTATTAGGTGTTATAAGAGATACTCTCCTAGAAGCACTGGTCTAGGTCATCAGTAGAAACTATGCTAAATAAATTTGATTATACATTATTTTCAAAAGAAATTATCTGCTTCTGGAGAAAAGGTATAAAGTATTTTGGATAACGGTTGGATCACCAGACTCAGATTAAAAACGAAACAAAACTACAATTTGTAAACCAGCAAATGATATCATTTAGCTCCAACTAACTGAGTTACAGCTCGCCTAAAAAATATTGGGAAAACTTATCTTGAAGTAAACTGGATGAGATAATGAGGTAAAAAAAACCTCAGATTTCATTGAGTATGTCATATGAATCATATTAATGGGGTGCATCGCATGTCAAATTACATTTTATATCCCACAAACCTCCAATTAATAATCTTTATAATGGTCTGGATAATAGATTACTACACTGTTGCTATGGTATTATTACCAATCGTTTATTATTACGCTATAAATATAGTCCCCTGATTGGATACAATCTACGTAATAATCAGTCAAGTATTTGATTATTATTTTATTCTTTATTTCATCTGGCGACACATGTTTATTGTGTTGAAACCTTATGTACCTTGTTATTAAAGAAGTGTGTTATGTACCTTGTTATTAAAGAAGTGTGTTATGTACCTTGTTATTAAAGAAGTGTGTTATGTACCTTGTTATTAAAGAAGTGTGTTATGTACCTTGTTATTAAAGAATGTGTTATTACCTTGTTATTAAAGAACTGTGTTATGTACCTTGTTATTAAAGAAGTGTTTATGTACCTTGTTATTAAAGAAGTGTGTTATGTACCTTGTTATTAAAGAAGTGTGTTATGTACCTTGTTATTAAAGAACTGTGTTATGTACCTTGTTATTAAAGAAGTGTTTATGTACCTTGTTATAAAGACTGTGTTATGTACCTTGTTATTAAAGAACTGTGTTATGTACCTTGTTATTAAAGAAGTGTGTTATGTACCTTGTTATTAAAGAAGTGTGTTATGTACCTTGTTATTAAAGAAGTGTGTTATGTACCTTGTTATTTAAGAAATGTGTTATGTACCTTGTTATTTAAGAAATGTGTTATGTACCTTGTTATTAAAGAAGTGTATTATATTATAATTTATTCCCTTGTGTTCCTTGTTATATTTACCCTCAACTTCTAAATGTCGTGCAGGATACTTTTTATTGTTATTTTATTACGTAACCTGTAATTTATATTTCTCATATTATCTTTTATTGGTTGTAAAAAAACAGACATGGACATCTGTTCTTGTCCAACTCATAATTTAAACGTTAAAAATCTGGCATGTAAATGGTAACCAGTAGTGACAGTGATAGTAACAAGTTTTTCAGGGACACTAATTAAATCATTTTGCATCATTCTAATTTTCAGTCAGACATCTATGGTTTCTGTCATTCCAACAAAACTTTGCATTTGTGACAATAAACTGAGGCACTGTGTGCTACAGACTGTGCATGTTAAAGAAAAGGTCCATCGACAGTTCGAAATTGCAAAAAGAGTAGGATAATGATGCTGTCCTGCAAAATTTCCCTCATTACTACCTCCATGGCATAGCCCATTAGGTGCAGAAGAGTAGGATGAAAGAATCAATTCATTTCTTTTCTTAATCGGAATGATACTGTAAATAGTAAGCTCAGATCTAGGACCACTTTTAATGTTTTCAAATCAGACACACCTGCTAATTTATAATCCACAATTTTCATTAATTTAGAAATTCAAACAATGCTTTAACAGTCAAGGAATTTGTTAATTTTAAGAAAGCTTTGACCATTACTAAGGAATAATTGATTCCAGATGACCGGAGTCAAGATGGAAGCCATATTGTACAAATATTGACCTTTGACTTCTAATTCAGACATTTACAATCATCTTTAATTAACTATTCATATAACCTTTCAACTTTCACCTTCAACTTGACCTAAAACACTAGAAGTATTATAAATATGATAAATTGTGGTGATTTATCGCTTGAGTAACTATTTCCAAGATGGTGGACAATATTACAAAATGGCTGTTTGATGAATGTGTCTAATTAACGGATCATGACCTGAAACAGGTTTATCAAATTGATTTATTCGTAACGTGTATTTGGTATGTAGTCAAAAAGAAGACAAACAAGGCTGAAACCAAGACCAACGTCAACATGGCAGAAAAATAATAAACATCTCAATAACAAGAAAAATGATAAAATCTTATTGCCAGCATATCAACCTAAAGCATGTAAAGAGAAAAGAGCAATACATTAAATATTGTGCAGTCTGAAAACTAACTAATGCAATTGAAAGGAGGTATTTACAAGCTTGTATCCACCAACAATCCCAACATTCTGTGCCTATCATGCTTCAATGATCCCAATGAAGAAGCCAAGTCAATACCAAATTTGGAATCCAGCGCTAGACCTCTTCTGTTGATCAAAGGTCATCGAGGTTGTTGTACAGCAACTGAAGCAAATAACCCTTGACTAGCCGTGTTCTATGACCCTCGTTCATCTCGTCTTGTGGTGTAAACCATATTAATGATAAAATAAATAAGACAGAATGGTCGAATGAGATATGATTTTATCAATCGTTGAATCTTACTCTTGCATGAAATAAGGCTCAACCAGGCGTGGAAAATAAATTGGATTATAATTACAGTGAATATGGAACAGATTCATCTGAAATTAAATTAAGCAATGAGTTACGCCCCCTTTTATGAAGGTATTAATTTAAAGAGTATATACAAATCAAAATACGGATCAGATATAATAGAGAACTGGGCTTAATTTATATTCAGTTATTATCAATTAACATCAGACATTTCAAGAATATATATCTTCAATAACTTAAACAGACTATGTTTAAACAATATCAGCCCTGTGAACTATGTTAATAGGTGTACGATAGTAGAAGGTGTTCCTGCAAAGTAAGCGTACCCTGCCCTGCCCCGCCATGCCTTGCCCGGCCCTGCCCTACTCCGTCACAATATTTCTGATACTGAAGTTGAAGTTTTTAATCTTGGACTCAATGACCAACTCAATGGTAGTTGGTTATAGAATGCCCTTGGAGGTAGTAGGTGGGAGGCTTAAATAGGGGGTAGCATTTCAGGGTAGGAGGAGGGTAGGGGTAGCATGTTAGGGGAGGAGGGAGGTGAAGGGTGGGTGGATATAATAAACCATGCCAGAATTTTTAGGGTTTAAAGTATCTTGAATATTTCATGAAATCCAAAAAAGGTGCCCTTTAAATATTTTTTGAATCTGTGTGTGAGATGGAGCTGTCATATTCATTACAAATTCAAATTTCTGGCAATTCCAGGTTGCCATCAGATCATTGATCTCAAACAATCGATTAATTCCACGGAAACTGGATGTCTTGATGAACATGGCTTAACCTCAAATTGACAATTAAATTAACATATGTCAGGACGACAGAGTCTATAAGAAAGATCATTAAGGTTTATTACCACCGGAGTTGTCTTGGCTGATTTAATTGAGCGCTGGAGTAATGAGCAGATATAAAAGACAGCTCTGACAAGTTGATTCGACCCCCCTATTCTTAATACACCATGAAATGGAGATTGATAGCCCAGCTAACAAACGTTTAGGTTTGATTTATCTGTAACCTCAGATGTAAAAGGCCATGAAAATACAAGATACATAATAACTGTAGAAAATACCATGACAATGTCAACATACTATTTACTGAACCTAAGACAAAATTTGTAATAGTCGGACATGAGAGCAGGCCCACCGCCAGGGTCGGGTCCACAGAGGATGGGTTCCACCAAGCGCGTATTGGGCCCCACCTTTTTTTTGTCATTTCTGACTCTACATTTGTTTTCGGGTACTTACTCAACATTTATTCGCCCCCCTCCCCCAAAACCAGTTTGCGGGCCCCTTGACAATAATTCAGAACCCCAGCACCAATTCAATCCTGGCAATGGGGCTGCATGAGAGTATCTATATCAATTCTTTTTATATTTAAAACTTTAATCAGGAGCCATATTCTTGAAATAATTAAAATAAATCCAGACATACAATAATTCAACTGAATTTCAAAATCAAATTTAGTGATCTCTGGAACTTCTAAAATCATCTGGAATAAGATATTGATTTCAAAACAAGTAGAAAAAGATCAGGCTACTGTCCTTGCAAAATTTCCCTCATTGCACACTGCATGGCCTGTCTTTATTATCTCCAGAAGAGTAGAATGTAAAACTGCATTCAGTTCATTTACACACAAATTAATTAAAAACAGAATAAATACTCTCCATGAATCGGTTGAAATATGACATAAATCAGAAAAATAATAACCTATTCAAATTACCCACAAATTAATCATGAAGATCAATATCATAGACTCACGTTTATAGAAAAAAAATCGAAAGTTCCGTTTCAAAAAAAGGAGAAAAAGTGAAGTGGTGCGTTGTTAATTTGATGGATCTGTAACGAATTCCACAGCACGCTGTCGTTAAGTGATACGAATAAATTTCGGTACATTACAAATTCCAACCCGTCAGAAATTAATGAAACGATTAATTGGTGGTTTATTATAGATTCTGACCCGGAAACTATGAAATGAAACGAAATCAAAGTCAGTTTGAAGTAAAATAAACGGCAATTGATTTTCAATCAACATGATATGAGCTAAATGGAGTTAAGAGTGTAATAGAATGTGTTACTTTTCTGCTACAGACAGTGCTAATGAGAACTAGTAACACCGTGCTGTAGACAATGCTGGAAATTTTGAATAAGTCTGTTAGAATTACAATACAGGCAATTGATTTTCTTATATAGTTCGAAATTTAGCTTAAGTTTCTTTATCTATTATCTGAGTGGGTACAATTTGAAATCTAACTTAAAACTTGTTAATAAAAGCTATATATCATAACTGAATCTGTCCATCCAAAGACAAGGCCCAATTGACGAATATATATTGGCCATGTTTGAGAATTTAATTGGGTATATGCCATTAATTTACAGGAATTCTATTCTTTAGTCAAGACACCTGGTAAGTTCAGCTGACGAATATATACTCTTATTGACCAAGTTTAAGTTAGAAGTGTTTTTCAATAATTACTTAGTTTAATAGATTCATGTTATATAGAGATTCTATTCTTTAGTCATGACACCTGGTAAGTTCACTGATAAATATATACTCTTATTGACCAAGTTTAAGTTAGAAGTGTTTTTCAATAATAACTTAGTTTAATAGATTTATTGTGTTATATAGACATTCTATTCTTTAGTCATTACACTTGGTAAGCCTAACTGATGAATATAAACTCTTATTGACCTAATTGCTTTTTGATACCAAGTAAGTTCACTGATGAATATATAATACACATATTGACCATTCTTGAGAACTAAACTTGTATGTTCATTCTAAGATGCAGTCTCCCTTTAAAGACTTGTAAAATGACCACCTGTAACTATAGATTTATATCTTAATGAAATCAGCTTCACCTGGAATCTAAGTTTTATAAAATTACTGATACTGCAGACTTTGGGGAGAGAAGAAAACCAGACTGAGCAAGCAGGTAAATTTGATAAAAGATTCTGAAGGAATTTTAATGGATTTATCATATTAAATGTTAAGAGTTCTTGGTGGTTTGATATGTCTTGTGTTTTTAAGTTTCTTTTCTTATTTCTTATATTCTATCTTCATTCACAAACAAGGTTGGGCAATGCCATGAAGTGTGCGATGAGGGAAAGAATAGCAGCAATGGCTGTTGCTAGGACAGAATTAGTAAAAGGGGCCCTTATTTTTTCTCCTTGTTTTCCCCCTCCCACAAGAAATTTAAAATTTAAAAGCCTGGAAACAGTATATTCTCACTAGCCAGGGCCAAGCTGTTTTACTCCCTAGCCACCCTACCTCCTAGCTAGGTTGTCACACAAGAAATTATTTGAAAAAGCCCCTTTTAACAGAGTAGATAAACTACACAACAGATAATATTCAATGGTAATTTTCTCACATGTTTTTTATATTATAATATTTAAGCCTCTGGGGCTCTAGCTGACCTCTGACCTTTAGATATATCCCACCCAATAATAACAAGTGAATGTATAAGAGTAATAATAGCACTGTAATGTCAAGAATATTATTTAAGCGATTTACAATCACCCCTAATTATTATATTGAATAAAACATATATTACTGGTACCAGTTAGACTGTTTTATTATAGAGCAGGGATATTTAACCTGGGGGGTAGGAGTAATTTCAAAATTGGGGGTTGGAGGGAGGGGGGTAATAAGGCACTTTTATTCTAGTAAAAATATTTGTATATGTACCCTCAACTTATAAATGGTGTGGGGGTGGGGAGAGGGTTGTTTTATTAAACGATTTATAGGGGAATGGGCTAGAGGGGAAAGGAGGGGGGGGGGGAAGGAGGGGGGAGGGGGGTGTATGGGTAGTAGAAGTGGCAAGGTTAAAAACCACCACTATAATAGAAGTATTATCTGAGTAAGAGTTAAGTTACAGGTTGATATTCTAGTTTAATATGGAGGTCAGATACAACTTGTAGTAACATGTATACCAGGGAGAAGTACTTGTAGTTATACAGGAGAGGAAACACAGGAGCAATTGACAATAAAACTTTATATCCTGTCATCTTTTCCTTACTTACTTATTCTAATGTAGATGAGCCATACCATGAAATATGATCGAAGTGTACAATGAGGTAAAAAGTCTAGCCCTCTCAGTTTCCATTGTTTTTATATTATACTTGTACAAGAGAGGAAAAGAAAATGAAATGGAGTTTTACATCCTACTCCTCTGCAACGCCATGCAGTGTGCAATGAGAGTAATTTTTCCAAGACAGAGGCATTAACCTACTTTTTTTGCTATTTCCAACTGTCGAGGGATCTTTAACGTGCACAGCCTGTAGCACACAGGGCCTCGGTTTATTGTGTCATCCAAACAACTAGAAGATTTTTCCATGTCAGTCAAATAAAATGTTGAAGGAGTGGTATACTGTGCATGTATTATCTAGAAAGAGTATAGTATATCATTATTTACCTAGTGATATATCAATATTATTGGTTACAGGATACAGGACCTGCACGTATAGAACAGTAGGAGTGCCTCCTCAACCGTTTCAAACTTTCAAATAATATTAAACAACAACAAGACATATACTTGTAGGTCTAACTGTTAATCAAATATTTGTACAAAAGTTGTGAGGGACTGACATGGAAAAAAGGGTCTAGCCCTTCTGATGTGACAATAAACCAAGGCCCTGTGTGCTACAGACTGTGCATGTTAAAGATCCCTCGACAGTTGGAAATCAATAATGCCACTGTCATGCAAAATTTTCCTAAATTTCACACTGCATGCCATTGGCCTTCTTCATTAGCCCATAAGGTACAGAAAAGTAGGAAGTGAATCTGCATTCATTTCATCGCCCTATCCAACTTTGCAAGTTTATAACATGTATAATCACTGAAAAAAAATTTCTAGAGATGATTTTATATAGAGGCCTTAATATTCACCCTCAAAATATCACATTTCGCTGTACTGAGGTCTGAGGGGTTGGAAAGGGGATGGGAAGAAAGGAGGGGGAGGGGGTGAGGAGCATGACCCAAAGACATATCCCTTTAATACACCAATGGTTGGAACAAATTGGAGAAAAAGTTTATCAAATGATGTAAAATGATGGTCAATTAACTTTTAGACTACAAAATATCTTAACTAAAAGAAATACACCATGGAAAAGACATTGGTATATTATAGTCCAGTAAAAATTCACCACTAGAAACATAATGTGTGTTAGGTCTATATGGGTCAAGTACATATTTATATCAAGTGAAGTATAAGAATGTCTTTTAGTTTCACTCAAGTTATTTTTCGAACATTGACAAAAACTGTAACCTGATTAAAACTTTGTTTATCTTACCGTATTTACTTCATATAGTTCCATATTAGTATTTTAACTGATGTAATCCCAATATATCCTTGTTTAGAAGTCAGTTTCATTCTTATATCTTACATCCTGATTAAACAACCCAACCCTGAAACACTCTATTTCACTCCGGGGTCGGTATATTGTGAAATTCACTATAAAGTTACATTATGTCTATGAAACACAAGATGTATATAGTGTAACTTTCTAGTTTCGTTTTTCATCCAAGCCTCAAGGTACACTAAGCACAGCCAATAGGCCTATATAAAAGAAAACTACGTTTGATATCATAAAAAGTTGCATATTCAACAAACCCGTTATCAAAGTTAATATACAATGTGATACAATGAATAACAATGTTTAACTTTTATATGTTCTAGTAATTATTACACTACAACGATTCTTCAAGTGTTCTAAAATTAACCTCAAATCAATCAGGCGGAAACAGGTCTTATTGTGGCAGATCTTAAAAAGGAAAGTGACGGAGTGGGGGGTCGAAACATGGAGGAGACCCTAGTGGGGGGCGGTTGAGAGGGGCCTAAGCATGAATATACGGTTAGCAAATTATGAAGCATTTTAAGAAAAGCATAGCCATTGTTGAGTCAGGGGGTTTGGGGCTATACCCAATTATTAGAGTGTTTGAGCACCTAGCGGGTCCAATGGTCCACTTCTTAATACATCACTAACCTTAATTACATGTTCTCTAATTAGTTATTTATGCATATCATTATCTGCCCAATCTATAACAGCTGACTAACGATGTATACAGCAGTCATAAAACACAGTATATCAATTGTGTACTTATATCTTAATGCACCATATCGATGTTGATGTTGGCAGTGGGTTTATTTGAGTCTAGATATCTCAGATCCAGGTTATTATGTTTTACTAGTAAATTACTGACAATAAAACATCTTGCACTTTTCTTTCAGACAATAGCTAGATATTTCAGCTAAGTAAGCAAATATTGTAATGATATGAAATTCCCATCTACTAATGTATATAGCCATATCAGGAGTTTGCAACGACCAGCTGGTAGAAAGGATCCCTGTCACGGCGGACTTGTGAAACTAAATTGTTATCCCTGTAAAATTAATGCCAAGAGGTTTGGTCAATGACCAGCTGGTAGAAATGATCCCTGTCACGATGGACTTGTGAACCTAAGTTGTTATCCTTGTAAAATATAGTTTCTTTCTTTCTGTTATTCTTTGAAAATAGCCAAAGGAAAGGACTTCATCATATTTCATTAATAAAGTAGACTAACCAACGCATGCATATGAACGACCAGGAGGTATAATTGGGGTCCGGTAGGGAGGCTATATGTTATATCAAGTATTGACTCGAAAAAATATTTGCATAACAGAAGATCTTTAAATTCAAACTATAAAATTCAGTTGCCGGTAAATAATTCAGTGGAAATTTCCGATTCTTCAGTGACACCGTTTCATTATGACTTCCGGTTCAAGTGTAATAATGTCAATTGACAATGGCGCGTTATTTCGTAAGATGTAAACAAACACGTCAAATAATGGGACTCTATAACTGAAACTGTTTTAAAACGCGGTCTATGAATATCGAATAGAAATAACTTACATCAATTTGTCATTAGCATAGATTAGAGTGTAAAATATACAAAACACTTTCGTGTCCTTTTGGGTTTTATTAAAAGTGTGTTTGATTGTTGGTAATTTCCTCTCCCGTCCCGCTGAATAAACTGAAATCCTAACAACATTGAAAAGATAGCTGCCTCAAAAAGGGACATTCCAATTACGGTACCCACATTGCATCAAATTATTCACAAGAGAATCATAAGACCTTCCTATCTGTGATAGAATCTATTTTATTAAAGTAAGTAGGCCTACGTGAACTCTGATTGGAAGATGTAGACATTGCAGAAGATACCCCAGGATGACGTTTGTCATCTAATGTCTTCAAATTGAAAAATAAATCTGACATAAAATAGGATCAATTGGTTTAAAGCGACATTTGTGCAGTTTCAAGTATTTACAATGATGGATGCACAAGTTGAAAGAAACCAACCATACGTCAAGTTTGATTTGCAGAAACGCATTATTATTCTTCACGTCTGTCATACTTTTCGCGCCAAATTGATCTCGTTAGCCGAGTCGTGCATATCATCGTGTGTTGAGAACAGAAACCCTTTTGAATCCAGAGGCACAGTAGTCAAAATAGTATAAAATGATATTAATGAATTCGTTGACATTACGCCTTCTATTGCTGATGGTAAAAGTCGCATGTTAAAACAGCCATTACGCTATGAGATTTCTTCCACTAAAACTCGTTTTGATATTTTAAAGATACAACTGTTTTGCCTTGAATAATTTCCAACTTCTGCACGTTTGTTGACACAATAAAGATCTCTGTCCTAAAGACTTGTCGACTTCATTTCGTTTTGACAGAGTTGTGTTACAGAGAACTATAAGCTGAAAAGTAGAGTAGGTCTATACCAGCTGACACTGCTTATTTTCATCTACACTTTTCAGAATTAGAATCTGAGACTATGTTCTCCTACAATTCAATCAAAGCGTTAAATTGTAAGTTTAGATTTTAAAAGTATTGTGTATATTTATTGAATTGTGCTGATTCAACAGAAACTATTGAGTGTTATAAAAACAGACCACGTCTATCGCTCGATCAATAAACAGAATATAATCGTGCATTTGTATCTGCATGGTTTGTTAATTTAGCCCCCTTATTGACGTTCGATATATCTTGTCAGTTTCTTGTTAGGATTACAACCAGGGAACATTCCCGGGATGGTGGGACCTGAGGTGGCTGGCTAGCGAGAAATGATGCTTATCATTCATTCACTATCAATGATGCTAATAAAAGAAATTAATTATAAATATTTTATCAAACTATTATTATAATATAAATTGATACTATAAAGTTCGGTGCTAGGTGGCCCTCTGTATCCAAATTGGAAAGGACAATACTATAACTATAACCTCATATACAACGACACAGTAGGCTATAATGCTTTCTTAATGTTCGCGATTCACCAGGCCACACTCCTTCGAAATGGAGATATTATGCCAAAGATGAAGTTTCGGGTTTCCATCTAAGAGGAGTGGGGTTTCCTTTCCCACATTAGTAATTATCTGTATGTTTTAAAGTAGACTTATCTATCGATAAAGCCGTAAAAACTGGATACAAATGCCAGTAAGCTTTAATTAGTAAGCATAATTAACGATCGTTCGACTATGACACTATCGATAACGTTACTTTCATTGCGTTATTCTATTTGACAATAACCTATGTTCAAATCGAATATAACCAAGAATTATTAATAACGACAGTTGTAGCTATAACACTGGCAGATAAAACAATTTTATCGTATTTTTCTGTATTTCAATTACTGTAGTCAATACAAATTCGATATGTACCATACTTTTTATCAATCATTACAACAGGACAGATAAATCATAGATTCCGTGGTAATGTATATTTTGGTGGAGGTTATGTATTGGATCAATTTTTACAGAGATTACGAAAGAGATCGATAAAGAATTATTGTTGCTGATTAAGAAAAATAGTTTCAGATGACGTCTCTAATAAAGTAATCAAGTAGGTTTATAAGGAAAATATTTTATCAATCTTTCTTTAATTCAAGATTAAGTTGATATGATCCTATAGAAATGCCAACATCTTTTCGTCGTATCCAGCACTACTCAAATTGACTAATTCAATACTGGGAGTTTTACGCCCTACTTCTGCACCTTTTGTGTTAAAAAACGGACAATGCCACGCAGGATACAATTTGTGTGACATTTTGCCAGGACAGTAGCATTAGCCTACTCTTTTTGCGATTTCCAACTGTCGAGGGATCTTTAACGTGCACAGCCTGTAGCACACAAGTGAATTGATTATCTACAAATGAGTCAGATACATGCAAATATTCTGTACTAGAAGCGGGTGTAGCGTGGTAAACAGACCATGCTTATACTTCTCTTAGTCCCGATTTATCCGGTGCAGAATAGTAGAACGTAAAACTTCATTTTGGATTAGTCAAGTAATATACAGCTAGTACTGCGGATTTTAACCATTATTTAGATTAGAATTTTATTTTCTCAGATTCCGCAACTGGTATGAATGACTTAACCCTTCCTTCTGTTCCTTCACCCACAGTATATCTTGCAGTAAATGATAACCATGTACGTAGCAGTGAATACCTTCTTTAGCCCATAATGTGCAGAAGAGGCGGAAGTAAAACTCCACTCTTTTCATTTCGTAATCAAGAATCCAACGCGTCCATGTATAACACACAAGTCAAAATTCTAACCGTGACGCCTTCTACCCTACCCAGCTTGTCGAGGTATAGTATTAATCATATCGAAGTTTGTTTATTGTAAACAATGTAAGAGGTACAAGTGCCATTTTCAACAAACTTGAAGATAAAAATTATTAAATAAATAAAAAATCTTTAATATTAATCGTCGCTTATAAACTTCACAGGTTAGTCCGAAACCCTTATAGGTTCTTCTTGGATTTCTTTAACAGTTGACCACTCCATGTGAACATTTAAACGTATATCCAATCAGATGAGTGTATTTCTTAAAATCTGTTTTAAGGAATAAGGTCCTTCAATCAGAAATTGGTCTTGTATATCCTCGACATCTGGTTAAAAGTTAATAAGTTCAAGTGTGTGATATCGGACTATAGTGTTATCTATATAACTGACAATATTTACTTATATCATTAACGATTGTTGACGGACTTTATCTTATAATTCACACGTAGCCTATTATAGCTTTCATCACTTATTACTTTCACACTAAATCATTAACTGGTCCTTCGTTATAAAATATTCACATTAAATCAAACGTTTCGTCTAAATTTACAGTTATATCATAAAATGATAATAACTTTATTGCAAATATAACGCCATATATAGCAATATAGTTACTGTGCCCACGTGCATGCATAGCAATATTTCATACCCAACCATTTTGTTCTCCTGAGGAGTGGTAGCGAATCTACTACGAAACAGACTGTTGAGAAAACTTAATGTTTATGTGAAATTGTTCATTTTCTAATCATCTAGCAATATATATATATATATACAATGCAATATTGAAATACACGATACAAATACAAATTAATAAAACATTTTACAGAATTAAAATATTTGATACGAACAGAAATATATTAAATAATGACTAGAGTGTTAATCATTATTATCAGTTTCTATTTCTGGAATGTATGAAATAAAAATTACCCGATATGTTTTAGTATATTACCATTGTTAGTAGACATCATGTATTTGAGTTTTTCTATATCAGACTTGATTAAAATGGGATATTTGTTATAATCATTTTCCCCGATATTCTACTAGACTTATAGAATGAATATTAGAATCAAATAAAATACAGCTTTACCCCAACTGTCCTGCTTCTAATCGAGCAAATGGTATATAATTATGTTAATTATGTTGCATATCGTAACGTTTAATGATTAAAATCGTTAATTAATTACACTTTCGGTGGGTTAATTACAACCCAGTAAAGAATCTTAATTGAATACCATTCAGCTACCGACATTAACTCATTTTGAGTGTTCGATTCAAATTGTCGTCTGCTTCAAGAAATGGTCGTTTGGTGTTACGCCCAGATAAGAATTTGTAATGCCATAGCTAGTATTGTTCAAATGTGGATCTGATATATTTCCTTTGAAAGGCCGTAATTCAGTCCAAAAAATACGACTTTCTGGTTGAATTTTTACAAGCTACGTAATCTGGTCGTTGTTTCAAACAGTAAGGCATTTGAATCGTTTTCTTCCAAAGCACTACGGGTTAGCTCTCGCCTCTTTATATTCTATATCACACAGGCCACGGAGATGCACTTAATGCATTAAATAGAACACATTCTCGTCACACACACGACTAATTCATTTGCCTTATTCCACATAGAATTAGCTACATATAATAGTTAGGTTAGAAGTTACTCATAAATGAAATCATCAGCCTATTGATTTGACCATTAACGTCCATTTTAGATCAATTATGGCCAATTTAACTTCCTTCTGTTTCCCATCTGGTCCGCACTTCCTGGAATCACTTAGTGACATCATCAATGACGTAATTTATTAAATTACGTGGAATGTAATTAGTGACGTATTAAAATGGTGTGTACATTTGCTATTACGTTAATAATATTGATAATGACTTCAAGTGTAGGGCCTATCCAAGCGACTGTTTGCATGAAATAGGCTAATTTCTATATAACTATTTGAATTGTATTTTTTCATTTCGTTTCTTCGTACAATAAAATCCTAAAATAGTACAAATTTAATGTATCATTCACCTTTGCTGGGGGCAATGTCACCAGTCAGTTAGTTGAAAGACATTTTTTATCAGTAATTTTTGTTCTGGATGAATGACCTCCCTTGCCTCTCAGACAAACTTTTATTTCAAACCGACCGTTAACTGATAAAACTATAATTTGTTGGTGTGACAAGGGCCGTCTGAAATAAATTATCAATTTTCCACAAAAAAAGAGGAAAATAATAGAGATCATGGACTTAAAACATGAAATAAAAATTACTTTCGATCGGCCAATGAAATGAAATGGAGTTTTATATCCTACTGTTCTGTATCTTGTTGGACTCTTTATTTTCATATCAAGACTCCATACCTAAATATGTTCCTTACTGTTTTATATTTATTTAACTGATGAAAATAGTTAGTTGTTGGTAGATGACAAGTTAACGTTCGCTATTACCTAATGGCATAAAACGAGTTTAACTTTTCTACGATTTGCAAATAACTGGCGTGATAAATAAATTGGTGTTGATTATCGCTTTTGTTTTGAAAATGCAAAACGTGTTTTATTTCTAATATGAATTATTAAGTATATGTATATCTCTATTGGTGATATATCTGATATAAACGACCTTGTTGATATTCAAATAGTATTTTATCCCGGTCAAGTTACACTCATAATCCACTTCATATCGAACTTTACCCTTTATTTTTGCCGACTGATAAATCAATACTGGACGAATGGAAGGATGAACAACACTTTAATAAATTACATCATAATAGATCTAGTGTAGTACTTAAACACAAGTTCAAAAATAAAATGAAATAAATAAAATGAACTTTAAATCTGTTATAATGATGGACCAATCAGATGAATGGATGACTAAAATTAGCTTAAGTTAAGTTATCGAGAATAAGGCCCCAGATCGTAAGTTAAGATTTTAAGAAAAAAGAAGGCCCAGATGACTGGAACACTTAAATCATCTTAAGTTAAGATTTCAAGAATGTGATCCCTGTATATGAGAGCAAAACAAACTTTTTTTTAATATAAAAGTCTGATTGCATTAATCTACATTAAATTGAAAGTTCGTAAATGATCCGATGTTCATTTTCCATTACGAGAAAGATTTACGAACAAAGAATACGAATAAATATTTAGTTTTTGAGTTTATTGAATCAGCCAAGCCAAGATCGATCGACGTTTATTGTCTGATCAACCTATTGTAGTAAATAAAACCATCAGTATGATGATCAATAATAATGTTGATTTTCTGATGTTTTATATCATTCAAGTCTAACGATGATATTGCCCGGGGAATATCAAATATAAATTATTATTATGCATACATTGGGATATATTTGAACATGCATCATCAAGCATTGTATGATATATTTGTTTTCGCGTCTTTTTATTCAACGACTGTACGCTTGTCAATTTCTACACCAGACACACCCAAGCCAGTATCTGATGATCGGTAGCGAGGGGGAAGGGGGGCTAAAAATATTGTGCCCCTTCTGTAACAGTCTGTTATAATCAATCTATACAGGAGGGTGTACTTCATGTTGAAATGAAATGAATGGAGTTTTACGCCCCACTCTTCTGCATCTTAAGGTCTAATGAAGACATGCAAAGCCATCAAGTGTGCAAATTTGCTTGGACAGCGACCTACTCATTTTGCAATTTCCAAATATCAGATCTTTAACGTGTACAGACTGTAGCACAAAGTGCCTGGGTTAATTGTCCCATCCGGAGCAACTAGATATTTTTTTGCCATGCGTACTTCATGTTGAGCCCCTTTTTAAAAGATTTCTGCCGTCCCGCATCCATCCCAGACCTTTAGAACATCTACTAGGCCTTTCAGTCATAAAGCAATAAACACACTAATTTAATAACAAATCACAATGAATAGTGTTGGCGGTAAACCGACATCTTGGCTTTTCATGCCAGAAATTCCATCAATAACAAGCAAATACAGCTAGAAATTAGAATCGATAAAAAATATTGTCTTTTAACATCAACTATCAATTAATTTGATATCCTTTTTATTTCTAAAAATACATCTATCTATTTTCACAAAGACAGATTAAATCACGACACGCTTTCGCCATTTTTAATGTTTACTGCGGGACAGTATTGAATCTTGGTTACATTAGGTTCCATTTCCGGTTTCTCGCCTGCCTTCTGTCACAAAAAAGTTAATTTAAAGGCAAATTGTGGAAATCAGACGGAATCCTCGCTTCATCACCATGGTAATCGATCTGTACCGGAAGTACAATGTTTTTTCCAGAATAGTGGTGCTAAGTAACTTCCGGTTTCTAAATCATGAAGCATCGATGACGAAGATGGCAGACACAGGTCACTATAGGTGTCGGATAATGTCCTCATTGACTCTCAGTGGGTGAGAAAAATTGAAAAGATAATATTTGTTTCAAATCAACATCTTTTGTTACAACCTAGAGTAATGGGGAATGTTGCTGGGGTTGTATTGTAAATCACCCTACCAGCCTGACCCTCTCCGATTATTGTTCAAGAAGTACTCAATTTAAATTGGAGCTTGACGTGTTTATTCAGTCGATAGAAAGTTAGAATCATACCCGAAATACAATTGTTGGAATACTATTTTCCAGAATAAGGAGGGTGTTAACAGAAAGGGGTGAGAGGGGGGAGTCAACAATGTGAAAGGAGTCCACAAGGAATTCTTCTATTATATTTGATGATAAGAAAGTGTGTGTGGAGCTAGGGGGATGATGGAGCAAAGAGCGGAAAGCCTTTGATAAAACGTAAGTATATATCACCACTAAGAGTCAAATGAAATAGATGCACCTACTAACAGTGAAATTGTAAAATTCCGCCTTCACCTTCAATTATCATATCAATCATTTCACTCACTCATAATTCATATCCTGGGGCCATGATAAATAGTCCCTTATTCCAAGAAAGACAGTGGCGCCCTCTAGCGTTGTATTAAATAGCCGTCTGACAAACTGTCACTTGGGGCATGTAATAAGATTAGGATTTATACCTGTCAATCATTGGGATTAATATCACAGTATTGTTCGAAAATAAATCTATATTATAAAAACAAATGTTGATTTGATAGTTTTTATTTTACAGTATAGATATATTATAGTCCTGTCGTGATACAATAACGGTTAGGAAGAAAAATGTGTTCGGTGCCAACGGGCGAGGTAGGCTACAAAGTACTGTGCCAATCAACAAGGTGAAGGGCCAGAACGGTCTTCCTTAACTTAGCATTGGTTACAAAAAATATACTGATGTACAGAGTTTCCAAATTAGGCATATTCATCTTTCATGTTTAATAAAAATTTAGTGTTTCTCTTGTCCAGTGAAATTTAATTTGATTAGTCTTTACTTTCCAGTATTTCCAATCTCTGAATTGAAATAAAACGAAATGAATGGAGTTTAACGCCCTACTCTTCTGCACCTTATGGTCCAATCTTTGAAGTAAAACATTTGCCGCGATATTCAGAATCAATGAAACACGAGTGTTAATTGATAAATCAAAGCTGTGATCAGTTTAAATTAACTACTGGAGGAAGTCAGGAAATCAAACACAAAAGGCTTTTCAATTTAATTCCCAGTTAGAAATTGTGTGAACAAGGTTACGGCTGTAGAAACAGATGTATCTGACGTCGCAGTCAGAGGTGGGAATTATTGAGAACAGTAGAAATAGGTCGACACCTCGGATGTTGGTTACTTGTTCGAGAAATGACTAATTTCCAATGTCGCTCAGCAAAAAGTATAAAGTGTAGCACGTGAACGACCTTGAGGTTTTTTCAAAGTCAAAAGAAAACATAACCATAAAGGCCAATAGAGACTGATCAGTAGGCAACCATTCAAGACGTAGAGCTAGAAAGTAGGCTATCTATGGCCTGATTTGCTGAATTAATTGAGGTTTTGTTTTAGTCAGTTATAGTGTTTGCATTTAGCCTACATGACGTGATTTGCTTAGTTACGTCGAGCGAATGGTGGCTGTGGGTTCCGATCTCGATCGGTATGTGACGACCTTGAAGAAGTAATCTTGCTATAGCCTTCCATAACTTTAGTATTTCGAATTAGTTAAATAAATTTAGACTGGTAGGTCTACCATTACAGCATCTTTCATCTCGATATAGAAAAACTAACAGAATTAGAAGACAAAGCTACCGGAGTCAGATTTAAGAGGTAAGGTTCATCTCTCTTTGGTAACACATGAAAAGAATTAATGAAAATAAAGTACGACACAACAATTACTACTCTAGACCCAATCAGACTGGTTTCTTAATTTACTGGCATCAATTATTGATAAAGTAAGGAAATTATACTTCTCAAGACGTCTATACAGTCCACTGTCCATCATGGCGCGAAAACAGGGAAGCAAACGTAGGCGTCTTAGTAGGCTACCAAATGACTTCTGTTATACAGAATAGAGGGCTTTGGTCCTGCGCTTTAAAGGTCAAAGATAGAAATTACTGCTCGAGACGTTTTTGGACGCTTGTCGTGTTTGGCGCCTAAACACTGAAGCAGCAGTAAGCAGTGATGCAAAGTGACGTACAGTGATGCAGGAATGAATGAATGGCATTCAAAAACACCTCATGTACATGATAGTACAATAATCTGAAGAGTTTTTGATACCGTAGTTTAAAAAGCTCCCGAGTATTGTTTCGTTTTTTGATGTAGCAACATTGACAATGATGAATTTGAACAAGAATAAAAACAACTGTCCAAAGGAAAAGAAAAAAGAAAAAAATGGTTACAAGATGGCCATGGTAAAGATCAAAGCCAAGTATTTCGTCTAATCGATAAAGCTTGTATTGAAAACATAAAAAAAAACAATTGAATTTAAAAGAATGCACGAACCTGGAATTCAAACTAGAATAAATTGTTAACTTTTGACACGTTCAGGAATTCTTATTGATCAATATTCTACTTATTATGACAGTTTTGTCTCGTTCTTGTTATTTTATTTAATTATTTTTAAAATATTGAAAATCGTCTGCCAGCAAATGTTTCTTATTGTGACAGAACTGTCGAGCTGTATTTAAAAATATCGAGAGTCGGTGATATAACTTGGAACTCAACTTGGCTTAAATAACAACAACTTTACGATCCCGAATTAATAAGAACGCAGATGAAAAACAGATGAAGCCCGAAAATGCTTTGAAGTTTTATTCAGTCGCTTAGAGTGTTGGTATTTGAATGGCGTCATAGGCTGGGTTACGCCGAACAAATAGTGGACGTGGGTTCTAATCTCGATCGGTGTGTGAAAGTTCGATAACCTTGAATAAGTCATCACCGCTCATAATTCCAGTCGACCCAGCTGTAAATTGGCCTAAAAGCCTGTGATATTGGCGATTTTACCAGTGTAGGTCTCCACCACGTACAAAAGTCATAAAATCCTATAGGTCGATATATTGAGGAAGCGGAACATTGCATGCTGTAGTGGGCAGAACACCTCCCACCCACCGTGAGACTAAGTTCTCCAACCCGACAATCTACTTTCTTTTTTCTGTTGGTTGGGGTTGTTGAGAATTACCAACAATAACTAATAGGCAAGTTTCAGTTGTTGAGTGGGGTTGTGATTTGGCATCAAAGACCGAACATAAAATCATCAAGTTTCGGACGAGTGACTCAAGGAAATGGAACTATAAAATTATATGTGTAATTGACCTGGATGTAAAATCGATGTATGTACCTCGCCATCAATCAACGTTAATACCAGTATCATGTACAGTGTCAGAATAGTCTGTTGTCGGTTAAAATAGAACGAGACTTGCCACTTTATTCTATTAAATCAACGATAAATCTGTGATAATCAGATCACTGACTTTCTCTACTGACCAATATCATTATCACACTGCAATTCACCCAGTTATAGATGAAATGAAATGCATGGAGTTTTACGCCCTTCTCATCTGCACCTATGGGCTAATGAATGGAGTTTTATGTCCTACTCTTCTGCACCTAATATGCTAATGAAGACTGTGAACTAGTAATGTAAATGAAATGAATGGAGTTTTACATCCTACTCTTCTGCACCTTATGGGCTAATGAAGACGCGAGAATACATATAAACATTTGATAAGGTACTAATTGATCTACCATTAACGCACACAAATTTATAGGTGATAACTAAATACACGTGCATACTTAACACTGACCTATAAAAACACTTTCACCGTCACAAATATTAGTAGCTCAGATGTAAATCATTCATCAATAATTGCAAAGCTCAACACGATGTTTCCAGTTACCACAATACACTCACGGTACCGTTATTTTTAAACCCTATCATACACTATTGGACACGCACGTGTAAACGATATATTATGTCCCTTTTGATAAATAAATAATTGAACAAACTGAAAGAAACAGTAGAATTATAAATACGATGTAAACACAATAGACACATGAGGTAAAATCGATAAAAGATCAACTCACGTGTAAATTATTAAATCATCATTAGAAACTAGGTCATGTATGTGTAATGTTCAGATCTATTTCTTCGGGATTTGTCGGGGTTACAGCTTAGAAATAATTGATCAATAATTGCAAAAGCTCAATACCATGTTTGACCACAATGTACCAATTATCAAAATACACACAGAGAACCTATATCTTGCAACACCATTTTACACTATTGTACACGCACGTACTAAATAAACTATTTGATAAGGGTACTAATTGATCTACCAATAACGCATACAAATAAATAGGTTATACACGTGCATTCTTAACATTGACCTATAGAAATACTTTCACCATCATCAATCATAGCTTATTTACTGAATCAACACATTGTCCTTTCAAACATAGTTTCATTTCAGTTTTGAAAAATAATCCTCACTAGCTTGGTGAATTGTTTACATTCCGACCTACAGGTAAATATAAAGGTCATTAAGTATAATGTATTACAAATTACTAATTAAACCAAGTAATTAACATACTAAGAGCAGGGTGACCTGCCCTTCCCAGTCACTTCACTTAAATATAGATAGATAGGCATAGTTTATAAGTAATAATATACTATAGATAAGTAAACAATCTAGACATTTCGTTTTGTGTGTCTGTTCTATGATTGTCTCCACAATCAACCAAAGATACTTGAGTGCAATCAGGGCAGACTAAAATGAAACATGATCAGTGCACTGTTGTTTAGGTGGAACAAATAGCAATTCAAACCCAAAAAGACTTGGACTACCCTTTAAAAAGTGAACTGGTCGTGTTTAAGTTTAAGATTGAATCCGACTTGAATGTGCAAACAATCTTCACTAGACTAGACCATCGATGCATGCATTTCCTTTCACTTCTGCTAACAATGTTACTGTGTTTACCTGCATGCTTGTTGAAGATGTTTTTTGGTTTGTTTTTTTTTTTTTTTTTGTTAGAAATAAATCGTGTCGTATTGAGACTAAAAAGTCAATAGGATTAGGAAGTCAGAAATCATTCTATAGAACAGAAAAAAACAATTCTTCAATCGTATAATAACTCTCTTCCTGCTTCTATCACGACTTGTAAATCTTTACATTCATCACGACTACAAACATAAATACTCGATTATACAAGACCGACCTGCACACTCTTCAAAATCAATTAACAATCAATCATCTGGATAATAGAGTCTGCTAGTCTTGTTTTACAAGACGGTATAAAAGAAAAGGAATTGTCAATGATAACAATTAAATCTGACTGAATGTAATCATTATTGGTTTCGTCATTGATCGACGAGAGAAAGGTGTAATCGGGTGCTATCCTGTTCGCCTCAGATAACGAGGCGGATTTCACCCCAGATCTTTTCTTCACCGACCACTTCAGTCAATATGGAAATAGATTTTTAAATACCGTTAAAACTCGCGTTAACTGTCGAGATTTGATGAGTCTGAAGGATTCAAACCAAATTAACTGGGATTTTCAGCTCTTAGCTTCAATAGGAATGAGATATAACGTTAAAATCATAGATAATTGAGTCAATGAGAAAACACCAGTTGGGGTTTCTGGTTGACAGAGCCAGATTGGTGATTGGTCGGTCACTAAAACCGACTTAAAATCAAGGTTTCGTTTATCATCCAATCAAATGAACCGGTATATCTACACTTTATACTGATTTCACTCATCACAGCTGATAACAATGATTCGAAAAAACAATTCTTGCGTTTTTTCGTCTTAAGCGGCGAAAAGACGATGTACGGTCCAGCATATGGTAAAGGATCATTGAAACAGTAGAAAATGGTGGAAGCGAATCCTGTCCACACCGTGTCCGGATCCGTACTTCGTCTATGTACTTCTAATATTCTCTACTGTATCGATAATACCGGACCCAAAAACAAACCGGAATCATACCTCGCCTATTCGCATTTTAATGTAGGAGGTCAATAGAAGCTATACGAGTAGCAATATCATATACGTTAGGCCAAACACCCCCCAAAAATATCACTTGCTGAATCACATATGATATTCAACTTATCACCAGATATATGAATATCCAAGTGGATGTATATTTGGAGAAATAATTGTATCTAAGACAAGGTAACCTGTTAAATAAAGAGGAAAATATCAACTTAACGTTGAAACTCGAAACTCAAACAACGAAATAGTTGAGAAAGTTAGCCTGACATCACATGTCGTACTAGAAATTGTAAAATATTGCACTAAATAATCCTTCTCCTTCACGAAATGACACGACATTTTGTTTGTTTTTCAAATTTAGTAGCCTTTAGTTATTTTACGACGCCATTTAATTATGATACGATTATGCTCTAACACGTTTTGTTAATGTTATGGATTAAATTTTAAAAATTGATTAAGTCAAATTTACCATATAAACTTATTTTACTGATAATACAGATGGATTTGATTCCAATATTTTGATATTGCCAATATCTTACTCTCAATAAGGCTACATTTGGATTCTTCGACTGCCAGTAATTAGATTAGGTTTTCCAACGACTTTTTACAGTTTGTCGCATCAACGAAATATCGCTGTCAAAATTTCTCAATGGTTACTTTCAGTAAAAAAAATGTCGTCTTCCACCATGTTGATCGGAGTTGCTAGTTGTCGTTAACATTCTTTGTTGAGCGTTTCTCCAATGACCATTGCCATGGATCGGATTAGCTGCTGAGCACAAACAACCTGGTCCAACCTCCAGGTGATTCAATAACATCTCAGAATGAAATCACGATGACTAACGTACAGATGAAATATCCCCGATGCAATCTCGAAAGTTCTGGCAAGATAAAAAAGGATAAGGGCATATTAAAGAGAGCTACCACGAGAAGGTCTAGTTTTTGAAAACAACGATTAACCTAGGCACAACATACTACAAGCAGTGTAGGCCTACACACTTACATTGATCCATCGACCAGTGAAATATAAAACATAAATTTACAATTTCGTCAAAGGGCTTTAAAATACCTTTCGTTCCATTTTAACGACTTGCGGCTGTATCGCATTGCTTTATCATGCGAATAACGGTATTTAAATGACTAACGGTAATTGGGGTTCAAGAACGTATATCTCCATTCTAGGTCGATACTTCAAGATTTCAATAATTGTAAACGTCGGTTAGAATAGAAATTATAGACCAGTGTTGTACAGAACAGAAAATTATAGATTCTTCTACCGACTTAGTCAATACTTTACCGGATAAACTCAAGGTAAAGTCATTCATTGTGATTTATAGCCCGAAGGTTTGTTTTCCAACTTTTCAAAAACACATCATTTTATCGGTAATTTCAAATTTTAAATCAACATAATCAGCATTGTGAACTCTCTGAAAGGGATTAATATTGATCATCCCCATTCCTTGTCGTCGACATTGTCTAAACTGAGCTGAGTGGACAATCTGAAACCATCATCATTGACAAACGTAAAACTGATAAGCCCATTTCAATAAATCAAACCTTGGTAACGTTTTACGAAAAGTCATTTTCTTCTTCAAAGAACTAGAAAATATACTGGACAACTAAAGTTAAGATGATTTTTGTGTTTCAGTCATCTGAAAACTTATACTGGACAAGTTAAGTCAAGATGATTTTTGTGTTTCAGTCATCTGAAAACTTATACTGGACAAGTGAAGTCAAGATGATTTTGTGTTTCAGTCATCTGAAAACTTATACTGGACAAGTGAAGTCAAGATGATTTTTGTGTTTCAGTCATCTGAAAACTTATACTGGACAAGTGAAGTCAAGATGATTTTTGTGTTTCAGTCATCTGAAAACTTATACTGGACAAGTGAAGTTAGATGATTTTGTGTTTCAGTCATCTGAAAACTTATACTAGACAAGTGAATCAGAGATTGTGTTCATCATCAAAACAATGGAAGTGAAGTAGATGATTTTGTGTTTCAGTCATCTAAATATTGACGTGTTAATATTTATTTCTATAAAATTGAATAGTTTTGTTCATCACAAAATTAACGAATGAAAAAGAGGGTTTCGTATAAAACTATATGATCAAGGAGATCCTTACAGTGTTTTGTGTTTAGTTTGAAAACTTAATGGGAAGTAAGTTAAGATGATTTTGTTTCATCATCTGAAAATTATACTGGACAAGTGAAGTCAAGATGAATTTGTGTTTCAGTCATCTGAAAACTTATACTGGACAATAAGTTAGGATGATTTTGTGTTTCAGTCATCTGAAAACTTATACTGGACAAGTGAAGTCAAGATGATTTTTGTGTTTCAGTCATCTGAAAACTTATACTGGACAAGTGAAGTTAAGATGATTTTTGTGTTTCAGTCATCTGAAAACTTATACTGGACAAGTGAAGTCAAGATGATTTTTGTGTTTCAGTCATCTGAAAACTTATACTGGACAAGTGAAGTCAAGATGATTTTTGTGTTTCAGTCATCTGAAAACTTATACTAGACAAGTGAAGTCAAGATGATTTTAGTGTTCCTGTCATCAGATTGGTCAATCACTTAAATTTAGTTTGTTCACCAATTTAAGTTAAGAATTCGAGAATAAGGCCACTGTTGTATAAAACTGCCAAGTGACCTCGAGGTAGATCCTTACAGTGTGTTTTGTTTGTTGTAATATAATAAAAGGGGAACGAGTACAACAAAAATATAATTTTACAACGCTATCTACCAATCTGTAGATTTCTTTACAAAATACAAACACAATGGAACGTCCCCGCTCAATAAAATACTTATTACTTATTTCTTTATTACGTTTTACTATTCTATAAATATTTTTATACAATAATAACATTCAAGGCGGGTTCTCCTAAGATCAATAATATATTTTGCGAGATCCTTCCAGGTTATTGCTTGAAGACCTTTTAAAGTGGAATGTGTCTGTATGGGGATACTGAAAAAGGGGACGGATTATAATTAGGTTCTAAAGCGCCTGTTCAATATGAATCTTGAATGAAATGAATGGAGTTTTACGTCCTACTCTTCTGCACCTAATGGGCTAATAAAGACGGCAATACGAATCTTGAAGAAGAAGATAAAGATGCTCAGCGTTTGTCGTATCACGTGATCTTGTACCAGCACGCCTTCAAAATTACGCAAATTTACGAAGTTATCTGAGAAAACAAACCAGAGTGTCCAAAGATCCTTCTCAAACAGCCCTTCACATCACCAACCAACACTTGTGTAACAATCGAAGTAAAATAGAATTTTGATAAAGTATGACAAAAGTAATAATGGTATTGTACGGTTTCAAAAAGGGAAGTCAATCCTCGTAAATTACTCGTATGTGCAAGATTGTGCATGGATGTTCCACGTTAATATCGTCTAACAAAAGTAACAATGGTAGTATACCACTTAAATAGCAGAGAAATATATATGTCACCAGATTATAATCAAACTATACAACTTTTATAGAATAGAAAAAATCCATTGAGTGTTAAAGCAATGACATTGAATATTCACAATGAAAATAAATCACGATAGCTCGCCTTATTACTTATATTATTAATTATTATTATTAATAATACAAATTGGATTTATTATAGTCAGAAACTTGATAGACATTTCAAATTTAGTTCTGAGAATAGCCATTGAATGTAAAATAAGTATCCATGATTTAATGCGATTTAGGAAATTTCGGCTTTCCGAAGACGTTTCAGTGGGCATTCATAAGACGTTCAAGGTCTCAGAGACGAATAATAACCTGCATTTCTCTCAACCCCGTTTAGAAGTAACATGTCTTCATAGTCCATAAGGTGTTGAAATGTAGGACGTAAAATTCCATTCATTAGGCTATCATGAGCAGAAAAGTAGGGTGTAAAACTCCATTCATTTCATTTACAACTTCGTTTAGCGTGGCTTCTGTTCAACAAAAAGGATGTGTGTTCTGAACAGAAAAGAATGGCTTAGCTGCTTGAGAGATAACAAATAATATGAGATTTGCGTTGAATCTCTGTTATGGAGCTCTGTAAAACTAGAACAGAAGATTTGACAATCAATTACTATTTATGTAAAGAATATGTAAATTGTTTTAGATTATTACCAACAAACACTCCTGACTATAACAACCTTCAAGAGACAGTCAATCATCGTCTGTCGTCGAGTAGACATAAACCTATTACATATAGACAGTAAAATCTTGTTTGATAGACGATAGGTGGGTTTGATAAATAAATGTTAGTCAATATACACGTTATGGCACGCCATGGCATGCTATTATACTGTAAGTGCTTTTTTTAATATACATTTTTCTCATGTAATATGTATTATAATAGTCTAATAGCATATTTTATCAACGCCATTCAAAAGTAAATAAATATTGAGTTTTATGTTACATATTTTACTTTGATTGTAAACGAGAACGAGAAACTTTTCAATAAGCTTTTCATTCCTTTATGCGTATCAGGAACAATGACATCTACACTATTCTGATTAGTGGTTCAACGAAACCATGAATAGATAATAACGTCGCCTTAAATAGATAATAACATCACTTTGAATAGATAATAACGTCACCTTAAATAGGTCATAAAGACACCATGAATAGATAACAAAGTCACCTTGAACAGATCATAACGTCATCTTGAACAGATCATAACGTCACCTTGAACAAATAATAACGTTACCTTGAACAGATCATAACGTCACCTTGAACAGATCATAACGACACCTTGAATAGACCATAACGACACCTTGAACGGGTCATAACGACACCTTGAACGGGTCATAACGACACCTCGAACAGATCATAACGTCACCTTGAACAGATCATAACGACACCTTGAACAGTTCATAACGACACCTTGAACGGGTCATACCGATAGCAAAACCCATTAAGATTGAATGCCAATTCATGTACAAGGGCCAAAAAAACTTCTTGACAAAGCCTTCAATTGATTTGTTATTGATAAGATTGTCAGGATTGTTTTATATAAGTATGCAAGTTATTACACGTTATAATATGTTTGCAGTCGTCTTTAACTTTTCAATAAATCACTACAAGCTCTTTCTTATCAAGCACTTCATGTTTAAGTGATATACACGGCTCAATATGTTCTTTACAGACGTTTGGGCTCAATTACAGCTATCGGTATAGTCATCTGAATATTTACCTTACCAGCTGATAGAGCTCAATTTCAGCTACTTGTATAGTCATCTAAAAAAAACCTTTAGAAGCTGATTTTCTGGAATTATAATAATATGGACTCAATCCAATTCTGGTTGGTGATTTAGAAGTATATGTAGATCAGATAGAAGACCGATATGACTGGGGTAACAGGTGGAGAATCCATTTACAGAAACAAAACACAATCTATAGTGACTAAATGTTCGATTACAGCAATTGCTGTAACATATGTTGCAACACTTGAAAACAAATGTTTTGTGACACAATGTGAATAATATATTATCACTTTTTACAGCTATACAAACATACTCATATCTCTTGTTTTACCAATTATATCTTAAACAATATAATCGTTGTTGTCACAGAATGGCCGAATATACCGGTGTTTTCCTTCAGAACGTTTCTATTATGTTGTGTTCAGGATTAATTAGTTTGCCTGCAAATGTTTCTTCTTTTGTGTAGTAATAATATTAAGTGTTTTATTTTAAGTGTAATGTTTGTAATGCCTTTATTAAAGTTTTAATGATTATGTAGGTTTTTCTTTATTTTAAGTGTGATGTTTGTAATGTTCTTTATTTTAAAGTGTGATGTTTGTAATGTTCTTTATTTAAAGTGTGATGTTTGTAATGTTCTTTATTTAAGTGTGATGTTTGTAATGTTCTTTATTTAAAGTGTGATGTTTGTAAAGTTCTTTATTTTAAGGGGTTTTTAATGCATGTTGGTAATGTTCCTAGTTCCAATGTGATGTTTGTGTTCCAAGTTTATCTGTTATGTTTTTGTATAAATCATATCTATATTTTCCGATATAAATCGTATCATATTGTGTTCACTGTTTAGGTCTGTGTAAGCAGTAAGCAGTTTAACTTGTCTTACCCTGTGAGACGGAGGAGGGGGGTCGATAGATGACCCACGTAATAAAGGTCCTCGACTCTTTTTATCCGGATGGCTGTCTGTCTTTTTCACCATCTTCGCGAAATGTACTCCTCGTGGTTAAATCACAGTTATTCCTTACAACATGTCACACGCTATCACTCTGAAACAGCAAGTTTGGGGATTTCAAGCTTCGGGATTTCAGGATCCGGTATATAGATATAATTACAACCGTCAGATGTATCCGACATGGAAAACATGATGCACATTAATAATCCATTGTCGTTGATCAAGGTTGTAAACTCGAGTGACAATTTTTTATAATTTTACATAATGGACGACAAAACAATCGTAATAATAATATATAGATAACGATGGTACTTCTATTAAGGCGGTGAATATCTCATTTGTACAGTAATATCGGTATATCGGCTGGAATTATAACTTTTGCTTTTTTCCAATTTTTAATTTATTTATTTTTTTAAGGGTCACCATTCGTCTTTCTACCTTACTATCTGGCGTTTACATGAATTATTTAAGTCAGGGGTGAGAAGGGGCCAAGGATTGACAAAGTTGGTTTGGGGGAGGCGAGAGGGCCAATATCACCACCTAAAGGATCCTTGCGACACTTTTTTTCATTTTTTCATTTTTAACAATTATATTAATCAATCTGTAGACGTTAAGATTTTTATTTCTACCTCATTATTAGATTCGACCTATCCATTAAGAAACTTTATAATATCAAATGAAAACGTGTACCGGTATGTAATTTATGGCCATTAAACGTCAATGATCAGCCATTAACATACCGTGTTTTAATACATTTATAACCGTCCTCGGTATGCAGTCTTTAATTAAACATAGTAAGTATCAATCAATGGAAGTAAATATTGGAAATTAAATGGAGTTTTACGTCCTATTCTTAAATAAATTAAAACAGTATTGTTGACAGTTTATAATCTTGTCATATTATAGATATAGCAATACTCGTTTCTAATGGGAGTAAATGGAGTTTTACGTCCTACTCTTCTGCACCTATTGGGCTTATGAAGTTCAATTAATTCAAACTTTCTTCTCCGTCACGAAAACAACTGTATGGAAAACTTTAAGGAAAATTATGTAATAGTAAGGATTTAAGGAGGCAACATAAAGAAGGAGAGAGGGGAGGGGTGGTAATGAAATCGGTCAAGGACACTGAAAGGGGGGATAGAATAAAAAGCTTAAGAACCTCCGAATTAAGGCCACGAGATTGAACTTGATTATACATGGTCCAGAATTGTGTTTGAACCATTAGTGTATAAAAACTTAATAAGTCAAGTTTTGAATGAAATTATCTTATAACGTCACTAATCCCGACCGTGTTATTTTGGGATTATCTCAATATTAAGACAAAGGATTATTATCTGTAAAAGATAGTTCTATTGTGTGACGCCGTCACGTCAAAATCAAAGTGACGTAAGGTGAAGTTAAACGTGACGCAATTTTAAGCGTGATGCAACGTGACGTTACGTAAGGATTTAAAGCGTTATGCAATGTGACGTAACGTTAAGTCACAGTTTAAATATATCACTAGTATAATATTTTGACATTCCATGGGATAATCGTATATCAGACAGAAAACATCACGATTTAATAATTAATTTGTCGTCTTCCGTCTTTAAGAAGATTAGACGTTGTCTTTTATTTCCAGTCTTTGTATTTGAGACTCGGTCAGGGACGGAAAATTATACCTAATGGAGTTTTACGTCATATGTTATATTTTCGTATATTACAATATGGAAATGATCTGAAATTAATTCAGAGTTTTACATCCTTACTTTGTTATCTCAATTGTTAATGGAATATAATTAATTGGAGTTTTACGTCGTACTTATCATATAGAATAAGACAATAATATATAAGTTTTAGATTCGATGCTGTTTAGTTTTGTTATCCAATTAGATAACAGTATTTCTTAAAATAAGGATTTTACTTCAGTTAATTTTAAGAGAATGCAGCCCCTGTTCAATAAGTACGTTATATACATTTACGTATAGTATATATTGGCACTTAATATCAGTTATTACCAATGATATCGGCATGGTGTATATCAGTATACAAATGATATCGGCATGGTGTATATCAGTATACAAATGATATCGGCATGGTGTATATCAGTATATCAATGATATCGGCATGGTGTATATCAGTATATCAATATCTATATTAAGTAAATGTAAGTATTTATTAATAGGTGTTTCTGGTACATGTATATTATCAGATTATACGGTCATAGTCTACCCATGTCAATCATTCAGATAAAATTATAGATTACCTAATCACTAGTTCTCTAAAATAACATATCTTCCAGTTTGGATTTCAAAGACACTTAGTTTTAGATACTATTAAGTTTTCTCGACGTTTTGACGTTATGAAATATTTAGTTAAAGTGGAATTGCAGGAACCACAGATGTCTGATAAAAAAGTGGAATGTTGCAAATCAAAGCTAGTATTGGTTCCGACACTCATAAAAACATCTATAATCCCCATTTTCTTAGATTTTGAGGACAAAGATGTAAAACAAGATCCAGTTTACAAAACAAAATACAAAACATTTTAACTTGTCTTTTTAAAAGTGAAGAATGTCACTCAAGAATGGCTGTAAAGTCGCCTTAAAATGCACATTCTTGATAATGTCAAAGTCGATCGATTTTTATTTCAGATTAATGAAAGAAAATGACATACTAATTATAGTTTAAGGTCATCTATTTTTATTCCCAAGGCTTGAAATTTAAAAACTGTATTTATTCCCGACGTTTTTTAAAATCTCTCAAGAGAAATGACCTCATCTGGAAGCGGCCGACTTTTTAATCCAGTGGGAGTTTTAATTAATACAACATATCTGGTGTGTGTGTGTTTATTTTATACTGAATTTAATTGGGTCTGAAGTTAACGTTGTTTGTGACCTTTAGTACTATTATATGAAATGAATGGAGTTTTACGTCCTACTCTTCTGCACCTTATGGGTGAATGAAGACAGTAGTAATACTAGAATTGCTTACAATTATGAACGTATTTCGAGAGCCTTAAAATATTATGTAGGCTAAATTTGCAATTACCTACATCTAGACAATATATTGAATATCATTTGACCTAGTTTTCAAAGTCATAAAATAATTAGGTCACACCTTCCGTAACGGTTAATGATGGCGAAAATATGAAAATTATCAATTTTTGCTGTATTTAAGTACACTTATCTCTATGAATTTTTTAAGTAAGCCAAATTAAAAAAATATCTACTCGTAGACAATATATTGAATATTATTTGACCTAATTTTCAAGGTCATAGATTAAGTGGGTCACACCTTCCGTACCCGTTAAAGTGACCTAATTTGAAAAAATCGAAATTTAAATAATTCGAAAGAAAATACGAAATTTGAAAATCGGTCTCCAAGAAAAGGTAGATAATGATCCATTGTATCTATGTGCTAAATTTCATCAAAATCGGTCTATCAGTAGTGTCTGAATTTCGGATTTAAGAATTGTACAAAAATTCAAAATGGCGGCCGATATGGCAGCTTGACCTAATTATTTAGGTCAAATCAATTACTATTGACAAGTTATTTATAAAACAGCTTTCACTTTTCACCTAGCAGTTATAGACCGGAAGTTACGTAATTACGTCATTTGAGGCTAAACCGGAAGTGGAATTTTTTTTTCACATTTTTTCAAAAATTATAAACATATCGCCTATCAACTGGTAAAGTTTCAAAATTTTACCATTTATATTAAAGGAGAAATCACGGTCTGAAATTTTTGCCGATGACCCTTGAATATTGAATTGCAAATCGTGGGTAAAATTTTTAACCTAATTGCATAAAACCTATAATTGTTAGTTGACAAATACATTGAAGTTTTCAAATCTGAAAATCCGGTCAAAATCGAACTGAAAATAAACTTGCTAAAGCAAAAAAACCTGAACTTCCGGTTCTCACTTCCTGTCAGAGATAGAACTTCCGGTTTTGTTTTATTTGATAATAGAAATCATTCTAAGATCAACTGTAGATTTAGAATTTCTGCACCTTTTACCAGTTTGTCTGCAAACTCATCCAAGAATTACAAAAAAAAAAAAAAAAAAAAAAAAATAAAATAATCCGAACGATTACAATACGTTTTCGACAAAGTCGAAATACGTAGTAATATATTATAAATCAGTAATACTTATTATATTGTTCTTGGGTTTAATATTAATTAGCCGTAGTGGCTCAATGAATTACAGACTTGCTCACTAACCTGAGGGTCCAGGGTTCAATCCCACTAAAGGACGAGATGATTTTTCAACCCGGTTTCCCCTTGTCAATAATACAGGTTGAAGGGGATGATGTGCAAAAGTTAAAGGCGAGAGCTTTTCCGGATAATTATGGGTGCTTGTGAATTCCTACCCTTGTCACATTGTTCTGTGACGCCTGCTTAGGCCGCATGCATTAGGCTTATAATGGTTTAATTTCACGTTTTTACACTTACTATTGGATAAAGACATTGAATCAAAGCTGCAATGTGAATAACGCATAACAATCGTTATAAAAAGAATATTTAGCTCATGTGTAATAATAATAATTCAGCATACGAAATAATCGTGTCGAACAACCAATGGTCGAAAGGATTATATCGGACTAAAATTCTGTTAATGAACTTTGACCCAGTCTAGAAGTTCAGTCAAGATGTTGTAATATTGCACTGCAGTAAATTATTAGTTTTATTAAGAGACAACCAGCTGGTGTTCTTCTCAAACAATTGTCACATTTCTCAGGAATCGATAGCATACAAAACACTGGAAATATCGTAGTAGAGCTGTAAGTCGATTGATTTAACATCTGACCTATATTTAGTCCATGCACGCGCATCTAAAGTTATAGGACAATGATTAATTTTTAATCCCGATTTTTTTTTTTTATGTTAGAAATAAGTACAAAAATAAGTTTTATAGCTTTCTAATTCTGAGGCCGTATTCTTGAATCCTTCAGATGATTTTATTGTTCTAGTCATCTGATTGGTCAATCACAAAAATATATTTCAAAGTTAGACTTATTATCCAATTAGATTACTGTATTCTTAAATGTGGATTTTATTTAAGTTGAGTTTTGGAGAATGAGGATCTTGATTTAGATTCAAGCCCAATCTAGAAACAATAAGCATTTGGTATACAATCAACAATATGAGTATTTACATGACCTATATTTTAATCTACACGTGCATGTGAGAAGGAAATATAATGACCTATATTTTAATCTACACGTGCATGTGAGAAGGAAATATAACGACCTACTTTTTGAAGTGTACATTACAACATGAGGGTTGTTTAAGATTTAAACCTAGGCAAGGTCAAGTGTCAAGTTCCGGGTATCTGAGGAGTATTTATCGTATAAGAGGTTTAATATTATTATGTAACATTGTTATCCCCTTAAGGCGACTTAACAAATTACACTAGAGATCGTAGTGATCCATGAATAGAGATAATATGATCCACAGTTAATCGTGGGGGATGGGTCCTAAAAAGGTGGAGGGGGGGGGTCTGGGTTGGTCATGGATGAAGCTGTAACAAATATCAAAGAGACTAGGCTTTGTCCAGCCCTGAGTTAAAAAGAGAACCGGACTTGAAAAGTTGACCATTTCGTTTTACAGCTAAATAAATAATTCAAGTAGTATAAAGGAATTTCTAAATGCCAAATGTACATCACTGCTACAGAATTTACGTAAGAATTCTAACATTACTTCTATAGGAATTAATAGACAGTTAACTACGTCTCGTCCAGTTGGTGAATGCTGTCGCCCTAACTAGGTAATCAAGATAAAACAGTTCAGGATCAACTTCTGTTTACAGTCAGTGAAGTAGAACGATGTTTATTACGGTATTCACTGTGTAATGATATTGTGGGTGTGGGATAAATATCGATGGGTTTAAATCTTATTTTTAAAAAGCTATTTATATTTCAATCATCTGGTTTCGTTCCCAACAAAGTTACTCCCTAACCTCTTTAATACTGAGCAAAGGGTGGTTGATTTTCCTTATATCTAAATATCTATATCCACCCATCTCTAATACCCCACCCCAACTCTCTTCTACCACTCCTTCATGTTATTTTCAGTTAACATTGAGTGGGTACCTGACATCCAAAGTAACTGAACCCCCATGGTGAGTTTCGTTAGACTCCATATCATTCTCTATGCCCCTATATTGGCTTCTTATCTGGGATTGTCATCATTTACATCATCATTATCATCTTTTATGGAATTAACTAATATCTATTTATAATTCAAATAAAGAAGACCTTTTATGGATTTTACATATTTGGACTCACGTAATTATCTAATTAAGGGCTATTATTTCCGATGACGTAATACTCCATTTAATTCCCTGTATAACATTATGTCATTAGTGCAAATAATTAAAATATGATAATTTCACTTTAATTAAAATTTATTTACATCACCAGGCAACAGAACCAGTACCCTTACTTCATTTTCTACGAAATTTCAAAATACGATTTTTATGCCCTTTTTTGACACTGTTGTTTTAGTTTTCATTGATTTTTATTTTATCTCCGGTGGGGTAGGGAAAAGTAGATGAGGGGAGAGGGTAGGTTTAGGTACTATGAAAGACATTAATTTATTACATGTAATTAGTTGTCGTTAGTCGTACATTAATTAATTTCCCTGAGCCATTAGGATATTAATACCGAGACACCGTAATGACAGTTACAGGTCAGTATTTTAAAATTCAAAAACGTGACACGTGACATGGATTAGGGATTTGTCGTACTATTGACATGACAACCTGGTGTCCTGAGGGGTGGGGTTGAGATACGCCCCAGGTGTTCAGATAAAGGGTAAAGGGGTTATATCAAGGTGTATCAAGTGACGTTATATAGGGTAGCCTAAAAAAAGTGGGATATTTCAAAGGGCACTGACTATTTTGAGATGTAGCCTTATCTATTTATTGTATAGGGGCCATGCACTGAGTTTTCCATGTAACGTAGGTTTGGGTATAAGGGTATTTAATTTATGACCCAAATGAATGGTAGCCGACGCAATAGTCCCTGTCACTGAGCAATGGCAATTCATTTTATACCTGTGTGCAGAAATGCAGAACTGAATTGAAAGCACTTATGAGCCCATGTACCTGACCTGATTTTCACAAACAAACTTCGGGCATGTATTGAATGAAAAAATACAATCCTGACCTAGGTCAGTGTGTGGTCAGTTTAATAAACACAGATTAGAGCAATTAACACCGAGACAATAGCTACTTGTGTTGAAAGTCAGTAAACAAAAGCTATCAATTTAAGGTTAAAAAGTTTTAGGCTTCTGAATTAATATTTTGAGAAAGTTTTATATATGGTTTAAGGCTAGTTTTCAATCAAATATACCTGACGGCGCCCTGTTCTATCTACACGGTATTCAAGTTTCCTAGTCCCATATCTTTATAGTTGTCGTTTGAAAGACTGAATGTTGACTGTAGATTGCAATGTTTACCTACTGTCGGCCATGTTATTATTATCAAGGTATAGAGATATAGAAAGACGAATGGTGACCAGGTAAATAGTATGGGTTTGTATCAAACAGGTACCCATTCATATACCATAGTTTATATCTATTATTGCCCTGGTATATCATTATTATATCTATTAATACCAACATTACTGTGAGATATGAGATCAATATACTGTGTATTATAACGGTATAGCCTGTATGTCTACCTGTAATAACCTGTACAGGTGAGATATTCTACAACTAATACATCTAATATCATCAAATACATCAACATACCTGAACAATTTAATAACTTCCCGTTTTTACACTCCGTGTATACTCCGTTACTATTTATAATCCAGCGTATTTACTAGAAACAAGTACACCTTTCATAAACTCTACACTCACATCAATAAACTGTGTCACATAACGCACTACTTTACCAACCGCATCACACACAGTGGAGTCATAATGTGTAGGTATTTTGAACTGAAGCAATTTGACCTTTGACCGCTCCAGTTGACTGATTATAGACCAGTAGAAGAACAATATTCTCCTCGTATTACAACAGGATCCAATTAACACTGAAACTGAAGCTCCTGTTTGTTTTTATTGATAGTTTATGAGTATAACGAATAAAGAAATAGTGCAGAGTGTTAATATAACGGCTTATCAATAATCAACATAGTAATATAACGGGAATAGTACTAGTAGTGGTGCTTTCTACACCTTGTTATGGAACGAGAGAAGACGAGTGTTAAGGAATGCAGTTTCTTGTCCATTCAGTACGACTGTATCTTTAAGACCCTACAGAAAACTACTGGCAGTGGTGCTTTCAACACCTTGTTATGGAACGAGATATGTTTATGAATGCAGTTTCTTGTCGATTATTATTCAGTACGACTGCGTCTAGAGGAACCAACAGAAACCCTTACTAGAAGTGGGGCTTTCAACACCTTGTTATGTTAACGAGAGTCGACGAATGTTTATGAATGCAGTTTCTTGTCCATTCAGTGCGACTGTGTCTATAAAACCCTAAAGAATACTTAAGGCTGGTGGTACTTCCAACACCTTGTTATGTTAACGAGAGACGAAAAATGTTTGGTCTTCGCTGGCAGACTATGAAGTTCATTCATGTATAAAAACTACGACTGTTAAACAACTTGGTAGAGCTCAAGTATTCGTTATATCCTTTTACAACTCCTGTAGCGTACGACGCCGTCTCCAACTGTCATTCAAATATAGAACTAGGTCTGTAAGAACCAATATATAAATAATCCTTCAATGACATATAAGAAGTATCCATCTTATATAAATATTAATTAAAGGATAACAGCATTAGAAATAAACTCTTACATACGATAATCGTGATAGCTTTTAAAACGTTTAATACATTTAGAACTAGAAGACATATAAAAATTTATATTCATTTGTAGATATATTGTCTCTGTTAATTCATATACAATACTAAGCTAGTTGAAACAAACGTATACATGCAAAAACACATAATTTGCAACTCTAAGTAACAGAACTCACTAATTTTGAAATAGAACACGAATTGTTTAGTAAGTGTTCTGTTTTTTTTTTTCAGTATATAGCTCAAACATTCTTAATACATCAACTAAATATAACTCGCCATTCCTTCACAGCTCGTTTTATATTTGTTAAAAATCAGTTACAGAATAAAACATGTAACATGAAATGAAATGTAGTAAATAATCACTTAGGACTTTCAACACCATGCTGAAGCGATCACCATTTGCGTGTAGTTACGAATAAGAATAGCAGTTATTAGTTTCGAGCGTAACCCTCATGCAACTGTGTTGAGAGTTGCGTTCGGTACTTATTACACCTTTCATTATCCACAATGCTGGTTGCTGTAATCGCTATAGAGTTACATGGTAGTCACTATGACTTAAAGGCGCCTGATTTTAAGGAATTGACGAATGATGTTGAAGATTCGCGAGTACCTGAATAACTGTATTTCCAGATTGAGTTGTAATAAATATTATAATGATAACTCGACGCTAGACATGTATTGTATATAAATAATTGAAGTATTCCATGGACTATATTGTCAATGGATTTAATTATACTACAATAACTGCTAACACCGTACCGTCCTGAAAACCATGGACTTTTTATCCAGCGGGGACTTGAACCCACGATACCCACGATATCCTATGCAATGTACAACCGGGTAAATTTGGAGAGGAGGGCGATATTGGACTACTCTTCCCAGATTTGGAAGAGGCGAGAGATCTTTTAAATGCTAGAGCAGTTAGATTACAGGCCATGTATCTGTATGTTTAACAGATCACTGATATTCTCCCTACAACCAATTGGACCATAGCTTCATAATACACATATCAAAATTAACTTCACTTACTTTCAAATATCTTGCTTCACTATTTAAATAATAAAGGGCTGTAATTTAAAGGGGATTATAGGGTCAAGGTTATCCGTGTTTTGGTCTGAAAAAAAAACATGATCACATCCGGTAGAACATAATAGACTATAGTTAAAGGGATTGTGAAAAAAAATGGAAATGAATAGTATTATACATTCTACTCTTCTACACCTTATGGGCTTATGAAGACGGACAATGTCATTCAGGGTGTCATGAGGGAGAATTTGCCAGGACAACGGCTTTGACCTACTTTTTTTGCGATTTCCAACTGACGAGGAATCTTAATGTGCACAGCCTGTAGCACACTGGACCTCGGTCTATTGTCCCATTTAAAACGAGTAGACACTTTTCATGTCAGTCCCTTAAAAGGAATAAAAAAGACGTCTACTAAACTAGACAGTGTATGTGAATCAGGAACACTAATAGCATTAATCAGACATCTGTGGTTCCTGAAATTCCACTCAAAGTAAACGTTTTATAACGTCACTATCCCAAAAGCTGGTGTACAATCAAAATACTTTTGTGATCCATCTACGAAACCTTGCTGCTACTGGGCGAACAAGAGGAGGAAAGAGAGTCCACAAATCTAGGCTTATCATCGACATTTGGTATACTAAGTACTACAGACACATCAAGTCTACAGAGAAAAGAAACACAATGGCTGTATACTCAATAACCCGATATGAATATTAGCCAGTGAATAAATAAATATTGAACAGTTTTATAAAATGTCAGGACAGTTATAACTCCGTAGGTAATAGAGCTATAATATAGTTACAGGAACAATTACATACAAAATAAAACATAGACCAATCTTGAACATTGTTTTTAAATCTAGATTAAATCTAGATACCTATAGTATGTAGCTAGATAAACCTTCCATAGCAAACTAGAGAAACAATCTAGATAAACCTATAGCAAACAACTATAGATAGACCTATAGCAAGCAACTAAATCAACCTATAGCAAGTTAGAGTAACAATCTAAATAAACCTACAACAAGCAACTAGATAGACCTATAGCAAGCAACTAGATAGACCTATAGCAAGCTAGATAACTACCGACCTATACCTAGATAACCTAATCCGATAACTACGTAGATAACAATCTAGATAAACCATAGAAGCAACTAGATAAACCTATAGCAACAGCTAGAAACCTTCGAGCAACTGAGAACAATCTATCCCACAACAAGCAACTAGAACTTACAACACTAGATAACCTTAGCAAACTTGAGTAACATCTAGATAAACCACACAACAACATAGATAACCTATAGCAAGCAATAAAACCTCGTAGCAAACTAATAACAATCTAGTAAACTATAGAAACATTGATGTAAGCAAGACTGTAATTAGAATTATAACATCTAGATAACCCAACCCTATAAATTAGGTAACATGATAACTCTGTAGAAAACTCTATATCAAGCATATTAGTAAAATTGCTGAAGATTTCTCAATAATGACATATAGTTATAAAAAAACCATCCAAAAGACTTAGCAAAGGGTGTCATTAAAATGACCATAAGTTAGGTGTAAGTAAACATTAAAGAGGATATGAATTTTAAGTGTCCAATAGATTTTATAGCCTTACTATATAAGTTTATTCTAGTTATATAAAACACATGACAAAGATACATATAAAAGATTGATTTTACCAAGGTTAGTAGCATTAGTCTACATATATATCTTCTATTTTCATCTGTCATGAAGCGCTTGTTATCGGCACATCCTGTAGCACACGGGGGATCAGTTTTATTGTCCTACCAAAATGACTAGGCACCTTGTATATCAGCTCCCCAGACCTTTCTGACAGGGGAAATACCACATCCTATAGCACCTTAGTCAACTTCTTGTCCCAAATGCACTACCGGACATAGTTTTGCTATTTTAATCATGTTACCACCCCTACCACAAGCCTAGAATCACTGAAAAGAGGAACCCGGACTGGATTAAAAGTTCGTTATTAACAGTGTATGACAATCTAAGATAGATGAAAATAAAGTTATTAGTGATGCTTGGTATAGATAGATAGAGATAACCAGTATTTACTTTGCGGTTCTAAAATCAACAAAGAGAAAATAGTCATTATTCTTGTACTATTCACGCCTCGACAATTAACTACATTCTAGTAATACAGTGCATCACCAAACACAAACAAACCAAAGTTTAGGTATTTTAAGGATAACAGCTTACTGTCTTGCAGATCCAGTCTATCAGCTGGATGTCAATCAACTCTCTAATTATAACTGTCTACTAGGGCATAAAGATAACAATTTGAATATCAAGGGTCCCACCATCAGTTGGTACTGAAACCCAAAATTATTTGACAATAAAATCGTAAAAAAAAGCAATGAATTATGTCTACCAGCTGGACCATGGTCAAACCTCTTGGTATCGATTTCACAAGGATAACAACTTAGGTTCAGAGTTAAGGATCCCTTCTTTCAAGCTGGTTCTTGGTCAAACTCTTGGTATTGATTTCACAAGGATAACAACTTAGGTTCAGAGGTAAGGATCCCTTCTACCAGCTGGTCCTTGGTCAAACCTCTTGGTATTGATTTTACAAGGATAACAACTTAGGTTCAGAGTTTAGGATCCCTTCTACCAGCTGGTCCTTGGTCAAACCTCTTGGTATTGATTTCACAAGGATAACAACTTAGGCTCAGAGTTAAGGATCCCTTCTACCAGCTGGTCCATGGTCAAACATCTTGGTATTGATTTAACAAGGATAACAACTAAGGCTCAGAGTTAAGGATCCCTTCTACCATCTGGACCATGGCCAAATCTCTTTGTATTCATTTTATAAGGAAAACAACTTAGGTCCTCAAGGATTCTGTCTACCAGCTAGTCGTTGATCAAACATCTTAGCATTGGCTTTAGATGCTTGGATAGATGCTTTTTCGGTTTCAGCTCCTCCGACCTGCATCACTGAGAAATGGCTAATTTTCAATAATTGAGTATAAAACGTAATGAATATAAGTAAGTATATAATATAACTGTCAGTTATATTTAGGTGAAATAATTATTTCGCCAACCGTAATTATAAACTGTTTTATAAGTTATTACAATAATATTTAATGACATTTATATAATCAGCCTATAAACATCCCGTGTCAAAGGTCACATGAATATATCAACACATAGGAAATTTAATATACTAGATCATACAAATATTCTCGTGTCAGCAATTCTAGATCTAACAGAGGTCATCCACATGGTGTACCAGTCTGATTACCACGAAGGTCTGATTGGTAGGTTTTCCTTTTATATTTGTTCCCAAGGTTACTATACATGTCAACCAGTCGTCAAATTCATTCCAACTTCACTAAAAAAAAATCTCTCGACAGTTGGAAATCGCAAAAAGAGTCGGCTAATGCCCCCGTCCTTGCAAAAATGCCCTCATTGCACACTGCATGGTCTTGCCCGTGTTCATTAGCTCATAAGGTGCAGAAGAGTAGGATGTATAAGATGAAGTTTGTAATAGATTGACATTGTGAAGATGTATAAGATAAAGTTTGTAATGCCTTGACATTATGAAGATGTATAAGATGAAATTTTAATGCCTTGACATTGTGAAGATGTATAAGATGAAGTTTGTATTAGCTTGACATTGTGAAGATGTATAAGATGAAGTTTGTATTAGCTTGACATTGTGAAGATGTATAAGATGAAGTTTGTAATAGCTTGACATTGGGAAGATGTATAAGTATGAAGTTTGTAATAGCTTGACATTGGGAAGATGTATAAGATGAAGTTTGTAATAGCTTGACATTGTGAAGATGTATAAGATGATGTTTGTATTAGCTGACATTGTGAAGATGTATAAGATGAAGTTTGTAATAGCTTGACATTGTGAAGATGTATAAGATGAAGTTTGTAATAGCTTGACATTGTGAAGATGTATAAGATGAAGTTTGTATTAGCTGACATTGTGAAGATGTATAAGATGAAGTTTGTAATAGCTGACATTGTGAAGATGTATAAGATGAAGTTTGTATAGCTTGACATTGGAAGATGTATAAGATGAAGTTTGTAATAGCTTGACATTGGGAAGATGTATAAGATGAAGTTTGTAATAGCTTGACATTGTGAAGATGTATAAGATGAAGTTTGTATTAGCTGACATTGTGAAGATGTATAAGATGAAGTTTGTAATAGCTTGACATTGTGAAGATGTATAAGATGAAGTTTGTAATAGCTTGACATTGGGAAGATGTATAAGATGAAGTTTGTAATAGCTTGACATTGTGAAGATGTATAAGATGAAGTTTGTATTAGCTGACATTGTAATGATGTACAAGATGTAGTTTGTATTAGCTGACATTGTGAAGATGTATAAGATGAAGTTTGTAATAGCTTGACATTGTGAAGATGTATAAGATGAAGTTTGTAATAGCTTGACATTGTGAAGATGTACGATGAAGTTTGTAATAGCTGACATTGGAAGATGTATAAGATGAGTTTGTATAGCTGACATTTGAGATGTATAATATGAAGTTTGTAATAGCTAGACATTGGAAGATTATAATATGAGTTTGTATTAGCTGAAATTGTGAAGATGTATAAGATGAAGTTTGTAATAGTTGAAATTGTGAAGATGATAAGATGAAGTTTGTATAGCTAGACATGTAATAGATGTTATAGATGAAGTTTGTATTAGTGAATTGTGAAGATGTATAATAATTGGACACTGCAGTCCCTACGAAACTATTATTGACATGTGAACTATAATGAACTTGCATACGAAATTTACAGTGTTAAGTGACTACTATCCTATAGTTATTGTACATTATAAACTGACCTTAATTATTTACACTGCAAGGTACTCTATCAACTTGTCACTCACCGAGTATTATTATATAAAAATATACACGCGATTTACTCTTTCATTCTCTCTGCTCTGTCATCACAACATTGTTTTTGTTTTTTTAAATCTTATTTTGATGAAATATCAAATAATACAGGATTAGATTTAATTCTATCACAACACTGTAATAGATACGTGTATAGAGGATTATTATGTGGATTGTACTCATATCAACTTCGGGACAAGAAGGCTGCCAGTCCAACTCACGGAAACCAACGAACATTGGCGAAGATGGAACCAACGTAATTAAACTAGGCCAAACCCAAATAAAATTACTAGTCTCTACTTGTGACCCAAGCCAGTGCTTATATACGAGAGTATCTTTTATAACAACTAATACTTGTGACCTAGGCAGTGCTTCTATAGGACAATATCTCTTATAACACCCGATACTTGTGACCTAGACCAGTTCTTCTATAGGAGAGTTTCTCTTATAACACCTACTACTTGTGACCTCGGCCAGTGCTTCTATAAGAGAGTTTCTCTTATAACACCTAATACTTGTGACCTAGGCCAATGCTTCTATAGGATAATATCTCGTATAACACCCAATACTTGTGACCTAGGCCAGTTCTGCTATAGGAGAGTTTCTCTTATAACACCTAATACTTGTGACCTAGGCCAGTGCTTCTATAAGAGAGTATCTCTTATAACACCTAATACTTGTAACCTGGACCAGTGCTTCTATAGGAGAATATCTCTTATAACACCTTATACTTGTGACCTCGGTCAGGTCTTCTATAGGAGAATATATCTTACAATACCTAATACTTGTGACTTAGGCCAGTGCTTCTAGAGGACAATATCTCTTATAACACCTAATTCTTGTAACCTAGGCCAGTTCTTCTATAGGAGAGTATCTCTTATAACATCTAATACTTGTGACCTAGGCCAGTGTTTCTATAGGAGAATATCTCTTATAAACCTTAATACAACAAATCAATACAACTTCCAGAATAAAAGCAATCCAAACTTCCGGTTGAGTAACGAGGATTTTACCACCCGCACTAATTATTTCAGAATGTCTTAATTAATAAATATAATCAATAATCAACAAAGTTAGCGTGTATAACTCCGATATCCACAGCAGTGTGCCGTAAAAACTCTTCTCCAATTATGTAATTGTGTAATTAACAGTATTTACGGAAAATGAACCTGCTCTTTGATGTTAGCCGGTATTGACAATAACATCCTCGTGGGCACGTGATACAGAATATTCCAATCTGACTAATTCAAGCTATATAAATATTATGATATATGATGTCTATCAAATAACACATGAGGTAGATTCCGATACATACATACTTGATAGACGCACGTTAAAATGGTTTATGGTTAATTCTTATAAAAGAGGAAGAACGATCGAAAAAGCGTTTGCGTCTCTGACACTCAGACGTTTGTCTTCGACGAGCATTGAGACTGGATGATAAAGACTAATAACGATTATGAATATGAGCGTCTGGACTACTCAGGACTATAATTAAAATATGGACTCGCTCAAACAAGCAGTAAAATTGAAAATCATTTAATTCCAAATTCGGATCGAAGTATAGAAATCACATTGAGAAAAATTTCAGTCAAACGACCACGTGGTAAACCCACGCTGTATTAGCTTCCGGTATAAATTGAAACCGAGGCTATAATAAAACTCAAGTTTCCAGATTGTTATGACGTCATGTGATCGAGTCTATAATCAAAGTTGACTCAAGATGGCCAACTTTCCACTTTACGAGAAACTAAAAGATTGGAAATAGAATTGGTATTTGCCGAGGGGAGAAACACAACCTAACAATCAATCTTTCAGTTAGTTTTCAATCAGCTAACATCACTTGTCACAACTTATCAACTTCTTTTAGCAATCTTATCTTTATTTACATGGTAATTCACATTTTCATATGGCAACGTCTTCCTTTATTCTGATTTTTATATTCTGGTACGTTGCTTTATTGGAACTTTTGTAAACCTTGGGCCCAGGGGCATTCAAAAAGGTTAAACGAGCTCTATTCTTAACAACACAAACGTTGTATACTGATGATGCTGATGTTAATTGTTGAAACGTTGTGCACAATAAAACCTAGGAGTAGTATACTATATAATCTGATGGAGATAATGTAAATTTTTGAAACATTGTGTACAATAAAACTAAGGAGTAGTATACAATATAACTGATGATTGCAATGTAAATTGTTGAAACGTTGTGTACAATAAAACTAAGAAGTTGTAAACCATATAAACTGATGATGATAATGTAAATTGTTGAAACGCTATGTACAATAAAACTCAGGAGTAGTATACCATATAAACTGATGATGATAATGTAAATTGTTGAAACGTTATGTACAAGAAAACTTAGGAGTTATATAATGGGATCCCTACTCCCAATTGTACCTTAAGGATCAGTAAAGTTAAGTAAAGTTCACTAATTATAGAAGGTTGGGTGTTTCGAGGGAACAAGGCCGGGGGTAAAGGCAGAGTTCACTAAGGGGGTTATTAAGTATATGACAGTTCGTAGAACATCTTTGGATCAAAAAAAAAAAAAAAATCGCAAAGATTTGAGTTGAGACGACTAAGTTTTATTCTCTTCGTGACTTAAACACATACTTATAACAAATTATGAAAAAACATCACAGAAATCGCGAATCAAAACTTAGTATTTACAGTTGAAATAAACCAGAGATGGAAAACTAACTTGTTTATTTCACTGACTTGCTATTTTCTATCTGTTATAGCTTCTGCATAATATTCTTTTTAACGCGATTATCATGTCGTCTTTCACACATGGTTTCCATCAACGTTACTTAATCAATACAACTCAGATAATCAAGGCTACAGTCGAGTAGACTCCGTCATTACGGTCAATTAACGCTGGCCTTTTCTCACAGTCATCGATAAAAGATGTCAGGTGTCTTGGCTAATCTAGTCTACGATCTCCTAACGTCTTCCATTCCAGCTTGTAACCAATCGACATTCAATTGTTGACGACTGGAAGAAATAATACAACAAGTCAAATGTCTTGATTGATTCCGTCTACGATTTCTTTACCGGTACTCAATCAGCATAATATAGCCTTGTTTATCAAGACGTAATTTGACGACTTTGCAAATAGGAGTTTTGTATGAAACCATCGGTCTGGATTAAATGGTCTTCGATCTCTTGGCGCCTCTTTGTCAAGTAGACTTGTTCAGTCAGACTCTTATTGACGACATCGCACTATAATTACCTGGTCTCTCGGTGCCCAATTAGCATATAGACTCTTCATCCAGACCCTTGATTTGACTTTTAGTAGAAAGTAGAGTAAAACGAACACACGCCTTGCAATATTTTTTTCGGTTTTAATAATGTGCAAAACGTATAACGGCGACCTTCACGTCTGGAAAGATTCTAGTCTTCAATCGCCATCAATGATAGACTAGATAAACAAAGAAATCAGACACAAGTTGACGCCTGGACAATAAAATCTTTCCAGTTCATTTGACTTATTTCGTTAACTATAAAAAAAAGATGGTTGTTGGATGGTACCGTACTGTTTGCAATGATCAATAATATTGTTCTATTCATCATATACATCATTTGCTGTAATGCTAAAACCAAAAACTTGCACCAATCCAACTGCTACAAATACCATCAACTACCGCTGAAGGGAACCTTAACTTGTCATCTACCAACAACTACCTAGTCTGTGATATCAGTTAGCTGGAAGCGAACGTTAACTTGTCATCTACCAACAACTACCTAGTCTGTGATATCAGTTAACTTGTCATCTACCAACAACTACCTAGTCTGTGATATTAGTTAACTTGTCATCTACCAACAACTACCTAGTCTGTGATATCAGTTAGCTGGAAGCGAACGTTAACTTTTCATCTACCAACAACTACCTAGTCTGTGATATCAGTTAGCTGGAAGCGAACGTTAACTTTTCATCTACCAACAACTACCTAGTCTGTGATATCAGTTAGCTGGAAGCGAACGTTAACTTGCCATCTCCCAACAACTACCAAGTCTGTGATATCAGTTAGCTGGAAGCGAACGTTAAATCGTAATCTACCAACAATTACCTAGTCTATGATATCAGTTAGCTGGAAGCGAACGTTAAATCGTAATCTACCAACAACTACCTAGTCTATGATATCAGTTAGCTGGAAGCGAACGTTAAATCGTAATCTACCAACAACTACCTAGTCTATGATATCAGTTAGCTGGAAGCGAACGTTAAATCGTAATCTACCAACAATTACCTAGTCTATGATATCAGTTAGCTGGAAGCGAACGTTAAAATCGTAATCTACAACAATTACCTAGTCGATGATATCAGTTAGCTGGAAGCGAACGTTAAATCGTAATCTACAACAATTACCTAGTCTTTGATATCAGTTAGCTGGAAGCGAACGTTAAATCGTAATCTACAACAATTACCTAGTCTATGATATCAGTTAGCTGGAAGCGAACGTTAAATCGTAATCTACCAACAATTACCTAGTCTGTGATATCAGTTAGCTGGAAGCGAACGTTAAATCGTAATCTACCAACAATTACCTAGTCTGTGATATCAGTTAGCTGGAAGCGAACGTTAAATCGTAATCTACCAACAATTACCTAGTCTGTGATATCAGTTAGCTGGAAGCGAACGTTAAATCGTAATCTACCAACAACTACCTAGTCTATGATATCAGCATCAATTGTCCTCTCTCAAAACCTTCTTCAGTTAGCAGAGATTGATTGATTTACCAAAAAAGAACATTTTTATTGTGATTTTAGCGCCAAGGAATCGTCAGAAATACGATCTTAGGCCTTCTAGTTTTCGAAATATCCAGGGAGAGGGGGGGGGGAGGCAGGAAAAGAATACAGGATCCAGTAACAATTCAGCCCTGGCGACGGGACTTAACACAACCCAAACAATGTTCCAAACAGTGATAGTGAAATAAAATAGAGACCAGATGGTAAACTTGTGACATATTACGTTAAAGTTATATCTTTCCTTCAGACAAACACATTAATAATAGCTCTCTCAACATTCTTATATAATTTAACAGCTTCTATATCAGTCTCGGTGTATTTCATAAAACAATAAATAGAAATGTAAAAATAATGACACTGTTGTATTTAGTATTAGACAAACCAGAGATCTGCCAGCCTTCTTACATTGTGCGTTTTATCATTTTTGTGTAATAAAGGTTAAAGTTTAAAGGTAAAAGGTTAAAGGTTGTCACTTTGTACTAATGACAAAGTAACGAAAGCATTGACACAGGACTAATAAGCTCAGGTTTTTTTTTAATTTTTGAAAAAAAATATGCTCTAGTATTTAAACCTTAAGGGGTAGAGATCAAATTCAATAACATAACACATCCTCGTGGTTTACTATTACTTTTTTTTTAAAATTTTACACAACGAACCAGGGTCTCTTAACATCTTCATGTAGTATTAAGGTAAAGCCACGTGGCTCTTAACACTATACCATCGCTATAGAGCTTTACGAGAAATGAAATGATACCGTTATCACCATGGAATCTCAAATCTTACAGAATATCATAATAAAACCAGTGGGAATCTGGCACTGGTCAGTTCGAGACATTCCAGGTGTAATGAAAACCAGATTGGTTCTAATAACTCATCGTTAATAACGGCCCAGTATGACTCGTATAACGACCACTTGGTCATTTCTTCCTTTCACCACTGATTGTTTATATGCCTAGTAAATACCGGGTATATAGAACCCGCTGTCGGTTCCAATCAATCCCTCTGTTTTATTATACACTTTATTGTTATAAATCATTTCCACCCTTTAACTGTTAATATATCACCCCGTATTTCTATATCTATTTAACATTTTAACGGGATTGTAAAGAGGTATTCTATTTTTATTCCATGTTATTAATTTACACCATTCAGATTTTCAGTAAGATGTCTGTGGTTCCTGCAATTCTACTACAACTAAGAGTTTAATTACGTCACTAATCGCGAAGGCCTTTTGTGAATCAAGTATTTCAACAAATCAATTGCAGAGGAGAACTCAAAACATTTGGTTACTCAGAGTTCACGCTATGAAATCTTCAGACATCTGATTGATTTTAGCTGGCGTTCCTTGAGGTGCAAAAGAGTAAGGCGCAAAACTACATTCATTTCATTTCAGCCTGCGTCCCTATCAGTATTATGTATCTGGGTTAAAGCAATAAGGACCTTAACAATCTGTTTAACGAGGGTCGGTACAATAACATCAATCATTTCTACCGACATAGCCCGGGGGTACACATATATCATATATGTATTCATACGCCATATCACTGATATATATGCCGGGTAATATCGAATATTTCTATTTTTTTTATATACCTGTTTAATTGAACTTCGGGTATTGAAAAATACAGTATGGAATTATTTTTACATAAAATCTTGTATTGGACATGAATCGTAAAATCACATTATCGAATAAATGAAGTTTTACGTTCTCATCTTCTAAGCTGAAACAGGCGAATAGTTTAGAAAATTGTTTTAAGCTATAATGGGTTTATTGAATTTAAGGAATTGTACATCCTATCGTTCCTGTAAACGTGGGCGTTTAGGGGTCTATTATTGCACGTTTGACATCTTTACAAATTAAAGTTAAGAAGAGAGAAGGTGGGGAAATTTGATTCGTCCATCATGACAAGGGCGATAACTCTAGCCAACTTAATCACAAATTTAATACAAGCTTTTCGCCATCACACTTCAATTATTCACGACTGAATGATCATGGCCAGCAACAATGTTATACAAAGTTACACAAAGTTTAAAACAATTCTGTTTTCACTTTCTTCAACAATTCATCTTGTATCTTGATAAAAACTGACCAAACCTGACACCGAGCTTTAAAAACAGTTGCAGATTGAAGGAAATGAGAAATCGATGGCAGCCATTTCAGAAGGCTTTGAAAGAATTAGCATCTCTTAAACTTTTAAAATCATCCAACACGAACTGAGAAAAAAACAGCAGATCTAAAATCATGTTTTTAAAATCCCTCGAGTGATTAATCATGAGAATATCGACAAACGAGGGGCGATAAATCACTACCACTGCTGACAGGTGCTTGTTTTTCCTGATTCTCATTCCAATATAGCTTTTATACCTTTTTTATGGTATCCAGCGATAAACGGCACCTTCCGGCATTCAAACGTTGACCACGATCGTTTTGTTAAGGAATTCGGTGAAGCAATCGAAACTGACAACGGAAGACGGTTGTTATCAATTTACCCTTTTGCTATTTAGGGTTTCTTTAGGGTTCTAAAAGGGTTCAACAGTCGGCTGTTGTTATTCTTGTATAATTAGTACCAATAGGTTTGGCCAAGGACCAACTGGTTGACAGGATCTTTGAGAATATAAGTGGTTATCCTGGTAAATTCTATACCAGGAGGTTTGACCAAGGACCAGCTGCAAGAAAGTAAGCTTAAACTATGAGCACGTTATCCTTGTAAAATATAGTTGCTTCTTTCTTTTCTTACAGCCACATCCTTGACACCATTTTAGTTGGCTTTGAGATGTTGATCCAAGATTTCTGGAAGGCCTATATTCCAAATTGGCCGACCCTATTACAGGTCATATAAAAGTGAATTTAATCCAATAGGTAAACTAGTAAGCTAACATCTCTCAGTGTGCAAAAAGTAATGTTTTGATCAATGGCGAGATCTGACAATTACGTTCCCATTTATCTTTTTGAAATCTACAAGTTTTGTCCCTAATGAATGATTTTAAAGGAAGAAAAAAACAGACGCAGAAACTTTCAATATGGTAAACACACATCCCAAAAGAGTTAGGTTTCAGTTTCAAAAGAAAATTATTCAGAGTAGACCTTCAGGGAAATATGGAAAAGAGAGGTATACACGAAGGGATAGGAGGTCTATAATTTTTAAGGAAGTTCTTTATTTCTGTTTACGTAAACAGACTCCATAAATCGCTTTAATGTGCAAATTTCTGGAAGAGTTTTGAAAACTTCAATACTCGGTGGAATTGGATAGATTAAAGATTCAAGAAAACTGCTAGTTTTCTCAAGTTTTGAAACAATCCCAAGGAATTCCTCGACACCGATAATTCAACGCCGCCATATTGTCTCAGACATATCACGTGATAAACGGCATCTGATTCGAATCCCAACTGACCAATAAAAACATCAATATCTGTTATTACCCAGAATACATCTCTGATGTAGCGGAACTGAAAGTGAAAGTAGCATTAGATGTGTTAAGAGATTACCCTAGGGTGTCGTTGAGATGTTTACAAAGTAAAATCTCGGGGAACAGGCTGATGTTATTGGTATTTATAGTAAATGACATAAATTATACAAAAAAGCCTTTACGCGAAATAAAAGTGTTTTTCTGTCAAATGACGAGTCCTGGCTCGTTAATGATGAACACAACCTGTTTTAATTTTTTTCTTATTTCAGATCAGAAAAGAAGAAAATTATCCAGCAGATCCAGCTCTTTTATCCCAGTTTCACAATAAAATATTAGTTCCACCCTAGGCCTGTACATGCCGCGATACTCCTGCTTCAAGAATTAACTTCCGGTGTCTTCAAGACGACCTTAATAAGTGTTTCGTAATTACATTGTATTGTTGGTTAACTGAAAACTTGTTATGATCTGTAAGTCAGTTGGCCATAATAATTCAGACAAATAATAGCCAGCTGATCACAATCCATTAGCCATTTGGTCACAATGAGTCTTGCAATGGCGGTCAACTGCTATCTTGTCACAATCTACTAAAGTTGGTCACGATAAGTGTTGTATGCAATGGCGGTCAACTGCTATCGTGTCACTATCTACTAAAGTTAGTCCCGATAAATGTCGTATGCAATGGCGGTCAACAGTTATCGTGTCACAATCTACTAGCCAAATGGTCACGATAAGTCTTGTATGCAATGGCAGTGGATATATTTTAGGGAACACTGTTTTGACGAAGTGCTAGTTGGACGCAATATATTCGTTTGCAAAGCCGACTCACTGTTACCATGTCATGCTTGTTCCACACGAGCCACTAAAGGCCAAGTTATGAAGAATCATCATTGAATCAACGGTAATCGAAGACAATAAATCAATAGTCTGGTAGATCTTGATAGATAAAATATGTAACCACGATTTACCTCCCTTTAACAAAACTGAACATTGCAAAACTTTTTAAAAATGAATTGAATGAGTTTAACGTCCTACTCATCTGCATATTAAGGGTTATTGAAGGGGTTTATTTCTCGAAATATCGTGGCCTTTTCTTACACTATCTACACCTTGGTCCTAACATGTTCAAAACTCTGTTATTGGGCCAGTAGGTAAACTCATATCACACCAAAGCAAAGTGGCTGTGGACCAAAGCAAAGTGGCTGTGAACCAAAACATGACCATATTCCACTGAAGGCCCAAAAAGTACTCTTACAAATCATGAACAAAGCGACGATGTAGTAGAAAATAGAATCTCTTGGTACCGCTTATTTTGTATTGTCTATTAATAGCCCAATAAACCCCAAGCAAACAATAAACTAAATCAGTTGAAAGAAGGTCGATTTTACAGTTTATTATAAAGCCGACGAGTTCACTCTTTATAACAGAATAAACCGGGAACAAATATGACTGAGTTAGTCAGGCTAATGAGGCAATCGGAGTTATTCCCCTTGAGATTTATTCTATATCACACGAACTAGAGAGAATTGTAACACGAGAATAAAATCTATTATCTTTCCATCAATGAGGACCATAATCAACATCCCATTGTTTTCCAAATCGATGATTTTCATTGAATTTCGTCGACTCGAGAGCAAAAGTGAATTTTATTTGCCAAGAGTTAATGAGAAACTCGCGCCATTTTCAACGACTCTATTATCTCCCCTCAACAGGCCGTCTGCTTTTATATTATTTATAAAGGCAAAAAGAAGGAAATTGCCGCAATCAGTTTGTGACAGGTCAAAGCAGACGATTTCCGGTATGTGACAACTGTTAATGAATCTAAATTTAGTAACAATGGATCAAAAGTAATCAGATAAATATACAAGCCTCGGGATGAAATTATCTTTTGATGTCCATAAACATTATCTTTTCATAACCACCCCCTGATGACGTCACAGCAGGTCCACAAGATGTATTATCGAATGATAACTCCACATTCCACTAATAATCCCATTTTAAAATGCCTTTTACTATTATCATTGGGGTTATTTTATATATATATCCATATATATTTACATCGACGAAGCTTACAGATTGCTTTCTGTTATGTTATTTTCGATAGAATTAACGAAAGTTAGCTATTACAGAACCTCACTGTGAATTACTGCAGTGGACTTAAAACAATGTTATTTGGCGTGGCTAACTCCCACGCATAGGGAGATGGTAGATGGAAGGAAAACTTTGTGAAAAATCTCGCAAAGAATTTCCGGAGAGAAATCATCATTTATCATTATGTCTAGGTCAGATCGCATCATTTTTGAGTCAGATCGCACCATTTTTTAGCCACATCGCAACAGTATCGTAACCAGATGGTGAAACATCCTTTTCGAAATCAAATCAAAGATTGCATCATAACCCAAATCTGTGGTCAGATCATACAGTGTTTGTAATCCCTGGTAAAAACACCTCATTATCACCATCGTCAGACTTCCGATCTGTCTATCGACCATCAGGATGGAGTCTGTCAGCTTCAGACAGATCCCAGTCGACAATGTGATATTTACGGCTGAAATATGGTCATTTTACTGTCCATTAGTTGGTCAGTATCGATCTTTAATCAGACTGAAATCCAGTTAACAGTCCACCGTGGATGGTAAAGACAATATTGTGCTGGTTAAAAACTTTCGAGATGGGTAAATATTCAATAAAGAAGCTAGCAAGAGACATTGATTCACTACTTTAGAACAATCATTCTGATTGGATTAACTGACATATGACTCTAGTCATCAACCAATTAGATTATCCGTTACAATATTGAATGTCATAGTCAATAATGGAAAGCGAAAGTAGAGAATTAATGGATTTGATGAATAAATATTCTATGCTTCAATCTCTCTTCACTTTCTAAATCAAATATGGCTACAAAAACATCGCCTGTCAGACGTCAACAGCGCAAACTTGATTTCCTTAACTGCAGATATCACGTGATACTCTCATTTCCTGTGAACACCAATTTTACCTCTTGAAACTGAAGAGCTGTTAACGTGAAGTCTCGAGGAGTGTCGTGATGTTCGAGAGCTGATGAAAAAGTTGAGGATTGTAAAGAAATGGAGTAGACGAAATCAAACAAACAGAAATATAAAATCAGCGGAATGAATGGTGAATGTTTTCTTTATCTGAAGTTGTCTTGTTTGAATTTCAGAAAAAGTGATAATACATTAAAACATACGAACTGAAAATAAATTTCAAAAATTGGAAGGCACCAACAGACGATGAAAATTTAGACAGGGACTAAAAACGTTATCCGTTGTCTTTATAAACTCAGGTTATGTGTAAAAAAAAGTACATTAGATCTGACAATAAATGATAAACAACCTATCTGAAATCTTTAGTATTGACCCAAATATAGTTCATTTCATCAATTAAAAAATTTCTTTTGCTTAAAACATTCCAAATCAGTCCCAATTTCAATGTATGTTGTTAACATACATCGCAAGTTCTGTTTTTTGGGGTTTTTTTCCCCAATGTATTGCCTCATGGGCTGAATGTTAGACAGGACCATGTCATTGTGCATTGGGCCTAATTCTGACCCATGTAAAATAAAGAGTTTATTGTTATTATAATTAGCATTACCTTTATTGCTTATCTTAATCAAAAGTGTTATAAAATACTTTCCAATACGTAGTAAGCTATATGTGATACTGTAATTTCTGATTAAAAAAACTGTCCATTTTAAATACTAGTTTTAAAATAAAAAGATGTTTATGACGGAATTGGACTGGTTTACTATCCTTCTCCTCGTCAAAACATAATTTCAAAACGAACAGAATCTTGTTCTATTACGACCAACCAGACGCTTGGCCTATAAAAACACTAGACCGGAAATGGAAGGAGAAAAAGACGACGGAAATCTCAAGAAAAAAATTGACATAAAATCGAACAAGATAAAGATTTAATGATCCTATTTCTTTTTTAAATTAACAGAAATTTCGCTGTTTAACTTGAATTAAAGAAACAGAATAGTCACTTAATATTGAAAGATATGTTGTTTTTTTTTTTTGTCAGAAAAGGGATCATATAAACCCAACCCCGAGATAATCTGTAAAAAATGTGTTCAAGAACCATGGCAACCGGTCATGAAGTTGATTAAGTCTTGTTGATTCCTGACTGTACACTATAAGCACTCGAAGGTTAATGGTATCATAGCGACCATCAGTTGCCCATAGTTGTGAATTAGATTAGCGGTCATGCAACTATGTTGTTAGTTGCGTTCGGAACTCCAGTGCACTTTCAACTATCCGATTGAGGTCTCATTAGGGAACGTCATTTGTTCTGCCCCCTCACGAAAATCCATGCCGCACCCTCCCTCGGGTATGCAGGCTAGCTTCGGGCCTGTGTACGTAACTGGCAATCTCTATGGTGTAATCTTAACTTTTGCATAAACTAGATACAGACGCTAGTTAACTGTGAGATGATAAGGTTTGTACCATCGTAACTTTTTTTTCATATCACCCGAGAAAATAACAAGTTTCAAAACGTTTCTCTAGTATTATTTCACTGGTGTTTTGGTTCGATAATGATCTTTATAAATAAGGATTGAAGGTGTTGTATTAAAAGATGTGTATTAGATTTTCTGATACCATATCAACTTTACGGGTTATGTATTATACGAAGTATATCTGGTGGACACGATGGTATTGTAAGAGAACTAGACGTCAATTTTAAATTCTGAAAAGCTGCAATTTACATTTATAAACTGCCATGGGTAATGGATCTCTAACATGTCTTTTATTATTATGGTTTGTTTCTATTAGTATTAATGATGTTTCAAATCTGTAATGTCTTCACCTTTTTTCAGATTTTTTCTAGATTTTTAATTTTTTTATTTTCATCTTTAAAAACTTAGAACTAGATTTAAATCGATGTCTGAAGGAGAAATAAAAATAATCCAAAAAAAATCATCTGCAATATAACTTGTCATATCTGACAGTTTCTACTTTATTCCGGCAGATATCGACAGACGAGATCTAAAAACAAGTCAACTTTTCTCTTTTGGTCAAAGATCAATTTGATTTCAAGCCGGAACGAAATTTATCAAAAACTGGCGTTGATTATGTTGTAATTGACTGTCATTTTTATTCGTCGCATCTGGGAAAAAGATCAGAAAAACACACGGATACGGTGCTCACCCTAAACAGTTATTCGAAATTTCGACAACAATGTTGGCCTATTGTTCGTGCAAACAGCAAGGTCTGTTCCTTCCCAAACCACACCTCATTCGTCACACTTCTTCTTCGCAGCTGTGGCAATGCAATTGAGGACATCCCGTATTCATAGCAAAATACTTTCCAATACTGATGTCCAATCAAAATTGGTCCTCACATCTGTCTAGGAAAAGTCAGTCAAATCAATTTACACGTTATAGAAGATATAGCAGGGACGCTTTATGAAGTGTTCTAAAGGAAAAACCTTTATATCCATCGTCTCAAAACCACGCCTTCATTCATCATACTTTCTAGAGGTACATAACATAATCCGTATTATGCTACACGATGGTTTTTTTTATATCCAACTGTGTATACGATTCAACAGTTGTGGTCTGTAACCAAACAAAAATCCATCAATAATACTTCAAGCATGAAACTTAATCAGTTATATTCTCTGCTCCCCAAGCCCCTCTACTAATTTGTTTCCCCGAATCACCTACCACGCTCTACAAACTTTCCTAATATAAGATTAATACAATACCAATATTGCTGATTCTTTTGAAACGAATTGAATTCGCTAGGGCTGTTTCTTAAAAGAATAAACCATTTGTAAATTGCTTGTTGGTACAACCTTTGGACTGAATGTTAGACAGAACCATGTCCTTGTGTATTGGAAGTTATTCTACCAAAAACCAGCTCTACGAAAACTTTTCCTAATGATAAAATAAAGAGTCCATGTTTGTCTCCATGGACTGAATGTAAGATAGGACCATGTCCTTGTGTATTGGACCTAATTCTGACTATGTAAAATAAAGAGTCTATGTTAGTCTCCATTGGACTGAATGTTAGACAGGACCATGTCCTTGTGTATTGGACCTAATTCTGACACATGTAAAATAAAGAGTCCATGTTTGTCTCCATGGACTGAATGTAAGATAGGACCATGTCCTTGTGTATTGGACCTAATTCTGACCTATGTAAAATAAAGAGTCTATGTTAGTCTCCATGGGCTGAATGTTAGATAGGACCATATCCTTGTGTATTGGACCTAATTCTGACCCATGTAAACCAAACAGTTTATTAAAATATAAAGCCCAGGGACTGATCCTGTAGACTTAAGCACAATGTGTAACAAACTACTGTATTAGAAAAGTTCACAACCGACGAAAGTAGATCAAATAAAGAAACAAATTGCGGATTAAAATGATTGAAAACAGAGAAAATATCCCGCAGTAAAATTATATTATCCTAATCTTAAATAAACCATCTTTTTCTCACACTCTCTTTACAACGAGATATAACGAGATTTGACGAGATTAAATTGGCGCGTTTACTAGACTGGATCAACTAGACGAAAACGTCAATAGATTTAGAATGATTGTCAAGGGGATTGACTCAATAACCTGACTTGCCTTACGTCAATTTAAATTGAAACCGGACTAAGATATTGAGTCTAAATGTAATTTATATGTTATTAAAGAAAGGTGGATCAGACTATGTGGTGTATCATAATACTCGAGGCTTGATGAGTGAATATAACTTAATATATATAACATCATTATAAGTGGGTACCACCAAATTATCATCTTCTTTATTTTTTATTAACTAACTGAACTAACAACACTTCGAAATGTATAGTTCTAACTCTATGACCCAGGTCCGTTCTTTTTGTGAGAATACTATTCTCATATTACCTGAACACGAAATATCATATTATACATCTGAACCAAGGACTACTATACGGATCTAAACATATACCGACATCACCTTCATAAGCTTAGCTAATAATACAATCAAAACGGAATTGAAAAGTCAAGAAAATCGGTAGTGAGAAGTTGAGAATTAGTTGGTATGAACAATCAAGAAAATCGGTAGTTAAAAGTTTAAAATCAGTTGGTATGAACTAATCAAGAAAATCGGTAGTTAAAAGTTGAGAATTAGTTGGCATGAACAATCAAGAAAATCGATAGTTAAAAGTTTGAAATCAGTAGGTATGAAAAATCAATAAAATCGGTAGTTAAAATCATTCGGTATGAACAATCAGAAAATCGGTAGTTAAAAGATGAGAATCAGTTGGCATGAATAATCAAGAAAATCGGTAGTTAAAAGATGAGAATCAGTTGGCATGAACAATCAAGAAAATCGGTAGTTAAAAGATGAGAATCAGTTGGCATGAATAATCAAGAAAATCGGTAGTTAAAAGATGAGAATCAGTTGGCATGAATAATCAAGAAAATCGGTAGTTAAAAGATGAGAATCAGTTGGCATGAATAATCAAGAAAATCGGTAGTTAAAAGTTGAGAATCAGTTGGCATGAATAATCAAGAAAATCGGTAGTTAAAAGTTAAGAATCAGTTGGCATGAATAATCAAGAAAATCGGTAGTTAAAAGTTCAGCTTAAAAGACGATGAAAGGAAATAAAGTTGAAGCGGGTTGAATAAATGCGATAATTTCCTAACGACTTATAATATTTTCAGTCACGAAACATAAATACCAATTTATTTATTTCAATGCCTTGAAATTACTTTGCATTAGGCGAGATTTTTCACTGTGATCTTTTTAAAAATAGTTTCTTAACGCCAAGATTCTTCTTGAAAACCCAGCAAAATCGTAGAAAAGACGGAAAGGAGTCTATCTTTATATATTGTCGGAGAGCCGCTGTAAAAGGTCGGAAGAAACACTTATACTTTATTTTACCTAATTTACAATTCACAGATGGGCCTCTTCAGACAGAGCTTGTTAAGCTTCCAAAAAGAGCTCAGTATTAATCGCTACCTAGTTTGGAATATTAGCATCCACTGGAAGAGAACGTTAACTTGTCATCTATCAACAACTTCCTAGTCTGTGATATCAGCATCCACTGGAAGAGAACGTTAACTTGTCATCTACCAACAACTACCTAGTCTGTGATATCAGCATCCACTGGAAGAGAACGTTAACTTGTCATCTACCAACAACTACCTAGTCTGTGATATCAGCATCCACTGGAAGAGAACGTTAACTTGTCATCTACCAACAACTACCTAGTCTGTGATATCAGCATCCACTGGAAGAGAACGTTAACTTGTCATCTATCAACAACTACCTAGTTTGTGATATCAGCATCCACTGGAAGCGAACGTTTACTTGTCATCTACCAACAACTACCTAGTCTGTAATATCAGCATCCTCTTGAAGCGAATGTCAATTTGTCACCAAATGACCAACAGTTTGAAGCCTTTACGGAAACGGCCGAGAGTTGCCGAAAGCCCAATTGTAAGGCGGCATTAGTTCTATCTAAAGAAATATATACATTAATCACGGCCTAATATCCAACACGTGTTCGATATATAAACTATAATTATATTTCCTCCATTATGAAAGGGAGGTAATGAGTTAAAACATGGCAGAATTGACCTAAATTATCTCCCTTTCACCTTGCACATTATCTGATAATCCGCTTACAGCAAAACACTTTTCTATTCCACATAATTCAATCTTTTAGTCAATAATTTCCTTTCATGTCATCAGCCTGTTTTTTGTGTCGCTTTTATTCACGGCTGGTAATCGATGGGAGAAAATAGATTAACGACTTTAGTTGGTTTTTGCTTTAATAATCTGTAGCGTAATATAGAATGTGAATCATAACGCAACATGCCGTCGGGCAAAGATAGCAAACTCAACTTTTCTTTTTAAAGAGACAAAGTCGATAGAAATACGGTGGAATAATATTAAGTGCAGAATGGAATAAAATGACACGAGATGAAAGGATTCTGTGATTGCTTTGTTCTAGCCCTACAGTCAATTTTACTGTCACTTCCGCCTTTTATACACGTCTTCATTAACCCATAAGGTGCAGAGGAGTAGGACGTAACACTCCATTCATTTCACTTTCTGCCTTGTATACAATAAAAGAAGGCTTCTTCTTAAATCAAACATTACAAAGAGGAGCGAATTGGTCACGAACAAAATTTCCCCAAAACACAATACAACCATTATTAATCAATCACATCACAATTGTAAACATAACTTTAACCCAGTGTCAGGTCATATTTTAACATATTAACCTCTACAATTAGTTAACCCCACTTTAACACCGTGTCAATACCTTCTGTTGAATAGTAACTGATAATAGTAACCACCCTGTGCAAGTGTCTTAGCCTGGACAATTTGATATAGAGTGTAATTGTATCAATATAATATAAGAAAGTCTATACATCTGTACCCAACCAAGTTCGTATTGATTTAAACAATATTTTATTAATAATAAGTACAATATACTATACAAAGGCAATTGCAAGGAGGATACAAAGACAAGTCTGTACAGACTTATATAATTGTGCTTCCTCTCGTGTTGACAAGGTCAAGAAAAACTGACAGCTAAGACATCTAAATGACAGCTAAAAATGCAGTCAGGATCACTGCAAGTCAAATCAACGACAACCCAGTAATGCTGATAAGGCAGAAAAGATTGACGTAATTGAATTCTTGGAATAATTGCAGGATTTGAATTTCCACTGCACTGATTCTTATCTCTAACTGCATCTTTCAAATAAATTCTTTTATAATCTGACTCAATGATCTTTCTATTTATTGACTCGATTACCCAGGTCCTTGTAAAACAATTTCCCTGTATTAAATGATCTTGATTGAAAACTGACAAAATGAAAGCTGGAGGCCAAGTGAAAGTTTTTACAACTATTCAATGAAAACGAAGTTAGCGACGAAAACGGTGATTTTCTAAATCCATTAAGTTGATTTTTTCTTTCAGACTTTTACCGGTCATTTACGTTATAATTTGCGTCAGTAAAGATTCAGAATGAAAATTGTCTTCCTTTGTCACGTCCCGAGGGTACAGTCTAAAAAATATCTTTAACATTATGGAAGGTCTTCCTTATTCCATAAAAGTGAAAGCGAAAGGGACAACTCTACGCAGTTCCTGAGATTTGTTATACAGCTGTGTTTCGGGACAGACCTAGACAGAAAGTCTATGAACACAAAACCACAATGTTTACAGCCTTTCTGTTTAGGGCTCGGATTGGCTGTATACACAATAAGAAAGGTGGCTATTGCAGTCAAGGTGTAAGACGAATTGTTATCTGGGGAATGTGAAGATAGAGTTGACCTAGAAGAAGGAACAAGACAATTGTAGAGGAATAAACGATAACGATGTATAATTAAACGATTTGTAATTAATAGTCTTGGATGTCCAGTTAATGGCCATTATAAAGACCCATTAATTATTCCTGGAAAGCCGAGACACAATTAAACTCTGGAATTATTCTTAAGCTTGACCTGAATTCTAGAACTGATGGAAATTCCTTCAGATATTCAAAGTAGATTCTGTGTGCTTGTGATGGTTGCCGAAGTTCTTAATTACTGAACGGGTAACAATTGTAAGCATTCGTGTGTTGAATTTCAACCATTGGCACCTGTAGACAATCCATACGGATGCATCTCACAGTTCAAAATGAACATGCCAAATAGGCAATAGTGTTCAACAATTTATACGCCCCAGAGACAAATTGAATACAGTCATGTCTAGGTGAATGAGGGTACCCAACAATGACGGGTTTTGCCAAAGCATTTGTCGTTGCATCCGATATATTTACTAGGAATAGATTTTTGTAAAGTCGGTCAAAAATGGCGTGAGGGTAACGTTTACATCGAGCTACCAAACTACTTAGAGATCTGATCAGAAATGGGTAGAAATAATTTGAAGACTTCCGGTTTAGAATCGGTATAACGTTGCGTGGAACCAAACTCTATAACCGGAAATAGAAACCAGGATTCGATTGAGTTTGTATCAAACAGTCATTAAACCAAATCGGACAGATGATTTCCGGTTGTGATAGTCTTGATTGACAGGTTGAAGAAGCCGATCACGATTTTAGTACCAAGAAATTAGGACCTCTTATCCGGAAATTGTTCCTTTCAGATTTCAATCTGACAACAGAATATGAAAAACGTACTATCACGTGGTACTTACAGTCACTATAGCTATATGTTTCTTCTTATTTAAAAATTCCAATGAAAAATATATTTGGATATGTCTACATTCTAATTCTGAAAGTTCTATAACTAAAAATATTTGTTTGATATTTAGATTCGTCAACATGGTATCCGAGATAGTCAACATAAGCGTATCAACAAAGAAAGCGGGAGCTATGCGTCCAATATGAGAATATACTGCAGGACATAGGGCCTCGTCTGTATATCTTATACATCTTTGCATTGTCAAACTATTACACACTATATTTTAGCAACTATTTCGAACTTCGTCTCATACCTTGAATACAATATCACGGAAGTCATACAGCGATTGGATTGAATTATACGATATCAAATACATCAGATCCATCGAAAAAATAATGTTTACGGTCTTTCTGTCGTGTTCTGTGATAGGCTGCATTTGCTGGGATACAATGCAATCAAATCGCTTTATCCCGTGATACAAGAATAGTGGCTATTGCAGTCAAGGTATAAGACAAAGCTCGATGTTATAAAGATGATAGCAGATTGACTATCTTCAAGCTGATCTCAGTGTAAAATTAAAGTACATCAACACCACCTACACATACCTTAACGTGTTGTAAGATTGTTCTGTTTTAGCTGGCCTCGGGGTACTTTAATAAATTTGTTTTGACGGTTTATTGATCCTACACAAACCCCGGATTATTGTCAAATTACAGCATAAAAATATATAATCCATCGGATTACAGCTGCAATACAATTCCTGATTAAATACGGAAATAAAATTAATTTCTTGTACTCAACATTCGTAATGCCGGAAGCTACGAACGCTGTTTTATTTGTTTTTAATGTACCAATATGGCGGAGTTGTTTAAGAGTCCACCAGATGAAAAATGGCGGTAAATAACTTTCAAATACAAATACACATTTTCCTTTATTTCTTTTTCTGCTTTTGTAACAAAAACTTCCATCGAATATTTGCTCATTGAATCAATTTGAAGCCAATTTTCTTCACCGATTTCTTTAATAGATGAGGCTAGTTAAGTTTGCCTACTGAACAACACTGTCTCGAAATGTCGTCTACTAAAACCGACATAGTACTTCTCGAGAATCAATATTTTATTTTTGTAGCAAATGCATATTTCCCTCATTTCACAATACATGCCGTTAGATGTCCATATTAGCCCTATCAAGTAAGACGCAGGCTTCTTTTTCATTTTGGTCTGACAAAACTTTAGACATTGCAAAATACATTACGTTGCCCACGTTGGGGGAAATTAATTTTGTCCAAAGTGCATCACAAAAGTAGCAGTTTGAAACCTATTTCATTTTCACTTGCAGCACCATTCCATCCCGCGGTTTCCCCTCTCAGCGATGCAGATAGGAGTATCTAGTTATTCGGATGGGACAATAAACCGAGGCCCCGTGTGCTGCAGACTCTGCACGTTAAAGATTCCTCGACATTTAGAAATCACAAAAAGAGTAGGCTAAAGTGGCTAAATTTTTCCTCATTGCACGCTACATGGCGTTGCCTGTCTTCATTAGCTTATAAGGTGCATAAGAGTAGGACGTGAAACTCGTATTTCTTTTTTTTCGTTTCCCGAACGAGACAAATGGCAAATTGAAACAACCTTTCAATATTTTCTTAGCGGACAAGATAAAGAGTTGAATCAACAGCGTTGAGGTTTTTGATGTTTTTGAAATGTTTGTATCTAAAGTTATTAATGATTGAAAACATAAAAGCTGCAGTGGAGATAATTATCGACTGCAAGTCTTGGAGAGTTGGTTTGTTGTTTTGTTATTGGAATAACTCGGAGATCAGACGAAATGGAACAATCGACTTCAAAACTTCAGTCATCTTCGGCATTTGCCGTTGTTAAGTTGCAAACTGAACCACATTCGGTTAATCCTGACAATTTCCGTAAAACTGGATCAACCACACTGCAATCATCGGCAGTTTCCGTAAGACTCGATCAACCATTGTGCAATCATCGGCAGTTTCCGTAAGACCAGATCAACCATTCTGCAATCATCGACAGTTTCAGTAAGTCTCGTTCAAAAATTTTTGCAATCATACCTACCCCTGTCAGTGATGCAGGTCGGAGTGGCTGATATGGAAAAAGCGTCTAGTTGTTGAGATGGGACAGTGAACCGAGGCCCTGTGTGCTACAGGCTGTGCACGTTAAAGATCTCTTGACAGATGGCATTTTCAGTTTCTAATACAGAGTGAAATAATACCGTTATTTTCCAGTAAACTATGCCGTAATCTCGTGTTTCAACCTGACTTTAGTTTCCGATGAAAACTGACTTTAATTAAAGCAGAAAACGGTTGAATATTATCGAATATAGATTAGTCAGCCATCTTCAACTCAGTCGGTGAAAATCGGCTTTTAATTCTTAAATTGCCATAGATAAATTCAGTCACCCCGGAGATTCTTAAAGGCTTGTGAGGGGGAAATTAGGTATGAAAATGTCAATTAAGGTAAAAGTGGTTGTAAAACAATAAATAATTGAAATTACGAAAGCACAGGCCGAGGTGAAAAATTCTCAATAGTCTATTGGAGCTTTACGTCCATTCCTTTGGTGACTTTTGGACTTCTTTTCCAACCTATAGCTTCACTCTACATTAAATTATGTTAAGATTTGAACGATATTTAGAAGTTGAGGGTAGATATAACAAGAAACACAAGGGAATAAATTATGGTATAACATACTTCTATAATAACAAGGTACATAAAACACTTCTTTAATAACAAGGTACATAAAACACTTCTTTAATAACAAGGTACATAAAACACTTCTTTAATAACAAGGTACATAACACACTTCTTTAATAACAAGGTACATAACACACTTCTTTAATAACAAGGTACATAAAACACTTCTTTAATAACAAGGTACATAAAACACTTCTTTAATAACAAGGTACATAAAACACTTCTTTAATAACAAGGTACATAAAACACTTCTTTAATAACAAGGTACATAAAACACTTCTTTAATAACAAGGTACATAAAACACTTCTTTAATAACAAGGTACATAACACACTTCTTTAATAACAAGGTACATAACACACTTCTTTAATAACAAGGTACATAACACTTTTTTAATAACAAGGTACATGACAGTCTGGACTCTTCTAGAACAGAAAAAAAAAGCTTCGTAGTCGTAACTTCCGAAATGACTAACTGCTCTTTTGAACTCTATGGTGTTCACTGGTTACTGGTTAAAACCCAATTACTGGTTACAATATAACCCAATTACTGGTTACCAAATAACCTAATTACTGGTAACCAGATGGCCAAATTACTGGTTACAATACATGTATAACCAAATTACTGGTTACCAAATAACCCGATAACTGGTTACAATATAACCTAATTACTGGTTACCAAATAATCCGATTCTTGGTTACAAGATAGCCCGATTCTTGGTTACCAGATAGCCCGATTCTTGGTTACCAGATAGCCCGATTCTTAAAGGTTATAATTAAAGATAAAACCTGGTTAACAGTTGATTAACGTAACAGATAAACCGATTAAAATTAAAGTAAGGATAGCAGCACAACAAGGGATTAATAAGAGTTATAATAAATATAGAAAGCTAATGGAGGAGTTAGGGGAAACCGTGAAAGTTGCATAATTCCAGTGTGTTTTAAAGCGTGTATATACGATCAAACTGCTCAATGCATTAAAGATTACTATAAAGATAGTCTAGCAACCTGAGGGTGTAAAGGGTTATAGTAAACATATTTCCTAACTGGAGGGTACAGTTATAGAAGTAACCAGAGTGTGGCAGAGTAGGACAACCTGAGGGTGTAAAGGTTATAGTAAAGATAGAGTTAACCTAGGGTGTAAGGTTATAGTAAAGATAGAAGTCAACCTGGAGGGTGTAAGGGGTTATAAAGTAAAGATAGCAGAGGCCAACCTGGAGGGTGTAAAGAGTTATAGTAAAGATAGCAGTAACCAACCTGGAGGGTGTAAAGGTTATAGTAAAGTATAGCAGCAACTAGAGGGTGTAAAGAGTTATAGTAAAGATAGCAGTAACCAACCTGGAGGGTGTAAAGGGTTATAGTAAAGATAGCAGTAAGCCAACCTAGAGGGTGTAAAGGGTTATAGTAAAGATAGCAGTAAGCCAACCTAGAGGGTGTAAAGGGTTATAGTAAAGATAGCAGTCAACCTAGAGGGTGTAAAGGGTTATAGTAAAGATACAGTAAGCCAACATAGAGGGTGTAAAGAGTTATAGTAAAGATCTAGAAAAAACAGTACTTCAACACTAGATTGGTGTAAAGGGTTATAGTAAAGACGTCAGGGTGTCGACTTAAAGAGTGTAAAGGTACACATAAAATAGAAAACGACGTTAATTAGTCCTAATTAGTTGCACGTTATTTGAAGAATATACAGATAATCTTTATTTAGTCAATATTTATTCATTATAGCTAATCCTTGCTAAATGAACCTAAGTCAGTTCACTGGCTGAGACATCTTGGCTATACCTTTCCACCCTCCCTTTCACGAACATAGTCAAGGCTTTTCAAACATAGAACTGACAATAGAGAAGCTACAAAAGCTATTGAGAAGCCTTAACTGGGTGGGGTGGGTTGGGTCAGGTACCCTGGTCCACTGTACCACATTATTGTCTTTACAAATAACAACTTTTGCTTATATCCAAAAGTAGTATGTCCTTTAATTACAATCATCCATAAGGTGCAGAAGAGTAGGACGTAAAACTCCATTCATTTCATTTCTGATTTCACTGATATACAGATGTAGTGAATTATAGAAAAGAAGACCTCGTTATAACATTTGTTTAGGTGTGTTATCAACCGGTCAATAAACCTGGGATTGAAACAGACATAAACAAATTCTACATCTGGTTTTTATACACCCTGAAACAATGACTTACATCACCTCAAATACTCGTAATCATTCTGAAAAAACGTCGATTACACAGACCATTGCTACTAGCAGAGAAACAGAATCCGGTAGTCATTCTGGGTTCCATGGTTACAGGGAACTACCATACATCAATCTGGTTGTGTAGTTAGTTGGTACGGACGGGAATAGTTTTCAGAAGTATACACAATGTCTGAACTTTGTATAGAAACTTCACATTTTGATTTTGTGTAAAGAGGAAATATGACTTTGTAAAGTCGAAGCCTTGTTTTAAGATTGACTATGTCAAAACGATTGACAGATATTCCCCTCCATAATTTAGACATTACTCGACACTTCTCGACAGTTTCCGTAAATTAAGAATATATTGTCTCACAAAACTAGATTCATTAAAATTCTTGACCTTTCGTTTCGTTTCATTGTATCGTTCATTTTGTGTTTTTGTACCCGTTGCAAGCTAACCACAATCTTTCTTCAACCCAAGGGACAAACCTAGTTTAAAAATACAATAGATGAACAAGATGTAGCAGTTCAATAGTAATTTTAAAAAGTAAATTAAAATTTGGGAATGCGTCAGAATGTAATTAGAAAACGAAACAATGTCTGATACTAGTTAAAGAAGTAATTACAAGCAGATACGTTGTCAGTTTACATTTCTTAGTAGGGTGAAAATTGAACAGAATTAAATTTTCGATTTCAAATATGTCTCTGATCATTTTAAAACAGTTTTGAAAACGTGGGTTTGGCGTCAAAATAGGTGGGAGTAGATTGGAAGGGAGAATTTGATGCTGGAAAATGTCGAATATAATCGCCAGGATTTCAGAATGTGAAGGAAAATAGAGAACATATGTCCCCTCTGTCAATAATCATTTAAAATAATGTCTTCAATCATTAATAAGTTTAGATACAAACATTTCATAAACATCAAAAACCTCAACGCTGTTGATTCAACTCTTTATCTTGTCCGCTAAGAAAATACAAGGTTGTTTCAATTTGCCATTTGTCTCGTTCGGGAAACGAAAAGGAACCAAGAGTCCTGTTCCTTATGGGTTTATGAAGACGAACAAACCCAAACATGGTTCAATGAGGATTTTGCCCAGAAAGCAGCATTAGCCTACTCTTTTTGCAATTTCCAACTGTCGAAGTATCTGAAACGAGCATATCCTGTATTCCAACTATTTTAGGATACGGTATAGACTTCGGATAAATGTTACATTCAAATAAAACTGTATTAAAACTAGGTGCAGTATAAGCCTAAGAAGAAGTACAACAAATTGAAGTATGATGACGTTTATTTTATTTCTATGCATACCTGGATGATCACAGTAACTATTAAAATATTTCAATTGCAATCCAGAAACGTGTTTTAACAATGTTATGTATTGTGTCACAATAGATATAAGAAAAACAACTATTAAGTAATGTTAATTGTCAGACGTAAGAGTATAATAAAAAAAGATACAAAAAAAAAAAAACAACTACAACTGTATAAGTATATTTCATTGTGAGACGTAAGAGTATAATAAATCTGACATGTGAAAATACCTTTCAAAGATTTTAAGATTGAAACATATCTTTTAAAGTGGTATAACCAGGTAAATTTCACCAATGAAGATGCGTCTATTTGCAACATATTGATAACAGAACCAATTCAAAGGAATTTAAAAACTATTCGAAAACCTAAGTCGAACATAGCAGAGTAATTTTGAATACCTTTACACTAACAGGGAACTAAAAACAAAATTCGGATCCTAACAGGGAACTATGTCAAATGGGTGAGCCCCTTTTATTCCATTATGGCTAGCTAAAAGACATATCTAGAGGAATTCTAACCGTACAATGGCAATGGGTTTGCCTCTTTATAGGCTAGCTATTAAAAAACAAATCTAGAGAAATTCTAACCGTACAATGGGTTAGCCTATTGAAACTATTACACTTATCTAAAGGCAGTAATATAAGAATATAATTTCAACGATACGTCACAAGTGTTATCTATTGTGTTTTATTATTGTAACTTAATATACTTGTATTGTTATCTTGTAATAAACACTTTCGTCTTATTTTACTGATATACGTTTTCTTCTTCATTTAAAGTGATACTTAGTCTTAGCATGAACATAAAATTTGAGTTCTCAAGAATGGTCAGTATTGAGCATATATTCATCAGTGAACTTACCTGGTGTATTAGCAGGTATATTTACTGAAGAATAGAGCTCTTATTGGCCAAGTTTAATTTTTAAAATATTTATGTTCATTTTAAGACGCAACATCCTTGTAAAGTTAGTGTGTTCAAGTTGTTTTATAAAGAACGAGAGCTGGGAGTGAGTGTCTCCCCTTGCAGTAACACATATCTGTGGGTATTGACTGATTTAAATTATCTTTACGCTTATGAGAAGGGCATTTTGTGATAAATTCCGATTTCCACAAATATTCACTAAAAAATTCAAATTTTACTTTTCCATATCAATACCTAAAATTCATTTGATAAAAACGTTGTCAATAACAAAATCTGTTTGTCAAATCGACTATTTCCATCTATTCTTTCTGATCATGATAAAAGCATTTTCTAATAACTCCTGTTAATCGACAAACAACGTAATTTTTAAATAATATAAAATAATTTGATATTGTACTCTAGACGTATTTATATCAGGGTGGGGCAAAATAAAATATCTTTATAGCTCATACATATTTTCTTTTAAATTGTGCCTTTTAACCCAGTCGATAAACCTCAACTAGGAATTTATACTCACATCGTCAGTTACGAACTGAACACCAATCTCGCATTCTAAAAAGAGTTACAGGCAGTTCGTATATAAATATTGCTACTTAATCAATTTTTTAATAAATTTAAATTATTTTTATTTTTTCATTTCTTCAAGTTATAATTTTATTTTCTATATTATGTAAATCTGAACAGCTGTTGACCAATAAATCTATGATTCCACTAAGATTATAGGGATAAATTGATATAAAGTTATGGCAAAACAGGTTTCAATGTTGCATAAAACTAGGCAGACTGTTTCAGCTTCCAATATATTGCTTTAGCCTATTGTGGTCCTGAACATTCTTGTGAGAATCTATATCACAGTCGGTAAGAGCGTTGGTTATTTACATGGCGTCATTTGCTTGGTTACGTCATCTTCACTCACAATTCCAGTCCACCCAGTTGTAAATTGTTACGGATAATCCAGGAAAGATCAATGCCAAGAGGTATAAGGCCAAGGAACAGCAGGTATAAGGATCATTTAACGGTTAATCTAGGTTGTTATCCTTGTAAAATATAGTTCTTTCTTCCTTATTTTGTCCTTCTTAAATAGAACAGGCTGTAAAATGAAGGCTTTACTTCAAAGTTAATAAATGAAGTATTGTGTATAATATGATGTTCTTTGATGCATAAGCTTCGAACATTGAGGATGTGTTACATGCTAATGAATCGTCGTTTATGAGACAGACCCGAAAACCAGGTTGTTTCACTTTAATATAGCCTTGGGTATGAAAATGAAAAGGCCTATTTCCAAGATCCAGTTTAGGACTGCCATTAAATATACGGACAATGTGCTGTAAAATTGTAAAAAAACACTGAAGTAAAAGACTCATATGAAGCACATTCATTATCAATTAGTTTATATACCCCTAACCCACCCTTTTCCATCATATGTTTGTTATTAGTCCAGTCAATACCATTACATAAAGAGGATATATTACTCATATAGACCTCGAAAAATACGTATAGAGGTTTTACAATAACTCTATAACGCCATATACTACAAAATCTGAATTACACAAAATCTGTTACACATTAAAATATTACAAATCACCAAAATGTCATTATATTTCGTTTTCTTATCCACTATTATACAGGACATAAATATATATCTATATCTATACAACGATACACTTTGTAACAAAAACCATTCTTGAAAAATCCCATGATGGATAGAAACGCTAGACTTTCTTTATAATGTGACACTTATTTAGTGTAATTGTTTTTATAATTATATAACACTGCATATTAAAATACACAAGATATATGGATATACTACTTCTAGGTTTATTACATACTACTTTTCAAAACACAGTTTTTCACTTTTTTAATTACCTTAGGTTTTGAAACATAGAATGTAATAAACCTATTTATTACATATACTTGTTTAAAACGTAGTATAGAATATACCTAGAAGTGTATTTATATATCTGTTTCAAAACACTAGAATGTAATAAACTCTATGAAGTTACATTCATTATCGTTTTTGAAATTAGTATGTAATAAACCTAGAAGTATTATATCCATATATCTTGTGTTATTAGTCCTAGTCTAATACCATTACATAAAGTATGTATATTATATATCATTATAGTTTGACATGATAAATTATAACTATAAAGTGTTTTCAATATACAGTGTTTCTATATATACTACATAAATCTGAATTACGGTACACAATATTCTGTTACACAAAAGATATGTAAAAATACCAGAATGTATTATATTTTCGTGTTTTTATATATTATAATGACATAAACCTAGTAGTAGCTATATCTATACTAATCTTGATACATTTCAAAAACGAGTTGCTAATAAACCGACAGAGTATGGTATATAAATGATTTCTATAAACTGTAGAAAAACTTATGTATGTCATAATTGGTTTTTATGAGTTATTCTTTTAAAAAAAACAAACATGTTCATATTAAAAAATCACAATGTATATTATATTTGATAGTTACTATATCATAGGTTTATTACATACTAAACAAATACTTTCTATCCCGAGGATTCAAGACGCGGGGGGGGGGTCTAACAATTCTCAAAGTATAAAACAATAATTGTGTTTTCCAATGAAGTTATATGTCGTAATGTTAACCTTTGGTTTATATATGTTAAACCTGAAAGAGTAGACACCTTGCGTCCCCAGGATTCAAGCCAGGGTGGTCTAACAAACCCAAAAGTATATGAGAACCCATTAAACTGTTAAACTTGTAAATAAAAATTAATTATTATATTTCGCAACCCAGTTATATTGTTAACGATTTGTTTATGGTTCAAAATAAAAATTCCCCAACCCCTTGTTCCGTCCCTATTATTCAAGGCTTGACCTAGCCCCACCCACTGAATCAAATGTTATACTATGTAGCCATATAAACTAATATATTATATTAATATATTAATTCTAACCTTGTGTTGCTTTGTTTCTATTTTTAAAACATCAAACATACAACAAAGCTAATCATATCCTGATGTTTATATTCAACTCAACACGAGAAACTACCGCTCTTTCTACAAATGTCAGATTCCGGTCTATTCCACCTGTTTTAGGCTAGAATGTCGGCAAACATCAAAGACTTACCTGTGATTCCATGACTTGGATATCATCGATATTATCCGGTGGATCTTCCTTAGCCCCCATTAGTCGCTACCTTTCAACAATAATCCTTAAAGCCTGATAAATAACCGTGGAATAACAGTCATAATGTACACTTGATATTCAACCTTAACTCAATAATCCACAATAGTAATCCAATGGCGGGAATCGAGAGAAACAGACGGCTTTAATAATCTAGCAGACGATTCGAGTTAAACAACTGTTTATAACCCAAACGACATGACGTTAAAACGAAATGTAAAGGGACGTAACTCAGTGATAGTTTTTTGACTTGTTGAGTGTGTTCTTGATATCCTATTGGACTGGCGAGTGGAAGTCTGGTTTGGGAATATGAGCCGTGGTTTATTGACGAGGCCGTCAGTCTTTGATTTTCTAACGTTTATTATAATGTTAAACACCCTCGTTTCAATGGACTTTAGTTTATTTAGTGAACAAGTACTGTGATTGCTTAGTATCACTTATTTCTCCTAATAACGGTACCGTACAGAATATCAAATGAAATCAAATTATATGGAAGGACTGAAATGGAAAAAGTGCCTTGTCGTTCGGATGGGACAGTAAATCGCGGCCCCGTGTGCACGTTAAAGATCCCTCGACAGTTGGGAATCGCAAAACAAAAGTGTAGGCTATTGCCACTGTCCTGACAAAATTTCATGCAAACTGCATGGCGCTATTGTAAAACTCCGTTATTTTCATTTATGGGTCTTAGCTTATTGCACTCAAGAAGAACCAAAGCTGCATGGTTGAAAATGTACTAAATTCGTCACCATGCATTGAGCTATCGGGGAAATTTTGTTCAGTCAGCTCCTTCCATTCACTTTGTTTAATTTCCAGTACAGAAAAATTTCAGATTTGTACATGTAAATAGCTTGAAGGAATATTGCCTTAGTGACCCAAATCTGTACTCAATAACAGCTAGATCGACTGGAATAAATAGCAACGTTCACAATTGAAAACGAACACAAACCATCGAAACGTGTGAAACGAGGAACGTAGAATTATATATTTGTGATCAGCTTCAAACAAAAAAACCGAACCCACAACAATAAATTTCTAAACTAAGTCAGACAAATAAGAATTTACGTCTTGAAACATATTATCGACAAAAACTTCAATTGACCAGGATATGCTAGTTCCAATATAAACAAATCAAACATCGCAACGGAAAAGAACTTTATGACATATATATGCTTGTGTATCCAGTATCAAACAAATTAAAACCAATGCCGCATCTGATAATAATAATATTTCTACAAGCTCAACGTTACAGATACTAAAAAATTTAAAATTTATTCAATAGTCTATTGATATACCCATTATTTCTTGACAGGACCATAAACTTTAATTACACAGCAGTATATGCTAAGTTTCAACAATATTACAATTTCATACATCAGTTTATATAGATACTACTCCGAGTTTTGATTGTACACAAGTTTCAACAATTACATTATCATCATCAGTTTATATGGTATACTGCTCCTGAGTTTTATTGTACACAACGTTTCACAATTTACATTATATCATCAGTTTATATAGCATACTACTCCCGAGTTTTATTGTACACAACGTTTCAACAATCTACATTATCATCACCAGTTTATATTGTATACTGCTCATGGGTTTTATTGAACACAACGTTTCAATAATTTACATTATCATCATCAGTTTATATGGTATACTACTCCTAAGTTTTATTGTACACAACGTTTCAACAATTTACATTGTCATCATCAGTTTATATTGTATACTACTCCTGAGTTTTGTTGAACACAACGTTTCAATAATTTACATTATCATCATCAGTTTATATGGTATACTACTTCTTAGTTTTTTGTACACAACGTTTCAATAATTTGCCATTGACTCAACATGGTCAACAAGAAATTTACTAATATGTGTGTAAACTTTAAAAAATATTATCACTTTTAATGCAAAATGAAAGTTTCCCTCGACTATGCAGGTATTTTGATGTATATTTATGACACCAGGTAAGTCCACTGATGAATATATAAATCACTTTAAATTTTAAATTGTGTATGATCATTTAGCAGGAATACTGTTGTAGAGAGATGTTCATTCTAAGAGGTTTTATTCCTATAAAATGGTCAGTTCTTAGAAACATGAGACGCCAACACTGTAATAGCATGCTACATTAGTCACATAAACAAGATTAACCCCTACCATTCCGTTATCCACTGGTCTTATAATTCAATAAGGTGCCACTATGTCTTGCCTCGGGCGTCGTCTGCTCTATTTACATGGCGAGGGAACTGGCTGGAATTGGTCTTAGTTGATGATGTATTATAGCAGTGGTCAGTATTAGGACGTCTGTTTTTCTATTTTGATAAAGTTGATATCGAATCCAATGAAACGGTGTATAACATTCCAGTCCTTTCAGAGGAAATAGACGTTTTTTCATATCAATACCTTCAATTTATATCACCCACAGGGCCTTTAAATACAATTTATTAGTTTCAGGGCTGGAGCCCACATCGAGTCAGCTTTCTGAAGGACTAGTAGTGATAAATTAGTCTTATTCAAAATTCGTACCCACGACACACAACGATTCAACAATTTACATTATCATCATCAATTTACATGGTATACTACTCCTTGGTTTTATTGTAAACATTTCAACAATTTACTTTGTCATCATATTATGTTTATATGGTATACTACTCCTTGGTTTTATTGTAAACGTTTCAACAAATTACATTGCCATCATCTGGTGATAATGATTGAGTACAATAAAACTAAGAAGTAGTATACGATAAAATTATATTCTGTTATTTAATACGGTATTATAGACGGTCAAGCCGGTGGCAGTAAAGAAAGAGAAGTCTATACTGTCAGTGACAGGTGACAGTTTGTATTGGTAGGTACCAATCTAACCATTCATAATCTTCAAATCTTCTTGAATTAGCCAGACCTCGATACTCAATTCTGATAGTTGTTGGTCAGCTGGAGTTGGTAAAACTATTCATATTTAACGCTTTATTTTACCACAGAATTCATTAAGCTTTGTTAAATCTTAACAATAGTTAAGTTTTATAAACCGCACCTAAGGTGACATATTTTTCAAATTTTCTTGATTAATTCATTACCATAGTAACCTAGATACATCTTCTCAAGTCGGTGATATTCAAATTTATACTGTTATATCAAATTTAACATTATCTTGAAATTCAGTCAAAGCGGACAAAATCAACGACCACAACTGATGGCAAATAAAATGAAACATAATGGAGTTTTACGTCCGACTTATCTGCACCTAATTTGGAGTAATGAGGCCGGACCAACTGATGCCGAAATTATATAGACCCACAATCCTCCAACCCCCGAGATAATCATCTAGATCACTTAATCGATATATCGATCTTAGAATTATGCAAAATAATCATTAAATTGTATGAAGAAAGCTATCAGATTTTTTTTATGGTGTCTCAGCTTTTTCTGTTCTGTGGATTAATCAATAAAGTAGACGATAATTTGAGTTACTAACATCTTGTTACTGTCTATTTCTACACTAGGCCTACCGTTTTTATTACAATAATTCACCTAATTATAGAGGGGGTGAGGTAATAACACGGGGGTGGGGAGTAAGCCTTGCTCATCTGGTATAATTACTATCAGTGGGTGGGGTAGTAACTTATAGATGTGTGGAGTAGCTAATTATGTAAGTGGAGGTGAGGGGTTTATTATACAAGGGTGGGAGGGGCGAAAAAAGATGTTGAGGAGTTATCTAGAGACTTTCTACGACCCTAAGAATAGTGTCTGTCCCAGGAGAGTTCGTGTAGTTTACGCCCTATCCCATTTACTCTTACCTACGACTTGTTGTTTGATGTAGAGTATAAGAGAAGATGAAAGGAAAGTTAAGTGTAAGATTAGGGCTTACAACTGGTTGATATTGATTGATTGATAGGTTATTGATATGGAATACAAGCTCGTGACCAGGAAATAACGTCTCAGGTAACATATTTACCAGTCGTTTATTCTTACTGCTCTTAGTGTATCTCTATATACTCTAATAACAATAGCAAATACAAGAAAGAAAGAAACAATTATATTGTACAAGGATAACAACTTAGGTTCACAAGGATCATTTTTACCAGCTGGTCCTTGGTCCCTTATCTTTCCGGGACCCATTTAAGGTGGTTCAAATGTAATTATGAGTATAAATATTAAAAATATCGAGGAAAATATCAGAAATATCGATGATAAATATTAGAAAATATAAAGGATAAATATCAGAACATATCGAGGATAGTATCAGAAAATATCGATGATAAATATTAGAAAATATCGAGATAAAAATCAGAACATATCGAGGATAATTTAAGAATATATCGAGGATATATATTAGAAAATATTGAGGATATATATTAGAAAACATCGAGGATATATATTAGAAAATATCGAGGATATATATCAGAAGATATCGAGGATATATATTAGAAAATATCGAGAATATATATCAGAAAATATCGAGGACAAATATCAGAAAATATCGATGGTAAATATTAGAAAATATCGATGATAAATATAAAAAATATCGAGGATAAATATCAGAAAATATCGAGGATAAATATAAAAAAATATCGAGGATAAATATGAAAAATATCGAGGATAAATATCAAAATATATCGAAGAGAAATATAAACAATTATCGAGGCTAAATATCCGAACATATCGAGGATAAATATCAGAAAATATCGAAGAGAAATAGCAGAAAATATCGAGGATAAATATCAGCAAATATCGATCGCAATTCTAAGAAATTATCTGAATGAAATATCAGCAAATATCGAGGATAAATATCTAAGAGAAAATCGACATATACATGAGAATATCAAGGTGGAATATCAGAGATTATGAAGGACGTAAACGAGGTAATATCGAGAACCAATATAAGATAAGAAATTACATGTTGTTGATTTATCAAGTTTAAAAACGATGTATAATTATTATAATCAATGGCAGGTAAATAATACATTTATTGATAACATTCTGATATATATTAACAAATTGAAGTTTACATCAAAATGTCTTCAACGGATTACTCTCGAATAGGACATTTGGAGTGGAGTGGAGTTTTACGTCCTACGTCTCCGTATCTTATAGGGTATTAAACACTTATAATAAACTTACAGAAAACCGACCGGTAATCAACAATAGTCGAAAAGAGTTTTGTTTATAAATGCTGTTTCATTTATCATTCTAACGACGTCTAGGACTTTTAGACTGATCATAAACAATAAACATACAAATTTCTACGTAAAAATTTAAACCTTACGACAAACTCGGTATCAAAAGAAAAGTTTATAAGAAGATTGCAAAACTGTAAAAGTAACATTCCAATGCAGCATAAAGCTTCTGAAATGTTGTAACCTTTTACTAAAAATTCATTTCAACGTTAAACACAAAAAAACTGAATTAAAACTGAAGAAATAATCAATAGAGATTATACAATGATAAACAACGTCAATAGTTTCTACATCTATATTATACATCTATTAAATACTGCAAGGGTATGCAATATAGATTATGACGTCATAGTTTAACAGGTGCCTGTTATTGTTGTTATTATCTAGTTCACCTTTTTTTGTATTTATCTATTGTATATTGTATATTATTACAAATGTTATTATAGTTACTACTGAAGGTTATTTCAGAAGTCAGAAGTTATAAAATGTTAAATAAATGCCCCCCCACACGAACCAACAGCCTCTCTCAGAAAATCATTAACCCCTACCCTATACAAACCAAGAGTCTCAATCCCTACCCCACACCAACCAACAGCCTCTCTCAGTACATGATATCCCCCTACCCCACACAAACCAACAGTCTCTCTCAGTACATCATAGCACCCTACCCCACACAAACCAACAGTCTCGTTATATGATAAACCCCTACCCTATGCAAACCAACAGTCTCTCTCGTTATATGATAAACCCCTACCCCACACAAACCAACAGCCTCTCTCGTTATATGATAAACCCCTACTCTATGCAAACCAACAGTCTCTCTCGTTATATGATAAACCCCTACCCCACACAAACCAACAGTCTCTCTCGTTATATGATAAACCCCTACCCTACGCAAACCAACAGTCTCTCTCGTTATATGATAAAAAAAAGAGGATGCTATTATCTCCTTATCAAAAATAAGATCCACTTAATAGAACCAATCGCCCGCCCCCCTCGTCCACACACACACACCTTTATTCCTCCCAAAATACTGGGTGATAACAATTCCTATTTACCACACATACTACAAAGTATATATGTTTACTATAATAGTAGAACAGTAGTTGTAAGAAAAGTTTAAAAGTTCACGGTTTGATAATAATTTACCTTTAGGAATTCAAATTACGTTTATCTACTGCTTCTTGTTGTGTAATTATATTGAACTCTATGATAACCGATTATAATGAGAAGGCGTTATGGTTGAGATATATTTAGACTCATTATACGAGTGTACTATTGAAGAATGGTAAATTTACTATTAAAAGGTGTGTCCTTACATAATTAAAATTTTGCGAAATTTTGAAGTTATGTCAAAATATTTCTTAAAGTCAAACGATGGCTGAATGAATTGCATTATATGGTGAACGAACTATGGTGAACAATACCAGTCTTTTATCACAGAATGCCAATTCCTCTGGACACTGACTTCTTCATTGAGGTAAATGCATTCAATCCCTACCTGGATAAGGTATACAAGAACAGAACATAAATGTCATATAAAGTAGATATTGCACTATGAATTAATATATATATTGCAATCTATATCTGTATTGTATTGTTATATGATGTAATACGTGTATATTGACTATGGTATATCATCGATTATCTGTTGCCATGTAAACAAAACGACAAGGTGATGGAGGAACAATTCCTGTATTAATAAACGATGGGGAAGGGAACAACAGGTACCCCTCAGCATTCACCCCTCCTCCATTATCTCATATTCATACCCAATACCCTACATATTGATATTAATGTCGTACCTTGTCAATGAATTATATATAACGTAGGCCTAATAGCATCTATGGGTTATTGTTACATAATACTGAGCATACAATAATACTTTCAACAGACCTTGTTAGTACCTGTGTGTTAAACCAAACTTATAGCAGACAGATACAGATCAGGTACATGTACATGATACACTTACTTTTACTTTGTATTAGTGTGTACAATTAAACTTCAGTAGTACTGTACCTGCCTTGTGTCTGTAATGGATTATGTAACAGATCGTGAATTAGGAAATGATAGTATGATACCTGTGTCTTGTTATGGTATGTATGTGGAAGTTTAATAGTAAATTTTGTGTTCGTTCACTATACATCATGTTATCAATTCCAAATTTGAAACTCTGTATACCCCCTCCCCTCTCCCCCTCTCCCCCTCTCTTACATCTTTCTTGATGATATAATAAGTTTAATAGTACGAAACGGTACCCTAAGTGCTGTAGTAAGTGTAAGTAGGCGTGGCGAGGTAAACCTGTAGATTTTGTTTCTGCAATTATGAATATAAACTAGAGCCTACCTCCTGCCGAGTTTCTGTCTTTCTGTAGACTTTCGATCTACCAGCTAGTGCCAACTCTATCTGCTTCTGCTTTTCTTTAAAATCCATGTTAAAGTCATAGAAAACTTATTCCAAACATAAACATGACAGTTCACATGTAAACAATGTAATAGCAGCGACTCGCCGTCAATTTGATATTTCCTGGACATGTAACTCACATGTTGTCTTCAACTGTCAGTATGTTAACAGAGTTCAGTGAATGAATAACGACTAGTATAATCGAGTACCTGTTATTTATTGTAGTCTAGTGTCTTGAGTATTTTATTATAAAACCTGTAAATAGTATTGACTGATCAACTGAAGAAATAGGACTAGTTGATCGAGTTTTTAGTATTAGTCTTGATCAACTGTTAAAGTGTTTATTAGTAGTATATGTACTATAAAGTGATAAGTAACTAATACGCTACCGATTGACTCAATAAATGATATAACAGTTGTAATCTAGATAAGTATGTAAGTGATAATTACGAAGAAACTGTATCAATTAAAAAATAAGTAATTTATTTAATGATCTATGTATTTACAAAATAAATCTCCATCTTTATAGGCCTAGTAGGTGATGAGGAGTAGGACGTGAAACTCCACTCGTTTCATTTCATTTCGATTTAAAACAACTCAGATGTTGAATTGTTCTCATTGAAATTCATACCTGTTCTTCGGTCTATTAGTAGACGCTCGGGCTTCTTGACCACCTTATGGAAAATCTAAAAAGATTTCCAAATTAACGTTACTCTCTTTAAAGTCTTTTGATTACTAGTCTTCCAGGGACAGATTCACCATCTGTATAACCACTAATATAGTCTAAAAGGGATTATAGGTCTTAGAGTGAACATCAAATTTGAAAATTGCAAACTAGGCCAGTAACAGCTCTATTCATCAGTAAATATACCTGCTGCCATAAATAAACCTAAAAAATAAATAAATTTCCAACAAACTAAGTAATTAACAATAAGATGCAATTGATTATTGAAAAACGCCTAATAAATTCTGTAACTTTATGACACTAGGTAAGTTACTGATGATTATATACTCATATTGACCATTCTTGAGAACTAAAATTAACGTTCATGTTAAGACGCAGTATCACTTTACAAAGGGGAAATAAATTTACCAAGTTAACTAGCTAATCAGTTATAGTGTTCACAGTTCACCATCGAATTTATACCTTCAAATCCATGTGTGTCTAGAATCATTCATGTTTGAAAGTAAAAATGACGATTCGTCTTTATTTGAGAATCTCTCATTAACATAGAAGACATATAGAAATAAAAGGTATTTAGAAGGAATTATACGATTTTTCATGCAGTTCTGGTACTTCTGAAAACTATTTATTTTTATCCCATACTTGACATGAAAAATAAAAATTTCAATTTTGTTTTAGATGAGTTTTTTTTTCTCATGTACTATGTCTGTGATGCATTCTAGATCAAAAAAAAAAATTCAAATTTTTAGTTGGATGAAAGTGATATTCTTGTTTTCCGTTGAAAACAGGCCATTGAAAAACTATTTTGGTATTTGATGGGCGGGGCCAAAGGGTACACAAGACCAAAAACTAAAACAAAAACAAATTTGAAATTTATATTTTTCATATTAGGTATAGGATAAATAGGTTATCCAATGGCTAACTCGTGGATTTGGTTTTTATGCCACTCGTAGCCATAGGATAAGCTCTATATTATATTCAAGATATTCAAAATTTACCCCTTTAAATGTGGTTGTTTTTACGGCAACTTTTACACGAAACGCATATTTTTTTTATTATTTTGCATAGCGAGCTTATTTATCAGTATACGTACTAATTTATTCCTATGAAGATTTTACTGATGCCACGTTGGTGCCTATTCGTTTCGATCAGATTCAAGCCCGTAAGGTGCAGAAGAGTATGACGTAAAACTCCATTAATTTCATTTCATTTCAGGTGCAATTTTGCTACGGTCTATTAGTCGTATTGGTTGTATACACACAAGCACCCAGTAGCCTTTCCAAACGCCAAAGAGAGTCTAGTACTCTGACGGTGGTGAAGATGCAAGCCATTGAGTAGTGGTCGCTGTCTTGTTTTGGACTACAATGGTTCAATAACAGTGTATTGCGAATGTCGCCGTTCAGAAGTTTTCCTACCAGACTGCCTGTTCAACATTCTTAAACACACCTTTGTCCAAAGTTTTCTTAAATGTATGAGCAAAATATATTTGAATTTTGCTATATTTAAAAAAAATGAAATTGAAATATTAGCCTCAAATTAACAGACCTACTCAGAATTCTGAGATTTATTGGAATGAAAAATGTTTACAATTTATATATTTCTTATCATTTTATGAATATCGAAAATTCCTGAAATAAATTTTCCGGTAACTTTAAAATATATTACCAAAGATAAAATTTACATTATTCTCGGCTCAATTTCACTTTAACGATGTGCAACGTCAATTAACGTTTAACCACGTGATATTTTTATCCAATCACTTGACAGTTTTATAGGTTTGAATGTTGTTTATTGCCTAACATGCTGTGATGTCATCAAGGGTCAAAATCAGGGTCACGCGAAACTAACAACAAATAAGGAACGTAGACAGAAAACCCGATAATTTGTGCAATTACGACAAAATCTTCGCCATTGATTGACAATAATTTACTCCGTTCAGCAGCGGAGATTTCAGTGAATTATTAATCGGATATCAAAAATAATTTCACTCTGAAATCTCAGACGTACGAGATAAAAATTGGCGGTTTAATTCCTGGCGGGAAAAACTGACGTCTGTTACACTGATTTCTGTCAGATACAATACAACGTTAGTAAATAACCATCCAATCAACGACGTTTATCTGATTGAGTGCGGAACTGGAATTTAATAGTCGTTTGTCTCAAAATTCACGTCTGCTGTATCGGAAGTAATCAAGTAAGAAGAATAAAACAGTCCTGCAGTAATTTGAAACAAGATGACGTCATTGGTGGAAAAGGACAAGCAGTAAATTTCAATGATAAGTAACAACTTGAAGTAAAATGTAAAGAAATTTTGTTATTTCATTGAAGTAGAATAGTTTAAGATGTCTACAGGCTGGCTGTCAGAAACATTCACTGTTTCCAATCAACTGAATTGACACAACATTTTAGATTTTTAGTTACTAAAAGCATTTACTCGTTTTTGGTTCCGGCAGCCGCAGTGGCTCAGTGAGATAGATACTTGCTTGCTAACCTGAAACTCCAGGGTTCAATCCCGGCAAAGGTCGAGATGAACTTTCGGATTTTTCAGCCCATCTTCCCCTTGTCAGCGATACAGGTCGGATGGACTGATAGAGAAAAAGCGTCTCGTCGTTCAGATAGGACAATAATAAACTGAGGTCCTGTATGCTACGGTCTGTCCATGTTAAAGATCCATAGACAGTTGGAAAGAAAAAAAAGTAGGCTAATGTCTCTGTCCTTGTAAAATTTCCCCTCATTACACAATGCATGGCGTTGCTCGTCTTCGTTAACCTATAAAGTGCAGCACATGCGTCACCAACCAACCAACCGGCCACACGTAAAATGGGTGTCACCTATAATGTGGATTTACTGTTTCACAAAACGAAACATAACTACTGAAGTAGGTGAAATTATGTTCCTATAGTGGATAAGAAATATCTATAACGTGGACAAACCATCTCTTCCTTGACACGACCCTCCGTAAATTTCAAAAATTTCAAGCTATTACGAACTGCACGTCTGATACCTTAAATACCAAGTCTTCGCGCATATTATGAAACTTCAACGATTTTATTGGATTGTACTCTAGAAAAAACATCCAATCAGAGCCTTCGACATAAAGACTGTAAACAGCCAATCAGAGCCCTCGACATTGTGAAGATGTATAAGATGAAGTTTGTAATAGCTTAACATTGTGAAAATGTATAAGATGAAGTTTGTAATAGCTTGACATTGTGAAGATGTATAAGATGAAGTTTGTAATAGCTTGACATTGTGAAGATGTATAAGATGAAGCTTGTAATAGCTTGAAATTGTGAAGATGTATAAGTTGCAGTTTGTAATAGCTTGACATTGTGAAGATGATGAAGTTTGAAATAGCTTGACATTGTGAAGATGTATAAGATGAAGTTTGTAATAGATTGACAATTTAAAGATGTATAAGATGAAGGTCTTAATAGCTTGACATTGCGAAGATGTATAGCATGAAGTTTGTAATAGCTTGACATTGTGAAGATGTATAAGATGAAGTTTTTAATAGCTTGACATTGTGAAGATGTATAAGATGAAGTTCGTAATAGCTTGACATTGTGAAGATGTATAAGATGAAGTTTGTAATAGCTTGACATTGTGAAGAGTATAAGTATGAAGTTTGTAACAACTTGACATTGTAAGATGTATAAGTATGAAGTTCGTAATAACTTGACATTGTGAAGATGTATAAGATGAAGTTTGTAATAGCGTGACAATGTAAAGATATATAAGTTGCAGTTCGTAACAACTTGACATTGTGAAGATGTATAAGATGAAGTTTGTAATAGTTGACATTGTGAAGATGTATAAGATGAAGTTTGTAATAGCTTGACATTGTGAAGATGTATAAGTTGCAGTTCGTAACATTGACATTGTGAAGATGTATAAGTATGTAGTGTGTAATAACTTGACATTGTGAAGATGTATAAGATGAAGTTTGTAATAACTTGACATTGTGAAGAAGTATAAGATGAAGTTTGTAATAGCGTGACAATGTAAAGATATATAAGTTGCAGTTCGTAACAACTTGACATTGTGAAGATATATAAGTTGCAGTTCGTAACAACTTGACATTGTGAAGATGATGTTGCTAACGACACCTAGAATTTCAGTTTTTCAATAATTAATACGTTTGAGGAGAAAAACAACATCTTGTAGAAATTAAAGTATCCTAAATAAATTAACATTTCAACAGCAGCCCGTAAAAACAACATTACTTTCTGGTCAAGTGTTAGATTCTCTTCCTCCAATGGCTTGTTTTTTTTACGAGGCATTCTTTTGGTGTAATCGCGACTATTAGAGCGCACTCTTTTCTGGTAATCAACCGTCAATCTGCAAAGTCGATTGTTAGAAAGTTCTTTAACAATTACATTATTTAGTGTCATTTTATTTAAAGTCGCGATGTACATCAATTTTGTGGTTATATTTTGAAATAGGGAATAATTGTAATGTGGAGTTAAGGTGCTCTAATTGTGATTATGAGGTTTTAAAATTTTCTGTTCCAAATTGAATTTAAGAAGACAACGCCTAGCAGTGTGTAACGATGGTGATTTTGCAATGATAGAGGCATTCCTATATTGATATCCCCTTAAACAATAGAACCAGAGGCCTTATTCTTGAAAACGTTACGAAGATAAAGTCCAGATTTTAAGAAATACAGTAATCTGATTGGATAATAAAACTAAATTTAAAATCAATTTTACTATTTGTCCAATGAGAATACTAGAACACTAAAATGATCTGAAGTTAAGTTTTCAAAAATAGGCGCCCTGTTGTTAGTGAAATTGTTTTAACAAAAATCCAAGCAGTAATTTTCGTGACAGCAGAACCCATGCATGCTAATAGATATTTAAAGTCAGTTACTTGGTTCAGTTGGCCTGTCTTCTCACTGAAATAAATACTGAAAAATCATTTCTGTAATTTGACCGTTATTTTATTATAGCAATTGGTGAAGTATCGCGAGACTTCAATCATTTTTCATAATCTGATAATGTTCAGTGATTATTTCCCAGAATTCCCTAGTGGATATGTCGAGTTTGAAATGATAGATTCGTTGTAAATCATTGTCGATGATGGTAATGACTAGTTAACATCCTTGACAGCTAATGCTGATATCATAGACTAGGTAGTTGTTGGTAAATGACTAGTTAATATCCTTGACAGCTAATGCTGATATCATAGACTAGGTAGTTGATGGTAAACGACTAGTGAACATCCTTGACAGCTAATGCTGATATCATAGACTAGGTAGTTGATGGTAAACGACTAGTGAACATCCTTGACAGCTAATGCTGATATCATAGACTAGGTAGTTGTTGGTAAATGACTAGTTAACATCCTTGACAGCTAATGCTGATATCATAGACTAGGTAGTTGTTGGTAAATGACTAGTTAACATCCTTGACAGCTAATGCTGATATCATAGACTAGGTAGTTGTTGGTAAATGACTAGTTAAAATCCTTGACAGCTAATGCTGATATCATAGACTAGGTAGTTGATGGTAAATGACTAGTTAACATCCTTGACAGCTAATGCTGATATCATAGACTAGGTAGTTGATGGTAAATGACTAGTTAACATCCTTGACAGCTAATGCTGATATCATAGACTAGGTAGTTGTTGGTAAATGACTAGTTAACATCCTTGACAGCTAATGCTGATATCATAGACTAGGTAGTTGTTGGTAAATGACTAGTTAACATCCTTGACAGCTAATGCTGATATCATAGACTAGGTAGTTGTTGGTAAACGACTAGTGAACATCCTTGACAGCTAAAGCTGATATCATAGACTAGGTAGTTGTTGGTAAACGACTAGTGAACATCCTTGACAGCTAAAGCTGATATCATAGACTAGGTAGTTGTTGGTAAACGACTAGTGAACATCCTTAACAGCTAATGCTGATATCATAGACTAGGTAGTTGTTGGTAAATGACTAGTGAACATCCTTAACAGCTAATGCTGATATCATAGACTAGGTAGTTGTTGGTAAACGACTAGTGAACATCCTTAACAGCTAATGCTGATATCATAGACTAGGTAGTTGTTGGTAAATGACTAGTTAACATCCTTGACAGCTAAAGCTGATATCATAGACTAGGTAGTTGTTGGTAAATGACTAGTTAACATCCTTGACAGCTAATGCTGATATCATAGACTAGGTAGTTGTTGGTAAATGACTAGTTAACATCCTTGACAGCTAATGCTGATATCATAGACTAGGTAGTTGTTGGTAAACGACTAGTGAACATCCTTGACAGCTAAAGCTGATATCATAGACTAGGTAGTTGTTGGTAAACGACTAGTGAACATCCTTGACAGCTAAAGCTGATATCATAGACTAGGTAGTTGTTGGTAAACGACTAGTGAACATCCTTGACAGCTAAAGCTGATATCATAGACTAGGTAGTTGTTGGTAAACGACTAGTGAACATCCTTGACAGCTAAAGCTGATATCATAGACTAGGTAGTTGATGGTAAATGACTAGTGAACATCCCTGACAGCTAATGCTGATATCATAGACTAGGTAGTTGTTGGTAAACGACTAGTGAACATCCTTAACAGCTAATGCTGATATCATAGACTAGGTAGTTGTTGGTAAACGACTAGTGAATATCCTTAACAGCTAATGCTGATATCATAGACTAGGTAGTTGTTGGTAAATGACTAGTGAACATCCTTAACAGCTAATGCTGATATCATAGACTAGGTAGTTGTTGGTAAATGACTAGTGAACATCCTTAACAGCTAATGCTGATATCATAGACTAGGTAGTTGTTGGTAAACGACCAGTGAACATCCTTAACAGCTAATGCTGATATCATAGACTAGGTAGTTGTTGGTAAATGACTAGTTAATATCCTTGACAGCTAATGCTGATATCATAGACTAGGTAGTTGTTGGTAAATGACTAGTTAATATCCTTGACAGCTAATACTGATATCATAGACTAGGTAGTTTTTGGTAAATGACTAGTTAATATCCTTGACAGCTAATGCTGATATCATAGACTAGGTAGTTGTTGTTGTGGGTAGAGATTTGATAAAGTGTGGGATACATACCTATTTAACCAATAGTCTATATTAAACACACATATTAGCTGAAGGACGAGTGTATTCTAAGACAAACCTTTCATTCTTACGATTATATTATTAGAATTAGCGAGAAGCGATGATGTTTCTGACACCCGACCCTTGCCTGTTGTGTCTACTGTATTTTGTACGTGTGTTTATTACGGATTGACTGGAATTGTTTCTATTGTACGTGTGTTTATTACGGATTGACTGGAGATTATCAACTGTATTTAGTTGAACATGTCGGAGTAATTTAGCTAATATACAGAACGTGTCGTGATTTACAATCGGTTAATCATTGGCAATATTTACTGACTGGAGATACGAGGCTAACACAAGTCAATTTCTTTGATCAGTGCTGAGACAAGGTTAACATCATCAGGAATAAAATGAATGGAGTTTTACGTCCTAATCTTTTGCAAATAATGGACCAATAAAGAAATCGTGCAGTGTTCTCAATTTAATTTCAATGCTGAAGAGATATATTGTTTTTTAAGACATATAGAAGTAGGAAAGTTACATTAAAAACTAATATATAGATATACTACTTCTTACTTTATTACATACAACGTTTCGAAACACAATATATATAGATATACTACTTCTTACTTTATTATATACTACGTTTCTAAACACAAGATATATAGATACACTACTTCTAGGTTTATTACATACTACGTTTCTATACACAAGATATATAGATATACTACTTCTAGGTTTATTACATACTACATTTCAAAACACAAGATATATAGATATACTACTTCTAGGTTTATTACATACTACATTTCAAAACACAAGATATATAGATATACTACTTCTAGGTTTATTACATACTACGTTTCTAGACACAAGTTATATAGATATACTACTTCTAGGTTTATTACATACTACATTTCAAAACACAAGATATATAGATATACTACTTCTAGGTTTATTACATACTACGTTTCAAAACACAAGATATATAGATATACTACTTCTTACTTTATTACATACAACGTTTCGAAACACAATATATATAATTATACTACTTCTAGGTTTATTACATACTACATTTCAAAACACAAGATATATAGATATACTACTTCTAGGTTTATTACATACTACATTTCAAAACACAAGATATATAGATATACTACTTCTAGGTTTATTACATACTACGTTTCTAGACACAAGTTATATAGATATACTACTTCTAGGTTTATTACATACTACATTTCAAAACACAAGATATATAGATATACTACTTCTAGGTTTATTACATACTACGTTTCAAAACACAAGATATATAGATATACTACTTCTTACTTTATCACATACTACGTTTCAAAACACAAGATATATAGATATACTACTTCTTACTTTATCACATACTACGTTTCAAAACACAAGATATATAGATAAACTACTTCTAGGTTTATTACATACTACTATAGATATATATATATATATATATATACACAACTTCTAGGTGTTTTACATACTACGTTTGTGTTCGAACGACTTGATCCCGTTTCTATGTTTGCCACCCCTCCACCCCCCTCCTTTGCATCGTTGTTTAAAGAAAATCGGTCCTTCAATCACGATATCAAGCAATTATTTACCTAGTAATCATGAAGCTGACTTCATGCTGAATAATTCTCGTACATGGACAATAGATTTTCAATAATTAACACAAATTTTGAAATAAAATTCAATATGAGAATATTTGTGACATGTTATTTTAGTCAGAATGATTGACAGGCGAGGCACGAGACTAATAGAATCAAATCATTTAAAATATAGGAGTTACTGAATCGGAGCCGGGAATATAGAACTAATAATGTTTGAGTGACAGGCCTGGTGCAGATTAGGTTAAAACAAATAACAGGTTAATTTCTATCATTATGCTACAGAGGAGCCGTGGTGGTGGTTGTGTGGGGTCCGAATCACTCGACGGTATAGGGATACAGATAGATAAACAGATAGTATATAAGGATCCTTGTGGGGCCTTGTTCTCCAAAACTTACCTTAAATAAAATTCAGTTTTTTCAGAAACAGGATTAAGGTTGGATAAATAAATTGAAATCTTATATCAATTGAAATGGTTGATCCATCAGATGACTGGAACATTAAAATCACTTTAAGTTTTCGAGAATAAGATCCAAGATGATTGGAAAATCAATATAAGTTATCGAGAATAAGGCTCCTGGTTTCTTATTGCACACTGCATGGCGTTTCCAGTCACCATCCGCCCTAAAAGGAGAAAAATGTAGAAGGTAAAATTAAGTCCATTGATTTGAAATAATCGTCCGGTTATATTCAATGTATATTTTATTGAGATGTCCCAAATTATAATCTTCACCCTTTATTCCTTTTACTCATTCCTTCATGTTTTATGAAAAACCAGCTCAGTCGGTAGCGAGTTTGATTGGCGCTCTGCTACGAAAATGTAAGAAATTCGGATGCTACGACCAATGTTTTGAGCATCACTCGGATGTCGATTTTCAATTGATATCATCAAAAAGACAGTCAGCAACTGATTCCCTCTTTTATTTCAGTTTTTGTTCTGTTTCAAGTTTCACTACATCTTACAACATGACTGGATTGTCTTGGTGTCACGTGAACCACCCCAATTCGATACATACCCAGGAAATTAGACAAGGTTTTTCCATTTCCTTAAATTGGATAAACCCAGTGAAGTTGCGTCTTATCTTTAGACTTAAATCATTCGCCATTACAGTTATTAAACAAACTATGAGAAGTGAATCAAGATTGTTTGTAATCGGAGCAGATACTTGTTTTTCTGTCGTATTGATAATAGTTTATCAAGTCAGAATTATTGGATAATTGATTCAAATTCCGTAAAGACTGGGTTACATTGGTGTTTTAAACACGAGAGAGGCCATCTTTTACAGAATCCTCACTCTTTTTCGAGTTAGCTTACTGGCACTGTGTCTACTCCACCCCAATGCGTCATACTTTCTCTGTGGTAATACAACAAGTGAGGGGAATTTGTCGCGTCCACACCACACCCCACTCGTTATACTTCCTAGAGGCTGTAGGTTTAATTCGGGTCATTTGTGAAAACCCGTATGCAGGGCACGATAGTTTGCTTTGTAATCCAGTTTTAGAAAGTGAAAATCCCGATCAAGATTTTTATTCAAAACTTGTTTCGGCAGCATGAGATGACTTTGTTCTGCAGAATATTCCATTTGAGCATGCCCCCTTTTCGGTAAGTTCGCTTGCTTTTCTCATACCCTCAAAACCAAGGGAGTTTATTGTCTTCTCCAAAGCTAGATGCCCCGGTGAAGATTGTCTATTTGAAACATGATTATGCCGGCAGTATGAGATGAGAATCGAAATGAAAGGTAATGAATGGAGTTTTACGTCCTTATTCTCTACACCTTATGGACTAACAAAGAATGTCAAGACATGAGAATCGAGGGTCTTGTACTTCTATTACCGTTTTAGATCTATTGCTCATTTTATCGAGTTCGAGCTCGCAGTTTCCACTAAAGAAACACATTTCTCGACATTGTGCGACCATTTTGATCTGACAAATACTCCGGTTATTTGAAATAAGTTTTGCTAGCTGAGGAGTGCTCGGTTTTCAGAAATAAGTGGGCGTATTAGTGGTGTCATTCCTTTCCAACAGCTCATTTCCAAGCATTGATCGACTGACAGAATTTAATGTGAAGTCAAAAAGTCGATGGTAAGTAAATGTTAAAAGCGGGAGTTGGAGATGTATGTTCGATTGTTACCAATAGAATTGACTTTCTTCTTTCAGTAAATTTAGATTGCCAGCTTATAATTTGACTCTATAGAAACGACTGGAAGATTTACTATTTGTCTTTGAATTGATCGCAGGCTAAAACGAAGCATCGATGGGGTGGATAATCGACTAAATTCATCCCTAATATCATGGCTTTTCATCCTAAATATAATCTAAGCTATTCAATACAGATTTCTGAAGAGCTCTTCAGTTTCTACTGGAAAAGAAAACACAAAAAGTATCGATCACGTGTCGATGGGGACTTTTTTTCTATCTTCATTAGCGAAGAGTCAAATCAATGTGATTAAAATGTAAAGATGAAAACTTGTGGATTTTCTATTTGAAATGGAATTCTATAGCTCTTTGTCAATTCTCGCTTTTAGTTTCTTTTCACGCTTTCAATTTCACCTTCGTAACTAATGGATTGTGAACAAAATAGCTTGGCGTGGTTTCGAACTCAACAACAAATCGCAATCGCTGACTTTATAAACAGTCCAAATTGTTATGAAAACGGCCTACGAGGAAAAATTTACTAACGCTTCGAATAAGATTTAGCTTTACGGAAACTATCTAAGAATGCCGAATGAGTGTGTTTATGTACCAAATGCAGCGTTGTTGAGTCTGACCGTTGTCAAGCGCGAAAGAAGGGTTGATCGTGGTCAAACCACTCCCTCATTCGCCATACTCCCTTCGTGATACGGTGGAAAGAAAGTGTATCCTAATGCGCATTTCAAGTAACTTGATCGAGACCTGTTATTGTACGAATTATGACATTAGTAAGAAATCTTATCGCTCGATTAGGTAACTTATATCGATAACACCTTAATAACTGTAAGTTCGTAAATCAGTTAATGTCTAGGCGATGGTTCGATGTCTAATAAAACTCTATAACCCATGTCTATATATTTATTCAATGCATGGCGATACAAAATGAATTCAAAATCTATGTATTGATGTAATGTAACAGCGAGCCTTATGAATGACCATTCGCCCCGGAGGTGGAAGTGTCCGATGTTGCACACTAGGTTCAATGGAAACTGTTCGGTGCGTTCGAACCACCGTTCCTTACCATGAACCGCCAATCTGAACAATTATACTGTTCAATAAAAGCAAACTAAACGGTCTCTCCTCTTGTGGCTTCGTTGACAGTTGAAAACCCTGTATGTTCCAGTGTGTTATAAACACAGCATCTTTGACAACAGTCTTTGAAATAAGTTTTATGCAACATTTCGACAGATTTCTCACTGAGGACGACGGGGACAGCAGGTCGCAACGGTAAGTAATCAATTTTGGCAGAATGTTTAAGCACACGTCACATCCACAACGTCAACGTCACATCCTTTTATACGTCAGAACAAATAAACATATTCTGGTAACTAGGTGGGACGCGTTCCGGCACGGCACACGTCACTTAGACACGGTATGAACACATACCTTCATTTTTGGGCACAACGTTATCATATAAGCATTATGACAGTGAAGTCTAAACGGTGCGTAAACGTCTGTGCGATATAAATGACAGGGTTATTTTGGTTGAAGATGGTAAAATTCTAGTGTTATTATAAGTTCTGAATTCAGATAAAATATGTAAATGGTGTTATCTTATCATTAAATATGTCTGCTGCCAATTTCATCCCAATATTATCATCTATTGAACTTACACTGTTAGAAGTTACTGTTAATTATACTTCAAAATTCTCTAAACCATCAACAACCCCCCCCATCACCTTTTTCTTTAGAATCATTATTTCGTGGTAGTCCACTGGCACAAGTAGCCTAAAGTCGAACGACCTCTTGGAGACTGGGACTAGGATGTTAGGGTGGTCAACTGTTGTAAAAGATGCATTTATTGTTGATGTTTTGAATAACCATTGTGTTTGGGTGTGAGAGGTTTAACTGATTGCCCCTGGGTGTGTTGGGGGGGGGGGAGAAGGAGAACCACACGGTAGTAGAATGTTAAGTGATACAACCAGTAAGTCACAAGAAAGAAAAGAAAAAAAGAAACAAATATATTTTAAAAGGGTAACAACTTAGGTTCACAAGTCCGCCGTGACAGGGATTCTTTCTACCAGCTGGTCCTTGGCCAAACCTTTTGGCTCTGATTTTTCTCGGATTATCCGTACCTATTTACAGCTGGGTGGACTGGAATTGTGAGTGAAGATGACTTATTCAAGGCCATCGGACTTTCAGACTCCAGTCGAGATTAGAACTCACGTCCGACATTTTCAACCTATCAAAGCAAATGACGTCATGACGTTAAGAACCAACGCTCTACCGCTGTGCTATAGAACCAACGCTCTAACCGCTGTGCTATAGAACCAACGCTCTAACCGCTGTGCTATAGAACCCGAATCATTTTACAGATAAAACTAACAGTGTAGTGCGTTTTGGTTTAACCATAATTTGAATATATTAAAAACGTCTAACGACTACAATTATCAGTACTTCAAAACTGTCACGCTATATTCATCTGGTTATTTCTATCGGAAGGGGAATAATTTTGTCAAAAGGAAGAATAAACTGCCTATTATAACTCGGGCGACAATCGACGATTTGATTAAGGAATTTTGTTTAAAATTGCTCTCAGAGGAACTTGTTTATCTGAAAGAGACACGAAAAACATTTTCGGCTTCATATCCCACAAAGGAAGAAGAAAATGCCAAGAGGTTTGGCCAAGGACCAGCTGGTAGAAAGGATCCCTGACACGGAGGACTTGTGAACCTAAGTTGTTTCTTTCTTTCTTTTTTCTTTAATTAGGCCTATATTAATATACCTTGGAAACGAATTACTATAATAAGTAATATATGCCCTAGGCTTGTTTTCGTATCCTATTCTATTGTATTATTATGAATTGTAACATATTTATGTGAATAAAACATCGTTTAAATTGTTAAAAAAAATACCTTTGAAAGGGAAGTATATTATAATATATTAAAATGTTTTTGAAAGGGAGTTAGTCAGTGCTTGTATCGGGTGAATATGTCATGTCAATTAAACTTTAAATAAAAGATCTGTTTTAAGATTTTTCCAACCTATAAAGTTTGCAGCAGAAAAAAATTGTCGCGGATTTTCTGAAATCAACATATTGACAGTAATTTAAAACCGATCTTTTAACTTGAAAGCGAAGAAAATTGATGCATTTGGTTTTAAATTTTCTATAATCGCAGGAAAGAGGCTGTTAAATCAAAATCAATGACGAATTTTTTTTCAATTAAAACTAAGGTTATGTAAATTTAAAAGAGTTATACGACGACAACAGAATAGGGAAAATCTCGAGTTACTTGTTTAGGGTGTTATAAGAGATGCTTTCCTATAGAAGAACTGGCCTAGGTTACAAGTATTAGGTGTTATAAGAGATACTCTCCTATAGAAGCACTGGCCTAGGTCACAAGTATTAGGTGTTATAAGAGATGCTTTCCTATAGAAGAACTGCCCTAGGTCACAAATATTAGGTGTTATAAGAGATACTCTCTTACAGAAGCACTGGCCTAGGTTACAAGTATTAGGTGTTATAAGAGATGCTCTCCTATAGAAGCACTGGCCTAGGTCACAAGTATAGGTGTTATAAGAGATACTCTCCTATAGAAGCACTGGCCTAGGTCACAAATAGGTTTTGAGACTTCTAAGCATGGCTATCCAAGTTCAGGGGATAAATACCCCTAACTTCCTGTCCTTAGATTTTATTCATAGAAACAACCCTGGGGGCTCTGCTATAGAAATTGGCTGTTAAATGGGTTGTTTTAAGGACGTCATAAACATTAGGCCTAATCCCGAATATAAGGATTTCACGATCTACTCCTTAATAATAAAATATTATATATGCATTCTAAACTGACCATTCTAATTAGTGCTTATAGATTTATAAACACGCCGATCACATCAGACTTAGCGCTGCATAAAATGCTTTAAGAAGCTGCAGTACAATAAGCGTAAAACATTAGCTTCCTTAACTGACAGTCACGATTATTTAATAAAAAAACTTTATTTAATTGTCTAAAGAATTCTAAATGTTATAGATTTCAATAGAACATCAAATTGCAGTAATATAAAACTTACAGCTGCTAAAAGTAATTTATTTCTGTATAGTACGATTTTAAAAAATTGTTTTTCGGAAAAAAAACTGTTCAGACTTCAATAAACAATGTAGTATATAAACGATCTACAAAAAATCTGTATAATAGGCTTCAATAAATTGTTCAGCCAATTTAAACAGCTGTGTAGCATTAAAACTCAAGCTGTTAATACTGAATAGTAGTCCATAGCTAGATTTAAAAGCTTTTATAATGAAACATGGATTGTTCAAAGAACATATTTAAGAGAAATTGGGTCAGATCATGGATCATGCAGTGCAATAGTCAAATTACTAAGTCACAAAATTGGGGATTTTCCGCATCTTTTAAACGTAGTTACATACCTTGAATCCAAAAGACGTCGATAATGATGGTATGATTGAACAAAAGCATCCATCTTTCCAAATATATTGACGTTTGGTGGATTCGAGTAACATGTATGTAAATCCCCAATTTTTGTGGCTTAGTTTTTCTGACTCTCCCACACCCCCGGCCATATCTGTCCAAAAAGTTACCAGAGGCTGGGAATAGAGTCAGCAAGAGCAAGTGTTTTGATCAACTGCACAGACAAAATACGAAACGAACTACCTAGACTCGCTTTTCAGCGAAAGTATATCATTCTATTCGAGTTGCCAGTGTTACAATTATTGTTGTCTTGATCACTTGATTAAAGTGGAAACGATTGCTGTGAAAGTGAAACGTGGATGACAGAAAGCCAGTTGGAAACACCTCAATTTGATGAGGTTGACAGAATCTTCTGCTGGTTCACACGATCTCGTTGTCTCCTATATATCTATATAAACAGATTGATAACAATATAGCCAGCAGCTGAAACGAGAAACAATTTCTATTTTATTCGGCAACCCTCGGCTGTTTCCGTAAAGCTGAATCTGATTGTGTTGCAGAGAGCAGGCGGAACTCTTTGTTCATTTGAAAACCACCCAGAAACTTTCGGTAGTTCACCTTCCGTTAGAAACTCTCGACAGTCCACCAACCTTTATGGGATTTATCTAAGCTCCAGTCTAATATCAAATATTGTAGTGGGTTTCACTACCGAATCAGAGCATTTTCTGGAAAGCTGATGGTATTCTGCGAATGTTTATCAACTTCGTATCGCCTTTAGAGAGTCCATATAACTAATATATTTAAATGGTATACCTGTTGAAGACCAGTGACTATAGGTGAATAATACTTACAGTAAGGGCTAGAGCTGTTACTCCTATAGTGGCTATCAGAGCAGCATTAAACTTTAATATATCTTTGATTTTATCAAAACAACCCTGAAATAACATCGATTTTATTCGAACAGTATCAGTCCGTCATATGAAAATCGTTCTCTGCGTTTGGGTTTGTTAGATCGGATGGAATGTCCGGATGTAATTCCTAAGGGTATGAATGTATAATATATGGGGTAGGGTTTGGGTTTGTTAGATCGGATGGAATGTTGGGATGTAATTCCTATGGGTATGAACGTGCAATATATGGGATATGGTTTGGGGGGTAGGGTTTGGGTTTGTTAGATCGGATGGATGTTGGGATGTAATTCCTATGAGTTTGAACGTGTAATATATGGGTTAGGGTTTGGTGGGGGGGGGGGGGGTAGGGTGGTGTTATATTGACAATTCTTTACTTACATCTGTGTACAGTGCCATGTTTAATATCATACCAGGATGAACTGGAGGTCCAAGGCTAGGTGGTCCATTCATCTCCATATCACCTTGACATTTCGGATCTTCTCCTGCTGGGTCGCAACAACTCTCGGGTACATAGGGGCTACCTAAATACACACGGGATATATTACCAATGGGGTAGGGCAATACTGTTTATTATACATAATTACTACACATTGTTAATTTTATATATACTACTGTCATGTCCTTTCGGTTACATGTCTTCTTCAGAAACATACAGTAGTTTACGATCACCTGTTGCTTGTTCCTTCTTAACTTTGAATAAGTAATAGGAAGAAAAAAAGGTGATCGTAAACTACTGTAGTGTTTCTAAGGAAGGCATTTAGCCGAAACTTCAGATGACAGGACAATAGTATATATTTGTAATTGTTTCTCCCTATTGTGGGAATTTGTGATATAATTTCTAATGTTTGTTAAAAGGGAGATTAAATTTTTTCAGAAAGCTCAATATCAAGGAGGAGGGGGAGGGGGGAGGTACAAGATAAATACCATACGTACCTGGTTCAAATTGTGTATACCATTTTGTATGATAATATTTATAAAAAGCCCAGGAATCGGTCGAGTTAATGTTTCCACGAACTCCGCAACACATTATCTATATTGGAACAAAAATTACGAACTTCGTCAACTTCGTGGACTTGAATTTTGATATTTTTAGTTTAAAAGTCAATATTGATCAAATTGTAACACCTCAAATAAAACAGATCAAAACTTGCTTTATAAATAATACGGCGACGTCTTTTAGTCAGGAATCAAGTCAATATATATCTTTATTTGAATTACATTTCGATACAGCATTGAAAAAGCGTTAGAAACCCAATAAAATCGTGAGTAAAAGTAAGATCCCATCATTTCTAAAATATCTAAGCCTACACATTAAGTGAAGGGGTCCAATAAATAAATTGAACTAGCTAAGCTAACCTTCTTCATTCAATTTCAACAAAATGGTCTTGCTCATAGGAGACCAGCTTCATTAAGAGACCGTTTTTGAATATTCCCTTGAGTGGTCCCTGAAGACAGGTTCTACTGTAAATTGAATCATACCCTACCTTTAATTGAAGTCGGTCCCAAGCCTCGGTAAAGAAATGATTTTCTCTAATATTTAAATCTACACCATATTTATAGATTATTCTGGTTTCTAACTCGACTTGCAGTTGGTCTGATATCTGAAATATTCCCCTGTAATTATTATCTGACTTTAGATCCTGTTTCTAAGCCATGTTTCAGATTATTAAAGCTCATCTAGGCAGCTAATTGGTTAATATTCCAACATAACGGCTTATACCTAACGGCTTAAACATAACGGCTTGTATATTAACGGCTTGTTTATAACGGCTTATATTATAACAGCTTATATATAAAGGCTAATACATAACGACTTATACATAACGGCTTGTATATAACGGCTTGTATATAACGGCTTATATATAAAGGCTAATACATAACGACTTTTTTATAACGACTTTTACATAACGGCTTATATTCCAACATAATGGCTTATATTCCAACATAACGACTTATACATAACGGCTTATATTCAAACATAATGCATAACGTATTTTACATAACGGTTTATATATAAAGGCTAATACATAACGACTTTTACATAACGGCTTATATTCCAACATAACGACTTATTTTCCAACATAACGACTTATATTCCAACATAACGACTTATATTCCAACATAACGACTTGTATTCTAACAAAACGACTTATATTCCATCATAACGATGTGTATTCCAACATAACGACCGATGGGACTGGGCGAAATAAACCAACTCACTGTACAGATAGAGGTGGTACTGAGCGGTGAGTGATATTTGTCACTCTATTTGTTACCTTACCTGATCTTTAAAGATGAACCCAACAACAGCCGCTGCTATGAAAACTGTTAACAACAAACTCAAAATAAATATATACTGAAAAACACAATAGAGAGAAATCACATAAAACTAGTAAAAATAATAGCTCTAATACTTAAATGATATACTTTAATATCATGGTAGCTTTTATATCAAGGTAGTTTTAATACCATGGTAGCTTTAATATCATGTACCTTTAATAACATGGTAGCTTTAATATCATGGTAGCTTTAATATCATGGTAGATTTAATATCATGGTAGCTTTAATATCATGGTAGCTTTAATATCATGGTAGCTTTAATAACATGGTAGCTTTAATATCATGTAGCTTTAATCACACTAACATGTAGCTTTTTCATTGTAGCTTACAACCACGGTAGCTTTAATATCATGTAGCAATAATTAATCCGCACCAATTAGTAGCTTTAATACCATGGTAGCTTCTAAAATCATGGTAGCTTTAATACATGTAGCTTTAATACCATGGTAGCTTTAATACATGGTAGCTTTAATAACATGGTAGCTTCAATATCATGGTAGCTTTAATACCATGTTAGCTTTAATACCATGGTAGCTTTAATATCATGGTAGCTTTAATAGCATGGTAGCTTTAATATCATGGTAGCTTTAATAACATGGTAGCTTTAATACCATGGTAGCTTTAATACCATGGTAGCTTTAATAGCACGGTAGCTTTAATACCATGGTAGCTTCAATATCATAGTAGCTTAAATAACATGTTAGCTTTAATATCATGGTAGCTTTAATAGCATGGTAGCTTTAATAACATGTTAGCTTTAATATCATGGTAGCTTTAACAATATGGTAGCTTTAATATCATGGTAACTAGCTTTAATACCATGGTAGCTTTAATATCATGGTAGCTTTAATAGCATGGTAGCTTTAATATCATGGTAGCTTTAATAAAACTATGGTAGAATTAATGTCATACTCACACAACATAGAAAAGACCTATTTTCTTGTATCGTTCCGCACCAACCACAGAACGATATGACAATAATTAACCCTCCGCCACCAATTAGTACGTAGGAACCAGCTTCATAAAGATCAGTACCAATGATGGCTGAAACTTCACGTGACCCAAACTGTGAGAGGAGGGTGAAGAGACCCACTATCAGAACGGCAACGCCAGTCAACTGAAATCAAAACCATATACTTTAAACCAAACAAATACTGACAGTCTGACACTTTACCTTCGAAAGGGCTGTCAGAACCTGATCTTGTCTACATAGAGATGTCCAATTATGGAAACACTGCTTATATTTATAGAAATTCGGTATTGGCCAGTGTTAAAGGAGATTTTTATTAGTACTATTTGGCATCACAGATAAAGGGAGCTAACAATGAAATGCCGTAGCATAATGCTACAGACAACATATATAGAGGCGAACTTCGAAGAGCGGGTTCTTATCTTTTGACGCGGTTATCAAAGAACACCAGGTGAACGTTCAAACTGAAGATGTCATCCGACTGCTATTAACATGCGTTTCTGATACACAATCCTCACCAGGACAGCTAACTTATGAAATAGAGGTTAACTTTGTAATAGATTTTAGACGTATGACTAAAGTAACTTGATGACTTGATTTTAAATAATTCGGTTAGAAATTTACATATTTTTTTAGAATGCAGCGATCAGATAATTGATTGAACTTACCAGAGTCAGAATGTTGAACACCAGTAGCAGATATTTTAAACACTTACCACAGGACGGTCCAGGCATTTTATATATCTTCCAGATGAAATAAAATAGAATGAAATAGAGATTTAAACTTCATTGCCATATGCCGTACTGGAGGGGGTGGTGGCGTAAGTTGATGAAATCAAATTAACTTTTAAGGCAAACTGTGCTTCTACATAAGAAATGTAATGAAGTTCTTCTCTTCGCAGTGCTCATTTTGATAGACCAAAAGGTCCAGGGTTCAGTCCTGGCAAAGGTTGAGATAAACTGTCGGATTTTTCGGGCAGGTTTCATCCTGTCGGTGATGCAGGTCTGAGGACTGACATAGAAAAGGCGTCTATAGTTCGGATGGGGCAATAAACTGAGTTCACGTTGGAAATCGCAAAAAGAGTATGCTAATGTCACCTCATTGCACACTGTATGACTTTACTTGTCTTCATTAGCACATAAAGTACAGAAAAGTAGGACGTAATAATCCATTCATTAGCCCATAAGGGACAGAAGAGTAGGACGTAAAACTCCATTCATTAGCCCATAAGGGACAGAAGAGTAGGACGTAAAACTCCATTCATTTCATTTTTCATTTATTTCTGATTGCGTTGATAATTGATAATATATATAAATGCACACAATTTGTAAACAAATAGAAAATCTACTTTACCTTCGACAGTCGTCTAAAATATTCTATAAACACAAGTCAAGATTTCTGTTAGATTAACAAAAACCTAGTTTTCAGAATCTATCGTTTCACATCTAATTTCATCATTATATTCATTTTAATGATATCAACACTTTCCAAAATTTGATTCCAATTAAAATCCGATGCCTGATCTCTGTATCCTAACGGATGTCAAATTCACATCAATGGTAATGCCACACTTATACAATTACCAATATCAGCAAAGTTTCGAGTACTAGGTTGACGATTCGATAATAAAAACAATTCATATCCAATAATAATTAATTTCTTTCAGTTGAAAAACACAATAGGAGTAAATATCCATTGGTATAGGTAGGTTTAATATCCGATATTTGAACCCAGAATTCTTAACAGAGCAGCCAAAGATCCAAGTGTCCGATCTAAAATATTCCTTTTCCCCTTTCCCGTCTTAATACACTAATCGTGTTCCGTGACTGACGAGGGTTGACGGTCCCGAAACATCTAATCCTTGATCTTGGTTGACAACAGTCCCCTACTTCAGACAGTCAACGTTCCTCCCAGAAACACAAAAATCATCACTGACGAATGTCTTGATTTCTTAAACGCATCTGTTGTCAAAATCCAGCTGCAAGAGAATTGCATCTATCATTAATGCAAACATAAACAGAATCGTTTTTTGGTTAAATTAAACCATTTTCATTCAACTTCTACCATTGAGAAAATCTGATTTTAAACGTTTCAATTAAAAACACAGTTCGCGGTTTCACACCAAATTGACTTGTTGGTCAATCATTGACAGTAAAACAATAAAAACACGCACATCACCAAGAAATTAGAATTGAATATTCTCGCCTCAGGGCATTACAGGTTAATTCGGAGTGAATACATAATTACGATTCATTACAGTTGGGTTTACGTGCCCCGTGTCGCCCTTACAAGTCAATTACCTGCTAATTACATTTACCTGTATTTGTCTAGTATCAAAGCACACTGCCATGTCGAGACGGTGGAAAGGTTGAAAGGTAGTTGAGTCTAAAGATGTTGAAGATATATTCAAGACATGGCTATCAGAAATAATTCAATACGTGGGTATCGTATCCCGATTAGACAGACCTACGGGTTTTAACGATGTCTTATTAACCTCGAGGAAGAAGCCAATGGGTGTGGTTTGAACTCGGTGTAGACAGGGGAGGGTTAATTCTCATCTTCCCAGTAAATGTAAATCGCAAATATCATAATATAGTCATGTACGCTATTGAGGTAAATCGCAAATATCGTTATGTACGATATTGAGGTAAATCGCAAATATCGTAATATAGTTATGTGCGATATTGAGGTAAATCGCAAATATCGTAATAAAGTTATGTACGATTTAGATAAATCGCAAATATCGTTCGATAGCAAAAGACAAAGCGCAAAGTTTTAGGAAATTAAAGAAACCCACGATAGAGCATTAAGACAGTCTCTTCGATTTTCGCTCGCAAACAATTTGTCATTGTTATTCAAAAATGGGTTCGACATGTGGGCTTTGATTGGTCAAATATATAACGTCATTAGAACGGGACAGTGTTGAGGGGCACAAAAAACCTGCTAGAATTCAATCGAGACAAAAATATAAAAAAAGAATGAAATCTAACCGAAAGCAAAACACAATTATTAAAATGAAATGAAATGAATGGAGTTTTACGTCCTACTTCACAATTATTAAAGGCAGTGAACTTTTTGTTGTACGAAACCTTTTCAATATCTAAACTTTGGTTAGATGATCAAAGGATTAAAGTCTTAGTTATTTTATCGTTTTCAAATAACCTAGCCTCTTTAAACAGTCGGGGAAATTCCATTAAAGATTTATTAAACTTTATTAGGTCTATAATAATATCTATAACTTCAAAGTTTAAAGGTCAATGGCCATATTATCATTGTCTGCGGCCACGGTTGGGTTTTTCCCTGAAGCACCCCCATGTGACGTTCTGGTATCACAATAATGGTTTCTGTGCCAGATCTGACTATATCACACAATTCATCACGTTCAGTTGGAAGTGAATGGAGTTTCACGTCCTACTTAGCTATACCTAATGGGCTTATGAAGACGGACAATGCCATTCAGTGTACACTGAAGAAAAATAAGTTTACTCTTTTTGCGATGTCCATAATTCGATGGATATTTAATGTGCAAAGCCTGTAGCACACGGGTCTCGGTTTATTGTCCCATCAGAACGACAAGACGTTTTTTCCATGTCAGCACCCCCCATCCCCCACCTGACCTGCATTAGGCTACTGACAGGGGGGAAACCGGGTTGAAAAAATCTGAAAGTCAATCTCGATCCTTGGCCACGGTTGAACTTTGGAACCAAGAACCGTTGGAATAAACATCATTTAACATTTGAATGGTTGATTAATAGAAGTGTTTAAAGCTAACCATCAAAATTTGATCTGTCTGTCCAGAATTATTTTCGTTTGAAAGATAAACGACTCGTCTTTCCTGAAACCCTGCCATATATATTGTATATACAAATTTCCAGTTTCAGGGATCTATGCAATTTTCCATTTTTTCCTAGTAATTCTAAAGACTATTTTAATATACACGCACATCAACCCCGTGAAACATTCCCTTTAATCAGAATGCAATTAATCAAGCGCCATCAAAATACACCAAAGAAATATAACAATTTTTTAATAAACCTAAACAATTTTAGCATGGAACACATCAACTTAACAACCGATTTTTAGAAACACAAAAACTGCAAAAAACTGAAAATATTTGAATGCGAGCAGCATTATGAAATATAGGTTAATGAATATAGAAAATAAAATACAAGCAACACATAACAATGTTTTGGATATGAAACATCATTAGCCGACTGTCAATATTATAACATAGGTCTTTGCAAAGTAAATTTGACTTAAAGAAAAATAAAATCACAAACTGCTGACATCTATGTATGGTTAATGGGGTAATTAAAGTTAAAAAAAAAGTTAAATTGGGATTGAAAAAAACTATTTGGGTACAACCTATTACCATTCCAAACATATAGAAGAATAGTCTATTTTCTTCTAGGTAGTTTTAGTACAAAGAATCAAACATAATTCTGGTTTGTGTAATCTAAAACAAAGTATCTTTCTGTTTAAGATTTTAATTCTCCCCTGATGGGAATGCATCTTAAACTAGAATAAAGACACAATAAATTGATAAGAAGATGTTATCGCCTGATTAGGTGTGTGTACCTGGTGTTAAGGTGTTATTACCTAATAATGTGTTATAACCTTCTCCGGTGTTATTACCTAATAAGGTGTTATTACCCAGCAATAAGGTGTTATAAGCTGATAAGGTGTTATTATCTAGTAATAAGGTGTTACAACCTGATAAAGTGTTACTTCCTGAGGATATAATAATGCCTGTGGAATGCCTCACAATGAGACTAGATGCACCATAATGCCCCTTGGATATTAGTGAAAATATGAAAATATACAAGATGAAAATGATAAAAAAACTAAAGTCAAAACTTATCACAAAAGTCAAATAATAATTTTAGAATAGAACTAAGTAAGATACAGATACACAAAGTCTAGAAAATCTTTCTTTTTCAATTTTGTCTTTCCTACTAAGTGTTACTATAGTACCCAATATATTTGTAAATTTACCGTAAATGAAAATGTTCAAGAACAAAGGTTTAGTACAAATATTAAGTATTTCTATAATTTGTTCAGTATAATCTACAGAAGAAACAACATAACTAGAAATTTTGAAATAAGAATATAATTTATATTACATAGCACTACACAAAGTCAAGATCTCTCCAAATAAAATCACAAATAAACTTGGTTCGCAGATCGATTTCTTTTAATTTTAAAAATAGATTATATCCTTTACTGTTTTCAGTCATAGAAAAATCAATTCTTGTCATTTTTGGGTTTTTTTTAAGCCAAACATATCATTTATAATTATCTTAACAACTTTTGGAGAATTAAGGAGCTTGAAAATGAAATTGTATGTACATTATTTACAGTAAAGCCTTTTAAACCAAACCACAACCAAAACATCCCTGAACCATACTTTATCATATGTTTACAATACTTGATTAATTTCACTAAATTTCTTATATTTGTTCTTTTATCCTTTGATCTGAATCTCTCTAACATTTTTTTTGACAAAAAAAACACAAAACGTATCGAGTTATTAAATAATTTAACAAAGAACTTAAATGATGTAAAACCAACAAACATTCCATCAATTTTTTCAAATGAATATATGAAGCAGTGAAGCGTTTAAGCTAAATAAGCCTTAGTTTAACGTCTGTTTTAAGCAATACATCACTTTCCAGTCATACCACACCTTACAAATATTGTATAGAATGAGGCTTATGATGGTAAATTTGTTTTTAATGAAGGAAAGAAAGCTAATATATCTGTTAAATAGTGAATCAGTAACTAATGTATCAATAAGAAAGATATTTCAAATAAACCTCATCAAGTGTAGATTTAGGATTCATTTTCTGGATCAGCATTATTGCCACTTTCTTCAGGTGATTCCCCTTCCTTGGAACCACTGACAGAAGAATTGTCATCCTCATTTTCTTTTAGGTTGTTTATTTTGTTTCCAGAGTTATTTTCATCTTTTCCTACAACCTCACTTTCAACTTCTGTAGCCTCTTTATCATAATCAGCCTCTTGTTGAGATTCAGAAGCCTCTGCTTCAGTTTTATCAGAAGAATTCCCCGAGTTCTGAATGTCTGGTTCAGATAACTGAGCCTCACTTTCAATGAATGAATTCTGACTTTCTGCAACCTTTGTCTCTTGTTCAGATTCAGCAGCCTCATTTTCATCTTCGTCGGATTCAGTCTTAGCCTCAGTTTCATTTATTTTAGCCTCACTTTCATTTGTGTTAGACTCAGTTTCATCTTTTGTAGTCTCATTTTGAGTATCTGCCTCAGTTTCACTTCTCAAAGCCTCATTTTCATGTGTAATAACCTCATTCTGAGAATCTGCCTCTACAGTATCTTCTGTTGTACCATACAGAACAGTTTCAGACAGTTCATCTACAAGAAAGAATTAAAACTAACTTAACCCACTCAGGTCCGTCTGCCTGGCTTTAATCACTTCTGCTGAAAGTGTTAACATAGATCAGTGACTTATTACCGGAAATAAAGAGAGTAAATATCCTAGCTTCCTATAGATTTGGTTTACAAGTCTAGATACGAAATGGCTCAGTCCATGAACATAGAAGTCAAGTAAGCATGGCTTGACGGCCATCTTGTCATCATGCACTCATCAATAAATTTTTGTTTTTAATGTATTGTTTTTCATCATACTGAATTGTTATGGTGGAGAGAAAACAATAATTTTGAAAAATATCTCACCTTCCTCTGGTTTCTCTTCCATCAAGTCTTCATCGAGAGAATTCTCACGTAAAAAAGACACATCTTGAAACGAGGCTTCTACAAAATCAAAATAAATTTACATCAGAATAATCTGCAAATCTTTCGATAAGAGTAATTCATAAATATTGAATTTAACAATGAGAAATACTTTTATAAACACACAGTGTATCGGAACTATTTTTTAAGATATTTAATAATCAACACAATAAGCCAGCCTAGAGGATGTAAAGTTCTTACCTAATTCTCCCATTTTCTCAGTATCGTTTAAATCAGACTCCATCTGTAGTTGTATTTCTAGTTGTGAGTGTGGTACAACACGAGCTAGCCCGGCCTCGACCAGTAATTTATTTAACAATGTTGTATCAATATCACTGGAGTCGACCAGAGACACAGAATATACCTCGTCCTCTCCCTTGGTTAAAATATAGGCCGATATTGTCTTCTCTTTTATATAATCTGAAATTAACAAGTTGATATAATTTCCATAAATGCACAGGTTCAAGTTACGTAGCTGGAACTATATGATAAGTGCTGTGTTATATTTGAAATAAAGAGCTAAGAAGTGATAATCATCTACCACCAACCTACCACTATCTTAACAAAAATATGAAGTATAAACAAAAAAAAACTTCCTTTTAATAATTCTATTACAAACAAACAATCTACACAAAATTTTGAGAAATCAAACTAAGTAGATAGAACATTATATAAATTAGACAACTATATTATTGTATATCTTTAATAATGGTCTTATTTATCTAAATTATTTATGTAAAATACATTTTTCTAATATAAAGTTACCTTTCATGAATTGTACAGCCTCGTCTGACCAGGTGTCTCCAGTGACTGGTAGTATTTCTCCTATACGACACGATATCAGCTGAGGGGGTATGGCTAGGTAGTGTACTGGTAACTCAGCTATATTACTCTTAGTCAACTCTTCATTGGTACCAACATCCACAAAATATACCTGTTTAAAATAGAGTTTATATCGTACACGTTATCATAAATTTAATGAAATTTGCTTGGTACTGCCTTACAAGTAGTGGTTGGGGGTGGGGCTTCAGTCACCAGGCAACAAAAAATATATCTGTATTTTAGGAAATTTTCCACTAATTACTCATTGACCATATTCTCAAAGATCTAATATATGATTTTAGTTAACCAGTTATCTGATTGGTCAATGTTTTCTAATTAAAGTTTCATTATCCAATAAGATTTCTTAAAATCTGGAATCTATTTTTCTGAAATTTTCAGAGAAAAAGGCCTCAGATTGGTCCAACACTAAAATTGATCTTAAAATTTATTTTTTAATCCACTCATATTACTTTACTCATTACTGTGATAGCATTTATTTACACCTACCTTGACTGTGTCTTCATTAATTTCTACAATTCTAGCTCGAACCCATCCCTCAGAGCTGTAAGCTAAACAAGGATCACCAACACTGAACGCCCAAGATTCATCTTCTTTCTTTCCTGTATCCCTCTTTTCCATGAACGCTTCAATATCGTCCAAAACTTTCTGAGATTTCTTATCATATTGTATCGTAGCAGAGAAGATGGTTGGATCGAAGGTTTCTACGTCGATGATCAATTCGTATTCCGTATCTTGATCCAAATCTTTGTAATCTTTCCTTGATTCTGACCCAGATTCGTTAAAGATTTGAATTTCTGGGACGGTGACGCCGAAATGGTCAAATTCCTCCTCATCACTAGACTCCACGGAATCATCATATTTGGCTAATGATTCTGTTACCATGGTTTCACGTATTGACGTTTCACCATCAAATAATTCCACAGCTAAACAGTTTAATAAGACTTTTTTAACGAACATTATCAATTTTTTGTCTTTTACAAGTTCCGCGAATCTATCACAACTGTTTGGTTGCCATGTGTTTCCAGGGGCAACTAAATTATGAAGACAACATCGTGCAGCTTGACTTGGAAATTTATAAAACTCGTCTTTCAAAATGAAAACTTTGTCTTTTGGTACATCTTCCATTCGGCCGTAATCCACTAAACGAACTCCTAGTTTATCTTCCTCTACATTTTCAACAGCAGCCCGATAATATTTACCATCCATGGCCTGGATTACTGCGATATCGTCTAGCGATAGGTCCTGATCAAATCGTAGATTCTCCCCTTTAGAATAAGCTGTCTGAATTTGCTCCATGCCCGAAACCAAAGCGTCTGCAGCGAAGGTAAACTGGCACCAGAATTTGGACGGCGATTCTGTACAGCTCACTATAGCGTGAATACTCTCCTGTTTATGAAGTTGACTCGATATACATCTAAAATATAATAAAATAGAGTTCTGGGTTGTGTCAGGAGACCACTCAAGGGAATAGTACAAACTGTGTCTTAATAAAAGTAGTCTGTTAAAAGAGTAGGGACCATGAAAATCTGTCCAATGTTGTTTGCTATCTATGTATTGCTCAACTATAATATAGAATTTGAGGTTCTGGTTTGCTGATGAGATCATTCTTACTCTACATTATTCAATATATAGAGAATGGAGTTTTTTATCCTATTCTTCTACTCTTAATGGGCTCATAAAGTCGTGCACCATGCAAAATTGAAATGAAATTAATGGAGTTTTACATCCTACTCTTCTACACTTTATGGGCTAATGAAGATGGGCAAAACCATGCAAAAATGAAATGAATTAAATTTTACATCCTACTCTTCTACAACTAATTGGCTAACGAAGACGAGAATGCAAAAAAGAAATGAAATGAAGTTTTACATCCTACTCTTCTACACCTAATTGGCTCATTAATGAAGACAGTTAAGATTATTGAAATAATAAAACTCACTTTAATCTTTTGCCTTCCTCATCTTCTAAAATAGAATCCGTTAATTCGTTCATCTTGATTCTTTTAGCAGGAGACTGGGAGTCGGAGAATACACGTTTTATTTTTTTACTGATAGAGACTGGAGTATCAGCAGAGATGCCAAGATGTTTGTTGATCAGATCCTGCGAGATGGACAGGCCTTGATTTAACAGATGCACCAAACAGTTCCCACTTTCCCCTACTTTTATAATATCTGCCAACAACTCCCTGTAATTACAAAGAACACAACTTATTTTACTGACAAGAAATAAATTGGAAATCTATATCAAGAAATGTAATAAATGGTTGTCTAGCAAGCAACGCCCACTTCTTTCATAAATTTTCAGTATATCAGCAGCATTAGCCTACTCATTTTACAATTTCCAAGTTCATCTCAACCTTTGCTGAGATTAAACCCTGGAGCATGTTTCAGGAAAACTTGACTTAGGATGATTTGAGTGTTCCAATGGTCAGATTGGTCAATCACTAAAATTGAGTTTTTATTAACCAATCAGGTTACTGTATTTCTTAAAATCTTGATTGCATCTTGGTTAGAATTTTGTGAAACAAGTCCCTGGACTGTAAGGTAAGCAAGTAAGCATCGAACATACTTGGCAACTGCTGGCTTTGAATGAATAAGAGGATTAATATAGACGACTTTGGTGCCCAAATGAAAAATTGATATAGAAGAATGGAAAGAAACTTACTTGTTGTGGGTCAGTTCTGTGAAATATTCAATGACATCATCAGTCCAAGAATCTTTGACGGGTTGAACTCCAGCTAGCGAGCATTCTACAGCCTGGACGGGCAACTCCACGAATTTGGGACACAGTCTTCTCAGAGAGGCAACAGAGACTGTCTCGACGTTGCCATGGTCCACGTAAAATACATCACACTTGTCTTCTGCTATAGCTTCTACTCTAGCCCGATACCAAGATTCATCTTCGCTGTATAAGACTGCGACAGGTTCGTGTACAACAGGTGTCGCCACTAGTTCTTCCCCCTCGGCTAAACCATTATAATAATCGTACATCTCAGTGTTTAGTTGTTCCATCAGACTTGCTGAAGTATCGGGTTGAATGTAGAAATCGTTAGGATGAATTGAATGACTGACTCTGACTGAAATCCGAGATCCTTCTTTTAGTTTATTCTGTATAAACACTACACTGGAAGGTTCTGAAATAAAATAAATAAACCCGGTTTAAATCTACTTTGTTTTGTGTACTAGTATCATTTTTTACGTGATAAAATGTCCAGTTGGAAATTTATACATCAAAAGACCTGCCCCAAAAACATGCTAGGCAAAAACTATCCTCCTTAATTCCAGCGTACCTGTTATCTGGGTGCTTTCAACAGTCTCTGCGGCAGTTTTTGATATAATTTCCTCCAGGCCCTGTCGCTCTCCAAGACTACTTTCAGTTTCTGGCAAACTTTCTACTAATCCACTGTCCTGTTGGTCTGTAATTTCTGTTGATATATCTAGATAGAAGGTAAAAATTATATACTGGATTCTTGTGAATAGACAGATTATTAATGTGATACTGTGTCAAACACAAAATTTAAGTTCTTAAGAATGGTCAATATGAGTTGTAATCAGAAAGTATTACTGGAATACTAAAGTTATCGTCATAGGATTTATTCCTATGATAGTTTCTTGTAATTTCCCAAATATAATCAAACTTGTATGGTACATACCTAGTTCTGGCTCCTGTTGTGAATTACTCTCATCTATAGCTCTATCTTTACTTTCACTTTCTTTCAAATCACTCAAAGATCCCCCTTCCTGGCTTTCCGAATCGGACTGTCCTGTTTTAGCTCTTATCATAGTGAGTATATCGTCACCACTTTCAGTGACCAGCTCAACGCTGAAACCGCCGTCTGCTTGAAAAAATTTGATAGTCAAAGTTTGATCATCTGTCAAGTTTAGAAATTTGACGTTCACCTCTTCATTCCAGTTGTCTAAGCCACGTAAATTACATCTATAAGCTAAAGGAGGATGGGATATGTCTTCTGCTTTCAACTTTTTGACCCTGTCTGCACTCACTGCGTCTGTATTACCATAATCTGCGAAACGAACTATTGATCTCTTCACCCTTGACCTCTTCAACCTTTGCCCTATACCACATGTCATCTTCTGTGAATTTAGCAGCACATATTTTTCCAGCAGTTACTTCATCTAAGGGTTGACTTGATTCAGAATAATGGTCTTGAAGTTTTTCAGACAGATTGGTCAATTTGTTTTCTTCAGATTCTAAATGAAGATAAAAAGTGCCGTCTGCCTCTGTATGGCAGATGAAACCTGGTTCATTAGACGTAGATTGTGGCGGGAAATCTAATAGATCTGCATCAATGTTGTCTGATTTCTCATCTGCCTCCTCGACAACGCTTTCATTAACCTCTTCTTGGAGAACGTCTGCTAAATTTCTTGTCACATTGACCATATATGGAGCTGCGTTGGTTACAAATTGAATATTCAGATCTTTTCCTTCTGTCATTTCTGTGAATTTTTGTTGTTTCTTTGACGTCCATTTTCCTGCATTATCCAACTGACATTCATAAGCTAATGGTGGATGTTTCAAAAACTGCTTTTCCATAAATTTCACATCTGAGGGCTTAGATAACTCAGTGTTACCAAAATCTACGAAACGCACATGAACTTTTTCTTCTGTGATCTCCTCAACGACAGCTCTATACCAGGATTCATCTTCAGAAAACTTGGCAACGCAGGGTTGACCTTTCTGAAGATCGTACGCCACCTCGCTTTGTTCGGAGCTGTAATAATCCTGCAGTTCTGCTCCCAAATTATCTAAAATTTCATCATTTTTGTGTAGATGGACGTAGAACTTGCCGTTAGGTTCTGTGTGGCAGACGATTCCTAGTAGAAGTTGATTGTTGATTACAGGTTTTAGGTATGAAGTAACTTCAGCTCTATTTAATATTCTAGAAAGGTCATGATCCTCACAGATCATTTGTACCAAATAAGGTTTTGAATCTGATAGAAATTTGACTGTCATTTCTTTCTCTGTATAAGTATCAAACAGATCTTTGGCAGCTTGCGACCAATTTTCAACTCCATCGATTTTACAGTGAAATGCATATGGTGGAACATCCAACATGTCTTCTGGTAGTTCTTTTAATTTATCCAAGGGCAGATCATCACCGTTTCCAAAATCAACAAAATTCACATGAACTTTTGGTCCCAATTTCGTGACTATTGCTCGATACCAGACTTGGTCTTCTGAAAACATGGCAGAACAGGCATAACCAGACGTCAATTTTTCGGGAACTTCTTCAAAAGGGAATTCAGCAAGTGTAGTTGAAATTTCATTGATTGTTTCAGTGTGGTCTGAAAATTGAATATAAAAAGAGTTATCTTTCTCGACATGAGATATGTAAGCTTGGACATCTTCTGCTGGTTTGGTTTGTTTCACATAAACTCGTGGTCTAGGTGGATTCATGATCAAATTCGCCACGTCCTTGCCACGTTTAGTTTTCACCTCAACATTGAAAGGTCGTGAATCTGAAGCGAAGGTGAAGGTCAATTCATCTACCATTTCATTAAGACGAGCCTGAAAATCTTGGTTCCAGTCTGTCAAATCTTTAAGTCTGCAGGGAAAAGCCTGAACCGGCGCTTTCAGCATTTCTGCAGTCAATTGTTTCAGATCATCAGATTTTTCTTCTTCACAATTTCCATAATCCACAAATCTAACAGTCACTTTTGACCCATCTGCTGATTCCACTCTTACACGATACCAGTTCTTATCAACCTTGAACTTTGAAATACATGCCAATCCTTTTTCTACAGACATTTTTGGTGACAGTTTTGAAGCAGTCTTTCCTTCTCTTTGCATTAACTCGGCTAATTTCACAATATCGCGTTCTGTAGATGAAAGTTGAACATAAAAAACTCCATCAGGGTCAATATGGGTAATATATCCCTTGACCTCTCCTTCCGGTTTTGTAGGAAAATCGTACTCTTTTGGTACCGGTGGGGCGCTGATCCTCTTGGCATGACCAGCATCTACCAGTTTGTCACCAACATCTTCGCCTTCAACAGTGATAATGACAGCCGCAGAAGACACAAACCCACAATTCAATTCCTGATCAAGGATCAACGTCTCCAGAAACTCGGTCGACTCTGCTGACCAATCAGATCCATCTACAGGTGCCAAATCATCCAATGAACATTCAATACCAAAAGGAGGAATGTCAACAACTTCCGAAGGCAAAGGACGCAAGCCTTCTTTTAGCAAATATTCAGCATTTCCATAATCCACAAATAACACTTTGACCTCTGACCCTCTGATTGACATGACCTTTGCCCTGTACCATTCTGAATCTTCTGCAAATAATCCAGCACAGCCATCTCCATCTTGGATTTCAGGGACTATATCACACGTACTGCAATACGATTTTAATTTTTGTGAAATGTCTGCTAGTTGATCATCAGTTCCGGCCAATTGAAGGTACAGTTTCCCTGGTGACACAATACAGCTGGCATACGCAGTGACAGGCTGACCTATCTTAATATTGATTGGCTTGAACTGGACTCTTGGTGGGAGCAGCACAGGTTGTCTTGGCAACGAATTACCAGAAGACAACATGGCGGACACTGACTGGTTGTCATCTAGGAGATCCACTTTATGGACTGATCCAGATACTGCTTGTACTTTTAACACAAATTCCTTCTCCTCGACTAGATCTTGTAATTTCGCTGTGAGGCTTGCGTCTGCATTGTCTATTGCTAATCTGCATTGCATTGCTTGTTTTGGTAAATTCAAGAATTCTGGGTTCAGTTTGCAAACATTTGAAGGCGAGACAGTATCACAGTTGCCATAATCAACGAAAAATACTTCTACGTTTTTGCCATCAAACTTCAAAACTTCTGCCCTGTACCAAGCCTCATCTGCACTATATTTAGCAGCACATGCTGACCCTTGAACGGGGGTCATTGGTTGACCTTTACCCTGCGAGTAACAGGCTTCCATTTTGTCCATAATCTCGTCTAAAGTTGACGACTGTTTGGAAAGTTGGCACCAAAATTGATGAACGGAGTCAACATGAGATACGTAAGTCTTTTCTACCTGTTTGGGTGCTAAACTGACAGAATTTGGAAACCCAGAAGAAGTTGTGGCTGACCCCTGTCCTGACTTTCTGCTAGCAACTCCAGCTTTAATCAAATAATCTTCAACATTCTCTTGCCCTACAAATAACTCCACGACAAACTTATCTCCATCTTTGGCAAGAAATTTGGCCAAGGCTCCGTCAACTGTGAAATCTTCTAGTATAGTTTTGGCATCCTCAATCCAGGAACTGGAGGCTTGATTTGGTTGAATGTTGTTAAATTTACATAAAACCGCTAGGGAGGGTGTTTTTAAATATTCTGGCGACACTTTTAGCAGACTGGTTGTCGAGATGGAATCTGTATTACCATAATCTACAAACAAAATGGTTGCTTTGGATCCTGTTAAAGACTGAACAACTCCCCGATACCATGCTTCGTCTTCCGTAAATTTGGCTAGGACAGGGTCACCTGGTTTTATATTTGATGCCGGTAGTCCATCACTTTCACAATAAATTTGTAAATTTTCTGTCAAATTGTCTAAAGTGTCCTGATTATCAGAAAGTTGTACCCAAAAATGTTCTGGATTTACTGTCCAAGAAACAAAGACCTGAGATTTGGAAGGAATTGGAATTTTTAGTTTGGGATATGGTACAACAGCTTGATTAGCATGGGAGGACGTAGCATAGTTAGCGCTGATTAACTTCTGTCCAATATCACAACCTTCTACAGAATCAGTTAAAGTCACGATATTCACCAGATCTTCTACGTCTAATATTTTCATTTCTATTTCTTTATCGTAAACCATGAGTTCGAATTCCTCTATGGCTTGATCTGACCAACTGTTGTCTGTAGGGCGGACATTACCTAGCATACATTCCAAACCATAAAATGGTAAATTTTGCAATTCTGGAGTAAGAGCTCTTAATTCACTGAATTCTACATCCTCCGAATTTCCGAAATCCACGAAAAACACGTGAGCTGATGTACCTGTTATTTCCGTAATTCTAGCGCGATACCATAAATTATCACTTTGAAATTTAGCAGCACAAAGTGTCCCTTTTATTGGATTTCTCAAAACGTTTACATGCTCCAGCATTTTATCATACTGAAGCAACTTTTGTGTAATTACATTTAAGTCTGCATCCAGTTTCATCGCCTGACAGAAAAAACGACTTGGAGATTCAGCAAATATTACTCCTACATCCAAACTTTCACCCTTACGTAGCTTCACAGCGGCACCTCCTGTTGGATTAGGGATAGAACCGAAGTCTCCCATCGGTGTAACACCATTTTTGGGTTTTGAAACTGTCACCTGAGCTTTATCACCGCTACCGTCAATTTGAATTTGTCGTTTTGCGAACGATACTTCTTCTTCCGAACACGTACTGTTGGTTTTCACACCGAACGTTTCATTGATTGTTTCACCCGAATCAGAAATAAGTTTCACAAGGTACATTTGGTCTTCTTTACGTTTTGATTTAAAACAAGCTGTGAAGGACTGAGATAAAGCGATATCTTCAAACTGAGCGATATGTTCTGGGGGCCAGAACCCCTGACTAGGTGACACACCCGACAATGCACAGATCACAGACTGTGCTGGAAGATCTAAAAAATCTGGCGTGATGGCCTTGACCTTATGTGGCGCTACCAACTCTGTATTTCCATAATCCACGAAGAGAACCTCGATCAATTTATCTGCAGACATCCCTGAAAAGAAAGAAGAAATTATTTGTAGGATGTTTGTTAGTAGTCTCATTAATTTTAATGAAATAAACGGAGTTTTACATCCCTAACTTCCGCACTTACTGGACAGCAGCTCTGTTGTATAGTCATGACACCAGATTAGTCCAATGCTAAAGTTTGCGGATTTTAAGTCCATTCTACAATGAAGTATTTCTTTTCAAAATCCAGTAAGTACTTATCTCAACTTAGTTCTGTACCTAATGGTTCTATCTAAAAGTTCATGAATGACAATTAATCACATGCAAAAAGACGTGATACCTACCAATAATCTTCGCTCGATACCAACTATTGTCTTCATCAAACATGGCGATACAGGCCTGACCGACTGAGTAGCACTTTAATACATAATCATTTGGTCCTGCTCCATTGTATACATTATGAATATGATCCACTAGCTTAGCTAATATGTCCGTCGAGGAATCCAACTGCACATGGAATTTTTCAGGGTTTGAAATATGTGTGATGTGAACTTTTGTTAGAGAGCCTAAGGCTAATTCCTGATTCTTGAACGGTGCCAATAAACTTGGACCTTTAATTCTGGCAGTCATGCCTGGTACTCCATTTGGTCTAAAACAAAAAAAAAAGGACATGAAAAGGCACTATTCAACAGAAGGCTCAGGCACAGGATTAATGATTAGGGTAGTTGAAAGGTGACAAATTACTATTCAACGAAAGGTATGGGTACAGGGTTAAAGATTAAAGTGATGGAAAGGTCTATTGAAAGAGACTATTCAACAAAAAGCATTGGTAAAGGGTTAAAGCAGTGTTTACTAATTGTAGAGATTAGGGTGGTTGAAAGGTAACAAGTTACTATTCAACAGAAGGTACTGGTACAGGGTTAAAGATTAAAGTGGTTGAAAGGTACCAAGTTACTATTCAACAAAAAGCAATGGTACAGGGTTAAAGCAGTGTTCACTATTGTTAAGGTTAATATGTTAAAATGAGAATATGAGAATACAGAGGACTTCTATCATAGAGCTTTTATTACCATTGATGTAGGCTATAATGTATTCAAATATAAATTTCTTTATCTCTTTCACTAAAAATGCATTAGATCATTTGTTATCATTCCTCACCTTTGACTATACATTGTTCTGGCTTTTTTTTATTTTATTAAATCTTCAGATTTTCTCGTACTATAGATTTTAACACAGCATATCTATTCTTTTATATGTAAAAAGAATCTGAAAAATAGGACATTTCAACAATTATAGTCATCTTGACACTTTTGGGACAGGTTCAACATTTTCAGGGGCAGGGGACTCACACAATTGTTGAAAAAACCTCAAACTAAGAATTTCTAATTCTTGTTTTGCCTTTGGGTTTGGCTTCAGTGAGTTCAGTTGAAAACAAGAAAATTGGTCAATTAATAATAACAAGACCACCAGGATAGAGAAATATAACGCAAACATTAACATTTAGTACGGCTAATGAGGATAACCAATTAACTGTCACTAAGACTAGACAAACCATTCTGTTGCGTTGGCAAAATAAACATCGTCGATACAATGATCGCTATAAAAAGGGATTTTCCATTTCCCGCGAAATGTCAGCAAAACGTTGCTACCAAATGCGTAATAAATTACAAAGACAAATTTATAAGATTTCAAAAAAATCGGGCCAAAAATAAGGACAAACTATCGTCTTAAATATACAAAGAGTCTTTTATTCATGCTAAAGGCGAATTATAAACTTTTTCTGTTAATTTTGCAACAATCTTACCAAATAAGACATGTGGCTTCCATGTTTTCTTGGCGCATGCGCTATAGAGATGCTAGAGAGTTATCCTTCAGTCGAGGTTATCCAGACTCACAATAAAAAACCTAAAAATACACTTTTACTATATAATTTTCTTAAATATAAGGGTAGACCTACTTGTATATTATAGAAATGATAACAGTTTTGAAATTGAAATTCATAGCTCTAAACGTTTTCGCATTCGAAAAACGAACACCGATTCTTACTCAGTTATTTGTACCGGTATCTTCATACTTATTACAGCCACCCCCAACGACCACCACCAACATCCCGAAAATCTGAGGGTAAAAGAAAACGTTGATGAATTTCAAAATAATGTTTGCATCTGCGGCAATGCCAAACAGCATTCCTGTTGACAACGTACATCGATTGCTCCCTGGTATAAAAAAATACAAACAAACGTAATTGAAAGAATTTCCCGCGATTTCAATATTTAAGGGTATTGTTGGTCACTTGGTTGAAATCTAGGAGAGAGACGGGAGGGGGAGGGAGTTGTAATGAGAAGGCTATATAAAATTCTGCTTTAGGTCTTAGGTTCAAAATATCAAACAACCTTTTGAAAAACTATACATAACCATGTCCAAATCGTAATGGCTACTTACTGATCGTAGGGCCTGGGGTTGGCTCCACAGCAAACAGGGTATGACCCACCCACCCCCCTCCCTATGAGGACTTTAAAAATGGTCAAATTTTCAAAACTAGGAATAATATTCCCATTTTATGGCCCGAATAATGTGGGTGCCTCGTGGTTGAAATCTTTAAAGTTGCTACATGGAGGAAATATTGCCCACTCCCCCATCTCAAATGCCTGTATAACATGACGTTAATAGCGCAATGACGTCATACAGTTACCATACATTCTGTTCAACTTTCAGGAAAAGAAGGCTGTTAAAGATTCCTTTCCACCCCAGAAATTTCGGTGAGTTTTTGTTAAAACCTTTATTTGTGAAAAAGGGAAAAAAATTGGGGTAGGCCCAATTGGGTCATTATAGATTTTTTTCATACATTTTGAAGGTTTCCCAACCCCTACCGACACTGAATCTGATCAAAATTTAGATATTTTGATGGAACTTTCGGCTTTCGCCTCGGCTGTTTTTTTTGCCCAAAATTAAACAAAGAATTAGTCAGAATATTTTGACTAGATCCAGTCTTGCGACAAAATAGATAAAAAATCAAAAGAAAGCATGGGCCGTCTAGTCGTTTCTTTGCTCGCTTTCCGTCAGTTTCACACTTTTACAGGATCAGCTCAATTTTAGATCCGAAGGGGATCGCAGTGAAAGGGAATAACCTAGGCTATTTAGAATCATTGCCCAACAAATATAAAACTGGGAAAAAAGCCTAGATCTAACCCTGGCCTTAATCTAAATAGATCTACTCCTCAAAAACATTTTTTTGAAAATCCAGTAAGTTGTAGACTACCAAGTTCCGAGAATTTGCTCGTTGGATACGATATGGAAGATATAACTGGACCCGTAGGCTACCATTTGCTTCTTCTATTTCGTCACTCTGTTACGGTATCGGTATTTCCATACTGGATACCACAGATGGCACCCTGTAGGCCTACTGTGTGGCTTAACCGGTGTTGCAGAATTCGCATCTTGCCTACCTCCGTATACGGTACTCGCAGATCTATCTCCGATAGGTAGAATTTCTCTGTTGACCAGGGTGGATTACGGTTCCGGTACAGCAGGAAATCGAAGAAGCGATTCGTGGGCTTAAACTTGTCTATGCTAAAACACTCGCCATCTTTTGCTATGTAGGCCTATCTATAATCACTCGCCGTATCTTGTATTATTTTATTGTCCCAGAGAATGACGGGGTTTATAAGAATCAAGATTGGGGTTTTTACTATGTACAAACTTACAATCATTCAGAATAAACACATTTTATTACATAAATAATCTTAATCATGAGACAAGGCATAAGTAGCTGGTAACAATGGAAACAACAGTCATTGTACGCAGCCCCGTCGTTAGGGTGGGGTCCAAGGTGGCTGAGCCCCGCAAACTGTCCTCTCTCAAAACTTCTTTAGCTAGCCAGAGATGGATTAATTTACTAAAAACAGCTAGATGAACATTTTGATTGGGATTTAAGCGCCAAGGAATCCCCAGAAGTACGTTCTGAGAGCGTTTTAAAAATGTCCACTGGAGGAGAAATTTATTTTATTTAGGAAGAAAATACCGGCCCCAGAACCGACTCAGTTCTGCCGACGGGGCTGATTGTAAGGCAATTAAACTATCCATTAAGACGCTATGACCCGGACACCTGACTCTGAAGGAGAGGACTCTAGATTTCTACTCACCAAATAACAATATCAAAATTTATTTTCAAAACAGCTTTCTTATCTTAGATAAAATGGACGGAATGTAAAACTTAAAACACGAAATAACATCATACAAGTCTTTAAATACTTGATTTTTGGTACAATTCTTTGATTTTATATTTTTCCATATATATTATAGTTTCTGAAAATTCCAAGACTTTTTTTGTAAAAATAAACATCTCTAGGCTAGTAGGCTATTATAACACATAATATTACAACATTGTTCAGAAGGCACTGGGACAACATTACAACAACATTCAGGCAATTCCGAAGTTTTATATCCAAAGTTATTTGATTCATAAAGATTTTTAAAAACAAGGCACCATTTTAAACTCACATTTTTAAAAACACAACATTCAACAACAACAATTAAACAATATAGATCACAATTAAAAAAACTGGGCAAAAAAAGGGAAAATATGGGTTCGTAAATTCTTCATCATAATAATTAGAAGACATGATATATTATGGGATGGATTTCAAAAGATCAGTTACCTTAACATATTGTTTATAATCTTTCTGTCCTGGGGGTTTATTATCAAAAGGATAAAATCCAGATTTTTAAAATCTAATTGGATAATATAATAAAACTTAATTTTAATTTTTTGGTTTTAATGATTGACCAATCATAAAAGTGTTTGAGAATAGACCCAGATGACTGTTACACTAAATTCATCTTAATATGAGTTAAGTTTTCAAGAAAAAGGCCCCAGATGACTGGGACACTAAAATCATCTTAAGTTAAGTTTAGAATAAGGTCCCAGATGACTGGAACACTAAAATCATCTTAAGTTAAGTTTAGAATAAGGTCCCAGATGACTGGAACACTAAAATCATCTTAAGTTAAGTTTTGAAGAATAAGGTCCCAGATGACTGGAACACTAAAATCATCTTAAGTTAAGTTTTCAAGAATAAGGTCCCAGATGACTGGAACACTAAAATCATCCTAAGTTAAGTTTTGAAGAATAAGGTCCCAGATGACTGGAACACTAAAATCATCTTAAGTTAAGTTTTCAAGAATAAGGTCCCAGATGACTGGAACACTAAAATCATCCTAAGTTAAGTTTTCAAGAATAAGGTCCCAGATGACTGGAACACTAAAATCATCTTAAGTTAAGTTTTCAAGAATAAGGTCCCAGATGACTGGAACACTAAAATCATCCTAAGTTAAGTTTTGAAGAATAAGGTCCCAGATGACTGGAACACTAAAATCATCTTAAGTTAAGTTTTGAAGAATAAGGTCCCAGATGACTGGAACACTAAAATCATCTTAAGTTAAGTTTTCAAGAATAAGGTCCCAGATGACTGGAACACTAAAATCATCCTAAGTTAAGTTTTGAAGATAAGGTCCCAGATGACTGGAACACTAAAATCATCTTAAGTTAAGTTTTCAAGAATAAGGTCCCAGATGACTGAACATTAAAATCATTTTAAGTTAAGTTTTCAAGAATAAGGTCCCAGATGACTGAAACATTAAAATCATCTTAAGTTAAGTTTTCAAGAATAAGGCCCTAGATGACTGAAACACTAAAATCATCTTAAGTTAAGTTTTCAAGAATAAGGTCCCAGATGACTGGAACACTAAAATCATCCTAAGTTAAGTTTTGAAGAATAAGGTCCCAGATGACTGGAACACTAAAATCATCTTAAGTTAAGTTTTCAAGAATAAGGTCCCAGATGACTGGAACACTAAAATCATCTTAAGTTAAGTTTTCAAGAATAAGGTCCCAGATGACTGGAACACTAAAATCATCCTAAGTTAAGTTTTCAAGAATAAGGTCCCAGATGACTGGAACACTAAAATCATCCTAAGTTAAGTTTTGAAGAATAAGGTCCCAGATGACTGGAACACTAAAATCATCTTAAGTTAAGTTTAGAATAAGGTCCCAGATGACTGGAACACTAAAATCATCTTAAGTTAAGTTTTCAAGAATAAGGTCCCAGATGACTGGAACACTAAAATCATCCTAAGTTAAGTTTTGAAGAATAAGGTCCCAGATGACTGGAACACTAAAATCATCTTAAGTTAAGTTTTCAGAATAAGACCACTAGACTTTGATTGGGTGTAGCATACAATCCACTCAAACCACTGTAGCTACAAACTGCTGAAATATGCCTCAAGATGTCAAGGTATAAGACAATGTTTGTAAAAAGGTTAACATTATAAAAATGGTCTACCATTCTAAATATTGGCACTATGAAAATGATATATGAGAATATAATAGAATATAATAGGTCCATGGAGAACAATTACTCAGATAATTTATTTTTTACGATAAAGATAGCTTCCATTAATCAATTCTATCTCTGGTTTCACTGTCACTCTCTTTTTTATTGAAAACAGGAAACAGACCAGTTCTCCTGTTAACATCTTTAATATAAAGGCACTAGCTGAAATAGAACAATTAATAATTATCACATTGTGGTCTGGAATAGTCCCTTCTTAACAAGAGTTACTTCCCTTCTTCTGTATTAAAGTTGATTGCCTTAAGTTTAATTTAAATATGACCCAACTTTAAAAAAAAAAGTTTACAGCCACTTCAGTTAGGGTCTCAAGATGGGCCTCTTGGACATGCATCCCAATAACCTATTGACCTCTGTTTTATCCAATCCAATCAAAGAAATATAGTTACGGTACAACAAAATTGATCCTAATATTTTGTTGTTGAATTTGGCCCAACCCGTAAATCTATCTTGAATCATGGATTACTTACCTAAACAAACCCACCAAGACCAATCCATAGGGAAGTCCAACATCACTGAAATGATAGAGTACAATATAAAATATTGTTTCAGCCATATCATGAAAAATATTCTTAAGATTTCTCTATAGTCATCTTTTCATAGTCTCCCCTTCGACTAAAATAATCAAATTTGTTTTAGGGTTTGGGGATAAAAGAACTATTCTGGAAACTAGTTGTTATGGCAACTGAAAGACTTACCTATACATGTGATGACAATATGTAGTAAAGTAACTGTGATAACATAGTCCCAGACTCGGTGCCGAACAAACAGACCATAGAATATTCCTGATACTGGAAATGTTATTAGCATTGATATCGCATTCACTGAAAATAATATCAAACATAGCAATTCTATTGTTAAACAGGACCATGTCCTTGTGTATCAGACCCATGTAAAATAAAGTATCTATGTTTGTCTCCATAGGCCGCATTTGAGCCACTCATAGGACCACATTCATTTATATTGGACATAATTCTGACCAATAAAGAGAAAAAATTTAAAAGACATGAATTTGCAAAACTACTGTTCTTCACCAGAAAATATCATGACCCTTTACATCATTCGACTGACTAAGTTTGGCATTGTAATTTAATGGACTCTAATTAGGTTTGAGCCAGCTTTTACTATGATGTAAGAAGGACACAATAGTTTTGGATGTAGCCAACTTCTTGAACAGCCCTCTATTTACCTGTTTCTTCATGACTGTACCCAGTACAACAATTGATTAAATTCACCCAGGTTTTAAAATCAAATGGAATTTTTCCATCATACACTGATAGTCTGAAAACAATTTCCAAACATTTTAACATAAGATGGATCATGGATTATCATAATAGGGTAACAATAATGAACAAATTTTTACAAAGAGCTCAAACGGTTCCCTATAGAAGGAATGATATAATAGTTTTAGGCATGACTGTGTAGACTATGCCAAGACCTACGTCCTTAAATCAAAAAGTTTAACATGCCTGCTTTCAATTTCACTTCACTACTCTACTTCTAAGTTCTAGACAACATGAACCAACTAGTTGGTTTAATGGTACCTGACTTGTAAAACCTAGTTGAGGTATTGAATGTTAATAATTTATCAGTGGAATAAATGTCAAACGACAATGATCATTCCCATGGCATTATTCAGATGTCTGAATCTGTGGCATAATTGCACTTACCTGAAAGATGCAAAACAAATGCTACTGATGACAAAGTAAGTGGCATAAAACGTCACAAAACATTTCAGAATGTTGAATAAAATGTCCTGAAAGGGAAACCAGAAAATATTTCATGACTGACAACATTCAGACTTATTTAGTTTCGGCCAAGCAGACGATTTAAGTGATTAGTAATTAAAATAAAGACGAATTCTACCTTTGTTGACAGTTCACCCATAACATTCTTCACCCCATGACCTCTCTACACCTGCGCACTGACCAATCTCCAACAACTTCCGGGTCAAATTAAACTTGACCTATTTCAGTAATGAACAAAGAACGAGACAAAAAAGTTGATATTTTAGCCCAATTCGACCTAAACCACAAATGTTTTAACTTGGATCAATAAATTTTATCCCCCTGTTCAATAACCAGCTTTCAAAATACACTTTTCATCGATATTTTGTTTCCATCGAAATAATTTTCTCTCTAGCCAAGTTCAAAGTTATTTCCCGCCATATTCACAGCCGGTGCACTGTCTGAACATATGTAAAATTCATCCGACCAATTTTGTTTACATTTGCAATTTGCAATACTGTTGAATGCTTTTTCAAAAGTCAGACTTTTACTCTAAAAAACCATTCTTTTAAAAATAAATTCTGTGTTTTAAGCAAATTTTCCCAAATTGTTTGGTGGATTATTTTCAGACGCGGAATAAGTAGAATTTACAACAGTGTTGTTTGGTGAGAAAAATGGAAGTTAGCGAGGGAATGTGAGAACAGAAGATGGTTAGAACAAGGCATAATCCGGTCGAGGACGATGCTCCAGAGTTGATTAGTGGCGGCGGAAAGGGATCGAGAAGAGTTCAAGAACCTTCAAACGAGGTAATTAACTTAATCTCTGATAATCTGCAGTGATACGTGACCGAATGTCTGCACGTAACTCGACAGACACACAAAAAACAGACCACAATTTTCAGCGCAAAATCAAAACAATCGTTTTCATGATGTTTCTTTGATGAAAAGTTTGACAGAAACTTCTTTAATTTCTTACTTTAGTTTTCAGTAGGTTGATTATTGTTTTTAATTAGCTAAATGAGGACAATTGGCTGTATTCTTCAGACGGGTATTTTCTATATTATAAATGAAAATAAACTGGTTCTGTTTCCATTCCATCGATTTGTTTACAAATCAGGTCAATGAACTCTACATAAGAGTACAAGATTTAGTACAAAAACTTCATAAAGTTAGATTTACTTATTTAAAGTCAATACATTTTTGTCAGAGATGTTCATTTGTTAGTTAACTATCAAATAGAACCAAAATTCAACTATCTATTACTATTACACAACTACAAGTACAAGGGTTGGAATGATTTCCTTAACTGACAATTCCATACACTACACGATAGCCTAGTCCTAGTCATAGTCCTCTAACCATATGATTGCAATAATAATTGATTCATTTACTATCAAAGGAAAAAGAAAAATCAGTAGATATTTAACAAAATTGGTATTCTTTGACACAGACATGAGAACACTTACATATTACTCAGTCAATCATAATATAACCTATTCTGACAAACAAATTTCTTCAAAATATCACAACACAAAGTTGAGTATGTCATTCATCTATATTGTGCTATATGTTCTTGGACATGTTCGATACGGTACCATGCTCTTCAAGAGTAATGGTACCAGATGGTTTAGAACTGCGAGAGTAGGTCTAACTGTAGACAGTAAATTACACATAAACCAATAATTGTATATAGATTATGTATTTATTACGGTACATATTTACATGCATCGTTGAAGAAGGCAAAATCTCGGTCGGTTCATTGATATTTCGTTGAATCGTTGCAGCCCTTATCTATGAATATCTGTCTGGTTATGCTAGTGGTACTGCCAATGTATTAATCATTATTTATTTGATATCCCAGGTACTTAAATGACCTATTTTTGAAAACTCTCTTATTGTATTTTGTACAAATAATTTGATATTTTGTTACTACAAGAGAGGAGGTGAAATTTGCCCAGGAATTGATGTAGACCCACAGTAGGCTATTGACAAAAAAAAAATCCATGATTTGCCGTTTTCAATTTGAGAAAATATGTAAATAGTCTTCTATTTTATCTTTTGTATATATATGGCAATCTCTCAAGAAATGATGAGCAATCATTTGAATTTAAGAATGGGCATAATTCAAGACATAATTTGATTTGAAGGCTTTAATTTTGGTGCTGATTTGAAAACACTATAAACTGATTAGCTTTAGCTAACAATTTCATGTTTCTAAAATTGAGGCAAGATTGGTGAAACGAATTGCGAACCTGTCCCTTTAGAATCATAGATTGTCTGTTGATGACTATTCTGGCCTTGTTTGTTTCAGGATGATGACTATTCTGGCCTTGTTTGTTTCAGGATGATGACTATTCTGGCCTTGTTTGTTTCAGGATAATGACTATTCTGGTCTGGTTTGTTTCAGGATGATGACTATTCTGGCCTTGTTTGTTTCAGGATGATGACTATTCTGGCCTTGTTTGTTTCAGGATGATGACTATTCTGGCTTTGTTTGTTTCAGGATGTTCAGAGTGATGAAAGTGGTTTGGCCGTAAACCCACGTAGAGAAACACGACTTCAATCTGCTTTTTACGTGGAGCCTAGAATGACTAGAAGACCTCGTAGAGCTAATAGGTAAATATCTTTAGTTTCCGTATTCATAGATGTGTTCTGGGAAATTGGGTTGAAAAAAGAAAAGTTGAATATTTTCGTTCTATTTGGGTCGCCAGTATTGTGTCAAACTGTAAACTCAATGGAAACTAGCAGGTCGTTCTTTCATTATAAATAAAAGACCCTAAGCTAATTGGAGTCCATCAATTACAACACCAGACTAAATCAGTCGAATGTTGTAAAAAGTCATGATATTTTCCAGTATAGAAAAGTATTTCGGCAAGGTCAAACCTTTAAAATGTCTCCTTATTATCTTTGTGTCCTTATTCTGGTATCAAGGTAAGACACATTCTCATATGTGTGTCAATATGTCAAATATAAGCAAAATGAACAGTTCTGATTAAAGAACAATATTTTCCTTTTCATTTTAGGAATTCTTTTTTCTATGAAGATTCAACTGAGGACGATGGTAAATTAATTTTTTTATCAAAAATGTTTTATGTCTCAGCAATTTAAATATTCTATGGACAGATGCAATTGTTTCAAATTGTATCATTTTCTTTCTAGTCAATTAAGAGCTTGATTTCCATGGCAATGCCAAATATTTATCATCATTTAGAGGTACTCATGCTAACATTAGAGCAGGTTTTCATTCCTCAACGTTATCAATGCCGAACTATTCTGGGAAGACATTTTTCAGAGAAGAAGAGTAAAGAGGAGACTACTCTTGATACGGAAACTAGTAACATGGCAGCTGTGGGTGGTGATACAGAGATTAAAACTGATCAGGGTTAGATTCTAGTCAGAATTTATTACCTACTGACTAACCCACACTGTTTATGGTTAACCTCACCTTGTTCATAATCTTGGCATGTTTTATAATAAGCACTATGTTTAATAAATTGTAAGATTTCAAGATATTCTATCACCCATACACATTTTGATGTTTGTCCATTGCACTAAAAGGCATAATGAAACTTAATATCTACACAGGCCCAACATCTTAAGGAGGGGGTCAATGTAAGAGGTGTGATTCAACAAATGATTCAAATCATATAGATTTTTCAGGGAGGGTCTAGGCCTATCTCCCCATTACCTACAGGTCTGCTTCTTCATCACCTTGCAGTATCTGATTGGTCAATCATTCAAAACGACTTAAGTTTCATTATCCAATCAAATAACTTTATATGGAATTATTTCAGATTTTATGGTCGTATTCACAATTAACATTTACAAATATATATTCCTTATATATATTTATATGAAATATGTAAAAGTCCAGGATAATCTTCCAGAGGTGCTCTTAAGAGTGGTCTTTTCTTATAAAATCATATTTACTTCTAGCAAATCTACTACGAAACAGACTGTTGAGAAAACTTAATGTTTATGTGAAATTGTTCGTTTTCTAATCATCTATTCCTTATATATAATTAATTATGTATGATAACTATATTACAGTATCAGTGTTACATTATCATTGTTATATCTCATTTTTAACGTCCTGTGTCTTCAGAACCTCCGAGCAGATCGCGAAGAAGAAGTAGCAATATCCAAAATGGAGAACGTAAGAAATCCAAGAAAAAATACGCTGCCGTTCCAAGAGATCCAGTGAAATTGCCAATAGAGAATGAGATGGAAGATGAGCATCCTGGTGAACGAAGACGTAGCACACGTCAGAAGAAAACGGTATACCCTACCCTGAATAACAGTTTTCTCGATAAAGCTGTGGTCAGTGTTAAAGATGTATATGAGGGTGATGTCGGCGACGAGTCCCTGACTAGGAAGAGGCGCCGAGAAGAAGTTCCTGATAATGAAGATGAGGAAGAAATACCTGAAGGAAATGAGGTAGGTGATCGTAAATACCCTGACGTTATTTTGGTAACTAGGAAACACATTTGGCCGGCTATTGTTGGGGGCAGGTAGATGAATGATATTCTATAAGCTTATTCAGTCATCCTCATGAATCACATTTCTTGTGGCAAACTTTTCCTCATTTTACACTGCAGGGAGTTGGTTTCATGTCAATGTTGCTTATATCAAAGTGTCATGACTATAAATACCTTGTGCAAGGGCAGATTAGATCAACGGGGAGGTCACAATGCATCAGCCCACTAATGCATGTTGCCATGGTTAATCATTACCTCTATTATTGTGTAATTTATTCACCAGAGATTCACTGACATGTACAGTCGAGTTAAAAGAACTAGAAGACATGTTAGAAGAGATATGTACGGTGTACCTATAATAGACACAGATGGTGAAACTACAGGTATGTCGTATACTTCTTACTTAAACATACACCCATATTATGTGGTCACATATTGTTTTCAACCTATCCGTCCGTCCCTGCTCTAAACAGTTTAGGGGTATAGCCCTTTACTTAGTTTTTGCATGTAAAATATTATCCAAATGATCAAAATTTTGGTTCATTTCAACAAATAATGTTGGACTTTAGCCTTCTTTTTCCAACTGTCGCGGGATATTTGAGATTTACAGCCCGTAGCAAACAGGGCCTCGGTTTATTGTACCATCAGAACGACTAGACTCTTTTCCCATGTCCGACCTCCATCACTGACATCAGGATGTTTTTTGTAGGTGATGAAGAAGATGATGAAGAAGATGATGAAGAGGAAGAAGAAATAGAAGAAGATGTGGGACAAGAGGGATCTGATAAACCACGCAGGTCATACTTCCTCCGTGAACATAAGCCAAGAACCCAGAAATATGAAGCTCCCTCGATCAGTAAGCCTTTTCAAATATCTTTTATTAATCAAATAATAGTTAATAAATAATAAATATTAATTCATTAAGTCACTGTTTTTTGAAACATAAAAAGATTTTAGTGTTTCAAGTATCAGATTTGTCAACCACTTAAATTGATTATAGATTTAGTTTTATTATCTAATCAGATTACTGCATTTCCTCAAATCTGTATTTTATCTTTCTTTGTTTTTTATTTGGGAGAATCGGTCCTAGGTGGCAAGAGAAACTTTTTATGACTTGGCAATTTTGTTCACTTAAGAAGTAAGGTTGACATCTTGAATATTCATAATGTTTTTATTTTCCTAGAGTTCTCATCCTGTTTAAACAGTGATTTTGATTTTGATCTTATTGAGTTCTGGTAAGAAAGAATTATACAGTGAAAAATTTTTATTTTAGAGCCAGTACGCAGACAGCGAGACGTTTTTCATCGTGACGATACGCCACCTAGATCTTTGTCGTTTAGACGATCTAAAATGTATCGTTCACCAGCTCATAGACGTAAACATCACAGGTTGGTACTTTACTTTACTGGAAGGATTGTAGTTATAAACACTTCATACCCTTCTCAGTTGATAGAACTTAATTTCAGCTTTTTATATCATTCTTCAAAACATACTTCAGACACCTGGTTCATGTGCTATTCAATAAAAATAACAGTTGAAATTTAAATCAATGCAATATTCAGGAATATTTTAAGAGGAATTGCTGTTTTCTGTATTTAAAACTTGAGATTAAATTAAGTATTATTAGAAAATGATGAAAAAAGTAAATAAATTTGTTTTTGTTGTTATTGTTTAAAGTTTATTGTTATTTATTGTTGTGTTCATCCAAAAAGATTCTGTTTTAAGCACCATTCAAATTGATGTTAAAAAGTTTCTGAATTTGGGGTTTTCTTCCATTTCTTCTTTGCATGTGTTTGTTTTCTGTTTGTTTCATGCTTTATTGCCATTACTTTTTACTAACCTAGCTAGGTTTTTACAATTTTAATTCTGCTGTCACCTCGTTAAGATTAGTGATCAATTAATTAGTTGCTGACTGTTGCCATATTTATCAACTACTTAATATATACTTATAATATTAGTCTTAACTTTTATTCTATGTATATGGCATGGCTGTTGATTTTACTATATTTACCAGTCATGTCTGATTGGTCCTCCAAAATGACTGACTACAATTTTGAAATTTTTTAATCAATTCAACTGTATTTGTGCATTTTTTATACATTCTTTATTAAAATATTCGACTTAATAATTTCATAAAATCAACAGCCTTATATGTGGTATATTTTCTGATTGGCAGAACGTTGATTTTGGTTTCAGCTTCGTGTATTTACACCATAACTTTACTTTTACCTCTGATATTAATTATTCTATATGTACCAAGCAAATCAATGCATGCTTCTACTTGAATTATGTATTAAGATAGACTTTGAACTAACTTACATGCTTTCTGTATCTGTGTATAATATTTGTTCTCAATTTCTTTTTTGCACCAGGGACCTTACTCTGCAAAACTTGATTCAGATAAACTCCGGATTTTAATAAGTCAATAAATAATCTAATTGGATAATATAATCAAATGACTGAAATACTAAATCATAAGTTTTTAAGAATAAGGTCCCAGAGTCTTTAATCCTTTACTTTCATCTCAGTAATATAGTCCTTTACTTTCATCACCACTCAGTAAAGCCTATATTGCCTAAGCCTATATTGCTTACTTTACTTTACTTTCATCACTCAGTAAAGCCTATATTACCTAAGCCTATATTGCTTAATCCACCACTGCTTGTTAATGCTTAATATCCTTTGCTTAGCCTTGCACTTTTTTAACTATCACCTCTATACTGGAGGAAAGAAGTTGGGGAGGCACAAACAAAATTTGAGGCAAACATAAAGGATAGGGTGCAAGCGAACCAGAATCTTTTTTCAGATGGCCGCCCGGACTTCTGTCTATTGAAAATGCCAATGAAAATTGTAGAAAGAGGACAGCGTTTCATGGCAGCTCTAGCACCAGTTCCTCCTCGAACTCGGGTAGCGAGTCAACTGATGAGGAGAAGTTTCAGAGACGTAAAGCCAAGAGTATGATGAAGTCAAGGAACAGGTGCTTGCCATTAAATCTTACTAAAGAAGATATGAGTGGGCTAGCTAAAGAGAGACAGAAAATCGGTGCTAGTTTGGCTGATATTGATCCCATGGAAGTTGATAGATCTGTAAGTATATATAAAAATAATTTAATTTATTTTTTCATTTATTTATTTTATTTGTTATATTTATTTATTTTTTTTATTTTTTATTTATTTACATGGCAGTGGTCAGATTTCAAAATTTTCTTTAATTTGTGTGCAGTTTCTTAATGTTTTCTCAACTGTAAATTGATATAGACATATTCTCGATACACTTAGAATTTATTGATATAGTGGGTTTATATTTACTATTAAAATAGTTCTTAATATTGTCTCAAATGTAAATTGATATAGAAATATTCTTTAAAACATATATTGTCCATGTCACGTAATGGCTTCTGTTATTCATTTATGTAAATATTTTAGATAACATTTGAAAGTGTGGGAGGTTTAGATAAGCATGTCCGAGCTCTTAAAGAAATGGTTGTCTTCCCTTTGTTATACCCTGAAATCTTTGAAAGATTTAAGATCAATCCACCCAGAGGCTGCATCTTTTATGGACCACCAGGTATTTCATATACACCCTTTTTACCATAATTAGTAATGATTGCCATATAGGCACAAACTCTCATATGATATACTAGTGCACTATCAACAAGGCTTTCCCTTGTAACAGATGCCAACTTATCAGTTTGGGTTGGCACTCTGGGAGAAGGGGAAGAGTTTTTGTAGCAGAATCTCTGTCATGGTGTAACTCCTCTACCGTAGCCCAATAGGAGCAATGATGATGACGTTTGTTAAATAATAAACACACAAAATAAAAGTCTAACCGCTAACTTTATTCTGCCCTTTGACCTATCTTTCAAGGGAGAGAACATACTCATATTAAGACCACAATATTTTAATATAATAGTACATAGGAAGTAAAACTCTTGTTCCATGGTAATCATTATTTTCTAGGGACCGGTAAAACTTTAGTGGCCCGAGCTTTAGCTAATGAATGTAGTCATGGTGATAAGAGGGTGGCGTTTTTTATGAGGAAGGGAGCAGACTGTTTGAGTAAATGGGTAGGAGAATCAGAACGTCAATTGAGACTGCTGTTTGATCAGGTGGGTAGATACTATTTAGTCATCAAGGTAGGGCTGACCCTCATGGCCCTCTAAGTGGCAAGAAAAGAAAGAAACAAATACTAGGATAACAAGTTAGGTTCACGGTTAAAGATCCTTTCTACCTGTGGGTCCTTGGTCAAACATCTAATACTTGTGACCTATACCAGTGCTTCTATAAGAGAGTATCTCTTATAACATACTAATACTTGTGACCTAGGCCAATGCTTCTATAAGAGAGTATCTCTTATAACACCTAATACATGTAATCTAGTGCTATTATAAGAGATATAATACCCTAAACTAGCAAAATAATATTATACTTCCTTTTACAGGCATACCAAGCTCGTCCTTCTATAATATTTTTTGATGAAATTGACGGATTAGCCCCTGTACGATCTAGTAGACAAGATCAAATCCACAGTTCTATAGTGTCCACCTTGTTAGCTTTAATGGATGGACTGGATAATCGAGGTGAAGTGGTAGTTATTGGTGCTACTAATAGGATAGACTCCATTGATCCAGCCTTACGACGACCAGGAAGATTTGATAGAGAGTTTCTCTTTCCCTTGCCGTCGCTTTCGGTAAGTAATGAACTTTTGGATTTTTCAACTGGGTTTCTCCTTGTCAGTGATGCAGGTTCGAGGGCTGAAATGGAAAAGAGTGTCTAATCATTCAGATGTAGCTCTGTGTGCTACAGGCAGTGCACATTAAAGATACCTTGACAGTAGGAAATCGCAAAAAGAGTAGGCTTATGATGCTCACAGCACCCTGTATGGCATTGCCTGTCTTTAGTAGCCGTTAAGGTGAAGAGGAGTAAAACTCCATTCTTTCATTTTATTTTTTATAATCTGTGTTTCTGTTGTAGGCAAGGAGAAAGATTTTGACAATTCATACCAAAGGTTGGAGTCCGAAATTATCACCAGAATTTATAGCTGAACTTGGAGAGAAATGTGTGGGTAAGACTTGAATCAATATTTTACTGAGTTAGGTTTCAAGGATACAGTTCAATATTAAATAGTTTTATAGAACACGAATTAGGAAGTGTGACTCTGAGTGAGGTAGCCAAGATCTATGTTTGCTTAAATTTCGAGGTCTCTTTTTGACATTTAAAGAATTATTGCTTTCTTGAACATTATCTGCATATGTTATGAAACGTAGTACTGGTACGTAATAAAGTAAGAAGTAGTATGTCCATATATCTTGTGTTTGGAAATGTAGTATGTAAAAACCTAGAAGTAGTATATCTATATATCTTGTGTTTAGAAATGTAGTATGTAAAAACCTAGAAGTAGTACCGGTATATCTATATATCTTGTGTTTTGAAATGTAGTATGTAATAAACCTAGAAGTAGTATATCTATATATCTTGTGTTTTGAAAAGTAGTATGTAATAAAGTAAGAAGTAGTATATCTATATATATTGTGTTTCGAAATGTAGTATGTAATAAAGTAAGAAGTAGTATATCTATATATCTTAGTGTTTTAAAGTAAGCTATTGTTTCTATCAGCTAACCTTTATAAACTTGGCTCATCACTGGATCAAGGTACTTCTGAAATAAACAAAATTGTGTTGTAATCAATTTGGTTCTCTGTTGCTAGGATATTGTGGAGCTGATATGAAGGCATTATGTACAGAAGCAACCCTATCAGCCTTGAGGCGCCGATACCCACAGATTTACAAATCATCTGAGAAGCTCCAACTAAACGTAAATTCCATCAACTTGGCAGCACAAGATTTCTTTCAAGCTATGAAGACGATCGTACCAACTGCTCAACGTTCGGTTGTTTCACCAGGCAGATGTTTGAGTCCGGTTATTCAACCGTTATTGCAGCGCATGAAGAATCAAACACTACGCATGCTTCAAGATACATTTCCATCCATACTTGCTCAACTGTCATCGCTAGACTCACCTGGTATGTTATATTTTATTATATAACTGTATTTCCTGTACCCATAGATATTAAAACTTAAAACTCAAATACTATCCTTAAGGCTCGTCCATTTTAACAGTTCAAAAGTTTTTAATGATTGACCCAGGGTACTAAATAAATGTTCTGTTAATTTTCAGGTAAAAATGGAACAGGAAGTGATAATGAATTAAGTTTTGATGATTTATATGAAGAAGACGAGGGAGACGAACACAGTATTTACGAAAAACGTGGAAATCAACATCGACATTCTAACCTACCTCCTTCATTCATGTCTTTTACAAGGTTCGGTCATTTTCATCTTGATTATTAGAATGAATTAACGGTGAAAACAATTGTCGAGGGATCTTTAACTTGCACAGCCTGTAGCACAATGGCCTTGATTTATTATCCCATCCAAACGACTAGATGCTTTTTCCATGCCTGGTGATTGGTACAATGGTTGGTTGTTATGGTGAGAAGGAGCCCAGATCAGACGAAACTGTCATGTTTTACTATCTAGTGGAGTATGAAATTACTGTTTTCTGTTGGCAGATGGTGATCAGAAAATCAATAACTTAGCAAGCAGATTGTTATGTTAAGGTGACTGGTATTGTTCTGACACAAGATTTTCGCCAAAAAAACTCTATTTTATTCTTCTCTTTCCAGTTGCTCATATCAGCAGCCCACAACATTCCGACCTCGATTAATGATATCTGGGTCAGTAGGTCAAGGTCAAACTAGTCACCTTGGACCAGCCATATTACATCATTTAGAACAGTTACCAGTTCACGTTCTAGATTTACCCACACTATATGCTGTTAGTGCTAAAACACCAGAGGAATCCTGTGCTCAGGTATGTTTAAGTAATCAAGATGATCCTTCCCATCCTCACAGTACTGGGGCTCTTGTTTCTTTTGTCTTGGTTTCCTGGCCCCTTCCCCCAGGAAATTTAAAAACAAGAAGCCTGAAGATTCTGAGGTGTCAAAATCCCAATAAAAATTTTTTTGGGATTTAGTTTATTAATCTTTGCCAACTGAAGAAGGTTTGATTCTCACTAGCCAGGGGCCCAGCCCCCGTGGACGCCACCCTGAAGATAGGGGTATCCTTATTTCAGTGGCATTAGAATACGATGTTTCATTGTGAAGGATCCTGTATATTCAAAACATATTGAAGCATTTGTCTCTTTCATATTGTTATCTCTCTTGTCCATTCAAATTACTGAGTTGTATTGTGTGAAATCATTGAATATATGGACGGAAAATGTCGTCATTCATTCATATTTATTACATGTATGTTCATTCATTAATTTGATATATTACAGGTGTTTCAAGAAGCCAGACGTACTGCCCCCAGTGTAATTTATTTACCTGTTATAAATCAATGGTGGGAGGTAGTCAGTGATACTGTACGCGCCACCTTTATTACACTTATACAGAATCTATCACCTAGTTCTCCATTATTGATGCTAGCCACGTCAGAAACTACTTATTCTCATTTACATTCTACTGTAAGTTATTTCTCATTGATTCTTTGAACTTATATAAGATACAATACTAATCTAGACTCCTTCTTAGCTCTACAAGACAATTCCCTTGGTTACAGTCTGACTCCGTCTAAATAGACAGTAGTGGGAAGGTACACCCTTTTGCATTCTTAAGTCATTTTAAGTAAAGTTTTCAAGAACAAGGTCCTAGATAACCTGAACACTTAAACCATCTCCAATTAAGTTTTAAATGTAAGCACACATATTTAAATGCAAAATTGAGAAACTGTGAAGTTATTCCACATCAGTGTCCCTGAAAACCTTGTTACAATATCTGTAAATTGATTGAGAATGAAGCCCCCTGGTCCAGTGTAATATATGAATATTATATTTGATTATTTCCAGCTTCAGGGATTATTTGATATCAGATCTCAGGAAGTTATTCAGATGTCCAATCCCACCCACGAGGAGAGACGACAATACTATCATAATATTATTATTAATCAAACAAACAAAACACCAGCATCAAAACATTCAGGTTGGTTATTGACACTTTCTTACTCATGCTTCTATTTCTCTGGCATAATGTTAAAGATCCCTTGACAGTTTGAAATCACAAAAAGAGTACGCTGTGCTGGCAAAATTTCCCTCATTGCACACTGCATGTTGTTGCCCTTCTTCATTAGCTCATAAGGTGCAGAAGAGAGGGACGTAAAACTCCATTCATTAGCCCATTAGGTGCAGAAGAGTAGGAAGTAAAACTCCATCCATTTGAATTTCTTTCATAAATTTAAATATTGCTTGACAGTTAGAAATCGCAATGAGAGTAGGGTGATACTGCTGTCCTGACAAACTTTTTTCATAAGCCCATTAGGTTCAGAAGAGTAGAACGTAAAACTCTAACCCTTGATTTCCAAACTTATAGTTTTATATTTAAAATTTCAAAATAAATATATCTGTTATAGCTTGTAGAAGTTTAGAAGTCTTGCCGATAGCTCCGCCTCCAAAACCCAAAACTTTATCAGAGGGTGAACTGAGGAAACTAAAACAACAAGAAGAAAGTACGCTTCGAGAATTGAGAATATTTCTACGCGATGTTTTAACAAAGTTAGGACGTGATAGAAAGTTTTCAATGTTTACTAAACCGGTTGATTTGGAAGAGGTAAATTTTTTAGTTTAAGTATTAATATAGTGCTCTCCCTTGTTGTTCACCCACATTCCAATCTAGACTTACACATCGCCCCCTGTTTGTTCCTCCCTCACTGTTTTGGTCCCGTTATTATATCCACTAGATGGCAACATCACTTCAACGAAGATTTTAGTTAAAAATTGTCTGCTCATAAAAAGTTTAAAAACCTGAAATATGTAAAAAAAAAAAAAAATCTATATTTTAACATTGTGATGTTTTGTAGGTACCAGACTATCTTGTTATTGTCAAAAAGCCAATGGACATGTCGACTATGATGACTAAAATAGATCTCCATGAGTACGTGACCGTCGAGGCGTTCATGTCTGACATTGATCTCATTTGTCGTAACGCGCTGGAATATAATCCAGCTAAAGACCCAGCAGGTAGCTACCAACTCTTTATTTTTAAAGTTAGACATTTTATAGGCTTGAATATATATCTAGACGAAATTATATAGATAACAATTACTTTACTAAAATAACTTAATAAATACAGGTATCTTGTCACCCAACATTCAATATTGTGTATAATATACTCTATATTTACAGGTCGAGCTATAAGACACAGAGCCTGTGTAGATCATGTGTATAATGTACTCTATATTTACAGGTCGAGCTATAAGACACAGAGCCTGTGTAGATCATGTGTATAATGTACTCTATATTTACAGGTCGAGCTATAAGACACAGAGCCTGTGCATTTAAAATGTACGCTATATTTTCAGGCAGAACTTTAAACACAGACCTTGTAGATCAAAGTGGAAATGTACTCTATAAACGGGCGAGTATAAACACAGAGCCTTTAGATTTGTATAAACTCTATAATTTTAATATATAAAACAAATTGAATCCTTGTTCATTAAATCATAAGGTACAGAAGAGTAGGATCGTTAAATTACTTTTATTATTTCGGTCAGTTCACAGTCTTCATTAGCCTTTTAAGGAGGTTTAAAACTCTATTTTTTCAGGTCATTAAGACAAGAAACCTGTGCTTTTAAGATACAAGTATCAAAAGAGAATAACCAGAATTTTACTATACATGTCGAAACAGTCCCCGTCTAGAAAAACCCCACACCCCTAAAATTAGTTCTCAGTTCTCCTTTGGAGCTGTTTAGATTTAATCAAACAAATAATAAATATATATCAAATTGAATCCTTCCAGCTTCATTAAGTCATAAGGTACAGAAGAGTAGGATGTTAAACTCCATTCATTTCATTTCGTTATTAGTTCACAGTCTTCATTAGCCTGTAAGGAGGTAAAACTCTATTATTTCATTCATTTTCAAATTGAATCCTTTCTTGCAGGACAAGTATCAAAAGAGATTCCAGAATTTTACTATACCGCTCCACCAGTCCCTTCTAGAAACAACCCCACACCCCCTAAACCGCCCCCTGTCTCCATACCACACACAGAACGGTACAGTCGTCGAGTGCGTGGTATCCAGGTTGAAAAACAGGCTCCTCTTGATCTCGTCGAGAAAAACTGGCAGATGGAAAAACGTTTATCTCGTAGTCCCGATAAAAACTCTAACGAGAAAAGACGACCTGTGAGTGAAAATAGATCTAGTCGATCAAAAGACAATTCTACTAGAAAAGTGCAAAGTGTGACCGCTTCACAACCTCCGAAGAAAAAAGTGAAAAGATGCATCTGGGCCAGCAGGAAGAGACGTCGTCGACCAAAATCAGTGGCAGCCATTTATGATCGGGACTCGGACGCACGTTCTGGGTTAGATACAGACTGTGAAGAAGAGGAGTCTGACTTCGAGAAGTTGTCGGATCACGAGGATATTGGCGCTACAAGAGTTGAAGTTAAAACAGCTACAGTTCAGGATAGTGGATTAGGATCTAGTTTAGAAAGTAATGGGGATTCTCGAGACAGTGTAGATCATGGGGTAGGTGTATATTTTATTTTATACTGATCAGTACATGTTGGTTGTTGTTACACAAGCTATTTATTATAGTTTTAACAATAAACTGAGGCCTTGTGTGCTACAGGCTGTGCGCATTAAAGATCTCTCGACAGTTGGAAATCGCATAAAGAGTTAGGCTTATGCTGCTGTCCTGGCAAAATTTCACTTATTGCACACTGCATGGCTTTGTCTGTCTTCATTAGCTCATAAGGTGTAGAATAGTAGGACATTAAACTTCATTTATTTATAGACAGTTTTTTATAATAAAACAAATTTAATGACTCAAATCGATGCCACATTTTGGAAAACCTCTTTACAATCCCCATAAGGAGCAGGAGAGTAGGACGTAAAACTTCAGTTTTACAAACCTTAAAATAAAAAGTTTGATTTCAATATTTCAGCTATGTTATATTATTGTCTGCGATATTATTTAACGAAATGTTGACATCTTTTCCAGTTAAATGGTGAAATGCCTCCGGTGGAAACAGAGAAACCCAACCGATCTTCTAGTAGTAAAAAACACACCGACACACCTAGTTCTTCTCATAAACACCAGAGTATAACGACTGATAAACCCCGTCTCTCTCGATTATTAGATACAGTCGTATCCTCTACTAATAATTATAATATAGAACGATTAGAAAAACTCTACAGTATCTTCAGTCAATGTATATACCAACATCGAAAACAATACGACAAAATTCCTCTCATTAAGGTAATTTATGCGCATAATTTTCTGCCTTTATGATAATATATGCACATATTTTCTTCCCTTATGATAATATATGTGCAGACATTTCTACAATTATGATAATATATGCACATATTTCTTCACTTATTTTACTATATGCGCATAATATTCTTCCCTTTTGATAATGTATGCGCATAATTTTCCAGTCTGGTTATTAGAAAAGCTGTAAAGCAAAGGAAATAATGACCATATTGATATGGAAAACTAACTGATTTATATTCCACTGTTTATTTTCTCTTTTTAGGAAATGGAAGACAAGTTATCTGTATTCATCAAACATAAATAGTTTATAATTATAGTGTGAGCTACGGAAGGGGGTGGGGACAGTGTGAGAGAGGGGTGGGGTGGGGTATGAGTGATAGAGCATCATGAACAATAATAAAGCAGGGAAGGGGAGGGTATTCTATTTATTTCTTATTTAATAATTCATTTATAAAATACGTTTTCAACTGTATTTTATACAAAGTCAACATTTTAAATAAACCAATTTTACCAGCATAATTTGAAAGGCAGCTTGGATGGACATTTTGGACAAAAAAGCACAGAATCATCTCAAACGCCATTTTGAAATAAATATTTTGAAGAAGTATATTGTACATATCTTAGTATTTGTATATTTTGATAAAAAAAAAAATATCTAGGACCAAATGTAGTTAAATTTAGTGAAACTATCCAAATTGAAAAAAAAAAATGCGTAATGAAATTCAACCTGAATTCTTTAATAGAAATCATAGATCAAATAAAAGCAGTCAGATCATAAAGGAAAAAACATTTAATTGCTCTTGAAGTTTTCCTATAGTTTATCATAGGTCCCCACAGACCTGACTGATTCTGTAGTTGTAAATGTGAAATTTTGAAAGCACCTTACCTAAAGGCAACAATGCTTGTTAGATTTTTTGTGAGAAAAGTAAACAAGCCAGATCGTCGTAAAAATGGCAGGAAATTTGTCAAGTAAATACTCATAATTGAATCTATGCAAATTAACTACCAGTAAAGATGATTAGATTAAATCAATTAATTCTGGTAGAAAGAGACCAAGTTTAAATTGTTATTTTCAACCATCTGTTATTATTCAGGGCATATTTATTTATTATTGTAAATATTCTACTGTACTCAAAAACTTATCTTTTCTAAATAAACACATTCTTAATTGATTTTATTATTTTTACACCCAATATCCTGTAGAACATGGCATTGCCTGTCTTCATTCGCCCATAAGGTGTAGAAGAGTTAGACGTAAAACTCCATTCATTTCATGAAATGACTAATAAACATTGGTTCCCTTATTTTTATCTATTCTTATATATATCTTATCATCACATGAAATTTGGGAAAAACACCAGTTTGTCTAACAAGTCCCTAATTAAGTTGTAATTAACCAGGAATTTACATCGGCCCGCTGGCATTATTGGTGTGTAAACACAATGACTTTGTCACGTAATCAATTGTGTTTACACACCAATAATGCTAATGAGAGCAACATTTAATTCTGAATAACCTTTGAGAATTATTGTTATTAGTTGTAGAAAAGTAGGATGTAAAACTCCATTCATTTCATTTTTACACACCCACATGAAATGGTAGTAAATCCAAAAGTGAGATTAAGAATCCAAACCATAAAAGAAGTATGAATACTGAGATAGGATCCAAGTCATAATAAACTTGATGCTGTGACACTGTATAAAGTGATGAATAAAATAATAGAGCTGTATGTCACAAAACCATCTTTATTTAATAAACTTATTATAAAAGATGGTTTATTGACATACAGCTTTATTATTTTATTCATCACATGAAATGGGGGGGGGGGGGGTTATATAGCTATGTCCGTCTGTCTGTCCGTCTGTCCACAATTTTGATGAAACTTAATATGAGTGTTTATGATCACACAAGGATGAACCCTATTTAAAATCAGCGAACTCAGAAAAAAATGTAGTATGATTTCTTGCCCTTGTTCTTGAATTGCTCGTAAACACTCTACAATGTGCAATTTTTAATGGATTTGATGAAACTTAGCTTGATTATTTGTTATCACACAAGGATGAACCCTATTAAAAATCAGTAAAATTATTGCCCTTGTTTTTGAAAAACACATTCAAATTTGGCTTATAAACACTCTACAAGTCACAATTCTTGACCAATTTTGAAGAAACTTGGCATGAGTATTTGTAATCACTTAAGGATTAATCCTGTTGAAAATCAGATAAATCGAAATTAAGTATCAGTTATTGCCCTTGTTTTTGAAAACGCGTTCAATTTTTGGCTTGTTAACACTCTAAAAGGCACAATTCTTCACTGATTTTGACAAAAGTTGCTGAAATTGTTAATTATCACCCAGAAATATAACAAAATATTTAGTATGAATTATTGCCCATGTTCTTTAAAACGCGTTCGGTTTTTGGCTCATAAACACTTTTCAAGTCACTATTCCATACAGATTATGATATATTTTAGTGAAATTGTTGGTTATCACCCAAGATCAAACCCTTTAATTAATCAAAAATACTGAAAAAATATTTAATGAGTTATTGCCTTGTTATTAGGTATAATTCTTGACTGATTTTATTGAAACTTGTACATTTACCACCTTAGAAAAGAAGTATATGATTGAAGGTTGATTATTTAAATTTTTATTCACTTTCAATGCTGCCATTGGGTGTATATTACCTTGCCTGGCAAGCTATCTTATATTGTAAAGTTAAAAGGTAATGTTTTTCCCAAAGTTATAACATTGATCCACTATCAGAGTTGATTAATCTACAACTATTGAGTTGAGTTAAAATGTTTGATTTAAGAATGAAATCTGTTCAGGAGTTCAAAGTTTATAAAATGTTAAAGGATGAATTCTGTTCAGGGATTAGAGATTTTCTAGAAGTTGAAACAAAAAGGCTGTATTTCATAGCTTGAGGGTGAGCTGAAATCAGTATAGGGTAAAGACCTTTCTACACCTGTATTGTTAATCGGGTGAGCTGAAATCAGTAAAGGGTACAGACCTCTACACCTGTATTGTATGTTCATTGAGACTGCAGACATCCCAAAGTTCACTTCTTGTTGTCAAGTCAGCAACATAACAGAAAATTTCTTGTATGGTTGGAACATTTTTGGACCTCAAGCCTTATCTTTGGTAAGCCTTCATTTATTTCATTCTATTTTTTAGTTTTAAATTTAATAATATATTTCATTTTCCTTTTAATCTAGCCTGATTTCTTTTTTGTAATATTTTGTGTTTATTGAAAGAAATGTGTTTGAAATCCGGACATTGGTGTTAGAGCCTTCTATTTTAAATCTTTATGTGTTTCAGTGTGATGTTTTTAATATGACTGATATCCTAGCATGTAATTATAATCAAAGATTTGATGCTAAGAGTAAACACCATTTATTATTAAGGTAAATGTAATTTAATATTGATAGCATGATAATATGTCCATCTGAATTTTTGAATAGAAAAGGCAAGAATCTGAAAGTAATCTTAGTGAATACAGTCACCTACCAGAATGATAAGAATGCCAAATATAGCTAAGATCCCAATGAATTTTGTTTTTTGCACATTGAAAATACCAGTAACCTGTGTTTTAGCATCTAAGACTTTTCAAAAAGAAAAATAATTCTTTTATCTTACAGCTATACATCATTAAGGAGGATTCATCTAAAAACCAAAAGAAATTCACTTGTATTCTGAGGTAGGTTAAATTTTAGATTCCTTAAATAACTTGCTATGTTTGTTATATATATACAATATATGTACAATGTATGTTGCTAATTAGGAACTAGGTATAAACAAACAGTATAATACTTTGTAGGAATTGCAGGTTATGATTTTTAAAATAGTTAATTTATGATAAATATTGGATTAGAATTTAAGGCTTATATGATAATTGAATGAATATTGTAGTATAGCTAAAAGAATGATAATTTATTATTGTGGGATCTGTATGATATATACAACTTCAATGTTTATGTTATAATATATGATAATAAAACTGAAGGAAATGATAATGTTATGATATATGATAATGTTATAATATATGATAATAAAACTGAAGGAAATGATAATATTATGATATATGATAATGTTATAATATATGATAATAAAACTGAAGGAATGATAATGTTATAATATATGATAATAAAACTGAAGGAATGATAATGTTATGATATATGATAATAAACCTGAAGGAATGATAATGTTATAATATATGATAATGTTATAATATATGATAGGAATAAAACTGAAGGAATGATAATGTTATGATATATGGTAATAAAACTGAAGGAATGATAATGTTATAATATATGATAATAAAACTGAAGGAATGATAATGTTATAATATATGATAATAAAACTGAAGGATTGATAATGTTATAATATATGATAATAAAACTGAAGGAATGATAATGTTATAATATATATGATAATAAAACTGAAGGAATGATAATGTTATAATATATGATAATAAAACTGAAGGAATGATCATGTTATAATATATGACAATAAACCTGAAGGAATGATAATGTTATAATATATGATAATAAAACTGAAGGAATGATAATGTTATAATATATGATAATAAAACTGAAGGAATGATAATGTTATAATATATGATAATAAAACTGAAGGAATGATAATGTTATAATATATGATAATAAAACTGAAGGATTGATAATGTTATAATATATGATAATAAAACTGAAGCAATGATAATGTTATAATATATGATAATAAAACTGAAGGAATGATAATGTTATAATATATGATAATAAAACTGAAGGCATGATAATGTTATAATATATGATAATAAAACTGAAGGAATGATAATGTTATAATATATGATAATAAACCTGAAGGAATGATAATAATATAATATATGATAATAATAAAACTGAAGGAATGATAATGTTATAATATATGATAATAAACCTGAAGGAATGATAATAATATAATATATGATAATAATAAAACTGAAGGAATGATAATGTTATGATATATGATAATAAAACTGAAGGAATGATAATAATATAATATATGATAATAATAAAACTGAAGGAATGATAATGTTATAATATATGATAATAAAACTGAAGGAATGATAATGTTATAATATATGATAATAAATCTGTAGGAATCATAATGTTATATATGATAATAAAACTGAAGGAATGATAATGTTATAATATATGATAATAATAAAACTGAAGGAATGATAATAATATAATATATGATAATAATAAAACTGAAGGAATGATAATGTTATAATATATGATAATAAAACTGAAGGAATGATAATGTTATAATATATGATAATAAAACTGAAGGAATTATAATGTTATAATATATGATATAAGATCCTATCCACTAGAAGGATAAAAAGCATTATCTCTCCGAAGTGTAACAGGGCTCCCTGAAAAACTTCCTAGGGAACGGAACACTTGAATCTGAGAATCTATTGGGGTTATTTATGCTGCCTGTTGAACTTTTCAGTAAATGTGTGAATGTGTTTTGTACAAGTCGAACTTAAAATTCTATTTTGTTTGAAGAGAAAAGATGACTTCTTTAGGTTATAAGGGAAGTCTGGCCAAATTTTCTCTTCCCAATTCAATTCTCACCCCCCACTTTGGCTATAATCTGATGAGCTGTGTATCATATAAGATGTAAAGAATGAATGTTTGAAGCTCTCAGATTTATAAAGGTTGATTTTATGTGGACAATATTTTAGTCACGCAACATGAAATCAACTTCAAGTATGAGTGTATTTCCAAGTTCAACAGAGGCTTTGTTTTTAAATACAACTTCTTTAGGATAAGGGGAGTTGTCTAAATTATAAGTAAATGGTACTTATTGTGAAGTCTTATTTTAGAAAATCTCCTCTCACAGTTTGGATGAATTGTTTATTGCCATTTGCTAAATTGGATGGTCGGCCAGAGTCACTCTGGAAGTGGTCATGTAGTAGGTGAGGGGCCATTTTGCTACATGATCCTCGAAGGAAGTGTCATGTGACCCACGGCAAAGATTAGAAACCTTATAAATCTGACATTATTCATTTGATCAATTCCTTGAGAGGGTTCAAATCAAGACTGGAGTGCCATGGTTAGGTTTGTCCCTGTGGATTTTATCAGACGGTAGTTATTCACATGTCTAACCTCAAGTGCGGCTTTTCATCGTGCCATAATCAATGGTTGAGGACAGTTGCTATATTCTACCTGAGATACTATTCACTGTTTTATTTTCTTTATTATTTTTGTCCCTGTTTTTATTATTCTTATCATTGTTATTATTATTCTTAATATTATAAATGCAAAATAAACAGATAAAACTTCTAACTTTGAGTTCAGTTTGTCCCTGTGGATTTTATCAGACGGTAGATATACCAATGTCAGAGACAAAGTGTTATATTCTACCAGAGATACTATTCACTATTTCTTTTTTCATTTTTTATATTATTTTTGCCCCCAATATTATTATTATTTCTGTATAATATTTTCAATAACTTTATAATCAAAACTAGAAATCTTTTTGGTTTGATAATGTTATAATATATGATAATAAAACTGAAGGAATGATAATGTTATAATATATGATAATAAAACTGAAGGAATCATAATGTTATAACATAAATAAAACTGAAGGAATGATAATGTTATAATATATGATAATAATAAAACTGAAGGAATGATAATGTAATAATATATAATAATAAAAGTGAAGGAATGATAATGTTATAATATATGATAATAAAAGTGAAGGAATGATAATGTTATAATATATGATAATAAAACTGAAGGAATGATAATGTTATAATATATGATAATAAAACTGAAGGAATGATAATGTTATAATATATGATAATAAAACTGAAGGAATGATTGTTATAATATATGATAATAAAACTGAAGGAATGATAATGTTATAATATATGATAATAAAACTGAAGGAATGATAATGTTATAATATATGATAATAAAACTGAAGGAATGATAATGTTATAATATATGATAATAAAACTGAAGGAATGATAATACAACAACTTTGAATATAGACACAGCACAAAATTGGTATCAAACCGTGACATTGATCAGAGAACATTTGTTTACAAGACAAAAGGACATCAGAATCAATAGTAAGAGAGTAATCATATTGGTTGTTACATTCTGTTAATTACAAATCTTCTTCCCATTCTTAACAGGATCTTCCCATGGTTACGATATAAGATCCTATCCACTAGAAGGATAAAAAGCATAATCTCTCCGAAGCGTAACAGGGCTCCTTGTAAAACTTCCTAGGGTACGGAACACTTGAATCTGAGAATCTATTGGGTTTATTTATGCTGCCTGTTGAACTTTTCAGTAAATGTGTGAATGTGTTTTATACAAGTCAAACTTAAAATTCTATTTTGTTTGAAGAGAAAAGATGACTTCTTTAGGTTATAAGGGAAGTCTGGCCAAATTTTCTCTTCCCAATTCAATTCTCACCCCCCACTGTGGCTATAATCTGATGAGCTGTGTATCATATAAGATGTAAAGAATGAATGTTTAAAGCTCTCAGATTTATAAAGGTTGATTTTATGTGGACAATATTTTAGTCATTCAACTTGAAATCAACTTCAAGTATGAGTGTATTTCCAAGTTCAACAGGGGCTTTGTTTATAAATACAACTTCTTTAGGATAAGGGGAGTTGTCTAAATCTAAACTTTGGCTTTAACTGGACATATTTCAGTCTTATATATTAGGAATTCTCCCTCTGTAGGAATGGCTATAAGATTGATGATGTTGTTTTTTACTAAACTGGATAGGGGACGGCAACCTGCATGACAGCTGAAGGCAAGCATGTGGTAGGTGTGGGGGCCACTATTACTGCAGGGCGGTACTGAGTAGGTGTGGTCATGAAGTCCTACGGTTGCAAATTAGATCAACAAAAAATCAAATGACATTCTATATTTTATACCTTGCTTCAGGGGGATCAAATCTAGACTAGTGCCAGATATTTTTCTAAATTATTCTCAGTTTTCATGTGTTAGATGGATAAAGGCGGTCAAACTTGGGCAGGTCCTGCGTCTATCGGATGGCATACTAAACTCTGGCGGTGGGACTAGCTGTGGGATTAAGACCATTAAATGATAGCATCATGTAACAACCATTTGATTATCAATCTTTTTATTTTGTTTCAAAACTCCACGCATTGTTCTTTCCTTGGATTGTTGGTACCCATTTACAGCTGGGACAACTGGAACCCTGAGTCTGCTATAGAACCTCAAAAAATATGATAGTCAGGAATTGAGTACTATATTATGCTTGAACAATGCATCGCTTACAGGAATTTATTTTGACATGCATGGCTTACAGGAATTTATTTTGACATGCATGGCTTACAAGAATTTATTTTGACATGCATGGCTTACAGGAATTTATTTTGACAATCGTCAATTTTATAATGCGTTTTGTTTTTAAATATGTATGTATATTTATTAGATATTTGATATTTATATGGATACCATTACTGCTTCCCACTACTGTTCAGTGAGTTCACTTGTTCTACTGTATATCAGAAACAGTTGTTAACAGAAAGAGATGAGCTTTTCTCTTTCAAATGAATTTTATTATTTAATATATACCTTGTTTGTATTCGGTTTCAATCTTATGGCAGTAAGAAAATTATATTTATCCCTGTTCGTTTAGTTTTTCATTGAAGCTTGTGTTCTACAAGTTATGAACTTGTAATGGTTAGAAATAACCAAAGAATATTTTTGATTTGACCAAATTTTCTGTTCAATTCACTTTGATATCTTTCAAATTTCATAAATTCATGTTTTTTTTTTACCAGAATATTGATTCTGTGGTAAATCTATTTTAGTTTTTAATGATTTGAATTGTTTTGAAACCCTGTTTTGGTTATCAATTTCATATCTCTGAATATTTTCCAGTCATTTTTTTAATGATCAATATTAGAACCACTTTTTATTTTATTTTTTTAAATTGATCAAAATTACTTGATATCTTCTAAATTTCAACTTAATGGTTTCAATAGACTGCAATTATTGATTCTGCGGTCAAATTGAACCTTTTTTACGCATTTCTCGTGACTTAGGTGAGAAATAGGGCCTAATATTTTATACGGAGCCATCAAATGATATATAGATTATTGTGTAGAAATGTGAGTGGTTACATAAAGCTATATTGTCCCGAGATTTAACATTTGGATATCATAACCCTTCAGAGACAACTTAATTCGAATTTTTGCTTCTGATGTGAAAATTTTGTATTGGTATTTGAAGAATTTTGGTACAATCTGGAATGGTTACATTTCAAATATTTCATTGGAATATACTTCAATTTTAAACTTCTGTGGTCTGTAAAATTTAGGAATTTATATTGGAATGATTTTTCTATTCCTCAGCATCCTTCAACATTAATCCTAACTCTACACCTAACCTTAACACACTTACACATAGATTCCTAAATTCTATAAACCATAGAAATATCAAAAACTTTCAAATTTTGCGATTTATGCTAAACAATATTTTGAATTGATAACCAATTTAGATTGTTCAAAATTAATTTTAAATTCCAATTTCAAATTTTTAACTTTAATTCCGTTACCTGGATTAGAATCTACGTTTAGGCGAAATAATAGGTTTAATATGACATATTGAATTAGTGTAACCACCCATGTTTCTAAATATATATATCTTCATGTCATTTAGGCAACGTTATAGAATAGTAGTTACAAAAAATATATTCAAGTTTTGTATTGGTATATGATTCGATTGATTTTAAATTTTTTCATTTAAAAAGGTTAATTTAGGCAAAATTGTTAGGCTAAATAAACCTTACTGTAAGCCAATTGATTGAATCAATTACAAATGTGGTATATATATAGATTGAATATCCCCAAAAAATGCCAAATTGATACTTGTGAACACAGTGGAACTCCAATACAAGCAGTAGGGTATTGATGGTATATTGTATAAATGATTAACACTTGTTTTGTTTTTTATTTGTAGATATGAGACCAGAAGAAAGTTATAGAAAGTTTGAATGAAATGATAAAAACCCTAAAAGGAAAAAGAACCATCTATTTAGTAGTTTGAATGAATTTTTTATTATTGTTATACATTCAGAATTAAAAAGATATGAAATGTGTTGTTTTCATTCAACAATAAATGAAATTTCTGCTGTTTTTTTTTTTGTAAAAGAAATTTCAAATATCAGCAGGAAATCCTATTGAAAAATGAGTACATTAACATACATACAATTTACTCGCATATCCCTTGGGTAGGCCTACCTAATGTATCTTGTCATCATAACCTAGGAACTCCTAAAATAAAAAATATTTCCAAATCACACCCTTTAATAGTTAGATTTTTACATTAAGTGTAAGTTTTGATTACAATGTAACCCAAAACATAAACTCCTGTAGGGCTCTCTAAGTTGCATTAATTCCACAATATAAGAGCTTGGCTCATTACAGTTCTTGACACTGTTGTCAAATGCTTTTAGTTTGTAAGCACTCTTGAAAGAACAATTCTAATGGATTTTGATGAAACTTGGCTTGAGTATGTTATCACCCAGGGATGAACTCTATTGAAATTCAGTTAAATCTAAAATATTAAGTATCAGTTATTGCCCTTGTTTTTGCCCGATTTGACAAAACTTGCTGAAATTGTTTAATATCACCAAAGGATGAACCCTATTGAAAATCAAAAATATCACAAAATATTTAATGAGTAATTGCCCATTTTCTGTAAAACGCATTCGGTTTTTGGCACGTTATTCCAAGGCACAATTCCAAGCGGGAAATTTTTTTGAAATTGTTATCACCCAAGAGTGAATCCTTTCAACAATCAAAAATACTGAAAATCTATAAGGAGTTATTGCCTTGTTATTAGGTATAATTCTTGACTGATTTTAAGGAAACTTGTACATTCACCACCTTAGAAAAGAAGTATAATGTATATTTCATTTTTTATTCAAAATCAATGCTGCCAGTGGGCATATATTACTTTGCCTGGCAAGCTATCTTGAGAATTATTGTAAAAAAAATGAAATGAATGGAGTTTTACGTCCTACTCTTCTGCACCTTATGGGCTAATGAATGATTTTACTCCTACTCTTCTGCACCTATTGGGCTAATGAATGGAGTTTTACATCCTACTCTTCTGCACCTTATTGTCTAATGAAGACTGTGAACTGACAACGAAATGAAATGAATGGAGTTTTACGTCCTACTCTTCTACACCTATTGGGCTAATGAATGGAGTTTTACGTCCTACTCTTCTGCACCTATTGGGCTAAGAATGGAGTTTTACGTCCTACTCTTCTGCACCTTATGGGCTAATGAATGGAGTTTTACGTCCTACTCTTCTGCACCTAATGGGCTAATGAATGGAGTTTTACGTCCTACTCTTCTGCACCTAATGGGCTAATGAATGGAGTTTTACGTCCTACTCTTCTGCACCTAATGGGCTAATGAATGGAGTTTTACGTCCTACTCTTCTACACCTATTAGGCTAATGAATGGAGTTTTACGTCCTACTCTTCTACACCTTATTGGCTAATGAAGACTGTGAACTTACAACGAAATGAAATGAATGGAGTTTTACATCCTACTCTTCTACACCTAATGGAATTATGAAGACGGGCAACTTTATAATATAAGATATTAAGTGATTTGGTATTATTTTATTATGGAGAAATGACACACCATACAAATAATATTACAAATACACTAACACACAAATATCATTTCCCTAAATCATTTATACCAGATAAAACATAAATATATCTTTGGTTAGGACATTACACCAGGGTTTTACAGATATACCTTCACAATGTCAAGTTTCAGATAATATACAGCCATTAGATTGAATTAAACACTACAGAATACAGCCTAGATAGAAAGACTGTGTTAACAGACGCTCTGATAGGCTGTATTTTCTGGTAGTACGATCCAATCAAATTACTTAATTTACAAACGTCTTTTGGAGCCCTGGTGGTGAGTAAGAAGCTTACCTCCTAACCTGAGGGCCCAAGGCTCAATCCTGGAAAGGTCGAGGTGAACTTTTAGCCTGGTTGCCCCGTCAGTGATGCAGGTAAAAGTTGGAAAGCGCAAAAGATAGTAGGCTAATGCTGCTGTCCTGGCAAAATGCACATTACATTGCCCCTTCTTCATTAGCCAATAAGAGTATAATGTATCCAATCGTTTCATTCCTACAAACATCTATGATACAAGAATTGTGATTATTACAGTCAAGGTATAAGATACAGTTGGCAATAGCTTGAATTTGTGGTATGAATCCTTATAAAATATAAAAAAGAAAAGAGTAATATAGCCTGTCCTCATTGTTGAAACCAATAAGTTTCTTTTAACATTCCAGAAGATATAACTTCTTTTAACCTCTCAGCTTTCTGCATTTCTTAATGGAATACTTTGAATGAACATACAATTTTAAAATATATATATTCATCAGTAGATAAACCTGCTGCCATAAATAACATAACAGAATCTCTATATAATCTGATAAATCCAAAAAAAATAAGTAATTATCCTTAAAAATGCAATTGAAAAAGGCTTAATTAATAAAGGTATTCTGTTTCATTATGATTCCAGGTAAGTTCAATGATGAATATATACACATATTGACCATTTTTGAGAACTTAAATTTTATAAGACACAATATCAATTTTACGCTTCTAAATTGGTAAACTATGATGTGAAGTATTTAATGCACGCTACAGAAAGATTCGTAGATATTGCCCGCTAGTTTTTTAACATCTTCGACTAACAACAACTCCTGTATAAAACTATTTCCTTGTACTATTTTAAACACTAAACCATTTACAAATGGTATCAGTTTGGCCATCGGTATTTTAACTTCCTGTACATCATTCCTATAATAAAATATTTATCAGTCAGTTAAAAAATTGTAAAGAAGTTTTCTTTATTTATGTGTGTCATTTCTAATATAGAAACTGTATATTTGGTCTTGTCAAAGTTCTGTTATGCTCATCTGGGACTACTTTTAGATCTTCTCAGAATAACAGATAAGCTGGACAGGGTTTTAACAGGGTGTGTATTACATACAGATTTCTTCCTGAGTTGTCCAGAATAGAAAGGATATGAACTAATACATCAGTTTTTGTGTGGTATAGAAATTCAGATGTTATTATACTATATTGATGTACAACACAATACTTACGTAGATTTAGACTGTTTTTTATAATGGTCAGCTAAATACTCCAATATAGTGGAGAATCCTTGATTTAAACAGCTTGCTAAAACCAATTTAAAATCATCACTGAAAATACACGAACCATACTAAATATTAAACTCTATAGATGACCGTCTCTTAATCTATAATTTCAATTCTTTTTGGAAGTATCAATTACCTAGTATGAAATACGTTAAATACATCCGTTTTAAAACTCCTGCTAGCCAAACACTATGACAAGGGTGTAGCATGACCATTCTAACAGGGGGGATTGGGGGGAGGGGGTTTACCATTTAAATTGTACTGATGAATGCCTCTTCAGAGAAAAGTACCATTTATTAACTGTCACTTAGTTAAAGTAGATGAGGAGTTTACCGATAACATCATAACTGACACATGGTTTCTCTCTCGGTTAACTAATCTATTTTACTGATAGCTCCATCCATTATTAGTATTTTACTAAAATATCATGACTCCTTACATCATTCAACTGATTTATCCTGGTGTTGAAATTTAATGGACAATAAGGTTCAGGTCTGTTATTTCTATGACATAAGAACATTGCGATAGTTTCGAATAATTTAAACAATTTTCCACATATAACGAAAAACAACACCATAATGATATCATACCTGTCTAATACATCTCTTGTTTCTGTTACCAACTTTTCATACAATTCTTCATCACGCGTCTTCACCTTAAATCATACAATCAAAAATATAATATACAAAATTTCTATGTGGACCCCCTACAGCTACGGGTTTATTTCAGTTGATGGATTACAATCAAACCACAGAACTGTGAGCTTATATTTTTGCTTTGGAGTTGAAATGAAAAGGAAATATGAAGGCCTTATTGATTTTTACACCCTTACGCTATTTTATCAAAGTAAAGCCATGTAGCCAAAGATTGTGTTACAAAATAACGATGACCACGCCCACATTTATAATGGCAGCAATTAGTCTAGGAGGTTGACAAAATTATCGGTAAATGAAGGATATTTATTCAATAAGTCCATTCTTGGGTTATTACAAACACTCACACCAAGTTTCATCAAATTCCGTCAAGAAACCAGCTCTCTATCATGTCAACAAAGACTTCGTTAATAAGGGCAATAACTCTGAGTAAATATTTTGTGATTAAAATCCCAGGACCGAGGAAAATAAAAGTTTCCAACTCACCATATCAGTAAAACATTCTGAGGGTAGAAGGTATGATGATAGAGGTAGGGCGGAGTTTAGAGTATCGTCAATACGCCCCCGTATATGTTGTATAACTGCTTCTACATTACTTAATGTTAGATCTTCTCGTAGACCTATACTATAAACAGAACAATAGTTATAGTTAGCTCCCTTTAGTGGCATTTAATAAATATATATGGAAACAATTATATGGATAGCAATCACTTTATTAATTAACTGGACATAATTTTATGGATAACAATAACTTTATTAAATAAATATGAAAGTGCCTTTGTTGCAGCGTCACAAGTTATTTATCAAAGTAATTGTTATCCATATAATTTTCCACTCAATACCCCAAAAAGTCTGCATTGCATACTGCAAACATATGTTCAAAAGTTTGATACAAAAATCATTGGTCTGAAAGTCTGAAGGGACGACAGTCAAAACTCATTTATTATTAAACAACCAGAAATTTGATGTTGAATATAAAAAGTTCTACAGATAATGAAATATATATATGATAATATAAATATATATAAATATATAAATAGAAATAAACCTTTTAATATATCCCATACCTCTCTAGTTCTTTACCAGTACATTTAACTATACACTTTATTAATTCTTCAAAACCTAAATAAAAAGGATCAAATATTAGATGACAATATATCAATATATATTTATCTAATGTTCATACAAAATAAGAAGAATCCTTCATCAAAACCAGATAAATGTACATTTTAATACAGTAAAACATTAAACAAACTATTGAAAGCTAATGGAAAAATCGGAGAACGGAAAAATTTCAAGAAAAAGGTGTTTATATGATCACATGATCGTGTGATAAAAGTTACGTAGATGAATAAATGAACACTTGTCTAAATTGTCAACCACTAAATCCACAGTTACTGACCAACTTTAAGAGAATTAAATTCATTAGGGGGAAAAGAAAAGATCTTAATCATCTTAAGTTAAGTTCAAAAATAAGGTCCCTTATTTTAGACCAGGGCTGTTGATTTGGCTCTATATGCCAGTCATGACCGGCAATCATGCCAAAATGACCGTTTGCAAATAGGCTCCGCCGTATAAAAAATTAAAAATTGAATTACCAAACAATCACTTTAAGTCAATGACATTATCTTACCAGGTCCTACAAAATGTTTAATTAAAGATAAATATCGTTCTTGGACTGATTTGGAAGTTTGGTTTTGGATGGCACCGGTTTCAGATGTCTGAGAACTATCGAGGAATATATAACCACCAACTATATTTAACTGCACTCTGAGAATTAACGACATCAAACAACACCCATATACACTTGACACAGTACGAGCAAAACCTGTAATAGATCATCAAAATTAATCGAACAAGTTTATAAAAGATGAGACAGATTTGAAATGAAAAGGAGTTTTACATCCTACTCTTCTGCACCTCAAAATCATCAAAAATAAGTTCTGCAGTTTTCTAGTTTTTGAGATTTCCTGAGGGTGGGGGAGAACCAGGTAAAACAATAAGAGTCCAAGTACCAATTCAGTTCTAGTGATGGGGCTGATTGTTATTATAATTTGAAATACACAGATAACTATAATATTATCTTTCAATACTTGGAATATAATTTTTACTTACTATTTATTTTTAATATAGACCATAATTCTAATTTATTAGCTGGTCTGAAAGAAAAACATATTAAAGATATATTAATACCAAACATAAGTTTAAAGTCCTTAGTTGGAAAGTAAACTATTAGTTCCTAAACTAGCTGTCCTGATAAGGATTGCATATCTGAAACATATGACTATAATAAATTGGCTATTAAATAACTTACTGGTTTTTAAGTTGAGTAGTAAATAACTTACTGGTTTTTAAGTTGAGTAGTAAATAACTTACTGGTTTTTAAGTTGAGTAGTAAATAACTTACTGGTTTTTAAGTTGAGTAGTAAATAACTTACTGGTTTTTAAGTTGAGTAGTAAATAACTTACTGGTTTTTAAGTTGAGTAGTAAATAACTTACTGGTTTTTAAGTTGAGTAGTAAATAACTTACTGGTTTTTAAGTTGAGTAGTAAATAACTTACTGGTTTTTAAGTTGAGTAGTAAATAACTTACTGGTTTTTAAGTTGAGTAGTAAATAACTTACTGGTTTTTAAGTTGAGTAGTAAATAACTTACTGGTTTTTAAGTTGAGTAGTAAATAACTTACTGGTTTTTAAGTTGAGTAGTAAATAACTACTGGTTTTTAAGTTGAGTAGTAAATAACTTACTGGTTTTTAAGTTGAGTAGTAAATAACTTACTGGTTTTTAAGTTGTTAGTAAATAACTTACTGGTTTTAAGTTGAGTAGTAAATAACTTACTGGTTTTTAAGTTGAGTAGTAAATAACTTACTGGTTTTTAAGTTGAGTAGTAAATAACTTACTGGTTTTTAAGTTGAGTAGTAAATAACTTACTGGTTTTTAAGTTGAGTAGTAAATAACTTACTGGTTTTTAAGTTGAGTAGTAAATAACTTACTGGTTTTTAAGTTGAGTAGTAAATAACTTACTGGTTTTTAAGTTGAGTAGTAAATAACTTACTGGTTTTTAAGTTGAGTAGTAAATAACTTACTGGTTTTTAAGTTGTGTAGTAAATAACTTACTGGTTTTTAAGTTGAGTAGTAAATAACTTACTGGTTTTTAAGTTGAGTAGTAAATAACTTACTGGTTTTTAAGTTGTTTAGTAAATAACTTACTGGTTTTTAAGTTGAGTAGTAAATAACTTACTGGTTTTTAAGTTGAGTAGTAAATAACTTACTGGTTTTTAAGTTGTTTAGTAAATTCCTCAGTATTTAATCTTGTCAGTAAAATTTCTCGAATATTGGGAAGCATCGATATCACTGAAAAAATTAAACATCTGCTAAATAATTTCATAGATTGTAGGTTATTTCATTTTCTATTCTCACAAAAAATCAAAATAAACTACATCTTATTTAAAGAAGCAAGTGCCAGTGCTCTTTTACTCTTACTGCAAATAAAATCTTTGAAAATATATAGAAAAGCTAAATAGAGAAATTCACGAGACTTAAAGAAACGTCCATGTACCTGTCATATTACAGGTCTTCTGGTTACTTTCAAAATGGTGCTGACGTCTGCAACAAAAAGAGCCAATTTATTGATTAGGCTTGTTGAAAGGTAACAAGTTGGTACTCAACTCAAAGGTGTCATAGGTTTCCCCAAAAAAAAGTATTATAAATATTTTTTTATATACTTAGATAAGGTGGTTTCTTCTATACCGAGGAACACAAACTATGCCCACCTTCCTGTTTACAACAGGCCTGTGATACTACTGGGCAGTAGTGTTATTTAGCTTACTCCTGCTATAGAGAGTCATAGTTATCCAGACCCAAGGTAGTTCTGATTATTTGTGTTATGGTCCACATCATATATCATGTAAAATATTGAATCATCTAATATATTCACTGTTTAAGCCACTGCTGCCTTCTTCCCTTGTCGTTCTCAATTGTAATAATGTGTTTGTACCTATAGGTCTATGACCCGAGTATTGAAATAAATATAGCATTATTATCATAATACATAGGCCTACCAGCACTGACAATATCGTTCTATAATGCGAAAAAAAAAAAAAAAAAATAAAAAAAAAATTCCCAAATATTTCAATGTACAATTTGTTTATATCCATTTGAAAATGTTTAAAATACCTGACAAGATTAATATATTCCACTTCTTCTTCTTCTTTTAATTCCTTCACCTTTTTAACTAAATATTTGTACATCAACCACGACCCTGTCAAATAACACATAGGCTAGTACTTCATACATCTTAATCTATGTGGACTCTCTTAAATGGATGCTTGATTGCGAAACCAACTAATCTTTTGACAAAAGGTCCCTCGTTACAGGAAGTCAATAGGAGGGCAATCTTTACACCCTAACTACATTTCGTTACATTAACCACGACAAGACACCATTGACCCTCATGATATATTACTTGCCCCTCATGATATATTACTTGCCCCTCCCAAAAATCAAATCAACTACGGGCATATATTCATTATTTGCTTTGGGTATTTGCTTTGGCGACACAAATCTACTGCACTGATGCTGTTTAAGACGTAAGTACTTTTCTGCAAAGTAAAATATCCAAAGCCGAAGGGGAAGGGGAGGGGGTCATAAACAGCATCATTGGAAACTTTACTTACCTCCAAACAGAATTCCAGAAAAAACGAATTTCTTCTTATGTCTCTTAATGAAATTCCACATTCCGCCAAAAACCATGACGATGTATTAAAAATAGTTGTTTTATAAATGATCAAGAAGTTTTTAATGCAGGAAAATTGGAAATAAAGCCAAAACTTGATCTTTGCTCCTTGCTGTGTGAAAGAAAACAAATCAATTATCTGCCCTTTGATTTTTAAGAGTTATCTGTTCTTGTATTTGGAAACAGACCACAACTACTTTAACACACTTCACTTGGTCGTGGTGAAAACTCTCCCCTTACGTGAAATTGCGGTTTGATTAGCATATTTCAGCTAGGGTTGTTTACAAATACTATGATTTATGTATTATTAGGGCTAGGTGTCATGTAATAAAATAAACGATAAAACCCTTTTCAATATGGGGAGAGCCATGATTTCATAACGAAGCCTAAGGCGTCCAATGTCTGTAGAAATGTAAAAGGACCACCCACCCCCCCCTCCCCACTTCTCGTTCCAAAAACTACAGAGAACTCCCTCCCAATCGTAGGCATGTTGATAACAATTGTAGAGATAGACCATAATCCGATTTTTCTGACCCTTTGTTGGCCTTGGGGGTAGTTTCAATCGACAGAAGTCCTCAAGTGAGATAGTAATTATTGATAGAGGTCAGTCTGAAACTTACTGACTCTATATCTAGTCTCTGATAGTTATTATTGCCAGAGGTCGGTCTGAAACTTACTGACTCTATATCTAGTCTCTGATAGTTATTATTGACAGAGGTCAGTCTAAAACTTACTGACTCTATATCTAGTCTCTGATAGTTATTATTGACAGAGGTCAGTCTGAAACTTACTGACTCTATATCTAGTCTCTGATAGTTATTATTGATAGAGGTCAGTCTGAAACTTACTGACTCTATATATCTAGTCTCTGATAGTTATTATTGACAGAGGTCAGTCTAAAACTTACTGACTCTATATCTAGTCTCTGATAGTTATTATTGACAGAGGTCAGTCTGAAACTTACTGACTCTATATCTAGTCTCTGATAGTTATTATTGACAGAGGTCAGTCTGAAACTTACTGACTCTATATATCTAGTCTCTGATAGTTATTATTGACAGAGGTCAGTCTAAAACTTACTGACTCTATATCTAGTCTCTGATAGTTATTATTGACAGAGGTCAGTCTGAAACTTACTGACTCTATATCTAGTCTCTGATAGTTATTATTGATAGAGGTCAGTCTGAAACTTACTGACTCTATATCTAGTCTCTGATAGTTATTATTGACAGAGGATAGTCTAAAACTTACTGACTCTATATATCTAGTCTCTGATAGTTATTATTGATAGAGGTCAGTCTAAAACTTACTGACTCTATATCTAGTCTCTGATAGTTATTATTGATAGAGGTCAGTCTAAAACTTACTGACTCTATATATCTAGTCTCTGATAGTTATTATTGACAGAGATCAGTTCTGAAACTTACTGAATCTATATATCTAGTCTCTGATAGTTATTATTGATAGAGGTCAGTCTAAAACTTACTGACTCTATATCTAGTCTCTGATAGTTATTATTGATAGAGGTCAGTCTGAAACTTACTGACTCTATATCTATTCTCTGATAGTTATTATTGATAGAGGTCAGTCTAAAACTTACTGACTCTATATATCTAGTCTCTGATAGTAATTATTGATAGAGGACAGTCTGAAACTTACTGACTCCATATCTAGTCTCTGATAGTTATTATTGATAGAGGTCAGTCTGAAACTTACTGACTCTATATATCTAGTCTCTGATAGTTATTATTGATAGAGGTCAGTCTGAAACTTACTGACTCTATATATCTAGTCTCTGATAGTTATTATTGACAGAGGTCAGTCTAAAACTTACTGACTCTATATCTAGTCTCTGATAGTTATTATTGATAGAGGTCAGTCTAAAACTTACTGACTCTATATATCTAGTCTCTGATAGTTATTATTGATAGAGGTCAGTCTGAAACTTACTGACTCTATATCTAGTCTCTGATAGTTATTATACTTGTCTGAAACTTACTGACTCTATATATCTAGTCTCTGATAGTTATTATTGATAGAGGTCAGTCTGAAACTTACTGACTCTATATCTAGTCTCTGATAGTTATTATTGATAGAGGTCAGTCTGAAACTTACTGACTCTATATTATTGATAGAGGACAGTCTGGAACTTACTGACTCTATATCTAGTCTCTGATAGTTATTATTGACAGAGGTCAGTCTGAAACTTACTGACTCTATACCTAGTCTCTGATAGCTATTTTTGACAGAGATCAGTTTGAAACTTACTGACTCTATATCTAGTCTCTGATAGTTATTTTTGACAGAAATCAGTTTGAAACTTACTGACTCTATATTATTGATAGAGGACAGTCTGAAACAAAACAAAAACGTAATACGCTATTTAGAACGACTCGAGGTTAAAACTATGAACATGTAAAGCGACATCAAATGCTGGTAAATGATAACAAGTTTCGGACTAAGGTTTTAATCTTACCTTGTATTTCGCAATGGACATGTTTCATATCAGCCAGTATCAAGTAAGGCGATACGGTTTCTTTATAAGGAGGTCATTGAATGCTTTTGAGATATTAAGACCAGGCTAGTCAACGAACAGGGTATGTAGATCTTTTAAATCATCAAAAGAAACATAATGTTTCATTACACACACCGGTAACATTTCATTACACATACAGGTAACGTTCTCTTTAATTACTACGTTGCATTACACATACAGGTAACGTTCTCAAGTGATGAGGGTGAGTGAGAACGTTACCTGTATGTGTAATGAAACGTTACCGGTATGTGTAATGAAACGTTACCTGTATGTGTAATGAAACGTTAACTGTATGTGTAATGAAACGTTGTGTTTAAAAGAATAAATAGAAGTCTATATCCAAATGTCTCTAAATGTGCAGAGATGCTTTGATACAGATGTATCACTTTAACATTCTAGCCTTAACCTCAGAAAATTTTCATGAACTTAAACCTTTTAGTTGAACACCCATCTTTAACCCTGTACCAGTACCTTCTGTTGAATAGTAACATGTTACCTTTCAACCACCCTAATCTTTAACCCTGTACCAGTACCTTCTGTTGAATAGTAACTTGTTACCTTTCAACCACCTAATCTCTTTCACTTTGTTGTAAGAATCTGCCTTTAAATACAAATTTGCCGTTAAAAGAACTTTGCTAGTGCCTTCTGCTGTATAGTAACTTGTTGACCTTCAACCATCCTAATCTCTACAATTAGTGAACACTGTTTTAACCCTGTACCAGTACCTTCTGTTGAATAATAACTTGTAACCTTTCAACTACACCAATCTCTACAACTTTGCTATTTAAGTAACGACATATAATGCATGCCATTCAATGTTTGAAATTAAAATTTATTCATGAACACGAGACTAATTATTAAAACGGTAGAAAATATGTATTTAGTATATAGTATTATGGTATATATAGGGGGCGTATACCGCTCAGTGTCAAAGGTCATTCTAATATATTGTCTTAGTAGGAGTCTTGGTGATAACGAAGATGGTACAATATAGATAAAGAGAAAGCCTTTAACGTCTTGAAACAAATTATGCATGATAAGCGAAATTGGATCGGATGTAGACTAGGATATTTTGATATATAATATTTACTATAATTATATTACTATAAATATCCGTATAGTAGATATAGAGTGGGGAATTGGAAATAAACTTTTAAACTCGTGACTGTGATATCATCGGCCGTTACTTCCTTATTCAATGTAAATATCTTATTAATTACTGAGTAGGTCCTATTTCTATTATAATATGCCAGTCAACGTCCTGTGAAAGTTATTATATTGATGTGTTCAGTATACATGTTGATTCTGTAGCCTATTTTCTGTAATAGTAAGGTAAGACATGACAATGTTGGATAGGGGTAGGTAGAGGTCATGTGACTATTGGGTGTAATATTAGGGGTAAGTTAGACCAGCAAGCAAAGGGTCAGTGAATGATGTAGGAAGGGGAGTATCAAATGAGTAGAGAAAGAAAGATGGAAAGATACAAACTTAAGTTCACAAGGATTGATTTCATGGATAACAACTTAGGTTCTCTACAGCTACAAGCATGTTCTTTTTAATAGTAAAGCAACAATAACAAAGTTTCCGTGTCAGTAATGAGGAAATGTTAGAGATTAACTTTATCAACCGGATTCTAAAACACCTTGATAGTGAACTATCTTGGCAATATTAAAGGGGAAGATTCGCCATTAGTGTGACCAATTATAGTACCTTAGACTCAGTCAGAAACGGGAAATTTGTAGCAAACCTAATCAGTAAGAGTGTTTATATTTCGCCCTTTAAATTTAAGCCTTCAAATCCATGTATGTCTAGAATTATTCAAACTTAAAACTGATCTGTGAGATATTTTATATAGAAAAGATATAAAGAAATCAAAAGTAAAATTCCTAGTTTGAGGTATATTTGTATTACTTCTGAAGACTACTTACTTACAACGACCCAAATCAACCCCCTAAAATGGCGAAACTAACCCTTGAAAAAAAATACTTGTGTTAAGGTTAAAGTAATTTCCTTTGATCGACAGATTCCCTAAGAACGTTTATATAATTATACATTTCAGATTGTCTAGGGATAAACTCGCCTCAAACCATCCCCAATATATACACAATTCAACCAGAATCAGTTGACGATGAGTGGTTGGCAGCATTCAATATTAGGTTGCTTTGACAACCTTGGCATCTGTATTATCACTTACTTTGTTCCATGCTACACCTTCGCTCGAACGAGTGAACAGGTCGGTGAAAGTTGCCTTCTGTGTGGAATTCTATATTTTATTCCGCTTGTTGATATCTTCGCTGTCGTTTCAGTCCGGGGCAAGGTGCGCGAACATAAGGGTATATCTGGAAGCTGCCTGGAGGACCTGCTTTATCATGTATTCTGTCATCCGTGTGCCTTGATTCAGGAAGCCCAAGAAATGCAACATGGACCTATGTCTGCGTATGGCATGGCTAGAGAGTAGTGCGAACATTGTATAAAATTAAAGGGATATAGTCGTTTAATTATTCGCTCTTCAACTTCAAAGCACTATTGTGTCGTGGAATGAACATAAAATTTTAAAGTTTTTTGAGTATATTTTCATCAGTAGATATACCTGCTGTCATAATTAACATATCATCTTCTATAACCTGATGAATCAAAAAAGGGATTTCGGTATTACTTATGACACCATGTAAGTTCACTGATGAATTTATACTCATATTGACTATTCTCGGGAAGTTAAATTTAAGTCCATTTTGAGACGCAGTATCACTTTAATTGATCTTGAATTAAGCTGTCGTATAATTTCTCAAAATGACAGTTCGATGTTCGATTTGTATAAAATTGTGAATAAATCAACATCTGTATCTAGTGGAAGTGACGACAATTCTCCTCATCCCGATGGTTCAAACATGTACATGGTATTCTTCAATACAGATAATTCATTTAGAACCAACGGTACTACTTCAATCCACGAGGTCATACAATATTACAGAATTTAATTAGAGAAATGTGCACCTAAAGATAATTTTTATCAACTTGTTAACTGAATATTTTAGATGTCTGTGTCCCTATTTTAAAGAATTATTGAAATGTTATTCGATGACAGCGAACAACCTATTGTTAGTTATAATTAATAGTTTACGGGGAAAAAAGAACTGTTATTTGTAAAGATCGTAGGATATCATATTTTTATATACGATACGTTTTGTTATTGTTATACTGATATAAATAAATGTGTATCATTATTTTGACTTGCCTCTTATATTCTAATATATCTCAACCCAAAGTAATATATCTCAACCCAAAGTAATATATCTCAACCCAAACTAATATATCTCAACCCAAACTAATATATCTCAACCCAAACTAATATATCTCAACCCAAACTAATATATCTCAACCCAAACTAATATAACTCAACCCAAAGTAATATATCTCAACCCAAACTAATATATCTGAACCTAAACTAATATATCTCAACCCAAACTAATATATCTCAACCCAAACTAATATATCTCAACCCAAACGTAATATATCTCAACCCAAACTAATATATCTGAACCTAAACTAATATATCTCAACCCAAACTAATATATCTCAACCCAAAGTAATATATCTCAACCCAAACTAATATATCTCAACCCAAAGTAATATATCTCAACCCAAACTAATATATCTCAACCCAAACTAATATATCTCAACCCAAACTAATATATCTCAACCCAAACTAATATATCTCAACCCAAACTAATATATCTCAACCCAAAGTAATATATCTCAGACCCAAACTAATATATCTCAACCCAAACTAATATATCTCAACTTAAACTAATATATCTGAACCTAAACTGATATATCTCAACCCAAAGTAATATATCTGAACCCAAACTAATATTTCTGAACCTAAACTAATATATCTCAACCCAAACTATATATCTCAACCCTAACTAATATATCTCAACCTAAACTAATATATCTCAACCTAAACTAATACATCTCAACCCAAACTAATTCTCAACCCAAACAAAAACTATTGTATCAAGAAATCCACCAAAATTATTTTCCATACCTGACTCTTACCTGGTCTCTGATAGTTATCACACTAGTCTAAAACTTACTGACTCTTACCTAGCCTCTGATAGTTATTATACTAGTCTAAAACTTACTGACTCTTACCTAGCCTCTGATAGTTATTATACTAGTTTAGGGTTAAGGGCCTAGGTCACAAGTATTAGGGGTTACAATAGATGTTCCCCTATCGGTTCACTGGCCTATGTTACAAGTAGAGACTATCAATTTGATACGAAATTATCTACTTTTGGAGAGATTAATAAGATAAACTAATCATTAAAAAATGCAAAGCGCTTACTTCAGTCAGGTAATGACTAAAACAAACTAATTTCATAATGCAAATATTTTATTGGCGTAATAATTACACGAGTACAATTTATTCGGTTTCTATTTCTCTTCCAAAACCAGTGGCATACTCTTTAAGGTCAAGGACACCGTCGCCATTTTGGTCTGCTTCGTTAAAGAGCGGGAGAAAGTCGTCAAATGAACAACCAGCAGATATATCAGAGCAATAATCATCAATTGATATGAGGACAGTTGGTCTGAATAATTTTACCTCTAAATCAGTTAGAATATTATCTTGGTTAAAATCAGCAACTCGATATTCAGATTGATATTCCTCTTTACTAACCAGGTCATCATCGTCGATATCAATCAAATTAAAATTTCTCTCTAAGATGACGAACGATTTAACGGAGATTTCCTCGCCGTTGCAGTACCTTGTTCTTTTCCTGCAAAAATTTCTAAAGTTTCTGCCAAATTCCGGTTGTCACCAAATGCTCCATGTTGCAGGTAGAACATTCTGGTAATTTCGGATAGGGTTAAAAATCCATCCCCATCTGAGTCATAGATATGTAAATTTTCTATGGAAATTTTTTCCAATACAGGATCCTTTGAAATTTCTTCTTCTGAAATCTTGCCATCTCTATCGATGTCTGCTCTTAAAGCAATGTGTCTGATATCACCATACTCTATAAAACCATCGTCATCAACGTCAGCCCTTAAAAAATGGTTTCGAAATTGAATAAAGTTGGAAATGGTATCCTGGATGGGAGCACCTAAAAAGTAAAGTAATCAGTATGACGTCAAATATATAACATCAGTATGACGTCAAATATAAAACATCAGTTTGACGTCAAATGTAAAACATTAGTATGACGTCAAGTAAAAACATCAGCATGACTTCAAATATAAAAAAAAACACAGTATGACGTCCAGTATAAACATCAATATGACGTCAAGTATAAAACATCAGTATGACGTCAAGTATAAACATCAGTATGACGTCAAGTATAAAACATCAATATGACTTCAAGTATAAAACATCAGTATGACGTCAAGTATAAAAAAAACAGTATGACGTCAAGTATATACATCAATATTACGTCAAATATAAAACATCAATATGACGTCAAGTATAAACATCAATATGACGTCAAGTATAGAAGATCAGTATAACGTCAAGTATAAAACATCAGCATGACGTCAAATATAAAAAACCAGTATGACGTCAAGTATAAACATCAATATGACGTCAAGTATAAAACATCAGTATGACGTCAAGTATAAAAAAAAAACAGTATGACGTCAAGATATACATCAATATGACGTCAAATATAAAACATCAATATGACGTCAAGTATAAAACATCAGTATAACGTCAAATATAAAAAAAAACAGTATGACGTCAAATTTTTACTAATTATTTTTTTTATTCAAGCAAAACAAATCAATTGTTATAGCTCTATAAGTATAAGTATAAACATCAATATGACGTCAAATATAAAACATCAATATGACGTCAAATACATAATATCCGTATGAAACATCAGTATGACGACAAATATAAACATCAATATGACGTTGTCAAACATAAAACATCTGTATGACGTCAAATATAAAACATCAGCATGACGTCATTCATTAAATACCAGTATGACGTTAGATATTAAATATCAGTATATCTTGAACTCATAAAAAATAAATATTGCTTACTAAATCGTAAGTATCCATTTAGTATATATCAAAATATTCCATAAATTTACAAACCTTGAGTAAAAGAAATGACGATACAGACGATAATCATACAAATTTTTTCCATTTTGTTCGATTTGTCTTTCTACGATGAGTACCAGTGATCATTCTTCGTCCTTTTTATTTCATTTTGAACACAGCAGGAAGCGTAAAGAATGATAAGTATTATTATCTTTCCGCTAGTAATATCTGTTGTTCACGCCTAGTGTTGTCTGGTTTGTTGTTTATCAAGTCTTACACTAATATTTACTAACTGAACTAACATCACTTCAAAATATATAGCTATAGCTCTGTGACCTAGGCCAGTGTATTGTCCACCAAGCTGTAAATGGGTATGGATAATCCGGGAAAGATCAATGCCAAGAGGTTTAGCCATGAACAGATTTGGTAGAAAGGATCCTTGTCACGGCGGACTTGTTTTCTGTCCCAAACCATTTGATTTGTTCATATTTTTTTTAATATCTTGTACGGTTACGAACATTAAATTGTTTAAGAAATTATCGTTAGACCACCTTGATTTCAGATTATCATTTATTCTGTCATTTGAGAACTACTGCGTCGTTAAATAGGAAAGTGGTCCACTATCTGGATTGAAATGAAAATTCAGGAACAATTGTATCTCATGAACTCAAAAGTCTAGCCCCGTAGCCAGCCTTCATAGCTATAAAGGAGAGGGTACAGAACAAATGACGCTCCCTGATTGAACACTGATGAAACTTTTTCCATGGGGTAAGAAAGATTCCAGCGGGGGTCTCCCTAACCCCCAACTCCATTCCACTGGCTACGAACCTGCAAAGGTCATCTATGAATCTACTAGGTAGGCCTACTAGTTAGATAATAGAAATGAAATGAGCTTGAGTTAATGGGGACGGGCAATGAGGGATCTTTAACGTGCGCAAAATGATATTGCAAACAATATCTGCACTAAATATGATGTCACATCAGTCCAAAATTTAACACCATTTGAAAAAAATAATGTACAAATAGGTTGGATATTAGTCCGCAAAGATAAAAGGGTAACATCTGTACTTCTAATTAAAATTCTAATTAATCAGGCCTACCGAGTGATTAGATCGGATCCAGAGTCATTGGAACGGATTTTGTTATCGTTTCAAAGTCATTGGAACAGAATCTCTGATCGTTTCAAAGTCACTAAAGTCGAATTTTTTATCAGCTCGTGAACATGGCTGGTTCTATGGAAAATTTTGTAGAAATGAAATGAAATGAATGGAGTTTTACGTCCTACGTATTTTCGAATTTAAAAAAAAAGAATTATTTTCCATTTTTTAGACTTAAAAGTACATAATATATTATTATTCACTTTAGCAAATTTCATCCTGAAATTCGATTAATGATGAAGCACCTAGCTTAGAAGCATAGAGCACTGTTGTCGTTTATATTTATATTTATTTCTTCGACGACATTTGAGTCAATGATGGCGAGCAACCAGATCATTGTGCGGAGCTGCGACTTCTCATAGTTCTCTGAAATTCCAGAGCAAAACATTGAGACATACAGCTCTGTGAACCTTCCAGTCTCCAGTCTGCTCCACTTAAGTTCAACAGCAGCATTCTTGCATTCGGTAATCCTCGGTATTTTCCGTAAAGCTGAATATTTGCAAAGCGCAAGTCGAATTGTTTACAAAGAGCGTTTGCATTTTTTTTACATCTGCGAGGATACAATAAGACTGGATGATAGAGGCTAAAGTCCTTGGTTGATTATAAAAGTCTGGATGTCAGAGACTAGAAAATAGAGAATATTAACCGGAAGTTGTTAGAAGTGAACACGTTGGCCGAGCATGCGCTATAGAGAATAACAATCAAGATGGCTGGACATGGCGAAGTAGACGAACTTTTTGACATAAAAACAGCTCTATATATCGGAAATTACCAACACTGTGTTAATGAAGCACAGAAACTAAAGGTTTGTAACCTCTTATATCTTGTGGTTCTCTGAATTTTATCTCACCATCCATCAACACTAACAATCGGTCTTTATAACATATTTTAGATCAGCTGTTGCTTTCTTTGGAAAGTGATGGGGGTGGGGTAGGTTCTCTGCGTGGAACATCTTTACACTGTGTACACTGAGTTTATCATATAATCTAAAGTAATAGCCTATAACAGTAAATGTATGAAATTAACGTTGAGTATGGTCCTTGGTAATAATCACTTTACTCATTAATGGCGGATTACAGGTACGAGTAAACTTTAAGCTGAGCGTAACTTCTGAAGTGCATCATTATGTGGCCAGTAGGAATGAGAGGGTAGCTTGATCCCAGTCATTATAATATTTGTAGATTAGAGATAGTGAGTTGAAGACCAAGAGAGATGTAATAATGTACAGGGCATATATTGCTCAGAGAAAATATGGAGTGGTGTTAGATGAAATTAATAGTTCTCAACCAGCCGAACTTCAGGCTGTGAAAATGTTCGCTGATTATCTATCCAGTGATAGTCGAAGGTACGGTACACATGGTTTTTTTTTTCATAATTTTTGGGATAAACGTACAGTGGGATAGTCTAGTTTGTACCAAATTGGTTGGATTTAGGTAACTGAGTCCTATACCCATGAGTTTTAGACCGCCTCCCTACCATATACAGGACATCCCATCAACGTCATTAATGCATTGATGGGTAATCAGAAAGTAATCTTTAAATGGCAGAGAATGCTGGTTGAAACGTCGCTCAAATTAATAATTGTAATACATAAGAATTACTTTATTATAATCATATTTATGTTTTGAAGTGGTCCAGGATGTATGATTTTGAACCACATTTAAAAGTAGAGAGCAGATATACCAAAAATAACCCTACACAAACGCAATATTATGGTAGAACTTCTTTAATAACAAGGTGCCGGTGCATAATGTTTGAATTCATCTGATGACGACACATGTAAATTGTGCTGAACTGTTATGTACTTTGTTATTAAAGAAGTGTGTTATGTACTTTGTTATTAAAGAAGTGTGTTATGTACTTTGTTATTAAAGAAGTGTGTTATGTACTTTGTTATTAAAGAAGTGTGTTATGTACTTTGTTATTAAAGAAGTGTGTTATGTACTTTGTTATTAAAGAAGTGTGTTATACCATAATATTGCTTTTGTATTTTTTATGATATTTGGTCCAGTATCTCAGAGATATCTCTCCTATTCTGTGATGTTATATCTAAAGTATAGTCTGATTGTTTTGTAGAGAAAGTATTGTGAAATCTATAGACAGTAAAATGACAGGAAGTGTTGATATTTCTAACAACACTTTTCTTCTTATGGCTGCCTCCATTTACTATCATGAACAGGTTCGTTAAATATTATATATTAAAATAACTCTGCTCTCAATGTTCATAGACAGGTATATTACTTCAGTGGATGTATTTACTATTAAAGGAATACTCTTAAAATGGTCATAAAATTTAATTCTCAATCTTGGTCAATATATTTCAAGAGTAGGCCTATATATTCATCAGTTAGATTTACCCTCAGTGGATGTATAAGGTTTTAAAGAAGTACTCTTAAAATAGACATAGAGTTTAAATTGTTCTCAATCAAACTCGGTCAATGGTTGTATGATACCGGTAATAGTAACACACACTGCCTGTATACTACCATACAATAAGAAATATTAACAGAATGTAAAACATGTTGTTACTCAGAGTTACATGCTATGAGATCTTCAGAAAACTGATCTACTCTATATCTTGGCCTGTGCTTTAGTAAAATCACTTAACCGTAATGTTATAACCCACAATTCCTACTGTTAGATAAGTGGAGCTTGTTCTCTTGTCTGCAGTTTGAGACTAGTTCTTATCGTCATTAATAAAATGAAGTAATTATTGTAAAAATGTTTATAGATGTATTATTATATATTTTAGAATAGTGATGCAGCATTAAGATCACTTCATCAATCTGATAATCTAGAATGGTGAGTGGGTTTCTTCTTTTTACACTGTATCAGTTAAATGATGTCAAGAGTCATGATATATTCTGGAATAGAAAAGTAGTTTGGGGAGGTCACACCTTTTTAAATGATCCTTGTGTCCTGATTCTGGTAACCAGGTCATTCTCAAGACACCATTATGGGATGACCAAACTTTTAAAATCTATTTTGAAATGATCTTTTAATAACATTTAGAAATAGATAAAACATCAAATAATTATAACATTATTAAATACATTTATAATATATTTTGTGCTTGATAAAGATTTACTGTATGTGAATTGAAACGTTGCTTAAATTATAGAGAAGTAGTATATCTATAATAGTGGTCTTATTTATCTAAAGTTACTATATCTATTATTGTATTGCTTGTAAGATTCCTGTATGTAAAATTAAAAAGAGAAGTAGTATATCTATAATAGTGGTCTTATTTATCTAAAGTTACTATATCTATTATTGTATTGCTTGATAAAGATTCCTGTATGTGAATTGAAACGTTGCTTAAATTAAAGAGAAGTAGTATATCTATAATAGTGGTCTTATTTATCTAAAGTTACTATATCTATTATTGTATTGCTTGCTGAAGATTCCTGTATGTGAATTGAAACGTTACTTAAATTAAAGAGAAGTAGTATATCTATAATAGTGGTCTAATTTAATATTTGAAATAATAAAATTGAGTGTGGAGTTGTAAGGAGTTGTCAGAATAAATATTGCTACTTGATTTTTTCTAAATAGGATTTATCTCCCTTTTCAGTATATCATTGATGATTCAGATATTGTTGAAGTTGGACCGAGTCGATCTAGCCAAGTAAGTACCTGATGTAATTTGATTGCTATTATGAGTTTATTCTACATTTTGATAAATTATATCAAGTCCATTTATCACTACTTTCATATCTTTTGTTTTTTAATATTGATGTAATGTGTCTTAGTGGTTCAATGTCAGCTGATCCTAGTAAGAACAGGGGTAAACTTATCATAACAATTCGGTTTTTGTACGACCACATTGTAACCATATAATACTATCTTGGACTAGGCCCAGAATCTGGGCTGTTGATTTATTTTTTTCCAAGTCGGGGCCCAGATTGTGGTTGATTTGACATACCTTTGTTAGTCGTTCGGATGGGACAATGAACCAACCCCCTGTGTGCTACAGACTGTACATGTTAAAGATCCCATGACATTGGGAACTCGCGAAAAAAAAGAGTAGGCTAATGCTACTATTCTGGCAAAACCCTCATTGCACACTGCATGGCATTTCCAGTCTTTAGTATCCCCATAAGGTACAGAAGTGTAGGATGTAAAACTCCATTCATTTCATTTACCAACCTGTGGAAAACAGAAAGTGTACTTTAAAGTGGGCGTATATCTTGCTAGTCAACGGCTAGTTGTAAATAGTTCTTGATACTAAGTTTATCACAACTATATTTTATTATCAAAACTCAAATATAAGTTCACTATATCATATTTCCCAAAACCTTCGGAGAAATTCCTGATTAAAGTTTTGTTATTATGTTTTTAGAAAAGAATTAAAAAGAATGCAGGAAATAGATGAAGATTCAATATTGACTCAGCTAGCCCAGGCTTGGTTTAATTTATCAGTGGTCAGTTAGAGTTTATTATTTATATATTTATTCTCTTACATTGTTGATCTGGGGTTGGGAAGGCAGACCTTGTTTCAAATATATAAAAAAAACATATTTAATGACGCTGTATTTATTTCAATACTCGGGTCATACACCCATAGGCACAAACACATTATTACAATTGAGAACAACAACGGAAGCAAATTTAGATATATTGTGAAAAGGTATTTTGGAGAATTTTGATGTGAAATTCCATTAAACATTATAAGAGTTTGATTATGGTAGGGGACAGACTAATATTAACACAGAACCTGAAACATGTTGTTACCCCGAGTTTCGTCTGTTTCAGGGAGGAGATAAATTTCAAGATGCGTATTATATATTTCAAGAACAAGCTGATAAACACGCCTCTACCCCGTTATTACTTAACGGTCAGGCAGCGTGTTATATAGCCCAGGGTAAGCTAGACGATGCTGAAACAGTTCTACAAGAGGCTCTAGACAAGGTCAGTAATTCTAACATCTTAAAGTAATAGTACATCTTAGAATGGACATAAAATATAAGTTCTTAAGAATGGTCAATATGAGTATATTTACATCAGTGAACTTACCTATTGTCATAAAGTAACAGAATACCTGTAAAAACTCTTTGATGTCCTGTCAGCTATATGATGATTAATTAGTAGAAAGGATCCTTGTGAACCTAAGTTGTTATCCTTGTAAAATCATTACCAAGAGATTTTGCCAAGGACCAGCTGGTAGTAAGGATAATAGTGAACCTAAGTTGTTGATCTTGTAAGATCATTACCAAGAGATCTAGCCAAGAACCAGCCAATACCAAGAGATTTTGCCAAGGACCAGCTGGTAGAAAGGATAATAGTGAACCTAAGTTGTTGTGCTCTTAAAATAAAAACCAAATTGTTAGGCCAAAGACCAGCTGGTAGACATATTCTTATTCATATTTGTCACGAATCAGCTGATAAAAAGGATTCTTATTAACTTAATATTTTGATATACTGGTAAAGATATGGCTGTTTCTAAATGCCTGTCTACCAGTATTGTAATTTATATATTTACTGTTTTTATAGGACAGCAACAATCCAGAAACTCTGATTAATCTAATAGTTTTAACACAACATCTTGGTAAACCTCCAGAGGTATGTTAGAATCTATTTCACTTGTTTATATTAGTATATTTATTCCCATTATAGGGGGAACTACTTTAAATAAGTCATAGAAGGATGATCATCAAGAAGAAGTGTTTGTGAAGAAGATTTTTTGCTGAAACATTAGATGACAGGACAATACTATGACAACAGGACAATAGTATGACATGACGACAGGACAATACTATGCTGACGGGACAATAGTTCATTTATATACTTTCTCTACAAATTGTTATCTGGATCAGGATTCTGGTAATAATGCTATCAATCTAATGTTTAATATCATATATTATATATTATATTATAGGTCAGTAACAGATATATATCACAAATGAAAGATTCACACAGAAGTCATCCATTTGTTAAAGATTATATACAGAAGGTAAATATATTAATATCTCCTTCTTTATAGACTCTCTGAACTTTCTATGTTAGAACTTTGATAGAATAATTTATTTATTAATAAATAGGTACTGATTTGTATTGATATCTGCTTGTTCTCAATCAGTAGTGAGTTGGATTGAAATCTGCTGGGTTTAAGAAATAGCCCAGTTGGACTGTCGTTTGTGGGCTTCGGATAACTTAATCAGTAGGGAGTTTGATTGAAATCTACTGGGTCTTTGAGATAGTCGAGTTGACTGTCATCAATTGATAGGGAGTAAGATTGTCTTCTGTTATTTTAGGCATGCCATCAATGAATCATCAACTAGAATTTATCATGACTCGTGCCTTATCCATATTAACATATCTCAATTCTAAAGCTGGATATTTTTTGTTATTTTTCAGGAAAGTGAATTTGAGAGAATTGCCAGGAATTATGCTCCTTCTGTTTCTGCCTAATCACAGTTCATTTTGTCTCTCTTTAGAGAATTCAGTCCATTCACGTTTAAAACAACCAGAACTCCTAAAATACGAACCTACGACTATATATATTTGGTTTCTCAGTAAATAACATAAAATTCTGACTCTCAACTCCAGACTGTGAGGTCCTGATAATCTTCTCAATGTCAAGCTATTTTTCATTATCTAACACCTTGACTACATCAGGCACTTTTCTTCTTTTAATAATCTCAAAATATTAAGCCGAATTTGGTATATATAACTTGACATTGAAAAGTTTGTTGTGTATTTTCCTATTTCAATTGTGCTAGGATGTCCTCAGTTCTCAACTGCTAAATGTATGTATTTGTGCTAACACTGTTTCTAGGATACCTTAGGATCTTCTAACACTGTTTCTAGGATACCTTAGGATCTTCTAACACTGTTTCTAGGATACCTTAGGATCTTCTACACTGTTTCTAGGATACCTTAGGATCTTCTAACACTGTTTCTAGGATACCTTAGGATCTTCTAACACTGTTTCTAGGATACCTTAGGATCTTCTAACACTGTTTCTAGGATACCTTAGGATCTTCTAACACTGTTTCTAGGATACCTAAGGATCTTCTCACACTGTTTCTAGGATATCCTAGTACTAAGATCGTGTCCATCAGAAATCACATCACTTGAACTGCATTTTTTTTAGATTTTCTGTTCAGTTATCTGTAGAGTGACCGTCTATTTGTAAATATTGTGTTAATGATGAGGGAACAATCATGTTGTAATATTTATCATTAAAAATATCCAACAATCTCCAATCTTTTTTCTTGCCCCTGTTTTGAAACTTATCTGCATTTTTTAAGGGATACAAAAAAATATTAAGAATTGGGAAAAAACTGTGTATAGTACAGAGTTTTGTCCAACGGGAAATTAATGGAGTTTTACAGCTTACTCTTCAGTATGTTATTGGTGAATGAAGACGGGCAACTTTAAACTAGTGTGCATAAAACGCTGAACAACTAGACTATTTCAAATCCTGTAACAACTAGACAGGGAAGTAACAACTAGACATAGTGAGTTTCAACCGTAACACTAGACTACTGTTGCAAACTTCAACAATATGACTAGTGTACAACCTGTATTCACAAACTATGGATCGTAGTGACTTTTTTTTAATTCCTGATATATCTTTAACTAAGAAGTAGTGGCAGCAACCTGTAACAATAGTCATATGCACAAATTAACAACGTAGGACTAGTGATTCTACCCTATTAGCCTTAGATGGAAAAAAAACGTGATAGTGACAGATTTTGTCAACAATTAATAGTTTTAACAAAATATATGACAATTGGTGAATGAAACTAACTCAGTGATTGTAACAACTGACTAGTGACTTAACCTGTAACAACTAACATGTTAAAAGGGCACAAAGGGACACTCGTGATTGTACTGTGTTTTTAATGTAGAAGGTGATTCTAGAAACTCACTTTTTTCAAAGTTCATAAAAAATGGACATGTAAAATCTTGAAAATTCACAAAACTACTTATTGGCCATGTTAAAAACTTTTCAATTTTAAGTTCTTTCTAAGATGCAGTATTCCTTTAAAATAAGAAGATATAGGCTGGCGATATGACATATGTTCTAGTCGATGAGCGAAGATTAAAACTTGTTAGAGATGGCTAGTGAGTTTACTCCTGTATCTGAGGCTTTAGACTGGCTTTAAAAAAAAGGGAATCCCATATGAATGATTTATTTCAAACAGATTATTTTTTTTAACAAAATATATGACAATTTTTATGATATCTATATACACTATTTTATATAATTCGACAAAAACACTTTTTAAAAATATACACTAACTACAACATTTTGGGACTTACAATGGGACAATCTCGTAGGTTTTGTATCGTGGGTTTTTTTTTTTGGGTGATTAAAATCATTGATGGCGATTGAACACCAACAGAAATATTCGACATGAAACACTCAGTTCTATAATTTAATCAGATTGAAAAATATTCTGCATTGTGTATTCAAGTCTATGTATGTTAAAACCCTAATTCTTACATCAACGATGTCGAACACACGTGCATTTTCTATTGTGACCTATATACACAAAGTTGAAGAAGGCAATTATGGCTAAGCATTTTTGAAATGATGAATGTGTACCAGCATTTGCTGCCCTTCCTCCATACTCCTTACAAATGCGCATTAATTGATGTTAATGTTGAAACACGTGCATATTGATGTTTGACACCGTAACCGATTAATCTATAACAAGTGAGCTATTTATAATTTCTGGTCTATGGTATCGGGATATTCAGAATAAGCCGTGTTAAATTCTCCATTCTTCTTTAACTGAAATAAATATTAATATTAAATCAAACAAAATCATACAAATTAAACTTTATTAATCTTGGTTCAACAATTAAGCAGGTAAGTATCAGTTTTCGTCTAATTTTTCAGGTGTGTGTTTTGGTAAGTTTTGGTTATTTCAGTTTATTAGAAACACTATTTTATATCTTCTACTATCTTTGCTGTAGGAATACGTTGTACTGCAGGATGCGATCCAGATATTTACAGGAGATAACTAAGAGTTACAATTATAAAAGTACCGTACCATGATATCGTCATGATTGATAACATTGTTCTCTTCGTCAGCTTTTAAATCAATAATCATACCCGGGCTGTGTGCTGCTACTTTAGCTCGATATTTAGGAAGAGCTGGACCCCATTCTCTGTTTGGTGAGGTCAACGTTTTAAATCTCTACAAAATAAATACAATGTTTATGATATAAGTTACATAACCCAGGCGTCAGGGTGGGGTCCACGAGTGTTGGGCCCCGGCCAGTGAGAATTAAGCCCCACCATTTGTCCTCTCTCAAAACCTTCTTCAGTTAGCAGAGATTGGTTCATTTACACACAAAAAATAAGGGCTGACGTTACATCGTATTTCCACTCAGAAAATGAAAATAAAACGGGAAAGCAGCCAGCTCAAGTTAGCATCACCTGCATCCGGCGTCAGGTGTTAAAAAGGTAAGTTCACCTACCTGTGATATAGAACCAGGTGTTAAAAAGGTAAGTTCACCTACCTGTGATATAGAACCAGGTGTTAACAAGGTAATTTCACCTACCTGTGATATAGAACCAGGTGTTAAAAGGGTAAGTTCACCTACCTGTGATACAGAACCAGGTGTTAAAAAAGTAAGTACACCTACCTCTGATAAAGTACCAGGTGTTCGTATTAACAGAATAATAGCAGGTATAAATATAGCCAGGATGACACTGAGGGTCATTCCCCACCCTAAGGCATCAGCCCATTGTGGTTGGTCCTCAAGTCTGGTATAGAAAATCAACGAGTAGAATAAAATAAACTGAAAAAGAAAACGAAGAAATATGTATAATGCTATATATCAAATGACAATTATCAGAGATTTACGCCTTCCCTTTTTGTGCCTCGCTGTGTTCAGATGGCGTCCTTTTTCTGTTTCATATCATATATTGTATTGTACCCATAATCTGAATATAAGACAGGACCATGTACTTGTGTATCAGATCTAATTCCTAAGGACGCCGGCTTGGAGCAAGTTCATCGTTAACAATGGAAGATAGATTGTGGCAGATAGATACTTACCAACAGGGCAAGAGGAGTAAGAACAACCCAACATAAACTGAACCAATATTTCCAGATGATAAACGGGAAGAATCCACAGACTTTAGATCCCAGCATAGTTTCTATATCAGCCGTAAACCTACGACAACCTTAATATATACAAAAATAATACAGTATTGTCCTGCTTCATGATAGTCTTAAGGTAAACAAAATAATATGAATGGAGTTTTACGTTTTATTCATCTGCAACTAATGGGCTAATGAAGATGAGAAACGCTAGCTGTGTCCAATGAGTGAAATTTTGCAAGGACAGTGGTATTATCCTTCTCTTTTTATGATTTCCAGCTATCTTGGAATATTTGCCTGTAGTAAAAAAGAAAACGGGAATACGAAGAACACAACACGACACCCCAAATGAAAATTCAAAGCGGCTTTCTAGAATTGGAATTGGACAAATCGAACTTTAAAAGGTCACCTTTATAAAAGAACGACTGACTCACCGTAAACCATACCAAGGGCAATACATTCACACAGGGCAATAACTAACACATTCCAACCACCAGCATAATAATCTATCAGATCTAACATATGTACACCACCCTGTAATACAGTCATCATAGTCCATTATAAATAACAATCCATACACATACAATATCTATTCGTTTTGAAAAAGTCCGATTACTAGTATTCCAGGTTTTGAAAGTGCGTTAGGGACACTTATAGCTTCTTTCTGAACCATTTTGATTCCCAGTCCAACATCTGTGGGTGCCTGTGAATTCTAGGAAATCTTGCAAATGCAGTGTGCAATGAGACATTTTTTCAAGTTAACAGCCATGAGGTTGTAGACATTGGTTCCGGCCATAATTCCTGACAATGGAAGACAGGATGTGAAGACCTATCTCTGTCGGGAGCTGTCCCGCAGTCCCGACCCCTCAGGTTAACGGTAATGGGTTAAATAAAAAAAGGAGAGTTGAATTTTGACTTACATTGGTTGTTAGGGTCAAACCCAGCAAGAAAAATATCAACCCGAAACCAAAAACGGTGGCAGCTTTAAACTTTCTGGCTTTAGGGAAAAGATCCATGAACGACGTGGATACAGTTTCTACCAACACAAACTGGAATGGAAAAAAAAAACAAATTTTAGGGTATTTATAATCAAAAGAGGCTACGGAAGTTGTAATTCTTGCTTTCCAGGAAAGATCAATACCAAGAGGTTTGACAAAGGACCAGCTGGTAGAAAGGATCCTTATAAAACTTTAAGTTCTTATTCTGGTAAGATCAATGCCAAGAATTTTGATCAAGGACTAGCTAGTAGAAAGGATTCTTGTAAACCTAATTTGTTATCCTGGTAAAATCAATGCCAAGAGGTTTGACCAAGGACCAGCAAGTAGAAAGTATCCTTGAGAACCTAAGTTGTAATCCTTGTAAAATATAGCCTAGAGTTGCATCGCATTATTTTCTAGTTTGGAAATATGCCGAACACCATCCTTGAGATTATAAAGATTGGTGGAGACTAAGGAATAGTTGAAATAAACGGATAGCCTACTTACCTGACTGTCCACCCCGAGAGTGACCAACATGATAAAGAACAGGATACTCCATAATGTCGAGATGGGAAGTTTCGTTACAGCGAATGGGTACACCACAAAAGCTAACGTCGGACCTAATAAATTAATCCATATCAAGTTGTTTTCAAGTCTAGATCACAAGTATTAGGTGTTATAAGAGATACTCTTTTATAGAAGAACTGGCCCAGGTCACAAGTATTAGGTGTATAAGAGATACTCTTTTATAGAAGCACTGGCCTAGGTCACAAGTATTAGGTGTTATAAGAGATACTCTTTTATAGAAGCACTGGCCTAGGTCACAAGTATTAGCTGTTATAAGAGATACTCTCCTATAGAAGCACTGGCCTAGAGTCACAAGTATTAAGAGTGTTATAAGAGATATTTCTCCTATAGAAGCACTGGCCTAGATCACAAGTATTAGGTGTTATAAGAGATACTCTCCTATAGAAGCACTGGCCTAGGTCACAAGTATTAGGTGTTATAAGAGATACTCTCCTATAAAAGAACTGGTCTAGGTCACAAGTATAAGGTGTTATAAGAGGTACTCTCCTGTAGAAGCACTGGCCAAGGGGCTCACCTTTCTCGGCGACATCAGCAATGGCCATACCAGTATCCTGAGCCAAGAAGCCAAGGTAGGAGAAAATAACAAACCCAGCAAACACACTGGTTAAACAATTTCCAAACGCTACGATGACGGTGTCCCTGAAATGACGAAAATGAAATGGAATTTTATTTTCATTCAAGTTCCAAAACAAACGATCAAAGCTAAATATTTGATGCGTTCATAGAAGTTATTTATTTATAGCGTTGACTGCTCGCCCTCGAAATTTGAAGCCCCAAAATCTCGTGTGTGCAGAATTATCTGCGTTTGAAAGTTTCAATCACGACGTCTCATTTCTCGAGACTTTGATATATAGAAAGGACATATTGAGAAATAGGATGTAAAATTCCCAGTTTGTGGTATATTCGAGGGAATTGTGCGATTTTAGTGTATTTCGAGTTTTTGTCAATTATATTAAATAAACAACCCTGTGGGTAGTAAGAAAATCTGAACCTACCTAAAACAATCATTGTGGAATTTATTATAACTCGAGAGGGCAATGAGACCACCCCAGGAGGCCGAGAGTGAGAAGAAGATCTGGACAGCGGCGTCCTTCCACACATCAGCCGAGGATAGTCGGTCTAAATCAGGGGTGATATAAAACATGATACCATCGTACGCTCCCTCGAGAAGAATACCTCGAATAAACAGAATCACCAATATAACGTAGGGAAAGGTCGCCGTGAAATATACAACCTGGAATAGTTTAAATTATAGTTTTTATCATCAGGCTTCGTCTGAATATCATTCGGTTTTACACCTTCTGTTCGGGTATATGGTACTTTTAAAAAATATATATGTATTGCCTTGATCATTATTATAATACCAGGAATTGGTATCGTAGCTAATTCATTTACAATATATTAGCTTTATGTAAGATATAAAACTACTTCAGACCTTTCAGATATCGCCTATATAATGTTGACTAAAACACTTCAAAGCTTTCTTTCTTTGTTAACTTACAGTCTGTATATTGCCTCTGTTTTTACGCCTTTAAAAGACAGACCCGAAGCTCAGAACATTTTTACCAATTGATGAGTTAATCATTTGCTCGGAATGAAAAGGTTTACAATATAAGTTACCCTTGAGCTCTACAATCGACAATAGATTCAGCTTTACGGAAACAGCCGATAAATTCCGAATGCTGAATGAATGAAACTTACTTTTCCGGAAGATTTCACACCACGACTGAGGGTGGCGCAGACAAAAAGCCAGGCCAGTAAATAACACAATAATAGTTGCCATCTGATTGGACCCAGATCACCGATATCTTCACTATAGGCTGACCCAAGGGCGACTCGTCTGAAATAAACCAAGTTTATTAGTTTAGCGATATTGAGATAAAATAAACAACTAACTCGTCCAAACCACTAACGCCTTTAGTCGTAAGGTTTGGGGAGGGTGGAGAAAGGGTCAGACTGGCAACGAATTAAAGATGAACAAAGAAATTTGTCCTGGTGTATGCAAAGATAAATATCAACATTAAAGTTTGTTTCCCTATATAGTAGGCAGCCGCAGTGACGCTTGCAAAGGTCAAGATGAATTTTCGGATTTCAGCCTAGTTTCTCCTTGTCAGTGATGCAGGTCGGAGGGACTGACATCGAAAAAGTCTAGTCGTTCGGATGGGACAATAAACCGAGGCCCCGTGTGCTGCCGGCTGTGTACGTTCTCGATAATTGGAAATCGCAAAAAGAGTAGGCTAATGCCGCTTTCCTGGCACAAGGTACGCTGTATAGCGTTGTCCGTCTTCATTAGCCCTAGGACCAAAAGTCTATGATCGAACCAAACAAAGATTATAGAAAATTGCCTTTGAAACAATATAAGGCTGCAATAATTCTTTCACTTACTCGAGATATTCCTGAGTGGGAAGTTTCTTTTTAATACCGTTTTCCTTGGCCAGTGTTTCATTCCATAACGCCACCAAAGTACCATTGATGCTGTAACAAGTACCGTTACCGTTGACTATATGCGTAGGGTCCATATCAGTACAGTTCGATTCGTACGGCACTGTTGGTAGTCGTAGACTACATACTGAAAATAAAGAGATTAACTCGAATTTAACATACTATTGGTGTGGCATTTACTTGGCTAATCAAATTGAATGAAACAAGAGTTTTATTTCTTATTATTTCTCCTACGCTCAATCAATGGCCTTATCCTCGATACAGATTTTTAGGAAATACAGTAATCTGATTGGATAATAAAACACAATTTAAAATAAAATTTAGTGATTGACCAATCAGATTACTAGAACACTAAAATCATCCTAAGTTAAGTTTAGAATAAGGTCCCAGATGACTGGAACACTAAAATCATCTTAAGTTAAGTTTCCAAGAATAAGACCCCTGATACAGATTGGGCTACAGCTTCGAGTCGAGGTATGAACTGAAACTTTAAACTACTTACGTTCAGTGCTCCATTCCGGATCACAGGTTGTCCAGGGTAGAACTGAGGTGAAGGAGGCGAAGAGATAGTAAAACGCCCAACCTATGATCATGTTATAGTAAATACATACTAGAGCTGATACGATAACCATACCTAAACCAATACCTGAAATACAATTCATAACTTCAATTGCTAATTGCTAATTACAGCTTGACACTGTTTTTATGGAGTGTTGCTTCATTTTGATACTTTACTCTACCAGGTAATCCATTTTTTAAGTGGTATTTAGGCTTGTCAATTCACTACCACTGTTCATAGAGTTCCTATGATTTTGTTTGTGTATCTATTTATAAATCATCATTTAACTTACCTCTGAATAGTGGAGCGAATCCCCAACAAGTAGCCGGTCCCATGCTGGAAAACTGGCCCAGGGACAGTTCCATAAAGAAGATAGGGATTCCGACCAGCCCCAACATGATACAATAGGGGATGAAAAAGGCACCTACAAAATAACAAATTGGGTTTTGTTTTATAATATTGATGGTACAGTGAAAATCGTGAAAATGACATGAGTTTTACGTCCATCTTTTCTGCACCTACATAACTTTGAAGAAGAGCAGCAACGCTATGCGGTGTGCAAAGAGATAAATTTATACATACAATTAAAGAGACGGATTACGATCGAATACGAGGTGTGGTTATAGTTATAAGGAAATACATGTAGTGTGATTGGCCTACCCCGTATGAATTACTGCCTCAACAGAAACATAATTTAACAAGCAACCCTTTAAACAGGGTCCGCCAGAGTCGTTACCCATATAGAAAAGCATTAGGCCTACCAATCCATAAAACATCAATAACAAAAGGTTTGACCAAGGACCAGCTGATAGAAAGGATCCTTGAGAACCTAAGTTGTTATTCTTGCAAAATCAATACCAAAAGGTTTGGCCAAGAACCAGATAGTAGTAAGAGTCCTAAATACGAATCCGAGACGTTATGACCAAATGTCTTGGTTTAAGATAAGAATTGGTGTACCATCTGTAAGAGGTTTGATCAAGGACCAGCTGGTAGAAATAATTTTTAAGAACGCGAGATGTTTCCTCGTATTGTTCCTATCTAGATGTGGATTCTTGGACGGTTTTTTATTCTTATTTTCAACTCACCTCCGCCATTTTTATAACACAGGTACGGGAACCTCCAGACGTTACCCAAACCTACAGCATATCCTAAACACGACAGGAAGAAATCTATTTTACCAGTCCAATTTCCTCGTTCTTCATTCTCATCCCCCTGTAAAATAAAAAGTATAATCTTTTACCTAAAAAATACACAGTTGGACAATCGGTAGTCATTTACATTATTCAAAACAGTAAAAAATAGCCTAGACTATAGATCTAGGCCTATCAAGAAAATGAGATCATCAACCCATCAGTTAAAAATAAAACGTAATTTTATTAGGCCCTACATCATAATATATACTTCATTGATTACCTGTAAGAGACATATCGTAAATTAATTTTAAAACTGAAATCCTGGTTCAATAATTGTCGCGTCAAAACAACAAACAAATAAATTATGCTCTAAACTTAAAGTTTAAAGGAAGAAAACTATATTTTACAAGGATATCAACTTAGGTTTACAAGGAGCTGTCTACCAGCTGGTCCTTGATCAAACCTCCTGGCATTGATCTTTCCCGGATTATCCGTACCATTTACAGCTGGGTCGACTGAAGATGACTTATTCATCGGACTTTCAAACGCCGATTGAGATTTGAACTCACGTCCGACATTTTCAACGTATCCAAGCAAATGACGTCATGACGTTAAGAACCAAAGCTCTAACCGCTGTGCTATAGAACCCCAAAAATAACATTTGATAATAGCATAATAGTAATTTAGTAATAGCATTTACTACTAACTTTATAGAGCCACTAAGTACCATGATTCGCCATATTTTGGGGTTGAATCGGCTTTTGAATGGAAAAGATTTCAAGATTTCCTTTAAGAATAACCCAATACTCTCTCACAAGAAGTTACATCTCCTATACCTGCGCTTGTGCTTCCGTGACATCACATAACAGTAATCAAAGACCATATAAATCTTTGCCGTAATGTTAAAACCCACAATTTCAAACTAGGAATTTTACTTTCTATTTTTACATATAGCGGTGTGAGAAGAAATGTCCAGTCGTCGTTTTAAATTTAAAACTAAGGTAATTCCGGACACACATATCCCATTAAGAGGCTGAGAAAGCAGAAAAAGGGCGACCATAGCGACTATCACCAAGTTAATAGAACCTACCCACCCCCTGGAAGATAACTTTTGAGGTGCACTTGTAGTAATAACCTACACCGCACTGTTGATTTTGGTTTCAGTTATTTTTTGTTTTATTCTAAAGTTAATATGTATACATTCAGTAAATCTATAGTGAAATGTTTATTTTGAACGTTACACCTATTATATATTCGCTACTTCTTCTATCACAGTCAACATCGTTTGTCTACAGTCTAAATCTAAGAGATATGACTATTACAAATATTAGTCAAGGGATGTGACTGTATTACAAATATTAGTCAAGGGATGTGACTGTATTACAAATATTAGTCAAGGGATGTGACTGTATTACAAATATTAGTCAAGGGATGTGACTGTATTACAAATATTACTACAGGGATGTGACTGTATTACAAATATTACTACAGGGATGTGACTGTATTACAAATATTAGTCAAGGGATGTGACTGTATTACAAATATTAGTCCAGGGATGTGACTGTATTACAAATATTACTCCAGGGATGTGACTGTATTATAAATATTACTCCAGGGATGTGACTGTATTATAAATATTACTCCAGGGATGTGACTGTATTACAAATATTACTCCAGGGATGTGACTGTATTACAAATATTAGTCCAGGGATGTGACTGTATTACAAATATTAGTCCAGGGATGTGACTGTATTACAAATATTACTCCAGGGATGTGACTGTATTACAAATATTACCCCAGGGATGTGACTGTATTATAAATATTACTCCAGGGATGTGACTGTATTATAAATATTACTCCAGGGATGTGACTGTATTACAAATATTACTCCAGGGATGTGACTGTATTACAAATATTACTCCAGGGATGTGACTGTATTATAAATATTACTCCAGGGATGTGACTGTTTTAAATACAAATATTACTCCAGGGATGTGACTGTATTACAAATATTACTCCAGGGATGTGACTGTATTACAAATATTACTCCAGGGATGTGACTGTATTACAAATATTACTCCAGGGGTGTGATTGTATTATAAATATTACTCCAGGGATGTGATTGTATTATAAATATTACTCCAGTGATGTGACTGTATTACAAATATTACTCCAGGGATGTGATTGTATTATAAATATTACTCCAGGGATGTGATTGTATGACAAATATTACTCCAGGGATGTGACTGTATTACAAATATTACTCCAGGGATGTGACTGTATTACAAATATTACTCCAGGGATGTGACTGTATTACAAATATTACTCCAGGGATGTGACTGTAAAATGTCCATCACTGCACACGGTATGGCATTTCCCGTCTTCATTAGCCCACAAGGTGCAGAGGAGTAGGACGTAAAACTAAATTCCTTTTATTTTTTTGTCAGGGATGTAGGTCGGATGGGACAATAAACCGAGACTACGTAAGCTAAAGACTGTGCACGTTTAAATCATTCAGAAAGCGACAATTTAATCCTGTCACAATTTCCTGCATTGCACACACATCGGACTACTTTGTTAGTTAGACATATAAGTCTGTTTTTACATAATATGTGTTATATTAATATTAATCTATTCAAGAGCAACCAGGTAAATCTGAGCTTTTCTTCTACCTAGGCCTATGTTATATTTTAGAAGTCTGTTTTGTGACTGTTTTTATTATTTAAATACGATTGCCATGGTTGAAAGCCTAATGTTTGTTTACAGAATCTTGGATGTGGATTACCCCAAATCAAGTGTAGGACGTAAAACTATTTAATTTCATTCATTTCATTTACCCCAAATCAAACAGTTGACACGTAAATATGTTTTGAAGAAACCAATTCGGTCAAGGTCAAGAAAGAAAGGGGCTGAAGAATTTCAGAGCATAAAGGACAAATACAAAAATACAAAAAATTAAACTTGTTCAAAACAAACCACCGTATCAATTAGAGAACATTCGCGATTCAATTTACTAGACTATTTTGATCAACTAGAAACCGGGCCAATGTCACCTATCAATAGGAATGACGTTATTGGGGCCAAAAATGAGTCTTGTTTGATCATTGGGTTTACCTGGTGTCAAAACTATATAACAGAATCGCTCTTTAATCTAATAAATCTATAAAAACACTCATAATCCATTTTACTTAGTTATTTTAGAACCCGCATGGCAGTATTTTTGATAATTAATAAGTTTGATCAAATTTAAATCAGGTGACATTACTTTAAATAGAGGTTCATAACTACTGAGGTATTAAAAGGGATGTTATTTAGTCTCTGAAATATAAATATGATTTATGACTAGGCTCAAGGTTTTTCCCCGGGACTCGAGTATTTAACACTTCTATTATAATCTCTTAATAAAGGAATGCTATTAAATTGAAATCTTTATATCACACTAGAAATTTAATCCCACACAAAGGTATCTTATATTTGTCAAAAATGTATAAAATATGTTATTATAACTAAAAGGTAGGTTTGGAAATTGAGGACAAAATAAATCTATATAATCGTCTAGGGGTAATCGTCTCGGAGTCATTAACATATTCAATCGAGGATGGTGTACCGTGGGAAGTAAGGTATTCGATTTCACAAATTATGGGATAGGTTAGGGTATCAGGTACACCAGTATTAGTATGGTATCGATCTGAATTACTTCCCGGAAAGTAATTTCAGTTGGTTAAATGATAATTGTTGAAAGTCAATACACAGTCGACTGGCGAAATCACTGACCTTCACAACTCGAACCAAGAGCATACCCTAACCTCCAATAAGACGTCAATTCAACTGATCATTACCCTGGGAGATTAAAACAGCGCCCCAACCCATTAAGGTTAAAACAGTTACCCCGAGGGGTTAGCCCAAACTTTATCAAGTATAGAATCTATATTAGTAACCTAAGCAACCGATTTAAGATTTCCCTGATTACTTTTAATATCAATTTGACTTCTTAAAAATAATTCTTTATATATTAAAACATTATAAAACCCTTACCATGTTATCTTCGACTGAAAAATAACTCGTTGTTTGTGGGATTAGTAATTCTATTTTACAAGAGAAATTAACGTGCATATGCAAGTATATTGACAATACTGTACGTGAAGAGAATGAGAGAGGCTAACAGGCAATAATCCAATTCAGGTTAAAGAATAAGTAAATAAATAAAACAGGTTTTAAGTACATATAAAAAGGTTTATGAAAGAGTGTTATATCTGTTCTGCACCTTATTGTCACGGCATACTAGCAATACCATAGAGTATGCAATGAATGCAAATGAAATGATATTGAGTTGTATATCCTACTGTTCTGTATCTTATTGGACTAATAAAATGATATAGAGTTTTATATCCTACTGTTCTGTATCTTATTGGACTAATGAAATGATATTGAGTTTTATATCCTACCGTTCTATATCTTATTAGACCAATAAAATGAAATAGTTTTATATCCTACTGTTCTGCTTATTAGACTAATGAAATGAATGAGTTTTATATCCTACGTTCTACTTATTGACAATGAATGATATGAGTTTTATATCCTACTGTTCTGTATCTTATTAGACCAATAAAATGAAATAGTTTTATATCCTGCTGTTCTGTATCTTATTGGACTAATGAAATGAAATAGAGTTTTATATCCTACTGTTTGTATCTTATTGACTAATGAAATGATATTGAGTTTTATATCCTACTGTTGTATCTTATTGGACTAATGAAATGAAATGGAGTTTTATATCCTGCTGTTCTGTATCTTATTGGACTTATGAAATGTAGCTTTATATCCTACTGTTTTGTATCTTATTGGACTAATGAAATGAAATGCAGTTTTATATCCTACTGTTCTGTATCTGTGATTGCATATAAGTACCATGTGTATTAATAATGAAATGAAATGGAGTTTTATATCCTACTGTTCTGTATCTTATTGGACTAATGAAATGAAATGTAGTTTTATATCCTACTGTTCTGTATCTTATTGGACTAATGAAATGAAATGTAGTTTTATATTCCACTGTTCTGTATCTTATTGAACTAATGAAATGAAATAGAGTTTTATATCATTTTCTTATCTTATTGACTAATAAAAATGAAATGTAGTTTTATATCCTACTGTTCTGTATCTTATTGGACTAATGAAATGAAATGAGTTTTATATTCCATTCTTCTATATCTTATGCGAAGAAAAAAATAAAAATGGATTTTTATCCAATACAAAAGGGTTATAGTCAAAACGGCCCCTGACCAAAATGGACCCAAAATTTGATCACAATGGCCCCAGAAAAAAAGGTCAAAATGGCTCTTTGAATTAGTCCATATCCCATACAAAATGACTGTTATTAACAAAATACCATTTTACACGATATTATACAGATCAAACAAAATCCTGGACCTTTTTTTTATATTTTTAAATAAAATAATTTAACTTACCTTTTCTTTTTTCTTTTTCTTTTTCGCCACAACATCTAAAATCTCCCCGTGATATGTGTCTACTTTATGTGACAAATCATTAATTTGTGTTTGTAGATGATCGATCTTTTGATCCGTTTTTTCCAAATCCATGGTGACTGTCTTCCCTACAACACCTTTCTTAGTCTGAAGCCTTTTAACAACTGAGTCAAAACCTGTTTTGAGGCTTGAGCGACACTCTCGTACTCGTTCAACCTTCACTGTTAGCTCTTTTGTAAACGACGTGGGTTCACGAAGGGAGCTTGTAATCGATCAAGCGAGACCGTTGTATTGTTTGTTACTGTAATGGACTGGTCAGTCAGTAGTGGTAATTACACCTTCTCTTAATCCTCTAATTGTTCTCTATTCAAAGGGGCATGTAGGTTAACCCGTTACCTGAAAACGTGGGAAAACACCTCACAAAATCCGCCACAAAATCTTTCAGAAATAAGAAGCTTAGGTTAAGAAATCTACTGCGGCTCGCCTTCAAGTTCCTTTGAAAAAAAAAGTTTTAAAAAAGAGAAATAATATACAAGATAATACATTGCCTTTCCTGAAATAGAATTTTTATTTTTTTTTAAATATCAGTTTAGGATCTTAATAAAATGATTAATCCAGAAATACGCTGAGTATGTCATGATCTTTAGTAAATTATTTAAAATTCCGCTGGGTTTCAGATATCTTTTTATTTAATATAAAGATAATTTGAGAGAATGTATCAATCAATGCAACGTCTTACCGAAAAATTATCTCCCAAATAAAACACCCCGATAATGAACTGAGTCTTATAAAAACGAGAATCCTGACGAAGTGTGATTTATAAAATAAGTTTTTGCGTCTTATGCGTTGCACCTTATTATAGAAGGTGAATATTAGGTGTTATCATGGTATATTCTTCTACAGGATTTATGATAACAATACGGATATACAGACAATCATACGTATTTTCTTAAGAGATGTGAGGTATGTTGTTTATTTACTTTTCTACTTGATATTCGTGATAAATTGCAGTCTATATCTTTTGTAGGGCCTATAATTTAAAATATGCATAAGGTAGTATATTATCCAATTTCAATGGGATAATTTCAAGAGCACGTTTAATTCAAAGAAGAAACCTTGGTATTAAAGAGACAAGTTTACTATTAGTTTGACCAAATCATACCTTAGTCTCAGATACGGGGATATTTTTATATTACGTTCACAGCTATAACCGTTGACCAGACTAAATAAGGCATAATAATGCGTATAAAAGCCCCGCCCCTGTACAGGTGTAAAAAAAATTCCCAATTTCTGTTACTTAGTTGTTCTCAAATATCTGAAAGTTCATCTGGGCTTTTGCCAGGATCGAACCCTGAACCCTCAGTTTAGCCACCACGGCCTCATTAAGAGCACACTGTGTTTTTCTGTAACCAAATATTAGAAAGGCAAGTTATTATGAAAATCTCTTATATAATTTACCTGTATTTAATACAATGTAACACAATGTTGATATAATTAGGCCAAGTGTAGTTTTAAGTATTTTGTTTCAACTTTGTTCCCTTAAATAAAACCTATATTACCAAGTGTTACGTTTGTCCTAATTAGGTTTACTGTTCCCAAGATTATCTTATTATCACACCGCCCCCCGGCCAAGTCAAATATTATTTTATAGGCTGTGAAAACCAATGACACTTCGATAATAAAATAAGAAAAGTGTCTAATGTCATTCTACCTCATTGTACACTTCACGACATTAGCTCAATCAGGAGTAAATAAGTAGGATATAAAACTCCATTTCATTTCATTAGTTCGATAAGATACAGAAGAGGATATAAAACTCCATTTCATTTCATTAGTTCAATAAGATACAGAACAGGATATAAAACTCCATTTCATTTCATTAGTTCAATAAGATACAGAACAGTAGGATATAAAACTCTATTTCATTTCATTAGTCAATAAGATACAGAACAGTAGGATATAAAACTCTATTTCATTTCATTAGTCCAATAAGATACAGAACAGTAGGATATAAAACTCTATTTCATTTCATTTGTCCAATAAGATACAGAACAGTAGGATATAAAACTCATTTCATTTCATTGTCAATAGATACAAAAACAGTAGGATATAAAACTCTATTTCATTTCATTAGTCTAATAAGATACAGAACAGTAGGATATAAAACTCTATTTCATTTCATTAGTCCAATAAGATACAGAACAGTAGGATATAAAACTACTTTTCATTTCATTAGTTCAATAAGATACAGAGCAGTAGGATATAAAACTCATTTCATAAGTCACAATCTGTTGTAGATAACTTTCTCGGTTTGAAATTAAATGAAAGCATGGAATGAAGTTTAAAGTCTTTTTTGTACTTTAAGACTTATGACGGGTAACGCCATGCAGTGTCCAATAAAGTTGGAGATTTTGCCAAATCAATTTATTAGCCTGCTCTTTTTGCAATTTACAACTGGGATCTTTAACGTGCACAGCCTGTACCATGCTTGGCCTCAATTTATTGTCCCATTCGAACGACGCTGTTTTTTTTTAGACCGTTTGATGTATGATCAGATAATCGTTTTCTATTTTTCGTCGTTGTTTTCATCACAATTTGCACCCTATTAATTTCTCACTACCTTTAGATCGAGTGAATCATGCACGGTTTTGAATATCACCGATTTCAAACACAAACAAAAAGGTTAAATAGGGTAAGGTATAAAGGTATATACTGGTTGTAATATTATATGTAATATATGTTTTTTTTTTAAAATGAAACTTTGATAATCTTAATCTTAATTTTATCGCCTTAAAAGTTTAGTATAGGCGTTTATATCGCTTGACAGCCTCGTTTTATCTGCCAGAGAGGAGGAAAGGGGTGGGGGAGGTATTTTGAGATTCTGGGTACCCATCGATAGACCGATTTTCCTTGAGGTTGGGGGTCTTGGGACTGTCAGAGGCACCCAGAAGCCAACAAGTCAGATAGTTTGAGATAAAGTCTTAGAGAATTAAGAGGCTTTATTTCCACTTCGCAATTGACCAGTCACCAGTCAATAACATTCCGTTTTTTATAAAAGCTTTTATTAAACATGTAGGGGGGGGGGCTTGGTCCAATGAACCCCAGTGGATAATTTGTTAAGTTTTTTTTTAAAATGATACTGCGTCTTAGCATGAACACAAATTTAAGTTCTCAAAAATGGTAAATATGGGTAGGCCTATATATATTCATCAGTGAACTAACCTGGTGTCATAACAGAATCCCTGTAAAATCTGGAAAAGTTATAAAACTGAGACATTTTTGACAAGCTATTTTTATGTTATTTATGGCAGCAGGTATATTTACTGATGAATAGATCTCTTATTGATCAAGCTTCAAATTTTCAAATTTTATGTTCATTCTAAGACCTATTATCCCTTTAAGGTTAAATATACTTCTATATTACCAGTGATCGGTGGTGGGTGACATAGAGCAAACGATAATAACCATAGATAATCAGCGATGTGACTAATATTTTTAATTGAACTGAGCACAATCTGATTAAACATAGCCCTAGGCCCAGTTTCACAATAACATAATATAAACCCCACTTTCACGACCTATTTATATCCTAAATGTTTTGAGAAACGAGGGCTTGGTTTACCGTGTATTCAAAATTTAAAGCTATGATGATTTTTTTTAAACCTTGACCGCAATAGTCGCCTTTCGTGTATCGTGGAAGTTTGAAATGAGGCATTTTGATTCGATTGTACGTTAGTCAAACCCTCAATTAGAGACCTCGGCGGATAGAAGGTTTCGTGTGGTTTTCTATCTACCATACAATCACCCGACCCCCGGGGCTGTATTGTCTGTGGGTAAAGGCTGTGACATCTCAACCCAGTCACGTTTGATATCAACATGTCATCTACATGAATTCAAGGTTGTAATAGAAACAAGAGCTGTTACAGAGGGTGTTCAGTTTTAAAAATATAATTAACAATCAACCTAAATTCTGGGGGCAATAGGTCTCCCAATCTGTGATATCAGTACAGCCGAGAATAGACGATGAAAGTTGTCCGGGCCGATATCGAAACTTACATTATCGATACAGTACAAAATAATAAAAGCGAATTGTGTCCGAATCCGTATATTCTCTTCTACTATTTTTGAAGTATCGATAATCACGGACCGGTCATCGGACCAGGCCTTGCACCTCGTCTGTTTGCCACCTTTAGCTGCACGTAGACGTAGTCGTAGACGTACATCAACGACAAATCTACCCACCAACGGGTTTCTATGTAAACAACCTTCGTGAAGAAAATGCATATAGCCTACTTTTAAACCATCACAAAAATAGACATTACTTTTATTGTCTATGCTTCGGTGATTTTTTAGAAGAAAAAATATCTTTCGGCTTTTTTTTTTTTGGATCGACGAGTGCGAAATTAAAGATTAGGCTGATAAAGATGTATAATGTGGGGAATCGTACAATTCAATTCTAATAGAATGCCAAATGACGCGAGGCGAGCACACGGAGAATTTGTGTCCCACCCTATCTAATATGTTTTGTGTATCACTGTGTATCACTGATAGAAAAACAATTATAGTTTACTAGGATAACAACTAGGTTCACAGTTAAGGATCCTTTCTACCAGCTGGGAATCTCTATGGCCTATAGAGGCACTCTGAACATTAATCTTTCCGGATTATCCTACCCATTTACAGCTGGGTGACTGGAATTGTGAGTGAAGATGATTATTCAAGGTCATCGGACTTTCACAAACCGATCGAGATCCAACCCACAACCGCCATGTTCTGATGCTACTAACAAATATGGTAACTATGTCTAAAGCAAGATAAATATCTTAATGTTCCGCCGACACTAATCTATAGCAGAAGCTTTGTTCAAATTAAACCCATCGTAGTCATGACTCTATCTCTAGAGGACCGCGATAATTATCTATAAATTACTCATTAACCTTAAAAATGAAGTTCGGTTGAACCATACAAGATAATTGAAAATAATAGGTAACTAGTCAACAGGGAACAAGTGTACGGGTAAATTTGACAGATAAGAAAATTAACTGTAGTCTGATTATTTAACTGTATTTATAGAGTTATCTTCATCAGTCTGGTTTATCGAGAATAATAATATTTCCGACTTCCGGAACATGTGTTGAATTACTTATTTCTGATATTTTGTAGAATTTTTGATGTTGTAGATCAACTAAATAAAAAGTAAAATGGGTAAATTAAAAGCTGCTATGTTGAGGTACCTGACTAAAGACGATTTCAGAGTTTTAACCGCTGTAAGTCATTTTATTTTACTTGTGACGAAGTACCGTCTTCATTAGCCCATAAGGTGCAGAAGAGTAGGACGTAAAACTCCATTCATTTCATTTTTTGTGACTAAGTTGTGTCTTTAGGCCATGTCAATTATTGTTTGTTTATGACTTTACTTTATTGCAGACCACCTCACTAAAGCAATTACAACGGTATGACTTGATTATAGATGCCAGAAATATTGTTATTCTTGTGAATATTGATTTCAGGTTGAAATGGGAATGAAGAACCATGAGATTGTACCAATACCACTGATAGCAGCCATTGCTCATCTTCACAGTGGAGGTGTCCATAAAATACTGAATGAATTGTCCAAACATAGATTAGTAGCTTATGAAAAGAATGGAAGAAAATGTAGGTATAATGTAGGATACTAAGAGCAATCAATTTATCTGGTTCGCCAAACTTTGAGAGTGGACAAATGTTGGGACTAGAATCTCACAAGCCAGGCCCCAGCCCTCCTTGGACCACACCCTGAAGAGGCTGTTGGCAGTCATGAAACATCTTTTACTAAATATAAAGGACAGTAGAATGTAAAACATCATTTCAGTTTTCATGACCAATATGAGCTGTTGTCTTTCTTTTCCAAACTTGTATGAAATACAAATCTTGTTAGACCACCCTTTCTTGTCAAGCAAATTTGGTTCAACAGGCATGTAGCAAGCTTGCATACTTAGAAGGCATGGATAACTTGGGACAAAAAAGATTCTAGGAAGGGCATTTCCCCCTAATCTACCCCATGGCTACGAGCCTGTGGGTCAGTTACCTTGTATGATATTATAAATATCGAAAGGGCATCTTCCTGTTTTGACATGAAATAAATTTACAGTTGCAGGATTCCGACTGACCAACTCAGGTTATGATTATTTAGCATTGAAAGCTCTAGCTAATAGGGATGTGGTATTTTCACTTGGAAATCAGATTGGTGTGGGCAAAGAATCAGGTAAGAAACATTCAGTATTATATCTCTGACTGCAATATAACAGCCACCCCCTACTAATAGGCATGTACTGGAAAAGCATGCAAACTATGGGCTGTATTTGTACCTATCTATCTCTATTTGCCTGTCATGTCCGATTAGGGGTCTAAATGACTGACTGCAATTTTGATATTTAGGACATTTTCTATGCAAATGTGTTTGATTTTCTGGAAATTTCATGAATTTTGGTAAAAGATTCTTACTTTATGTGTTAAAATGTCTGATTGGGTATTTCTACATTCAACAATTTAGTTTAATTTTCATTGAACATATTGGTAAACTTTACCTTAGTGTACACTGCAGCAGGTAGACTAATGATGTCTATATATAGTATCTACTTTCAGTTTAGTATTTTGTTGTTTATTTTTAGATATTTATATCATAGCTAACAATGAAGATACACAATTAGCTTTAAAACTACACAGGTAACTTTACTCTCGGTTATTTTTTTGATTTATTTTTTAGCCAACCAATCTGATATTTTGAGAATTATTTCATATTTGAGTCCTCATTTTTATAAAACCCTGATTTTTAAAATTAAATTCTTATATATTGTAGACTTGGTCGTACATCATTTCGTCAGTTAAAAAATAAACGTGATTACCATCAACATCGTAAAAATATGTCCTGGTTATATTTATCTCGTATCGCAGCCATGAAGGAGTTCGCTTATATGAAGGTTAGTTTGTTCATTTCTGGGTTTATTAAAAAAATTTCTTGATTCTTCCAAAAGATATAGCAATTTCATATTACATATTATACAGTAAACATACAGATAAACAGATATCATTAGCAATTAGCAGTATCCAACAATTTATCGTGAACATTATGAAGTATGTGATTGGCGGGATGGATAGCGATCAATTTATGCACCAATGAATTGGATGAAATAGGTTGATTTTGATGTTTTTCTCGAATTCTCCCTAGTTTATACCAGTTGTTGTTGAAATCCTGTTGTTCTTAGATCTTGTCTGTTACTAGAATCAAACAAAACCATCTTTACTACATACAATAAGGAATGCATATCAAGTACTGTCATTGATGAAGAATTGTGTGGACTTGTTAGTCTGAAATCCCATTATTCTCCCATTTTCTGATTTATTGGCGTATTTTTTGTTTCAATCTGATATTTTGTTTAAAATCCGATTATTTGATGCCTTATATTTTCTAATTGTGTTTTGTGTCTATAATTTGTTGTATTTTTTACCAGGCTCTGTATGAAAGAAAGTTTCCAGTACCTAAACCAGTAGATTATTGTAGACATGCCGTCATCATGGAACTTATTAGTGGCTATCCCATGTAAGTTTTCTGATATTAACTTCAGGGGGATACCAAGATTTGTAAAAACGTTTTTAGTTCCTGTAAGTCTTCTTAATGACTCCTTTTATAGTTCAGTCTTTATTCTTGTAAAATCAATGCCAAAAGATCCGGCTGGGAGAAAGGATCTGTAACTGTGAACCTAAGTTGTTATCCTTGTAAAATCAATGCCAAGTGTAAATATGTGTCATTCCATCTTATAATATAATGTTATTTTGTCCCGATAGGTGTCAGGTACGTGAACTAGAAGACCCTGGTAAAGTTTATAATGAATGTATGGAGATTATTGTCCGTCTGGGTAACTCGGGGTTGATACACGGTGATTTTAATGAGTTTAATCTGATGCTAGACTCTAATGATAAAGTTACAGTGATTGACTTTCCTCAGATGATTTCTACTTCACATTTAAACGCTGAATGGTGAGAGAATTAAAGTCTTTATAAAATTAATGGTCGTTCATCCACAATTGTTCTAGGGTTTTGTTACCAATAAAGAACTGCAATTTAACAAAATTGTTTTCCAAATGATTTTTCAATGAACAGTTTTTGAGTTATTGCCCTTGACTTGTTTAAATCATGTCTAAATTTTATTGTGGAAGTTACAATCTACAATGAATTTTGATAGCTGTGAGCTATAAGCAGTCAAGTTCAAATTTGACGACTTAAATGAAGGGTTTGATTGTATATATTGATGCTATCAATCAAAGGATAAAATGATTTAACAATGCTGATTTGCTGGCGTATGTCACCTTGCCTTGTAAGCTATTTTTAGTAAAGTATCTATTTTTTTCCCAGGTATTTTGACCGAGATGTACAGTGTGTGAGAAGTTTTTTCTCTAGAAGATATGATTATGAAAGTGAATTATTCCCTAAATTCTCAGATGTCAGGTGAGTGAACGGTGAATAGAATAATCTCAACGCATTTTCTTGTTTCTTAGAATGTGGTGAAGCAAATATCACGACAATATTCGTAGCAGGCCAAAAAGATAAATGCACGTAGAAAGAGGATTAAATCAACTTATTATATTTTTTGGAATGAATTTTACCCCAGTTTCATTTTAATTGTTTAGGAATTTGCAGAACAATAGGATAGAAAAATATATAGATTGTTGTAAATGTTTGGATTTTTTTAAAACTTTAAGATTTCATTAAGATAATGATGAGATTTTAAGGAGTACTAAATTTTTAAACATGGCTAATAAGAGTATAATATATTCATCAGTAGATATACCTGCTGTCATAAATAACATAACAGAATCCTTATATAATCTGATAAATCCAAAAAACTTTGTAATTATCCATAGAAATACAATTATTTATAAATTGATTAAGGGTTTTTCAAAAATGACTGTTACGTTATAACACCAGGTAAGTTAACTGATGAATATATACTCATATTGACCATTTTTTAGAACTTATATTTTATGTTCATTCTAAAACTTTAATAAGAAATAAGTGATTCTGATTACAGCCGTGAAGAGAATATCGATGTTCAGGTAGCTGCCAGTGGTTTTACTAAAGAACTAGCTCAACAATTTGATGAGGTACGTACAATTTTAATGCTATTATAGTCCTGTTGTCTAACGTTTCAGCTAAATGCATTCTTCAGACACTAGTCACATTTTTGTCCATCTTTCTATTACTTATTTAAAGTTTAAAAAGGGATTTAGCCAAAATATTAGACAACAGGACAATAGCATATATTTTAATTTGTTTTTCCCTCTTTTTGGCAAATTCTAACTGTCTTGGGATCCTTAACATGCACAGCCTGTAGCACACAGTGCCCTGGTTTATTGTCCCTAAGCAGCCTACACACAGGGCCTGGGGTTATTGTAGAGTTACCGTTAATATTTGTATCTTTTCAGGCAGCTGATGAGTTGGATATATTACACGGTCCAGGAAAGGAAGATGAAGAAGATGAAGATGATGATGATGCAAGTGAAGGGGAAGAGGAAGAATTTAAAGATGCTTCAGAAAATCTGACAGATTATAAAAAAATGGCGAAAGAAATTCAACAAGAACATGATGATATGGAGAAATATTTCGATTCTAATTCAAAGATTGATAAAGTGACAGAATATTTAAATCGTTGCGATATGGTTGGTGCGGAGGACTCTCAAGGGGAGGTAACTCAAATTAACAGTGTTGATACAAATGAATCTAAAGATTGTGATGACAATGAATCTATTGTGTCAACAAATTGTGCTGTAGATGGCTCTGATGACGAATCAGATATTGCTGGTACAAATCGTAATTTCCGACCCTTCCGTAACGTGGAGAGCATGGATCATCAGAACCATCATTTAAATCGATATCCACGGGGACTCGGGAGTATCAGCACCACGTCCACCATCATCGATCCCGAGGTCATTAAACGTAAACTCAAACATCAGATTAAGATAAAACATGACCGAGATGAAGCAAGACGATATCGTAAAAGTGGAGAATCAAGTTTAATTACGAAGAGTCGAAGGGAAAACTCCGATGAAATTAGAGAGAGTTTGTCTGCGGAATGGTATGGATAGAGTATAAAATGTAATAATTCAATTAAAAAAATTTAATATTGCTTGTTGATAGTTCATACAGCAGGGCTGTTGATTTAAAAGATTTCCAACCAGACATTTTTAAGCTTAAACAATGGTCTACTTTTTTCCATCAAGAATGATATAACAGATTTGCATAGAAAATTTCCTAAATATCAAAATAGTAGTTCTCAGTACATAATATTCAAGTAGGAATAAATCTCAGTACATATTGATTCAATACAATTTAATATTTAAATAATCATATCACATATAGTCATAATAATATTAAAATTCATTTTGATACAAGAATACATGAATCCTTGAATGGCATTTAATAGTTGATACACATAACACAGAAGCAGTCTTTATTGTTTATTAATACTGCTACGTTTCAATAAGTATCCTCTTATCGTTATCAAGCAGATCAAACTACATTATGTAGTAGCCTGTATTAATAAACAATAGTTGTTATCCACAAAGACTTCTACTGTGAAATAAGAATACAAATATTGAAGGATAAACTGGCATTACACAAAACACAATACATTTCATTCATATACAACCACAATCTTTAAGGGATAATAGGTCTTAGAATGAACATAAAAATCGATCATTTTAAACTTGGCCAATAGGAGCTCTATGCATTAGTCAATATACCTACTGTCAGAGATTCTATTACTTTATGTCACCAGGTAAGTTCACTGATGAATATATACTCATATTGACCATGAGAACTAAAAGTTTATGTTCATGCTAAGACGCAGTTTCAAAGACAACTTTGAGCTCTAGAGGAACTAATTGTGATGCAATATGGTAGAAACTTTTGATATAAATTTAGATGACAAATTAAAACCTTGAGAAATTGTTCATGAATTGTCTTAACCCATTAACAATTTGGTAATATGGTACACTGCAGAAAGATGATTTAAAAAGTCATTTTGTTTCATTTATACAAATAATCTTATATTAAAACATAAAACAATTCCCTTATATACAAATAACATCTTTACTTACATTAGAGGATAAAACTGAGTTTTAAATTAAAAAATGTCAAATATTAAAACATAAGGTTGAATCATCTTGTTTAACTTCAATAAATGACATATAATAAAAGATTTACACTTAGTCCCCTTTTAAAAACTTTTAATATTGTAGCACACACCTGTGATCATATTCGGTCTATTTAAGCTAAACTGGAGTTATGGAAATTTACGGTACTAGCCGAGCAGTAATCAAATGATATTAAAGTGGTCTATAATTTACTAGTCTTTTTAAATGCTGCCATACCATAATCTTAATATTAAATCAATTTCCCTTGAGCTTTATTTTCTATGGCCATAACTTTCATTCAAGGACTTTATTATCACCAGTAAGCTGTAAGTGACAATATTAATTCTTTTTAGATTTTTTTCAGTTCTAATTAGTTTTCTTCATGTCCCCATCAGCTGTTACTGCGTGACCGTTCGAGTAACCATTGGCAACACCATTCTGTTCTTTATTCAACTTCTGCAAGAAAAAAGGAAATATTTTAATTCATTCTTAACCCTTTGAACCCTGATTGTAAATCAAAAGCTGAACGCCTAGTATTAAACATTAGGCCTAACATGATGTGACGTCAATAGGTTACAACCGCTTTATCAACCTCTTGAGTATATATGGCTTTGGGTCTACCTAGCCTTCCAATTAATTTAGAAAAAATGTTAGTATAAATTAATCATTCTTGTAGGGTATTTGGAGGGAAGTAAATATATATGTAATAGGCCTATAGTAATACAGATTGATTTAAAAGTAGCGCACAGTAATACTAATATATGTAAATATTATACAAACCTCTATTTCGGGTATCGTTGACGTTCCACTCGAATCGGTCGGACTACTTTTAAAAGGACATTTTGATTGTTCCAATTTTTCAGTGGACGGGTTCCAGAATTTGGAAATTATTGGTCGAATGTATCTGTTAAAAAACCAGAGTAGAAATGGAATAACTATACACGGCACACAAACCATTTTGTCAAAAAAAAAAATTTTTAATAATCGTAGTCTTCTGATAAAATTAGACACCGGAAGTTTACGAAATATTTATGTAAAGCTTGATTGAGCTATTTTCGTACTTTTCGTAATTTTAGTTTCGTATAAAATGAAGTTGTTTCCCTTTGATCATCAAGTTCTCTTTGATCTTCATTATTGATAGAGGTGTGCGATGATAATTTGTAGGATCACTAGTTTTAGATGTCTGTAAATACCACACAATTTATTTCTTGGAGGAATGGAGAAAATGCTCAAATTGATTGCATTATATTTTGAAAATTTTAATTCTGGTTCAGATTTGAGTTGATATGACAAGTTAGAAGAACACATTCTATGTAACACTCCTCTATTCAATCTGACAGTTCTCATGTCCTGTTGATCTCGACTATAAAATTTACAATGGAGTTAGCTCTCTTTATGTGCGCATGTGTCAAAATACTTTTTTCTGAACTATCATTTCCAACATTGACGTGGATCTCTTCAAAAAGTTTTAAAATTTAAATTTTGAGATAATTCATAGCAAAATGGGACATTTTGAATTCTTCTGCTTGAAGAAACTGTGTAACCGATGCCCACAAATTTTGGAATGAGCAGTTTTTTGAGGGGTACAGAAGTCCCCAAGTATCAGAAGATGAAGAGCAGAAACAAAGATACAGCTGGTTACAGCAAAGGCCAGGTTCAGAATGTTAAATCGTCAAAAGTCTATGTTTTTGGTGATGACGACATCCATGAAAATGACATAGATAATGGCGAGATCGAAATGTTCAATATCAGAAGTCGAAATAAGCGAGGGAATTCATCGAAATCATCGACACAACAAGCCAACGAAGACACTTTATATTTTGATAAAGAAGTTGGAGAGAAAGACAGTTTACAAAGTTTGTCTGTTCAATTTGCTTGTCCGGTTTGTATTTCTTATAAATTCTATGATCACAAGGCGTCAGAAAATATACATCATACATTGTGCCCAGAGTCTTAAACTTCAAACCAGTTTTGAATTTCAGAGCCAGGACTACATAAAATTTGAAATACATTGATTAAGGCCAAGAAATGTCACATTATGCAGTATCTCTATACATAGCTTGAAAACAGTTTGTCAGGCTCAATCATATTGTTGATCACACTTGTCTTAAAACCCACGACCATAATATATAGGCTATTTATTTTGTAAATTGAGGCCAGAAAAAATGATAACCACATTAATGATAATTTGATAAGATAACTAATAGTTATATAAATATGAAATAACACCAGGGAATATATTATGGTATAATACACTTCTTTAATAACAAGGTACAGAACATTTCAACACAAGTTACTCGTGTTGTCATCAGATGAAATAAAGCTTCGTTACATGTAAATTATCTATTAGGTGAAGACTATAATATTAAGTCAATAAATCTCTTCTAAAAATTTGAAATAAATTTAACTAAATGATATTTTAAAAGGCTTAGATTTTAATTGAGGATTTGTTCAATATTACTAGACTTGTAAGTTCAGAGACTATGAAAAGTTTAGAATCCTGCTGAGGCTTTACTGTGTTCTTACTCTAATAGAAATGAGATGTAAGCTCAAAGCTTAAAATCCCACTGTGTTCTTGCTCTAATAGAAATGAGATATAAGCTCAAAGCTTAGAATCCAACTGAGAATTATCTTTCCTAATAGATATTATCGATATATTAGTTTACTCTAATAGAAATGAGATTAAGCTCAAGCTTTGAATCAACTGTGTTCTTGCTCTAATAGAAATGAGATATAAGCTCAAAGCTTAATCCAACTGTTTCTATGTTTCTAATAGATATTATGATATGAAGCTCATAAGCTTATAATCCAGCTGTGACTTTGACTCTAATAAAAAATTTAATTTAGCTCAAAGCTTAGAATCCAACTGAGAACTATTTAATTATTATTTAGATGAAATCCAAATTTGGAAAGATAAAACCAGACTGATAATTCACTATAATTTATCTAAGATAATACAAATTAAATGACTTCTGAGCTTAAAATCAATTGGATATGCTATTGTAATTATTATTGAGAAATAAAGAAAGATATAAAGACATATGACTAATTATTAACAATCCTGACCCTTTTTCAGTTAATAGAAGAAAAAATAATGAATGCCCCACTTTACAGGCTAATGAAGACGGGAAACGCCTAGTGTGCAGTATGCAATTTTGCCTGAATACTGATGTTAGCATACTTTTTTAAGATTTCTAACTGTCGAGGGATCTGTAATGTGCACAGCCTGTAGCACACATTCTCAGGTAATGAGGAGACAGTATCGATTGTTAATGAGATGTAGACATGTCTATTAGAATATCGAAACCCTTACATGACTTACACCAAGGTCATGGTTTTTTATTTGGGCACCCTGTTAATGTTCTTTATGATATTGAATAAGTCATCTTTCCTCATAATTCCTGTTGTCCTAGAAGTAAAGAGAAACAATATTTGTCAGTTAAATTGTATTATTGATATTTTTAAATATCGGTTCATCAAGTTAATTGAAGCATAAATTATTAAATAGAAATAAATTGTATAGTTAGGCCAAATTGAGTTATAATTTGTTGGAGTACCCAGGCTGTCTGTCAGTCAAGATGGCACATGATTGTGAAATATAAAGTTTGCTAAAACTGAAATGTCTGTGGTTCCTTCGATTTCACTAAAACTTAGTTGTTGGATGATGTAACAAATCACGATGGTCTTTAATATACATGTATACATATTTAGTAGGAACCATAGACAACTAACTGAATATTAGAATGGTGTAAATTGATGCTTTCAGTTTACCAGATACTCATGAAAATTTTTAAAAACCTCTCTTTAATCTTTTCAAACTGAACGGCTGGTAAAATGACTGTTACTATGTAACGTCACACTATGTTTAAGTTGCAGTCATGTTCTTGATCATAGGAACATAGATTTGTCCATTGGATGCACATGTCCTTGTATATATTTACACGAATTGTATATTGAAATATTGTGTATTTTATATTTTTGCAATCTACTGTATTTCCTGATGGTCTTGTGTATTGGACCTTATTCTGACCCATGTCAGAATATAGAGTTTATTATTATTATAACTTGACGTTTAGAATTCATGTTATTTTATAGATCTAAATTTTACTGTAACTGACCAAATTTTTTTTCTCTTGACTTTATCTTTATTACATTGTCAGTACTCTCACAGTTTCTTTTTTTTTATCTTTTCAGATCTCGGAGTTAAAGAGATTAAATCATTTGATCCAAGATCAGGATTTCTTCGGATTAAAATATGTGAAAGTGCCAATAAGAAAACATGGAATTATGTCTGAAACCTTGGACCAGAAAAACATTCATAGTCAGGGACAGGCGAGTGGGGCGACATACAATGGTGCTATGTACAACGGAGACGATCTTCATAATGACAAGACCCCGTTACTTACCAGGGATGAATCGGACTCCGCCCATGATTTCAGTGACCCTGAGATGCAAATGAAAATAATACGTACTTTAAGTATTAAAGATAATTTTTCCAGTCAAGGGAAAGAGGCAGAAGAATTTTTGAAAAGTATGGACAAAGATTTAGAAAAAGTTCGGAATTCGTCGCGAGGAGAGCGCGGGTCGTTGAATGAAGTGATATCAGTTTTAGGAAATCAGACTATTTTTCCGTTACACGCCAGAAAACAACCGGAACATTTAAACGGTGCTGACTGTGGGATAAGATGGTGGAGTATTCTGTTAATAATATTTTTTGTTATTATTGTCCTGCCGTTAGGTTATGTTATATATCACTATACCCATAATTCCTGATGAATTTAAACGAGGTTCCAAGATCTTCCAACAACTTCGCTTTTAGTGGAATATTCTCTCCGTGAAAATTAGCCTTTCAAGAATTGTTACAGATTAGTGTGGTTGACAAGAAACCAGTTACCGTTAGTAACTAGTTACTATTCAACAGGAGGAACTAGCACTGGTTTAAAGTTTATGTCTAAAAATTATTTTCTTGTTTAAATCAAGAAGAAAGTGATAGAGATCACAAATTGCCTTGGACATTTGGACTATTAATTTGACTGCCTTTAAAGACAATGTATTCAAAGGGAAGTTTTCAAAACGTGGGAATGTATAACCATTTAAACATGTTTATGATTGAATAATCGAATAGTAAAATCTGATTCGAATATTTGCGAAAACGGCTTCGAATACTACTAATCGATTATTCGTGTGAGCACTAGAGAGAGTATGATATTAACTTACTGTTAAAATACACTGGAATATAATACACTATACAACAAATAAACTATCACTGTCTGAAACTATCACATACTTCTTATGTCATAGAAATAACAGACCCCTAATTAGAGAATGATGTTCAGGGTCATGATATTTTCTGGTATAGAAAAGTGGTTTTTGTGAGGTCACGCCTTTAAATGTCTCCTAATAATTCTAGTGTCCTGATTCTGTTAACTAGGTCAGGTGCTTTATGGTATGTGTCATTTTTCAAACAATGTTTCAACAAGATTCTACTGGTGTAAATGAAATATGTGAATGTTTTTTTTAGGGTGTTTAGGAAAAATAACTGCTTTATTTAGGATTATTCTGATTGCTTAATGCTTATTGTACATCACATTTAGATTCCAGATTTTACAGGGTTAAAATTGCATTCTGGAAAACTTAACTTCTAAATATTTTAGTGTTACTGTCATTTGATTGGTTAAGCAATCAAATTTATTTTGAATTGAGTTTCGTTATCCAATCAGATTACTGTATTTCTTTAAATCTGTATTTAAGTTAAGTTTTGGAGAATAAGTCTTACGGCCCCTAATTTAAAATGTCAAACTGAACAGCTCTGATTATTTTTATTAAGCTATTTAAATATTTGCTCAATGCTTAAATTACATAGATATATATATGTTATAACAATCTGGCGCTTAAATTGATTAAGCGCTTTTCAATAAGTATTAAGTTTTGTGAATTTCCAGATTTTAAGGGATTCGGTTACTTTATGACACCAGATAAGATCACTGATGAATATATACTCATATTGACCATTCTTTAGAACTTAAATTTTATGTTCATGCTAAGCCCTGATTTAAACTTTCCTTGTTCAATTGTCTTATAATGATACAGTCTAACAGTCTGTTATATAGAACATATCGATTATTATTTATTTACTGGAAGATAACTTGGATGTTTATGTTTGTTTTTTTCAGTAAAGATTTTCACTCACTGTTATTGTTTTAATGACATTGTGTAATTGTTATTTTGATATTTGAAATCAAATATAATAAAATATATTTACTTAATATTGTTTATACTCTTGTATATTTTATTATAAAATGGTGAACTGGTTTTAAAATGTACAAATTTGCAATAAGCTATTTTTAATTCGAATTCCATTTTGAAAATGTGGTGGTCAATTATCAGAAATCTAAGCTAAGTTGATTTATTGACAAAACTCTTAGCTTAAACAAGTACTAGTGTAATTTGTCTTTCCAATTTAGGCAATGGTTATTATAAATGAAACTCTCCTATAGAAGCACTGGCCTAGGTCACAAGTATTAGATGTATAAGAGATACTTCCTATAGAAGCACTGGCCTAGGTTCAAATATTAGGTTTTAAGAGATATTTTCCTATAGAAACTGTCTAGGTCACAAGTATTAGATGTCATAAGAGATACTCTCCTATAGAAGCACTGGCCTAGGTCACAATATTAGTGTTTATAAGAGATACTTCCTATAGAAGTTCTAGGTCACAAGTATTAGTGTTATAAGAGATACTCTCCTATAGAAGCCTGGCCTAGGTCACAAGTATTAGGTGTTATAAGAGATACTCTCCTATAGAAGCACTACACTAGGTCACAATATTAGGGTGTTATAAGAGATACTCTCCTATAGAAGCACTGGCCTAGGTCACAAGTATTAGGTGTTATAAGAGATACTCTCCTATAGAAGCTCTGGCCTAGGTCACAAGTATTAGGTGTTATAAGAGATACTCTCCTATAGAAGCACTGGCCTAGGTCACAAGTATTAGGTGTTATAAGAGATATTCTCCTATAGAAGCACTAGTCTAGGTCACATATATTAGGGTGTTAAAAGAGATACTCTCCTATAGAAGCACTGACCTAGGACAGAAGTAGACACTATGCTATGAATTTTAATATACATCAATTTGATAAGAAATTATCTACTTTTGAAATTTTTTTTCAAGATTAGTGTTATTGTCTTTCCAATTTACACTCAGAACTTTTAACCTGTCCTAGATAGGACACACTGGGGGCACAGAAGGTGAATCACACTCACCGGCAACGCCTTCTTGTTTACAACTGAGTTCATTCAACTGGGACGGGTCAAAGGTTAATTGACATTAGGTCACGTGGTTTATTTAGTCCCAATGGCGGAATGTTGAGTTACGTTTGAAGATAAGTCGACAGAGAATTGTTTGTTGTTCAATTGAAAATTCATAATTGAAGGTGAGTTTAAGTTTTGACGGAAGCATGAGTATTTTTAATCGATGTTTCTAAGGCTGTGATAGCAGTCTTTGTTTGTTTGCTTCTGGCGCGAAATTCAGACAATATTTTGTACGTTCCATCACGTATAATTCAAATTCCAAACTTTGAAAGCATCAGTCATCTGATTCATTCAGTGTCAACGTGCCATAGTGTCACAGTGTCACTCAGTAACGCAAGTCTCCACTTTGACCAGTTATCGTGGGCTAAGATTACTTGTTTATGACCTAGCGCTGTTTCACTGTAGGCCAATGTCTGAAACTCAGATTCAGTGAATGTGTACGTATGTATAAGTTTTCTCACTTTCGTTAACAGGAAATGAATCAGCTTACTCATATTAACCCTAACAATGGTGATCTCCACTGTAACCCTGTGCGGCTGTACCAGTACCTTCTGTTGTATAATAATTTGTTACCAGTACTTTTTAACCACCCTAATCTTTAACCCTGGACCGTACCGGTACCAGTAGGCCTACCTTCTGTTGAATAGTAACCTAACTTGCTACCTTTCAACAACCCTAATCTTTAACCCTGTACCAGCACCTTTTGTAAAATAGTAACTTGTTACCTTTCAACCACTTTAATCTTTAACCCTGTATACCAGCCCTGCTTCTACTTTTGCCCACCCTCTGCTATGTGTTGAAATCATTTGGGCTAAAGAAATACTTTAATGCTAGTGCCTGTGAAGTCTGGGGCAGGGAAAATCCTGTCTTAACCCCCCTAAGATATTGTTTTCCTGTGAGGCCTGTTGGAGAAGTCTTCACTCCTAGCCTGTGAGTGTCTTGGCTTGACATTTATTCCATCATTACACATACCCGGTACCGGTACATAAAGCTTTCCAATAGGTGTATGTTAGTAAATGTAGCAAGTATGAAATGGGATTGTACACTAGTAAATACCCGGTACAGTAAACAGAGTAAACAAAGCTCTGTGAGATGTTACAGAAATATGTTATCTGGTATTTTATACAGGCTAGTATGAGATGTTGTAAACACAATATTTTTTACCTGATTATCCCTCCTGTCAATCTGCGGTAATTATTTTCTCCCGGTTGGTGATTGACATTCCATGTGGTTGTAAACTGGAATGATTGACACTTCAATTTTACTAGTCTGGTTAAATCAATAGTAGGCCCTACTTGTAGTTGGTTAGTGGTTGGTTTGATGGTCCTTCTTGACTTGTCATACTCATGCCTCAATCAGTGCTTCTGTGATTAGGACAACATCATCATTGTATTGTAAAATTGACATTGTAGGGTATATGTAGTAGTGTAGTTGGTCAGTGGTTGGTTTGATTTTCCTTCTTGACTTGTCATACCTCAGCCTGTCTTTCTGTAACTAGGACAACATCATCATTGATTTCCAGACATTCCTGCTAACAGCCTTCTAGTATCTATATCTATATATGCTTGGCTTGATTTTCCTACTTGACTTATATCTCAGACAGTAGCCTACTTCCTTGACACCACCACCATTTGCATTCACCTTTGCACTGAGAAAAAAAACAGGTGTGATGAGGTTAATTGATTGAAAAACAGAAAGAAAACCATCAAGTTGTTTTTAATTGTCAGGTGATAAAGTTTTAAAAATGTCAGAGTTTCTTCAGTTTGTGTCAATATTTTAAAATTTCTTAAATTCTTTAGCTAATGTAAACTTAAACATTTTAAATTGTTAGAATGCACAATGAATTTTATTTGATGAACAAGATTTCTATTCATTGTGGTATATGGAGAGTCTATTATACACAAATAAAGAAACAGTATACATTGTACTATTCTATCAATTGTAGAGTGATATAGATATACCACTGTTAAAATAGTGTTCAATACATCAATTGTAGAGTGATATAGAAATACCACTGTTAAAATAGTGTTCAATACATCAATTGTAGAGTGATATAGAAATACCACTGTTAAAATAGTGCTCAATACATCAATTGTAGAGTGATATAGATATACCACTGTTAAAATAGTGTTCAATACATCAATTGTAGAGTGATATAGATATACCACTGTTAAAATAGTGTTCAATATATCAATTGTAGAGTGATATAGAAATACCACTGTTAAAATAGTGTTCAATACATCAATTGTAGAGTGATATAGAAATACACTGTTAAAATAGTGTTCAATATATCAATTGTTGAGTGATACAGAAATACCACTGTTCAAATAGTGTTCAATATATCAATTGTAGAGCGATATAGAAATACCACTGTTAAAATAGTGTTCAATATATCAATTGTAGAGTGATATAGAAATACCACTGTTAAATAGTCTCAATACATCAAATGTAGAGTGATATAGATATACCACTGTTAAAATAGTTCAATACATCAATTGTAGAGTGATATAGAAATACCACTGTTAAAATAGTGTTCAATACATCAATTGTAGAGTGATATAGAAATACCACTGTTAAAATAGTGCTCAATACATCAATTGTAGAGTGATATAGAAATACCACTGTTAAAATAGTGTTCAATACATCAATTGTAGAGAGATATAGAAATACCACTGTTAAAATGTTGCTCAATACATCAATTGTAGAGTGATACAGAAATCGTTGTTATTCAGAGTTACAAGCTATCTTAAAGAGTAACAAAGTGTTTTACATTCTGTTTCAATATTTCTATGTGATATTTTTATATACTAGATGATGTTTTGGGAATGGAATTTTAAGGTTAACAATTAAGGTAGCTGTCAATCAAAGATGATGTTTATGAGTGAATCTTATTATGATTTTTGAACTGTGTCTGTTAAAGATACCCCAACAATGGAAATGGAAAAAGAGTACGGTAGGCTACTAGGCTAATGCAGCTGTTCTGACAAAACTTGGCTTATTGCACACTTGACACTATTGCCAAACATCTGTAACCCTTTAAGTGCAGAAAAGGTTGTAAAACTAGTGTCAATATTAATATAAAATAAGTTGCTAATCTCTATTTGATGTAAGTGTAAGATTAGTAATGTCATAAAAGCATTGGCCAAGGTCTTGAAGAAAAAACAAAAACACAGGGTTTGAGATAAGTTGAAAATTACCGTATTTAGAATTAAATGTAGGCCTATTTAAAAAAAATAAAATTATTATCAAATCACAAAAGCACTGGCCAAGTTCATGAGGCAAAAAAAAATAAACAAAGGGTTTGAGATGATAAGTGTAAAAATATTTAGAAATGTTTAAAAAAAAAAAAATTTATAACAGAGGTGTATTGAGTGTGTCACTCAAGGGGAGGTTTTGAAGTCAGCCCCTTAAGACCTTGTATATACTAGAAGTTGTCTATTAGAGTATAAATTTGAAAAGGGAGTCAAGTTACTTATTATATGCTTGAACGACACAAGTCTATTTTTTATTCAAGTTCATTATGCATGTTAAATTAATGTAAAATTATGACAAGGCCATGTAATTGGTGTTTAATTGCGTGAGTACGGTATCTTAGATATTTTTCTTCTGTCTGAAATAATTGTTATCTTATAAATTCTATATTTGTGTAAACAAATCAAACTAGTAAACTGCACACTTATCTAGACATAGCAGTGAAGTGAAGACTTTAAAGTGATACTGGACATACAATTTAAGTTCATCAGTGAACTAACCTTGTGTCATAAAGTAACAGAATCCCTGTAAAATATGGAAAACTCACAAAACAAAGTAATTATTTATGTTATGTTATCATTAGTTAAATGTTAATTATAGAAGCAGGTATATCTACTGACCAATATATACTCTTATTGACCAAGTTTAAAATTTTAAAACCTTATTTTCATTTTAAGACGTACCGGTAGCATTCCTTTAACATTGGGATTTTAATATCACACACTCACTTCAACCCAGTGGCTTCCATGAAGTAAGGGTCTGGCATATCTTTGCCCTCATCATGGTTGTATTTCAGAAACACATGTTGGTTGTGTTTTTGTCACTGATAATAAGTCACAGGGAATGATGCAAAAAATTCTCCAGCCCTTATGATAACAATGTTTAAACTTATAATAAATACATTACAGAACAAAATTTATGGTATATTACTCCTAGGTTTTATTGAACACAATGTTTCAACAATTTACATTGCCATTATCATATGGTGTACTACTCCTCAACTTAACCCAGTTTAATCCTGTCAGTTTTTGCACTCTAGCAGGACTGACATGGAAAAAGCGTTCAGTCTTTTAGATTGGACAATAAACCAAGGCTTCGTGTGCTACGCACATTATTGATCCATCAACAGTTGGATAAGTTGCCGCAATGTAGAATGTAAAACTCAACTCAATTCATTTCCAGGAAGTCAATGTTCACAGAGCTAATATTGTTTATTTAAAATAAACCAGTATTGTCTCCCTTGTATTGTTAGGATTTATTGAAATAAAGTAGATGGAGTTTTATGTCTTACTCTTCTGAGCCTAAGGGGCTAATAGAGACTGACAACGTCATGCATTGTGCAATATGGGAAAATTGCAAGGACTGGTATTGTACTCTTGTACAACTATCAAGGGATCTTTAACATGCACAGCCTGTAGCACACGAAGCCACTGCATCTCTTCCAAACCTACAATTTATCAAGAAAACTGTATCACAGATTAAGTAGTTTGTCCTGTCTAGTTAGGCTATTACAGAGTGTCCCTATCTATTGACCTATGTATATGTCTAGTTTTAAAACAGCCTGAAGGGGATACAGGTAATAAGAGTATTATATATATAATATATTATAATCTATATCACTACCTGGTCTGATAAATAACTAGATACAGGACATCTTATACACTGTAATAACTTGTTGTCTCATTCTCTACAAGGTCAGTTGTTTCTTACCCTCAACCTTAGAAAGTTAAGGGGGGGGGGGGTGGCATTAATTTGATTTAAGTTGGTAATGCAGGTACCAATATATCTTTTTGGTTTTCTAAATTTTAATAATTTCCTAATTTTTAATTAAAATTTTTAATGATTTTGCTTGATTGGGTCAAGTTTTGTTTTTTAAGTCTGTTTTCTGTGTTTTTACAGATGAAGTATTAATGGACGTTACACTATCAACTAATGTAGCCCCTGTTTATGTAAGTAATTCTTACTTGGTTTCTGATCAATCTTACAAACACCTTTTATTGGAAGACTAATTTTATAGTGACTGTAACCACACAGCAATAAAGCTGGCTTTACTTCACAATTTGATTGGAAACATATATTTTTAATTATAGCCCATGTTTTAAATATTTTTAAATCATAGTTTGAAGTAAAGCTCAGGGTCTGCTGTTAAATAGACCTAAAGACGTCTGGCTGAAAATTGGAATGGTGTAATCGAGTCTCTGAATGTCCCTACCCTAATACACATAAAATACCAGAAATGTCACGACAATCCGTGAAATTGAAGCGAAGTTTTATTTTCTGCTAGGCTAGATAAATGACCTATTGATATTTAAGATTATTGTAAATATCAACGAATAAAAAGCCATTTATTTTATTGATTAGTCATCACAATTACACCAATTAATTTCTCTTGTTTAATTTTTTCTTTTCTTTCTATAGCCCAGGGCCTTGTTCTTTAATAATATAACTAATGATAGGAATTGTGTATGGAAATTAAAAATGAAAATGCTGGACATATGTAATATAATTTGGGGAAAAATAAAAATGAATGAGACATGAAAGTTTTACTTGTTTCTCTTCTGTGCCTTATGAGCTAATGAAGATGGACAATGCCTTGCAGTGTAAAAATGAGGGAAATTATGCCAGGACAGCAGAATTAGCCTTTATCTTATTTGATTTCCAACTGTTGTGGAATCTTGGTATAGCCTGTAGCACACAGGGCCTCGGTTTTTTGTCCAAAAATGACAGGGTAAAAAAATCTGATGGTATTATCTCGATGTATGCCAGAATTGAACCTTGTATAGATTTGAAATGGCGGTTCTGATTCAGACTGACTGACTGTTTTGTCGGAATGACTTGTAATATTTAAATAGTTTTATCTATCATTCTAAAAGTAGACAATGAATTATTTTCAGTCTGCTCTATCGTTACACGTTAATATATTTACTGCCATATTTTAATGACAAGGTTTTTTGTTATATTAGAGAGAGAGAAGCATTCGATTTTTGACTTCAAAGTTTATTTTGGTCCAGTCCATTCTAAAATAACTTTGATAAATTTTCAACTTTTTGAACCAGAAAAGTAATATCAATTTGGCAATTCCTTGACATTTTTTTGAAACACATTCAATAGTAGCTGAACAACTTTCAAGATGGCTCAATTCTTAATGAATATTGATAAAGCTTATTGAAATTGTTGATTTTGACCTAAAGATGAATCCTACTTAAAATTAAAATGTAAACTATATCATATAAATTATTTTGAGCCATTAGATTTATTTTGTTTGTAAATTGATCATCAGATTTAAGGGATTGTCAAGAGGTTTCTATCTTTTTTTAAAAATGAAGGCCATTTTTAACTTATATTTGCACCATTCCAATTTCCTGTCGTATTCTGGCGTCAGGTTCCTGTAATTATAGCAATCTTTTACCATATATGATGTCACTATCTAAAAATATGATAAAATAATCGGAGGGTGTTTCTAACAGCAAACTAAAATATCATTAAACACTTAGTTTTAGCAGAATTGCAGGAACCACAGAATAAAAAAGAAAGGAAAGAAAAAAAATCTAACTTTATTTTACAAGGATAACAATTTAGGTTCACTGTTAAGGATCCTTTCTACCCGCTGGTCCTTGGCCAAACCTCTTGGTATTGATCATTCCTTGATTATCTCTACCTATTTACAGCTGGGTGGACTGGAATTGTGAGTGAAGATGACTTATTCAAGGTCATCAGATTTTCATACGCCGATCGAGATTAGAGCTCACGTTTCAACATATCCAAGCAAATGACGTTAAGAACCTACACTCTAACCGCTGTGCTGTAGAAGTTTTTTCAGCGTAATTCAGTTGTTTAAACTTCCTTCTTTTTAATTCCAGGGAGGTAACTTGTGTTTGAAATTTGATGATCAGACCAAGTTTCCACTCGATGCGCAGTTATATTTAGTTTTTCAAGGCTCTCGCCAACGTCATGTGACCTCTGCGACCCTTCTTAATGAGTCAACGCTCCAGTGTCAAGTACCAGGTAAGAACTAATTAGGCTAATTAAACATATGTCATCCAGCTCTCATCTAGAGATGCTTCTGAAGTACTGTCAGTTTTGTAGATTCAGAAGTAATTAGCTGACAGTAGTTAAGGCTATATTAACTAGATTTGAAAGAAAGTGACTGTATTTTACAATGATAACAACTTGTTTCAGCTGGTCCTTGGTTATTCCTCTTGGTATTGTTTTTACAAGAATAACAACTTAGGTTCACAGCAAAGCATCCTTTTTACCAATCGGTCCTTGGTCAAACCTCTTGGTATTGATTTTACAAGAATAACAACTTAGGTTCACAGCTAAGCATCCATTCTACCAACTGGTCCTTGGTCAAACCTCTTGGTATTGATTTTATAAGAATAACAACTTAGGTTCACAATAGTCCACTACTATAAAATTTTGAAAATCCTTGCTTGCTTTTATGATGTTTAGACATTCTAATCTGATTGGATAATGATAGATGTAAATTGTATTTTAAGACTATCAGTCTTGGATGTTTAAATTGTCGTCTGTCATCTTTGATCGTTTTGTGTCTCTTTATATCCTAATATGGTCATTATCCTATCATCAGAATGTTATTATGAGTATCATTGGGTATATTTGTATCAGTCGGCGGTATTAAGACATTCCTCAACAGATTTAGGTGGGAGGTGATTGAAAGAATAAGTGCTGAGTCAACAAGTACTGAAGTTAAAGAGAAAGTGTAGGTTGTAGGGGTGAATATGAAGGCGCATAAATGTTCAGATCTCACATTTAAAAATTCTTTCGAAATTGGAGAAAAAAATTTTTGATTGATCAATCAGTTAAATTAATTTTGATTCATTTATTTTAACCAATTTTATTTCTAAAAAAGACAAGATTTGATCTTAAGATCCTAGGTCTAACTGGTTTGGGTTTTGATATAAATATTTCATTATGAGCATAAACAGTTTATTATAGTTGCTACTTACATACTACTAGAATCTCATTTTAGATTTCGAGTTTTGTCCTGCTGTTTGGCGAGCGTATTTTATAAGAAAATTAAGGACTTTAATATATTTCAAGGGACTGAAGTTGCTGGCCTACTGTTTTAGTTGATTGATGACCAAACAGCTTTCATTGTTATTGGTCAGGCTCTTAATTCCCTGGATAACAGAGTCTAATTATCCGAGTTAAGAGCAGAAAATGAATGAGACTGATGGTCTTATTGATTGAGTCTATGAAGCGTATCAATCTTGTATTGAGGTTGGAGACAAACTATTAATTGGAATATTTTTGTTTTAAATAAAGGTATGTTTATTTTGGTATTAATTCTGTTTTCCAATACACCTACAGTCTCTTAGAAATATCCTGCATGACCTATTTACTAGACCTTGATTTGATAAGTTGGAATGGCTCATAGTTCCCAATGGTTCAGTATTGAATGAAAGGAAATTAAAAGTTACCAAGCTGCCAGAATGAAAGGTTTTGACAATGTCATGGAGTGCACAGCAAGAGAAATCTACTGGGACATCAAAATTAGCCTCAAAATGGACACCATTATAGAGTACGGTACACAATGAGAACAATTAAAAAAAAAAAATTAAATGAAAGGTGTTTTTTATGTCCTACACTTCTGCACCTTTTTTGGCTCATTAAGATTGGCAACACCATGGTTGCAGTGTGCAATGAGGGAAATTTGTATGAAAAATGAAATGAATGAAGTTTTATGTCCAGCTCTTTTGCTCCTTATTGGTTAATGAAGATGGGCAACACCATGCAGTGTGCAATGCGAGAAGTTTTGTCAGGCAAGTGGCTTAAGCTCTTTTCTGTTAAGAGGAAAATTTTGTTAAGATATTTTAAATGTGCAGCATGTATGTCTTTGCATCTTCAATGCTATCAAAATAAAATAGTTGAGGTAATTGAAGATTGGTTACACCATACAGTAATGAATGAGGCAAATTTTCTGAAGACTGCTTTTAGATACACATTCCAGAGTTAAGGTTAAGGTTACTACAATGGCATCATAATGATTGGTTTGGATTAAATGAGATTGGTTACATCTTGCTGTAGTAAATGAGGGAAAATTTTGTTTTATAGACAGTCGTAAAGTACAGGATCTTGTTATGTAAACTGGTCATACAGTAAACAATGTTTATAATTCGGCGAAATTACTTTATACTACACACCCTTTGGCAAAAAATCTGGGGGGCTAAATTGCCAAGAAATCATTTGAGCAAATATTTATAACATATTGAATCAAATTTATAGTTGGAGAGTTGAAATCAAGGCCCATTTAATATCTGGCCAAAGTCAACAGCCGTCATTTTCTTGGCACCAAAAGAATGGACTTCAGGCATCAAAATGGCAATACGCTAGCATGGTTTGGATGATTTGATCCATTTGACCTTCAGATTGACCTTGTGGTGTCCCTTGGCGTAATTCTGTATATTTTGAAACCTGGTGTAAATTATCGCCAGTATCTGATGGAATTCGCCATGGAAATGTTAAATATGTTTGGGAGATATTTGAGTGTTGATTCAAACTGGTATTTATTACTGAAATATATTTTTTTCGTATAAAAAGGTATCAGATAATTCACCCTGAGAGATTCGAACACGTTGGAAAATATTGGGTGAAATATATTATTATTATATACCAAGTTATTGTCCTAGGGAAATATTTTGAATTTTTCCCAATTTTTTATATTATTTCAAAGTAACTGTAAAATTTTCTTTTAAATTGAAATTTTTTAATGATAAATTTTAATAAAAAAATTAATAATCCTACACACATTTTTAAGATTTAAGGATTAAAATTTGTTGAAAAAGTGAAAAAGTTAGAATAATAATTTTTATTTTTGTGTGTAACCTGATTAATCGCTTGGATTTTAAAAGATGTGTACTGTGTACTATCTATTCTATGGTAAGCAGGTACGAGACAATTAGATATATTTATAGAGACACTTATAGCTTCTTTTTATATCTGTTTGATTATCCATTGTTTCAATCTCTTATATCGTAACAGCATTATAAACTATAGGAACAATAGCAATATTTTGATATACCTTGTAAGTTAAATCTTGTTAAAGTCATCATGACACCAAATACAACGTGAAAATTTGTCCATATTGACAGAATTTATAATAGTCACACGGCATCCAATAAAATATTTCATAGTCTTCTTTTCTCAATAACCGAGTTTGTGTGTGCTAACTGCTGTACATGTTGAAAACAATTAGAAAGGGACTAATGCTTCTGTCTTGAAATTATTACCCCTGGTAACCCCCTCGTTATTATACCTAGACATTGTAACATTGCAATATACCTAGACATTGTAACATTGCAATATACCTAGACATTGTAACATTGCAATATACCTAGACATTGTAACAGTGCAATATACCTAGACATTGTAACATTGCAATATACCTAGACATTGTAACAGTGTAATATACCTAGACATTGTAACAGTGCAATATACCTAGACATTGTAACAGTGTAATATACCTAGACATTGTAACAGTGCAATATACCTAGACATTGTAACATTGCAATATACCTAGACATTGTAACAGTGTAATATACCTAGACATTGTAACAGTGCAATATACCTAGACATTGTAACAGTGTAATATACCTAGACATTGTAACAGTGTAATATACCTAGACATTGTAACAGATATACCTAGACATTGTAACATGAATATACCTAGACATTGTAACAGTGCAATATACCTAGACATTGTAACATGCAATATACCTAGACATTGTAACAGTGCAATATACCTAGACATTGTAACATGTGCACAATATACCTAGACATTGTAACAGTGCAATATACCTAGACATTGTAACAGTGCAATATACCTAGACATTGTAACAGTGCAATATACCTAGACATTGTAACAGTGCAATATACCTAGACATTGTAACAGTGCAATATACCTAGACATTGTAACAGTGCAATATACCTAGACATTGTAACAGTGCAATATACCTAGACATTGTAACAGTGCAATATACCTAGACATTGTAACAGTGTATTAAGAAGGTCAATTTTGATAACCCGAGAGTCAATATTTACATCGAGGGTCTACTTGTTTGACTTAACAAAACTTTCTTTCTCTGTATTTCAAACTTTCTCTCAATGAAAGAACACACGTTTTGTCGAGTATATAGCTACTAACCTTTTGTCAGATTTTAAGTGTTTCTATTGTCCAGACGCACACTTACTGAGTTATTCACAGAAGATAAAAACTATTCAAGTGTTTGGATTTACAGTTTTTTAATAACCTGGGACTTCATTATTTAGTGAATTATGAACTTAATAATTTAAATTTTTATTTCCGTAAGATATCTATCAAGCAGGTCAGTCTGTCTATTTATTTATTTACATGTTTTATTATTTATTCATACAGCTAGAATTTTATAAAGAAGCCACACAGATTATTTTATTGCAAACTATTTTATTTTTGTGTGGAATTGTAGACAAAGCCAGACATTATTTTTGTTCAATCAAACATGACTGGCAAATATATAAAGATTTGTTGCAAACTTTCTCGATTGGATGTTAAAAATTGATATGTCAGTGTCCTAAAAACTGAATTCTTCACCATGTATTTGGTATATTTGAATAATACATTACTGGCAATTTCCACCATAAGAACAATCCTGAACCCCTAATTCTACAAAAAAAAATAAATAGATTAATATTTGTCTTGATTTAATACCAATTATGTTGAAATTAAATGTAAAGGTTTCAATCCAATGGCGTCTGGAGCCTGTTTCACGAAAACTTAACTTAGGATTATTTTAGTGTTCCAGTGGTCAGATTGGTCAATCACTAAAATTGAGTTTTTATTAACCAATTAGGTCACTGTATTTCTTAAAATCTTGATTGTATCTTTGTTAAAATTTTGTGAAACAGGTCCCTGATCCCAGGATAAAAAATGTCAAACTATGTTTGGTATTAGCTCTAGGTTATTGGTCTTAATTTATAAAAACCTTTAATATTGTAGCTATAGTAATTATATATTGGTAGATTTGGCTTATATTTTAGAATGTTAAATAAAGCTATAGCTATAAGATTTAGAAGTAAGTTTATTGTTGATTCTAGGTTATTGATCTAAATTGATTAGAACTGTAGAGTGACGTTAATAATATTGATTAGAAGTTAAACTGATTATTTACAGGTTAATTGGAAGAGAAGTTTATTTTTGACCTGTAGAAAGTTTGGACCAAGTGTTAGTAAAATTAATGCTAAGCTTTGTCAATTGGAAGAGGAATTTTATTTTTTACCTGTAAACCGAGTTTTACCTTAAACAAAGTTTTACCTGTAGACTAGTTTTACCTGTGAACAAAGTTTTACCTGTGAACAAAGTTTTACCTGTGTTAGTAAAATTGTTTGTCATTTAGATTAAAACTCTAATAGTTTATAGTACCGTAAGGAAATACTTTTATGGATTATTCCAAAAGTAAATAATATTTAGCAATATTTAGGAATTGTAGATTTTGACATTGCCGGTTCGGCACAGGCATGTTGATGCAACCTTCAGTAAAAGAGAGTTTTGTTGGTGCAGTTAATTTAACAATTATATTACCCGTATATAAAATAATAAATAACATCCATAGTCATACATAATCTTAGTAGAGATCATCTGAGCTGATAAACACAACGTTTCAACAATTTACATTGTCGTAAAAAAAAATGAGGGTTTTGTGTTATTGTTTTGAATCTACGCAGATGTGGACCTGAATCTGTAGTTGATTATGTGTTATGAAGTTTCTGACATTTTAACCCTTGTCAGTCAGCCTTGATTATCCTGTTACAGTGTTATTATCAGATTTAATCCTACAGCTCTTTTTAAACCAGGTAACGACCTGGTGTGATGTTTATGATGGTAATATTATATATTCAATAAAAAATTATATTCAGAATAAAAACGTTTTAAATGTCAGTAATATTTTTTTTTACTCAGATAATATGATATTTAATACATATAGAAATATTAATTAAAAGCAAGGTATTTTTTTACAGGTGTTAACGAGCTCAGGTATTCATTAAAACAGGTAATCGAAAAGAATTATTACACACCTAGATATTACAGTTTAATATTCCATGTATACTCTATATTTTACATGGGTCATAATTAGGTCCAATACAGAAGAACATGTTCCTGTCTAACATTCAGTTCATAAAGACAAACATAGACTCTTTATTTTACATGGGTCAGAATTAGGTCCAATACACAAGGACATGGTCCTGTCTAACATTCAGTCCATGGAGACAAACATATACTCTTTATTTTACATGGGTCAGAATTAGGTCCAATAAAAAAGGACATAGTCATGCAGTTCCTTATAGCTTGACATTGTGAAGATGTATATGATGAAGTTTGTAATAGCTTGACATTGTGAAGATGTATATGATGAAGTTTGTAATAGCTTGACATTGTGAAGATGTATAAGATGAAGTTTGTAATAGCTTGACATTGTGAAGATGTATAAGATGAAGTTTCTAATAGCTTGATATTGTGAAGATGTATAAGATGAAGTTTGTAATAACTTGACATTGTGAAAATGTATAAGATGAAGTTTGTAATAACTTTTCATTGTGGAGAAGGTATCAGCCTACAAGTATTTTTCTTCGAGACACCACAAGTTCTGTGTTGTGAATCTCAAGGGAAATTAAACCAACAAATTGCATTGTGGGCTGCGAGATTTCATCTTTATGCTTTGATAACCAAGACAAAATAAACATGTTATATAAAATTTCTATAACTGATTGATCGCCACCCTTCAAGGTTGCCATCTTGAAATCTAAGATGAAATTATCATAACAAAGTAACAGAGACTTAGGTCTTTTCTTCACCTTATGGGCTAATGAAGACTGATAAGACAATGCAGTGTGCAATGAGGGAATTTATGCCATATAGCAGCATTAACATTCTCCTTACTTTAGCTTACTCTTTTTCTTTCCAACTATTAATTGATCTTAAAGTCAATGTGTAACAACAAGGCCTCTGTTTATTGTCCCATTCCAACGACAAGATGCTTTTTCCTTGTCAGTCCCTCCGACCTGCATCACTGACTAGGGGAAAACTTAATTGAATAATCAGGTAAACAAGCAAGTGTGTAACTCACTGTGCCATTCTCTGCAGACTGTAAAAGATCTCTTGTGTTTGGTGGAACAGCCTACTGAAGGCTGAGTCCAGTCTAGCCAGTTCTGTATTATTTGAGATTGTAAAAGGGTTTTCTAGTCACAAGGATACAAATAACATTGATCTGCAATAAAACCTCAACAGGTAGGGAATTGGTATTAGGTTGAATTGAGGTTAGTCTAGATGAAAGGACTGACTTAGGTTCCAGAGACTTGATGTTAGGGATTAAAGGACAGTGCTGGTTGTGACAGTGAAACTGAGATCCTACTTTCAGGAGGGTTCTAACACTTGGCACTAGGGCTGTTGGAAATAATCGATATATAGATATTGAGAAACAAGACACTTGGAAACAATATATTGAGTCCAATCTGTTTATCGATATTGACGATATTTAACCCTACTTTCGATTTTCACGTTCCTGACCCAAATTGAGGTTGTTGTAAATTTAGCTACCATTAAAAAAATTTTGGAATCATGTACAGTATGGCATCTGATAAAAAATTATTGCTCACACTCTCAATAGGTTTTAATATGATAATATGTATAACAGAACCTAATTTACTCAAAAATTTAAACAAAAGGTGAATTATCAACTCCTTGACATTTCACAATATATCGCAATGCAGGGAGATGTATCTGCATTTATCATAATACCATTTACAGCTGTATTACGTAGCAATTTTTTATCTTTTTTTTCATTTCTGGAAAGTTAAGTTACAGAAGTTAAGTTAAGTTAAGTTGGTCTGGCCTTACGATTATTTATAATTTACAAGTCAATTGATATTCGAAAATAGATTTCATGAATTAAATATCAAAGTCAAGACATATTATATTATTTCTGGCTGTAAATTGAAGATAACTAAAAGAAAAAAGAAAGAAAAAACTATATTTTACAAGGATAACAACTTTGGTTCATAAGTCTGTCATGATAGGGATCCTTTCTACCAGCTGGTCCTTGGCCAAACCTCTTGGCATTGATCTTTAGCGTATCCAAGCAAATAAAGTTAAGATCCAAAGCTCTAACCGTTGTTCTATAATCCTAAACTATTATTATTCCTTAGGATATTCTGATTTAAATTTTTACAATTCAAAATGTGTATCAGTATATGTGGGTGTTCTGAGTTTAAAAATTTGAATTTAGCTAGAGATTAAAAAAGAATATGTTATACTGTTCCGTGATCCTTCATTTATCCATTCTTTCATTCATTCATTCATTCATCATCATTCATTCATTCATTCATCATTCTTTCATTCATCATTCATTCATTAATTCATCATTCATTCATTCATCATTCATTCATTCATTCATTAATTTATTCATTCATTCATTAGTTCATTAATTTATTTATCCATTGAATCAATCATTCATTCATTTCTAAGAAAACTAACAGTAAATCCAGTTTAATGGAGTGGTTTAATATCAATAGGTCATATTGTTCATTCATTTTGTAATCAATAAAAAGCTATAAAATGAAGGTATTAAAACTGGATAAATCATATCATTCTGTAGATTTAAAAATAGTTAAAGATATAGTCAATATAATGTTTAACATGGTAGTCAGTCATCTTCACAATGTCAGGTTATTACACACTTCATCTTATACATCTTTACAATGTCAGGTTATTACACACTTCATCTTATACATCTTTACAATGTCAGGTTATTACACACTTCATCTTATATATCTTCACATTGTCAAGTTATTACAAACTTCATCTTATACATCTTTACAATGTCAAGTTATTACACACTTCATCTTATACATCTACACAATGTCAAGTTATTACACACTTCATCTTATACATCTACACAATGTCAAGTTATTACACACTTCATCTTATACATCTTCACAATGTCAAGTTATTACAAACTTCATCTTATACATCTTCACAATATCAAGCTATTACGAACTTCATCTTATACATCTTCACAATGTCAAGTTATTACACACTTCATCTTATACATCTTTACAATTTCAAGTTATTACACACTTCATCTTATACATCTTCACAATGTCAAGTTATTACACTTCATCTTATACATCTTCACAATGTCAAGTTATTACAAACTTCACCTTTTATATCTTCACAATGTCAAGCTATTACAAACTTCATCTTATACATCTTCACAATGTCAAGCAATTTTAAACTTCATCTTATACATCTTCACAATGTCAAGCTATTACAAACTTCATCTTATATATCTTCACAATGTCAAGCTATTACAAACTCATCTTAAACATATTCACAGTGTCAATCTATTACAAACTTCATCTTATACATCTTCACAATGTCAAGCTATTACAAACTTCATCTTAAACATCTTCACAGTGTCAAGCTATTACAAACTTCATCTTATATATCTTCACAATGTCAAGCTATTACAAACTTCATCTTAAACATATTCACAGTGTCAAGCTATTACCAACTTCATCCTATATATCTTTACATTGTCAAGCTATTACAAACTTCATCTTATACATCTTCACAATGTCAAACTATTACAAACTTCATCTTATACATCTTCACAATGTCAAACTATTACAAACTTCATCTTATACATCTTCACAATGTCAAGCTATTATAAACTTCATCTTATACATCTTCACAATGTCAAGTTATTACAATTATAGCTCGACATAGTGAAGAAAATAGATTCTTCACTTTGATTTTTATATTGATTTTCTTGTTAAATGTCTGATTTGTTATCAGCTTATAGCTTATTATCATTTTCTAATTTACAGTTTGTTTTTTTATACCAGTCATGTTTGACTAGAGCTGTATTTACCAGTCATGTTTGACTAGATCTGTATTTACCAGTCATGTTTGACTAGAGCTGTATTTACCAGTCATGTCTGACTAGAGCTGTATTTACCAGTCATGTCTGACTAGAGCTCTTGACCGTTGAATAGACTGTATTAACCAGTCATGTCTGACTGGAGCTCTAGAATGTGGATTTTGTGTGTATTTTATTTTGTACCTAACCTTAGTCTTTTCCTTCTCATCGCCATCTTGTCAGTGTATGACAGTATTAGTGTAATGAACCTAAGTTATTGTATAATTGCTGTGTACTTTAACTGGTGATATTTCTAGGTAGTTGAAGCTTGAACATTGTATCAACTTGTTAAGGAATGTCTAGTTTCTGTTGCCTATTTCTCCCTTATCTTACCATCTATGTCTACTAGCTTACATTGTCAATAATTGTCAATTTAAAGAGATTGTAAATGTATCAGATATACGTAGAGTTCTATTTGCACCATTCCTACATTCAACTCACTTCTGTTTTCCAGTCTGTCTTCTTTAGCCTGTAAGGTGCAGAAGAATAGGACGATAACTCCATTTCATTTAGATTCTTAGTTCACAGTCTTCATTAGTCAATAAGGTACAGAAGAGTATGACGTAAAAATCCATTCATTTCATTTACATTAATAGTTCAGTATTCATTAGCCCATAAGGTACAGAAGAGTAGGATGTAAAACTCCATTCATTAGCCAATAAGGTGTTGAAGAGTTAGACGTAAAACTCCATTCATTAGCCAATAAGGTGTTGAAGAGTTAGATGTAAAACTCCATTCATTAGCCAATAAGGTGCAGAAGAGTAGGATGTAAAACTCCATTCATTAGCCAATAGGGTGCAGAAGAGTAGGACGTAAAACTCCATTTCATTTCATTTCCAGTAATTGAACAATTCTAGACTACCGGTATGTCAATACTATTACATAAATGCCAAAAGGAGGATTTGCAATAAGATGTAATATTTGTTGAGGAAGTGATATGTTATAACTTGGTCAGACCTGATGTCAGCTGAAGTAAAGAAGAAGCTTTAAACGTACCAGATACATATAGTAAAATATCTCTCTACTATCCCTTTAAATTGTGTCCCCTATGTCTGTATAGTCTACATCAAGGCTTACATTGTCAGTAACTGTCAGTCCAACCACCTTGTCTGTTAATTGATCTAATAGAATAATCTGGAGACAGGGAGACAAGAAAAAAGATCTCTAATAAGACTTAATTTGACCTAATATTTCCAGACAAGTACAAGCTAGGTTCTTGTCCAACTTGATGTGTAGACAACAGTCAAGTCTCAAAGTAATAAAGAGTCAGTAAACCTCCTTCTGTTTTCCCTGTCGTTATTGTCTTTCAATATCTACTGACAACAATAGTAAAATAAAAAATAATTTTTCAGTGAGCTTGCACTTCCATTCTTGTGGTAATTAAATTTTTTAAAAATTTAGCAAAGAACTGGCTAATTTAACACACCTTACAAGAGTTCAAGCGTTATTTTTCGGTCAAATGAATATGTCCAGTAACAGTTTTGTACTTTTGTGAAACGCTGTGGAACACAATAGACTCAAGAGACTAATACACGGCTGCTTCTAAACTTCTAAAAACATGTGTTAAATAAATATTTTAAGTCGAACTAAAACAAATATTCAGAGAAATGAGATTGGTAAAGATTGTGGTTGGATGTAAAACTCCCCAGACTTGATACCATGATGTTTGTTTTTCTCTCCCTACACCTACATGGAGGGTTCATGGGATATAAACAAGTCCTGTGTAAATTTAGATTCAGGTTTTGTGATGTGCATGTTCTTTAAGTACCAGTACCGTTTCTGTGATAATGTAGGCCTACAAGTCCATCAAGCTGAAAGTTTTTGAGAAGTGGGTACCAACAGTGTTTAACAACCATGTCCTTTACCACTCTGATCTCAAGAAGTGTCTCAGTTTGTAAAAACTATAAGAGTTTTTAAGACGTGTTTATCAAGAATAACGAGTAGAAACTATGATTATAAAAGTCGGTCAAGGTACTATAAGAATGGATAGTTAATATCCCAGAATCTGAAATCAATAGTTTTACCTTATCAGTGATTATCAAGCCTGCGTTATTTTATATTTCAGCTCATATACCAGCTGAGAGTGTAGAACTGACAGTATATCATATTATAGAACGGACCTGTAACTATTTAACAACATCCACGTTAATTTACCAATATGATACAGTGTATTTTATCGTACAGTTTCTAGTGGACAGTGTTTATTCTACGTGCTCGCTCCACGATCTCCATCAAATCTGTATTAACAATCAATCAGTTATCAGTCTCCAGGATTTATTATCTTCCGATGATAAACTTACTGCAGCTTTCCGTTCTATTCCTTTAACATCTGATTGGAATCTACTAGGACTTAATAAAGGTAAGTTTTTTAATATTTGAATATGATTTTATGGTTTATTATATTTTTGTCACTGTAGTCCTAAATATTTGACAAAATTTTTCCGTTTCTAATCAGATAAAACCATTTTTGAAAGCGTTAGAGTTTTAAAAAGTATTTAGTAAATCTTTATTATTAAACAGGTGTTTGAAAAAATTTGTTTTCAGAATCAACCAATCAGGAGAGAGAAACCTTGCTTCATTTCTGTGGGCGGTTTGGACTTTATCGTTTGGCGGATTACCTGTTAGATAAGCCAGGTGCCGAGACTTGTCTTCGATTAAAAAATAAAGAAGGATTTACTCCTGTTGATGTGGCTGTGAACTGTGGATATCAGAACATCGCACAACTATTTACGCAGTAAGTTTGTTAAAAGAAATTTTTCAGATATAAGTTGAGGGAAGCCGTGATGGGTTTGTGAAGTGTATAATAGCTTGACATTGTGAATATATATAAGATGAAGTTTATAATAGCTTGACATTGTGAAGATGTATAAGATGAAGTTTGTAATAGCTTGACATTGTGAAGATGTATAAGATGAAGTTTGTAATAGCTTGACATTGTGAAGATGTATAAGATGAAGTTTATAATAGCTTGACATTGTGAAGATGTATAAGATGAAGTTTGTAATAGCTTGACATTGTGAAGATGTATAAGATGAAGTTTGTAATAGCTTGACATTGTGAAGATGTATAAGATGAAGTTTGTAATAGCTTGACATTGTGAAGATGTATAAGATGAAGTTTGTAATAGCTTGACATTGTGAAGATGTATAAGATGAAGTTTGTAATAGCTTGACATTGTGAAGATGTATAAGATGAAGTTTGTAATACTTGACATTGTGGAGATGTATAAGATGAAGTTTGTAATAGCTTGACATTGTGAAGATGTATAAGATGAAGTTTATAATAGCTTGACATTGTGTAGATGTATAAGATGAAGTTTGTAATAGCTTGACATTGTGAAGATGTATAAGATGAAGTTTATAATAGCTTGACATTGTGAAGATGTATAAGATGAAGTTTGTAATAGCTTGACATTGTGAAGATGTATAAGATGAAGTTTATAATAGCTTGACATTGTGAAGATGTATAAGATGAAGTTTGTAATAGCTTGACATTGTGAAGATGTATAAGATGAAGTTTGTAATAACTTGACATTGTGAAGATGTATAAGATGAAGTTTGTAATAGCTTGACATTGTGAAGATGTATAAGATGAAGTTTATAATAGCTTGACATTGTGAAGATGTATAAGATGAAGTTTGTAATAGCTTGACATTGTGAAGATGTATAAGATGAAGTTTGTAATAGCTTGACATTGTGAAGATGTATAAGATGAAGTTTATAATAGCTTGACATTGTAAGATGTATAAGATGAAGTTTATAATAGCTTGACAATGTGAAGATGTATAAGATGAAGTTTATAATAGCTTGACATTGTGAAGATGTATAAGATGAAGTTTGTAATAGCTTGACATTGTGAAGATGTATAAGATGAAGTTTGTAATAGCTTGACATTGTGAAGATGTATAAGATGAAGTTTGTAATAGCTTGACATTGTGAAGATGTATAAGATGAAGTTTGTAATAGCTTGACATTGTGAAGATGTATAAGATGAAGTTTGTAATAGCTTGACATTGTGAAGATGTATAAGATGAAGTTTGTAATAACTTGAAATTGTGTATATGAAGATTGAAAGTTTGATATAAGTTGAAATCTGTGGAAGGTGAATGTGTTTATATTCCAGTGTTTGTTTATTTGTTGTTTGTGTTTGTTGATTAGAGATTGGACGCGATATGATTACTGACAGCAATTGTATCATTCTGTTAATAAAATAAATCACAGGCTAGGCAAAATATTTCCTAGGATTATCTCCTTGTTCATTTACTATACATCCTATTTAAGAAGTTTTGATATGGTTTTATTAACCTATATTTAACTATACTCAGTTCACTTAGTTTTGTAGACGTAGAAATAAGAACAAGGATCTATAATAATTTATTTGATTTAATTGGCTTAGATCTTCTTAAAATATATTCTACAATCGCCACATAATCTCCCAAACTGTTATTACCATGAACTTGAGGAAGTATGAGAATTGAGGGTGTGACTTGGATACAATGAGATTCCCTAACTTGTATTACCATGGTCTCGAGAAAGTTTGACGAATGGGGGGGTGGAGGAAGTGAGTTGTTTTTGGTAGTTTGGACATGATGTATTTCCCTCACCTGTATTACAACAGCCTCTAAGTTAGGTGGAGATAGAGTTTGGACACTATTCTTATTTAACTATCTAGCATTTTGAGGTATATTAATAATTTGTTTGGTTCTGCGACAATCGGAGAATAATATTGCTGCTCTATGTCAATATGGCATATTACAAATAAACATAATAAAATATACTAAATAAATCAGTTGAGTGCATAACATTTCCTTGTTTACTAAAACGGTGATGATAATTTTATGATTATGTTACTAGCATTGTTTACACTATTGGATTTACTGATGTTGATAAGATTTGGTTTAACTGTAAGGGTACACATTGTAATGTGATCAATATTAATATAGTTGGCCTTCCCTTACTGGTTCTCTTATTGTTTTAGATACCGAACTCTATAACTCGTCCACGTTATATTGTTACAATGTTTGTGTGTTGTGTTTATAACCAACCAAGCCAATATTTGATAAGTGACCAGTGAGCCGAGGGATATCGTCGCATTCGGTTCTCAATCATATAAAATTTACTCTCATGCATTCCATGATTAATGACAGCTTTGATGAGCGTACCAAACCTTGATAAACCTTCAACTGTTAATACTGACAACATTCTTGTTTCCCTGGACAGACATTGTAGAAATTCTTATACCCAATTATTTACGTTCTGATTCGTTCTGTTTGTTGTTATGATGCAGTATGAACGAAACAGACACTCTTCATTCAGTGAAATTAAAATTTGTACAAGCAATAGAATTGTCCAAGTTTCCATTCTGGTCAACGTTCTCTGAACGTTCTAATCAGCATTCTAAGACGCTTAATAGCATTCCGAAAACTTTCTTTTGGCGCTTTCCAAGTAACCATGGACACTAACCAACATTACCTCAAAGATTATAGAGTGTTGACCTTAACTTCATGGTGATGGCTCCATTACCAAAAATCTTGTCCACAGAATGTCAAAATCATGAACAATAATTATATAGAAAAGGATTCTTTAAATTAGAAGTACCATCAGGTGTTTGGAAAAGAGTAAGCATTCTTAGTGACAGACACCTGCCACTTATACAGCGTCTGAATATTGGTAAAAAAAATACTGAAAAATCTTTTAGTCTTGACGCATTTCGAGCTAATTAATACAAAGGTCCATTAACTGTTAAAGTAAGAAAAGTATAAAATGATCTGAAGCAATATTGAATCCTATATATGTTCAGCATTGTCAATATTTTGTTTTACAATGCTTGGATTTTGTTGTTTATCATTCTTGGATAATACAATAAATTCTTCAGGTACTAGTTTTAGTGGAGTCGATATCTGGAAAACAGGTTTGTTTCTGTATGACCCCATTCCTGACACTAAATATTTACATATATTTACATATTCATATCATAATGAGTAATTAATATTAATTAAATTTTAGCAATTTCACGTTTCAATCAATTAAATATTGATCTAAAACAATACAGGTCTGTTAAAATGTTACAAAAATATCAAAATGATAGCTATGTGAACTCTCCTAAATGAATGCAAAGTTAAATTGGGGTCAGGTGAAGGCTGAGCCTGTCGTAGTTCCACAGCCCTAGGGGATAAAAACACATCAGGTTGGGATCAAGGGCTAACTAAGACTAAGTTTTGAATGTGAAAACATCAGTAATAATAAAATACATACTTTGGTAGTATATGAGGACATTTGTTTGTCCTTCTATTAGTAATTTTTTCTCTGTTAAGGGAATTTGTGATCTAAATTAATCAGAAACAGTCTTTGATTATTGAAGTACCGGGTAATAGAATAAATTGTCATGTAGTATAACGATGGTAATTTTGTGTGAAATATTATAAAACTGTTCTGTATTTGAAAACACTGCTCTTTTTTTTTAACTTGGCATAACTCAAGCAATAAACATCAGCTACATGTTTACTCTTCTTGTTGTTTAAACCTTCTCAACCAATCAGAAACTGTTGACTCTTTCGCTGCAGTTGTTGACAAACATTTTCGAAACAATGACCAAAAATCGTTTGAGGAATTTGAAGAGAGGTGTATTGTGGGATAGCTACTTTGTGTCAACACGATAACATTCACTGACCCTGGGTCACAATTTTAAATTTTCTTTTGAGTGAACACCATGTTTTAAGGACATTTTTTTGAAGTTTCTGTGTTTTTGGAACTATGTAGCCATTTTGTTTTCTGAAAGTTACGTCTGCTTTGAGAATATAATTATCTGCTGCCAAAATGCGAGTGTTTTGTGTAGTTTTATCAAGGTAAGAAAGATGCTGTCTATTAAAGATTTGATTTTGGACGAAGTTGGATCTAGACCACAACTTATCGACCATCTATAGCAAATAAACTACTAAGCAAACTAAGTAGAGAATTTTTGTGATAGTAGTGCATGGAAAATGGTTGTTAAATATTTGAGTTTATGTAAATCAATACGGTATTGCTGTTGTCTATCATGGGTAGTCATTGTTAAGTGCATGTTTACTTCCATTTAAAGATTTCTTCTCTTAACCATACATGTAGATAGAGGGTTGGGGGGGGGGGATGGGGATATAGAGAGGGTTTTGTTCTATAAACTATAAGATACTCCTGTCTTACTGTTTATACTATCAGGCTATAAAAACACAATGATACTGTTTGTATAATATAATGTAATCCTTGTCAGAAAGTTAGTAGTTTCATTGCACATTAAGAGACTACACATATTATGGATATTAACTCCTATTTATCACTTGAGGACTTTACCTGTATGTGTAATGAAACGTTACTTGTATGTGTAATGAAACGTTACCTGTATGTGTAATGAAACGTTACCTGTATGTGTAATGAAACGTTACCTGTATGTGAAATGAAAGTTACGTATGTGTAATGAAATGTTACCTGTATGTGTAATGAAACATTACCTGTAGGTGTAATGACAAGTTACCTGTATGTGTAATGAAATGTTACCTGTATGTGTAATGAAAAGTTACCTGTATGTGTAATGAAACGTTACCTGTATGTGTAATGAAATGTTACCTGTATGTGTAATGAAATGTTACCTGTATGTGTAATGAAAGTTACCTGTATGTGTAATGAAACGTTACCTGTATGTGTAATGAAACATTACCTGTATGTGTAATGAAACGTTACCTGTATGTGTAATGAAATGTTACCTGTATGTGTAATGAAACGTTACCTGTATGTGTAATGAAACGTTACCTGTATGTGTAATGAAACGTTACCTGTATGTGTAATGAAACGTTACCTGTATGTGTAATGAAATTTACCTGTATGTGTAATGAAACGTTACCTGTATGTGTAATGAAACATTACCTGTATGTGTAATGAAACGTTACCTGTATGTGTAATGAAATGTTACCTGTATGTGTAATGAAACGTTACCTGTATGTGTAATGAAATGTTACCTGTATGTGTAATGAAACGTTACCTGTATGTGTAATGAAATGTTACCTGTATGTGTAATGAAACGTTACCTGTATGTGTAATGAAACGTTACCTGTATGTGTAATGAAACGTTACCTGTATGTGTAATGAAATGTTACTTATATGTGTAATGAAATGTTACCTGTATGTGTAATGAAATGTTACCTGTATGTGTAATGAAACGTTGTGTTTAAAGGAAATGTTGTCTCTTAGTTAAAAATAATGTCTACTATGTGTCTTAATTTCCTTTCTAACACTGTACCAGCCTGCTGTTTAGAATTAAAGTTACTTTTTTCAACCACCATCCGCTAAAAAGACTCCTAGATTTCCTGTAAATCTGAGAAACCGTTTATTATCCTGATTTAGAAACTTTTCTCTGTAATGATCTTAACTCTAGGATTAACCTTTATCTTAATACGGGTGATTTATCAAGATAACCCTCATTGTTCCTTCATTACGATCATAATAGGATTAAACCAGCATTATCTCCCACCAATCACTGGTCAGTGAAGGAACGATAGTTCATAGTTAAAATTTATTTCTTAAACCTAAATCACAAACTATCGTCAATGACAATGTTAATCCAACATTTTAAAATATTTAGAGGTATCACTTGAAAACATTTCATTTTTAATATCTGATGAATGACGAGAAAATGGCTTCAAACCGTGCCTTCTGTGTGATGTGTGAAGGTAAAATTCATATGAAAGTATTTTTTATTTTTAAACAATATTTATTCATAAATTACAAAGTTGATGTTGATGAAACCTGGTAAACTGTGACTAGTGAACTGTTTATGTTTGTATTTACTGAAAATTTTAATGGTTGTAGAAATTATGACAGAATTCTTGGGAACAGAAATGTTAGTAATTAAAGAGAACTCTTTACAGAATTCAAACATAATAAAAAAAACATTAAACTTAGTCCTGTCACTAACACCTTCTTTAAGTTTAAGTTAGAAGTATTGACCAATCAATGAACTGTAATTAATCACCTGACTTAACGAGGATAATTAACGAGCTGGCTATTTTCTTCGATCAAGTCCATTAGATTGTTGAGTTAAGATACCATATTGATTGGTTTCCGTGGTTTTAGGACATTTATTTCTCTAACTCAGTCTTGTCTTTACTATTGAATCTGGTTATGGTTTGGTTGTGGGGGAAGGAGGGGATGTAGTGGGAGATTGGGGGGGGGGGGGGTTAAGGGGGACGATGGAGGGAGGGACATATTTTTGATTGTTCCACTGATAAGTGAGATAGGATATTGCTCTTTTATTTCAGAATTCTAGCTATTAGATAATGTTGTTTTCTACAAGTGGATCTCAGAATAGTTTGGAAGGGGTCGGAGAGGGATGGGTCAAGTTTGGGACTGCAGGGGAGAGTGATAATTTGTCAATGAGCATACTAAATAACAAATGATTATTTCATTAGGAAGGCTTACTTTGTTTCTAGAATTCTTGATCTCAACCAAACTCCCTGCTCAGTTTTTATTTTAATACAAAACATGTCAGTGGTGATTTTTTTTTATAAAAACTGTTTCCTTGATTCTTGAAGTCTCCTTTGACTGGTAAAAATTCCTGGATGGAAATCCCTGATTGACTAGAGTTAAGTATAAAATCTGTGATTAATAAACGTGTATTTAGAAATGGTAATAATATATCAATAATATTCGTTACATCATTGTTCGTGATTAATGTCATTCTGATATTCTACCATAATCAACATCAAACTTCGTTAAAACTGAGGTCATTAACAAACCATGTTATGGAAAGACGAGACTTAAACCTGAGACAATTTAAATTATTGTTTCGTATTTTATTTGCTAAATTGTAAAAGTTCTAGTAAGAATCAAATTAAAATAGAGTCCAAGGTTCAATTCATCATCAGACCTGTTGTTTGTTTACATTGAAGAGATGTCAATTGCTTGAAAATTGAACTATCAGGCATTTAGCATTCTGTATTTAATAGTGTGGTACCTTATTTTCAAGGAATTTTAATTGCCTTTTGATGACATTTCAACTTGTTACTTACCAACCTACTCTTCTATCCTCAGTTTAAAAAGAGCAGGGAAAGGAAATAAAGGGCCGTAACTGAATCGTATTACAAGGCTTTCGCTTTTGACTTTCAAGTTTGTAATCTTCTACCACTAACTTCCAGTTAAACCCAGTTAAACCCTAACCACAATTACTATAGAAATTAAATAGGCAATTTTTGCGAGAGTTATCAAATTTTATTTCTAAACTTAAAGATAAAAATTCAATTTTTTGGGTAAAATTCATCATGAGGTATTTACCTCCCTGATTGTAAAGTCTGTGACAAAGATATAAAAAAGAAATCTGAAGGGTGGAGACTTGTGGAGATATACCAGATATAAGACTGGATCTATAAGGAATTACTTTAAGGACAAAATATTATATCGTTAGAGTTGCAAGTTATTAACCACGTTTCCACTCGGCTTTAAGCCAGCCTTTCTGTGTTTCCACTTGTTAAATTGCCTAACCATTCAGGTTTGGGAACAGAAAATCGCTCTTTATGTGTTCAATGAATCGGGGCCAAATGAAAGCTAGTTTTAAAGCCGACTTGTTAAACTCAGTGGTTATGTAAAAAGCTGGCTTTTTCTCATTTGGTAATAGAGAAATAGTTTTACAGTCTCACATGCAACAGCAGTATTCCTATACATTGCGCGATGTTAATAATGTGCGGCTTTTTAGATAGAGACTAATGTGGTTTGGAAACCAGATAAACTCAGTGAAAACACAGCATATTCTGCAATGGAGCTAATTTTTTTAACAATTCCACATGGAAAACTGGTTATTGAATATAAGTTATATGTAACTAAGGGAAAATATGATAAATTTTTACATTTATTACAGAAATAAACTTGTCATAGCAACAGAAAAAAGAACATTAACTTTATCAATGAATACTATTGTTCTAGGATATCTTTAAATTGTTTCAATTATTTGTGACTCGATTTAGGAAAATAGAACAAATCTTACGACTCTATGTCGTTTTAGAATTTAAATTTAAATAAACTGAGAAGTGGCTTAATTCACCATGGTAATATTACATAGAGTTCAGCTCTGCATACATAAGAAGATTGAGTTGGACAGGGCTTAGATGTTTTTTTTAAAGTGATACTGTGTCTCAGAATGGACATAAAATTTAAGTTTTCAAGAATAGCCAATATAAGTATATATTCATCAGTGATCTTATCTGGTGTCATGAAATAACAGAAGCCCTGTAAAATCTGGAAAACTCACAAAACTTAGTAATTATTGAAAAATGATTAATTTATCTATTTTATTTTAATGGATAATTACTATGTTTATTGGATTTATCAGATTATATAAGGATTCTGTTATTTATGGCAGCAGTATATCCACAGATGAATATATACTCTTATTGGCCAAGTTTGAAATTTTATGTTCATTCTAAGACGCAGTATTCCTTTAACGAAGTAACAGTGATAAATAAATATCACATTAACTTGTTACCAAGAGGTTGTACACAACGCTGACCTTATTATAGTGTCAACATAAACAAACATCACTCTTTTGGTTTTAGAATAACAGAACGCTGACCTCGAATTTTTTTTTGAAGTACACAAACTTAAAGAGGCAGTATACAAAAGTTTCGTTATCAAACATGTCCTGAATTATGCATGAAAATAGTTTCAATCTTTTTATCTGGTGGATTAAAATGGAAACAGGATCCAATTTTTTTGTCAGTTGTCTGTGGTTCTAGCTGATAATTATTCTGTATTGTATATGACATCACTTAGGCAATATTTTTTAGTGTTAAAGTTAACTGATATCACAAACTAGGTAGTTGTTGGTAGATGACAAGTTAACTGATATCACAAAATAGGTAATGTTGGTAGATGACAAGTTAATTGATATCACAGACTAGGTATTTGTTGGTAGATGACAAGTTGATTGATATCACAGACTAGGTAGTTGTTGGTAGATGACAAGTTAACTGATATCACAGACTAGGTAGTTGTTGGTAGATGACAAGTTAACTGATATCACAGACTAGGTAGTTGTTGGTAGATGACAAGTTAACTGATATCACAGACTAGGTAGTTGTTGGTAGATGACAAGTTACTGATATCACAGACTAGGTAGTTGTTGGTAGATGACAAGTTAACTGATATCACAGACTAGGTAGTTGTTGGTAGATGACAAGTTAACTGATATCACAGACTAGGTAGTTGTTGGTAGATGACAAGTTAACTGATATCACAAACTAGGTAGTTGTTGGTAGATGACAAGTTAACTGATATCACAGACTAGGTAGTTGTTGGTAGATGACAAGTTAACTGATATTACAGACTAGGTAGTTGTTGGTAGATGACAAGTTAACTGATATCACAGACTAGGTAGTTGATGGTAGATGACAAGATAACTGATATCACAGACAAGGTAGTTGATGGTAGATGACAAGTTAACTGATATCACAGACTAGGTAGTTGTTGGTAGATGACAAGTTAACTGATATTACAAACTAGGTATTTGTTGGTAGATGACAAGTTAACTGATATCACAGACTAGGTAGTTGTTGGTAGATGACAAGTTAACTGATATCACAAACTAGGTATTTGTTGGTAGATGATAAGTTGATTGATATCACAGACTAGGTATTTGTTGGTAGATGACAAGTTAACTGATATCACAGACTAGGTAGTTGATGGTAGATGACAAGATAACTGATATCACAGACAAGGTAGTTGATGGTAGATGACAAGTTAACTGATATCACAGACTAGGTAGTTGATGGTATTCCTAGCAGCTAATTTATAGATTATATCCCTTTAACCAGTTTTATTGTATGATAGACCATGGTTCAGTAGGGTGTTTCTATTTTTAGTCTATTCACAGCATCAGTTTATATCAGGCTTCCTGACTTCTATAGAATTACTTATTTCTGGACTGTGACATTTGATAAAATCTTACTCAGCACTTTTTGCTTTGTGTACACAACAATTGTGAATTAAGTGCTATTACAACAATGTGTACACAACAATTGTTAATTAAGTGCTATTTTAACATTTTTTAATTGGGTCTTAGGAAGTATTTTGTCCTTAAAACATATCAGAATAAAATTGGATATTCTGGGGGAGAGGACAATAGTATATATATATATACTTTTAATTATCAGTTATTAGGGGAGGGGTGGGGAGACTCTCAAAGATACTGGCCCAGGCATCAGGATTTAGAGTTAAACGTTGTAATACTTTATAAAATCATGTATATCCACCAGATTTTATAGATATTTTTCCAGAAATGTATACATAGTGACAGATATTAATAAAGTCTTATTTTGTTCTGTGATATTTTGTCATACTTACAATTAAATTCTTGAGATTTAGTTCTATTCCTTCATTCCATTTTAATCAACAGAATTTAGAATTTAGTTTCACTTCCAGTCCACTTTAAAATTAAGACTTCAATAGATATCTATTGTTGATCATTGATAACACAACATGAATTTCAGATAATAGAATGCTGTAGTGCTTAGTAATTAATATTGAACAATTAGAGCTTAATCAACTAGTGAAATATTGACACCTGTTACAGGATCATTTCATTCTTAGTTTTACTGGAGTGAAAAATATACTGGTCAATGAACGCTAACAAGCAATTAATTATCAATCAATCAATATTTATTTTTAACGAGGTGAAATGTGAAATTTCTCTGTTTCAAAACAAACCTTCTTAAATATGAAATCATTTTAAACTAAAATAATTAAAAAAATAAAATTGATATGAATAGAGTTACAGGTCCTTCTCTTCTGCATCTAGTGGGCAAATGAAGACAGAATGCCAAGAGAATGACATTTGCCTCTTTTTTTGTGATTTTATACTGTCAAGGGTCTGTGGAATGCACAGGCTGTCGCACACAAGGCCTGGGTTAATTAATAACCCTTGAACAGCATATTTAGATGAGAAATTGCTAGAGTTTATTTTTAAAGATGGGTAAGAGTAAGAGTAAGGAATATAGTAAGCAGCTCCTATTTAAAGCACTGGCTGAGGTCACAAAAAGAATAAAAGAATAAGGAGAGGTAACAGATTTGAGTTTTAAAGCACTGGCTTTACAATGATATATAATGATGTTATAAGAGGTAATATAACCATGATATATAATAATGGTATAAGGGACAATATTACAATGATATATAATGATGTTATAAGAGGTAATATAACCATGATATATAATAATGGTATAAGGGACAATATTACAATGAGATACAATAATGGTATAAGAGGGAATATTACAATGATATATAATAATGGTATAAGAGGGAATATTACAATGAGATATAATAATGGTATAAGAGGGAATATTACAATGATATATAATAATGGTATAAGAGGGAATATAACAATGATATATAATAATGGTATAAGAGGGAATATTACAATGATATATAATAATGGTATAAGAGGGAATATTACAATGATATATAATAATGGTATAAGAGGGAATATTACAATGAGATATAATAATGGTATAAGGGGAATATTACAATGAGATATAATAATGGTATAAGAGGGAATATTACAATGAGATATAATAATGGTATAAGAGGGAATATTACAATGAGATATAATAATGGTATAAGAGGGAATATTACAATGAGATATAATAATGGTATAAGAGGGAATATTACAATGAGATATAATAATGGTATAAGAGGGAATATTACAATGAGATATAATAATGGTATAAGAGGGAATATTACAATGATATATAATAATGGTATAAGAGGGAATATTACAATGATATATAATAATGGTATAAGAGGGAATATTACAATGATATATAATAATGGTATAAGAGGGAATATTACAATGATATATAATAATGGTATAAGAGGGAATATTACAATGATATATAATAATGGTATAAGAGGGAATATTACAATGATATATAATAATGGTATAAGAGGGAATATTACAATGATATATAATAATGGTATAAGAGGGAATATTACAATGATATATAATAATGGTATAAGAGGGAATATTACAATGATATATAATAATGGTATAAGAGGGAATATTACAATGATATATAATAATGGTATAAGAGGGAATATTACAATGAGATATAATAATGGTATAAGAGGGAATATTACAATGATATATAATAATGGTATAAGAGGGAATATTACAATGATATATAATAATGGTATAAGAGGGAATATTACAATGATATATAATAATGGTATAAGAGGGAATATTACAATGATATATAATAATGGTATAAGAGGAATATTACAATGAGATATAATAATGGTATAAGAGGGAATATTACAATGATATATAATAATGGTATAAGAGGGAATATTACAATGATATATAATAATGGTATAAGAGGGAATATTACAATGAGATATAATAATGGTATAAGAGGGAATATTACAATGATATATAATAATAGTATAAGAGGGAATATTACAATGATATATAATAATGGTATAAGAGGGAATATTACAATGATATATAATAATGGTATAAGAGGGAATATTACAATGATATATAATAATGGTATAAGAGGGAATATTACAATGATATATAATAATGGTATAAGAGGGAATATTACAATGATATATAATAATGGTATAAGAGGGAATATTACAATGATATATAATAATGGTATAAGAGGGAATATTACAATGAGATATAATAATGGTATAAGAGGGAATATTACAATGATATAGTTGTATAAAGAATTGTATAATACTATAGAGGTGTGATATTAAGTCTAAGTATCTCCTCTCTCACAATGTTATACTTTATATTACATAGTCACCCTCCTGGCACCAAGGTATATGATTCCACACTCACAGAGAAACTTAGGTTCACAAGAATCATTTCTACCAGCTGGTCCATGGTCAAACCTCTAGGTATTGATTTACTAAGATAACATCTTAGTTTCACAAAGATCCTTTCTACCAGCTGGTCCTTGGTCAAACCTCTTGGTATTGATTTCACAAGGATAACAACTTGGGTTCACAAGGATCCTTTCTACCAGCTGGTCTTTGGTCAAACCTCTTGGTATTGATTTTACAAGGATAACAACTTGGGTTCACAAAGGTCCTTTCTACCAGCTGGTCCTTGGTCAAACCTTTTAGATTGATTTACAAGGATAACACTTGGGTTCACAAATTTTACATTTTACCAGAAGATAACAACATGGGTTCACAAAGGTCCTTTCTACCAGTTGGTCCTTGTTCAAACCTCTAGGCATTGACTTTTCAAGGATAACAACTTGGGTTCACAGTTTAAGATCCTTTCTACCAGCTGGTCCTTGGTCAAACGTCTAGGTAATGATTTTAAAAGGATAACAACTTAGGTTCACAAGAATCCTTTCTAACATCTATCTTTACTTTGATTTGTGAAGATGAAAGGAATATGTTATACATGTGTTGAGAAAGAATCAAACCTGAAGGTAAATAGAAATGCTGGTATTACCTGGTACCTATTGTAGACACTAGGGTTAGGTTTTATCTGTTATATAATAACGTGCCATAAGTTCAAATCCTTTTCCAGGTAAGAAACTTCAGAATCCATGGCATGTGCTTCTAAGAGTTTAAATTTCGTAAACTACTGTCTTTTAATGACTTGTGAGGAATTTTACGTTGAAATGTTGCATTATTTAATGTTACAAGGGAAAGCAACAGGCATGCAACTTGTGGATGAGGTATCAAGTTTTACCTTGTACCATTCTACTTGTGAGGTATTGGACTACTCAGGGAGTAAGATTTGTTATCTGCCAGACAGTAAGGTGCATTGGGTTCTGCAGGTAAACAATGATTTGATGCAGTTAACATTAAACCAGTTAAACTCAAACTGTTTTCAGTCTTGTGATTTATTTTTTAATATTTCCTTACAGCTCTATTTCTTCACTATTAGATTATTACTGACCACTGTTCCCCCTAGTCAGTGATGCAGGTGGGAGGGACTGACATGAAAAAGGGTCTAGTCATTCGGATGGGACAATAAACCAAGGCTACATGTTACAGGTTGTACACGTAAAAGATCCCTAGACAGTTGGAAATCGAAAAAAGGGTAGGCTAATGTCGCTCTAAATTTTTAGTCTCTAGTCTGTGCTGTGTCTATTATTATTCAGAAATCTTTTTTGTTGTCTATCAGAATATTTTCCACTATTTTAAAATGTCAAGGTTCAAATCACCGACTAACAGAAATTGAGGTGATTCATTGCAGATAGTTATTGTTAAAGGTACATTTTCATTGTTGTGTGAAATTACTATATAGTGACTTCAATAAGTAGCATTTAGTAACTGGCTGGACACAATTATATAGATAACAATTACTTGAATAAATAACTTGTGATGTGTTGACGAAGGTACTCCTTTCTTTACTAACCAATGATACAAAATAACAACAGAACAAAGAGAATATAGCAGTGGTGATCAAAAATTGTTATTTTGTATCATTGCTTGATAAAGACCTCTGTTAAAATGTTGCAAGTTATTTAATAAAGTAATTGTTATCTATATAATTGTATCCAGATATATATTCTCTACTAAATGCCAATTATATGGATAACAATTACAAGCAATTATAAAGACAGGAGTAGGCTCATTGAAACATCACAAGTTATGTATTAAAATAGTTGTTATTCATATTATCCATGTTATTGTATTCACTTTTAATGTTACTGTATAGATTGAAGACGAACCAGGAGTAGGATTATTAATCCAGAAAGTGTTACAGGTAGAATAATGTTGAGTTGTTTAAAAATTTTGTCAATTTTCCTGACAAGATGATCTTGTTATTTAAAATATAGTTGATAAGATTAGAGATACCAGTAAACTTTGATTTCTGATCAAGATAAAATACATACAGTATCAAGTATCTGTTGGACAAGTCAGGATAAATACCGTTGTATTTTGTTTGTGTTTTTAAAACTACAGGTATGGTAATTGTCTTACTGTATAATATTTAAAGCCTAGTCTGTCGAAATGGTTTCTGTATCTGGGGAATTTATTTTAGTGATAAATATATGACACTTTTGGTACCTGACAAAGTTCTATACTATCACCTTTATTAACAGTGACTAAACAATAGTTTGTTTATAACAGATCAACCCAACAGTCCAATTGTCTCTAACTCTGCTATCTTTATAAGCTCCCAACTTCCTTCTATGTAACCTCCCAACAAAATGTATGCTCCAAATGCCTCCCTCCAATGTAGCCTCACAACAAAATGTATGCTCCCCCTCCCTCCCTCCCTCCACAAAAATGAAGTGTATTGAACCCCACCCCTGTTATAAGTGTTTGATATGTAATGATAATGATATATATATTATATCTGATGTATAATCTTATATCCCCACTCTACCCCACACTCTCCCCACCCCTCTCTCTCTCTTTATTTCTCCACAAAATTGAAGCATATTGAACCCCACCCCTGGTATAAGTATGTGATATGTAATAAATATGAATATATGATAATGAAAATATTTTATCGGATGTATAATCTTATATCATCATGTGATTTATAGGTTCAATTATCAGTTTCTATCTTCCTTGTTTCTTTAAAGACAACCAGCCTGATATTGTGGGCGAATTTAGATCAATCTAAAATGGTCTAATATAATAATATATGTGAATTTTCATTTATTGAGTTGTATATTTCTAATTGGGATATTTGGAAAGTGAATCCTTATTTGTAAAATGTTAAAATGGACGAATAATGAATTGTGAGTTTGATTTAATTTTCTAGTTTTTATTCAGGTTTTTTTTTGTAACTGAATAATTTAGATGGATTTATATCCATAGTTTACGTTTTTAAAAATAGTCAAATCAAAGTTACCAAATACAAATTGTTTTTGAGGATGATCTGTTTTTTTGGTGTTGTGTTGGAATATGATTTATTAGTGCAATCAGTTGAGTTGAATCTCCCGTCGGTAGATCACGAGTCAGCATGCAAAAATGGTAGAAACAAGAAAACATCAGGTTTGAAGTAATTAATTTTGAAAGTCTACATGGCTTGTTATTGTTGATGATGAAACTAGTATTTGTTATTATAACATGTGTTAAATTACCAGCCCATTAGTTCAAATTTAATTAAAATAATAGTTAGATATTAATTAGGGTATGAAAATTATTATTTTTAATCATCATGTTTAATTAAAATAAATTTGTCTTTGGGTTTCAAATTGTTAAAACATGCTCATATTAAAATCTCTCTTACTGTATAACCCTTCAAAAACATATTTCATACATCTCAACATTAGTACAAAAGATACAGAACAGTAGGATGTAAAACTCCATTCAATTTCATTAGTCCAATAATATATAGAACAGTAGGATATAAAACTCCATTTCATTTCATTAGTCCAATAAGATACAGAACAGTAGGATATAAAACTCCATTTCATTTCATTAGTCCAATAAGATACAGAACAGAAGGATATAAAAATTCATTTCATTTCATTAGTCCAATAGGATATAGAACAGTAGGATATAAAACTCCATTTCATTTCATTAGTCCAATAAGATATAGAACAGTAGGATATAAAACTCCATTTCATTTCATTAGTCCAATAAGATACAGAACAGTAGGATATAAAACTCTATTTCATTTCATTAGTCCAATAAGATACAGAACAGTAGAATATAAAACTCCATTTCATTTCATTAGTCCAATAAAATACAGAACAGTAGGATATATAAAACTCCATATCATATCATTAGTCCAATAAGATACAGAACAATTAAATATATAAAGATTGAAATAAAAAACTTTTATTATTCCAGATATGAAGGTGCTGAGGGAAATCCAGTAAGAGAAACACAAGCACCTGTTCAGATTCTCCAAGACAACGGAATAATAAACCATGATCCTGCAACTGGTTCCACTACATTATCTACTTATTTAGATTCCACGCCTAAACCTGTTGGTATGTTACTTTTGATTGGCTTAAAAAATAATTCAGATCCACCAGAATTTCGGAATTTTACAATAATTTACTTTTTTAATTGTGTTGGTTTTGTGACTCCTTATTTAGGGATTAATGATTAATTTTGACTGAAAGTTTTCTTATTTAAAGCAGATTATAATGTGGTCCTCCACAGATTTTCATCTTTATATTAGTCAAGTGTGAAAATCTTTTGCTTGATGAAAGTCATTGATTACTAATCAGCTTCAAATTTAGAGATAATTACCTAATTACTTAATCCCGCCGGTCTCAATTTTTAAATACTTGGTTCATTCTACCGTTTGTCCATCATATGATTTTATTTTCCTTTAATTCACTGAGAAATATGTATTTAAAAATGCGGATAGAATTAATGCGATCACAGATAGGTCGCATTTAATGCATTAATTTTTATCTTGCAATAATTTGTAGCCTTACAGTTACCTGTGTGTGAACAGAAATATAATTTAAACTGGGTGTATCTTGCTATGCAACCTCTTCTTAAACGTTGTTTCTGTATTTCAGAAGAAGATATAGATGTATTACAATCTGTTCATTTAAACATGAGACGACAGTCTGATTTAACTGGACAGAGACCAGCCAGTGCTTCCGGTTATCGTAATCGACAAAATACCTGGTCGTCATCGGATACCACACCACTATATCATCATGATAACAGTACAGGTTCGTCTCCGAATTTATTACTGACTATTTTGGTGTTTTGAGGTTGTCTACTGGATTTGAAAAATGACTAGAGTTAAAGCAATTAAAAAATACTTACTCATTTATGATTGACATACTTCAGGTTGTACCTGACAGGGTGTACTTACTCATCTGAACACCTAATACCACTTTTCATTTATGAAATACTTACTCTTTTATAATTGACATACTTCATAATCTGAACAGGTTGTACCTGACAGTGTATACTTACTCATCTGAACACCTGATAACACTTTTCATTTATGAAATACTTACTCTTTTATAATTGACATACTTCATAATCTGAACAGGTTGTACCTGACAGTGTATACTTACTCGACTGAACACCTGATAACACTTTGATTATGAAATACTTTCTCATTTATAATTGATATACTTCTGATATGAAAAGTACATTATCTGCTACCAATGCTGTTTTGGATGTAGGGTTTTGTATTGTGGTTTATAAGTATTGTAGTTTTTTTGTATTGTAGTTTGTTAATTGTATTCCTAACCTATAACAATGTCGCTTTCTTGCTCATATTTTACTTTTACACCTTCTTGTTGGTACCCATTTTAAGATTTATTTTTTCAATTAAGTAGACAATCCTGTCCGTCCAGTCTTTGGTAAGAGTTACGTCCCTTGGTTTTTCCTGGAATTTGTGTTTCATTTAATATTTGGACACAGTGTGATTGACATTACTATCTTTGATTTTGTTTAAAAACCCTATTGACTGGGACTAACTATTTTTTTTATCTTACTGAGCATATCTGAAGAATAGAATGGTATCTCACTCTAAGGATGCCTGGTCCTTTAGATTTGTTTTAGGAGGGCCTGTGAGGCAGGTATTTTTGGGAGTTGAATTAACAGTAATCTGAACCTTTTACGAACAGATAATGAAATACTGAAGACAGCATCTTTAAGTTCCAACCTAATCAATTCCACCAATAAATCATGAAATTTTCATGTGATAAAGAAAACAATTTTCCATTTTGTAATTCTGAAGTCTTTTATGTAATTTATTGACTTTTTTCGTATACAGTGTTTACATTTCATATTCTGTATTGATTCAATAATTGGCCTCCCACATCTTTACTGGCTTGACAAGGCCCTGTGTGTTACTGGCTTGACAAGGCCCTGTGTTTTACTGGCTTGACAAGGCCCTGTGTTTTACTGGCTTGACAAGGCCCTGTTTTTTACTGGCTTGACAAGGCCCTGTGTTTACTGGCTTGACAAGGCCCTGTGTGTTACTGGCTTGACATGGCCCTGTGTTTTACTGGCTTGACAAGGCCCTGTGTTTACTGGCTTGACAGGGCCCTGTGTTTTAATGGCTTGACAAGGCCCTGTGTGTTACTGGCTTGACAAGGCCCTGTGTTTTACTGGCTTGACAAGGCCCTGTGTTTTACTGGCTTGACAAGGCCCTGTGTTTTACTGGCTTGACAAGGCCCTGTGTTTTACTGGCTTGACAAGGCCCTGTGTTTTACTAGGTGGACAATGCCCTGTGCTTTACTGGCTTGACAAGGCCCTGTGTTTTACTGGCTTGACAAAGCCCTGTGTTTTACTAGGTGGACAATTCCATGTATTTTATGAGATTGACAATGCCCTACAGTGCACATTTCAGATCCTTAGACACATGGAAATTTAGAAGAGTAGTCTAATGGTGTAGAAAAATTTCCCTCACTGAGCACTGCTTGCTTTTTCGATGATCCAATCAGGAGCTGAAGACTTTTTCTTGAGAATTGTTTTGAAAGATTTTATCGTTCCAGTCTGTTGATTGGTCAATCCTTAAAATTGATTTGAATTTAGAAATATAAGCCAATCAAATAACAGTACAGTTTTGATCTTATCTAAGTTAAGGTTTTTATAAAACTTGTTCTAGAACATAAGAATGTAAAACTCCATTTAATTCTGGTTTTGTGTCTTGTAGAATATAATCTGGCAACAGATAACAATAATATGGAGCAAGCTATCGACAGATTATTCAAGGAGCGCCAGGAACATCAAAAATTGCTCCAGAATATCGTCAACCCACAAAGTTTTTCGGGATTTCTCAAACCTGGTAGAGTCAATGGAGATAATCCTCAACCATATTCAAGGGAAACAACTACTGTAGGAGAACAGTGGGGAATTTTAGGTAAGTTTGAAATATACTTGAAAAAAAAAAGGGTTTTTGGTGAATTAGACTTGTCTGTGTGGACAGCGAGAAAGCTGAGTTGCTGGTGAGCCAATCTGTCATTTACTAGGTTAATTAGAGTTATTGTCTGCTTGGACAGTCTGATAGCTTACTCCTGGATCAATCAGACTGTTATTTCAGTTATAGTTACCTTACAACCAGATTTAAATTACTTGGTTTAATAACTTTTTTGGAACTCTCAATTTATTCTTTGTAAGACATTGAAGCAGGAGCATAAGCATTAAAAACATAAGATATATAGATACACTACTTCTAGGTGTTTCAAACAATGTTTCTAAACACAAGATATATGGATATACTACTTCTAGGTGTTTCATACAATGTTTCTAAACACAAGATATATGGATATACTACATCTTACTTTATTACATACTATAATACAAGAGATATGCATATATACTACTTTATTACATACTACGTTTCAAAACACAAGATATATAGATATACTACTTCTTACTTTATTACATACTACGTTTCAAAACACAAGATATATAGATATACATGTACTACTTCTTACTCTATTACATACTACGTTTCTAAACACAAGATATATAGATATACTACTTCTAGGTTTATTACATACTACATTTCTAAACACAAGATATATAGATATACTACTTCTAGGTTTATTACATACTATGTTTTAGAACACAAGAGATATATATAGAAACGTAGTATGTTATAAACCTAGAAGTAGTATATCTATATATCTTGTGTTTCGAAATGTTGTATGTAATATAGCTAGAAGTAGTATATCTATATATCTTGTGTTTAGAAATGTAGTATGTAATAAACCTAGAAGTAGTATATCTATATATCTTGTGTTTAGAAATGTAGTATGTAATAAACCTAGAAGTAGTACAGTATATCCTGTTCATACAACCACCTTCAATAAACGACCACAATAAATTCCCCCCTACGAGTTTTCAATGTAATTATCGACTAATAAGCGGCCACCTTCATTACGCGACCAGCGGCCATGTATTTACACTCCCAATTGATTAAAATAACTCAATTAAGCGACCATGACACTTTTGATTATCTCCCGTAACAAAAATAACGTTCACGCGTCGGTGATATTCAATGAGATTATCGCTAATCGGTAATTAGATAATCTTCTACGGATTAATTTTGTACCTTGTTGCTGATTAATATTGAAAGATATCATCGTATTGACAATTATTATAAAGTACCGTAAAGGCTTCAATATTTCGTTTTTGATAAAATTTAGACTACCGTAAATTTGATGAGAAAGCGAAAGTAGGGTATACTGGATGTTGTTATAAAAACATATTAATCAGGTGAAAATAGAATAAAGCATGTTACCGGACAATTAAAATGCAAGTAAAGAAGGATATCTTATTGATTTAAGGTAGAGAATTTTGACTTTGAAAACGATAATTACTGTGAGAACTTTGGTATCTAATAGAAAATAAAATACGACAAAATAGAGTCTCCCGTCGGTAGATAGGAGATAGCATGCAAAAGCAGTAGAAACTATACATGTATGAGTAAAAGTAAGATCCTATGATTTCAAAAATGTCAAAACGAAATGGTCTTGCAGTTCCTCTCTTAAGAGACCACCTTCACTCAGCGACCGGTTTTGAATATTCCCTTGAGTGGTCTCTGAATACAGGTTCTACTGTATATCTATATATCTTGTGTTTAGAAATGTAGTATGTAATAAACCTAGAAGTAGTATATATATATATATATCTTGTGTTTATAAATGTTGTATGTAATATAGCTAGAAGTAGTATATCTATATATCTTGTGTTTAGAAATGTAGTATGTAATAAACCTAGAAGTAGTATATCTATATATCTTGTATTTTGAAACGTAGTATGTAATATAGCTAGAAGTAGTATATCTATATATCTTGTGTTTTGAAACATACTATGTAATAAACCTAGAAGTAGTATATCTATATATCTTGTGTTTAGAAATATACTATGTAATAAACCTAGAAGTAGTATATCTATATATCTTGTGTTTAGAAATGTAGTATGTAATAAACCTAGAAGTAGTATATCTATATATCTTGTGTTTAGAAACATACTATGTAATAAACCAAGAAGTAGTATATCTATATATCTTGTGTTTAGAAATATACTATGTAATAAACCAAGAAGTAGTATATCTATATATCTTGTTTTTTGAAATGTAGTATGTAATAAACCTAGAAGTAGTGTATCTATATATATCCTGTAAAAACTGTATTTAGAAATAATGTAGAAATGTTATAAATTATATTTCCATTGTTATTATGCCACTTACAGGTCTATCTGATTTTACAATTGTTTCAGAAGAAATAGAACATTTATAGAAAAGAGTAATTTAAGCCGATATTTGTATGTAAAAAACAGAAAAATCAGTAAAAATTTGATAGCCTTGTTATTATTAGTGTTTAAAGCTGTAACGAAATTAGAAAAAGAATCTTACTACCAGCTGTATAAATAGTCATTGTTTATTTGCATTGTAATATCATAGGATAGATATAGCTTTAAATTGATTTCTAATGAATTTCGATTTTTTTTGTTGGTTTTTTTATGAAGAAACAGGTGTCTGGTTCTCCAAAATATAACCTCACTTTTGGACTGTGTTTGTTCTGTTTTTGAGAGCAGGTCAGAAGAACTAACATACAAAAGTGTCTAGTTGTTTTCCTTTGTAAATGACACAGTTTTAAGTCAATACAGAATGTTTTAAACATTGATCTCTTAGTGGCTCAAATCAGGTTTAGTGTAATTACCTTGTGAGAGAACTTTATCCATATCTGGAAGGCATAATTAGTTCGTTATCCTCTTAAATACTAATTAACTATGTGTCTTAATTAATCAGGAATATCTTAAAGGTGTTTTCCTTCCGGGAAGGGAGGTCTTTAATCCATTATGTCTAGTAAATCAATAAACTTATCAGCCTCAAACGAGAGGTGTTTCTAAAGGGAGACAACTTGGCTGCCCTGTCTGTCTTGTTTGAAGGATATGCCCTGGTAGTCCAGTGAGTCTCCAGACTCACCTGACAGTGCATGGCTCAACCTCACCATAAGTCTAATAACTTTTGTTTTTACAGCCCTGACTGGCAGGATATAATAGGCTTGTCTTTCTAATAGGACAATAAACTGAGGTGTCAAGTGCTACAGGCTGTACAGTCAATCTGAAAGTTAAAGTTCCCATTGACAGTTGTATAGCAGTCTAGATAAGCTAATGCTGCAGTCCTGGCAAAATCTCTTTTGACTTATTCATTAAGCTTTTCCATTTAAAGTTTGGTAAAATGGAATAATGAGGAAAGATGACTTATTCAGTACCCATTTACACAACTGGGTTGACTGGAATTATGAGTAAAGATGACTTATTCAGTACCAATTTACAGCTGGGTTGACTGGAATAATGAGGAAAGATGACTTATTCTGTACCAATTTACAGCTGGGTTGACTGGAATAATGAATAAAGATGACTTATTCTGTACCAATTTACAGCTGCATGGACTAGAATAATGAGGAAAGATGACTTATTCAGTATCCAATTACAGCTGTGTGGACTAGAATAATAAGTAATAAAGATGACTTTTTCTACCCATTTACACAACTGGGTTGGATGGAATCCTATTTACAACTGAGGTGACTGGAATAATGAGAATATATGACTTATTTACAGCCACACACTGATCAAGATTAGAAAATATTGCTTGTAACTTAAAGATAACAATATGCAGGTGGTTAAGGATAGGATATCAGTCAATGTAAGATGTTATAATATTTATGATGATATTAAACTTTAAATGTCTATATTACGTTATATAGATATTTCCATATTGTTTTCTGAATATCGGCTTTCAATGTTTGCATTTTTGAGTAGATAGAGTTGATACTCATTAAGATCTAAAGATTTTTCAGAAAATTTTGTCTTAAAAATATAATATTTTGTTAAAATAATACAATGGTTTATGAAATGCCATAGTGATAATGGTATCTTTGCCTCTTCATAATAGCCTAAATGTTTGGTTATTGTTTTTAAATCTATATCTATTGAGTTCTTTTCCAGAATATTATTAAAATGATTCCAAATTACTTGAGATTCTGTGCATGATATGAAAAGATGTTGTACAGTTTCCAAGTTAGAAAAACAGAAATCGCACATAGTATTATTTTTAATTCCCATTTTAAATAATTTAATATTTGTGTAGGCTATTTTATGTAGGTATTTAAATTCAAAATTACGTATTTTTATATTTTGACAGACTTCGTAAATCCGCTTACATATTTTTTCAAAAAATTTATCATCAATTTCCTGGTCCAGATCTTGTTCCCATTTTTCAATACACTTTGGTTTTACGTATAACGTTTCAATATATTTCGTATAAATTATTTTGGCTGTAATTTTTTCAATTCCTACATTATATAGATTCAATAAATTTTTATTTATACTATCTATTGGTTTTATTCTAATGTTAGTATCAGATTCTTGACCTTGAGTAAATTTAATTGATGCTTTTTTAAGACCGTTTAACAAAATAACTGTTTTAGGTAAGATATTTTTTTCTGTGTTTAAATCTTTTACATATACAAGGGTTTTTGATAATTCTGCGTTATAAACTGTTTTCTTATTTATCAAGATATTTATATTATTCCAGATTATCTGTTCTTTTGGCTGTTCAAGAAGGTCTATATGTTTAGTATATATTTGATACCATCTTTTGAATAAATTTGATTGTAACTTGGCGGATAAATAGGTTAAGTCATGAAAACTGTGCTATAATTATTATACAATTGTAAAATGATAAGTTTAAAAAGTTTATTTGCAGGCAGGAATTAAGGTGTATGAGATCTATTCCTGTCTAATACTGATTGTTTAGTGGGCGAGGTACACAGTATTTCATCAATAACATATTGATTTTAATATCTATGGTTTAATTTTAATACCATTAGTATAAACATGATACAATTAGTAATCGCTAAGCTAATTACAGAGACTTAGTTAGGCTGAATTAAATTGTTTTTATACACACACATGAATATGTGGACGTATATTGTCTTTCATACACCCACATGAATATGTCGTCGCCCCTGTCCGTCTGTCTGTCGATTCATCAACATTTGTTGTCGACACTATAGAAGCTATAAATTTCCATGAACAGTTTTTGAGTTATCAAGTTATTGAGGTTTTGAGTTTATAAAATTGCATCAAAATGGTATTGTGCGTACATAGAAGCTGCAAGTTCCAAAGGATTTTGGTGAAATTTGGTGCGAGCAATGGCATTGAAAAAAAATTCAATGAATGTTTTTTTAATTATGGCTCAATTTATATTTCAAATTCAATGCTGCCAGTGGGCGTATATTACCATTGCCTGGCAAGCTATCTTTAAAACAGGGATACTGATACTACTATTTACCAATCATGTTATAAACTGCAGTGTATTACTCTGTGGTAATAGTTAAATTACAGGGATACTATCTCTTAGGATGACCAAAATATTAGACAGATGTATTAAACAATTTGTGGTATTTAGTTATATAATGTTAAAGGGATACTATCTCTTAGGATGACCAAAATATTGAAAATTGTAAACTTGGCCAAAATGAGTTTTTGTTTATCAGGGACTTACCTGGTGTCAAAATTATACAACAGAATCCCTCTATAATCTAATAAATCTATAAAACTAAGTCATTAGACTTAGTAGTTTCGAAACACGCTAAAAGATTTTTCAATAATTACTTAGTTTAATAGATATATCATGTTATATAGAGATTGTATTATTTAGTCATGACACATGGTAAGTCTAACTGATGAATATATACTCTTATTAACCAAATTTAAGATGGATCTTTTTGTCCTTTTTTTATTGTCGTCACCCCTGTCCGCCAGTCTGTCGGTCTTCATTGATTTCTGTGATCATTAATTTTGATGAGATCTTATATTTTAAAATAGAACTATAATGGAAAGTTTAGACTAATCGAAGAAAAGGCCCTCTAGTTTAAATATTAATTATTTAAAATGAGTTTTAATATTGCATGTCACACACCATTCTTCTATCTTTAATTATTTATCATCTCTTATTATTCCTGAATTTAGTCGGGGCAAATTCTTTTCCGTGTCCTTCGTTGACTTCAATCAGGATTAGTTTCTAACATTATCAAACATTATTAGAAACTAGATTTATGGGGAAAATTTCTATTTTTCGTGGTTTAATTGAGAAGTTTTGTTTCCTTTAAAGGTTGATTTACTGGTGGCGTTTTATTATTCTACAATTATTTTTAAATACTGAACTATTTACTATTTTGGTTTTCCCATTCTTTGATTTTCCCACTAAAATTTTAAATTTCATAGAAAAGAAACTATTTTGGAAACATTTTCCAGGATAATGAAAGATTGAACTTGGAAGCCAGGCCTTTTTATCATTCATCAAATATTAATGTTTGATATTTTTTTATAATATATGGTCCTACTAGAGTTATGAAACCAACCTTTTTCATTATCAAGTCAGACATGACTGGCAAAATCAACATAATTATCAATATCAATATCCCTGAGCTGATGAGCATTGAATAATATAATAATATAATCTTAAAACAATATTTTTAATAGTAATATTTAAACACGGTATTTTTTTATTTTTTAATCAGACATGACTGGTTAAGTGATTATCAATATCAATACAAATATCAGCATCCCTGATGTTATTTAACTATGAATTAAAATCTGAGTAATATTATAAAACAAGATATCTATATATAGACTATGAGGTTATGATTCATTGGTTGTTGAGAACGGACTCTACTCCACTCCATGCTGCCATTACATTACTAGCTTTTTCTTTTTAACATCTTTCATTCATTCCCTCTGTCATACACAAACCATTTCTCGTCTTATCAACATCTGTTTCTATACTAACAGGCGTTTTATTTCTGGCATATCAGAACTTGTGGATCAATATAACTTAAAGTCTCCTTCGAAAACTTGGATTAGACTAGGATATTGTTTCGTTCCTCCGGTTTTTTATCGGTTTTTGTTCTTTGTGTGAGAAAACGTGAATATTTACCGAGAGGATTATTTTTCTATTAAAAATATCAAGGACGAGGTAGTGAAGAAATCGAACCAGATTTCAGCCGCTAGAACCTGTGTTGATACACCATCGTGTAATATCAGTGATATATCATTTATATTACAGAAGGCAGTTTGAACAGTTTACGTGGTATCAGTGACGAACTTTTGAAACTTCGTGAAATTAAAACTTTGGAATCGACTCTAGGACAGGTAAGCTAATTAACTTTATTGCCTCATTTATATTTGCATTTATTCATCCATTGACATAAGTTTCCACTACGTTGGAACATTTTACATTATCATTTAAATGTTGTAGTTTTCAGTTACTGTCAAATCAGATTCTATAAAAAAATCATCATACAAAACCATACTCACATTTATCATACTTTATCAAGATTGTGGTAATACAAGTGAAAAAATTTACATATTCATAGCTTTATATTGTCCAATCAAAATTAGACCTAGGATCTTTCTAGTTAATCTCAGCCAATCAAATCCAATCAGTCATTACAGATGTTTTGTTTTCATTTCCACATCTACAAAACCAAATATTGTGGGCTAAGTTGTATCATTAAGTTTAGTGGGTTTAGCTGAATTGTATGTAATAAAACCATATATCGGGTATTGGGTATACCATGTCAATATATTATCATTCTTCTGAAGGTTTGTTTCACTGTTAATTTTATGGAGAGTGCCATGACCAGGTAAGCTGAAGGTCTTGTGAGCTCGTTGTGAGTCAAGGTTGTCCTGGCAAATGTCACACTGCATGTCATTTCCTATCATGATTAGCCCCATTAGGCAAAGATAAGAAGGACAATAAACTCCATTTCATTTGAATTATTATTGATGTTATTTAGTCGTTATTTTCCTAATGAGAAAGATATGTTATGTAATAATGATGGTTGTTAAAAGATAAAAAAAACGTGGCTTGTTAAATTTTTTAACTTCGTAAAACTTGTCATAATCATTGAAGCTGTCAAAATGGTTAATTAGCTCTGTTAATGAAGTCAAGTACGAGATTTATTTTAACAAGTTTCAGGTTTTCGTTGAATCCAATAGTATTTTTCTAACTGAATTTAATTATTGTAAATCTTCATTAGCCCATAAGGTGCAGGTGTAAAACTCCATTCATTTCATTTACATTATTAGTTCAGTCTTTATAAGCCCATAATTTACTGAAGAGTAGGATGTAAAACTCCATTCATTTCATTTACATTATTAGTTCAGTCTTTATAAGCCCATAATTTACTGAAGAGTAGGATGTAAAACTCCATTCATTTCATTTACATTATTAGTTCAGTCTTTATTAGCCCATAATTTACTGAAGAGTAGGATGTAAAACTCCATTCATTTCATTTCATTATACTTCAGTCTTTATTAGCCCATAATTTACTGAAGAGTAGGATGTAAAACTCAATTCATTTCATTTCATTATACTGTGTCAGAGATTAACAGAGAAAGACAAGGAAAGATAAGGTCCCGATCATCAAAAGATTTCTTCTGTGTGTAAATAAGAGGGCAGACCGTAGTGTAGTCAGTTAGAGTGTTGTTTCTTTACATCATTTGTTTAGTTTAGTATACTCTTGAGTAATCGGACATTTGTGAAATCCAACATTATTTTCTGGTCCCGATTGATTTTCTTCTTATACGTGTTTTAAAAAAACTAAGTATTCTGATATTTGGTTTTAAGCAGAATTTCAAGACTGAACAAATCAGTATAACTCAACATCAAGTCATCTTAATTACTTATTGCCAATTAGATTATCCTTTATTTTATTGATAATCAAGATCAAATCACTTGTAAACAAAGATTTCTGAACTAAATTCTGCCGATTAATCAGCGCCAATGACCTCTGTTAAGATCACGGTTATTGTCTGTCCATATAACAAAACTTCAGTCCGAAAACATACTTTAACTCAGAACACCTAATACCACTTAGTGATTGGGAGTCAAGTTTGTAACTTTGTACTAATGACAAAAGTACGAAAGCATCGGCACAGGCACAGGGGTTGAATTATCAATGATAAGGACATGGTTAATATTTTTATCTAAAATTTATTACTTGTGATTTACATATAACTCAGTCAACATTAGTCAAGTCACAAACATGGACATTTGAATTAAAATTATATCAAATAGTGCTTATTGATATAGAAATAATTCATCTCAAATTTATTATTTTTGTGTTTATCCTCCTTCACCCTCTCCCAAAACAAATCAGAACCAGATTGAGTGTGATACTGCCGTTTATTTGAATGACTAAATGAAAATAAATGATACAAAATAAACAATAAAAATATACAACATAACAATTACTAAATTCCAACAGCTAGTTGGGCTTAACAAAACTTCTATATGCCAGACACATCACTGGACAAAGTGATGTCTATATATAACTGATTAAATACTTCTTTATTATACAACTCTTCTTTAATTAATTACAAGATTAACAGATTAATATGTACATATAGATTAAAATAGATTAACAGATTAATATGTACATATAGTTTAAAAAACAGATTAATATGTACATATAGATTAAAATAGATTAACAGATTAATGTGTACATATCGATTAAAATAGATTAACAGATTAATATGTACATATAGATTAAAAAACAGATTAATATGTACATATCGATTAAAATAGATTAACAGATTAATATGTACATATCGATTAAAATAGATTAACAGATTAATATGTACATATAGATTAACAGATTAATATGTACATATAGATTAACAGATTAATGTGTACATATAGATTAACAGATTAATATGTACATATCGATTAAAATAGATTAATAGATTAATTGTACATATGATTAAAATAGATTAACAGATTAATATGTACATATAGATTAACAGATTAATCAGATTAAAATAGATTAACAGATTAATATGTACATATAGATTAACAGATTAATATGTACATATCGATTAAAATAGATTAACAGATTAATGTGTACATATCGATTAAAATAGATTAACAGATTAATGTGTACATATCGATTAAAATAGATTAACAGATTAATGTGTACATATCGATTAAAATAGATTAATAGTTTAAATTATGATTATATTAATTAACGAAGGTAAGGACATCATCCAATATTAGTACTTCGTTATATATAACTCACTCAACAGCATTAGTCAAGTCACAAAACTGGACATTTTCTAGAATAACTAAGGTACAATTAGAGAGAAATTTTGCTAAGACAGGAATTGATCGAACTGTCAGTTTAAATACTAGCTGTAGGGCGAAGGAAGGGAGTTCAGTCCACTGAATAGAAGATTAGGAGAGAATCACTAATAGCAGATTGTCTGGTTTATTTACTAAGGTTTAACAAGGTACAATGTCTGACGGTTTCGGGCGCGGAGACGAGTCAGGGGTTCAATATTCAGGAAGGAACCAGAATTACAGAATAGAACCTGTATCAGAAATCACTTACAGGAATATTCAAAAACAGGTGATATTGATGGTGGCTCTTTAAAAAGGTGATCTGTTAATAAAAGTGATCTCTTAATAAAGGTGGTCTCTTAATAAAGGTGGTCTGTTGATAAAGAGGTCCTTTATAAAGGTGGTCTCTTTAAAAAGGTGATCTGTTATAAAGGTGGTCTCTTAATAAAGGTGATCTCTTATAAAGGTGATCTGTTGATAAAGGTGGTCTCTTTATAAAGGTGGTCTCTTTATAAAGGTGGTCTGTTGATAAAGGTGGTCTCTTTATAAAGGTGGTCTCTTAATAAAGGTGATCTGTTGATAAAGGTGATCTGTTGATAAAGGTGGTCTCTTTATAAAGGTGATTGTATAACTGTGTATCCTTTATATTATCTAGAACGTGCTGAAACTTCAACACAATGTAAAAAAAACCTTGTTATTAGACAGGCACATTCTGCACCAAACAGCTGCTTATCTTTTACACTTGTGGTGCAGAAGTGAAACTGATAAAATTCACTTTTCTGGCGCCAAATCTACTTCATCAACCCACCTCTATAGACGTTAACAACTTGATTTGTTTGATCAAAATTTAAATAAAATTATCTGAAAATGATTTCTCATTGAAGAAGCGCTTTTTTGTTTGAATTAGACTACAGTACAATCTTCCTCATTGCACACTGTACTGAGTTGCTTGTCTTCACCTCCTTTTCATTTTGATGTCAGAGTGTCCAGTGTTAATGCTGAAGTATTGTCAAAATCTCGCATTGCACACTGCGATGACTTGCCTTTTTTCATTTTCTCAACAAAGTTTAGTAAAGTTTTATTTTGACACCAATGGGTGTATTGCTGAGAGATTTCAATTCAGTTTTCAGTGAAATGAAGTGTTTTTGATTGAGATAAGACTGATGAAACTGTAATTATCTTAATTACTTCGTTAGACTTTGTTAATTAATAGACTTGGTTTATATTTTATTCAGAAAATTCTCTTTAAATAATATCAGAGAAGGTTATGTGAAACATGTTTTTGAAGAATTCTCAATGAATTTTCCTTGTTGAAAATCAGGGGTCAACAACATTGTTCAAAAGATAAAGTCAAGCGAACATGAGAGCTAAGCTTACAGCATTGTTGGTTTCCCACCACGCCTTAACCTTAGAGTTTTTGTGGAAAGAGTGTTGAGTGATATATTTCTAAAAAAACTGAATTGTGGAAAGAAATTCTAGTATGATCTGTGGTAGTTGGATTTTTATTAAAAAATTTTGAGAGAAAAGAACATGAAGTATAATTTAGGATTCTTGGTATGAATTAACCCTTTATAATAGAATTAATAAAGGTATCTTGAAATGAAATTAAAACTTTTGAGTGAAAATAATTGTTAAAGGGTTTGAAATTTTTGTTTTATATACAGGTATTTGAAGAAAATTTTGGTCCAATGTCTTGATAACTTAGAGATACAGGTATATGTGAGAGTAGATTTAATCTATGGATAGACAAAAGCTTATACCAGACAGTCTAGTTCTCAGCATCAAGTTTCTTACTTAAGATTAACATGAACTGTTCCAAAGCATTCAGTTTGAAAATGATCAAGTCTCCAATATGCAATCGTGAGAGAGGATTTAATGAAAATGAAAGTAGAATGTATTAAGACTGATAGGTCTTCACAACGACTTAGAATTAAAGGCAGACTGCTTGAATCAAATTATAACAATAGACCAGAATAATTGGTCTTTTATTCTATTATAGACTAGAATAATTGGTCTTTCATTCGATTAAACGATAATAATGAGTTCTAATAGGTCATTTTTTTTGCCTGTAATCTTCTTGACATTATGATAAAGGACAAAAACTAGATCATGTCATTCCAGAGATTAGCTTTAAGCTTTTTTCAAAAAACAGAAGATACCCATTGTCCTTAGTTTTGTACTAATAACATACTCTTGATTTAATTTCTGTTTTGAATAAAACTTTTATCATTGATGTTTATCCATTAGAAAATCAATATCTGGCAACCGTCAGTCATTTGGAAATTGCAAAAAAAGAGTGTGCCACAGTCCTGATATAATTCGCCTCATTGCACACTGCATGGCATTGTCTGCCTTCATTATCCTGTCTTCATTATCCTATTAGATACAGACTTCATTATCCTGTCTTCATTATCCTATTAGATACAGACTTCATTATCCTGTCTTCATTATCCTATTAGATACAGACTTCATTATCCTGTCTTCATTATCCTATTAGATACAGACTTCATTTCCTGTCTTCAGTTATCCTTTAGAACAGACTTCATTATCCTGTCTTCATTTCCCATTAGATACAGACTTCATTACTGCTTCATTAAACCTATTAGTACAGACTTCATTATCTGTTTCATTTTCCAATTAGAAAAGAAAAGTTTTTGGTCTGAAAATTACAATTTATATACATTTTTAAATTTCCCTAATTTTTTATTTATTATAATCCTTACCGAAAATTTCCCCTTTTTCTTTTCTATGAAATGACTTATAAAATTAACATAGGGACTGATTTCTGCAGTAACTTTAAAAAACCAAAAAAATAGGTAAAATTGTTGGTAATTTCTTTCGTTAACTTTCACCAATTAGGGAATGTTTTGGTTAAATTATCAAAAGTTAAACTTTAATAAAACTCCCTACTTTTTTCTTATATTTGTTTAGATAGAAATAACTGATATTACAGACTAGGTAGTTTACTGATATTACAAACTAGGTAGTTGTTGGTAGATAACAAGTTAACTGATATCACAGACTAGGTAGTTGTTGGTAGATGACAAGTTAACTGATATCACAGACTAGGTAGTTGTTGGTAGATGACAAGTTAACTGATATCACACACTAGGTAGTTGTTGGTAGATGACAAGTTAACTGATATCACAGACTAGGTAGTTGTTGGTAGATGACAAGTTAATGATTCACTTTTTTCAAGTTAACTGATATCACAGACTAGGTAATTGTTGGTAGATGATAAGTTAACTGATATCACAGACTAGGTAGTTGTTGGTAGATGATAAGTTAACTGATATCACAGACTAGGTAGTTGTTGGTAGATGACAATCACTTCAGTTAACTGATATCACAAACTAGGTGGTTGTTGGTAGATGACAAGTGTAGTTTTTGAATCTGTATCAATTGGAAGGATCAGTATTGTTGATATGGTTGTTTTGGGTTATTATACTTTATGTCCATTATGAAGTTATGTGAAACATGTCAGCAGCATGAGAGGATCTCTAGTTATTATAGTTTATTGTATATTTGTGACAGAGGCCTTCAGGAGCATGCAAGATTTTATCATTTCTGTTCTATTTATGACCATTAAAGTAATTTATAGGACATAAGACTGCAGTGGTTTATCCAGTCATTTGTTGTAACTGTAAACTAATCAAACAGTAATTTCTAGCCATAGCAGGAAAGAGGAAATTTACAACAGAATTATAATAGAGTAAATAGAAAGAAGAAACCCCCCATTTGTTGTTTCATGATGAATATTGGCTGGACGAGGAAGTTGTTATCTTTCTCCTTTTCATTCACCTGTGAAACAGACTGATTTAATTGGAAGAACTTGGTAACTAAGTCAGTAGGAGTATGCTGTTTATTATCAGTTAATAAGGCTGTAGTGAGTGGCGGCACCTGAGGGTGGTTGCACTAGGGGTACAGGGCACCTTATTGAAGGGAGGGGGCAGCAATGACTTAATGAAGGAAGGGGGCAGCAATGACTTAATGATGGTAGTGGGGCATGGTTTTATTAGCAATAGATCTTGCTGAAATATTAGAATTGTATCTGGTGGTGGTGCCAATCTTCTGGATACATATAGGGTATCGGAATAAAGGGAATAAAGTTGAGCAACTGTCAGGATTGAAATTCCTAATTTGGAATCACCGAAGAAGCATCATGATAAATAGGTCTGACCATCTTTGATAATCATAACAGCATAATGGTCTATTTTGACAGATACTAGGGGCAAAAGGATATAAATATCGTATTTACCAAGATGAAATTGGGCTGCAATTAGGGTAAAAAATTATGTCTTCTAGGTAACATAACCCTAGACCATTGTCCCTACCCCCCCCCCCCTTTTTCCCCCTTTGTTACTGTACTGAAACCACCGCCTACCTGTCAGGCAGTATTATCAGAATTTGTATCTGATATCTTATTCCATCCAATTACTCACAGTTAACTGGTAAAAACTAATAGATGGTTATTATTGATAACGGTTTCACTGAAAATAGATACTTCCTTAACCTAGTAACCCCTAGCAACTTATAACTCAGACCAGATTAGACGCTTGATAACCAGAGTTATGAAAATCATTTTAATATGCTCACATTATAAATTGACCATATATGGTCAACACCACTCCTGTCCATCGTCCATCAGTGGATCTGTCACCACCGTCCGTCTGTCCTACCACCCACCTGCACTCATTGTTGAGTTGACAAACTCTGTAAGAAAATTCTAATATTATGTCTAAGTTCTTCTATAGAATAAATTTGACACTTCCATCAAATATTTAGGAAGAGAGGGAGAAACCATTGTGTAACAAGATTTTCATGGTGAAAATTTCTATCTCTTCATAAATAACTAAATTAAATGAAATTAGACTGTTGGAGAAAATGTACTTGTTAACATTTGCATCATATCTGACTACCAGGAAGTGATGAAGACAGCTGAAAAAGGAGAACCACTTCACTGCAGAAATTAAAAAGAAATAAAATGAATAGAGTTTTACGTCCTACTCTTTTGCACCTAATTGATTAATGAAGACGGGCAACGTCAAGCATGGTGCAATGACAAATATTTTGCCAGGACAGCGGCATTAGCCTACTTTTTTTTGAATTTTCACTCAAGGAGTTAATGTGGTGCATCAAGGGACACTGATAGCATCAATTTACACCATTCCAAGATATCCATTTTAAGGATTGTGAAGAGGTTCTATAAACTTACCTTAAAATTCTAGTTACTTTCATTCCAGTCTTAAACTCCACTTTAAATTCTTAGAGACAGATTTCTGATTAATTTCCTGTATTCTTAAAACATTTATATTTTATTAAATAAAGCCTCGTTAACACTGTCATCAATTAAATTAAAAATGTTCACATACAAGCCTGATAAAATGAACTTTATTATTATTGTTTCTCACAAAATTCTAAAACTAAGATAAATCTCACAAAAATAGGAAATTTTTCGGAATGGAATTCAAAGACTATCAACTCTTACACTTTAGATATCTGGTATCGAAAAGGCAGTTATTATTTTGGTGTATGAAGGTATGAATCCCTAACAAAGTTACTGTTTTGTTTTCTTGACAATCAAGGCTTCATGCTTCAAGAAAAAGAATTAGCGCGTCTATTGGCCGCTTATTACAGTAAGGAACACATTTTAGTTTGTAGCAGGACTGTAGACCCAGTCATGTCTGATTGGAGCTCCAAAATGACTGATTGCAATTTTGATCTTTAGGATATTTTCAAAGCAGAATGTGCTATATTATCTGAAATTTTCATGTATTTTTAATAAAAATTGGCACAAGATCTTAAAATCAACCGCTCTAGTTTGTGGAATTTTCTGTACGATTTTGTGACTATTTTGTGACTATTTTGATGGTTTCTTATTGTACTGACGTACTAATCTTTAGCTTGTTATTTTTATTTCAAGGTCAAGTCCTTATTGGTTTTGATTAATATTAGTGAGTTTGCCGCGTGTATTTGTGACATGTGTATGATTGGACGTGTAGTCCAGATCGACCAGCCTGATATTTATATGTAGATTGCTTTGGCTGTCTGTCAATGTCTTTTCAGTTATACAAGGTTTCTTCATAATTACTATTTCTACTGGATTTATTATATTGATGATAAAATATCAAGATGACTGTCGTGTAGGTATCATAACAACTTATAGATCAAGGGTTTTAATCTTGAAAACTCAAGAGGATTTTTGTGTTCTTGTCATCTGATTGGACTCTAAAATCAATTTTTTAGTAAAGTTTTATTATCCAGTGTATTTCATAACAATCTGGATTTAATCTTACTGTTGTTTTCCAGAATAAGGCTGAGAAATAGACTTGGATAAAAGGTTTATGATTATATGTTTCTAGTTGGCAATGCTATGTTTCATTGAAAAAAATAAGTTTTATAAGGTTTCAGATCTTTGGGTTATGAAAGAAATAAGTTTTATAAGGTTTCAAATCTTTGGGTTATGAAAGAAATATTTTATAAGGTTTCAGAATCTTTGGGTTATGAAAGAAATAAGTTTTATAAGGTTTCAGAATCTTGGGTTATGAAAGAAAATAAGTTTTATAAGGTTTCAGAATCTTTGGGTTATGAAAGAAAATAAGTTTTATAAGGTTTCAGAATCTTTGGGTTATGAAAGAAAATAAGTTTTATAAGGTTTCAGAATCTTTGGGTTATGAAAGAAAATAAGTTTTATAAGGTTTCAGAATTCTCAGGTTATAAAAGAAATAATATGTAAGATATGATGTAAGATATACTAGACCAACTATATAAAATAGTTTCTGTGGTCTGAGTCCTTGCTCGTTAAAATCTCAGGAAGAAATCTGATTAATTAGTAATTAGCATGATAAATAACCTAATAAATACATCCTGATAAAACCTACACACAAACTTTTTACAACTAATCTTAATACTCTCGCTTACTCGATTAAACGATAAATCTATAACGCTAACTTTTTTACACTAATTACTTCACACAGAGTTACACTAACGAAGTTTATCTAACGAAGATAATTAAGAGATTCTGGCGTGAGAAGGAATAAACGATTATTAGTTAATCGAGAAACTTGTATGACATGATTAAGAACCCATTTATCATAACCTAACTAGAAATAAATAACAGTGTTTTTAGTTCTGATTTATGATATTAATGTTGAGTTGGAGTTGAATTGTAACACTGTGTGATAGAGTGTTTCGTTTGTTGTCATATCCATGGTTACAAATAGTTGTTGTGTGTTCTAATCTTGGTCATTGTGTTAAAATTCAACCTTGAATAAGTTTTCTTTCCCCATAATTCCAGTCCACCCAGCTGTAAATAGGTACAGAATAAGTCATCTTTCCTCATTATTCCAGTCAACCCAGCTGTAAATGTGTACAGAATAAGTCATCTTTCCTCATTATTCATGTCAACCCAGCTGTAAATAGGTCGTCATTCTTCATGATTCCAGTCAACCTAGCTGTAAATGGGTACAGAATAAGTCATCTTTCTTCATGATTCCAGTCCACCCAGCTGTAAATAGGTACAGAATAAGTCATCTTTCCTCATTATTCAAGTCAACCCAGCTGTAAATGGGTACTGAATAACTCGTCTTTCCTCATTATTCCAGTCAACTTAGCTGTAAATAGATACAGAATAAGTCATCTTTCCTCATATTTCCATTTTACCCAGCTGTAATTGGGTACAGATAATCCAAGAAAGATCAATCAAAGAAAATGGTAAAATTCAATGGAAGAATTTTTATTCCTAAAGTGAATGGGAACTGAAGAATATTATCACCTGTCAATCAAAACTTGACATCAGAAGTCAATGAAGAGTAGCAGATGACAGGAGGAGAATAAATTACTGTCAAAATAACATGATGAATTGATATCTATGGTCCATGGTGATTTTATTGACAGAATATGGGAACACAGTTCTGACTAAAGTCACTCACCTTTAATCTTAACAACCAGACGTAGGGCCGTATGCGGCGCTCGTACTTAACCTAAACTTTGACCATGCACGCTTGATCTTGATGCTTATCTTTTCATCTTGACTTCAAATGTATAAAAAGAAAGTCGTTTATACCATACAAAGTTTGTTAAGATAGATTTTAGCTGAGTTCAGCTTTAGTCAAAGAGAAGAGTGCTGCATATCTATGGCTCTGTTATATTTCTTACAGATGTATAAGAGTTACACTTAAACAAAGAAAAAGTTTTGAATGAAATGAATAGAAGTTCTGTTTCCTTTTTTAAGAAAATCATACAACTCAACAAATCCCTGAGAAGATAAACAGAGTTTATTGTCTAAGGGGCTTCAAATGTGTTGCCTAACACCTCTCTATTTTCAAAACGTCGGCCTACACTGTGAAGGAGATGAAACAAGTTAATGAAGTAGAAGTAGGATTTCTCCTAGATACCTGTATTTAATGAGTTTAGACTCACTGCCAATAGATACAGGTATGTATTGTAGATTGGCAGGTGTATTAGTTTGTACAAGAAAAATACATGTTCCAAAGATGAATTAAAAAGCTACAGAAGTGTGAAAAAAAAAAACAGTAAAAAGTTTTAAAGAGTTTTTGATAGCGGAAACATGGCTGAAGTTATTTATGGCTTCCTACTCTCTTGGTGTTAGTTGAATTTGGAAGTTTTTTTGGCTCAAGTTTGAAATTTGAAGAAAAGTTTGTTTATATTGTGAGGTATAAGAATTAAAGAGAAATGATTGTTTAAGGGTATGTTATCATGTAAATATTTGGTTTAACAATTGATAGAACTGTAAGGGATGGGTTCATATTAATATTCAATTCAAAGTTTGACTGTCTTGCAATCCTTTGACTTAATTTTATGAAATATTTTCATTTGGAGACTTGGTGGTTCTGTGAGGTAGATAATTGCTTTCAGATTTTTCACCACAGTTTCCCCTAGTCAGTGATGCAAGTCAGAGGGGCTGACATGGAAAAAGCGTCTAGTCATTCGGATGGGTACAATAAACTGAGGCCCTGGGTGCTACAGGCTACACGTTAAAGATCCCTCATCAGTTAGAAATCACAAAAAAGAGTAGGCTAATGCCACTGTCTGCAAGATTTCCCTTATTTCACAATGCATGTCGTTGCCCGTCTTCATTAGCCTATAAGGTTGAGAAGAGTAGGACGTAAAACTCCATTCATTTCATTTCCAATCTTCAATTACCAGGAGTTGTTGAGATATTCCTATAACTAGCTTATTTAGTCTTGTTTTGGCAACTGTTTGTTTTTAAATAATCAAGTTAATGTTTTGACCACTGGTAATTTGGCCGTCTGTTTTCTCTATTATTTTAAACTCATCATAAATTAACGTCTGGTTAATCTCATATTCTCAAGGTTAAACAAAGGTCATTAATTTATGATTTGTTTATGTGTAATTATACCAATCCTGAGCACAGATTCTGATTGATCATGATGGTGGAATAAGTTGGAGAGGCTGAAAAATACTGCCATTGTTGGCAAGGTTGGTTTTTAAACCTTAAAAGGAAATGTGAAATCTAAAACAACATGTTGGTGTTCAATAGAAGCTGTTAATGAAGTTCTAATGAGGAAGTATATCAATTATAAATCAAGATTAACCAGAAGTGTTTTTCTCTAGCTAAAGTATTCATTGGCTGTAGGGTATCACTAAGTACAGTACAGAATAGAGGGGGGGGGGGGATTCAGTAATATAAAAGTTGAGATGATTTAATGTAATTTCATCATTGACCATTAAAATCATCTGTTTGTAGGTGAACTTACTCCAACTTAAACACACCTTGTTGCTACTAGGACTGTAGTTGGAGGGCTTCTTAAACACACCTAGATGCCCTGGGAGAGTCTGTATATTCTTAGGGAAGGGTGCTGTTAATGTAAATTGAAGTCAGTAGGGTAGAGTGTTGTTAATGTAAATAGAAGTCAGTAGGGTAGGGTGTTGTTAATGTAAGCTGAAGTCAGTAGGGTAGGGTGTTGTTAATGTAAATAGAAGTCAGTAGGGTAGAGTGTTGTTTATGTAAATAGAAGTCAGTAGGGTAGAATGTTGTTTATGTAAATAGAAGTCAGTAGGGTAGAATGTTGTTTATGTAAATAGAAGTCAGTAGGGTAGGGTGTTGTTAATGTAAATAGAAGTCAGTAGGGTAGAGTGTTGTTAATGTAAATAGAAGTCAGTAGGGTAGAATGTTGTTAATGTAAATAGAAGTCAGTAGGGTAGAGTGTTGTTAATGTAAATAGAAGTCAGTAGGGTAGAGTGTTGTGGATGTATATAGAAGTCAGTAGGGTAGAGTGTTGTTAATGTAAATAGAAGTCAGTAGGGTAGAATGTTGTTTATGTAAATAGAAGTCAGTAGGGTAGAATGTTGTTTATGTAAACTGAAGTCAGTAGGGTAGTGTGTTGTTAATGTATATAGAAGTCAGTAGGGTAGAGTGTTGTTAATGTAAATAGAAGTCAGTAGGGTAGAGTGTTGTTAATGTAAATAGAAGTCAGTAGGGTAGAGTGTTGTTAATGTAAATAGAAGTCAGTAGGGTAGAATGTTGTTAATGTAAATAGAAGTCAGTAGGGTAGAGTGTTGTTAATGTATATAGAAGTCAGTAGGGTAGGGTGTTGTTGATGTAAATAGAAGTCAGTAGGGTAGAGTGTTGTTAATGTAAATAGAAGTCAGTAGGGTAGGGTGTTGTTAATGTAAATAGAAGTCAGTAGGGTAGAGTGTTGTTAATGTATATAGAAGTCAGTAGGGTAGAGTGTTGTTAATGTAAATAGAAGTCAGTAGGGTAGAATGTTGTTAATGTAATTTGAAGTCAGTAGGGTAGAATGTTGTTTATGTAAATAGAAGTCAGTAGGGTAGAGTGTTGTTAATGTAAATAGAAGTCAGTAGGGTAGAGTGTTGTTAATGTATATAGAAGTCAGTAGGGTAGAGTGTTGTTAATGTAAATAGAAGTCAGTAGGGTAGGGTGTTGTTAATGTAAATGAAGTCAGTAGGGTAGAATGTTGTTATGTAAATAGAAGTCAGTAGGGTAGGGTGTTGTTAATGTAAATAGAAGTCAGTAGGGTAGAGTGTTGTTAATGTAAATAGAAGTCAGTAGGGTAGAATGTTGTTTATGTAAATAGAAGTCAGTAGGGTAGAGTGTTGTTAATGTAAATAGAAGTCAGTAGGGTAGGGTGTTGTTGATGTAAATAGAAGTCAATGGGTAGAGTGCTGTTAATGTAATTTGAAGTCAGTAGGGTAGGGTGTTGTTAATGTAAATTGAAGTCAGTAGGGTAGGTTGAGGTAAGTGGTTCTAGGACTACTAGTGATTGTGTGTGATTAAAGACTACTATAGTCTAGCTAGTCAAGGTTTATTGACAGTCATGTCGAGTATAGGTTATTGATTAACATGTAAAGTGGTCATTATGGTTTAAGTTTTTCTACTCCCTGACGTTTATGGTTATAGAGAACTGATAATTACCTTGCCACCATGTTCTTAACTTTATTCAGAATATATAATCATATATTTACCCATAGAGATAGTTAGGATTCTTATTTCAATCACTCTGCTGTAGTTTTAATTTATTAAATTAACTTTCCCCATTATTCCAGTTGACTCAGCTGTAAATTCATAGAGAAAATCAGCAAATGATCAAGTACCAATATTTTGACCAAGGATGACCTAGTAGACAGAATCTATTTACCTTTATCTTTTGATATGCTTTCTTTTTCATTATTTACTAAACATATTTTTAGTCTTGTTATATTTTTCATTCCTCTTGATAACACTGTCTGTATGAGTATTCTATATAATACTTAATAACACTGTATGTATCGAGTGATTCTATATAATACTTTTAATAACACTGCCTGTATGAGCATGTGAAACATTGAGTTAATAAATATCAGAAATAGTATATCTATATATCTAGTGATTCTATATAATATTTGATAACACTGTCTGTATGAGCATGTGAAACATTGATATAATAAATATCAGACATAGTATATCTATATATCTAGTGATTCTATATAATATTTAATAACACTGTCTGTATGAGTATATGAAACATTGAGTTAATAATTTTAAAAATAGTATATCTATATATCTAGTGATTCTATATAATATTTAATAACACTGTCTGTATAAGCATGTGAAACATTGAGTTAATAAATATCAGAAATAGTATATCTATATATCTAGTGATTCTATATAATATTTAATAACACTGTCTGTATGAGCATGTGAAACGTTGAGTTAATAAATTTAGAAATAGTATATCTATATATCTAGTGATTCTATATAATATTTAATAACACTGCCTGTATGACCATGTGAAATATTGAGTTAATAAATATCAGAAATAGTATATCTATATATCTAGTGATTCTATATAATATTTAATAACACTGTCTGTATAAGCATGTGAAACGTTGAGTTAATAAATATCAGAAATAGTATATCTATATATCTAGTGATTCTATATAATATTTAATAACACTGCCTGTATGAGCATGTGAAATATTGATATAATAAATATCAGACATAGTATATCTATTTTACCTAGTGATTCTATATAATATTTAATAACACTGCCTGTATGAGCATGTGAAACGTTGAGTTAATAAATATCAGACATAGTATATCTATATATCTAGTGATTCTTTATAATATTTAATAACACTGCCTGTATGAGATTTTGAAACATTGAGTTAATAAATATCAGAAATAGTATATCTATATATCTAGTGATTCTATATAATATTTAATAACACTGCCTGTATGAGCATGTGAAATATTGATATAATAAATATCAGACATAGTATATCTTTATACCTAGTGATTCTGTATAATATTTAATAACACTGCCTGTATGAGCATGTGAAACGTTGAGTTAATAAATATCAGACATAGTATATCTTTCTATCTAGTGATTCTTTATAATATTTAATAACACTGTCTATATGACCATGTGAAATATTGAGTTAATAAATATCAGACATAGTATATCTATATATCTTGTGATTCTATATAATATTTGATAACACTGTCTGTATGAGCATGTGAAACGTTGAGTTAATAAATATCAGAAATAGTATATCTTTCTATCTAGTGATTCTTTATAATATTTAATAACACTGTCTATATGACCATGTGAAACATTGAGTTAATAAATATCAGAAATAGTATATCTATATATCTAGTGATTCTTTATAATATTTAATAACACTGTCTATATGACCATGTGAAACATTGAGTTAATAAATATCAGAAATAGTATATCTATATATCTAGTGATTCTTTATAATATTTAATAACACTGTCTATATGACCATGTGAAACATTGAGTTAATAAATATCAGAAATAGTATATCTATATATCTAGTGATTCTTTATAATATTTAATAACACTGCCTATATGAGTTGTGAAACATTGAGTTAATAAATATCAGAAATAGTATATCTATATATCTAGTGATTCTTTATAATATTTAATAACACTGTCTGTATGAGCATGTGAAACATTGAGTTAATAAATATCAGAAATAGTATATCTATATATCTAGTGATTCTTTATAATATTTAATAACACTGTCTATATGACCATGTGAAACATTGAGTTAATAAATGTTAGAAATAGTATATCTATATATCTAGTGATTCTATATAATATTTGATAACACTGTCTGTATGAGTATGTGAAACATTGAGTTAATAAATATCAGAAATAGTATATCTTTATATCTAGTGATTCTTTATAATATTTAATAACACTGTCTATATGAGCATGTGAAACATTGAGTTAATAAATATCAGAAATAGTATATATATATATATATCTAGTGATTCTTTATAATATTTAATAACACTGTCTGTATGAGCATGTGAAACATTGAGTTAATAAATATCAGAAATAGTATATCTATATATCTAGTGATTCTTTATAATATTTAATAACACTGCCTGTATGAGCATGTGAAACATTGAGTTAATAAATATCAGAAATAGTATATCTATATATCTAGTGATTCTATATAATATTTGATAACACTGCCTGTATGAGCATGTGAAACATTGAGTTAATAAATATCAGAAATAGTATATCTATATATCTAGTGATTCTATATAATATTTAATAACACTGTCTGTATGAGCATGTGAAACATTGAGTTAATAAATGTTAGAAATAGTATATCTATATATCTAGTGATTCTATATAATATTTAATAACACTGTCTGTATGAGCATGTGAAACATTGAGTTAATAAATATCAGAAATAGTATATCTATATATCTAGTGATTCTATATAATATTTGATAACACTGTCTATATGAGTATATGAAACATTGAGTTAATAAATATCAGATATAGTATATATATATATATCTTGTGATTCTTTATAATAATTTATAAGCTGCCTATATGAGCATGTGACATGTGTTATTCTATGATCTTTGGGAACCTAAACGACAGTGTGTCTTCATTAATTAGTTCTAATTTAATCCAATCAATAAACATTGCTCTTTTCAATGAAAAGTCCAACTCATTTTTTATAATCTTTTGTGAAATGCTGTTCAAATTTTTTTTTTTGAATCCATTGGGAAATATTGAAAGAGAGAATATAACAGCTAATAACTCAAGTTAAATTTACGGCTTAAAAAATCTGACATGAAGTGAAAGGTTTCATTCTGGAAGTAGAAATTAAATAACGAAGTAGATTTGTTCTAATTCTACGAAAGAGTTGGAGGATTTGAAAATTCCATGAAGTGATTAACTATGATTGGTTTTAAACTGAAAATGGTGATTTGATTAATTCAAGTTGAGAAAAGTGAGTCAGCCAGTGAAATAGAGATAGAAATTCTGTCAAGAATTATTTCAAGATGAATTTGATTTGTAAAGTATATTATTGTGCGTTTTTGATAATAGTCCCATCATCAGGGCAGCTGGAGGGCACATCACGATACGCTATGTGGACTCTCTGCAAACCATATGCAAAAATTAAGCATTTATTAGCTATGTTAACTCTGCAAAAAATGCTGTATGAGATTTGAAATTGTCCTCATGAAGTGACAACCCTAGTGATTGGTTTTAAACTGGAAAATGGTGATTTGATTAGCATTCTAAGTTGCCAGAAAGTGGTCATGAAGGTGTTAGAGGTGAAATTCTGCAAGTTAGTTTAAGGTGTTTGAGTGTGTTCTGTGAAGGTGTTGCCCAGGTTGTCCTGTAAGTGTTGCCCAGGGTGTCCTGGAAGGTGTTGCCCAGGTTGTCCTGTAAGGTGTGCCCAGGGTGTCCTGGAAGGTGTTGCCCAGGTTGTCCTCTAAGGTGTTGCCTAGGGTGTCCTGAATGGTGTTGCCCAGGGTGTCCTGGAAGGTGTTGCCCAGGGTGTCCTGTAAGGTGTTGCCCAGGGTGTCCTGGAAGGTCCTTCCCAGGGTGTCCTGGAAGATGTTGCCGAGGGCTTCCTGGAAGGTGTTGCCCAGGGCGTCATGGAAGGTGTTGCCCAGGGTATCCTGGATTGTGTTGCCCAGGCCGTCCCGGAATGCCTAGACAAATTACTTTATACAATCATGAGAAAATATAAATATATTACTACCGTCTGCAAGTGGAAGAATTTCGAGGTTGATTGATCTGTAATCATTTAACCGAATTCTAAAAATAATTGAATCTGTTCCAAACAATTTAAAAACACTGAGAAAAACATTTAAAATGTTCATCAATAACAATGTTCAGGTTTGTTTAGATCCATCTTATCTGTGGCAGGTATTTACTGTGGAAGTATTCTTCTGTAGATCCATTGGGTCCAGGTTATTTATAGATCCAGTAGTTATGTCTTAAACCAAGAATAAAATGGAATTTAGTGGTTAGCGATTAGGGTGGTTGAAAGGTAACAAGTTACTATTCAACAGAAGGCAGTGGTACAGGCTTAAAGATTAGGGTGGTTAAAAGTAACAAGTTACTATTCAACAGAAGGCAGTGGTACAGGCTTAAAGATTAGGGTGGTTAAAAGTAAACAAGTTACTGTTCAATAAAAGGTACTGGTACAGGGTTAAGGATTAGGGTGGTTAAAGGTAACAAGTTACTGTTCAACAGAAGGTCTGGTACAGGGTTAAGGATTAGGGTGGTTGAAAGGAAACAAGTTACTGTTCAATAAAAGGCACTGTTACAGGGTTAAAGATTAGGGTGGTTAAAGGTAACAAGTTACTGTTCAACAGAAGGTTCTGGTACAGGGTTAAAGATTAGGGTGGTTAAAGGTAACAAGTTACTGTTCAACAGAAGGTTCTGGTACAGGCTTTATGATAAGGGTGGTTAAAAGTAACAAGTTGTTGTTTAACAGAAGTTCTGGTACAGGTTTTATGAATAGGGTGGTTAAAAGTAACAAGTTGTGGTTTAACAGAAGGTCTTGTACAGAGTTAAAGATTAGGATGGTTGAAAGGTTACAAGTTACTGTTCAACAGAAGGTTCTGGTATAAGTTAAAGTTTATGATGGTTGAAAGGAAACGGGTTACTGTTCAATAAAAAGAATAGGTTCAGGGTTAAAGATATGTTTAGAATTATCGTGCTGTTAATTCTAGGTAAATTAAAGTAGTTGTGTAAAGTGGATCTGTAAAATAGATACTATGATGACATGACAGAGTGAACATGAATATGATGTCAACGCCATTTTAAATATTACTGACAACACTGGGGAATGACATGATTTTGATGAAGAAAGTCTACCAAGTGTAGCACTATCTGTTAATTAAACACATGTAATGGGCAAATCTTGACTACGATGGACTAGGTTATCTCTGAAATTATTTTTGTATCAATAACTCCATTCCAGATTGCCTGAATTCTCATTGCCTTCAATACAGTGGTTTATATTGGATTCTTTACTTAGTAGGTGATTAATCTAACATCTCTTTCAACTTCCACAAATCTGGGCAAAACTTCAAAAAAACAGGAAATCGTTAACAAATAAACACGCTGGAAGTCCACAGAAAGGTCGAGGGTCAAGATTCTTTCTACTTTCACTTTGTTGTAGGTAATCTAAATCGCGTAAGTTCAGCAAGGCGTCAAAGAAAAACCGTTCCTTTTTCTTCTAAATTTTAAAATGTCAATCTTAGCTAGGTGTTTAAGGTGGGGTGAATATTCCTGGTATTTTTCATACAGTGGGAATGTCAGAAAGTTTTTGCTAGCATCGGGCTCGGTCACATTATTTTGATCAATATTTTATGAAAAAAATTTCTTCAAGACCTTTTTTTATCATATTGAAAACTGTCTGTCTAGGTATCAAGATGATAACTTGCTGTAATAAAAAAGGCACATAAAGATTTTGTTTTGAAAAATAATCAGAAAAGCCTAATTTTTTGACAAATGAAGTTATATTTGCTGTCAGATTTATTAAGACTTCTTGAATACTGCAGGATAACTTTTGACTTTATTATTCTACAGTTATTTTTCATCTTTTTCTGATGACTGTAGTTTTTAGTAATACATTTTAAATGGCATTCAGTCAATAGGTTTTAGTTTTTAGTTTTATTAGACTCTCGACAGGAAATATAGTGGTCACACCCAAAACAGTTGGTCATTAAATCACATGTTCAATAATATATCATATTTATACCTCTTACCCATATCTGTGAAGTCCTTAACTAACTTTTAGAAAGGCAGAGAAAGTGATGACTATAATATACAAGGCAGAGAAAGTGATGACTATAATATACAAGGCAGAGAAAGTGATGACTATAATATACAAGGCAGAGAAAGTGATGACTATAATATACAAGGCAGAGAAAGTGATGACTATAATATACAAGGTTAACAGTTTAGATGCAGGAAGAGGATGGTGTCTAACAGTTGGTTCTTGGTATTGATCTTTACAGATTATCAATAGTCATGTACAACCAGATGGATTGGAATTACAAATGACTTGTATTAGGTGCAGAATAGTAGGACGTAAAACTCCATTTATTAGCCCATAAGGTTCAGAAAAGTAGGATGTAAAACTCCATTCATTTCATTTCATTTTTCATGATCTGCGTAGTCTAGCAACCTTTTAGGGTTAAGTTTTGTAATAAAGAGAAACACATAAACCTTACTGTAAACCAATCAGGGGCAATGACTGATAACAACCTTGATAATTGGTTGAAAACTGGAAACTTTCTAGTCATTAGAAACCTGTAAAATCACTGGCGATCAATAGAAGGTTGTTCGTTTAGTGACATCGTTAACTACGAGGACAACATCATTATTCATTAATTTCAATCCATTTACCTCTCTATCAAGTCATTTTGTTGGTAATTGTCGTAAATTGTCTGGAGAAGAATGGAGGTTAATAGCTAAAGAGAAGGCAATATGGTACTGTGGTTAATAGTTAAAGAGAAGGCAATACAGTGCTGTGGTTAATAGTTAAAGAGAAGGCAATATGGTACTGTGGTCAATAGCTAAAGAGAAGGCAATATGGTACTGTGGTTAATAGTTAAAGAGAAGGCAATACAGTACTGTGGTTAATAGTTAAAGAGAAGGCAATACAGTGCTGTGGTTAATAGTTAAAAAGAAGGCAATACAGTACTGTGGTTATTAGTTAAAGAGAAGGCAGTACAGAACTGTGGTTAATAGTTAAAGAGAAGGCAATTCGGTACTGTGGTTAATAGTTAAAGAGAAGGCAATATGGTACTGTGGTTAATAGTTAAAGAGAAGGCAATACAGTACTGTGGTTAATAGTTAAAGAGAAGGCAATACGGTACTGTGGTTAATAGTTAAAGAGAAGGCAATACGGTACTGTGGTTAATAGTTAAAGAGAAGGCAATATGGTACTGTGGTTAATAGCTAAAGAGAAGGCAATACGGTACTGTGGTTAATAGTAAAGAGAAGGCAATAGGTACTGTGGTTAATAGCTAAAGAGAAGGCAATACGGTACTGTGGTTAATAGTTAAAGAGAAGGCAATACAGTACTGTGGTTAATAGTTAAAGAGAAGGCAATACGGTACTGTGTTTAGTGAACATAGCTAAAGAGAAGGCAATACGGTACTGTGGTTAATAGTAAAGATGAAGTGCAATAAGTACTGTGGTTAATAGTAAAGAGAAGGCAATATGGTACTGTGGTTAATAGTAAAGAGAAGGCAATAGGTACTGTGGTTAATAGCTAAAGAGAAGGCAATACGGTACTGTGGTTATAGCTGAGAAGGCAATACGTCTGTGTTATACTAAAACAATATGGTACTGTGGTTAATAGTTAAAGAGAAGGCAATTTGTACTGTGTTAATACTAAAGAGAAGGCAATAGTACTGTGGTATAGCTAAAGAAACTACGGTACTGTGGTTAATAGCTAAAGAGAAGGCAATATGGTACTGTGGTTAATAGTTAAAGAGAAGGCAATACGGTACTGTGGTTAATAGTTAAAGAGAAGGCAATACGGTACTGTGGTTAATAGTTAAAGAGAAGGCAATACCGTTTTTACTACCACTGCCTCTCTGGACATACTGACAGAATACACAATTATACTGATTTTCCACAAACAAAACTTTCAATATTGTGTACAATAAAACTCAGGATTAATATACCATATAAACTTATGATAACAATGTAAATTGTTGAAACATTGTGTACAATAAAACTTTTTGCAATTCAACTATAAAATATATAAAAACAGACAGTAATTACTGTGAAAGATTTAGGCCTTATTTTTCTGCCAAGTAAAATTCAATTGTTCTGAAAGATAAGTAGTTTAGTGCTATCTACAGTAGATGTTGTTGTTAATGTTTCATACAAGTTTAGAGATATTATTTACTGTTAAAATAGTGCTCAATATCTATCAATTGTAGAGTGCATAGATAGTACCACTGTTAAAATAGTGTTCAATAAAATCAATTGTAAGTGATATAGAAATACTACTGTTAAAATAGTGCTCTATACATCAATTGTAGAGTGATATAGAAATACCACTGTTAAAATAGTGCTCAATACATCAATTGTAGAGTGATATAGAAATACCACTGTTAAAATAGTGCTCAATACATCAATTGTAGAGTGATATAGAAATACCACTGTTAAAATAGTGCTTGATACATCAATTGTAGAGTGATATAGAAATACCACTGTTAAAATAGTGTTCAATACATCAATTGTAGAGTGATATAGAAATACCACTGTTAAAATAGTACTCAATACATCAATTGTTTTTGTCTACAAGATATGAATACCAAGTCAGTGCCAAATTTGTCAGTGATGTTGAAAACTTGTACTAATAGAGTTAAATATCAAAGATTATTAAGTATAAATGCCATACAGCCATGTTTTATTGAAATAAGCTGCTTTAAACAGGAGTTTGAACTTTTGAACGCCTTCAGGGTGAATATTTTAATTTAAACCTTTGATTCGTTAAACTCTAATCAAGTCCAAACCTGGTTCTGGGTACAATTTAATTCTCTAGATAACCTCCAGCTGGTAGCTTTCATAATGACAGTTGGTAAGAAGTTTTATGTCAGTTTTTCAGTTGTTTTTTATTGTGAAAGAGAAAAGATTCTTTCTGATATACCTGTCATTCAACTCCATCACTGTTAGAAAAATAAATATCTTATTTTTCATAAACTTTTATCTATTACATTCAGGTAACATTGATAACAAATTAAAATGAAAAAAAAAATAACTTGATAGTGATACAATCGACTAGATCTTACTATCTTTCAAAATTTACCTAATTGTCCACTGCATAATGTTACATATTTCATAGTTCCATTAAAGTAGTAAAATTACTCCCATTTCTTTGTATTTATTTAAAAGTAATTGTGTTAAGTACTATTTGTGTTAAGTACTAATTGTGTTAAGTACTAATTGTGTTAAGTACTAATTGTGTTAAGTACTAATTGTGTTAAGTACTAATTGTGTTAAGTACTAATTGTGTTAAGTACTAATTGTGGTACGGTATATTATTGATAGGTAGTTCTCTAACCACCTTGTGTTTTACTTTTTTATTATTTTCCTCAGTTTCGCCTTTTCGGTATAACATCTGTTAGCACTTAACCTATTCTACTAACTATTTCAACAGACCTTCTCTCTCTAATATACCACCCCCCATACCACAGTATCATCTTCATATATCAAGGATAGAATAAGTTACTCCATCATACCTCAGTGTTGAAGCTTAATTTGATATGGTGGTAATTGACGAGTTAACGTTCGCCTCCAGCAATTGCTGATATCGCAAACTAGGTAGTTGCACTTTAGTGGTCGTTGGTAGTGGATTTAGAATCAATTGGATGATTTAGAAAACTGTTGGTTTGGTGGTGGTTTGAGAAGTCGTACGATCTGGTTGGAACGAATGTAATGGCGGTGAAACTCGGTCCTTGATGGTGTGGCGTGAGTGACTCAGTCTTCTACATTCTTCCAAAACTCGTTATGATCACCTAATTTGATATGACAGACACTGTGTCTTATACCTTGACATCATTGGCCTATAATTTTCTTGTATCATGGAGGTTTGTAAATGCATTGATTTGATTGGATTATACATTAAGCACATGCAGCCTATCAGAGCCTTTGACAGAAAGTCTAAAAAATATTGCTTAATGTACCGGTATCCCAAGGAGTTTTATGGAGTTCCCAATACCCTGATGTTGTGAAGATGGTACCAAGCAAGGAATATATATTTTAGTTTTAATATCAGAGTCTAGTCCATTCCTCCACCTGAGGGAAAAATCCCAGACTATGATAAGCTTATGAACTTTCTCATAAAAAAATAATAAAAATTTTTATTAGGCCACTGGCAGTAAATCATGTATTATAATAACATTGGCTATTAGATTAAAAAAATCTGTGTTAAATGGTGACCTTAGTGTATGTTATATTCTTATAGATAAATTACTCATTTAGTCTGAATTTTTCATTTTACATCAATCCTTCTCTTCTACACCTAATGGGCTAATAAAGACGCCATTTTGACAAAGAACGAAAACTAATTTCAAGAACAATCTTGTAACTCATTTTGCTTGGAAGATTAATATAGTATTGACCTTTTTATGTAGGGTTCTATAGCACGGTGGTTAGAGTGCTGGTTCTATAGCACCATGGTTAGAGTGTTGGTTCAATAGCACGTAGGTTCAGAGTGATGGTTCTGGTTTCTACCAGCTTTTAGAAAGGATCCCAGTCATGGCGGACTTGTGAACCTAATTCGTTATCCTTGTAAAATATAGTTGTTTCTTTTCTTTTTCCTTTTGAAACTTATGGGAGTAATAAGGTGATCTGTAGTCAAGTAATTTTGAGTTAAGTCGTTCTAATTGGTCAAAATGTATTCTCTGATATGACAAAGATTGCAGGGAAAATCTGGAATAGTGAGGATTTATAGGAGAAAAGGGAGGTAATTCAAGGTTCTAATATTCTGAGAGAAGAAAGTTAAAAACTCTTGTAGCCTGTTTTAGTATTTCTCATCAGAACCAATGTTGAAAACAACCTGCCTAATGACTTGGCAAGGGGTCACCACTGGTCAGACAAAAACAACAAATAAATCTTGGTATTGGAATTCTTGGCGCTGAGTGGAATACCAGACCAAAGGTTGAAACGTTAGGAGAGAATGGAATAACTGGTGCCTGATTTGAATTCCTTGACCACCAGAGGAATAACCAACACCGCTAGTCAAAATATTTGTTTCTAATATTCCTGACCTATGACTTGCGGCCATGTTTTCTCTCCTTCTTGACCTTAACAACATGTTTATGATCAGTTGAATGAGTAACTGAAATACCCCTGGTGTTTGCCTGTTATAAAAGGCGGAAATCAGGCAGCATGTTTCTGGCAATCAACTCCACTTTTTAACTCCCAGTTTACATCTTACATCTGGCATCACTTCTGCTATTTTCTATTTCTTTTGTTTTATTTTATCTTCTTCAGTATACCATACATATCTTCACCGCCCTCAACAGACAACTATTGAACTGTAAAGCTGTGACTAAAGGCCCATTTACACTGTTGCAAGTTGTATAAGCTTATGCCTTGTCTTTGTTTTATAAAGCAAAAGCAATTATTGGTATACACAACTTGCTTTACCAGGCCTTTAGTTAAAGGGATAATAGGCGTTAGAATACACTCGTCCTACGGCTTATATTTGTGTTTAATATTGACTATTAGTTAAATAAGTATGCATCCCACACTTTACCAAATTTTAAAAAGCCACAATAAAAATATATTCGGAATTTTAAAAAAAAGTGAGCCAGCGACGATTCCATTCAGTTTGAGAATAAAAGCGTCTGGTAAATCAACGCTAAAACATCATTGTGCAATTCAACAGTAGGGGTCAAGGACGCATGAAAACCCACATGTTAGAGTTACTTCCCTTTATATTTACACGATTTGAAAATCGCTTGATGGATGGCTCAAGCGTTTTATGATTAACTACTTTATTTTGGGGGTTTTAGAGGGATTTTGATGTATAGGTAAGTCCACTGATGGATATATACTGTTATTGTCCAAATTTGAGTTAACTTAAATTTTTATGTTCGTTCTAACGCCTATTATCCCTTTAAAAACAATACCTGGTATATAAATCTGCTATCTGTTTAACAAAACTATAAATTTTGAACTAAAGGCTTTCATTCTGGGCTGTTTTTCAGTTGGATTCTGTCATATTTTCACTCCAGTCTTTCTCTAGTCCTTAAACCTTACTGAAAATGGATTTTGAAATTGACAAGTTTAAGAAAGAATTTGCAGGATTGTTAGTATTTGGCCTAGTTCGAATATCAGCAGGTGGTGTGTTTCAGACTGTGTCTTATCAGTCTGTAAAACAGGAAGTGAAAGTGTAATCTCTAACCACATGTTATAAAACCACCCACTACAATCACCGTTGAAACTATTTATAGTAACACACCAACCTGTGCACAACCAGTGGTCTAGTTCCGATTCTCACTCCGCTAATTTCAAACACCAGAGGCAGGTTTTAATAACCTTATTAACATCATTAAGATTACAATAAAGTAAATTTCGGGGAACTCAGGGAACTAGAAGACTCGTTATAATAGACTATCCTGTCCACAGATACTTGTGGTTAAACGTCACTCAACAGTTGGAAATTACAAGACAAGAAGGCTAATGCCGGTAGCCTGGCAAAATTTCACACTGCATGATGTTGCTGCATTTCATTTTAAACTACGGGAGATAGAAAAGAAAGCATTGGATGAGGTAAAATATTAGAAACTTGGCTAGGTTGATGTAAGGTGTCTGGATCTGTTTCTGACTAACAGAATTCAATGATTAATAACGATTAGATCCTCGAGGCAGATTGTCTGAAACATCGCAACTTTACTTTATTAACTCTGATTTTACATTGATTATATATTGACCAATCAAGGGCCTTGTTCTCCAAAAATTAAGATAATTTAAGTGTTCTAGTAATCCGATTGGTCAATCTCTGATATTGATTTTGAATTTCATGTTATTGTCAATAACAGAATTCTGGGAAAGGAGGGATTAATTCTCCCAGATGTACAATTAGGATTCCAGGAAGGCAACAAATCCAAAAAAAAAGAAAAAAATTATTGCCCTTGTTGTTGAAAATGGAATGAATTTATTGTGGATACTATACGATATGTTGGATTCTTTATGTGGATGGACCTTATTGAAAATCAGGAGACTCTTGTCAACCTCCTGGATCAATTGCCTATCATTATTAATGTGGGCGTATTCTGATGGCTATTTTTTATTTTATATTGTAAAACTATGAATGTTGATGTAGTATGACAATTTAAAAAATAGAAATACGCAGAAAATAATTAGACTTGGGACTTGGGGATGTTATACTCCAAATTTACTTGAACAGTTCCAATATTATCTTCAACTTATTTTTCTGTATTTATTCTGATTGAAATTTTTTGTGATTATTCTTTCCGTGTTCTAAGAAACCTATTTGTTATTTTTTATCCAAGTTGCATCACTGACGAGAGGAAACCAGGCTCAAAAACTGAAAGTTCATTTCGACCTTTGCTGGGATTGAACCCTGGACTCTCGGGTTAGCAAGCAGGTATCTATCTCACTGAGCCACTGCTCAGGGTAATAGAAAGAAAATTAAAAATCTTGCATAAGATGTATATAACTGTTGTCATCTATTTTAATATACAGTATATCAGAAACAGATGTTAAAATAAAATAAAAACTTACTATTACCAGGTTGAATATAAATATTCATATATTGTAATTGTAACATTTCAAACACTGGTATATTTGATTTGAATATAATATCAGTTGTTAAGAAGAAGGATGTACAAGTCTTATTTCAATACTTAACGTTGGAGTCTTGTAGTTGGAGTATGATGTTCACAAGGATTTTAAGTAGACTTTCGTCTTTAAAGTGGATTTTTGATATTAGTAGGTTCGTTGCTATATATTTTGTCTTTGATCTTTCTTTCCCCTGTCTGGGATTTAGAAAAGACGGGCTGACAAAAAAATCATATATGATTATATATTCTTTTTAACTTTGAGATGAAATAGTTCATATTAATTCCAAGAACAAGTATTCCCTGAAGCAATCAGTACTGATAGAAGCTTATTCATTCATTCTTTTATCCATTCATTATACAGTTAGTCCATTCATTCAATCATTCATTCATTCATTCAATCAAACTGATTTATTGATAAATTTGTAATATTTTGTCAATGAAAGTTGAAACATCATAATATTATAAATAAAAGTGTTAAAGAATTGATCAGTAAAAGTTAAAAGTTTCCCCGATAGATATTCAGATATTCAGATAAAGTTGTGTGGTGATTCAACTAGTACATGGTTCACAAGTTCTCTTTAATATTGAAAAATAAAGATTGTAAAAAGTTTTTATCAAGTTTTGATGAAGTATTTGCCAGTGGGTCAAGATCTAGTCTGTTGATATAACAAGAGAAAGTAGAGTATGTGATTGCCGTCAGTGAATTGAAACCAGATTGTTCTATTTTACACATTGTGTTATATAGTGGGGAGATTTTACTCAGAGCTAGCTGCCGTTTTTATTGCAAGTTAAATGAAGTATGTTATATATTTGTGACTATGAATTTCAATTTTTATAGTTTACAACTCAGATTATATTTTACTTGGCAAGATCTGTCAATATGATCTATGATTTATTTTTGTGACTGAACTATTTTTTTTCATGTCATTATTTTGTGCTCGATAAAGAAGCCTGTATGTGAATTGAAACGTTGCAAGAAATTAAAGAAAATATTATATCTATAATAGTGGTCTTATTTATCTGTTTCATGTAATATAGTGTAAAATAGAAATATTCTCAAAAACCTATCTTAAAATGATTTTAATGTTTCAGTCATCTAGGACCTTATTCTTGAAAATTTAACTTAGTATGATTTTAATGTTTCAGTCATCTAGGACCTTATTCTTGAAAATTTAACTTAGTATGATTTTAATGTTTCAGTCATCTGATTGGTCAATTCAAAAAATGGAATTAAATAAGATTAGTTTATTCAATCAGATTATTGTGTGTCTTAAAATATGAATTTTTAAAAGTTTGAGATTTGAATAAGAGATTAAACAACTAAAATTTGATGTGAAATATTTTAATTTTACTATTTTCAGGATTTGAGAAAAGAAAACTTGGCACGGTTCAGTTCGTCATGTCCAGCTCTGGACCTTGAGGGACAGGATATTCCACATCTATCAACCAATGAAGGTCAGTCTTATTTTATATATTGTAACAGGGTTGGTGGTATTGAGTGTCAATGGCATTGTCATGAGAGGTTGGAGAATTGCTGTATGAAATAACACACTTTCTGGGATTGAACCCTGCACCCTAGGGTTGACAAGCAAGCAACTAACTCATTGAACAATTGTGACTCCTATGACAGGGTGGTAAAAGGCTACATGAAATCAATAAATAGCACACCCTCAATCTTTGCTGGAATTGAACTCTGGACCTTCAGGTTAGCGAGCAAGTGTCTAACTGTCTGAGCCACCGCAGCTCCCATGACTAGGCTTTATGAAGTTATGAAATAAGATATACTCTTCTATAGAAGCACTGGTCACAGTTTTTGGTTTTTAATATTGTCACATGTATGTGAACTGGGAGTATATGACTGAAGATAGTGGCTGTATATTTTAAACTGATCTAAATACTTGGCCTTTCACAGTCACATTGAGTTTACAAACCATACCAAAACTATTGGCAGGGTATGGTAGTAATTTACATTTAAAAACATTGTTTATTTCCATGTTTTAAAAACATTTTTTATGACAAACATTTGTTTTCTTACAATTGAACATGTATCGTGTAAAATTCTAAATCTTTTGGCACAGCAGTTGACAGGAAAGCTTTCAATTCAAATTTTCTTTTAAAACAATTCTGATTCAAGGGTATCGTTTTACTGTATTTTTTTTGTACTTTTAAAACGTGTATCTTGATTTATATAAGTACAAGGTACATTGAGTTATCCGAATCTACCCAGTTCGTATTCTAGTTCTTACATTTGATTGGTTGATTATATAATTCTTGACCAATGAGATTATGTTATATAACTATGACATGACAAACCAGTGGAACCATGCTTGAAGTATGAATCTCACCCTGATGGCACCACAAATCTTGATTTATTATTTTACAATACAGAACAAATGTACATTTATATAACACCTTATCTACAATATTTATATTTCTACTATCACTCCTTCAATAAACCAGTCACGCAAATGCATTTCTAAGATTCGTGGCAAATTTATATAACTGGTCATATAAAACAGTGAAATTGTATTATTAAAAATATCTTATATATAAACATAGTAATTACACGTTGGTCTCATTAGTATTTTAAGTGTCATTTATTCAATGATGTGTTAAATGTTATATCAATTGCATTTACACACCAATATTAAATTCTTAAATATTATACCCTTAGGTGCTTTACATAGAATAAAACCTAGTTATATCAGTGAGAAAGTGAGCATTTATAGATATCTAAAACCCAAAGACAGCTTATAATGATTGACAAAATTTTACAAAACAATTACAAAGTGAATTGAGCTATACAGAATATGGTGAGAACTGCCAAAAATTGTCAAATGGCCAACATGTTGATTTTAATGTTATATTGACAAAGTCATACTGCAATACAAACTAATACAAAGTTATACTGAAATACAAACTAATACTGAAATACAAAGTAATACTGTAATACACAGTAATAGAAAGTAAAACACAGTAATAGACAGTAAAACTGTAAAACAAAGTAAAAGTGCCAGGTCATTATTGACAATATTTTATTGGCCTACTCCACCCTCGGAGAAAATCTTCGCTATTGTTTATTTGACTTTTAGGCTGAACTTAAACAAACTTTGCAGCCAGTATCTTTTCTTAATTCTTTTGTTCATTTATTTAAGGTTCTCAAGTCAAATTGTTTGAGTGAAAATATTGTACTAGGCTTGTTTCCTTTCTTTATTGCCAATTAGTCACAGGGTTTGTATTTAGATTTATATATGTACCTATGTTAATGTTAACAGACCATTGTTTATTTGACTAGTGTATGATCCATGTAAATTTACTAGTGCATGGTTGTAGACTAGATGTATTTACCTAGTCATTCTGACTTTAAATAAAGAGCAATTATTGCCAGGCTGAATGTTAGACAGGACCATGTTCTTGTGTATTGGACCTAATCTGACCCATGTAAAATAAAGAGTCTATGTTTGTCTCTTGGACTGAATGTTAGACAGGACCATGTTCTTGTTTTGGACCTAATACTGACCCATGTAAAATAAAGAGTCTATGTTTGTCTCATGGCTGAATGTTAGACAGGACCATGTTCTTGTGTATTGGACCTAATACTGACCCATGTAAAATAAAGAGTCTATGTTTGTCTCCATGGGCTGAATGTTAGACAGGACCATGTTCTTCTGTATTGGGCCTAATACTGACCCATGTAAAATAAAGAGTCTATTTTGTCCCATGGGCTGAATGTTAGACAGGACCATGTTCTTGTGTATTGGACCTAATTCTGACCCATGTAAAATAAAGAGTCTATATTTGCCCCCATGGGCTGAATGTTAGACAGGACCATGTCCTTGTGTATTGGACCTAATTCTGACCCATGTAAAATAAAGAGTTTATTATTATCGTATATTATTAGGCTAGGTATTAAGTATTAAGTCTAGATAGTAAATAAAAGTGAAGATATGGTCCAATTTAGAATTGTAAATGTGTATAAAATCAAGAATCCGGTATTTTTGGCACAAAAAACACGCATTGTTCCCAAGTTTTTGTTCCCACAGCATCCTTATCTGTCAGTAAAGTTTGATCTCGTGGGATACATTGTCACAGTTGGAAGTGAAATTACTGTTTTCTATACCAGTTTTTGATATTTTATATTAATTGGATATTGTTAATGTATCAAAGTTTTAAAATAATTTGGATTTTTTTAAATGGATAAAAATGTGCTATTTCCTTGGTAACGTTTTGTTTGTTAAGTTTGGGTTATCTTCTGGACTAAAAATTGACTATTCTGTTGTGAATTATAGAATTTTTAACAGACTTAAATTCGTATTTTCTGGTTAACCATAAAAAGATGATTCCCAAGTTTATCACCTATAATGTTAAAAAGTTAAAAAAGTCAGATGTTTGGGTCAATTTTTGAAATGTTCAAATGGAGTCCAATAAGGCAATCTTCTAGTGAGTTTTCAAAATGAAACCAACTGACAAAAGTTTGAAAATAGACTTTTCAACAAGTTAATATATCCAGGAACTATATAGGATTGTTTCTGAAACATCTGAGTTTTTGGGGTTTTTTTTTAAGAAAATAGTCTTAACTTTTTACTTGTGGTTGGTATCAAAGAAATAAACCCTTGGATCAAGTTTAACGAAATAGTTTAAACAATTTCAGTAACATATGACAGTAGAAAACCTCTGTTGGTTTAGAATTATTTCTAGAAATCTTATAAATGAGATTAATTGAGGTTAACGATGTATCTAAGTCAGAAATGATTTCTGTTGATTGAGTTTCGGAAACGTTCTAGACCCAGTACTAGAACTGTCAGTTTAAATAGAGGAGGATTGTTTTGTGGTTTCTTGTTTCAATAGACCGATGTGAACTCTCTAAAAGTGATATTAAAATGAACAATTCATCTCAGAATAGGCCTCGGTATTCCAGAAGGGCAAGCATGCCTTGTTTTATAAAGAATTATTCGGATATTGAGTCTCAGCAAACAGGTAATATATATGAAATATGATATATGTGATATGAAATACTCTATTTTCTAATGTGGATCAGTGAGTTTGACGCTTGCTGACTAGTTCCCTCCTTGCTGCATGTTCAAAGGACAAAGCATCTAATAGTGAAATGGGAAAAACCGTAATACCTTGTGTGCTAAAGGCCTAAGGAGCCACAACGGTTTATTGAGTTAGACGCTTGCTCGCTAACCTGAGGGTCTGGGGTTCAATCCAAGCAAAGGTCAAGACGAACTTTTGGATTTTTACATAATAAAGATTTCTTGAGATATATAAAACAAGTGTAGGTTGATATTGCAGTCCTAACTTTACCTCATTGTAAACTGCTTCCTTATAAGAATGTTAACTTCATTTCATTTCATTTAAATGTAGACCCTATCTCTTCTATTCTTCATTTCAGATCATCATAAATCTATGCTTGACCTGGTTGAAGAAGACCGGAACAATGGGAATTCTAACAACAACACCACCGCCAACTCTATCAATTATTCCTATCCCTCCGACGCGTGTCCCGACATTATAGACCCCAATATTCGAATCTGTGTTAACGGAGTAACAGTTGACAGTTCCACGGATTATTCTACTTGTAACCATAGTGACAGGGGCAGTAGTGATATTAAGTATATTAATAAATCTCTTTCTCGGATTAAACATGATGAAACAAAAGTTCGGAGACGAAGTTGGTGTCCAAATACAAGTAGTCTAGAAGAGGAAGACGAAGAATCTAAGGATAATTCTTCGAGAGTTCGTATGCTCGCTCTGACAGGAAAAAGGTTAGTACACTATCCTTAAAGGGATGTAACTCTTGATCATTTCCCTTGTAAAACTGAATTATTAGTAAATCTGAATCCTAAGTAAATCTGAATCCTAAGCAAACCTGAATCCTTAGTTAATCTGAATCATTGGTATATCTTTTAGTATATATCTGTATCCTTAGTAAATACAAATCTTAGTAAATCTGAGTTTTAAGTACCAGTAAATCTGAATTCTTAGTTAAACCGAATCTTAGTGAATATAAATCCTTAGTAAATCCAATTTTCTACCTACTCTACTTGTGTTCTCAAATTGTAACAGATAACTCAGTAAGCTATTTTTTGCCTTAGTAGACAGCTAGGGACAAGGTGCTAAAATGAGTGATTTCCCTTATGACATTATTTTTTACACACTTCTGTAAATCGTGAGTTATATAATCGTCTTAAATTGTGAAATAACATGAAACATTCCAACTATATGAAATAATAAAACATTAAAAATTTTACAAGAGAATTGATCACAGTTGAGTTATTATCCAATGTAGTTATAGAAATATTGTAATAATCTTGTACGAATTTATCCATGTCCTGTTGGAAATCTAGTCTCTGCTACAAGCAATATTTTATTGTTAAAACATGTTCTGAATTTTAACAACCATTCTTCTTCCATGAACCATATATTATTTTATTGATGTTTTCTTCTGGAAATTATTGAAGACCTCTCCATACAAATGTCAAGTATAATTCTAAGATGTTTTTAACTGTTGGAATTTATTCAAGCTTTGCCAAAGCAAAAAAATTATCCATTATCTTTCTGAATTGTTTATCTCGAAATCAGGGATGTAGATTGTGGCCGGTTATGTCTGATTATAACTTTTAAAGGTTTGGAATGAGATAGACAAAATGTTTAAGGAAATAATACAATAATATTCTGTAATTTTGGCTATCGAAATAGACAATTTGATTTTTAATTTTTTGGTTTGAATCGTATATCTCACCAGCACTGTTTAAAAATATCAAACTAAATATTAATCAGCAAGTAAGTTCTAAGACTGTCAGTCCACAAAGTGTACTTGAATTAAGAGGCTACCAAAATAAAATTCAAAGGTCTTTATAAAGACAACAACAAACATGTTATCTTGAATAAGGGTCAGTCTAAATAAGGAAATGTTAAATAGAGAATTGTACTTTCTGTATAGGAGACAATCAGAGATATGTGACATCAATTAAACACATAAATATCAATGTAAAGATACCATCTTTGTAATTCTTGTTTTATTCTAGCTATTATTTGATAAACTCTGATTGAAATAATATCACAGTTAACAGTCGGAGTTATTTTAGTCCAGTGACTTGTGGTTAACGCTATTCTTTTAAAAGATTACTAATTCTGTTCTATATTAGGGAGCTCAACATCTCTTTCAGAGAGTCCACATAGCTAATAATGAGCTATTTAGGTTTGTCAACTTGGCATACCTCTCAGAGAGTCCACATATCTGATAATGTTTATTTGGTATTTAGGTTTGTCAACACTTTTAGAGGGTCTACATAGCTGATTTGATATGAATATACATGTATTTAAAATTAGGAATGTGGACTCTCTGAATTTCTTAATTTAATCTGTGCCACAGGTTTAAGGAATTGAGCTATATCAGAAATAAATTAGTCTTAAACCATGCCATCTATGTTATATACATTGTATTACAGCATGAGTTTAAACAGTCTGGACGATGGTGATGATGGTTCAGATGATGAAGATTATCAAGACGCACGAGAACAAGCGACACCGAGTCTATCTCGTATAAAACTTGGCGAGATGAATAAACCAGTAGATTTTTCGACTACTGCAGATTTTACAGGGTCCGGTCCAACAGGTAGGTCGTGTTTCAGAATCCAAGTATGTGAATTCACAGACATTGTCGAGGGTATTGAGTATTGACATGAAGAAAGGGTTGTTCTGATTGGACAATACACTAATTCCCTGTGTACTGGTAGTTAAGGCTTTGTACGATACGGTACTGAGATAGGCACACATCCATCTTCGTTTTATAACAGGAGTGGGTGGGGCATTGTAGCTCCAAGCCTGCTTGCAGTATTGAAGACTGTATGATATTGTATTTCATGTTAAAAATTTGATTTTTTTCAGTTGAAGATATGCCAGACGCCAGTTCGTATTTTGCCCGTTTATTGACAGAAGGAGCAGTTTCGGGACCCTCGAGTTCGGGTGAGAAATCATCAGAACCAGTTTATAAACGTTCTAATTCAGAGGTGGAGGTAAGTGGCAGGCATTCTTTACCCAAAACGTCCCAAAAAAAAATTGTAAAAATATCTAAATAATAAGGTCTGATCTCATGATGCCCGAGGAGTTCAAAGTTCAAAGTTTATAGTACTATTCCACCATTCATTATCTTGAATATTTTCTATATAATGGTTTCGGTTTCCTTGTTTTCCGTTGTGACATGGAAAATACACCAAGACCCTGTGTGCTACAGGCTGTGCATGTTAAAAATCCCTTGGCAGTTGGCTTATGCTGCTTGCTGGCAAAATTTCCTTCATTTCTCATTTCATGGCGTTTTCCATCTTCATTAGCCCATACGAAGAAGAAAAGAGAAGGACGTAAAACTCCATTTATTTCATTTGTTGTACATAACACACTGTAATAAAGTAGAAAATCATTAGAACAGTTTGCAGTAGAAAACTTGTCAATATAATAAAGAAATAAAATATCCATAAAAAACCAAAACAGAATCAAAACTTTAATCTAATTCTAATTAGTTTGAATTGAATTTACAAAAACGAAGATATATTTTTCAGGAGAACACAAGTAAAGAAGTAACATTTCGAACATATTCTGTAGAAGCAGCAAAATCTCGTAATTCTTACGATGAATCTGATAGTAGCTGTTTAAACATCCCACATTCCAGTATGACAAAATCAATTTCAACTCCATCAATACCAGCTGCTGGTCAACAGACATCAGGTAGGTCTAAATTAAGGTGTTTTGCTTCCATGCTTCTCTTTCACTACTGTTAGAGTTTGCGTTTCCACTTTGCCGAAGAGCCAGCTTTAAGCTAGCTTTTCTGTGTGTACACTTGTTAAGTTATGGAATCATTACAGTTCAGGAGCCGAAAACCTCCCTTTTTGCATTCGGCAACTAATCAGGGGCCAAATGAAAGCAAGCTTTAAAGCTGGCTTTTTAAACAAGTGGAAACGCAAAAAGGTGCACTTTTCTCGTTCAACAATAGAGAAGTACTAGTTTTCTGGTTGTTCAAGTAATATCGGTAGTCTTGTACATCAAGAGATGTAAATTATTGTGTGACTCTTTTTTTGTAACGAGACTAAAGTGGTTCGGAAACCAGATTAACAATTCTTAATGGAAACGCGGTTATAGTTGAAGTCAACTGGGTTCAAAGTTGAATGATTTAAAGGTTGTAAGTTGGTGTCTGCAATAAGGATATTTGACCAAAGAAACTTAAGTTCTGGGTACCCCATGTCCCCATGTAGTTGTTTTGTGATCATAGCAAAGTCAATTCTAGCCAATGTTAAAAAGTCAAAATGTATCGGAAGTAAATCTACACAATAACCAAATGGGATTAAATTACAAGGTGCTTCAACAGCTTCAGTTATCTGTGGTGATTGCCATAGAACAATTGCTAAGATCAGATTGAAAAATCTAAATGTATTATAGGTTTGTCTAGGCTGTTATCAAGTAAAAGTTCCTTGATACCTCTGTGTCTTTTGATTGCTATCATACTTGGTGTTTAGTTGTTTGGTCCAACTCGAGGTATATTATAGCTCAAGTTTTTCAATGTTTTTATTTGTTGTCAAAGTATTGGTACTTTTGATTCTTACATCCAGTAAACTGAAGGGTCAATAAGATACAGAATAGGATGTAAAACTCCTTTTTTTTCAATTTCAGAAGATAGAAAGAGCAGTCTGAAACGAGAGGCGAATCGTGAAGGAAAACAGTCAGTATTTTTAGTAACATCTATCATTTTGTTGCATGCTTCATTTTGATTGGGCCTTTTTTATGTCTGGTAAACCAAGTCTGGATTTTGTAGACACGATCAATGTTGTCTTTTCTTCACAGCTTTTAGGATCAACTTGATTTTTACATGTGTTTTTTCTCTTCCACCCACCTTTTTACCATCCATGGTTCTTTTTTATATTTTATTTCAAGGTTATTTTTTTATTTTTTGGTAGTATTTTGTCCACCTTTTAAAACTTTTTGTGATTTTGCTTTTTCCCAAATTTTGATGTTGCCCTTTCAGCTCTGGTAACCACGAGTTTATCCAAAAACTTGTTGAGGAACATGAGTAAGTTATGTCCCCTTGCTGACTGCCTCGTATGATATAATCACATCCTGTCTCTCCGTCTGAAACTTTTTTCTCACTTTCAAATTGTGGAGATAGTGTACCGGTAAATTTAGAGATCTTGCTAGAAATGACTGGAATGAAAATTCAAATGAAAGCTAGGTTTTCAAGAGTCTAGTTATGGGGATAGTATAAGCTTTTCAAATTCTAGCTCAGAAGATAAGGTAAAATAGTGAAAGATGAGAAAGAAGTTTCAGGAATAAAAACTGGTCTGGCATGTCACCTTGTAGTGCTAATAAACTAGTCAGCATTTTCTCTTCCTCCATTTTAACCTACCTCATCTATTGTAGTTTAATTCTCCTATAGAAGCACTGGCCTAGGTCACATGTATTAGGTGTTATAAGAGATACTCTCCTATAGAAGCACTGGCCTAGGTCACATGTATTAGGTGTTATAAGAGATACTCTCCTATAGAAGCACTGGCCTAGGTCACATGTATTAGATGTTATAAGAGATACTCTCCTATAGAAGCACTGGCCTAGGTCACAAGTATTAGGTGTTATAAGAGATACTCTCCTATAGAAGCACTGGCCTAGGTCACAAGTATTAGGTGTTATAAGAGATACTCTCCTATAGAAGCACTGGCCTAGGTCACAAGTATTAGGTGTTATAAGAGATACTCTCCTATAGAAGCACTGGCCTAGGTCACAAGTATTAGGTGTTATAAGAGATACTCTCCTATAGAAGCTCTGGCCTAGGTTACAAGTATTAGGTGTTATAAGAGATACTCTCCTATAGAAGCACTGGCCTAGGTTACAAGTATTAGGTGTTATAAGAGATACTCTCCTATAGAAGCACTGGCCTAGGTCACAAGTATTAGGTGTTATAAGAGATACTCTCCTATAGAAGCATTGGCCTAGGTCACAAGTATTAGGTGTTATAAGAGATACTCTCCTATAGAAGCACTGGCCTAGGTCACAAGTATTAGGTGTTATAAGAGATGCTCTCCTATAGAAGCACTGACCTAGGTTACAAGTATTAGGTGTTATAAGAGATACTCTCCTATAGAAGCACTGGCCTAGGTTACAAGTATTAGGTGTTATAAGAGATACTCTCCTATAGAAGCACTGGCCTAGGTACAAGTATTAGGTGTTATAAGAGATACTCTCCTAAGAACACTGGCCTAGGTCACAAGTATTAGGTGTTTTGTAGAGAATAATATATCTATATGAAGTCACTGGCCTAGGTCACAAGTATTAGGTGTTATAAGAGATACCTCCTATGAAAGCACCTACCCTAGGTCAGAAGTATTAGGTGTTATAAGAGATACTCTCCTATAGAAGCATTGGCCTAGGTTACAAGTATTAGGTGTTATAAGAGATGCTCTCCTATAGAAGCATTGGCCTAGGTTACAAGTATTAGGTGTTATAAGAGATGCTCTTCTATAGAAGCATTGGCCTAGGTTACAAGTATTAGGTGTTATTAGAGATATTCTCCTATAGAAGCACTGGCCTAGGTCACAAGTATTAGGTGTTATAAGAGATGCTCTCCTATAGAAGAATTGGCCTAGGTTACAAGTATTAGGTGTTATAAGAGATACTCTCCTATAGAAGCACTGGCCTAGGTTACAAGTATTAGGTGCTATAAGAGATACTCTCCTATAGAAGCACTGGCCTAGGTTACAAGTATTAGGTGTTATAAGAGATACTCTCCAATGGAAGCACTGGCCTAGGTTACAAGTATTAGGTGTTATAAGAGATGCTCTTCTATAGAAGCATTGGCCTAGGTAACAAGTATTAGGTGTTATAAGAGATGCTCTCCTATAGAAGCATTGGCCTAGGTTACAAGTATTAGGTGTTATAAGAGATGCTCTCCTATAGAAGCACTGGCCTAGGTCACAAGTATTAGGTGTTATAAGAGATACTCTCCTATAGAAGCACTGGCCTAGGTTACAAGTAATAGGTGTTATAAGAGATACTCTCCTATAGAAGCACTGGCCTAGGTTACAAGTATTAGGTGTTATAAGAGATGCTCTCCTATAGAAGCACTGGCCTAGGTTACAAGTATTAGGTGTTATAAGAGATACTCTCGTATAGAAGCACTGGCCTAGGTTACAAGTATTAGGTGTTATAAGAGATACTCTCCTATAGAAGCACTGGCCTAGGTTACAAGTAGGTCTAAATCTTGATTGATTTTAATTGTGTTTTGTAGAGAACTAATATATTATATAATTCTGTTATCAGTAGAAAATGTAATACAAAGTAATAATATAAGTGTAGTAAAATAATTATTCTGTCCTAAACATGGGACATAACTCTGTTTTTCCTGCTTGACTAAACTAACTTCTACCTTTCATCTAAAAAACCTCAAGCTTAAAACCTTCGTATAACTTACATATTTGTATGCTTAAATTCTAAAAGAAAAGCTTGTTTTACAGCTGAAATATGCATAACGTAATAATATATTAATAATTTACCTGGATGTTTATTTATAAGCATAAATTATATATAGCCATTTTACATTGATACAGATTTGATAATTTTGAACTTTGTAACTTTCATCTGTATATAGCTTGCTAGTATGCTAGCATTTATTAATATAAGGCAGGGCTGTTGATTTCAAAATTCTAACCAGACATTTTGACACTTAAATAATGATCATCTTATTTACATCAAAAATGCACAAAATGAAGCAGATTTGAATAGACAATATCCAAAAGATCAAAATTGCTGTCAGACCTTTTGGAAAATTATCAGACATGACTGGCAAATATATTGAAATCAACAGCCCTGATAATAAGATATATTTTATTTGGGTATTTATCAAATTTTGTTAGGAAAAAATTGAGTAGAGCTTTATGTGAACATATTATATATTTGATACCTATCAATCAATGATAATTCCCGGTAGTTTAAGTTAATTTTTAAGTAAATTATTTGATTATGTGTATTATTTTTAGTGCGTTATTTCGACGTCAACGTGAAGTAGAGGAGTTCGATGAAGATTCAGTGACATCCAATAAAAAAGCTTCAATTTCTTTACAAGACTTTCTGAACGAGTAAGTTCATTTAGGTTTTTAATTAAAAACATTGCTCATGATATTAGAATTTTTCTTATCTTGATGAAAATTCGAATGCATGAGGTTAAAATAATGACTTGTATTAGTGAATGAATGAATGAATGAATGAGGGCTAGTAAGAATTAAGCTTCACCAATTGTCCTCTCTCAAAACCTTCTTCAGTTAGCCAAGACTGATAAATCTAAAAAATTAAAATGGATGAACATTTTGATTGGAATTTTGGTGCCTCAGAATGGTCAGAAATGCATTCTCTGGGCTTTTAGTTTCCTAAATTTCCTGGGCAAAGGGAGAACCAGGACAAAAAAAAATAAGACCCAGTACTGGGTCGTGCCGACGGGGCTGATTGCTCTTATCTTGAACAAGATTCCAACCTAAGGCACCTTTACAATCCCACTAACAACTGACTAAGCTATTCTGTAATTATTTGATATAGAATGTAGAATGTAATAGATATAGAATGTAGAATGTAATAGATATAGAATGTAGAATGTAATAGATATAGAATGTAATAGATATAGAATGTAATAGATATAGAATGTAGAATGTAATAGATATAGAATGTAGAATGTAATAGATATAGAATGTAGAATGTAATAGATATAGAATGTAGAATGTAATAGATATAGAATGTAGAATGTAATAGATATAGAATGTAGAATGTAATAGATATAGAATGTAGATTTGAGATATTGTGGTATTATAATAATAATATTGTTTTCTATTTTAGAGATTTAAAACGCTCCCCCTCCCCAGATAGTGATGATAAAAATAAACAGACCAAGAAAGAGGAGGTCAAGAAACGAAAAACAAGTGTCTTCTCTCGGATAAGCTACAGAAATAAAAAGGTAGGTTATAAGCTTTGTTATTTGAATAAATGAAGGAATGAATGAATCAATGGGTGAATAATGAAGGAATGAATGAATAAAATTAAAATTTCTATATGACAGGATAGTATATTGATTAGGACTAGATAATAAGTAATAATATATTGTGGAGGGAGTGAATGGAATAGCCTAGACAAGAAGCTGTTGTATTTATCTAGTTATACTAGTAGTAATTACTGTGTGTTTATATTATAATTATTGACTTATATACGATGTTAATTGGTTATTCCAACTGTCTGTATAGTATTTATCTTGTATTTACCTTGTCTTCACACCATTGTGGTGGTTTGTTTATCTCCCTCTGAATGCAGGTAATTTAATTTTTTTTTAATCAATCCTGGTATTTTAATTAATTTAATTCGTTTGGATCGGACAATAAACTGAGGCCCCATGTGCTGCAGACTGTGTTCGTTAAAGATCCCTTGACAGTTGAATATGCTGCCCTGGCAATATTTACTTGCACACTGCATAGCATTGCCCTTCGTCATTAGTCCATTTTTTGCAGAAGATTAGCATGTAGATCTCTATTGCATATCTTTACCTTTGACCTTATTCGACTCAAAACATTAGATATGATAATCTATTTTCTGAGTGAGAAATAGGGTCACTGTACCTGACCTATAAAACTAGTTATATATTTCTATATAATAATACATTCTGGGCAGTGTGGCTATTGTTGTAGGTCTATTGTCTCTGGGTGGTCAGTCCAACCTCTACACCCTACATTGACTACTGATCCTATGTGTGGAAAACATTAACATTAAGTAAAGTGTATGGTGTATCATTACCTCCATTTAAACCAGGCCGATATAAAGTGTTCTATTCTTGGTCCCATCAAGCCGCCATAAAATGATAAATTTTACCCTTGTGTTTACACTAACAATATAACAAGCTTGCCGAGAATGGTTCCAAAATTTTAAGATAAGTTTTCCAGAATAAGGGTCCAGGGAAATAACTTGCAGATTGGTTGGTAGATGTTACTGTTACCGTTAAAACAAGCCAGTGTGAAAAGAGCCTTACACCATGATCACTAATGATATTTAGGTGTAAATAGAAACTTTTCAAATTCCAATTAGTTTCTTAAGACAACTAGTTTGTTGGAACCTCACAAATTATGTAAAAACAGAAATGTATCTTAAGATATCTTTGATATCATGTGAAGCTATTTTTATCAGTGTATATATTCAGGCCAAGCTAGAATCTAAATGTCAAATGAATATTAGAATCAAATCATGACTGTATAATTATTTATATACACTACATTATATTATATCATACAATGTAATACAGAGGTATATTATATCATACATTGTAATACAGGGGTATATTATATCATACATTGTAATACAGGGGTATATTATATCATACATTGTAATACAGAGGTATATTATATCATACATTGTAATACAGAGGTATATTATATCATACATTGTAATACAGAGGTATATTATATCATACATTGTAATACAGGGGTATATTATATCATACATTGTAATACAGAGGTATATTATATCATACATTGTAATACAGAGGTATATTATATCATACATTGTCATACAGGGGTATATTATATCATACATTGTAATACAGGGGTATATTATATCATACATTGTAATACAGAGGGGATATTATATCATACATTGTAATACAGGGGTATATTATATCATACATTGTAATACAGAGGTATATTATATCATACATTGTAATACAGGGGTATATTATATCATACATTGTAATACAGGGGTATATTTATCATACATTGTAATACAGAGGTATATTATATCATACATTGTAATACAGAGGTATATTATATCATACATTGTAATACAGGGGTATATTATATCATACATTGTAATACAGGGGTATATTATATCATACATTGTAATACAGAGGTATATTATATCATACATTGTAATACAGGGGTATATTATATCATACATTGTAATACAGGGGTATATTTATCATACATTGTCATACAGAGGTATATTGTATCATACATTGTAATACAGGGGTATATTATATCATACATTGTAATACAGGGGTATATTATATCATACATTGTAATACAGGGGTATATTATATCATACATACAGAGGTGATATACAATAGTTGTAAAAGCAAGGTAGTTAGAGAAGTATGAGCTCTTATCTCTTGTTATAGAAAAGTTTTGAGGTTTGATGAGCTCAATAAATTATTTAAAATAGATCGTTATTTAAGAAATTTTTTAATGTTAATTGAAATTATTAATTAGTAATTAACCAATCAAATTAAAATTATTTGAAATATTTTTGTATACCAGTAATTAATAAATTGATTAATTAATTTTGTGAATGAAATTTTTTAAACATGACTAGTCAAACAGAGGAGTGTCAAAACACGATTTTTAACTTAAAAAAAGTTTGATTTTGAATTCGAGCATTGCTGTTTTTATGAAGGGTATCTCTTTAATACAGGGCATTCTTACGCTTACTGTGATAGGTGTTGATCTACCTGATGTTTGGACCTTGAATCTTTGTTACTGGTCTGTGTCATCGATATTTGCTGACTTCATGATTGAAAAATTTGAATGTTTGTGAAAGACTTATGTGTTTCGGATATACAACCTTTAATAGATGTTACATGCATTGTGTATGATCTTCAGTGATTTTCATGTGTGTTTATTAATCAATTAGTTAATGAATGTTAATAAATAATTGATTGATTTTAAAATGAGGAATTTTTTATCATTTGTAAGTGTTATACTTTACAATCCTGGCTTCATATTCAATTAATTCTCTCAAATTTTGTCTTATATTAGTAGAGAAGTTGTTCTTTTTTATGTACTTTTTATTGTGGATTAAAAAACAGTATATTTTCAAAAGTAATTATTTTTATGAGCTGAAAATTGAATTGTCATTTGATTTAATTATATTGATGACAGCCCAGATTGTCAGGGTGAGTTTCTTAATGCCCTGGTCCCTATGCTAAAAGTTAGTAATTATTTTGGATCACAGTTCTATTTTTAGATATTAATTAATTGTTAATTGTTTAATTACAGAAAGAGAAAGAAAACAAAGTAAAGAATACGTCGACTCATCAATTTGTTTCGATCTGCTACAGTAACAACACAGCTTGTCATGTCTGTAATAAAACTATGGCCAATAAACCAGCCTTAAAATGTGAAAGTAAGTACTGAATTTCATTCTTTAGGGAGGGAGGGGGGTGCTATTAAGGATTATGGGGAGGGGGGAAAGGTGATGCAATAGGGAAAGATTTTAACAACACAACCTAGATTCACTAGGGGTAAAGGTGTTGATGAGGTCAAAAGACAATGCTATATTAATCTATAAGGATCTTAATCTTTTCTTACACTCAGTCTTCAAGGGTTAAATATGTAAACAATTTGACAATTTTCAGTTGAACAATTATGGATTTAGAAAGTGAAAGTAGAATTAAAAATAACTATTATGTAATATATGACAGTATAAAATGTTATATAATTAATATTAAACTAGGTCAGTATTTATACTAATGGGATAATACATCATATAATCAGTAAACCACTGGGATGGTATTATATATTGTAGAATATATTATGTTAATTTATTTGAAATTATACACATGACCTGAATTGGGAGATGTTTCTTTAACAAGGGCTTATTTCAACCATCTCTATCATTGCATTGCTAATTTGCGAAATGGAAAATATGCAGTTACCATAATGGGCACCCCATACTGAACTACAAGATCAAATAAGTTATGTTATAAAATAAGGCTATGCTATAAAATAAGTCAGCTTATATAAATATGGTTATGTTATGAAATCAGTTATGTTATAAGATAAAGTGATGTTATAAAATAAAGTGATGTTATAAAATAAGGTTATGTTATAAAATAAGGTTATGTTATAAAATAAGGTGATGTTATAAAATAAGGTGATGTTATAAAATAAGGTTATGTTATAAAATAAGGTTATGTTATAAAATAAGGTTATGTTATAAAATAAGGTTATGTTATAAAATAAGGTTATGTTATAAAATAAGGTTATATAATAAAATAAGTTATGTTATAAATTAATCTATGTTATAAAATAAGTCAGCTTATATAAATAAGGTTATGTTATAAAAATAAGTTTAGAATATACAATGATATAAACCAGATTGAAAGAATGAGTATTTCTTGAAATCATGAATTGACATTATCACCCCATCTGTATAAGATTGCCAGAACTTATAACGCGTGTCTAAAACACACTGTTACTATTAATAGATATCATTCTATAGAAAACGCCTGACACATGATTACAGTGTTAGTTCTGTTTCTGCTGTTGTTTTACAAGTTTCGTTCCTTTTCTGCTATTATTCATGATATTTTCGTTGGTTATAATGTTCTAATTGTGTTTTGAGGTGAATTTAAGTGATGTTTAAAACTATTCACTGGATAATAAAGGAAAATGGATAGGTGGAAATTTTTGAGTAAAAAATGTAAGATAGTTTTTAACTTTTAATATGTATTTGGGATGGGTTTGAGTTTCATAATTTTTCTTCAAGGGTTGTTGAATTATTGAGCAATTGCCTTAGCTCATTTACGCAACACTTATATCAAATTTTTTTTTTTTAAATTGAGATTTTTAGACTTTCATATAGATTTGTCACGTCGAGGTTTAAAACCTCTATTAAATATGGAAATTGTTTCAAAGGAAACGAGGCATTATTTACTCTTACTGAACACCTGATTCTGCTTTACGACTGGGTTAGTCGACTCAGCATTTTATTCTGAGAGTCCACATACCTAATAACATCATGTATTGTATTGAAAGATTTGATTAACTTGTTAACCCATTCATTATAATATTTAATTACGCACTTAATCCTCCCACCTTCATCTGATCTTTATTTTGATATTTTATGCGTTTTAATTAGTGATGTTCTAATTATGATAACAGCTGATGTAATTAATTCTGGCACCTCATTTTTAAAACAAAGTCGCCAGTTTTTTACCTGGCCATGTTTATATTTTATAATTCATAATAAACACATCATATACTGGTATAAGTATACATACTTTTTATTTAATCATAAAGTTACACTCTTTAGATGTGAATTGAATAAGGAATTGTTTAGCCCAGTGAATTGTGAATTGTTTAGCCCAGTGAATTGTGAATTGTTTAGCCCAGTGAATTGTGAATTGTTTAGCCCAGTGAATTGTTTAGCCCAGTGAATTGTGAATTGTTTAGCCCAGTGAATTGTGAATTGTTTAGCCCAGTGAATTGTGAGTTGTTTAGCCCAGTGAGTTGTTTAGCCTAGTGAGTTGTTTAGCCCAGTGAGTTGTTAAGCCCAGTGAATTGTTTAGCCCAGTGAATTGTTTAGCCTAGTGAGTTGTGAGTTGTTTAGCCCAGTGAATTGTGAATTGTTTAGCCCAGTGAATTGTTTAGCCTAGTGAGTTGTGAGTTGTATAGCCCAGTGAGTTGTTTAGCCCAGTGAATTGTTTAGCCTAGTGAATTGTGAATTGTTTAGCCCAGTGAGTTGTGAATTGTTTAGCCCAGTGAGTTGTTTAGCCCAGTGAGTTGTGAATTGTTTAGCCCAGTGAATTGTTTAGTCCAGTGAGTTGTGAATTGTTTAGCCCAGTGAATTGTGAATTGTTTAGCCCAGTGAATTGTGAATTGTTTAGCCCAGAGAATTGTGAGTTGTTTAGCCCAGTGAGTTGTGAATTGTTTAGCTCTGTGAATTGTGAATTTGTCACAATAAAATCTTGCAGTTCTTGTAATTGTTACATATATCTACAATAAGTTTTATTAGCTATATGGATTCTGGGAACCCTGAGAATCCTGGAGATGATCTTGGAACAGTACTGAGAAAGGACTAACACTCATGTAATATCAACAATGGAACATTGCAATCAGCCATGGCGTAAAAACGAAATAGAGTGATAAAATTGATAGCCTTCAAGAAAACTAGTCTGGAAGGTACTGGTTATGGTATGAGATATTATTGTTTATATTGTAAATAACTTCTATTATATTTTCAGACTGTCTGATAAATGTCCATGAGAATAATTGCCAGGATCAGATTATGCCATGTGATAAAAACAGGATGATCAAGGTAAGCCTGTCTATATTTCTTTTAAGGACAAACCCGATTGACACTCTAGAGTCAACCAGGGTCATTGGTTAACAGAGGATCAAATCGCTTAACAGAGCCTATAATGTAATTTTTCTGTTTTCAACTGGGATGCTCGGAATACCACAAATTCAACAGATTTTTTTTGTTCCATGAGCTCTAACTTGTATTGTCTGTCCACTTTTAACACTGTTTGTATTTGGTAGTTTAATTTTGATAACTTAGGTCAAAATTCCATCGAAGACAATTTATTGAAAAATTATGCCAGATCAGAAATGACTAGTGGAATAATCTGCAGAACAAACATCAGAAATTGAAGCACTAGTTACTCTAATTGTTTATGTTTCTATAATAACATCTGGTAGTTGTTAAAAATTGACTAGGAGTTCAAATTTTGGGGGAAAATTGTTACTAAAAGACTGAATTCTGAATAGTGTAGTATATTATAGAATTTCCACATTTCTTGTGTTTATTTTAACAGATATTTAGTACATTCTTTATAAGACATATAGAGGTAGGATTATATTATCCATATATTCTTAGTTCTTGATATTTAGTACACACAAATATCAATGATAATCTGTAGCTCAAAACTTAAAAGAGGGTTTAAAAGAGTATGTATCTTGTATGTATACATGTATCAGGAACAATGATGGCATAAATTAGCTTTAAAGTGGAATTACAGGAACCACAGACATTTGATTGTTAATTAGAATGATGTAAATTGATGCTATCAGTGTCCATGAAATATGTAGAAAACCTCTTAACAATCTCTTTAATCGCTGGCATGCCAGTATAATGATACAAAGAGATTTAGTTGTAGTGTTTTCTCGAAGGTTGTGAGTAGAAGTTGACACAATGATCTCATTAAGTAGTCTAGAATACTATATCTAGTCAGACTGTAAACCTAACTTCTCATTCTAGTAAAAACTTGTGAATGAATCATACCACTGATATATCGTCAGGCCTACTGATAATTCATTTTTCACCTTTTAAGTCTGACTGCCAAGAAAAAAAAGTTTCTAATTCATCAAAACTTTTACATACTTCTTTCCAATTTTCACTCTGGCAAGTTTTTGTTGTCATGTAATTATCACATACGAAAACACGTCTGACGTAGTTATTAGAATCTGGACACGAGGATAATTAAAACGTTTTAAAACTACTTTTCTATACCAGAAATATCATGACTCTTTATATCATTCGATGTTCTTTGTGACAGGGATCCTTTCTACCAACTGGTCCTTGGCCAAACCTGAAAACTTGCCTAGTATACCAACCAGCAATGGTAATATTAGTGTTTATTGTAACTGGGTACTAGAAGATATTATCTTAGCTAGAGGTTGTAATAAATCAGTTACTAATAGAACTACAATAACTGAGATATTTATAACAATAATATACACAGTACTGTTTATAAGACATATAGAAATAGGCATAGGTAAAGAAGCACAAGATATATGGATATACTATTTCTAACAATTTATTAACTCAACGTTTCACATGCTCATACAGGCAGCGTTATCAAGAGAAATGAATGAATGCATTTCTCTTGATAACGCTGCCTGTATGAGCATGTGAAACGTTGAGTTAATAAATTGTTAGAAATAGTATATCAATATACACAGTCTTCCATGTTTTTCTTATATACTTGGATAGCCTGGATTTCTTACCTGGTGTTTTCTTACTCTGTTTAAATAAAACATTCATTGAAAAATATTTGTAGCAATTATCTCAGAAGCTCATCTTGTAAATCTTTTTAACAGATATCTAATATACAGATTCAGTAAGCTTTTGGTAGGATTTTGAAAATTAAATGGCCATTGTTTAAAATTTCAAATGCCTGCTACTCAATAAAAATAAAGAAATTAACTTCTATATATATTTGTTCAAGAATTCCAAGCAGTTTTTCTTCAAAAATTGGAAGAAAATTCAACAATGTTTCTTGCAGTAAATCATTTTTATATTAATGATCATCTAGAATATCACACAATGGCTTCTTGAGTTGGGTTTCAAGGTGATGTATGTTTGAAGTGATATATATTGTAGGTTGATACTATTGTATTGTGTATAAATTTGTAGAATAATTCTGGGTGTGTTCTAGGATACCTAAAAGATGATATCATCAGAATGAATTACAATAGCTCAGGTTTAAGACAAGGACACTGTCTCTCTCTCTAGTCTTCTTTTAACATTTCTTCTTTAAGTGGCATTTAGTAACTGGGTAATAATTAACTTGACACAATTATATGGATAACAATTACTTTAATAATTCAAAACGTCCCAAGTTATTTATTAAAGTAATTGTTATCCATATAATTGTGTCAAGTTAATTATTCTTACATTGTACCTTAACATATACCTTAATCTTACCTCCATTTAACTCGAGATGGCTTCAGAATAAAGGATCAAATGGAGTTTTAAGTCTAACTTTTCTGTACTTGATTGGGCTGATGAAAATGACAATGCCTTTCTGTGTGCATTGAAGGAAATACAAGCAAATTGACAAGGGATCTTTAAATCTTTAAATCTGATTTTTTTGGCTAATTTATCTGGTTGTATCTCATGATGTTGACTATTATAGTAGTGTTGGATGTCATGTCTGATGCAGACCTTGTCTTTAAGAAACACATGATGGTAGTGCTCTTAATAAGCAGTCCACTATACAACTATTACTCCCTAATTATAGTAGAAGCCTTCATGCTTACTCTTTTTAAAACACCTTTATGGTAGTGGTGGAGGTCATGTTTGAAGCAGACCATGCTTATTCTTTTCAAAACACCTGATGGTACTTCTCTTTATAGCAGTCTATACAACTATTACACTAGATTTTGCCATCTTTTTGTAAGACACTAATTTATCTGGTTGTATCTCACGACTTAATACCAGCTGGTTTCGTAATACTGGCAATGCAAACCTAATATCCAATGATTGTCTTACTCAGATGGTGTATTTATTGATGTGAAATTAACTTATCTATAAATTCTGTCAATCAATAACTCATGTCATAATTTTAACACCCATTACACTGAAGGTGTATTCACAAACCCCCAGGGGGAGGGGGGGGTCTATCTACATTATACATCTTAATATAAACATTGTGAAATATAACACCTAATAAAAACACCAGCCAAGGTCATTGTTATATTATAATAGTATTTATATAGCTTATATTTCATAATAAAATCTAACCAAAATTTTGTTGAACTTGTACTAGGATATTAAATTCTTTCTAATTATATAACATATTCCTATAACAGGGGGAACAGTTATAAATATATACTTTGTCTTGTTTTCTAACGTTTCCGCTAAATGTCTTCCTCAGACAAATGAAACTTAGACATTTAGCTGAAATGTTAGACGACGGGACAATAGTATATATTTTCACTCTTTTTGTTCTTTAGTCAATAAGGTGCACGAAAATCAGATGTTAACTCCCTTAATAAAACTCTGTTTCATTTTATTTTGCCGAGTCTGCAAGAATGTTTCTGTAAATTCCAGAAATTTTCACTGATAAACTGTGTTTTTATCTTACAAGTATTTCTCTTAAATTCTTCAATTTCTTCTCTTCATGGGGCGTTGCTCTCCAAAACTTAACTTAAATAACATCCAGATTTTAAGAAAGACAGTAATCTGATTGGATAATAAAACTTAATCTAAAATCAATTTAACTGATTGACCAATCAGACCACTGGAACACTAAAATCATTTAAGTTAAGTTTTCAAGAATAATTCCTAGGATTCTTTTTTGCCCACATCTCTTTAAGTGAATGAAATGGAGAGAGTGTTGCAAAACAAAATATATCACCACCCCTAACCCCCTTTTTTTATCTTTCATGGAATGCAAAGATACCCTTTACAGTTGAAAATGAAAAAAAGGGGTTTGATGCGACACTCGAAGTTAAATGTCCTGTTGGCATGAACAAAAACCAGATTAAAGTAGTACATGAATATTCATGAGATTCCATTTGGATTTCCTCACTGCACACTGTAGATAGTGCTTACCTGTCTTCTGTGGCTTAACCTGTATCAGAAAAGTGGAACGCAACACCTTTAACTTGTATATCATTTCATTTTATTCTCTGCTCGTGTTTTTTTGTACAGTGGATTATCGAGTGAATTGGTTGTAATTCTCACGGAATATCAATATTCTTTTGTTGGTTTAGAATGTGAGAAATAATCTATAGATATATTTATACTGTTAACAGTTGTCATGGTTACCTAATAACAGGCAGGTGGGCTGATAACAAGGGGAGGTCACTCACTCAGACAGTGATATCATTTTAAATCTATTGTTGGATTGTACTCGGGACCTAGTTTCATAAAAGCACCGGCCTAGGTCAGTTATATTGTGTTAGTTTTTGGAGTATTCTGTGTGATCCTAGCCTTAAGTCATTTTCTACAGGTAAATATATATGAATAATGTTTTAGATACATAAAAACTAAATTCATATAAACAAATGATTCCATTTTATCAGGAATTATAATTCTGGAAACTGGCATTTTTTCTAAAATATATAAAAATTTGTTCAATTTTCTTTAAATTCAACCTAAGTTATGACTCCTTATGTTTTCAGAACACCTAATTTTAGAAACATTGGCATATTCAGGTCATATTTCTAAAAAAAAAAAATATTTCTTCTCAAGTTTTTAGTTTAAATGTATATCTAAAGAAAGAACTTAAATTCTGAAATACGATTTGCGTACAAGGAAAAGATAACGAGGAATCATCTTGGTATTATATATGGAACCAATCACCTGAAAGGTTATCTCGAAACAAGTCGTACATTGTGGTTGCCAGGATATTTATGTAAAACACTTGATGATTGGATGAATGAAATCTTTGTGTTGTTGAAATTTCGACTGGAAGCAGACGTGAATTCTAAGACCAGCAGACGATGTCGAGATTATTCATGCAGACATACTTATCTCCCATTGTTGATGGAGTATTTATTTTGACAAATCTGATTTTAAAGTTTCTGTATCTAGCAGAAGTTAATTGAGAATCTTCAAGACTGAAAAGTCCAAAAGTTAATCTAGACTTTTCTCGGGATTGAACTCTGGACCCTCAGGCTAGCAAGTTAACGTCTAACTCGCTGAAAAATCTGTCTGGCTAGCAATATTTAAAGATAGAAACTGTCATTATTTGATATTGTATCATTTGAACGGAAAGTTTGAGGGTTTTTAGGTGACTTGTATTTCATACCTGTCCATGAGTCCCTTTTTTACACAGTCTTGAACTACAATATTTTCGTTATTGGGATAACACTATCTTGGTATAGCACAGATTCTCTTGCTGAAAATTGGCTGAGACCCGAACGGGTTCCGAACCAGCGATCTCAGAGTCAGGCACCTAATCGCCAGCAATACATGTCAACCGTCTAGACCATGCGGCCAACGGACCATCCACTAGTCTAGAACTAGTTGTGTGGATTTTTGTCACAGAATGATTCATTTCATAATCCATGCTCAAAACTTTGATGGTATCAAAAGAATTTGTTTGAAGTGAGTCCATAAGAATCGGCCAAAACAAGCCCTGCCATTTACAGATCTAGAAACTTTAGTAAGATGTTGAATATTGTGGAGATAGATTATCTAGTTAAAACAGAAAGACGTCTGTGTTTTTACAAGGTCAATGGCCGACCTTGAGGTTCTGGGATGCATCATTATAAAATGGCTACAGATGAGAAGTGATAAAAACCAGTTATTTACATAAATATCATTTTGCATCGTTAAGATTACTTTTCAAATCAGGTTTTTTATGGCTAAAAAATGTTTCTGTTTGACATTATAAAATCTTCATTTTGATTATTTACAAAATGGCAAAGTAAATATACATTAATTTGATAAAAATTATGAAATAATGATAAATTCAGCTATGTGAACTCTCTGATAGGGATACCAAGTTGAATAACCTAAATATCAAATGAACATCATTGACTATGTGGACTCTCTGAAAGGGATACCAAGTTGAATAACCTTAAATTATGTTCCCACAATGAACATTCCCCTTGGATTAATTGGGTTCTTGAATGGAGAAAATTACCCAAAGAAAGCACTGACCCAACCCAGGTCTGAGGCAAGAACTATTTCTGATTATCATAATAAAGTTTAGTAAGTCTATTGTTTAAATACCAATAACCTTTTCTGTTTTGGGAGTTTAATTCATTTGTGAAGATCTCAAGGGTGAAATTTGCACCATCATGATTTGTTACTTTAAGAGTTAGGGCCCTTGAAAGCCCTGAGTTTTCTGTTTAGATGTAACCCTGGTGTTAAATACCTAGATTAAGTTTAAAATACCAATTGTATTTACTTTCATAACCAGGCTAATTACGTTCCTGTTTTGAGGGTTAATTATATCGAGAATTTAATTTAAAGTGATTTAAAAGTTTAACCCAGGTCTGAGTGCATACAACAATCTGACTTGATCATAATAAGTTTCAGTGTCTATTGTAAATACCAATCAACTTTACTGGTATTAACTGTGAGATTTCAATCACCATTTGGATTCCTAGTCTAGGAACCATTCACATCAATTGATATAATGATATTCCACTGTCTACAGAACTAACTCCTTACTGAGCTATTCCACTGTCCTAGCAGACGACAATCCAACTCCTTACTGAGCTATTCCACTGTCCTAGCAGACGACAATCCAACTCTTACTGAGCTATTCCACTGTCCTAGCAGACACAATCCAACTCCTTACTGAGCTATTCATGTCCTAGCAGACGACAATCCAACTCCTTACTGAGCTATTCCACTGTCCTAGCAGACGACAATCCAACTCCTTACTGAGCTATTCCACTGTCCTAGCAGACAACAATCCAACTCTCTACTGACTGAGCTATTCCACTGTCCTAGCAGACAACAATCCAACTCTTTACTGAGCTATTCCACTGTCCTAGCAGACGACAATCCAACTCCTACTGAGCTATTCCACTGTCCTAGCAGACAACAATCCAACTCTCTTCTGACTGAGCTATTCCACTGTCCTAGCAGAAGACAATCCAACTCACTACTGACTGAGCTATTCTACTGTCCTAGCAGACCTCAATCCAACTCCTACTGAGATATCTATTCCACTGTCCTAACAGACAACAATCTTACTGGCAAAATGAGCAATGCCATGAAAGCACTTGAGGTGGAATCCAAATTTAAAAGATAAAGGGCATTTACCCCCCAAACCCCCCAGATAATCTAATCCTGATGACCTAGTTAGTAAATGAGGGTACAAGGGGATATCCCTGCCTTCTGGCTGATTCATACTTACTATATATAGATCTTTATTGAAAAGGTTGGTTGGTAGCCTGTGGGTGTTAAATATAAGGTGTCTATAGTGAAAAGGTAGGAAATATATACAGGACGGTAGAGGATATCTTTGTTTACTCACTGAATTACCCACATTCCTTCTGTTGTTATAATGAGACAAAATATCTGAATACTTCATTAGTTGGTTTGTTTGAAAGTCAACTTGGACACCATGGGCCTGTTTTGCTAAATATATCTGATATCAGTAGGTAATGGTTGCTTCCAACAGAAGCTGATATCACAGACAGACTACATATACTTATAATATACTCTTTTTTCTAAAGTTGTGTAACTATAATTACAAATTATAAGCAGTACAACTTGTTTTGAAGTTAATTAAACATTAATATCATTTGGAGTGTTGTTTGATATTTTCAAATAAAAGGTGGTTGGCAGTCCTAATCTAAGTCGGCATGTTATCGTCAGATGACCTAGAATAACTTATCTTCAATCACAATTCCAGTCCACCAAACTGTACAGATAATCCGGGAAAGATCAATGCTAGGAGGTTTGGCCAAGGACCAGCTGGTAGAAACAACTGTGAACCTAAGTTGTTATCCTTGTAAATTCAATACCAAGAGGTTTGGCCAAGGACCAGCTGGTAGAAAGGATCCTTTACTGCAAACCCAAGTTGTTATCCTTGTTAAATCATTACCAAGAGGTTTGACCAAGGACTAGCTGGTAGAAAGGATCCTTAGCTGCGAACCCAAGTTGTTATGCGTGTAAATTAAATATCAAAATGTTTGGCCAAGGACCAGCTGGTAGAAAGGATTCTTTTAAACCCAAGTTGTTATCCTTGTAAATTCAATACCAAGAGATTTGTCCAAGGCCAGCTGTTAGAAAGGATCCTTATAAACCCAAGTTGTTATCCTTGTAAATTAATAGGCCAAGAGTTGTTCTGTCCAAGGACCGTAAGTGTTGAGAAAGGACACTCATAAACCTAAGTTGTTATCCTTGTAAAATATAGGCTAGTTGTTTCTGTCTACCTAGGTGGTTGACCGTTTAAATATAATATGATAAATGACATGTTGTAAATGATGAGTGTAGAAGAGTAATCATGTCCTGGGGCTGGTTGACCTTTAATACAACAGTGTTATACATTGTTACAGTGTTCTAATAGCCTGTACCACCCTGTGTATAAATCTATCAGTAGTTGAATACAGTGTTTGAAACAGGAAGACCCTAGTACACCATATTGACATATTTCTATCGCGACTGAGAGAGAGGTTTGAAAACATGTGTTCACTTTGGCTAGTTTTTATCAATTTCTGAGAATTTCTGATAAAATATTGTGGATATATTGAAATAGTGGTGTACTATCTTTTTATCATTAGTGAATTTTACGACGTCTTAGAAGTGTTAGTGTTATTTCAACAGTGTTCAACCATAATTAATACAGTAGGGCAAAAAACAGAAAAAACCTCCACTGTTCAAAATTCAAATTCCTTTTGTGTGAATAATTTCTAGTGTTAAGGATTGTTTTGTATGTTTTAAATTATTGCTCTGAATTGTTGGATCTTGTGCATTTTCTGAGAAATAGTGAACAAAGGAATTAGTACGGTAGGCAACTAGACATCTGTTGTCCAGGATTTTATCATATTTAAGGTTTGTATTTAATGATTATTCTATTTCATTGTTACGTGTCTATATTTTATAATAGACATTTCATAATCTATAGTCTCTTCGTAGGATTTTCCTAATCATCTATATTTTAGTTTATTTCATAATCTTGAATATAATTATGTATGATTAATGATGTTTAGTTTATAGTTTACACTTATTGTATATATAGTAATAATATATTTCTGTATAATACTAATATTATAGTTCTATATATTATATACTAATAATATAGTTCTATATATTATATACTAATAATATAGTTCTATATATTATATACTAATAATATAGTTCTAATATATATCTATATATTATATACTAATAATATAGTTCTATATATTATATACTAATAATATAGTTCTATATATTATATACTATATATTATATACTAATAATATAGTTCTATATATTATATACTAATAATATAGTTCTATATATTATATACTAATAATATAGTTTTACTATATTATCTAATAATATACTAATAATATAGTTCTATATATTATATACTAATAATATAGTTCTATATATTATATACTAATAATATAGTTCTATATATTATATACTAATAATATACTAATAATATAGTTCTATATATTATATACTTATATAGTTGTATAGTTCTGTATTTTATATACTATATATTATGTACTAATGATATAGTTCTATAGTATTATAGTACTAATAATATAGTACCGGTACTGTATGTTATTACCCTTTTTTTAACTGACTAATTCTGTACAGACAGGATCAGCTTCCTCCTTCCCCTGATAACATGTAATAGATTTTCCTTAGTTTCAACTCTTCTGGTAAAAATATTTAACGACCTTATATGTTAGATCTGAGATATTTCCTTATTTAACAACAAATATAGCTTCTTTATATAATTATCATGTTATTTTCCTCAATATTTTGGTGATTTAGTAGTTAACTGTTTCTACGGAGGTAATTCTTTCCTTGAAGTTCAATAATAAATGAATAGACACACCTGTTTTGGGTTTATTTCTGTCATTACGTGAAGCCATAGAGTCAGCATAAAAACAGAAGCACAAGAGAAGTGCAATGAATTAGACCTGGATGGCTTGATAAAGGTAAAAACGTTACTATTCAACAGAAGTCAGAGAATTAGAACTGTTAAAGGTTAAAGAATGTCTGAAATAGGATTGAATAGGACTGTCAGTAAAATAGGATTGAAGTAGGACTGTCAGTGAAATAGGATTGAAATAGGACTGTCAGTGAAATAGGATTGAAGTAGGACTGTCAGTGAAATAGGATTGAAGTAGGACTGTCAGTGAAATAGGATTGAAGTAGGACTGTCAGTGAAATAGGATTGAAGTTAGGACTGTCAGTGAAATAGGATTGAAGTAGGACTGTCAGTGAAATAGGATTGAATGTAGGAACTGTCAGTGAAATAGGATTGAAGTAGGACTGTCAGTGAAATAGGATTGAAGTAGGACTGTCAGTGAAATAGGATTGAAGTAGGACTGTCAGTGAAAAAGGATTGAAATAGGACTGTCAGTGAAATAGGACTGTCAGTTATATAGGATTGAAGTAGGACTGTCAGTGAAATAGGATTGAAGTAGGACTGTCAGTGAAATAGGACTGTCTTTGGTTTCTCCCTGTCGGTGCATGTTTCAGATCTGAATATTAATCTATGTTATAAGTGTATATGATATAGAGTTAATATTATAATATAGGTGTTGATTCACAACATTGATTAGACTGTAGCAGCTGGTATCTGGTTTAAAATCTCAGTGTTTTAATATCCTTAAACACTTCCTGATAGATTAAACACATGTCTACTTAAACAGCTTTCTTATCTTTAATCATACTCATTTACAGTTCATTTCAATTCCTGGTTTTGATCCTTTATTCCTCTAGGATGGCTTACTGCTATCTTTACTACAACCCTTTACTCCCTCTAGGTTGGCTTACACCCTCGAGGTTGGCTTACTGCTGTCTTTACCACAACTCTTTTCACCCTCTAGGTTGGCTTACTGCTGTCTTTACTACAACCCTTTACACCCTCTAGGTTGGCTTACTGCTGTCTTTACTACAACCCTTTACACCCTCAGGTTGGCTTACTGCTATCTTTACTACAACCCTTTACACCCTCAAGGTTGGCTTACTGCTATCTTTACTATAACTCTTTACATCCTCTAGGTTGGCTTACACCCTCTAGGTTGGCTTACTGCTGTCTTTACCATAACTCTGTTCACCCTCTAGGTTGGCTTACTGCTGTCTTTACCATAACTCTGTTCACCCTCTAGGTTGGCTTACTGCTGTTATACAAGACAGTATTGATCAAAAATATTGATCTAAATTGATAAAATGATCTAAACTATCTCAAATTCTATGTAACTATTTTTTTTCGATCACTTCTAAAATATTGATCTTGATGAAGACTTTGAATCAAAACTGTGTTAAAGTTGACCTAGTTTGAATGATTTTCGTGGCATCCATTTTAACTATATTGTTTACTGACTGTTACAATTATTGATTCAAATATACAGTTTATAGTAGATCTTCTCTTTAACAGTTTCCTCTTGTCAGGAATGCAAGTCGGTCGGACAAGACTGACATAGAAAAGCATTGAATCATACAGATGAGACCAAAAAAAGAGGCCTTCTGCTACAGACTGTGTACGATCTCTGGAGAGTGAAAATTTAAGACAAGTAGTATTATGTCACTGTCTTGCCAAATTTCCCTCATTGCACACTGTAAGCTGATATCCTATAATGTGAAAAGGTGGAAAATGAAGCTGTAGTCATGAAAATAGTATCTTGGATTAACCCTTTCAACCCTAGAAGCCGGTATACCGGCCCATTCTTATATGATATATACCCTAGAAGCCGGTAAACCGGCTGTTGTCAAGTGACATCATACAACATTAACGTCATACAAATTAAGAAAATATTGCTGGGAGCTCAGGGTTCTGACGTTCTATCTAAATCACACTCAGGGTTCAAAGGGTTAAGAGATTTGGTTCTCCGAAGTGAACAGAATTTCCCCCATTGTACACTGACTGTTTATCTGAAATTATTTTGAGTCATTATATATAAAGATATCAGATTAAATTCCCAGTAAATGATATTGATTGATACGATATCTTAAACATGTGATTAACAATACGTCACGATTTCTGTCAGTTTTTTATACTACTGATAAAATATCGAAATAGTAACCATGGAGATATTAAATGGTAAGATCTGTTGACTTGTGATCAACATATCAATGATCAAACTTTCCAAATATTTTAACAATTATAACAGATTAGATAAGAGAAATGTGACAATGAGAAATAGATTTTATCAAAAGTTTCAAATTACTTCAAGGTCATTCACGATAGGTGTGATTTTAGGAAAAAAATAAAAGGAATAGATCGAGTTTTACTTCCTTCTCTTCTGCACCTAATGGGTTAATGAAGATAGGCTGCACCATGTAATGCCGTACAAGGTGCAGTGAAGGAAATTTTTCCAGGAAAGCAGCATAAGCTTACTCTTTTTGTGATTCTCACCTGTCAACATGTATAGACTGTAGCACACGGGGCCTTGGTTTATTGTGATTTTAGACGGAAAGTTCACCATTTATTTGACCAAACATACCTTAGACTTTGAAACAGAAAATTTTTATCTAAGCTAATCAATAATAGTGTTCACAGTTCACCATCGAAATATAAGTCGATAAATTCATGTGTGTCTAGATTTATTCATGTTTGAAAGATCTTGAGACTCTGTGATATATAGAAACGACATGTAGATTATATAGAAAGGACATGTAGATATAGAACGACTTGTAGATATATATAAACGACATGTAGATATATAGAAACGACATGTAGATATGTAGAAACGACATGTAGATATATAGAAACGACATGTAAATATATAGAAACGGCATGTAGATATATAGAAACAACATGTAGATATATAGAAACGACATGTAGATTATATAGAAACGGCATGTAGATATATAGAAACGACATGTAGATATATAGAAACGACGACATGTAGAAATATAGAAACGGCATGTAGATATATAGAAACGACATGTAGATATATAGAAACGACGACATGTAGAAATATAGAAACGGCATGTAGATATATAGAAACGACATGTAGATATATAGAAACGACATGTAGATTATATAGAAACGGCATGTAGATATATAGAAACAACATGTAGAAATAGAGAGTAAAATTTCTAGTTAAAGATATTTTTGAAAGAATTATAAGATGAAGAATGCTTTACATATTTTCCTGACCCAAATCAACCCCTGAAAATAGAAAATCATGACCTTTAAATAATCAGGCCTACCATTATCTGGTTTAAATGATTTTGTTGTTAAAATGTCCATTATGTGGTTACAAGTATTTATAGAAAGAACAAATACAGAGAGAATGTGGCTGGACCGCTTTATTCACTCTCCTAGTTCATTAGGGTACTGTCCAAACAAACACCAGCAATCTAGTTTATAGGTCTGTGTCACACTGTAGACCTTCTGTTTTACAATCTAGTTCAGGCCTTCTCAAGATAATTTCCTGAAGCACCAATTTTGTCGAAAAAGTAGGCAAGAAGCGCCACCTATCGATTCATTTTGTAGGATGTTAGGTTAGGGGGTAAGCAGTGGCATTCCTAGGAATTATTAGCTTGGTTGGGGGTTGCAAGACGGCACCAGAAAAAGTCGTCATGTTATTTCATTTACGCAATACATGCGCATACAAGCAGCACTTTGGCTGTGGCAATGCGCCACCAGTTGAGAAAGCCTGATTAACTTTTTTACTTCATTAGGACTCTGTGACTATACAGTCTTAGAACAAATCTGGCATTAATTTTCCCAATCATTTGTACCATTTAACGCTAGGTTGTTTGAAGAAATCATCTTCATTTGCAGAATTAGGTTCTAAAAAAGACATTAAACTCCATTCATTTCATTTTCGTTTGTTTTATGATTACTGTATGTTTGACATAACCAAGCAAATGATGTCAATATTCCAAAACCCTCACCAACTGGACTACAACCCATGGGTGGGATATATTAAACCCTGTCTATATATACAGAGATACTAATAAATTCCCAGCTCTTGTTTAGTAAACAAATAACCATAAACATAGAGAAGGTAAACAAACATACAAACCACCCTAAACATGTCATTTACATACTTTCTGCTGGCCGACCCCTTGACCTCTACAAAATGTCCATCCACCTTGCAGGTCTGTTGTGGTATGAAGAAGATACAGGTCAACAAGATTGAAAATTTAAAAGTTTTAATAGACATCAGTACATCAGAGGGGTGAAGCTTTCATTAAACATTCACTTAGCTTTCTGAGATTGTTAGAATCAGCTTAGATTGGATATTAGGAATAGATTGATTTTGGATATCAATCCAGTTAAACTAAGTAATTTTGAAACATTTTTTTCAATAATTACTTAGTTTAAAAGATATATCATGTTATATAGAGATTTGATTGAAGATGGCATCTGGTAAGTCCAGCTGTTGAATTTATACTCTTATTGACCAAGTTTTAGACTTAAAATTTTATGTGCATTCTAAAAGGAAGTATACCTGGAATATGAATGGTTTGAAAGTCAACCATGAGTCTGTATCACCTGATGATTATCAACCAGCTTTGCTACTTTGGTAACCAAATTAACCTTAGTGCACACTGTGGAATGTAAAAACATTTCAAGCTGTTTTTGATGTCCTTTGATATATCTGAAGAAGCTTATAAGCTGGACCATGCTAAGATATATGTATATATGAATTGAATATAGATTAAATAACAACTTGTTCTCTCGATAATGGATTAAATGTTTTATTTTACCAAGAATTGATGACAACCCTGGCTTACTAAATATATATATGACATATAAACACCTGGTGACCTATAAAGGTCAGAAGTAAACAAGGATCAAATTTTATAAAAACCAATCACCCGTTCAATGGTTATTGTGAATTATTCAGGTGGAAAATAACAGAGATCAAATTTAGATGACCAGTTAATTTCAGAGTTTCAAATCTCCATCATTATATACCCAGCTCTCACTAGGTGGTAAGAACAAACAGCTGATCAACACGAAAACATTGTGTATTATAGAGATTTTCTAAATTTTTTATGTGTATCAGAGACACTGATAGCATCAATTTACATCATTCTAATTTTCAATCAGATGTCTGTGGCTGTGAAGATTGTCACAGACTCAATCTCTCTTACATTTCATTCAGATTATAGTCAGTGCTACGGACTGTGCTCGTTCAAGATCCGCGACAATTGGATTTAGCTAAAAGAGTAGGCTAATGTTGCTGATCTGGTTAAATTTCCCTCATTGCATACTGCATAGCATAGCCATCTTCATTAGCCCATAAGGTGCATAGGAGTAAGACATAACAGTCCTTTCATTTCATTTTTTCTTACATTTCTTTTGATTTTTACTCAGTTCTGTTCAAATGTTCAAGTTTAGATAGAAAGTCTGTGAGACATGAATTTTGTTGATAAAGAATTAAGATTGGTCAGTCTGTGATAAGAAGTCATGCAGTAAAAGATTGTCAAGTGTTACAAGTTCAGATGTTTCTGACTAGCGTGAACATTTCAACAGTTGTTACTAAGTGGTCATCCAATTACCTGATCAGTTATAGAACAAAGTTCTTGATTAATTATTACTCAAATGTGATATTCGTTAACTGGAAGTGGACATTTAAACCAATCTACCATTTACTAATTACTTCTCACTGGACACTGTGAGTGACTTTATTCTCAGACCATACACCATTGTCATTATACTGAGGTGTTAGTTGAATGGTTTTTCAGTTAAAGTTAGGACACCGTCCTATCCAGTTGAGAAAGAAAGGAACCTGATGCTTTTGTGGTTTTTTCTTTCAAAATTCTATCAAGTTTTGAATCTTAAAATGGCCACTTTACTAAGGGTAATAAAAAAATTTTCATAATTTTTCTTGGATTCGAGGGTGAGTCAATAAGTTACCAACTTATTTCAGAATGGGATAGGCTGGTTACTTATTGACTCATTCTCGTATTATTTAGGTAGACTAATTTAAAAGAAGGATAAGGCATAAATAAAGGGGCTATACTCTTTTTAAGAGAACATTTTGCAGTTTACATTCAAGAGAACATCATATTTTTGTATGTTTCCAAGTTACTTCTAATTTAAAAGTATATGAAAAGATAAACCCCTGACGAGACTAAAAGAGATCTGAGGATTGATACCAAATTTATCGTTTTTAATCATTTAACTTCCAGATCAAATTTCAAAACTTCAAACGTATTTTATTTCACAAAAATCTTTGAAAGTGTGTTGCAGGTATCTTTTTCATATTTTGTGGTGAACAAAAAAACAAGGGAATCGTGATCTGAATACTTGCTCGTTTCCCTCACAGTGGAGTATTCAATCCCTCAATAGATAAGACTTCCAGGTCAAATTTCAAAACTTCAAATGTATTTTAGTCACGAAAGTCTTTGAAAGTTTTCTGAAGGTATCGGTATCTTTCTTGGTGCACCAAACAACAAGGAAATCGCAATTGTTATACCTAGTTCTTGCTCATTTACCAGAAGTCCAGGTTTCAAACTAAGAACAACTTGTGCTACACACTGTGCATGTAATCTCTCAAACTCTGTCCTATTTATCTCGTTGCCTATCCTTAATGGCCAAAACAGGTGCAAAATATTTGTGCTAATCCCAGAATAGGATAGAGCGAGATAAAAACGTTAGATTGCTAGTGATGCAGGTTTTAGGGTCTTGAGATGGAAAATGGTCTAGTTGTTTAGAAAGGAAACTAAGAACAACTTGTGCTACAGACTGTGCATGTAACCTCTCAAACTCTGTCGTATTTATCTCGTTGCCTATCCTTGATGGCCAAAACAGGTGCAAAATAGTTGTGCTGATAAAACTACTTTTCCATTCTGTAAGAACTAGTAAACAAGATCACTTCCAGGTACAGAATAAGCTGCAATTGTAAACATTATAAAGCTTTCGTTCGGGTTTAGGTGTAGTTAGACATCACTGACAGGTCCAGTTTCAATATCGTTTAGATTCTAGCTTTGGTCAGACATGACTGGTAAACACAGATAAATCAACAATCCTGTGGTAATACCAGTACAGTATATAAGACTCTATGGTAGTGTTAAAGTAATTAAAACAACTTCTGACCTGCTATGTCTCCCTCCAGCAATATCAATAACTCTTCAATAGGAGGTAGAAAAGGTCAAATACTACTACATTGCTGTATCTGAATATTGGATGGATTTTTAGCTGGCCTGTGAATATATGGGATTAAATTTAATGTAGAAGGCAATGGTTGTGGATTCAATAATCCAATCTTTAATAATGTTTAGTGTGTGATATGCAAGTTCACTGCAGACTGGGTCATTAATGTGCTGAAAGAAAGCAATATTGAAATGTGGAGCTGAATGTATTCGATTGAGTTATATTCCGTTCTAAAACCATCTATTGATCTATTGTATACTATTGCCATTTTGTGAGGGTTGATGAGGAAGTGTTTATTTCGCGTACATGCTGATTACTTATATTGATTATTTATGAGTCTTGAATAAGTTTTCGGCAATATTTCTAATTTGGATGTGGAGTTAAGAATAATTAAGTAAGCTTACAGTGTCCTAGGTTTTTAAAACAGTAAATAAAAGAACAAAGTCAACTTGTTTCATCTGAAGTATTTATTCTAATGGACTCTGAGTTGTTTGGATAGGACAATAAACTAAGCTCCCGTAAGCTACAGGCTGTGCCCTCGACAGTTGGAAATCACATTTAGAGTAGGCTGAAGTCGCTGTGTTCTCTTTGCATACTGCATGGTTTTGCCCATTTTCATTAGCCCATTAGGTGAAGAAGAGTAGGATGTAAAACTCCATCCATTTCATTCTTTAATTTTTTACACTGCATGGCTTTATCAATTAGAAGAGTGATAAGAAGTAAAATTCCATTTATTTTTGATTATATAATGTAATAATGTTTCTATTTATAGGTTATACCCCGTGATGGGCAGACAACTGGACCAGCCTTGATGGAAAGACAAACGGCATCATTATCAGGTCAGTTTTTATTTTATATTTCTATACTGTATTTATCTAGCCCTCGGTCAGTGTTTGTGGCTTTTATACCTCTAGTTCCTATCATGATGTACTTTTATCCTTGGATGTATCCTCATACACAAGGTATCTCTCCATCCGCCAAGCTTCTTGTATCCTCATACACAACCGCCATCAGAACACTTTAGTGAAATAATGCGCTATATAAATAGTATATTATTATTCAAACTGTCAAACTCTGAATTATGATCGCGGTTTTATTACAACCTTAGTTACCCATAGGTTACCTCACCCATTGGGGTATTTTTCAGGGGCCACAGCTAAATATTGTGGGGTTGTATTCTGTGTTTGTGAATCTTTCTTCTCTTTGATGTGAGGATCCGTCTTCATTAGCCCATAATGTTCAGAAGAATAGGACATAAAACTCCTCTGCACCTTATGGGTTAATGAAGACAGGCAACACCATGCAGTGTGCAATGAGGGAAAGTTGGATAGGACAGTCACATTACCTCAAGGAATCTTTAATATGTAAAGTTAAAAAATCCTAAAGTTTGTCCGCTCCATAAGGTTCAGAAGAGTAAAATTTCAATTTGTGATGTGAGAATTGGAATGTGTTGAAGGATGACCTTGGGTTTGAAGGACTAATTGACCTGTAATATAAGATTTGAACGTCATTTGGTGTTTATTTTGGCTGTAACTTTTGTTGATTGGGTAAATTAAGAAGGAGAATTTGAACATGAAGCCAATGAACTTGAGAAACAAACTGTTATTTTTATCCTGCATTCCCATGTCGATAAGTTTGCACCCCCAAAAAAATGACATTGCAGATGAAACGTCAGTTCTGAGATTCAGAGTTGGCAAAGCCATGGTGGTGTCAAGTGTCCCAGAAGTCTCAGCATAATTTTGGTTTGAATTTTAATAGTGGGTGTCTAAATTTGAAGATGTTCTTTTAGAACATGTGACCTAGGCCAATGCTTCTAAAGGAGAATATCTCTTTATATGAGTAGGTGGGGCTGACATAGAAATTTCGACTTGTCGTTTAGATGGGACAATAAATCAAGGCCATGTGTAGGTATATGTGAAGGTACCAGTATTAAGGACTTGCAACAGAATAAATGGTGAACAGTCTAAAAACATGATCTAAATTGAAAATCCAGTGCTTAACAAGTCTAGGAAGGTAGTTGTAAGAAAAGATAGTTGTAAGAGAAGTCAGAGAAAGTAGTTGTAAGAGAAGGAAGGTGGTTGTCAGAGAAGGAAGGAAGTTGTCAGAGAAGGTAGTTGTAAGAGATGGAAGGTAGTTGTAAGAGAATGTAGTTGTAAGAGATGGAAGGTAGTTGTAAGAGAAGGTAGTTGTAAGAGAATGTAGTATAGATGAAGTGTATTAAAGATTAATCAATAGATAAGATTGTTGTAAGTCTGTATTGTTTTATTCTACCCTGACCTTTTCAACATGTCTGACACCAACTCTCTCTCTAACCTTTCTATAACATTGATCCAAACTATTATTATAATATCTGATGATGTTGAGTGAGAAGTTATGTGTATGGTTTGAATTAATGATAGGCATGGCTCAGGCAAGAAAATTCGCAGTGAAATTTTACTATGTTTTGTGTAACTGTGTAGTTTTCTAGTTAAAATCTTTAGAGAGCCTGTGTTAAAGGTAGGTCTGTCTGAGATACTGGTTTAGATAGCAAGGTAATGGATGTTTTTGAAAAATTTAAAGAAGAATCCCTCCCACGTGCCCTATGATTTTTAATAGTATTACTTTAATATGTAAAGTACAACCCCCTTTTCATTCCATCCTGCCCTGTCCCTCACTCTATAAACAATAAGGGTCAATATGGCATGAAGTCTGGTCAAGGGGTAAGGTTAATGACCCCCCACTGAGACAAAATGACCAATAAACACATCAGTCTGTAGGTTTAAACTCTATCTTGTTATAATATAAACATAGTTAACATGTCTGCTTACATTATTACATCATCAATGACATCATTCCTTGACAACAATCAGCAGGATGGCAATTAAAAATGGCCGCCAATCTTTCTGTAGTTGTTGTTGTTTGAAATGAAGCATGTCATGTGTTCTTTCTAAACTTCAATTAATGGAGGTGCCAGAATCTCAAGGGACCTGTCAGATTCCAGTTTGATGAGTTTAATGATAAATTATGATAACTGTCTGACCCTGAAACAACATTTTTTCGTCCTGTTTTGGGTTTTTGATTTGTGCTATCAAAAAGACTTATTTAGTTCTGTATTTGTATTTTTATCTGGGCCCATCATGAACAAAACCCTAGATCCTTAAATTTGAGGGAAACTTGAAGAAACCTTCTGGTTTCCAAATTATGAAATATGAAGAATTGTTTTGAGACTAATCATTTTTTCCGTGCTTGAGCAATTATTTCCTCCAGAAACTTCTGTCTAGGTTATTGAATGGTGTCAATTTTGTGCATTAAAGATCACTTGAAAACTAAATAAACATGCACGCCTTCAAGATTTTAAATATTATTGTATTGAAATGAGCACCCTTAGCAACAGGAAACTATAGTTAATAAATCAAAGCTTAGAGATCTTGAAACTCTCTTAAGTTAAAAGTAGATATAAGTAGAATACACTTCAAGGTGTAGTTTATACTTCAATAAAACTGGGTCAAACATCGTTAAAACCTGCCCAGGTGTTTCAGGCGTTTGGGTCGTAAAATGGCGTCTGGTTAATTTCTGCCGAGTCATATTCAAAGGTGCTGGTTGTTTTTATAAGCATGGTGGTTTTCGGAAGTAATGAGTAGGTAGTCTCATAAAAGCACTGGCCTAGGTCACAAATTTATATGGTACCAGTAATCTTAAATGTCCTCGAATTCCAAACTGTTGATTCAAATGTATTTAGACGTCTGTTTATTTGATATTGCTATTCACCTAGTTATAAGCTAGCTACAACCTAGTTGTAAAAGGTTACCAAAGTAATGGACAGCTGTCAGAAGATAATCACTGACCAATTTGTCAACCTTTCAATTTGACCTCTAGGTCACATGACCTGTTGACCTGATCAGCTGATCCCTGGACCACAGTTTGAGATGTTGGTGATAAAATAATTGGGGTTGGTTTTATAGCTGGAGAATGTAAATAGGTGATCAGTATGAAAATTTTATACCCTCTAGGTTGGCTTAGACGTACAATTCTACCCCCTGTAGGATTAGGTACCAGTATTACTGTTTTAGGACCCTTACACCCTCAAGGTTGATTTACACCTTTCTTAAAGATCTTTATAGCCGTTAGGATTGCTTTCTACTATCTTTATTATGATAGCCAACCTAGAGGTTGCATCGTAGGTCTAGGTTGGCTTACTGCTATCTCTATTATGAACCTCTACCCCCTCTAAGTTGGCTTGAGCATACTTTTTAAACTTTTACACTTGACTTGAGGAACCGGTATGTAACAAATTGATTAATGAAATGGAAAACTAAATGAGATAAAATATAAAACAGTTCGATAATGTTTCTAGGTTACTATAGTAACTGATTTTTTATTGAAGGTGATTGGAAGAAAGATAAAAATCCAAGTTCATTCGTCTGATGTAATGCTGTAATAATGACACAAATATTGATCTGAAACAATGTACTTTTATCAAATGTTAAATAATGCAGAATAAACTCTCAAGTTAGAATTTTTAAATACTGTAATCTTAAGATCGTTATTGTGTTTTGAAGAATCTTAATAAATAAACCAAGCCCTGAACTAAAAAACATCCAAAAATCCAACAAGGTCCTGTCCTGTTTATATTTAAGCTTATGCATACAAAAATATTGTTAATGAAAAAAATCCCAGAGATTAAATAAACCAAACCCTAATGATCTCAACCAAAAATCAAAACGCGAAATTAAAAACAATATATTTAAGAAACAAGATATTATCAGCTAATGTAATATGTTATAATAAGACATCGTCAAACTTCGAGGTTTATCTCATAGTTTGTTGGGTTTGCCAGTGATGAGAACATAGTCTCATAAAAGCACTGGCCCAGTCACAAAGTCATAATTTTGGTTAAAGTATGTTGGGTAGAATTCCATAGAGAATGATTGGAAGAAGACTTTATTGGTTTCAATCTGAGCTGGGTTAGAAAAGATTTTATTGTTGTTCCAAGAAGATACAAAATTAACAAGATGGCATGAATTTCTGCCTCCATGGGAAGTGCTTTTGAAAGCTGTCTCTTGAACTATGGTACCGTATAATTAATAAAAAGCCATAAAACACATCTTGTTGATAAAACAATTGATGTGTGTTTCGGACATATTATTATCATAAGTATGGTATGATTTGCTAGACTAGCGTTGCCAATATCTTGTTGGGAAAACCGAGTGTAAATTTATAATATTAAATTGTATAAAGAGAGTTAAGTTAGTAAACTACTCCAATAACAGCCTTGAATAAATACCTGAATTAAATATTTACTGATAATTGTCAATATTTACAGGTGATATTGATGACAATATTAGTTCACTTTGACCTCATCCTCGCCTCGCTTGTCATATGATACTGGTTAAAGGACATGCTATGTCAATTTTATACACCCACATAACCAAAACCTACTACAATAGTACTTTTTCCGTGTTGCCAGTGGTAACTTACCACTAGGCCAAAAGAGGTCTTTAAGCTAGCTTTTCTGTGCTCCCACTTGTTAAATTGCCAAATCATTATGGTTCAGGAACCGACAACCTCCCTTTTTGCGTTCGACAATTTATCGGGGGCCAAATGATAGCTAGCTTTAAAGCCAGCTTTTTAAACAAGTGGAAGCGCAAAAAGCGTTGTTGGGCAGTAGACAAGTACTAGTTTTATGATTTCATGCGCAACATGCACAATCGCTTCATATATTTGTATATTCTAGAACTGTATAAAAATGCAAGAAATTGTAAAAATGATATCGCAAGATCTGTGATCTGTTAAAGATAATTGTCTATCCTCAGACTTGAGATTTTATTGTTGATAAATGGAGATGACATCAGTCAATACGGGCTTAACTTGTCAAAATTTATCTATTTATTTATCTTTTGTTTTACGTCAATCATTTATAACCTTCATTACTGGAAAAATAGTTGAAATATTTTCATATCAAGTTTTATAACTTATAGCATTGTATGGATTAAATGTCCATAGGTTTAAAGGTCAGTTATTTAAAGTTCACAATAGAAATGAAATGAATGGAGTTTTACGTCCTATTCTTCTGCACCTTATTGGCTAATGAAGACTGTGAACTAGTAAAGTAAATGAAATGATATGGAGTTTTACATCCTACTCTTCTTCTCCTTACAGGCTAATGAAGACTTTGAACTAATAATGTAAATGAAATGAATGGATTTTTACTTCCTACTCTTCTACACATTATGGGCTAACGAAATAGATTCAGTTTTGTTCTATCCCCTAAGGCCAAAATTACTATTAAATAGCACATTTGGTATGTTGGGGGCCTGAATGACATTGCATGTCTTCATTAGCCCATAAGGTACAGAAGAGTAGGAGATAAAACTCTATTCATTTCATAGTCTTCATAAGCCCATTAGGACCATAACCCCCCCCCCCTCATCAAGCTTATTTGACTCCTGTCCCCTTAAGAAATTTAAAAAGGGGACCAATATCAGAATGAGGTTCACGTTTAGTATATTTGGGGTCAGGCAGGTTTACTCAAAAACCTTGAAATTCAGGGAGAAATAGTTGTAATATTTTGTGGTAATAAATGTATCCAAGATTCAAATCAATTAGTTCAAATTGTCCAAATAGTGCTAAATTTATCTGTGGACAATGGTGGCGTGTTTATTTTTGGGTCGTAAACTTGATGACATCAGTAGATAAAGGTGATCATAGTATGCTTTCCAAATTTTGGTCGTACTTTCGATACGCTTTAACGATTGCTTTCCTGTTATTATCCGTCGAAAATATAAAGACCCAAGATATGATCTCGTCTTTTATAACTTTTGTTTACTTTTTATCATCGTGAAATCTTGTACGTTTTTAAAACGCTTTTTGATTGGAAGCTTAAAAAGTGTGAGAGACCATTTAGTACATTTATTCAAAAATGGATTTACGTTTTTATCGTAAGTGGCTGGATAATTGTGTCTGTGGGAATTTTTGTAAAGATCTTCAGTCTGGATAATCAAACTCAAAGAGTTTTTAGTACTTTGTCAGCAAAAGTTGAAGATCATTTTATCCAAGTACAAGGTTAATGTTCTCATAATAAGTACCGTATCTGGATAATTGAGACTATATGAATTTTGAATAGATTCTAAGACTGGATGTCATTGACTTATTTACTATATTTCACTCAAAAACAGAATTGTCAGTCAGTTTAATATTTCTGTTTTCTGACCACAATGTGGTTGAAAGTACAAAAAGATATTTTGATGGAATCTAAAACACTTCATAAACTTGGAATTCTGCTTGCAATAGGTAAATTATTTTTTCATTTTTGATAATTGCTTGTCTGTTTCTAAAGGGTCTGCAGATAATCCGGGAAAAATCAATACCAAGAGGTTTGGCCAAGGACCAGCTGAAAGGATCCTTGGGAACCTAAGTTGTTATCCTTGTAAAATCAATACCAAGAGGTTTGGCCAAGGACCAGCTGATAGAAAGGATCCTTGGGAACCTAAGTTGTTATCCTAGTAAATCAATGCCAAGAGGTTTGGCCAAGGACCAACTGGGAAAGGATCCTTGTGAACCTATGTTGTTATTCTTGTAAAATATAGATGTCTCTTTGAGAGCTGAATTGCCAACTGAACTTGCTGAGCAGCATCATGTTTTCTCGTAGAGGGGGCATTCATCGTTGGATTAAACCACGTTATTAACTTATTTAAGTAGACCTCAAAATATTTTGATTCTGACTAAATACCACACCTTATTAATATATATCTTAGGTAAATTTATAACTAAAACAGTATATTTTACTAAAATATTGACCGAAGTAGGCCATTTTACTTTGACCGAAGTTCTGTTCTTACTAAAATATTGACCGAAGTTCTGTTCGTTTGTACATTACTACATATCACATGTCAATTTACCCTGCATTGATAGGATGACAATATTTATATTCATGTTGCTAAATATAACTCAAATTTCGTAGACATAAAAAACGGTTATCCTTCGACAAATATTGACTCTAGTATTTATGATAAACTTTGAATATTAAAATCTTCCTACAGTATTTATATACATGTATCTTGTTTTGAAGTGTTGTTATACCTATAGTACCATTGTCAACAGTCTCTAATATAAATACTATATCATTAATTGTTGTCAAACATCAAATAGACCGTTTCAATGTCATGTCATCTTGGTCATACAGTCTATTTAACATTATTAGCTATGTGGACTCTCTGAAATGGATGCCGAATTGACTAACCTACCAAATAAACATTATTAGCTATGTGGACTCTCTGAAATGAATGCCAAGTTGACAAACCTAAATACCAAATAAACGTTATTAGCTATGTGGACTCTCTGAAATGAATGCCAAGTTGACAAACCTACCAAATAAAATTATTAGCTATGTGGACTCTCTGAAATGAATGCCAAGTTGACAAACCTACCAAATAAACATTATTAGCTATGTGGACTCTCTGAAATGAATGCCAAGTTGACAAACCTACCAAATAAACATTATTAGCTATGTGGACTCTCTGAAATGAATGCCAAGTTGACAAACCTACCAAATAAACAATTATTAGCTATGTGGACTGAAATGAATGCCAAGTTGACAAACCTACCAAATAAACATTATTAGCTATGTGGACTGAAATGAATGCCAAGTTGACAAACCTACCAAATAAATATTATTAGCTATGTGGACTCTCTGAAATGAATGCCAAGTTGACAAACCTACCAAATAAACATTATTAGCTATGTGGACTCTCTGAAATGAATGCCAAGTTGACAAACCTAAATACCAAATAAACGTTATTAGCTATGTGGACTGAAATGAATGCCAAGTTGACAAACCTACCAAATAAACATTATTAGCTATGTGGACTCTCTGAAATGAATGCCAAGTTGACAAACCTAAATACCAAGTAAACATTATTAGCTATGTAGACTCTCTGAAATGAATGCCAAGTTGACAAACCTAAATACCAAATAAACGTTATTAGCTATGTGGACTCTCTGAAATGAATGCCAAGTTGACAAACCTAAATACCAAATAAACGTTATTAGCTATGTGGACTCTCTTATACCATAACTATATTAACTTTGTGGACTCTCTGAAAGCATTGCAGAAGTAAAAAACCAAATCACAAAATTGCATTAAGCCTGCCCTGCTTTGTTACTGTTAGAAAAATTCACAATTTCAATAATAGTGGAGCACAAATATTAAAAAAATCGTGTAGGTTCTGTCGAGTAGGTTGAAGACCTGAGAAAAGAAAACTAGAGAATGAAAACCTGACAATAAGCAGACGTGCAAGAAACAAAATGATATCTTAAAATCTGTAAATATACCCTGTTACGTAATCTAGACTTAAATTTAGAAAGAATTCTGATTGTTTGTGCCAGGAACCATTGACTTGTTACACCTGGCCTGGGTTGTTACTGCCAGAATTAAATGTCATTGATGATAATCAGAGGTTCATTGAACCTGTTAAGAAATAACAAAGTCAGAGTTGTTCAATTAGGAATATGGCAGTGACTAATGGAGGGTTATCACACAATACTACTGTTTATGAGTTCAGAAAAAAGTTACGAAAAATAGTTATGACACAATAGCACAGGTTCATAACTATGCAAATTAAGTAAAATGTAAATTTGTTGCCAGATTAAATATTTCCCTGGCCAAGGCTTTGGTAATATTTAATCTGTCAACTCATTTCATTATAAATTTCATATTCAATAAGCACTTGTTTAAGATTCCCTATTTATGTTGTTGTTTGTTTTGATAACCTAGAGGGTGCCATTTCGACTGAAAAACTGAGTGTTTATAAGGACTCAGATTTGATAAATAAACTATTGATCCATTATAAAATTTTCAATAAGAACTAATTTCATATCTCTTTTATGAATTATTTTTTTTTTCGCCAAGGACATGAAACTTAATGGTGCATATAAGCCCATTCCTTTCCTAAATATTTATCGGGGTACTGGCTTCTTTCTCAAACTGTATTAAAATTTTTCTGTAGCATTTTATAATCACCCATCTAAGTCACACTGGGGATAATATTGAATTGACAAAGGGTACATTGTGCATCTCACTGAATGACCCTGAATTTCAGGTAAACAATGTGGGTAGCACACTCACTGAATGACCCAGAATTCAGGTAAACAATTGGGTAGCACACTCACTGAATGACCCAGAATTCAGGTAAACAATGTGGGTAGCACACTCACTGAATTACCCAGATTCAGGTAAACAATATTGGGTAGCACTCTCACTGAATGACCCAGAATTCAGGTAAACAATGTGGGTAGCACTCTCACTGAATGACCCAGAACTTCAGGTAAACAATGTGGGTAGCACTCTCACTGAATGACCCAGAACTTCAGGTAAACAATGTGGGTAGCACCTCATGAATGACCCAGAACTTCAGTTAAACAATGTGGGTAGCACACTCACTGAATGACCCTCAGTTACATGGAAACAGTTTATTTGGTTAAAACAAGCTAAGTTTGTTTCATTGAAAGATAACTAGAGTTAAATTGATGTTTATTATGGCAATAATCAGATTATAGAAATGTACTTGAAACCTGGGAGTAAGTCAGTTCTTTATGAGTGGGAGGTATACACTACTAGTGGGTACACAACCTGTAAATAGCTACCGCAGGTCAGGGGGTCCCCATTGATGATACTTTAAAAGCTAAGATATATACTGGTTAACATATACTGTCTGTGATAGTTAATAAAACAGTGTTTGCTGGTCAGCACTTGTATAATGACAATGATTATAAATAGTCTAACAGTGAACTTGTCAATTTTCAATCCCAATGGTTGCTACAATTTGTCTTCGATGGTTGAAAAAGTCACTAATTATTAAGCATTAATTTGCAAGCAATTTTGCTTGTATCACATAATGCCCTTTGCAATAAGCGATGTCATCAAGTACTTAGTGGGAATTACAGGAACCGCTTGATTGAAATTAGAATAGTGTAAATTGATGCTTTCAGTGTCCCTAATATACCTTAGGAATTTACAAAACGGTCTTTACAATCTTTTAAGGCAATGTCACCTTCCAAATCATCTGAAGGCCCTTTGCAATTAGCTATGTCATCAAACTCTTAGTTTTAGTGGAATTACAGGAATCACATCTGATTGAAAATTGGAATGGTGCAAAATAAAGCTATCATTGTCCCTGAAACACATAAGGAATTTAAAGAAACTTGCGTACAATCTCTTAAATGTATTATGACCTTCAACATCACCTGAAGGAAACTGACATAAGATATCTAATGAAATTGCAGGTGGATAATTCAGGCTTATTTACCTGGCATGTTTTAATTATCTATTCTAAAACCCATTAATTTCTTGCCATTTTATTCTAAATTAGATTCTCAGACTTTGATTACCATTTTACGTGTATTTCTCCAAGACCAGATAGAAATGGTGTTTTTTCTGATAAATTCTTTTAATTGAATTAAGATCTTTTGAGAAGATTTGTGAATGCAATTTGAAGAGCACTCCTATATTTTTCTGTAATTTTGGTTTTTTGGCTTCGTTTCATTCTATAAAATACAGCATTAGAGTATATGCCAGGCTCAGTTTAGTTTTACTAGTTCAGGTGGAAACATCGTATAATGAAATCATTCTATTTCAAAGTTTGAAGCTGGAAATTTTCAATCTTTTAGAGCAACTTCTGTGATATTGTGCTTCCAGTTTTGAACACCATCTGTGGTCTGTGGAGAGTTCACACAATAAAATATTTTTGTTTTATCTTGGAATTATATTTGAAATATATTTAAAAACCTCATTTTGTAACTTTGAGAAATGACATGTTTTTGAAACTTGGATATTGATGGTGTAAGGATCTCTTGCAACTGTTTTCCCTCTGTGAAAGATTGTGAATTCCGTGTTAAAGATTTTAGTGTAAATCTGTAAAAAATGATGTTTGTGAACTATTTCAATCATCATGGATTTCATTTTGGTCGTCCACATACACTACCTAAAACTAAAAGTGAGTTTGGTTGAATTGTTTCTTCTGTTAAGCAAGTGTGTTTCTAGTTGATGGTCGGTTCACTGTTTTATTGTTCATACATTCATGACATTTTCTGAAAGATGTTTTTAAGAAGTTTTCTATCCTATATTACCTGATCAGGGCCAGTTATTCATGGATTTTAAAAACAAACTGACAAAATAAGAACATATATTTAAAAGGCTATTTCTGAAATCTTTGTTTTGAATGATTTCTGGATGCGAGACTTTGATCTTGTATTATTTTTTTCAATTTTTCAAAAAATCTCACAAATAATCTAAATAATGGCTATATATATATTTTATATTTTATAATTTTTAACTGTATTCTGATATTTTTCACGACCATATTTTCTCCTTACTATTAAAGTAATATATGAGTATTTGTATATTTCAGGTTCTGGCTTGCGTCCATCTCATTCATTTAAAGACAAACGATCAATATCGGCACCAATCAAATCACAGGTTAGAAAATACTCTTATTATTTATTTATTACCTTGAAAACATCTGAATTAATGTTCTGAGAGAACTTCTGAATGTTTAAAGGAATACTGCATCTTAGAATGAATATAAAATTTGAAAATTTTACACTTGGCCAATAAGAGTATATATTCATCAGTAGATAAACCTACTGCCATAAATAGCATAAAAGAATCCAACGGTTTTTTTTAACCATTGCCCATCAGTTTGAACATTTTTAGACAATGATATTTATATATTTTTAAAGACTAAAAGTAAATAGGCACAAATATAATATATTATATTCCGCAACTTTTAGCAAAAAAATATCTTAATTGATTTTATTGTAATCACCCCTGACACCACCCAGCTGGTCATTGTGGGGAATTTTTCAGTCAATAAACTTCATTGTTATTATGGTAATCATCTATAGAAATATGGTCAAATTTCTGTTTTTAGAGGAAATTGAATAATTTCTCAGATTTTTGAGAACATGTAGTCAGAAATTTTGTTATAACAAATTTTGAAATGTAAACACCAAAGAAGCGTTATGTTAAGTGTGTTGTAACAGTGAATTATTTAAAGCTAAAATGAAAGTAGTGTTATTGTGTAATGTATTCAGTAACTCAACTGTATCGTTTGTTATTCTGTTGTTTTCAGAGCAGCACTCATAGTCAGCCTCCTTTTGTTCCTCATAGACACAGTTTTCCAGCCAATAGGTAAGTCTCAATTATCCAGTCTTACTGTTTCAATTGAATTTTTTACTGAAGACTTTTTGAAATTTTGATGTTCTGGCATAGATCAATGACCTGAAAATATTTTTGAAATAATCGAAATTAAAAATTGGAACAAATTTAGTTAAATACAAAATATCTCGCTGAAACACCATCTGCTGTTTGGTTGGTGGCTATTTTTTCAAAATCTCAATGAAGTCTTCAGAGAATTAGTTCCTTGATCCCAATTTTTTGCACGATAATAATATTATAGTTTAGTTTCTCAAGCATTTTTTGGTTTTTGTGATAAATTTGCTTTTGTATAAGCTTACGTTATTTTCTGTAACTTTATAATTTACATGATTTCTGACATTGATTCTAATATTAAACTTAACTCAAAGAATAATATTCCTCATTTTTTTGTGTTGAATATGAAAAATAAACACATTAGCTGTCAGTTTCAAGTTTACCAACTGTTACCATGTCAAAAACAGAATTCAAATTATGAAGTTAAAAAAGTGAACCCAATTTGACAGGTTTGATAGAGTTAAAAGTTCAAAACTGATATTTTAAAGGGATATAATCAACTTAGATAAAATACTATTTACTGAAAAATATTCCTAGAATTATGAGTTGATTAAAAATAGTCAGACATCAGTATAAGGTGTTATAGGAGATATTCCCTTTAGGAGCATTGGCCTAGGTTACAAGTATTAAGTGTTATAAGAGATATTCTCCTATAGAAGCACTGGCCTAGGTTACAAGTATTAGGTGTTATAAGAGATATTCTCCTATAGAAGCACTGGCCTAGGTTACAAGTATTAGGTGTTATAAGAGATATTCTCCTATAGAAGCACTGGCCTAGGTTACAAGTATTAGGTGATATAAGAGATATTCTCCTATAGAAGCACTGGCCTAGGTTACAAGTATTAGGTGTTATAAGAGATATTCTCCTATAGAAGCACTGGCCTAGGTCACAAGTATTAGGTGTTATAAGAGATATTCTCCTATAGAAGCACTGGCCTAGGTTACTAGAATTAGGTGATATAAGAGATACTCTACTATAGAAGCACTGGCCTAGATCACAAGTATTAGGTGTTATAAGAGATACTCTCCTATAGAAGCACTGGCCTAGGTCACAAGTATTAGGTGTTATAAGAGATACTCTCCTATAGAAGCACTGGCCTAGGTCACAAGTATTAGGTGTTATAAGAGATACTCTCCTATAGAAGCACTGGCCTAGGTCACAAGTATTAGGTGTTATAAGAGATACTCTCCTATAGAAGCACTGGCCTAGGTCACAAGTATTAGGTGTTATAAGAGATATTCTCCAATAGAAGCACTGGCCTAGGTCACAAGTATTAGGTGATATAAGAGATACTCTCCTACAGAAGAACTGGCCTATGTTACAAGTAGTCTATAGATTTCAGTGTGTAGTCCTATTCTGGAAATAAAATTTGATTAACTGATGAAAGTACTTAGACAGTAGCTAATATATTATATATTAATAATTCATACTGAGTATAATTGATATATTTCCTCGTTATAAAGTTCACTAGCTGCTACCAATGTAATACCTAACAGTGTTTTAGATAGTGTTTTTAGCGTTTAGATTGTTAGGTGTATTTTTATATTGATAGTATATGGTATAGTTCACCCCCTGATAGTGTGACAGACGTCTCGGCCCCACCAGGGTCTGCTCCACCCTCTAATAATTCACTATTCACTCTGGAGTAAGTCAGTCTTTTCAACCCTCACATATTCCTTTTCCTTACTGTCTCAGAATATTCCTTGCTGTCATCAGAATATTCCTTGCTGTCACAGACCTTTCCTTGGTGTCTCAGAATATTCCTTGCTGTCTCAGAATATTCCTTGCTGTCTCAGACCTTTCCTTGGTGTCTCAGAATATTCCTTGCTGTCACAGAATATTCCTTGCTGTCACAGAATATTCCTTGCTGTCTCAGAATATTCCTTGCTGTCTCAGAATATTCCTTGCTGTCTCAGAATATTCCTTGCTGTCTCAGAATATTCCTTGGTGTCTCAGAATATTCCTTGCTGTCTCAGAATATTCCTTGCTGTCTCAGAATAATCCTTGCTGTCTCAGAATATTCCTTGCTGTCACAGAATATTCCTTGCTGTCACAGAATATTCCTTGCTGTCACAGACATTTTCTTCCTATGCAAGATATTCCATTCAAAGCATTTTATCTTAGAAGGTGGTATTATCTATTGAGGGAATTTAAAGTTGTAGTGTTGGTTGTAAACTCAAACTGTCAAATTCATCAATATTTACTAAAGGTTTTACACTGCTGACTGGCAATGGCTGTACAGACTTCCCAGTTCACTGCAATATTTAGTTCCCTTGACTTCATTTTAAATAAAAATGGAAATTGAAGGCCACAAGTCTTATAGAAATATAAAATATAATGTATTCTTACACTCTTAAATGGAGTTACTTCCCTTGTTCCTGTATGCTTTATTAAAATTGTCATATTATTGCTGACCTCCATAACACATTAAAAACCCCTCAACATTTGGAAATCGCAAAAAAAGATCCTAGCTGTGTATTGGTCAATTTAAAATGATAAAATTAGCTGTTAGTTCAAACTGTCCAGGAAAAAATAATTATTGTGGGTTTCCCTGGCAACTAAAAATAACTCAAGATTATTCTCTTGTCTCTTTATTGTTCTTGATGACATGAGATATATTTTTAAAATGTTTTATGACACAAATCTAAGAAATATTTGTGTTAGCTTACCCTTAAATGGAGTTACCTCCCTTACTCTTGCTTGCTTATCCACTTACCATTATTTTAATAATATTAATGATGTGTTATTTGTTATGGATAACTTTAATATCATCTGATAAATCCAATATTTAAAGAAATATCTCCCTTTATCATCAGCTGTATCTCTACGACATGTTATTGATCCTGTTTTATTGTAAAGTATATTTTGACAGAAAGTCAATATATGTAAATTTACTACGAATTTTAATACCAGATAATTTACTCATAGAATCTGTATAGTCAGCAGTAATATACATTCTCTTTGTGTTTATATTAAATATAAGCAAGATGGTTAGACCCCCTTTTCTTCTAGTGATATACATTCAGTTAGCTTGTTGTCTTTTTAATGCTTGATTATTTAGCTTTTTTTCGCTTGTTTGCTTTTCATTGCTATAATAAGCTTTACTATTTTTTCATATTTTATAAATGCTTTGTTTTATATTTTCTAAATGCTTTGTTTTATATTTTCTAAATGCTTTGTTTTATATTTTCTAAATCTTTTATTTTATATTTTCTATACTTTGTCAAATATTTTCTTTTGTTTTGTTTTTCTTTATTGGCCTTGCTACAAATTCAGCAGATTGTTCAAACCTTACCTGAAGTTACAATAGTTTAAATAATATAGAAAATGAATCTTAATTCTTAGATTATAATACAACAGTCTGCATGAGGACTGGAGTGTTGTGTGAAACTCTGAGTAACAACATGTTTTTTAGGCTCTGTTTGAATATATCTATGTAATATTTTGGTATGTGTATAATATTTTAGTATACATGTGTGTATTTAAACATCAAACTATATTTCTGTGTTGTATTTTACAGTCGAGCTATCAATGAGGAGACTGAAATAGATTCCATGGGTCCAGCTCAGGAACTAGTACCTTCAAAGTAAGTTTTTTATTTTAATTATCCTAGATTTCTTTAATAGGGAGCTAGGTGCTGAAGAGTAGGACATAAAACTCCATTCGTTTCATTTATTTTTTTTGATTGGTAAGAGAGATATACCATAAAAACTGTGTAGCAGAATTTCATGATTTTTTAATGACTAAATGTCTCTTTGACTGGAGTTAGAATAACGTCTGGGAGGTTATATTTCCAAACTTGGTACCGGTAGCAGAAATAGGAGTATTACAAATTTTACAGTGTTATTGACATTTATTTAACCAGCTGATATTGTTAGCTGAAATATAGCTCTATCAGCTGTTATAGCAAATAATTAACAATAGACACCCTCTCTCTTCAAGGGTCAGAATAGACTTAAAAATCTGAAATCTGTAGCCAATGAATTCTTTCTCATAATATTATTATTATAAGTTGTGATTTAACAAAATACGTCATTGAGTTAGTCATGTGGGAATCAGACCACTAAAAATTTGCAGATCACGAAGTGAAAGTTTCTCAGGATATATGACTCGATATGGTCAAAATACAATAGGATGTATATAAATAGATACATAGATACTCAAATTTTGTGGCAAGATGCTTGGTTTATGTCATTTCCTGTCAGGAAAGAGCTTGAGTGTTTTTCGCCTTATTTTATCATAGAAACAGGATGGAAAGCAACCAGCGGCCATCTTGAAATTTGTAGGCATGCATGTTGATTGATAAATACACAAGGTTGACAGTGATATCAAGTTTTTGGAGAATTTGATATGAGCTAATCTTGTTGATTAATTTGGAAATTGAAAAAGGAAATAATTATTGAATAATTTATTCGTGTTAATTTTAGATGATCATGTGATTTAGTTTCAGATTTTTATTTAAATACGATTTGACCAAATTTCTTGGAAATTTTAGTGAAACAATTTTGTGCAATATGCGAATATGTGACCATAAATATTCAAATAAGCCTTCAGTTTGATAACGAGGAATTTCAAAATGAAGTAAATTTGGATATTATGTGATAATTAATCATCAGTTTTATTTTTAAATCATAAAATATTTTAGTTTTTTAATGTAAGAGTGACATAAGCTGATAAGAAAAGAAAAGACAAGTGTAATAAGTCTGTACCAGATTTCAGTGGATTTATACAAAGTTTCAAAGTGTATTACAAATTATATAGCATTGGATAAGGAACTTCATGATTTCTGACTGGAAAAATTGAGATTTACTTGGAAAGATTTTAGTTGTTATTGTTTTTTTTATAAAAGATGTGAGTGGTATAAGACTGTGAGACTTTGATTAACTTTCCTCTCATCAATGCGTATGTACAAATTAAAGGATTTGAATTCTGACTCGACCGATAATATGAAAATGGATTTATCGTTTTATAAACGTCTTTCATTTGTTGGAAGTAAAAACAGGTATATGCTTAAATTACGTTTTAATTTTTTTAGAAAAATTCATCCACAAAATTGATACACTTCCTCTATGATAAGTTCATTATGTTAAAGTTCTACCCATGAATGGTTATATTATTGAAGTAAAATTTAGTGATTTTGTTGGTCATTTGGTTACAATCTACACCCTCCGCTTCCTGCAACAGTTCTACCAATGAATTGCAGTATAGTTGTATTTGAATTCCATGTTTAGTTTTTCAGTTGGGTTTTATGCTCAAGTTGTTTTAATTTTTTTAAAAATTATACAAAATTGATTTCCTCAAATGATAATTCATTTTTTTAAATTCTAGAAACATGAATGGTTATATTTTTGGTAAAAATATTTTAATTGGTCATTTTTTTAAAACAATACATACACACTTCTTAAATGACAAAGTTCATAACCACACTTCTTTAATAACAAGGTAATAACACATGTTTTTTAATAACAATGGTACTTTAACACACTTCTTTAATGGTCATAACACACTTCTTAAATGACAAAGTACATAACACACTTCTTTAATAACAAGGTACATAACACACTTTTTTAATAACAAGGTACATAACAAAACTTCTTTAATAACAAGGTACATAACACACTTCTTTAATAACAAGGTACATAACACACTTCTTTAATAACAAAGTACATAACAAAACTTCTTTAATAACAAAGTACATAACAAAACTTCTTTAATAACAAGGTACATAACACACTTCTTTAATAACAAGGTACATAACACACTTCTTTAATAACAAAGTACATAACACAATTCTTTAATAACAAAGTACATAACACAATTCTTTAATAACAAGGTACATAACACACTTCTTTAATAACAAGGTACATAACACACTTCTTTAATAACAAAGTACATAACACAATTTTTTAATAAAAAAGGTACATAACACACTTCTTTAATAACAAGGTACATAACACACTTCTTTAATAACAAGGTACATAACACACTTCTTTAATAACAAAGTACATAACACAATTCTTTAATAACAAGGTACATAATGTTTCAATACAATTTAGACTTACATCATCATCAGATGAAATGAAGAAATTGTGTTGAAACATTATGTACCTTGTTATTAAAGAAGTGTATTCTGTACTTTGTTATTAAAGAAGTGTATTCTGTACTTTGTTATTAAAGAAGTGTGTTATACCATAATAATATTGTTTTTGTGTTTCTTGTTATATCTGCTCTCCACTTCTAAATGTGGTTCAAATCTTACTGTAATGTAGGCCTATATAATATTGTTTTTTATTTCCAGTATTACTGATACAATATCAGAATCGTTGGAATCGTTGAATGGAGTTCCATCGGATGAAGCTGTTCTAGATGATGAACCAGACTTAATGTTAAATGTTGACGACCCAGAAGCATGGAGTGTTTCAATAGACAAAAAGGTAGGTAATGTGTTTGAGGCTTTCATTAGCTCTTAAGGTGCAAAAGAGTAGGATGTAAAACTCCATTCAATTCAATATGAGGATATGGGTTATAAGGAAAAAGTGTTTCTCAATTTGTTTATATTTATGTTAATAGCATATTGAGATAATAATAAATTGATTCCCTTTCTATTGTCAGATGTACACTGTCGACAATTGGAAATAAAACTTAAGTTGCTGTTTACCTCAATGCACATTGTATGGCATTCTACTTATTTATCTCCCAATAGACATCGTATTTCACTCTTTCAGAGAGTCCACATGGCTAATGTTTATTTTGTATATTTGAGTTGTTTTTGATAATGATGAATATTGGTTATTCAATTAGATTGTGAAGAAGTTGGGGTCAAAAGATATCAAAAGACAAGACCATATTTGGGAGTTGATCATCACGGAGAAACAGTATTGTCGTACTTTGAAAATCATGCAAAAAGTAAGTAGATTATAGATCAATGCCAAGCCAGTTTATTTCTCAGGACTAGCTGATAGACAAGATCCTTGCAAAGACTCTCGCAATCGTGAAAAAAAAAAAAAAATTTCTTGTTGACTGCCAAAGAAATTTGTTTAAATTACAAATAACAGTAGACTGGTTAATCTGATCTAAAATGGCCTAAATGATATTTCTAAAATTAAAATTTTGAATTTTCTTTGCCAGGTATTTAACCACGGGTTACTTAACGAACTTCAACTACCTCCCGATCAGGTGGAACGCTTATTCCCCAAACTGGACGATTTGATTGAAATCCATACCACGTTTTTACGGCAGTTATTACAACTACAGAAAAAAAGAACTGATAAGTTTATCGAAGAAGTTGGACCTGTTTTACTTGAAATGGTAAGATTCAGTATTTAGTTTTCCAAATCTCCTAGTGGTGATTTTAGAACAATTTGTAAATCAAATTGACCTGTACACAAAATGATAAATATAGGATAAATACACACTTCTTTAATACTTGTAGCTTGTATTACAGACATTATGTACCCATCCATGTATTAAAGAAGTGTGTAACTTGTGTTGAAATGTTATGTACCCATGTATTAAAGAAGTGTGTAACGTGTGTTGAAATGTTATGTACCCATGTTTTAAAGAAGTGTGTAACTTGTCTTGAATCCTGATGTACCCATGTATTAAAGAAGTGTGTAACTTGTGTTGAAATGATGTACCCATGTATTAAAGAAGCGTGTAACGTGTGTTGAAGTGTTATGTACTGTGTTATTAAAAAAGTGTGTATTTATCCCATAATTATTCTCTTGTATTATACATGTGCTCCTCACTTAATTTTATGAATCAGGTTCAGTTGTTAATGAATTATTAACAATTTAGAAAAAGCACCTAGATTAGTAGATTCCTCATTATATTAAATATTTATTTCAGTTTAACGGAGTCAATGCGGAGAAGATGAAGAAAGCTTACGGTTGTTTTTGTTCCAAGCATAAAGAATCTGTTGCTTTGTATAAAGAATATTTAAAAACTGAACGTAAATTTCACAGTTTTTTTCGAGTAAGTAGTAAATTACAAATTTATATCACGTAAATATTTTTGTGATGATGGGATACATGTTGGAAGAAAACCATGGCAACCCAAACGGACATTATAAACACAAACTTTCAATATGTGTATTTGAATCTTGAGTGACATGGAAATGCAAGTCTACACCAGGAAACGGAAGTCGGTAAAAGAATAAAAAGTTGTCAACATAATGCATAGTTTTTAAATATTTTTCTCTTGTTCTTTTTTAGAAATGTTCGAGTTATCGATGGTGAAAAAACGTGAATTTCCAGATTTTATACTGGGCGTGACCCTTCGTCTTTCAAAATATCCATTATTGATAGAAGCAATACAGAACAGTACTAAAGGTGGGTGTTTATATTTCATACTTACTCTGGAAGCCGCGGTGGCTCAGTGAGTTAGACTCTTGCTCACTAACCTGAGAGTCCAGGGTTCAGTCCTAGAATAGGTCGTGATGAATTTTCAGATTTATCTTCCCCTTGTCAGTGATGCAAGTCTGGGGGACTGACATGGAAAAAGCGTCTAGTAATTGGGATGGGACAATAAACATAGGCCCTGATTACTAAAAGGCCAGTTCCCACTTGAAATTCAAATGAACTGAAATGAATGGAGTTTTACATCCTATTTTTCTGCACCTTATTGTCGATATTCAAACTATTGTCCTAAATAAAGCAAGCTTATTAACTATAAGGGTTTACTTTTGTTGAATTTTAATCCATTTTTTCTATTTTCCAGATAAAAAAGATCGAGAACGAACGCGAGAGGCTCATCAATGTAGTCGGAACGTGAATTACGAGGTGGACCAAGAAGTAGCAGCATACGAACGTCTGGTTGATCTACAGAAGAATATAGATAGTCGGGCTACCACTGTCTTTAAGGGTAAAAAATTTAAGGTAAGAATCATTTGTTTTCGATTTGTCAATTTACAAGAAAATGCTTATTTTTATATTTTTGTCATTGGTTCCATTCTGGTTCCATTCCCTGAAGTTTCAAATCTGGAAGAGACTGAGTGAACGTCCTACACTAGTAGGACCTAGTTACCAGATTCAGGACACAAAGAGAATTAGGAGAAATTTTAAAGGCATGACCTCGCCAAACTACTTTTCATTACCAGAAAATTTTGTTCAGGTCTGTTATTTCAATGAGGATGAAATGACGCAATAGTTTTGGATGCTGTTAACGAAACAATAACTAGACTGTCGGATCATCAAGTTCCTGATTATAATTGCAAGATTCATTTATTTGTCGTTTCAGAGACAAGATTTAACAGCAGGTGACAGGAAGTTGGTGTTTTCAGGAATTGTGGGATGGAAGAACGCGCGAGGAAGGGTGACAGGTTTGTCTTAAGATTTGCTTAAAATATTGATTATAACAAATTTCTGTGAAAGCGATTGGAGGTTGACATTCGTCCCAATTTTAAAATCCAGGGTAATGGCTTCATATAATCTTCAGATTGTTTCATAACCATATATATATGAATGTATGTACTATTTGCAAATTTTGGATAAATATATTTTTTAAAAAAAAAAACGTTACATTGTGTCAACAGAATTAGTTTTCAAACAGTTATGAATCGTTGGTTTTTTTTTTTCAGATATATTAGCCGTCGTGTTGACAGATTTGATTGTTTTCCTACAGGAGAATAATCAGAAATATACTTTCTTCGTCCAGGATAATAAGGTACATAACTCTTTACTGACATTTTGTTCATGATAATAGGTACATAACTCTTTACTGATATTATTGTTCATGATAATAAGGTACATAACTCTTTACTGATATTATTGTTCATGATAATAAGGTACATAACTCTTTACTGATATATATTGTCCAGGATAAAGAAGTACTATTGTATTAATTATTAGTATTAATTACTAAATGTTTATGATTGGTACTAAGTTGTTAATTCTATCTTCCAGTCGTGTGTGGTTCCGTTGTACAAGTTATTAGTCCGAGAGAAAAACGATTCCCGCGATAGTCATGGTATTTATTTGATCTGTCAGAGCAAGTCACAACCTGAGATGTACGAACTTGTCTGTAAAAGTAAATCTAGTAGGGACGATTGGACTGGCAATTTAAAACGTGCCGTGGAACGATGTCCTGTTGAAGGTGAGTTAACTTTTCTTAGTCTGCAGAGCGAAAATTTAAAGTCCTACTCTTCTGCACCTTATGAGCTAATGGAGACTGGTAATGTCATGCAGTGTGTAAGAGGGAAATTTTGTAAAAACAAAAGCCATAACTTGAATCATCAGAGTATTCTAAATTATCAATATTTGTCAAAGATATTGGGCTGGTTTCTGAAAATAAAATAAAACAATTTCAGAGTTAAACCTTGGTCTCATTAGCATTATTGGTGTGTGAACGCAGTTGAAAACGGGATAAACTGAATTAATGACAAAGTGTCATATGAAAACTGCAGTTATTGACAAATAAGCGCCAGTTTGTGTAACTGGCTTATTGAAGGCAGTGGTAGTAGAAATATATTTAAGATTGGTTGCTATTTTATTGACCAGTCAATATCAATAATATTTATGGTTATCAATGCTCCTATTGTGAGGTAATATACAGTAATAGCCCATATTAACTAATATATTTATTATATTTTCTAGAAGAAGTACCAGTCATTAACTCTCAGGAAAGCGAGGCTGACCGTCAACGTAAAGCAGATCGGGCAGCTAAAATACAAAATATAATAGGTAGGTCTTGTCATTCCGTATTTCTCTTGAGGTCAGTCTGCAACTGAGTGGTCATCTCAAACCATTCATATGGCTCACTGACTTAGATGCTTGCAGACAAAATAGCACTGAGAATCAAATGTGACATATTTTCTAGATTTTCTATTTTTAACCCAGTTTCTGCTTTTTTGTCATTTATAAAAAATCTGTTCGGCCATACGTCAAGTCCAACAAATCGATTGTGATATACAAAACTGTAGCAGTTCAAAACTCCTGGTAAATGAAATGAATGGAGTTTTATGTCCTACACTTCTGCTATCCTGTGATAACTGGATCTGTTATTCAACAGTTACCCTCTTCAGAGGTTCAATTGGCCCAAAAGGCAAAGAATCTATTGTATAAAATTGATAAATTATACTTTTTCAGAATTATTACATCAGAAAGATCGAGAAATAAAACATTGTTGTGAAGAGAAAAATATTTTAATGGCTGAACTTTTAGATATCACCAATAGTCGCGAAGAGTCAAATTCGGTAAGTTGTAATGAAATCATCTCATACTGTTGACATGTTTCAGATAAACAATCCTCATCAGGACAGCTTTTATATAAAATTGAGGCCATCCTCTCATATTGTTGACATGTTTTAGATAAACATTCCTCATAAGGCTAGCTAGGATATGAAAATGGTGGAAAACTTTAGGACTTAATGTTAGCTAGTGATAGCGTTTTAGATAAATAATCCTCATCAGGACAGCTAGTATATGAAAAAGACAGCAAACCTGCTTTGCAAAGCAATATTCTCAGACAACTTATAACTTTACGTCAATGCTTAACGACATTCTGTTTCATTTGATTTAATAATTAGACCAAATAATTTAAATTTTTTCAGCGTCCGAATTCCCAGGAGTACTCTCGTGGTAGTCAGTCATTAGAAGTTCTTCAGGCAGCCATCTTGGAAGGTAAGAATTGTCATTATTGATCTAAACTTTATAGACGGAGCCATCTCTACCTTAGGAGCCGTGGTGGACTGTGAAAAAGACGCTTGCTCTATAATCTGAATATCCAGGGTTTAATCCCAGCAAAGGTCAAGATAAACTTTTGGATTTTTCAGTCCTGTTTCCCCTTGTCAGTGATGCAGGTTTGAGGGACAATAAACCGAGGCCCGAGGTGTGCTACAGACCGTGCACATTAAAGATCCCTTGACAGTTGCAGAAAATAGTACGCTAATGCCTCTTTCCTGGCAAAGTTCCCTCATTGCACACTGCATGGTGTTGTTGTCGTCATTGGCCCATAAGATGCAGAAGAGTTGGACGTAAAACTCCATTCATTTCATTTCCTGACTACAGAAACTGTCCTTGTAACAAACAATCTACTAGCTAGTTAGACACGATAGTTTCCTGTCTCATTCATTTTGATTTTTACTTCTCTTCCTTATTTATTGTATTTCATAATTTTGTTAATTGAGTTCGATTGGCAGTCTGATTTCAGATGAATGCGGGGAAATAATTATCTTCTTCTTTCATTTCAGCATCACGTCTAACGACAATTTTACAAGGATCAGGAACTCAGTTAAGTAGAAGCGTCAGTAGTGTAGGGGAACATGTTAGTAACTCCTATATTGCCGTCTACATGCCTAAACGGGCGGAAACATTCGCTGGCTTCGATAGTTCATTCGATGCATCTAAAGGTAAGAAAAAAGTTTTGAAAATCGTAACTAATTTTGTTCAGGCAAAGATATTTGAAGACAATTCAAAACTTAAATATATAATGCTGGTAAAATATAAACCAAGGTCTTATTCTGGAAACTTAAACTATTATAGTGTTCAATTTATCTGATTGGTCAATCTCTAAAATCGATTTTAAATTTAGTTATATTATCCAATCAGATCACTGTATTTCTGAAAATCTGGATTTGATCTTAGATAAGTTTTTAGAGAATAAGGGCCCTAGGCCTTGTATTGTGATTGTTTAGCCTCTATGTTAGAGCTGATCTCGGGCTGTAATCCATGTTTTATAATTTATGTATTATCTATTTATTACAGGTGCTATTAAGAAGCGTTTTATACCTCAGATTCGCGACACCCAGGACAGAAGTCCCAGCTTGTTGAGTCTAGACAGACCTGACGCAGATACCAGTACTGGCAGTATTCACGAACAAAATGTGAGTTACTCCCCTTTAATAAACAAAGCTTATCTTTTATTGGTCAATTCTTGTTATCATTAGCAACAACAGATGCAAAAAAGGAGGGTGTAAAACTCTATTTCCTTTAGTTGTTCTTTTTTGGTTTTGATAATGCTAAGATATACTTGAAATAACTACACAATGTGAATTAGCTCCCTTGTATCAAATTCCTAATATTCCTGAGTGTTTTTTTTTGTGATAATTTATCGGGTTAACAACATTAAAATATTTTACAAAATGTGGGTTGTGCCCCTTTACTAATATGCTATCAGTGTATTATTTCTATGTTAATCTTTTACAAGATAATATATTTTACGATGAAGTTGATAAGTATAAAATGTAAAAGAATAAATAATGTAAACATTGTAAAATTCTCTACCAGGATTCTAGGCGTCATAAATCTTGTTTTAATAATTCTAGAAATAAGACCGAATATTTGTACTCAGAATAATAAATAATGATTTTTCCATGTCAGCCCTTCCCACCCACATCACTGGCGGAAACCAGGTTGAAAAATCCAAAAGTCCATCTTGACCATTGTCAGAATTGAACCCTGGACCTTCTGGTTAGCGACCAAAAATTCTAACTCACTGATCCACTGTGGCTCTCCTGATTTAAAGGAGAGAAGGTTTATAATTCCTTTCCAAGGTTTTTTTTCGTTCAGTCAAATGACCCACTTTGTAACATTTTTTAGAATCTACGTTTTAATCTCAGTGCCGTCTGAAATGGTTTTTGACAATTAATTTACCCAGAATATAGTACCATTGCATTTTACTGGTATAACGTTGGAATGACAATATATTTGCTAAAAACTGTCTAAAATTGTGAAGAAAAGAAAAATGACTCAAAATAATTTTCAAATTAACTCAATTCTTGTATAATTAAAAATTGTTCAGGTTTTTAAAATAACTTATTGGCTCTGAATTCTCATCAGAATGGTTTTCAGATCTGAAAATAGTCGTTCATTTACGTCATAATGGATATAATTTAAAAACAACGTTAGAATTTATGAGACACCATGTTTGTTTTTGTCGTGTGATTTATTTAACATGTGACCTAGTTGTTATGGTTTCAACAACAGTCTTGTCTTGATTATCAAAACAGACGACAAAGTTTAAATTTGTGAAATTTTTAAAATGTGTTACCAAATTTCACAAAGTGCTGATAAACTTGTAGTTGTTACTGTAAAAAATTGATATTAAAATCGTGAAAGAGATCTAAATGAAATGAAATGAATGGAGTTTTATGTCCTACTCTTCTGCACCTAATGGGCTAATGAATGGAGTTTTACGTCCTACTCTTCTGCACCCAATGGGCTAATGAATGGAGTTTTACGTCCTACTCTTCTGCACCTATGGGCTAATGAATGGAGTTTTACGTCCTACTCTATACTTGCTACCTGATGGGCTATATGGAGTTTACGTCTATCTGACTTCGAAATTAAGACCTATGGGCTTATGAATACTATTATCATGATCTAAAAGTTAGTATAATTTCTACCTTTGGCAAGAATAATACGTTCTATTTATCATGTTTGAATGAGTTGTTAAGACTCTCATAATAATTAATGAGTGGAGCTTTTTAGACTCTATTGCCAAGATTGTTAATTACCTAATGAAGTTAGCATCTCTTAATTACCTGGTTTATTAACAGTCTTAATTAACTAATCAGTTATCTTATCGTTAAGTATCCAAACAATGTAAATACAACATATAATTTAACGTGATATTTTTAACACTTCCTACAGTTCAGCAGGTATTGGCAGACGGGCTGAAAATAAAAGAGTTTTATATCCTACTGTTCTGTATCTTATTGCACAAATGAAATGAAATAGAGTTTTATATCCTACTGTTCTGTATCTTATTGCACAAATGAAATGAAATAGAGTTTTATATCCTACTGTTCTGTATCTTATTGAACTAATGAAATAGAGTTTTATATCCTACTGTTCTGTATCTTATTGAACTAATGAAATAGAGTTTTATATCCTACTGTTCTGTATCTTATTGGACTAATGAAATGAAATCCTGTTTTATATTCTAATGTTCTGTATCTTATTGGACTTTTAAAATAAAATACAGTTTTGTATCTGATGGAACTACTGAAAAAGAATGGAGTTTAAGAAAAACACAATGCAGTATGCAATAAGGATAATTTTACAAGATGGAGTTATTGGCCTTTTTTTTTTTTCAGAAATGTTTGATAATTATGCAGTTTGACTAATTTTTGTTTTTATTTTATATTTTTTAGGATGCTTTAACAAGTGATGCCCAATCTCCGAATCCACAATCACCCAATCGACGCAGTTCATCGTCCAATCAGGCCTGGGAGAAGGAAGAGGATTCCCCAAGACATTCAGAACGTTCCAGCGAGGTTGTGACCTTCAGCGAGTTCTCAAGGTCATCTGTTTCGTCGTTAGGTCAGAATCAAGAACAGATGTCCTCCATTGCTCAACTGGTCAAATATTTACATTCATTGATGGTGAGTTTCAACTTTGACCTTTTCTATATTCTGATAACATGATGCACACAGTGACATGTAGATCTGGAGGCCATGAAGCAATGTCTGATTGGAGCTCTAAAATGACTGACTGAAATTTTGATCTTCGGGACATTTTCTTTGCAGATGTTCTAGATTTTTCATGAATTTTGGATGAAATTTAGTCAAAATTCTTACTTTTGGTGTTAAAATGTCTGAAAGGGAAGCAAAGTTGACAAACCTTAATACCAAATGAATGTTATTAGTTATGTGAACTCTCTGCTAAGTTAACAAACCGAAATGATTGTGGAAAACAGATATTACGTTGACAAACCTATTCACAGTGTAACAGCAGGTCTTTCTTAAGACTGAAAATGCTCCTGTTATAATTTACAAAAACATGTCCGAATGAAATAAATCTTTCTTATATTTCAATAACTAAGATACAATCTGACACACTGTCAGTCTGATTGAAGCCAAGATTCGGGATAAATTATTGTATTAAATATAAAATCAGTTTGTTTTGAAATAAAATAATGAAAAACTTGACTGACATTAGGTTAAAATGGAGCTGTCAATCATAGAAAGTAAAGATTTTATATTCTTATTAAGATATGTTAGTATAACCTTGGCAACAAGTTCGTAAACTACAGTAGTTATAAAACAGATACATGTATCTACCATCTTTGTATCTTTATGTTTTACTAAATTTTATAGATTGTTTTTATTGGATTATTATAATGGTATTGATAGACTTCCAGTGCCTCTTGTGGATAAGATGCAAATATGTATACATTTCATGACTTTGAAATTTATTGTTATAGAGATAATTTTGACCTTAAATTTTTGACATTTTCCGTTATAACCGTAATAACTGATATTATATTGAAAAGTTGAAAATGTTATGAAATATTCAAGAACAATAACCATACCTATCTTAATGTTTAAAAGTCAGTAAGAAATATCATATAAGATTAAGACTATCCACTTATCATTAATATAAGGTTGACATGACTAATTACATCATTACTAACAATTAACATGGTTTGTTACTTAAAATACCGGTATTTCTCTCTTGTATTGTGTCGTACATTGTCTTAAACATCATCATACCACCTGTATTGTGTTTTTTATCCTTTACGTCAAGCTATGAAGGTTTTTTAATTGTCGGTTGACTAATGGGGGGGGAGACAAATTTACATACCTGTAGTACATTCTAGTACTACATTGACTTTACCTTCAGTATTACTGTTCATAATGGAAATCTGACTTCAGGTTTGTTTACAATCGGTTCTATGGAAGTGTTAAGTTGGAGGCTTCCCTTGGAATTTCTGAGAGGGTTCTCATACAAGAAATATTTTCAAAAATAGAATTGGTTTGATGCATTTTGACAGATATTTTGGGACAAAAAAAAAATTAATTTTTTTTAAAAATTTAGAAATGAGGTGGTATACCTTTAATATGTAGATCATTTTTACAAGATGGTATTATATCAGGATATCTTGTGACCTAATTACATAAATAGTAATTTATAATTAAGATAATTCTGGGAATGATGGACTTATTATTTAACCAGAAGCTGAAATATTCCATTGTTATAGGACACTTTAACTTTAATATGTGTATCATGTCGACAAAACAGTAATATACCAGAATATCTTGTGTCATGGGACCTCATTAGTAAAACCAACATAAAAACATTGTCTTGGTGTCTTGCTATGAATAAATCAAATAAATTCTGACTGTTGACATTTGACAATGGTTATGTTAATTAGTGAGTTGAGATCGTTAAAAACTAATTTAATGAGATATTAAACCAGGACCACACACAGTTGTATAAAATATATCATATACTTATTACTGATAAATCATGTACTTTTAAAATTAGACAATAATTTCTGTAATCTGTAGTCTCAATGGCTCACCTTGGTTACGAATATTTTCAAAATTTAATTCTTAAAATATATACAGCCACCTAGTCATCTAGACCAGATATTTGTATTCATATACGTGATATCTGAACCTTTTATAGTTAATTATTCCATATTTTCGTCTCCGGGTTTACATGTCTATCAAGACAGGAGCCTGTCTATAATTAAAATATTAAAAGCATGAAACGATAGCTGGGCTGATAAACTTCAATATCGAACACACATTATTAGATATGTGGACTCTCTGTGTCTGGGCTGATAAACTTCAATATCGAACACACATTATTAGATATGTGGACTCTCTGTGGCTGGGCTGATAAACTTCAATATCGAACACACATTATTAGATATGTGGACTCTCTGTGGCTGGGCTGATAAACTTTGATATCAAACACACATTCTTAGGTATGTAGACTCTCTGAAAGGGAAGTTGAGTTGACAAACTTCACTTACAAATATATATTATTAACTATGTAGACTCTCTGAAAGTTTAAGTGGATGTTGAGTTTTCTCACCCTATCTCTCCATCCGAGCGATTCAACATTCTTCCTCTGTCATTCAGCCTAACTAGGCACCTCTACCTATTTCCTAACCACCCCCTATAACAATCTGAAACCCTTGTTGCCAATCTTTCAGACTTAGAAAACAGAAGAAGGTACAGACCTAGCATCCCTCCATGTAAGCCCTTTCTATGTAACTTCTCCTTTACCCTGTGTTAATGTTGGTCTAATATTCTCTATTTCAGTCCCTGACAACAGAACAAGGTACAGCAGTAGAAGAATTACGAGCTCAGTTAATAACAGCCAATGAGAAGATCAATAAACTATCCTTGGACGTCAACGACAAGAAATCTTCGTACCAACATAATCAACTTGAGGAATTACGAAATCTTCAGGTAAGAATTGTCTTTATTCTTGTCCAAGACTTGCTGTCTTATGTTCACATGCAAGGTGTTATGAATACTGCAAATCAGGAAAAGTCTTGATTTTCTTGCAAAATCAAACTAAACATTTATTTAGAGAAATGGTAGTAGAGAAATGCTGCTAGAAAGTCGGACAGTGACAGTCAAGTTGATTCAGTTCAGACGTTGAGCAGTTTCTCCATGTTGCTACAGTCTATAAGAAGTATTGGCAAATAGTTAGTGTAGTGGGTTAGAGGTTGGCTTGTCATTAAGTCAATCTGAACCCCTTCCCACCATGTATTAGAAATTGTCACTTATTGAGAAATTTTCATTCTAATTACCAGGAGAATTACAGTCGAGAAAGACAGGAATGGGAGAAAGCTCAGTCACAGAAAACATACTGGTTGGAAACAGAGACCGGAAAACTGGAAGACCAGAGGAGGAACCTCGCTCGGAAGGAGGTAAAAACAAGATTTCGATTATTATTATTCAGTTTTTATCGTGCACATTTCACATACATAGAATCCTTGTTAGTAAGGGAGGCAGGGTTTGGTCTTAACGTTAATATTACGAATACACCACCTCCTTTCTTCACTCAGCCATTATATTCCATCTTATTAATTTTCTAACTCAGTATAAATTGAAAAAATTTAGATAAATTATAAATTCATGGAAGGAGAACTACTTTGATAAATTTTTATTGAAGTCGATCTTTTTATTTCAACTAAGATATTCTATAAAATAATCTAGACGAACCGTCAGATAAAAAATTGCACAACCATCTGTTTTATCTCTCAGTCAGCTGTTTAGACTAACAACATTCTCTAAGACATAATGATACTCTGTACAACAATGTTCTATTCTCTACTAAGTTTACTTTTTATATTGATTTGGCTTTAAATTTACACTCCCAGCATCTTTCTATTAAAATTTAATATATTATCAATTATTGAAAACATATCGAATTACACAACCAGTCAAGCTATTTGTGTATAATTTTAACATAGTAAATGACAGAGACTATAAACTGTACCTGGTTTGTGTACGAGATGCCAAGATATGAAGTATTGTTGTAATAAGGCTCAGGGGTCAGGCTGTTTAAAATTATCACTCCACTACATTTCTATTACATATTCTTACACTTTACCCATATTTTTTTATGAAAGGAAATGAAATTAAATGAATGGAGTTTTACATCCTACTCTTCTGCACCTTATGGGTTAATGAAGACAGGCAACACCATGCAGTGTGCAATGAGGGAAATTTTGCCAGGACAGCGGCATTAGCCTACTCTTTTTGCGATTTCCAACTGTCTAGGGATCTTTAACGAGCACAGCCTGTAGCACACAGGGCCTCGGTTTATTGTCCCATCCGAACGACTGGACGCTTTTTCCATGTCAGTCCCTCCGACCTGCATCATTGACAAGGGGAAACCGGGCTGAAAAATCCGAAAGTTCATCTCGACCTTTGCCGGGATTGAACCCTGGACCTTCAGGTTAGCGAGCAAGTGTCTAACCCACTGAAAAGGGGAGTAAAGTTTGAAACTTTGTACTATGAACAAAGTTACAAAAGGACAGACACAGGATGGATAATTCTAATGTTATTTCAAACAAAAGAGACTAAAATTTATTATAAAATTCTTTGTTGTCAATTGAAATATATTAAATTTTGATGTCAGTGGAACAAGATTTTGCCATTTTCGTTTCACAGAAATATCAGTTTGCTAACTATCTTGTTTGTTTTTGTAAGATTTTCACCTCAAATGAGCAAAGATAATTCAATAATAAACATACATATCCTTAACTGCACATTAACGTCGAGAAATGTTTTTTATTCGTTTATTTCTATGGAAACATATGTTAATTCCAAGGTTTTTTGTTGATTTAGCGATTTTATGGTTGCGTGAAGTCAAAACACATGGAATGATCTATAAATTTATAAACTCTTTCATCAAACTGCAGATCTCGGAATAATCCAGCCAAACATTATTTATTTTGAAAGTCTTTGAAAACCTATATTGTTTATTTACTGTTTGCATTGTTTTTATATAGACTGGGTTTTTGTTTCGCTGATTATTCTACCATATTGTTAATCAAGAATCGTTATTGTAACATCAGTAATTCTAGTAAAGATGTCATTAATTTACACTGATATACTTTTTACCAAAATTTGGTTGTTAGTTTACAAAATGATTAACATTTTTTTTTTTTTTTTTTTTTTTTTTTAAACATATTTTATTTTAAACCAATTACAAAGGGATTAGGACCATTTACAAAAATTATGAACCTTTTCCCAGACTATTTTAATGGAAATATTTTGCTCTAAAACAAGAACATTAATACAATATATATATATACAATATTTACACAATGTTCAAACAGATAATAATCCAACTGGCTTTTAACACCTTGTTATTTCATCATCATATTGATATACTGTCGTAGATAACAATTAGGGAGATAATATTACCGTGACGATACATCACCTAAAGCTCTAGCAGTCGACAGTCCAGTGCCATTATATTGTAATGTTAGAAAGGTCATTGTCGAGACCCTGTGTTTATTTCCTAGAAAGTCCAATTTTGTCATATCTTTTAAGTTATCTCACCTGCTTTATTTATTTATGAAACTATTAATAGTTCTCGCTGCCTCCGTAAAATCATGACGACAAAGTAACGTTTCTATGTTTTATCTTTCAGGAGGAATTGAGACGTCAAAGAGAGGCTCTACAGAAACAAATAGATATGATGAGGGAAGCGGGTCTTCCACTCTCGTCTAACTTCATCAGTGACTCGTCAGACTTCCCCGACAGTCGCAACAAACCTGAACCAGTTCATAAACGTTCTGCGTCTGCTGATTTCTACCAAACCACAGGATCGAACGAAGATATTGAAAAATTGAATCAGTTAAACCAGAATTTGACGGAACCTCGCGGAAACGGCATGAAACCACGATTATCCATGGGCAACTTGCCAAGTTTTAATGCAGGCCAGAAGCAATCAATGCCATTACATTTATTGAGTACAACCAATGAAAAGAAAGTGGGAGGAGTCAGACAACAAATACCGTTGAAATTAGTCGGAACGCCTGCTCAGCAGCAGATTCCTCTGCATCAGCAGCGGCCATCTTTGTTAAAAGGAACGATCAGTAATCCAGCTCACAGAGCAGCAGGTTTAGCTCACGGGCCAACCACTCACAGCGCTCCTTCAAACTTATCTCTAGTCAAACGATTGGCTGAACCAAACCACGGCAACAAAACCAAGACCACACCCTCACCACCGAACCCTGCCCCTTCAACCACCTCGCCGTCTGCACCACAGACCAACAAAAAATCAGATGATGTTATTTACTTTTAACATTCAGGTAACGGATATAATATTTATTATAAAACTTCTTGCAAATGCAGCAAAAAAAAAGGGCCTAGTAGTTCAGATAGGGTAATAAAACTGAGGCCCCATGTGTAGCAAGGCTGTGCCGAGATCCCTTAACCATTGACCCATTTCACACAGCTCCTCATAAGTCTTGTATACAAATTAGACATCTAGATCGAAATAATTGTGCTTTGATTATTTCCTAATGATCAGTTTTTTGTTCTTTTTTCAGCATTATATAATAGAGAAGTCAGAAGTCTGGATAATCTAGGTGTATCCAGACATAAATTAACTGTGATGGTGTCCATTATATTTCTCTTACATCTGATCTCGTCTACTTGAGGTTGTGCAATGGTGGGAATTTATAAAATGATTGAGATGGTGATGATTATTTTTAAAAGTGATCGTGAAAGGCGATAAAATACCATGTGACCCAATACGGACTTGAAACTTAAAGTGCAATTGTTATCTTGTTAGAGATTGGTTGTTGAATTTTAAAGAGCTGGTTTCTCTGTTATGTTAAATTTGATTGGTGGATTTGATTTGTACATTATATAACGAAGAATTCTATTGGCTGATTATAGATTTAAGACGAGACCAATACTGGAGACTACAAAGTGATAACTCTAATTAAAAGACTTTTCTACGTAGAAGTTTGAATCGTAATATAAAACTTCCGAAAGATTAAATGCAATCTTAAATATGCTTTTTTGATTCAAGAATTTTAAATTATTAATTAATATGCATGAAGCAATTATTCAACTATACACATGCATGATTTATAAGATAATGGGGAATTATTATGCAAATTTATTCATTATTAATTGTGCATTTAGTTAGTTCTGTCAATGCATTTTGAAAATAGAAAATAAAAAACTCTACTTGTGTACATTTGTACATACAGTTTTTACACTGTTTGTAATTTTTCAGTTTACATTTAGTACATGTCCCAGGTTGTATTTTAATGAAAAAAAAAGTTTGGGGAATTTTCAAAAAAGGCATCTTGGTGTCAGGGAAAAGCAAGAATGGAGAAAGAAAATGAAGGACCTATTATTCTATAAGGTCCCACAGACATCACAGACAATGTTAATTTTGTATATCCACTCAGACATGCATGGTAATAGAGCTAAACAAAATCCCTGTTGCCATGGTCGTCTCTTTTGGAAATTCTTTTAAAGTAATTAGGTTGCTGTGCATTATTTGCCAATTTATTTTTGTGTGAAGCATAACCTAATATTTATTTACAATGACATTTATTGAATTCTTACAGCTAAACCAGCCAAAATATATAGATATATTGACGTTTATAATTCAAAATTAATATATTTTGGCTGGTTTAGCTGTATTTCTTCATCATTTATCTTAGAATTTGACAAAATGTACTCTAAACTGTACTTGGCTTGAATAATAACCAAATCTTAATATATTCTTTTTGTGTACTGATATATTTTACCATACTGGGCTGGTGATCCAAACTCTAAACTTTCTCACATAGTTGGAAAAAATATATTATTTTGCTGAGAAATAAATTTGGACACTTGACTTGTTACAGGGGAATATTGGGTACATAATTATATCCCAATTTATAGACTAATTAAAAACTGGAAATATATTTGTATATATATTATAAGTAGGATATACCCAACACCAAAATGTGACCACGATTCTACCCAAAGGTCATAGGTCAAATATAAATGACCTCTTGACCTTGAATAATTAAAGTGCTATTCAATATTCGTAGGGAATTTCTTGATTTTGTCACTAATTAAGGATAAAGAACTGATTTTGAAATAGTTTTAAATTTCTCAAAAATAGGGAGTGAACAGAGTTTGATGAAGTGAAAGTTATCCTAGAGTATTTTTCTGATTCTAAAACACCCTGTGTTATTATCGAAAACAGGCTTTTTTTTAACTTATCTTGAATTTTGATTTTTATAATTTCTAATAAAGAAACGTAAATTCCTCTTTAAGTTTTTGAAAGAGTGTTCACAATTTTAGAAATAAAACAAAATAGTATTTTACATCAATTAATTAATGATTTAACGAGTATCAGGAATAAAACAATTGATTTGATCAAACTCTGAAGAAGTTCCTGGGAAGTTATGTACATTCCTACTAATGGTAAAAATAAAATTTCCATATTTTTATAACAAATTTGGCTCCAATTGACTTGTTTTCTTGTTTTATTTTATATTTTATTTTTTTTGCTGAATCTGGTCGGATTTTGATGTTTATGAAAAAAAAGTTGTGAAGTGGTTTAAATATTTGTGATTATAATAGTCATGGTTCTGTCTCACTGTGTATTGAAACGTTAGTTTGTGGAAGATATTTCCGAATCTGGGTAGTGAGGTATTGACAATGTATTGAGGGAACAACCTAGGAAGAGGTGGTTATGAAGTTATTCAATGTGGTTTTAAGTTGTCAGTGACCCTTGTTTTTTGGGGATCCCAGATGTGCTTGAATATTTTTTTGTCAGTTTGTACTCATTATTTGTCCTGTGTTCAAAGTAAGATATAGTTTTGAATTGTCTTCGATTATTAAACTTGATCTCTTAAGTCCCTTTGTTTTAGACTCAGAGTTATTTAGGGGCAAAAAACGCTCTGATTTTCCTAAAAGCCTTAATTTTCTTAGATTCTTTGTTTCTTTATGTATAGTAATAACCTAGTAATCATGTATATAGAAGACAGAACACAGGTTACTGTTTAAACCTAGTCTGTAAGTCGAATTAACAACTTGTCAAGACACCCTGTGGAAGCCATATTAGAAATTTGCTTTGACTATACTACTTATTTCACAATGTCAAGCTATAACAAACTGTGTCTTATACCTTGACAACAATAGCCATCTTTCTAGCATCACAGAATGCAATGATTAGATTATTGGCTAGTGAATACAGGGCTCTGATAGAAAGACTGTCAATATAATATCTGTAATAGCTTGACATTGTGAAGATGATACAATCAGTGCTATAGTACTTATATCTAGGCTTTGTACAGCTTCAACAGGCTTATCTTTATTGTATAGTTTATATCCTTACTGTCACAGCCTTATTATAGATAACTCAATGTATGTACAGCCCCTCCCCCCTGCCCCACCCCTCACTTGTTAGTTTGTATGACTATAGATATTATTAAATTATAAAGAAAGTGACAAGTTGAAATTGTTGATGTTTGTTAGAATATTCCCTCCTTTTTCATTTCTGAATGAAAGTTTTTCACCAACCCGACTCTGGACCTGTTTATTTGTTAATTTCTGTCAGAGATACTTTTGAAGTTGGAACTGAATTGAAGCTAGAAGAATTGCAGGCTGACTCCCGAAAGCTTGTTCCTCAGAGAGATTCCAATCCTTGGGAACTAGTATAAAATGAGATTGATCAAGCAATAAATCTTGTAATATGAATATATACACTGGAACAGATTATCTGCTGGCCATTTTTTTTTACTGATGAATTTCTAAATTATTACAGGATCAGATTCAGAGTTGGGTTCATGTTGTTGATGTTTGATGCAATTCGTGTAACTGTTACAACGTAAACTAAATTGTTACCTGAGTAAACAAATGTGTTACAAATTATACATTTTGTTACAGTGTAAACATTGTGTTACAATGTAAACATTTTGCTACAATGTAAGCCAAGAGATACAGTGTAAACATCTTGTAAACAAAGTAACACAGTTTGTTACAAAATCAACCATTTGTTACATAATGTAAACAAAGTGTTACAATATAAACTCAGTGTATGCAATATAGATCCATTGTGTTACAATTTGTTACAATGTTTTAAAGTATGACAAGTGTATGATATTATATACACATTATAAGTTATATTTATAAATTATATTATTATACGGGGACAAGCTATTTTCATCTTCCCTTAAAACTGGATTTTGACAGGTTATTGGTTAATAAAATGTGAGATTTATTTGTAATCCTACTGCAATTGGTTAAATTGAAAAGAACACACGATCCGATTTTTCTAGACAGACCTTTAATGGTTTAAAAAATCGTTAAAAATAGCTTGACCCCTAAAACTTAACCTTTTATATGAATAATTAACCAATTCTAATTAGTTATTATGAATGGTTTGTGAGACAGACGACTCTGTAAATTGTACAAATTGTGGGCTTATGGAACCCTTTTTCGTTATTTTTCACAAAATGTCCTAGTTTTCACCATTGGTATAAAAATTGGTAAAACTACTGAAAAAAATTACAAATAAATAGTAAATTTTATAATAAAAAAATCAATTAAATATATTCGTTTTTCTTTTTAATTCCATTTCTGACCTCAGAAAATGACCTTTCATTGTGCCAAACAATCTGATACACGCTAGTCAACTAGGGTTGAATTTTACATCCTACCCTTCTACACCTAATGGGCTATTATAGACAGGCAACACCATGTAGTGTGCAAAGAGGGAAATATTACCTTTTAGACGGATCTTTAACGTACACAGCCTGCAGCAAACGGAGCCTCTAATCATTGCCCATCCGAATCACTAGACCCTTTTTTCTGTGCTGATAGGGTTGACGTATTATCTCTACCTATACTGGGATTGAACCCTGGAACCTCAGGTTTGCGAGTAACATCTAACTTACTGAGTCACCACAGCTCTCTACTGACAGGGTAGAGAGGAAAAGGTAGGTATTTTCTCTACCTATACTAGGATTGAACCCTGGACCTCCAGGTTAGCGAGCAAGCATCTAACTCACTGCGAATAGTTCATTTATTAATGCAGTAGAAAACACAATATATCATTCGTCTCAGGATTTTGTTTTCTATTATCTATTGCCGATTAGGTGCAGAAGAATAGGACGTAAAACTCCATTCCTTTTTACGTCTTTGAATATCTGACTAGATACATCACACCATGTCTAAGACTCAATGATCAAACACCAACTGGTAAAATGGCCCGGGGTATAATCTAGATGTGTCAGTAGAAGAAAGGAGAACATGATTCAATTATTTAATTATTATTCTAATTTATAAATATTTAATATGAATCGTCTGAGATATTTTAAATCAAAGGATTAATTAGCGCGGGAGTCTTCTGGATGCATCGTGTCTAGCTAGCTAGTAGATTCTTTGGAACAATCCCAGTTTTCTGTGGTCAGAATGAGACCAAACTATCGTGTCTAATTAGCTAGTAGATTGTTTGGTACAATGACAGTTTTCTGTGGTCAGAATGAGACCAAACTATCGTGTCTAACTTGCTAGTAGATTTTTTGGTACAATGACAGTTTACTGTAGTCAGAATGAGAATAGAACATACCAAACTATCGTGTCTAACTAGCTAGTAGATTGTTTGGTACAATGACATTTTTCTGTGGTCAGAATGAGACTAGAACATACCAAACTATCGTGTCTAACTAGCTAGTAGATTGTTTGGTACAATGACAGTTTTCTGTGGTCAGAATGAGACTAGAACATCCAAACTATCGTGTCTAACCAGCTAGTAGATTGTTTGGTACAATGACAGTTTTCTGTAGTCAATATAAACCTCCAATCTATCGCGTCCAACCATCTGATGTAAAGCTTTTTGTTTGAATAAATCAGGAAGGCTTTGTGAAGAATATCAGGGTCGGTTGTACCTGACGATAAGAATGTAAAACTCCGTTAACAATTACACTCTAGTGAAGACAAAAAGTCTAAGAAAATAAAATTCTAACGAAGAAAATCAGAAGACGTGAGTAGCGAGATAGTGGTAGTTTTAACAATTTAGTTAGGTCTGTGTTTTCTCCACTGTCCGACATATCTCTTAATCCATGTTCAACTGGGTTCACACGGGTCATTTCAGGTCATCTGACAATCGCCATATTTTTTCCTGTTTTTATACTGCAGTCACAATTTTAAAATCATAAATCTAAGCTTGATAATGTTTTTTGGATCGTTCGTTACTGATCCATACGCTTTGTGATCAATATAATATAAGGCTAACACCTCTGTTATGACAAACTTTCCCTCATCGCACACAACATGGTGTTACACATTAACCTAATCTATCTTCAGAAATGCATAGCGTAAAACTCCGTTTCATTTCAAAATGTAAATGTCATCTACCGGAAGAAAAACGACAGATCAACAACATGAATCAGATTAAGTGTTAATCCGTACGTCTAAAGTTTCAGAAAAATTACATATCAGTGAGACGGCGACTGACTTAAAAGAAGTGTTGAACTCGGCTCGTGGATTGTTTTTTGACCACCATATCGCCAGTTTGAGAGATGAATGAGATCTATTGTTAATCCGAGTATCTATCTAAGTTGTCAGATTTCACACCCTGTCTGACACCCACTAAATATCAAATATCACTTACTCATGTTGTTCACATCTTGTCACATCCCGTGTATCCTGTCTTATTACAGTAAATAAGACCCAGCAGAGTCCAGTTAAAACGAAATGAATGGAGTTTTACGTCTTTTTTTTCTGCACCTTCTGGGCTAACTAATGAAACCCATAGTACAGTTGAAATGAAATAGAATGGAGTTTTAAATCATACTGTTCCGAACTTCTGAGCTAATGAAGAAAATCCAGAATCCAGTTGAAATGAGATGAATTTTTCATCCTTCTTTTTTGTTGCTTCTGGACTAACGAAGGAAGGCAGTGACCGTTAAACAGTGGTAACCTTTTACTCTGCCTTCGCCCAACTTCTGTGCTATTTTTGTGTTGGCAATAAAGTTATTGGGCTTTCCCGTAAGAATTATATAAGCCCCTTAATCGTGATAAGCGTTTCAAGTTTATTTAAAAGAGCCCAGGTGAGCATTGGTAACTTCAGTTCACATACCATTTATGACTGGGTATTTCACCAGACTTCAACTTGTTGTTCAGTTCACATCGTGATTGATAATATAGCTCAGTCGTTATGTTCACAGTCAGGGTTATAATCATGGTGGACGGCACCCGGCTTTCAGCTTGACCGACCGGCATTGACAAGGAAATAACAGTTCATTGAACGTCACAAATAGCTGTGAAAAAAATAATTATGATGATGCAAAATACGGAAGATTTTAACCCAGACCGTGAGGCGCGAGAGCTTTGTTTCTCTCACTACGCTTCGCCATTATGAGCCGGCACTCAAGTTCTTCTAGTTACAACCCTATCCATAGCTTGTCGCAAATTCGCTAGCTGCTTCATCAGTGTCCAGTATTTGCCGTGTTACTATAGTCGGAGTATCTACAGGAACTAGGTTATTAACGGTAAGTCTCATATATTGATAGTTCACAGTAGTCACTACGATAGTATAATCCTGTCCTTTTTTTTTTGGGGAAATCAAAAAAGGGGATGTAGTTTTACGTCCTGCTCTTCTGTGGCCTACTTAATGAGCTAATGAAGATAGTCCTGGCCTTAGAAATGAAATGAATGAGTTTTACGTCCTGCTTTTCTGTACCTAATGAGTCAATGAAGATAGTCCTGGCCTTATAAATTAAATGCAAATTGTATAAAGATCAAAGAAAGATATAAGAAATTAGGTCTAATTGTGGCCCGAGTCAATAGTAATGTCCACTGTTGGTCAGTTTAAACATTTACTACAATGTTGATTTACAGGGCGGTGGGAACCGACGGTTGACCTTTAACCTTTTTCGTGGTGGTCAACTCCTGGTGGTTTCCCTAATTGTCCACCACATGGCATCGCCCGTAAAGTTATACGTACAAATCTACTTGTATCTGTCATTTCGTTCATCAATATCTCGGGAGGAATCGCAGTATTTTGGTTGATTCTTCAAAGGTGTGAACCCATAAGGGCCAGAGAGTAGGACGTAAAACTCATCATTTAATTTTCATTTCCAAAGAATAAACAGATACTGCATAACAGGGTTGCCGTCGTCTGTCGTGGATAACCGCAGAGTCGTTAGAGACTCCGGGATAGCATTAGTTGTAAGCAGTTTTTTAGACACACTTTTTTTTAAGCACACCTCATTTAGACACATTACTTTAGGCACATCCCTTAAAGCATATGATCAGATAAGCACATGTCATTTAGGTACAGTGTTATTTAGGCACAGTGTCATTTAGGCACAGGCATTTAGGCACAGTGTTATTTAGGCACAATGTTATTTAGGCACATTTTCAATTAAACACATATTCAACCAGCTATAGCTACTCCCTTTAAAGTCCAGACAAAATCATACACATTTTCTGCATGCTTGAAGATGACGAAGAATTAAACTAGACAAATACCATGCTCTGTTTTAATTTCTATTCCTCCTTAACAAACCAGAGCAGTCGTGCTTTTGAAAAACTAAATTTCAGTTTTCTCTTGTAATCAGCTCAACCATCTCGAAACGTTTTTCTTTGAAACACGAGACGATTTAACTCAAATATCAAACAGTATAGTTATTAAACATGTTCCTGTGTTTGATGTTATCTCTAAAACTCAAATAAAGGTTGAATATTTACTCTAGAGTACATTCATTGCATTGGGTACAGCAACTGTACCCTTGTGATACCCTTTTTATACACCCACCCACACATTAATACGGTCGGATATAGTCGTCGCCCCTGTCTGTATGTCTATCTATAATTGTTGTGGACACAAATAGAGAGCTGGTTTCCTGGTGGAACTTGATGAAACTTGGTGTGAGTGTTTGTAATAACCCAAGGATAAACTCTATTGAAAATCAGAAAAATCATTAATTTACCGATAAGTCTTGTTAACCCCCTGGATGAACTAGCTACGATTATAAATGTGGGCGTATATATTGCAATGGTCACTGCTATTTTTGGTCTATTGGCATTTTGACATAAGCAGACACAAAGATGACATGGCAAATATCTATCGGTTCCTACATCAATTTACATCGTCGTATTGGGAACATTCGTGCTTATTGCCTCATTTTAGTTTTAAATTTTTGAAATGAACAGATAAGTGTCACCAAGATTCGGACTAACATTTCATATGATATCAGGTAATAGACGGTATTACGTTGTACGAAACACAGAAATGTAAATTGAATTGAACTCAGGGTCACAGTGCAGACGCAGTATTATACGCACGGGTGATTAGTAAAACGATAGGACACAGAGGGGCGCCACAAAGCGACATACGAGGGTTTCTGGATCAAGGAGTATATTGAAAGGAAGAAAGTATATCTTTATATCACAGGTCAATTTACATACTGAGAAGTCGTTGACGATTACTATGAAAAAGATAGGTGTAAGATATGCCCCTTGTGGTTAACCTCTTTTAGTTGACAAAATATTTCACCTTCTTAGCCTTGAATGTTACAATGAAGCTGTGATTTAATGATTAAATATCTTCCTCTTATATTTATTGGACTTGATCTGGTTACTTTATATCTTCTATTACGTCGCTCTTATAAAGTAATTGTACCATAAACATCATCATAAACACCAGTTTGTGTACAACCATGTATTCGTGGTAGTTGGTGGTGAATAAAATGAACTGAGTTGAGTTGTATGTCCTACTCTTCTGCAACTTGTAGTTTGTAGTAGGTTTGGGATTAATTTGACGAGTTGGCAGTTGAGAATCATCTGTATTATAACTCTTAATAGGGCTTCGTTATAAATTCTTGTGCAGTATTTCTATCTCTTTGTCTACAGCAATATATATATTTCGTCTAGTGTAAAATTCGACAGATGTGTGGAGAAATATCATCAGGCCAGACCTTGTCCAATTAGCAGGTGCTTGACAAGAATTGACAGAACGTGACGAAACAACAGACAATACTTCATCAAACACTTAACTCTACTCACATATCTTTATCACCAGACGACCTGCAGACGATACATGTCACTTCCGGTTCATATTTCAAGGACATAGACAACAATAGCTTCTATATTTCTATTTTCCTTTTATTGTATATCTGTTTAAATCTAAAAATATATTTTTTTAGGTTCTGTATATAACTGATATAAACCAATCAGTGTTTATATTTTAATTTAAGCTGAAATGTAATTAGACATTTCGACTGTAATTATTCAGCGGTCGTCTATCGTGGAGCGTTTCTTGCCAATCTTTGAAACAATAGAAATTGTCTCAGACTTGAAAGCAAGTAATAGCTGAAAGCAGGTTGAATCTCAAATCGAGTACTAGTATACCGATTGTAATCGTCCTTAAAGTGATACCACTAATGCTGGTATTCCGGAATGAGGAGGCTGAGAAAATTATCAGAATGTGTTAAGGGGCCCACGTTGGGCGACGTTATTTCCAGTCTTCATTAGCCCATAAGGCGCAGAATAGAAGGGCGTAAAACTCCATAATTTATACAAGTAACAATAACTATTGACGTGAAAGTGTACTCGACGATAAAACACCCACTTCCTGTTTTCATACCATCTTATCTTGTTTTGTTGAAAACTTACAATCGCCTTTTATTTTCAATCTGAAGTCTGTACAACTCGTTATTGATAACTTTACAATTAGTCCTTTATTATAACTTGTTTATTAAACAGTAACACTTGACTCGGGACTTTCATCGTGAAGATTGTGGTTGTACCGTACCACCAAGGATTGGTTCCTCCAGTACAGCATCTTAACAACAATTATAAGATTGTATCGTTACGATGTTTGTTATAGTTTGAATTTGTGGGTTTACACACTTCCATTCTCACATGTTTTATTAGATTACACAGATAGTATGAGGTCCCAGTTTCACCCCCTCCCCCTTTCCAGATCCCTCGACCCTATCTGGACGCCACAATGCTACGAGGAATAGCAACGCCACTATGTATAGCGTATATCAACTTCTTCTATGTGTCTTTGTATCGATAATCCCTTAACGTACTTAGTGTATATATATCATTCTACTTTCACCTGCATCCATAATCCAGTTACAGAACCTTTAATCGAGGGGTGGATGCAACACACCACACCATAGGGTTACCTTTCTTCATACAAGGATGAACCACAAACGATTTGTTACTCTGCTTTTCAGAAAATAAATCTAATTGATTATTCTACTTGTCTATCTGATTCGAAATTTCCAGACAATATACAACCAACATAATGTGGCCATAGTACGCTGTCTTGATAAACCTCCTGGCAGTTACCATCTCATCTTCTTCTGACCGACTAAACTCGACCAAACAAAACATTTCAGCAATTGTCAAATTATTGTAAAAGAATTACTGAATATCCATTCATTATCCTTGCCGAGAGTTTACACTCTAGCAACAACCACCCAAACATCTACTTGATATTTTCTTTTTATTAATATATTTCAATAATTTCTTATACTTACCATAATTCTTTCATTAGTATACTTATGAAAAGTTACTTGTCGTCTGGGACTGTAATATATTTTTTCGACTTGATATTTTCTTGTTATTTATATACTCAATGATTTTCTATATTTGCCATATATCTATCAGTAATATATGATTATAAAAATTACTTGTTTTTAATCTAATTCTGATATTTCCAACCTGCTTGTCGCCTGAAATATTTTCTTTTCAAAGAGATGGAATATTAAGCTAATTGTATCTTTAAGATCTGCCGACAATGGGAAAGTTCTATTTAAGGCCTTTATTGAAATAATTCATTATCACACTACCTCAATATTTCTTTATTTTACATGGGTCAGAATTAGGTCTAATAAACAAGAACATGGTCTTGTCTAATATTCAGTCCATGGAGGCCAACATAGACTCTTTATTTTACATGGGTCAGAATTAGGTCCAATACACAAGGACATGGTTCCCTCTAACATCCAGTCCATGGAGACAAACAAACAAACTCTTTATTTTACATGGGTCAGTATTAGGACCAATACACAAGGACATTTTCCTGTCTAACATTCAGCCCCTGGAGACAAATATAGAATCTTTATTTTAAATGGGTCAGAATTAGGTCCAATATATAAGCACATGGTCCTGTCTTACATTCAGCCCACGGACTATGGCCTTATCCTTCTCATACCCACCCTCCGGAACACCTAATATCACGATAGTTTGGAATTATATATTTGTTTACTGAAGAGTTATTTAATTATAACATATTGATAAAAATAAAATGAAAGTTGTTTTTATATCACACGTCATAAAAACATGAGTAAATCTGTAAACAGTTGTTATAAACCAATAAATTCTAGATTTTATCTTTTCTGACTATGTTCCTATCACTGAAACAACCAACATTTCATTATTTATATATTTTTAAAACCCAGTGTTTATCAGTAAATATAGTAACAGAGGAACCCCTGGCGAGCTCCAAACAAACTTTAATAATTGTAAGAATTCCAGCAATTTCATGTCAAAGTTTCTGCGATTTTTAACTCTGTTTAAGAGGTCTATTGAATCCTAATGACCGGACCGTTTTGAATGTCGGCTGCTCCGGTGCTCTGGTCTGTGTCCCAGGACATAGGATTGGAAACCTGAAGGCATTCGTCCCAGGTAGGACCGCCAGACTAGAAGACAAACATCATCTGGATTAGTTATGTTAGATGCTGTAAAGATTCTTACTAGATTGTTATTTTATAGTCAGTGTGAGACAAACGGAACGTGATAGAATTAAACTTTAAGAAACTTGAACATATTCTTGGATTATAGATAACACTCGATACTGGACCACCAGCGTATCACGAAAACATTCATTGTTGAAAACTAATTCTGCCATGTAACAACAACATATTTCTTTGTGAAACACCCATGCAGTTCAAGGGCTCTTAAGTCCCGTGTGCTATTTGTTGTGCACGTTAAAGATCCTTCGAGTAGGCTAATACCGCTGTCCTGGCAAACTTTCCGTCAATGCACACTACATTGCGTTGTCCGCAAAGTCCAGAAGAGTTAATACCAGAAGGACCAGGTTGTATGGTGATATTGAAAAGTATTAAATTCACGATTATACTCTTCTAAACTGGCTAGAATAATATCTTGGACTAATTGTCCAGTGACACGTGTCTATCAACACCTGGATAACAACAGATAGTGTTCATTGTTTACTGGTCACTGAGACTCGAGCGGGAGACATGAACACTGACCACTGTAACAAAATATTAAAACGATTTCCATTGTGGTCAGATCTGGACACACGAAACCGACACACGGCCACTCAGACGTATAGTGTTGACGGAACATGGGACATGTCCATTACACTGATCCGATTACAAGGGCTAAGTAGCTGTTGACCCTCACCTCAGGGGTCAAGTTCTAGCTCCTTGACACTAGTACTATTGTTGAGGGGGAGGGGGAGTGTATCTAGGGGTCCGGTGAGATTTACACTGCAATTAGTACAACAAATATATATGTTTATCAATGCTATAGCGAATATGAATAGACGAAGCATGGCGGTCGTCGGTGTATGGTCTGGTATGATGTACGGTGTAGGGTTGTAAGGACATTAGCATAGCGAACGGAGGATGTTTGGATCCAGTCACGCTACAGAAGCGATTCGCTCTTCATATTTACTATTCGTTTATTACCTGGCCACGTACAAGTTCGCCAGAATCATCTAACTCTCAGATCAGACCGAATAAAACGAAAGAATAAAAAGACATTCTTGCCTTCTGGGCAACATTATTACCTCTAACATTAAAGATGGTAAACTAGAGCTTGGGGTATCCCCAAACAGTCTATTAATAGATAATTATGATAGTAAACAATAGGTATATAATAATAATATCCAGCAGGGAATTCCTCCAATCTGGTCTGTATGTTATGATCTTTAACAACGTTCCCTCGGGGACTCAGGTAAACATTCTTCTGGTAGAGATAAACCGAATCGTAGTACTACAACTTACTTACACCGTTAGTGTAATCTTAGTACTGGTTTCCCATATGGTGACCTCTATATCATCTCATTCTACCACCGCACCTACCCTTAACCCCAACCTTTTTATCCCCACTGTCACTTACACTCACCAATTCTCATCCCGGGACACTAAACCATCCCATCGCCATCAATCCAATAATCGCGACCCTCATTTCACTCAAGTACATCTACTAATCCTCAAGCGACATTTGTTCACCTGAGGACGACAGTGTAATTGTTGAAACATTGTGCATTATTGTATTAAATTGAGGAGTTGTATACCATAAAAACTGTGTTCATTATTCATGTAAATTTTGAATATCCGATTCTTCCTTGCCCCGCCCCACTGTGTAGGGGTGTTGATTACTCGAGTTTAAGATATCAGCTAGACTGGACAACCTCGTCCCAGCCCATCCCTAGTAAAACTATAGGTAAAGTAAAAGTGTGGATGTTTGATTACTAGTACCTGGTATATAAGATTCTAACTATACTGGAAAACCGAGTCCCAACACCCCCCCCCCTCGTCCCTCAAATCCCTACCCCTAGTAAAACAACTCTGAGGGTATAAGATATCAGTATCATGTAATGTTATCCCACTTGACCTGTAGAAACAGTTGCCAGTCTGAAACCTTATTGGTATATCAGTCACGCTATGTTTTGTCTGTGATTCGACTCACTAATGGACAATAGCAATCCCCTGTAAACCTACAGGTGCCCATCGACTTTCCCTTCTAACCCAAAGGCTTAGTTGTTGAGGGACGGAGGACGCAGTATATTTGGAAGGGTGCAGGGATGAAGTGTTAAGTAAAAGTTAGTTGACGATTCTCCCCACTACAACTGTACGGGCCTTGTCCACACCAATAACCCCAACTCCCCTATGACCTGTCTAGGTGAGGTCAGTGTACATTATACTTATATTTATAGACTGTCCATTTAAATAAACTTATTGTGTACGGCTTAACTTAACAATATAGTTTATGTCGAGTTAATCCTCTTGGCGATCAGGAAATCAAGTGGAGATTAGAGCAAGGTAAACTGGATGTCAAGTTGGTGGACAATATTTACTATAGTAGGCTTTGGAGATGTAGTGGTTCAGTAAATTACATGCTTGCTGGCTAACCTGAAGATCCAGGGTTTAAACCTAGTATAGGTTGAGATAATGCTTCAACCCTGTCAGTAGAGAGCTGTGGTGGCTCAGTGAGTTAGATACTTGTTCACTAACCTGAAGGTCCAGGGTTCAATCCTAGTATAGGTGGAGATAATACTTCAACCCTGTCAGTAGAGAGCTGTGGTGGCTCAGTGAGTTAAATACTTGTTCACTAACCTGAAGGTCCAGGGTTCAATCCTAGTATAGGTTGAGATAATACTTCAACCCTGTCAGTAGAGAGCTGTGGTGGCTCAGTGAGTTAAATACTTGTTCACTAACCTGAAGGTCCAGGGTTCAATCCTAGTATAGGTTGAGATAATACTTCAACCCTGTCAGTAGAGAGCTGTGGTGGCTCAGTGAGTTAAATACTTGTTCACTAACCTGAAGGTCCAGGGTTCAATCCTAGTATAGGTTGAGATAATACTTCAACCCTGTCAGTAGAGAGCTGTGGTGGCTCAGTGAGTTAAATACTTGTTCACTAACCTGAAGGTCCAGGGTTCAATCCTATATAGGTTGAGATAATGCTTCAACCCTGTCAGTAGAGAGCTGTGGTGGCTCAGTGAGTTAAATACTTGTTCACTAACCTGAAGGTCCAGGGTTCAATCCTATATAGGTTGAGATAATGCTTCAACCCTGTCAGTAGAGAGCTGTGGTGGCTCAGTGAGTTAGATACTTGCTCTCTAACCTGAAGGTCCAGGGTTCAATCCTAGTATAGGTTGAGATAATGCTTCAACCCTGTCAGTAGAGAGCTGTGGTGGCTCAGTGAGTTAGATACTTGTTCACTAACCTGAAGGTCCAGGGTTCAATCCTAGTATAGGTTGAGATAATGCTTCAACCCTGTCAGTAGAGAGCTGTGGTGGCTCAGTGAGTTAACTGCTTGTTCGCTAACCTGAAGATCCAGGGTTTAAACCTAGTATAGGTTGAGATAATGCTTCAACCCTGTCAGTAGAGAGCTGTGGTGGCTCAGTGAGTTAAATACTTGTTCACTAACCTGGAGGTCCAGGGTTCAATCCCAGCAGAGGTTTCATCCTCGTCAGTGATGCAGGTCTGAGGACTGACATAGAAAAAGTGTCTTGTAGTTCGGATGGGACAATAAACTAAAGCCCCATGTGCTACAGGCTGTGCACGTTAAAGATCCCTCGACAGTTGGAAAACTCAAAAATAGTAGGTCAATGGTGTTGTCCTAACAAAATTTGCCTCACTGCACACTACACGACGTTACACGTCTTCATTAGCCCATAAGATGCAGAGAGTTGGACGTAAACTCTATTCATTTCATTTTTTGACTGGACATAGATTTGACAAATCAATAGAAGAAGTTGGGGATGAAAACGTTACTATATTGGTCTCTGTGCTTTGTGTCTTATTCTTTTGATTTGTCTATTTTTCGGTAATGACAGTTCCTCCGACCTGCAGCACTAAGTTGGAGAATTACAAACCTACTATGCCTAGATCGACCTGGACTGAAGAAAGAAAACGTGACAATGCTGTTATAAACGTTACACTAAACGGGTGGGGATGGTGATCGAACATTGAAGTGAATCGATAATCGAACATCGCCTTCCTATATCCCTTCTGAGATCACTTCACATCGAGATCTAGTGACATCCAGTCATGTTTGTCTTAAATAAAAACATCGTATTGAACGACTTAAATGGGCCTTTGATTTCAATGGACATGGTCCCAAACAGTCCTGAATATAACTTTCATTCAAAATAGAAATAGTCCAGAAGATGCAAGACTGGATGGTGCAGGCCTAGGTTGTTGATTATCATTCACTATTATTTATATAACCGCACGTACATGCGTGTTTAATTTGAATTCACTTCCGACCCATGTTTTAGAAAGTGATTGATTAAACGTCAACCTTAGAAATGAAATGTCAAAATTTTATAAAAACTGTAGAAATATCATCAGAATTATCAATTAATTTTGTGGTCGACAGGAAGCAGAATATTTTCTTCAGACTTTTTCCTTCAAAAGATGTTGATCTCCGGAAAGTCATCGAGTCTGTTCAATCATTGAAATGAAAGGAGTATTACGTCCTAATGTTGATAAAACGAAACGTACGGCCGCAAGCATTTTATATTTGTATTTTTTTAGAATCCATAACAAGAAATGAAATAAATAGAGTTTTACCTCCTTACAGGCTAATGAAGACTGTGAACTAATAACGAAGTGAAATGAATGGAGTTTTACGTCCTACTCTCTTGCATCTAATGGGTTAATGAAGACGGGTAAATAATAAGGCATTATTTTAAAACTGATCTTTGAAATATTGTGAATTGAAATGAAACATTATCCCTAAAGGTACGGAAGAGTAGAGGACGTAAAACTCCATTCATTTCATTTATAAGAACAGTTTTTATGGCTGGAAAATACGAGACGAGTTTTAAAGTCTTTATAAACGACTAAACATTTTTTTTATAAACGTCCAATTTATCATCTTATATAAACCAGTCTATCTATTATCTATTGTATATCAAGTAGATTGTATTAAAACATGTACAGATTGTTTGTTTTCCATTTTATATCAAGCTAAAGGTTTGTTTTAAGGACTTACATAGATAATACACTTATATACGTATCTTCTAAACTTCTTGATATACTTACTGTTAAACGGGTACTTCATATTATAGCCTGGTATTAGTCTCAGGGAGAAGTGGTGTGTGTTTATGAGCGCGGGGGGGGGGGGGTCTTGTTGTTGTAGTTGTGTGATTTCAAATAAAAAGTTTATAACTATGACTCTCTGAAAGAAATGATTTGTAGACGAACCTATGTATTTATTGGAACCAAGGGTGTGAAAAAGCCCCTCTAACTTTTTCCCCACTAATTTACACTCCCCCCAGACCTTGCTCATATTTGATATCATCCCTTTACTCACCCCACCCTCGCCAATGTTTGACCTCAATCCTCAAGCTCACTCCACCCTCTGCAATATTTGAACCCAGCCCTCGAACTCACCCCACCCTCCCCAATATTTAATCTCACCCCTCAAAGCTCAATCCAACCTCCCCAATATTTGAATCCAGCCCTCAAACTCACCCCACCCCAACCCTCCACAATCTAAATTAAAATGTCTCGATGTTATATGTTATAAGTGATAATATAGGTAAACCTAATTTATCTATATATCTATCGACAGACATACCTCGCTCACAGATACATTTTATACTCTACTAACGTATTTTCTACCGTTAGACGCCGTCAATTCACTTTCTACCGCTAGATACTCGTTACCTTTAAATTTTACTCGTCCAGTCACGGTACTAACTCCGTATCCATTCACTCTCTATGAATGTGCTGACCGTACAAGCCTAGTGGTGGGCAGGTTTACTGGACTTAATGAATTCCGACTTGACAAGTTTTTCACAAACTGTTCGTATTTACATTAGTTCGTTGTTGGGATTTTTACACGCGACGAGAACCTCACCACACGAGTTATAAGTTAACTTACCAGTCGACTGGATTCTATGGGAATATAATGAGGAATTATTACTATATTTATGGAATATTTTGGATTGATCTGGAATTGGAATAACTTCAGAGGAATATCAACCGTTCTTGTGAAATCAATGTGAAGTTTAATTCTATAACAAACTCTGCTCACTTCAGGTTTTGTGAAGTATTTTTTCATTCATTAAACGACATTGTGAAATAATTCGACCACTTAAGTGTCATTGGATCCTGTGAATATTGTAAATGTCTGCTAGAATGCTAAACTAACTATTCGGTTTTGAAGACTAAACTGCATAACACAAATTTTACTCAATAAAAATTGAAAACTTAATGACTTATGCAGTAAACGTGTATTAATTTACAGGTATTCAATTATAAAAAGACAGGGAAATCGCCTGAGGGAGAATTGATTATATTAAAGTGGCTTTATAATAATTTGCAATATATTTTGCTAAGAGTTGAGTCAATGACACAAGGCTTTCGGGTAAAGAACCATCGTCAGTAATAGTGTGTGTGGCGCTGCTCTAGTCGAACCGTGCTTTCATCCATAATAACTATATATGCGTTTCGGACAACGAGAAATCGTCATTATGAGCTTAAAGCATCATCAGTAAAAGATGATGTGCGTTTAGGGTATAGAATCCTCGTCAGTACGAGCTATACAGTGATTTAGATAGTGTGTTTGTATTCTTGTTACTGCACTCTTATCTGCTTCGTACACTACATAAGTGTTTGTGTTAAATAACCTTCGTCAGTTAGAGTGTTAGTAATATAGTTCTAGTGAGTCTTCAGTTATTAAGTGTGATTATAAGTTATAGGCTGAGACAGGTTTGTTGTACCTACCATCGTATTATCTTCTCCACAGTAGACTAGGAATAATTTTAAAATCTTGTACATTATTTCAAACACAGTCGTCGATTAGTATAGCCCTTCCAGGAATAATTAAACAGTGTTTCTGTGGCATCGTAGACTACTCCGAGCACTGACGTCAACTAGCATAATCCTTCCAGGAACCGTCTAAAGGACGTTATAGCAGGGATAAACGTTATGAAATTTGAAAACTTGTTGGATAATCAACTATTCGTGTTAAAACATAATTAGTTATCAGACGCTTTTTATATACTGGATATTAAATCATATTGATCTTACTTATCATTCTTCAACGAAAACATTGGCGGAGGCTTCAATAATTGAATTGAAATCATATAATAAGTTAAGATTTACAGTGACTGTAAACGATACTTTATAAAAGTACCATATATCAGAGTTTTAACTGGAGTATATGTTAAAGTGTATGTTATGGAATAATTTTCTGCAAAATATTTTTGTTGTTATAATTGTGTTCAGGAACAGTCGTTATGAAAGTTTTCACTAATTTCAAGTTATTTTTGATTCTTGTGAAATTGTGTGTGATTATACCAATAACTTCTAGTTTAAATTCGGAAACTGGACAAGTTCGATTCATAGATCCACGACAAGGTAAGGATATATTTTTGTGAATTTTTCTTTCTTTCAATATATAAACTTGTGTATGGTACCTTAATTCAATAACCGGGTACTCGGATAGCGGACAAAGTTATTTCCGGGAAATACTTTGAATTTTTCTTTCTTTCTCTCTATAAGCTTCTGTAGGCCTATTGAACCTTAATTTACTTTTTTCCCGACTCAGCTAGTGGACAATATTATCCCATTCGTTATCCTCGAAGCTCTTGATATGTCTTCAACATCGGATTATCTGAGCTCCACTGCAATTAAGGGTTGTAGTGGGGACTGCTGGTGGGAAAGGAAATTCTCATCTGTCCAGTAGATCTGTCAACATGCCAATTCTTCACAGACCAAAAGGTTTTTTATTATTGCGCTACCCCAGCATATAAAATATATGTGGAAATACAAGTAGAATAGTTACAACTCTCAGCTGAGGGTCAAAATAACGACCAAGACTCTGTAACGGGACCAAAATTGAAACATTTCAACGTTAAACACAATAACACGATGTCATCAAACACTAGCATTGGTGGAAGTAAGTTTTATCTTACAGGATAGATTCTTCTGATTTTGAAAATAAAAAATTTAACAGACACCGTAAACCATGTGAAATTCTCCGATCTGTATCACTGGCAGAGAAAAACAAAGATGAAAACAGTAACAATTCAACAGTTGAAACATAAGTGTCAAAATACCACGATGGCTATCTGAAGTTTTTTATATATTTTAGAAGATGTCTATAGTTTGGTATGTTAGTCGTTGACAATAAAACTATTCATATTTAAAACTGAAATTAAAGATGTTTTAGAACTTTTAAGTCTATCTTTTCACCCAGTCTTCATTGTCTTTTCAATGAGTTAACAGTTTGAATATAGATCGTCTGTAGATTAATAAACAACAGTTAACATCGGAGTTATAACTATTTACTATCAAACCCACTTTACATGGTCGCTGAATCAGGGACTTTACAACTACGTTTGTAGGAGCTGTCGAAATACCCCCCCCCCCCCCCCGTGTTAAATTAAAATACATTTCAGAAATTTCTTTAGTTTGAAATCTCAAAAAGTAGTAAGCTTATGCCGCTGTCCTGCAAAATTTCTTTCATTGCCCAATAGGTGCTGAGGAGTAGGACGTAAAAAATTTATTTATGAGTACGACGTAAAACTCCATTTCAATTTCATTTCAATTTTTTACACACATTACTATCTTGAAATGATTTCTGAACAATACATTCGCAGAAAATTGAAAATTGTAAGATGTTTAACTTGTAGTGAGAGAACAGCCGACTTAAATAGTGTCGTAACCTACATTTGAAATACTGCCGTCACAGCATTTTCTTTTTGACGGAAGTGCATTTACAACCCAAAACTGTAAAAAGACTCGATTATAAACTCCATTAGTGGTACATTAAAAGTGGGGGATATTTTTAGTTGAAGTTAATGATTAAAAACCTTTAACAATTTAGTTGTAAAAGTTCAGATTTTAGATCTACAGCCGGTTGGTGTCAAGGTGTAATAACTCCAGTAGTAGTTCTGTCGGTTCTACATCTTGTTTTAAAGTGCAATGTAAGGAATTTAAAAAAATCTAGACATTGTTTCTGTATTGTTGAGTTATGTTAGACTTGACAAGTTTAAATGTGTTATTTCTAAATAGACCAAATAACATACTTTTAACTACGTAGAGCCAAAAATCACCAGATTTCAGTTCTTGTATTATTGAATAAATGGCGTTTCATAACTTTTACTTAAACCCTGTCGGTCAACAAAGGATATTATACGCAGTCATAATATTGGGGCTAGTTGGACACGAAAATATCCAGTGTTCTGATAGCTGTTCTTTTCCTGGCCATAGAAAGAACCAAATTAGACACAATAGCTTCTGATACGTCAATGCATTGATTTGATCAATTACGAAGTAGTGGAAAGTAAAAATTATTTTAACTTTAATAAAAATTCTTCACGAGTATATGAACAATAAAACTATAGTAATATGTAAATATATTTTTTTTATAAGATTTTTAGCTGTCAGAATAAGAAGAGAGTTTTATAAATTATAATTTATGATACCGTTACACCTGGACTAGGTTTATTATCCTACTGACACTCGTCTTACCTTGTTTCAAAACGAGAATTTATGCTTATAATCTCTCTCGTAATTTGTGAAAATCTTTTGATAGATCTTATACGTGAATGAATGGAACATGTTCGGGAAAGTAATGATTTTATTGAACGTAATAAAGTCTTTCATAAATTAACATATTACTGAAGTTTCCCATTACATGATTTCTATAGACTTGGGGTATGCTGCAGGGTACATCAATGTGCGAGGTGAAGGTACAGTGTCTCGTCTGATGTCCCGTCCGTATTATCAATGCAGTAGAAAATGGTAGACGAGCACAGGTGTAGATGCCAAGACCGATGTACGGATACACTAGGAAATACAAAATACATGGAGTATGGATACAGAAACGATTCGCTTCTACAATTTTCTGTATGATAATCCCCGACTGATCAAGGTGTATCACGTCTTAAAACAAAATTACAGTGCGTATAGCAATTTAAATCGTCACAGCTGAGCTTACTTAACATCGTTCTTTCAGTAGTTTATACACCTATTCTAAAAAGTTATTTTAATGTAAAGGTAGATATTAGTAAACATGAATGAAGTTTGTTAATCAAGGTAATTTACCTGTAATATATTACACCTGGTTTTTACACCTGAGAACGTTATTTAGTTTATTTATAGCTAGAGCTAATCAACCATACTGATACACTGTATTTCTTCTTTAAGTTGAAAATGAATGGAGTTTTACGTCCTACTATTCCGTAGAAATGCAACGACTGGCAGTCTACAATAAGGGGAAATTTGCTAAGACAACAATAACCATGTTCTTTTTATATCCAACTGTCCAAAGATCTGTATACAGCCTGACTGCTTGCTATGAGGAAAATGCATTTCGCTGAAGGCGAATCTATACCAGATCCATGCAAATACCGTTATACTGATGAACAAATTAAACCGTTTATAAGGTATATAGAAAAAGGCGTAGGTAAAGCAGCACAAGATATATGGATGTACTATTTCTAACATTTATTAACTCAATGTTTCACATGCTCATACAGACAGTGTTATAATATTATAAAGAATCACTAGATATATAGATATACTATTTCTGATATTTATTAACTCAATGTTTCACATGCTCATACAGACAGTGTTATTAAATATTAGGATCACAAGATATATAGATATACTATTTCTGACATTTATTAACTCAACATTTCACATGCTCATACAGACAGTTTTATCAAATTTTAAACACTATTCTACTATAACTTGTAAACTCTTCATCGCTTATCATTCTTTCTCACCCGGGGGAACCAACAGGTGGGGCATGTCGCCTTCACTAACAACATACCTCTAAGTTTACTCCAACTAGAATTAGCCCTAAGTGTTACCAGAACTAAAATATTAGCCCCTAGTAACAGGTGGTTGAAAGCTTGAACTCGATGCCAATCTAAACAATTTTTCTTACACAAAAAACAGAAAAAGTATCAAACTCTTCTTTTTGTCGACTGATACACATGTTGAATTTGTAGCGTAAATTATTCCACAAAGCACCAAGTACCTATTCTGTTTCCTACCAACAGGAATAATAGGCCTACTAAAAAAAAGAGTCTAAGTTGTTATCCTTTTAAAATTATTACAAAGAGGTTTGACCAAGGATCAGCTGGTAAAATGAGATCCTCGTGAACCTAAGTTGTTATCCTTTTTAAACTAATTTGTTATCTTTGTAAAAATCAATACCAAGAGGTTTGGCCAAGGATCAACTGGTAGAAAGGATCCTTATTTATGAACCTTAGTTTTTATCCTTGTAAAATCAATACCAAGAGGTTTGGCCAAGGACCAGCTGGTAGAAAGGATCCTTAACAGTGAACCTGAGTTGTTATCCTTGTAAAATCAATACCAAGAGGTTTGGCCAAGGACCAGCTGGTAGAAAGGATCCTTAACAGTGAACCTAAGTTGTTATCCTTGTAAAATCAATACCAAGAGGTTTGGCCAAGGATCAACTGGTAGAAAGGATCATTGAGAACCTAATTTGTTATCCTTGTAGAATGCTTGTGTCTTTGTCCTCTATAAGTGTGTCTTGAAAGACTTTCAGTTCTAACAGAAATACTTCTCGTGGAATATTTATATATAACACATGAAATTCCTACCGATTAGTTTTTCTTTGAAATGTAAAATGTAAACCAGAGTTGGACTAACAAAGCCACTTGAAGCATGTCTATTACATGTCAAAAACGTACTCGGGGTTAAAATACAGCTTAAAACATTTCAATTACAGAAAAACAGAATTTACTTTTGGCACGATTCAATTTCACTTTTCTTTTTGATATTCAGAATTTTTCTCGTCAATTAAAGATCAAATGCAGGTTTCAATATTTTAAAGGCAGCAGACGAATTATAACCGTATCAGAAGGGAAATGGGAGTTATTTTGAAAGAAGGAAAATCGAACACCGCCTTTACAACGCCTTTCCTCTAGAGATTTGGATGAAATGTTTTAAAAACAACACCCAATGGTTTGAATATTTTAATCTATAAGATCGCTGTGGAGTTTGGTTTTAAAGTGATACTGCGTCTTAGAATGGACATTAACTTTAAGGTCTCAAGAATGGTCAATATGAGTATATATTCATCAGTGAACTTACCTGGTGTCATAAAATAAAAGAATCCCTGTGAAATCAATGTATTAAGCGTTATAAAAAATAAAATTAATTTTTTTGATTTATCAGATTATATAAGTATTCTGTTATGTTATTTATGGCAGCAAGTATATCTTCTGATGAATATTGAGGTTGTTCCAGAAAACTGAGAGTGTTGGGGCGGGATGAGATGGTGTTCTTGAAAACCTACGGTGGAGGGGGTGGGGCTAGATGATGTTCTTGAAAACCGAGATTGGAGGGGGTGGGGTTAGATGATGTTCTTGAAAACCTACGGTGGAGGGGCGGGGTTAGATGATGTTCTTGAAAACCAGATGGATTGGAGGTGGGGCGGGGTTAGATGATGTTCTTGAAAACCGAGATTGGAGGGGGCGGGGTTAGATGATGTTCTTGAAAACCGAGATTGGAGGGGCGGGGTTAGATGATGTTCTTGAAAACCTAGATTGGAGGGGCGGGGTTAGATGATGTTCTTGAAAACCGAGATTGGAGGGTGCGGGGCTAGATGATGTTCTTGAAAACCTAGTGTGGAGGGGGTAGGATTAGATAATGTTCCTAAAACCAACACCTTGTCTAGTTGGCTTATTATCAGTGCTATTTTCTGAAAACCAACAGAGAATAAATCTTCAAGTTGAACAGACAGACGTTTTTAACTAACAGATAACTCCAAACAAATTAAACATGTCACTTTTTTAAAACGTAAATAGTTTTTATACTAAAAATGTTAAATGTTATGTTGAGTTGAGAATTTAGAGAAAAAAACCTAAAATAATGTGCTCATTTAATGCACTGAACGCATCAGTTAAAAAATTTCAGACGCTTGGAAATGATTTTTTCTAATAAGAACAGAATTATACTATTTTACCAACAGCTTCATTTTTGATCTGCTGTAACAATACGAAGGAAATATAATAAGAAAGAAACTAAAGTACACAATTTTAAATGTACAGTTTCTTAGTCTTTTATGTATGTGTATCGAGGATTGAAGTTATGACGTCATTTCCGTGCATATATTGAAGCTCTATATTGATCTGAAATGGTGCAAAAAAAAGTTCCAGTGTCCCCGTCAACGACACAAATATAAAGACCAGAAGCAGCTTTTGAATCTTATATATTTGTAGAGTGTATCATGGTGTTTCGACGATTGTTTGATTTTTTAATAATCTAAGAAGAATTTGGTGGCTTTCCAACATCTTGGTTTTTTCTCAAATTCCAAGAATTTCAAAGAACTGTAATTAAAGCGATTATAGTCGTGAATTACATTAGAACTACAAAAACCCCGGGCACTTGAAACCTCTCTGACTAATAGTCTTATAATTTGAAAATATATTCACTGTTAATTTCCTCGTGGTTAGTTTTTTTTTATTAACTTTTTATAATCATGCACGATTATCAGAGTACTTTTCTTCGTGACACTTTGTGTTACAGGCTGTGCATACAACGATCCGACATCTTCACTCATAATTCATTCAAATCCACCCAGCTGTAATTGAGTGTGGATATTCAGAGAAAGATCAATACCAAAAGGTTTGCCCAAAGGACAAGCTGGTAAACATGATCCTCAACTGTGAACCTAAGTTGTTATCTTTGTAAAATCAATGCCAAGGGGTTTGGCCAAGGACCAGATGGTAGAAAGGATCCTTGTGAACCTAAGTTGTTATCTTTGTAAAATCAATGCCAAGAGGTTTGTCAAGGACCAGATGGTAGAAAGGATCCTTGTGAACCTAAGTTGTTATCCTTGTAAAATCAATGCCAAGAGGTTTGTCCAAGGACCAGATGGTAGAAAGGATCCTTGTGAACCTAAGTTGTTATCCTTGTAAAATATAGTTGTTTCTTTTCCTTTCCCTTAAAATTAGAAACCGAATAAGTGAATTCTAATACCGTTGTCCCGGAAATGGTGCCATTATCGAATATAGCCTGATATTGTTCGTCTTAATGAAAAGGTGTAGAATGAAAGTAAAGAAAATAAAACGTAGAACAAGACGAACAAAATAATTTGCCAATTTTTGCACCTACAAAATCAAATATATTTAGTATATGACATAAAAGATATGCTTCGTTGCAATTTTAATTTTAATCTTGAACTCTTATGAGGATAAAGAGTGGGTTAAAAAGGTCGAAATGCATCTTTTATGCTATATTTAACACTTTAAACGGCGACAAACAGTTGATTGTGATGTGATAAAAAGAGTCATTGAGAACAGTAAAGGGTTAACAAGTCTAGGGTGTCAACAGTACGCTTTACTAGATAATCCTTGGACTAGACGATTATACATGATAATGAAATATAGGGTTGGAAGGCCTTCTTAGAAGGGAGATAGGGTTCGCTCTAATCGATATGTCATACATAAGCTTATGATGTAAAATTAGACATAAGGATGGTTGAAATTAAGGTGTTACCATTGAACAGAAGGCTTAGGCGCAGGCTTAAACTACAGAGATTAGTAATCAATGTTTCAAATTACCAAGTTGTCAGAACAGAAGGCGCTGGCGGAGGATTAAACTGGCGAGATTAGAGATCACGAATATTTTAAGCTACCTCTTGCTCTCCAATTTATTTGATTATAGAAAATGGATTTTACGTCCGGAAGCAAATATCAAACGATACCTAACGATATTACTGACAGTAGGCAATGGAGCAAAATATTTTTTAATAGAATATATTATGTCCGTACGTATGACGGAAAGTAATCAGAAAATACCTTCGAAGATTTCCGAAAACTGATAATATTTCTGCAAGGGTACTAGTGTTAAATACCTGTTAATTTTTACCTGATATTTTTTATCTGTTATTTTTACTGTTATTTTTACCTGTTTAACGGTAGTTAACCTATGAAACAGACACGGTATTATTTCAACCTACATAAGACCAAAGGTTGAATGAAATTATAAAAAATTCACACAATAATTCAAACCCAGTTGTCGACCTTGGGGATCTAATATCAATAAAACTCAATATATTTAACTCTTGAATTCAATAAGTTTTATTTATTTAACAGTTTTAACTACCCGGCTATAGACTTCATATTTTCTATGCAACTCTTCAGATAAAGCATTGAATATTGTCGAGTGTGTATACAGACGTTATTTAAGATGAGTAATCATAAATTATAAAAAAAAAATATAAAAAATTATACGTCTGTATTTGTCAAGTATATTTGAATTACGTTATGATGACGTCATTGTCAATAATGATATTGAACATTGTGTATGGACATGGTTATTATCGACGTACGTGACGTCATTATAGTCTGCACTTTTAAAGGGGCTAAGGTCACACGTGTTTTTCCTAATGTACTAGTACTAGATTCAAAACATACTTTGCCTGCTTCATTTCTAGTCGCTTACACAGTTCCGTCTTCACGGTGGGGTTCCTGGTGACCGGGGACCGGCTAGTCAGAATTTAGCCCCACCAATTGTCCTTTCTCAAAACCTTCTCCAGTTAGCAGAGATTGTTTTATTTACAAGAAATGGAACAAGATGAAAATTTTAGGCGTCTTGGAATCGTCAGAAATACGTTCTAGGGGCTTCTGGTTTCTGGGGAGGGGCGAAGAAGGGGGGTAACAGGGACAAAAATAAGAGCCTCGGTACAAATTGAGTTCTGGCGACGGGGCTGCGCTTACAAGAAGACCCAAGTGGAAGAGACTAGTTGTTGTTTTGGTATTGAGTAAGTTTGTGGACAAGCTTTCATGATACGGTTGTAGGCAGGCACCTGATACTCTGTTCTGTTCTATAATGAAGCGAATAGTTTGAAGTCTTCATGCCCTGAAGTTCTATCAGCCGGTAACTTGAATGAAATTAAGCTCCTTTAAAAGAACTATTTTGACGACTAGGCTATGTTCCTTTAAATCAATTCTTATCAATAAAATTAGGGTGGATTATTTCAACATAACCTAAAAACAAGGGCGTTTATTTTTATTATGATAAAATTTTCATGGTTTTGGGCCAATTAAAAAACCAATTATTCAAGTAATTAATAGTAATTAAGATAAAAATTGACTGATGCTGGAATATCTGGAATAACTCAATCGTATATTAAGTAGGTGAAGGTCAAATGGGGACGGTTTAGAAAACGGCACAGTCATCAAAATTAGGGCGGTCGAAGAATAATAATTTCTCTATACCAAGAACTGTGTTCAGTCTTGTAAGATCCGGCTTCATTAACCCATTAGGTATAGAAGAGTAGGACGTAAAACTCCATTCATTAGACCATAAGGTGCAGAAGAGTAGGACATAAAACTCCATTCATTAGACCATAAGGTGCAGAAGAGTAGGATATAAAAAAATGAAAAGTTTGAACTGACGACGATAAAACCGTCCTTCGATAGGGATAGCCTAGTATATATGACGTGCTATAGCTTGATATATACCTGTCAAATAATTGATCCCCGTACCACCCCCTCCCCCTCCCCCTTATTAAAAAACCTCTCAGCCCCCTGAGACCTTGGATCGTAACACCTGTGACTAATACTGTTTCCCAATTTTATATTTCAGAGCAGTATGCCAAGAATCTCAATCACTACGTTGTATCAATTCCAAGTCAGGTAGACAAGAATGGCGGATTTCTCGGACACGAACTTCACGTGCATTCGATTCATAAACGAAGTGTGGAGAATGGAGTAGGAGATCCTGGAGTGATCCTTTATAAAATTCCAATAGGAAATGACAACATTGTGATACAAGTCAGAGAGAATACCAGGCTGGTATCTCCAGGAACTGTCGTAGAACGTCGGAATAATAAATTCAAAAATGTGTCGGATTCTATATTTACGGAGGTCAAGGTTCAAGGATGCCATTATACAGGTCATGTGATTGGTCAGGAATATTCTAAAGTGGCAATAGCAGCATGTGACGGTTTGGTAAGTACTGATTTTGTTTTTGTGTTTATGTACGTTATCCTGTCTGTACGCAGAACCACGATAACATAGCAACACAGACCTCAGATCGTTGTTGTAGTGTAAACGTGAAGCGTACCGAGAACGGATTACTGCGCGTGCGCATTTACTGACCTTCACCTTTTCCCGCGGAATTAGATCATTACCAGGAGCCATTTTTTGGTTTAATCTTGGTTATATAGCCGTCTGTATTTACCTCTTTCATGAAGAGTTCCATTAGAATACGTCTGAGAGCAGTCAACCGTTTAAATTATTATTTTGGAACCGTTCTCGACACGCTTGGGGTAAATTTGTTATTTTATTGCGGCCTGGTCCGGACCGAGAACGCTTTATAACGGCCTGGTGTAAACGGGGCTATACCCTCCTGTACCGGAAACCAAACATGTGTATAAGTTTCTTCCATATCCTACTGTATTGCAAAGAGATTAAACTGCAAGGCGTTGCCCGTCTTCGTTAGCCCATAAGGGGTAAAAGCGTAGTCTAAGACGCAAAACCCAATTCATTTCATTTCATTGTCTATTCGGACATTTGGATATAATTGCCCCGTATAGTTCATTGTTTAGTGATTCAAGGTAACCATAAGCCAAGGTCTCTAGAATGTTGTTTGATATTTCTCTGTGTAAAAGTAACTCGACTGTAATGTTTGGTGTTTCACATTACAAAACAAAACACAAAAACCTACATCGGGCTTTTCTAAACATTACACCAAATATTTTTCATAGCTTTTAAAATTGATTTATCATAAGTCGTCTGCAAAACTCATTCTAGAAACATCAGCTGTTAATGACGTCATAACAGAAGTAAGTCTGAAGTGGTGAAATATATTTTGGCGCCGTTTCTATGTTTATTAAAGACCAGCAGACGTACAAAGCCGTTGCTAAGAATCCTGGGAAATTCTGTTAAATTGTTTACTAATTGTCTTGGGAATGTCAGAATGACCTAGTTCCATTACTGGATAGACGATACCTGGTATATTTTAGAATAAATGGGCGATTCCTGGAGATTTTTGAAATTGTTTTGAGTTGTGTCAATCGTCTGCTTTCAAACAGTCGTTAGTTTGAAACCGCGAAGGATTGCTGATATCGGCAATTTATATAATCCTACATGGCTTTTATCCTTCCTACAGCCCATTGACCACCAACCTTCAATTCAACCCTCACCTACCTGAACAACTCTTACCTGCAACAACAACCCTTACCTAAAACACCCTTACCTATCTTAACAACCCTTACCTACAACAACAACCCTTACCTACAACAACAACCCTTACCTACAACACCCTTACCTACCTCAACAACCCTTACCTACAACACCCTACCAACCTCAACAACCCTTACCTACCAACAACCCTTACCTACAACACCCTTACCTCAACAACCCTTACCTACAACAACCCTTACCTACCTAACAACCCTTACCTACAACAACCCTTACCTACAACAACAACCCTTACCTACCCAACAACCCTTACCTTCAACACCCTACCCAACTCAAAACCCTTACCTCTAACAACCCTTACCTACAACAACCCTTACTTGCAACACCCTTACCTTCCTTAACAACCCTTACCTACAACAACCCTTACCTACCTCAACAACCCTTACCTACCAACAACCCTTATCTCAACACCCTTACCTTCCTAACAACCTACCTACAACAACAACCCTTACCTACCCAACAACCCTTACCTACAACCACCCTTACTGAAACCCTATCTCAACACTACCTACAACAACAACCCTTACCTACCAACAACCCTTACCTACAACAACCTACGACTATCAACACTTACCTAACAACACCCTTACTATTTACTACCTTCCTAGACAACCCTTACCTACAACACAACCCTTACCTACAACAACCTTACCTTACCTCAAAACATTACTATAATCCTTACCATCTCAACACCCTTCCACCACCCTTCCACCGAACTCCCTATTGACCTCAATAAACCAAAAATATTTTGCTTCAGAATTATATTACGTGACCAACTGACCGATTCCCGCCAGTCAGAGTTAATTTACTTTGTCTGAAGGGATAATAGTATTAAAGGCTCGGCAGACGATAATCCTTTAATACTGTAATACTGTTTACAAACAATCGGATATAAATACATAATGCTATTAAGAGCCGTTTACATGGGACTAAAATCGCCGGGTCCACCAAGCGTTGGCCCGGGGGTAGTTGCTCACTTGTCGAAAACTCTGAGAATCGACTCTGGATTCAGCAGTTTATGCAGATAGATTTCTACAACCACATCATTGATTTCTCAGGCTTCATCTCAAACTACGACCTAGCAGACTGTCTTCGTCGAACAGAGTTGACCCCAAAGTATTGAAGTCAATCCCAGAGCAGTAAATCCGCGGGTTCAAGTCCATATAAATGGGCCTATATTAACTTTGTGGAGTCTCCAAACACTCGTCAGACTTCCTCAAGAATATTAAGACCATTGTACTTAATAAATTGACCATATGAGTTGTTAAAAAAAATACAATTATTCGAGTTGGCGGATTTCTGCACTCGCCATGTCTGAGCACGTGTTGACTTGACGTCATGTTGACGTTTGAATTGTCGTCTGCAAGTTGGAAGGTCAATCGTCTGACGAACGGATTAAGTCGACGTATTTCAAATTTTATCATGTACCGATACAACAACTCGCATGTTTCTTTGTCTTATATTTTTAGAAACTTTTGAATCAAATTTGAAAAAAACATTCCAAACGTGATAACTGAATGAAAACTCGCTCATTCTTAGCCTCTTTCGTTGCAAATACAAATATAAAATGGCCTCCAAGATGGCGGATGACTAGTAATTATGTAAGGATGTGATGTTATCAATTGAGTCTACTTTTGATTTTTTATATTTTTTATTTTATCTTTTCGTGAAGAAATTTGTCTATATTTTCTTTTATCTCCCGTGTGCACCGGTGCATAATTAGTCAATGAATAAGTTCATTCAAGTTTGTAGCCTACTATTTCTAACTTCACTATCAACAAGTTGAAATTTATTCAGATTATATACTTCACAAAACTTCGAGTTGCACCAGATCGGTTTCTTTCCAATTGTCCTTGGTTCCTGTACTTCCAGGAAAACTATTTCGTTTATTTTTTGCATGTTTTTTTTTTTTGATGGATGAAAGTTTAAAAAAAATGTATATCGTTTACTTCAACTTGAATTGAAATGAATAAAGTTTTACGTCCTATTCTTCTGTACCTAGCTTATTGGGTAGTCAAGACAAGCAACGCCATTGAGGTAAATTTGACTAGGCGCCATTACCATGTCAGTCAAACAGACATCCCTTTTAGACAGTCCCCGTAGCTATAATGTTTATTGGTAATCAGTCCCGTCATCTTGGCACTACTTTAAGAGAGTCCACATATAAAGTAAAGTCCATTTAGTATTTTTATTAGGTCAGAATTGTTTATTAATGTCCGCGACCTTTCCTCTCGGAAACCAAACGTTTTTAGTCTTTGAACTTTACTCCACTTTTCGTTTCCCAAAATATGTAGGTTCCCTGTTTTTGTTTTCATTTTTGGAATGTGTAACATATGTGTCAGTAGGTGATAGGGTGAAATGAAACCACTTACTGCCAAAAGGTCAAACGACTCTTGACCCCACCGAGCTTGGTCTTATTTAGTATTTATCTCTGAAAAACTCTCAACTAGAAGTGAGAACTATTTGATGTGTTTTAGAGACCTTATGGTGTAATATTTCGAAACCATGGGGTCAACTGGTCAACTGGACACCTGGTTTGAATTAGGTTGTGGTCAACTGAAAGCCTGGTCGGATTGTATTAGTTTGTGTGGGTTGGTATACTAAGATTGGTTTCCATGTTTATAAGCTATGGCACAACAAGAGAAGACCGTGGACTTCAGAAGTTATGTGCCCCTCCCCTAGGAACATTATGCTCTGGGGGTAGGCTCAATATCATGTAATACCACTGGTCTCACTAGACAGGATATGTCAATGGTCTTTTAGACAGGTTTTACCAGTGGTCTCAATAAAAGGTTATATCAATGGTCTCAATAAACAGATTATTCCAATGGTGTTCTCAATAGAAATGCTATACCAATGATCTAAATAGACAGGTTATACCAATGGTCTCAATGGGCAGGTTATGTCAATGGTCTCAATATACAGGTAATACCAATGGGCTCAATATACAGGTAATACCAATGGTCTCAATATGCAGGTAATAAAAATAGTCTCAGGTTAAAGAATCTAAATACACCGATATGGACCAGGTATATAATGATTTGGTCTATTTGAGTAAATTAGTTTTGTAAATCTAAAATATGTTATAGATTACAGATAAAATATCTAAAACATATTTAACGATGTTAATCTATGCGAACTCTCTTGCATTAATTAACCCTTTTTTTCAATTATATCTAACCAGCCTTCGCAATGGTAAATCATTATATCAAATGATTTGAGTTGAAGTTTTACGTCAGGAAAAAGATAGACCTACACAGCAACTATCAATAAATAGTTTTGGGTGTGTTGAAGAGACTAAGATAGCGCAGTATGTCACCACACTATCAAACAATTCAATAGTTTTGGGTGTGTTAAGAGACTAAGATAGCGCAGGCAGTATGTTAGTAGTACAAATCAAACTGATAAAATATAGAAAGAGTTATGGCACCTGTCAGAAGATAGGAATGATAAGTAGAGGTATAAATATTGATAACATTGATTTAACTAGGTCTGTATCTCACTTTATCTTATAACTATCATCATACCGTTTTCTTATAATACATGTTCTAGTCTCATTCTGACCACAGAAAACTATCATTGTACCAAAAAATCTACTAGCTAGTTAGACACGATAGTTTGGTATGATCTAGTCTCATTCTGACTACAGAAAAGTGTCATTGCACCAAACAATCTACTAGCTAGTTAGACACGATAGTTTGGTATGATCTAGTCTCATTCTGACCACAGAAAACTGTCATTGTACCAAACAATCTACTAGCTAGTTAGACACGATAGTTTGGTATGTTCTAGTCTCATTCTGACCACAGAAAACTGTCATTGTACCAAACAATCTACTAGCTAGTTAGACACGATAGTTTGGTATGTTCTAGTCTCATTCTAACCACAGAAAACTGTCATTGTACCAAACAATCTATTAGCAAGTTAGACACGATAGTTTGGTATGTTCTAGTCTCATTCTGACTACAGTAAATTGTCATTGTACCAAACAATCTACTAGCTAGTTAGACACGATAGTTTGGTATGTTCTAGTCTCATTCTGACCACAGAAAACTGTCATTGTACCAAACAATCTACTAGCTAGTTAGACACGATAGTTTGGTATGTTCTAGTCTCATTCTGACTACAGAAAACTGTCTTTGTACCAAACAATCTACTAGCTAGTTAGACACGATAGTTTGGTATGTTCTAGTCTCATTCTGACCACAGAAAACTGTCATTGTACCAAACAATCTATTAGCTAGTTAGACACGATAGTTTGGTATGTTCTTGTCTCATTCTGACTACGGTATACTGCTGTTGCACCAAACAATCTACTAGCTAGTTAGACACGATAGTTTGGTATGTTCTAGTCTCATTCTGACTACGGTATACTGCTGTTGCACAAACAATCTACTAGCTAGTTAGACACGATAGTTTGGTATGTTCTAGTCTCATTCTGACTACGGTATACTGCTGTTGCACCAAACAATCTACTAGCTAGTTAGACACGATAGTTTGGTATGTTCTAGTCTCATTCTGACTACGGTATACTGCTGTTGCACCAAACAATCTACTAGCTAGTAAGACACGATAGTTTGGTATGTTCTAGTCTCATCCTGACCACAGAAAACTGTCATTGTACCAAACAATCTACTAGCTAGTTAGACACGATAGTTCGGTATGTTCTATTCTGATCCTGACCACAGTAAACTGTCATTGTATCAAACAATCTACTAGCTAGAATAAGAAAAGAGTAGATTCATCAGGTTAATGAAGATAGGAAACAACATACATTGTGCAATGAGGGAAAATAATACACTGTCATTCTATATTTCAGTGCTTAATATATTCCTAACGTTATAATATTATTCAGATAGAATTCAGGCTCGAGACAGATCTGTCATGTCAAGTATATAAACAATGACCTAGATAATTATAATATGATGTTTGTTGACAGGTTATTATAATTAGCGGTCTTCATATTGACCCTATTATATATTAGAACATATATTATATTATAACCTGGGAAGTAGGACACCAGATCCATGTTTGAACCCCGTTGGGGTACGGCGTCTGAGTGGAACTGTATTTTAAACGACTGCAAGCAACTAGCGGCAACTAGTGGCAATCGTCTGAGAACAAATTTCTAAAAAGCTATCTATGGCTGAAATAAAACAGATGATTCGTACTATGGGATTGTCAACGACAGTAGCAGAATCTGTTGTATACTGACTGTTCGACGTCTACTAGCAACTATGTCCTTTTGGTGAGGGGGGGGGGATTATTCTTTACGAACGATTTTCCTTCTCCATTATTTTGTCGTAGATCAAGACAATTGAAATACATGTAGTTTCGGTCTACACTTTCTATTAAATAGGAAAACGTTACTATGATCAACCATACTCGAGGTTCGGTCTGAGTTAAGTCAACTAGATTTTTTATGCAGTGAATTGCTTGGTTACTAATGTTAAAAAAATATAACACTTTGGTGTTAATCTAGAACACAGGGTAACACCGAGGGTCTAATCTGAACCGTGAATAACACTAATCTTCGTCTTTAACACTCTGACATTTTGAGATAATCTTAAAATAACTTTAACTGATTCCTTTCTATTAATAGCTGGTGTATTTCTGTTTGAAGACTTAATTAGTTTTGTTCAAGAAATAGCTGCGAGTTTGATTAACACTGTGTTACAATGGTCATTTGTGAACTTGTTACAATTCTAGAACATACCTTGTCGCTTCTTCGTTTTAAATACCTGTTTGGAATCATGAACATATAGCGTTCTACGAGATCGTCATGGTGTTAGCGAGAGGCTTACAACGCCAGTGTAAATGGTTTTGTTTTATTATAAGCTTCAATAGGGAAATTAATATATGCTAATATAATTTATAAAATTCTAAAATTTCGGATGTTGGACCCCCCCCCCCCCTAAAAAAAAATCAGAAATAAAAGCGTAATACAGCTCTCCTTGTAAAATTTTCTAATGTTAACAATGTATGTCGTTGTACATCTTCATTGGCTCCAGGCGCAGACGACAAGAAGTAAAACTCCACTGGATTTTGTTTCAATTCCCAGTGCGAAACGAGTAACAAAATGGATTCTCACGAATTAGACCCTACGGTGGGCTGATTTAACACAGGATTTTAAATACCAACTGCAATGATATAACTTAATTGGTTGTCACAACAATTCACTACCCAACTTAATTTTAAATCAAATTAAATATGGCCCAGGGCCGTCAATTATTCAACCTTTTCATCAGAAATGCATGTCTATTTACTGAGTTGAAATTGCCGTAAAAGATGTTATTAAAATTCCAACTCGGGTAAAAGATTAAATACACAGATAAGATTAACACCCTAAAACGTATTATTTGGGTTCAAATTAAATGCTCAACTTTGTGTGGACGTTCTATGAAGTGTCTGTAATTATCGCCTACCGATGACATTCATTGTATTTGTAAAAGGTATGTTTATTTTGTAATCAATAAAGATAGACAATTCTAAGGTAAGATGTGTTCTTGTATTTTCAAAGGAGCAAAGTCATGTAATTGGAATTGAGATTGACTCGCTAATTTCTGCATCTGATTTGTACCTGAATATTTAAAAATGAAATGAAATGAATTGAGTTTTACGTCAATGAAGACAGGCAACGCCCGGGAGTCTGCAATGAGGGAAATTTTGCCAGGAAAGTTTACTCTCTTTGTGATTTACAAATGTCAAGGGATATTGTCCCATCTGCACGACCAGACCAGTCTCTATACTATACACTGGTGCGCATTATACTCGGATGTATACTATACACTGGTGTGTATTATACTCGGGTGTATACTATATACATATACACTGGTGTGTATTATACTCGGGTGTATACTATATACTATACACTGGTGTGTATTATACTCGGGTGTATACTATACACTGGTGCGCATTATACTCGGATGTATACTATACACTGGTGTGTATTATACTCGGGTGTATACTATACACTGGTGTGTATTATACTCGGGTGTATACTATACACTGGTGTGTATTATACTCGGGTGTATACTATATACATATACACTGGTGTGTATTATACTCGGGTGTATACTATACACTGGTGCGCATTATACTCGGGTGTATACTATACACTGGTGCGCATTATACTCGGATGTATACTATACACTGGTGCGCATTATACTCGGATGTATACTATACACTGGTGCGCATTATACTCGGATGTATACTATACACTGGTGTGCATTATACTCGGGTGTATACTATACACTGGTGTGCATTATACTCGGGTGTATACTATACACTGGTGTGCATTATACTCGGGTGTATACTATACACTGGTGCGCATTATACTCGGGTGTATACTATACACTGGTGTGCATTATACTCGGGTGTATACTATATACATATACACTGGTGTGTATTATACTCGGGTGTATAATATACACTGGTGTGTATTATACTCGGATGTATACTATACACTGGTGCGCATTATACTCGGATGTATACTATACACTGGTGCGCATTATACTCGGATGTATACTATACACTGGTGCGCATTATACTCGGATGTATACTATACACTGGTGTGCATTATACTCGGGTGTATACTATACACTGGTGTGCATTATACTCGGGTGTATACTATACACTGGTGCGCATTATACTCGGGTGTATACTATACACTGGTGTGTATTATACTCGGGTGTATACTATACACTGGTGCGCATTATACTCGGGTGTATACTATACACTGGTGCGCATTATACTCGGATGTATACTATACACTGGTGTGCATTATACTCGGATGTATACTATACACTGGCGTGCATTATACTCGGATGTATACTATACACTGGTGCGCATTATACTCGGATGTATACTATACACTGGTGTGCATTATACTCGGGTGTATACTATACACTGGTGTGCATTATACTCGGGTGTATACTATACACTGGTGTGTATTATACTCGGGTGTATACTATACACTGGTGCGCATTATACTCGGGTGTATACTATACACTGGTGCGCATTATACTCGGGTGTATACTATACACTGGTGCGCATTATACTCGGGTGTATACTATACACTGGTGCGCATTATACTCGGGTGTATACTATATACATATACACTGGTGTGTATTATACTCGGGTGTATACTATACACTGGTGCGCATTATACTCGGGTGTATACTATATACATATACACTGGTGTGTATTATACTCGGGTGTATACTATACACTGGTGCGCATTATACTCGGGTGTATACTATACACTGGTGCGCATTATACTCGGGTGTATACTATACACTGGTGCGCATTATACTCGGGTGTATACTATATACATATACACTGGTGTGTATTATACTCGGGTGTATACTATATACATATACACTGGTGCGCATTATACTCGGGTGTATACTATATACTATACACTGGTGCGCATTATACTCGGGTGTATACTATATATATATTTATACACTGGTGCGCATTATACTCGGGTGTATACTATACACTGGTGCGCATTATACTCGGGTGTATACTATACACTGGTGCGCATTATACTCGGGTGTATACTATATACTATACACTGGTGCGCATTATACTCGGGTGTATACTATACACTGGTGCGCATTATACTCGGGTGTATACTATATACATATACACTGGTGCGCATTATACACTGGTGCGCATTATACTCGGGTGTAAGTTGACATTGTCACTTTTAGATAATTTTTATCTTATTATAAACTGATGTTCAATAACCCAATTCAATAACTATAAACTCAAATGAAGATTTTGATCTGAATAGGTAACTTAGGTTCAACGATTCATAGAAATAGAGTGGGGTATTTGTCCTTTGTTTAAAACCAATTTTCTTTGCATTTCCTTCGCCTGCGGGGTTTTCATTTAATGTTATTTCTTCTTTGATATTATATATAAATCTAGAATTTAAAGGGATTGTAAATTTACACTTTGTATGGGTAAAATGAAAGCATGAATTTGCATCGGTCCAATTTTTAATCTGATATCTGTGGTTTCTGCAATTCCACTATCGTCATTGATATATTTGGACCTTTGCGATATCCAATTCCTGGTTTAAGTGGAATTGCAGGAACGTCAGACGTCTGATTGTAAATTAGAATGGTGTAAATTGACCTATCGTTGTCTCGTCATATTTCTAAAAAACCTTTTTACTATCCCTTTAACTTATTTTCTTCTCGTCGTATTTTGGTGACTCATTGTCAACATTTCTTAATTCTAGCAATTCTCAGTCACTTTCGTTTGTTGATCAAAAAACAACATTTTTATGTGTTCGACTAAATTATATTATTGTAAGTCTTTCAAGGGTAAAATTCTGTCAAATTAAGTTAAATTAACCAGTCAATGTAAATTGTTCAGTGTTATCTTATTATTCACTACACAGCCTCATTACGATTACACGACAATGGGACGACTTTATAGCACAGAAATGAAAGAAACAACCATATTTTACAAATTAGGTTTACGGTTAAGGATCATCTCTAACAGCAGGTCCTTGATTCTAATCTGAACCAATCTGAATCAATCTGAATCAATCTGAACCAATCTGAATCAATCTGAGCCAATCTGAATCAATCTGAGCCAATCTAAACCAATCTGAGCCAATCTGAATCAATCTGAGCCAATCTGAACCAACCTGAGCCAATCTGAACCAATCTGAGCCAATCTGAATCAATCTGAGCCAATCTGAGCCAATCTGAACCAATCTGAACCAATCTGAGCCAATCTGAACCAATCTGAATCAATCTGAGCTAATCTGAACCATTCTGATTCAATCTGAATCAATCTGAGCCAATCTGAACAAATCTGAGTCAATCTGAATCAATCTGAGCCAATCTGAACCAATCTGAGCCAATCTGAACCAATCTGAACCAATCTGAACCAACCTGAATCAATCTGAGCCAATCTGAATATTTTACATCCCACTCTTCTGCACCTAATAGGATAATGAAGACGGGCAACGCCATGTAGTGTGCAGTGAGAGAGATTTGCCGGCAGTACAGTGGCAGTAGCCTTCTCTTTTTCGATTTCACAAAAGGAGGTCTGACTATTCTCTGAACCTATGCTGAGATTAAACTGTGGACCTCTAGGTCAGCGAACAGGTGGCTAAATAACTCACCGAGTTACCACTCGGGGTGGGGATAATCCAACTTATTAATGCACTGTTATAAACCAACTCATCTCTCCGTCTGTACAGATGCAGGTATAGAATTTCAAAGATAGCATGACTATTATGTGAGGTTAAACACTAGAATGGTGTATACAGGTGTTAAAAAGATTAATTACAGGTGAAGCAGGTGTATTGGTGCTAGATAAACATATCTACAGGTGCTCAGATGCGCCATGCATGTTAGGTGCGGCACTTGTGTTAAATATAGCACTTATGAATTTGAAACGAAGTATGCAAAAAATAAAGAATTTAGGAGTGGCTCTGCATGTTGAGGTTCGATTCTAAACTTAAATAGAAAGGGATTTTTATAGAAGTTTTCAAAACTTAAAAAAGCACTTAAATTTCGATGATGTCACCCAATACCATATATTTATTCCTGGCACTAGACCTACCCTCTTATTCTTAAAGAGAAGTGTATTTTTTTTTATCAAAATGCGTCAGGAAATGTTTGTTAGGTTTATTACAAGTTATAAGATAAACACAACATACGAAATCTACCTTTATTACATATAAATATACATCATGTACAATCCGGTTGCTAAGATTGGTCATATAACGATTGCCCTCTTAATCTTCTTTTAAACCAAAATGAGAACTGACTCAGATGGGGTTTGATTGGTTCATATGGGCTCTGATGGGATCAGATTGATTGGGATCTTAACAATAATTCCAGTAGAGCAAGCTGTAAATGGGTATGGATAATCCTGGAAAGATCAATACCAAGAGGTTTGGCCAAGGACTAGCTGGCAGAAAGGATCTTTTACGTGTAAACTTAAGTTGTTATCCTTGTAAAATCAATACCAAGAGGTTTGGCCAAGGACTAGCTGGTAGAAGGGATCTTTTATTGTGAACCTAAGTTTATCCTTGTAAATCAAACCAAGAGGTTTGGCCAAAAACCAGCGGGTAGAAAGGATCCTTGTGAAATCAATACCTGAGGTTTGGCCGAGGACCAGCTGGAAAAAAAGGATTTTTTACTTGTGACCTTAGTTGTTATCCTTAAAATATTTTGTTCTTTCTTTACATTTTCAAAATGGAATACGGAGTTCTACGTCAAAAAAAGTCTCTAACATCGTACCTGTAGGGCAATCACACTCACCGTTCTGTTTGTTGTGATGACTTGATCCTGTACCAGGTGATATTATCCTCCTTCAGATTATACACACGACCTTTGACCTTTCGAAATGTCAAATATTAAGAAAGGTCAAGGAGATAATATATCTTGACATAGATTCTAGGAAACGATGTAACATCCTTCCTTATCACGACTGTACGGTGAAACAACCCACTTCACTCTATTTGCAGATAATCAAATCTTTGTTTTTCTCAAAGATTGAGAATTAGCCCATTTTGCTTGTGAAATTTGAAGGGGTGCCAGAGATAACTGCATGTTGACCCGAAGAACCAATGATATTGATGAAGGTCACTTTTTGAAAAAAAATGAATGCAGTCTTTGGATGAGAGACCGGTCCTACAGACTGGACGTAAAATATCCAAAGATTGTTCGGAAGCGACAAACAACAAAGGAATGAAGTTGCATATCATGGTCTTCAAAGTTCTAAATAATTGCAATAATACCCTTTTTTTTTAAACCAAAGACAGTCTAAGACTCTAGAAGTACGTATGTGGATGGTATCCAATTCAACATAAGATGTCATAAGGACTGTTAACAATAGTAGTTAGAACATTGCTTTTTCTCCTAGCTGTAAACAATCTGATATCAAATGGCGTTGATGGATTAAAAATTATTCATTCCCAAGTAGATGTCGGCCTAATTTTAGTAAATTAAAAACCCTAAATTTTACATGTTGGTGATTAAAGCAAATCACACTCTTACTCTAGAAAATTTTACGTTTTGTGTAGATCTGTATGTAAAATTCGTAATAATTCAATTTCTCGTAAAGTGATTTCTTTTTTAAAAAGTTTTTAAACATTGACTTATTTCTCTAAGTTTGGGAAAAAACGCCCTGATATAAACAGGCGTTGATTTTTAAAAAATATTCAGCCCAAAAAGTTTAAAGGATTTTTTCGGGACTTTTTATCTTTAAAAAACTGTTCATTTTAACCCTGGTGTCATTAAAAATAAATCATATTTTACTCAGGAAAAACTTGGCACGTCCCCCTGTGAAACCCTTTCAAGGGCAAATTGGCCAAACTTTCAATTTCCCGGTTTTATCCGAGACCCTTTTCTGCTTTGACAAATTATAAAGTGAAGATAAACTTATTAAGGTATAAAATTTTAAAAACACGCCGATATACAGCGGGATTTTAATAGAAAAGTAGTTATCCAAGGTTTTTTAGATAATTGTTTTGAATAGAACCATTTCATTTCGTCTACTTGTTGTTTATTCCTAATAAAAATGGCTTTTTGTTATTTATACGATTGAGAAAAAAGCCTACATGGATCTTCTGAAAGAGACTGAGCGTTAACAAACCCTGTCGTGGACTGGTATCATGCGTTCTTGTTTTGTCTACAAGAAAGAAACGTTACTGAATATCAGATTGATTTTATAGAGGTGCTTACACATAGGTCCGCGTTAAATACACCATTTATTCCATCCACTGTCTGATACGTTCCCTTTACATCCGTAAATTCTTTAATATAATCGAATCCTATTCGTCGTTGTGGTATCTGTCAACCACCAATTACAGAATCAGACCAGGTGAGTTGTTATGTATAAAGCAGTGTATTGTACGGAGGCCTTGCGTGTTAAGGTCCTTGATTGGTAACTTTCCCAGTATAGAAAACTTAAAATTATTTATCAGTGATATAATAATCCAATAACACATTAATCTACAGAAACCTTGGACGTAAAACTCCACTTCATTCTATTATAATCTCGACCTATATCTAGGTTAACTAGGTGAGAAATAGTTTTATCTTTATAACAGTATATAAATAAGAATAAGTAAGATTATAAATTTATTATGTGACAAGCTCAGCTAATTATAATGACCTGTAGTTAGAGATATAGACATGATAATCAACGGTTTATAACTCGTGTTATTTATACCTTTATTTTATATATTTTACCATGTGATTAGGTTCAATCCTGACAAAGCTCGAGATGATCTTTCGGATTTTTCAGTCTGGTTCCCCAATGTCAGTGATGCAGGTCGGAGGGACTGATACAAAAAAAAACGTCTAGTTTTTCGGATGGGAAAATAAAACGAGGCCCCGTGTGTTTCAGGCTGACGTAAAACTCCATTCATTTCATTTCGTCTACTTGATGATTATCATACTAGATAAAAATTGTGTGTTTTTGTTTGTTGATATTTGTGTCTGAGTTCGTACAGAGATTAAAAAACATTTTTGATGACTTAAGGGTGCTTACTCTATGGTCCGCGCTTAAATACTGTTAGATACTGCAATATTCTCAGATTCCTAGATGACCTTGAATAAGTCATCTTCACTCACTCACTCCACCCAGCTGTAAAATGGGTAAGGATAATAAGGGAAAGAGGTTTGGCCAAGGAACAGCTGGTAGAAAGTATCCCTATCACGGCGGACTTGTAAACCTAAGTTGTTATCCTTGTAAAATATAGGCTTACTTGTTTCGTTCTTTCTTTTTCTTTACCCTTGTAGAATAAGAGCAACAAACAAGCGTAGCCTATTACAAGACAACCTTACCGATTACCAATACAGATCAAGTATACCTTTTAGACCTTTTAAACTGGGCTGTAATGAAATAATATTCTGACATTGTCTTAGCTTTCGGAATAATCTCTGTATTTCCAAATGATTTGATGTGATAACTGTACTAATTTAAGATTTCCCTCAATGCACACTGCATCTTCAACATCTTCAACTTTAGATAAGTGCAGAAAAGCAGGGAACAAACTTCTCCAAGTTAAAATGGAATAAGGCAGTGCTGTTATCCAAAATTTTACCTGAAATCAGCCGTTATCTATTTTACCTGAAATCAGCCGTTATCTATTTTACCTGCACTTAATTCATTAATTACACCAGTTTTTAATTAACTTGGCATGATTAAACCATCCTTAATTAATATTTACTTGATTAAACTCCATACATTTTTAATAATAAACTTCTAACAAACTGCGCTTGACATCTGTAACTTATTATTGTCAAGTTTACCAATGAGATCTCTCGGTGCCTGCAGTATGCTATCCCTCGCCCGTCAGTGTAGTTGATATCAATCCCTTTAAACAAAGCATCATCCGAAACAGCTTCTTAATTTCATGGACGCATTATTGAACTGCAGCAGGCCGAGAAAATTAAATCTTTAGACCATCAAACACTATCAAGGGGGCTGCGGTGGCTCAGTGAGTTAGACGCCTGCTCGCTAACCTGAGATTCCAGTATTCAATCCTAGTATAGGTAGAGATAATAATTCAACTATGTCAGTGGAGAACTGTGGTGGCTCAGTAAGTTAGACGCCTGCTCCCTGACCTGAGGGTCCATGATTTAATCACGACAAAGGTTGAGATTTACTTTCTGATTTTTCAGCACGGTTTCCCATTGTCAGTGATGGGACGGAGGGACTGACAAAGAAAGAGCGTCTAGTCGTTCGGATGATACAATAAACCGAGGTCACAATGAGCTGCAGGCTGTGTACGTTAAAGACCCCTCCCTCGACTGTTGGAAATCGCAATAAGAGTAGAGTAATGCCGTTGTCCTGGCAACATTTTCCTCATTGCACACTCCTTGCAGTGTAAAACTCCATTTATTTCATTTCATTTTGAAACACTATCAACTGTGGTACAGAAGTGCGTAAAAAAAATCTATCGGCAGCACTAACACTTCGTCTTTTAAACAGCTTCATTTGATTTAATATTCCTGACCAATTCTCTGAAAGCTTCCTCTAAAATAAATGGCTTGATCAAAATGACATTTATATATCATAAACCGCCCTGAATTCAGCGGAACACAGAAATACTTTTATCAATATGAATCAGAGATATTCATCAATCATCTACGGCACACTCGATATTTCTACCAGATTGTTTCTAGTTGGTGATAGATGACAGATGACAGGGGTTACTTTCTGAATCGATTGGATGACCTCGAATAATTACTTTGAAAGGAATGTTTAGATATACCAGTATTATTGAGCGGATAGAGGGTTAATATCTCGAATTCTAATCACTTGTAGTTACTTCATGATTTATATTCTTAGCTTTTCTTGCAATTTGTCAATATCAAATATTCTAGCTATATGGACTCTCTGAAAGGGATGTCAAATTGATAAACAATATTAGCTATGTGGACTCTCTGAAAGGGATGTCAAATTGATAAACAATATTAGCTATATGGACTCTCTGAAATTATGGAGTCGTACGAAAGAGAAGAAAAAAAGAAATTATAATATATAAATACATATAAATAAACATATTTAACATTGACGCCGTTTTGAAGACTATTTCGATGAGATTAGGGCTGTATTATCAACACCATTTTTGTCATCTATGTGAATGTCATTGGAGACGTCAGAAACGAAATTTCCGTCGTTTTTTTGACTATTATCAATGAGATAGCGGGTATGAAGCTTGATATTTAATGACTGGGGTATATTATCTGAATATTATACTAGTAAATATAATGTTAGATGAGAATTATCGGATCAGATTTAATTTACAGATGGTTAATATTGATATCATAATAGTCCGAATCATAGCTAACAATCTGGTCGCTAATCATAATAAAAATAAATGGAAGTTCTACGTCCCTAGAAATAACAGAAATCTTGTCAGAAACCTACTATATTGTTTGATATCTGACTGTTGAGGAATGAAATGAATGGAGTTTTACGTCCTGCTCTTCAACAAGTCATTGCCGTCTGTTTACGACTACTTTCGTGAGATTAGGTCCTGATTTCAATCACCATTGTTTGCAATATGTCGAATGTATTGGAGACTCAGAAAGAAATTTTTCAGCCTGGTTTTTTTGTCTATTATGCAATGAGATACGGGTAGAGTTGACATGTTGATAATAGGGTCTATTATCTGAATATTATACTGGTACAATATAATCCTGAGAGAATACGTCGTTTAACTTACAGATGGTTAATAGATATCATAAGTCGGAATCATAGCTAAAAACTGAGTAGCTAATGCATATCTTGGAAAATTTTCCCTGATTAACATGACATCGTTGCCCTCTATATTATGAATTAATGTGAGAAAGTGGAATAAATGCATTCATTTATTGTCATTTCTTCAACAAGTCATGAATGCCCGAGTGAAACTGGGATTACAATAACTTTCTAAAAATTCCGCGGATTTTCATATTCTCACTTGTTTCAGAGATTTACTGTACCCGAATTTATGTTTTAAATAATTTGGAATTCAAGATAATGTTATGCATTAATTAGTACCTAGAGTATGTTGCCGTTTTATCCTTTCTTATTGTAATGAACACTTTCTTAGATTAGAGTTGTCATCTATATATTCTTAGTTGTTCTATAGTCTATTATTGTATAACTTGATAAAGAATCCTGTATGTGATTGAAACGTTGTTTAAATTTAAGAGAAGTAGTATTCTATGATAGTGGTCTTATTTATCTAAAGTTACTATATCTATTATTGTATTACTTGATAAAGATTCCTGTATGTGAATTGAAACGTTGCTTAAATTAAAGAGAAGTAGTATATCTATAATAGTGGTCTTATTTATCTAAAGTTACTATATCTATTATTGTATTACTTGATAAAGATTCCTGTATGTGAATTGAAACGTTGCTTATATTAAAGAGAAGTAGTATATCTATAATAGTGGTCTTATTTATCTAAAGTTACTATATCTATTATTGTATTACTTGATAAAGATTCCTGTATGTGAATTGAAACGTTGCCTAAACTAAAGAGAAGTAGTATATCTATAATAATGGTCTTATTTAGATACTGTTATTCATGTAGAAAAGATATGAATGTTTCGGACTACCCTGTCAACAAATCAAGCGATATCTGTTACCAGATTCCAATGATCCCGCTATATTTAGTCAGGTGCAGCAGAGATAATACACAGTTATTACAAATTGATCAATTTTCATATCATATACTTATATATATCATATATGCAATTGTTATAATTCACTGAGAAATTTAAGGGTGTTTAGGATAATTGACATGTATTACTAGTGAAATAGGGCATGAACTCCCTTCTAATACACCTTATTACACACCTTGGCGAGGGGTTACTCATTTCTATGGTAACGTATTTATCTCCAATTCTGTTAGCATGGGATCAGTTCATATCAACACGGCCATTGTAGCGACTGGTAACAATTTAACTTGCCCCATTCCACGGAATTTGATGAAAAAAAAACTACGAAATATCTATCTACCAGAAGTAAAATGATCAATCCCCATCTCCCAAAAACCTAAACAAATGTGAAAACCCGTAGTGATGCCCTGCTTAACTCCACCCAGTTGCCAAAAATTATACATGTAAGACGCGAATCTAACTAATGCTAGTGAAAAACACGAAATTAAAAATATGAAATATCATGTAAGCATTGTTTCAAAATTGAGCTTCTCTGGGATGTTTGTAACTCTTGATCCTGATGACTATATATATAGGCCTACACCAATTCAGGATATGGTGGCACCGTCAGGTCGACTGTATGTACTTTAAAATGATGATATTATATTTTATCTTTGACATGATGTACTGAAATTATTTTGACCTTTTGAATATATCTGACACAGATTACGTTGACCTTTGATGATCGACACTCCCACGGAACTTTTTATATCCTAGATGACTGTCTAGGTTTGGGCATTGACTCTATATATTAACTATATGTACCGAACGAAGCAACTATATTTTACAAGGATAACAACTTAGGTTCACAAGTCCGCCGTGACAGGGATCCTTTCTACCAGCTGGTCCTTGGCCAAACCTCTTGGCATTGATCTTACCCGGATTATCCGTACCCATTTACAACTGGGTAGACTGGAATTATGAGTGAAGATAACTTATTTAAGGTCATAGGACTTTCACCCCCCGGTCGAGATTAGAACTCACTCCCGACATAATCAACGTATCCAAGCAATTGACGTCATGACGTAAAGAACCAATGCTCTAGCCGATGTGCTGTAGAACCCCATGAGTTGACAAACCCAAACAGACAAGTGGCATCAGATATATAAGAAGGTGTCGCTTCACCAGAGGCCAAGTGGCATTAGTCTTTATCTAATTAGTGTTCATATTCTCAACAGAAGGGTGAGCATTTCAGGTTTCTTTAGCCACATTTGTCTCAGTACGATTTCGTGTACTCAGATACATGGTCTCTCAGCTTCCGTCAGTTGAAGAATGTCCACTAGGAGAACAACACTTCCACAATCAAGAAGATCAGCCTATAGCTGGAATAACATACAAAACAAAACACACTTAAGATAAGGAAAAAGAATGGGCAGTTTGTTAGTGCAAGGTTAACTTAGACATTCTGGTAGAAGTTGAAAGTTGTAATGATTTTATTTTGAGCTCCTGTTGTAATTGTTACCTGTACAGGAGGCTCATGGTGTGTATATAACACATGAAAGACAGCTGGTCAGATGACTGACCAGTTTGTTAGTGCAAGAAGGTTAACATAGAAATTCTGGTAGAAGTTGAAAGGTTGTTATCATTTTATAAAGAGGTTCTATTGTTATTATTGTTATCTATAGTAAGAAAATAGTCGTCTGTTTAATGTTGTGTTTAAAACATACGAAAGAGAGTTAGTGAAGATGACTGACCAGTATGTTTCCGGTTAACGTAGAGATGAATGGAGTTTAACGTCCTACTTTTCTGCATCTAATGGGTTAATAAAGACGGGCAACAACATGCAGTGTGCAATGAGGGAAATTTTGCCAGGACAGTGGCATTAGCCTACTTTTTTTGCGATTTCCAACTGTCGAGGGATCTTTAACGTGCACAATCTGTAGCACACGGGGCCTTGGTAGAAGTGGAAAGGGTATTATCAAGTTATATAGAGGTTATATTGTTATTGTTGTCTATAGTAAGAAAGTCATCAGTGTATAAAACACACGAAAGAAAGCTAGTGAAGATGGTTGACCAATATGTAATTGTACGATGAAGAAGTTTATTGGTGGTAGGTAGAATTTGATGAAATAAGAACTGATGGTAAAAGTTGAAAGTTCTTATCATGTTATATAGATGTTCTGTTGGAACTGTTATCTGTACAGAAGATAGCCTACAGTCTGATTGATACGGTCTACGTGACCCACGTCTCTTCTGTTAGTTCTTAAAAATACAATCATTCTTACCTTGTCTAGGTGTCATAGGGTACGATTGAATTAAAGTGGAGTTTTACGCCAACCTTGTTATTTTACATCACAATGGCTATATGTAAATGGAATGACAGACAACGCCATACATTATGCAATAAGGGAAACAACAAAGTTTTAAAAAATGGTAAATTCATAAAGTTATTGTATTGCTGCTTCATATATGCATTGACTCTTTTGTTGCTATACTCCCTTGGAAAGGATACTAAAACTTTCAAAAGCACTGCCCGATACATGGTATAACTATCACCCCTAAAGGTGCACAATGAGCAAAACAAATCTAAACCAACAACCTACAAGACCAAAACACATATGATATAAGTATTAGTATTACACATGGGATTTCCTTATTATCTGTTTTACTCCAGACCTCACAGATTGTTATTGTATTGGTATCTTCTACTAGCTTGTCTTGAATATGTACATCTTCACGATGTCAAGCTGGTTTAATCTACTAGTTTGTCTTGTATATGTACATCTTCACGATGTCAAGCTGGTTTAATCTACTAGCTTGTCTTGATATGTACATCTTTACGATGTCAAGCTGGTTTAATCTACTAGTTGTCTTGTATATTTTACATCGCTACGATGTCAAGCTGGTTTAATCTACTAGCTTGTCTTGTATATGTACATCTCTACGATGTCAAGCTGGTATAATCTAATAGCTTGTCTTGTATATGTACATCTTCACGATATCAAGCTGATATAATGTACTAGCTAGTCTTGTATATGTACATCTTCACGATATAAAGCTGATATAATCTACTAGCTTGTCTTGTATATGTACATTTCTACGATGTCAAGCTGATATAATCTACTAGCTTGTCTTGTATATGTACATCGCTACGATGTCAAGCTGGTTTAATCTACTAGCTTGTCTTGTATATGTACATCTTCACGATGTCAAGCTGGTATAATCTACTAGCTTGTCTTGTATATGTACATCTTCACGATGTCAAGCTGGTATAATCTACTAGCTTGTCTTGTATATGTACATCTTCACGATATCAAGCTGATATAATCTACTAGCTTGTCTTGTATATGTACATCTTCACGATATCAAGCTGATATAATCTACTAGCTTGTCTTGTATATGTACATCTTCACGATATCAAGCTGATATAATCTACTAGCTTGTCTTGTATATGTACATCTTCACGATGTCAAGCTGGTATAATCTACTAGCTTGTCTTGTATATGTACATCTTCACGATGTCAAGCTGATATAATCTACTAGCTTGTCTTGTATATGTACATCTCTAAGATGTCAAGCTGATATAATCTAATAGCCTGTCTTGTATATGTACATCTCTAAGATATCAAGCTATTATGAACTGCGTCTTATACCTTTAAATAGATAAAAAAAAAACGATTGAATTATCTGTGAGTGTAATCGGTGGATGTGACTGACTGTATTGTCTAAGATACAATCCAATTAAATTGCTACTCTTCCATGATATAAGAAAAGTGGCCATTTCAGTCATGGTATTTGACGCAGTCCGTCATTGACATTGTGAAGATGGTGTACTGTATGGTATAGCTATTATACCAGGTGGTGTGAAAGTTTTATGGTCGACTACCTCATATCTTAGATTACTAATCTCGATCAATTACTCTTCCTTATCTTCTACTGATAATCATGCCTACTGTTCACAAATTAGCATGGGAAAATCTTACAGCGTGTGAAGTAAGAGTACGGTTAAACTATTGGTCGGCACTCCGATCCACCAAGATCCATTCCAACTCACTCACTCCGATCCATTCCGATCCACCCAGATCCATTCGGATCCACCAAGATACGAGTGAATATTTCTATGTGCTTCTACAGTGATAGCAATGTTGCAATACCACATCTTCTATAAACCAACATCTCCTGTTGGAGAGCATGCTATAAAAGTCCTGACCGAATCATCTTAATCCGTTAAGTGAAAATCTCAGGAAACCGATTCTCATTGCAACCGTAATATGACCTCGAAATCAAATCCAAAATTACCAACAATTTCATATGACTATTCCCTCTTCTGAGGGGAAGAGAGAAAGGAAAGCGTAATATTTAGTTTTACAACAAAAATTATTTCTACGCTGACTCTATTAAAACTTCTTATTTCGTCTCTTTTCAGACTGGCTTGTTACATACAGAAACCGAGCAGTATTTTATAGAGCCAGTTAGAGGGCACGACTGGAGCACCACTCCCGAACATCCTCATATAGTTTATAAACGATCCGCTCTGCCAGAGCACTGGGATATACTCAGAGCTACAGAGAACAGTGTTAAACAACAAACAGAAGGTCACGGTTCCTGTGGAGTCAAAGGTAAGTAGCAACAATGATACTATAACTTTATATAAAATGATAATTACAGGATGAATACACACGAAGACACGTGTATCTTGTTGAAATGTACTCATATATTATGAAATGTGTATTTATCCCATAATTATTATCAACTGTCTTTGAATTCTGAGAAGGGCCACCATGAGGTCCACCCGGTGGCGTGTCTTTCATATTGTCTATAGTTTACTGCAGTGAGATATACTATGGTTTATTCCACCAATCACCCCTGTACACGTTAAAGATCCCTTGACAGTTGGAAATCGCCAAAAGGGTTAGCTAATGACGCTGTCCTGGCAAAATTTACCTTGTTGCATACTGCATGGCGTTGTGTGACTTTTATGAGCCCATAAGGCACAGAAGGGTAGGCCTTAAAACTTTTTTGCACCCGTCGTCTCTACTACTTTTACTTCTCTTGCGTTTTAGTGTATACCACGTTTCGACAATTTACATTGTATGCTTGTTATCTGCTCTACGTACTATAGAACTCTGTATTGATGTACTTTTATAACTACAATATAATCTATCAATATGGTATATCTATATCAACCTTTCCCGTGTATCTGATAGTCAATTAACATCGTGGTATAATAATTAGAGATTATCTCCTGATGATAAAAATGTTGATTGTGAAGTCAGAATCAAGGTAAAAAGATAAAACCATCAGGTTATTGGCAATCTTAGGCTATAAAACTACCAAATAAACATTTTTAACTTGTTAACTCCTAGGAAGGGGGTGTTCTGTTGAAATAGCTAGTACATGTAGCACGAAAAGAACATAAACAACTATATTTTACATGGATAACAAATTAGGTTCACAGTTAAGGATCCCTTCTACCGGCTGGTTCTTGGCCAAATCTCTAACTGACTGTGCGCTATAGAACCAACACTCTAACCAACTGTACTATAGAACCAACACTCTAACTGACTATACTATAGAACCATCACTCTTACTGACTGTACAATAGAACAAACACTTTAACAGACTGTAGTATAGAACCAACACTCACTCTAACTGACTGTACTATAGAACCAACACTCTAACTGACTGTACTATAGAACCAACACTCTAACCGACTGTACTATAGAACCAACACTCTAACCGACTGTACTATAGAACCAACACTCTAACCGACTGTACTATAGAACCAACACTCTAACTGACTGTACTATAGAACCAACACTCTAACCAACTGTACTATAGAACCAACACTCTAACTGACTGTACTATAGAATCAACACTCTAACCGACTGTACTATAGAACCAACACTCTAACTGACTGTACTATAGAACCAACACTCTAACTGACTTACTATAGAACCAACACTCTGACTGTCCTATAGAACCAACACTCTAACTGACTGTACTATAGAACCAACACTCTAACAGACTGTACTATAGAACCAACACTCTAACTGACTGTACTATAGAACCAACACTCTAACTGACTGTACTATAGAACCAACACTCTTACTGACTGTACTATAGAACCAACACTCTAACAGACTGTGCTATAGAACCAACACTCTAACTGACTGTACTATAGAACCAACACTCTAACTGACTGTACTATAGAACCAACACTCTAACTGACTGTACTATAGAACCAAAACTCTAACAGACTGTACTATAGAACCAAAACTCTAACAGACTGCTTTTAAACCAACACTCTAATCGAAAGTGCCTTAAAGTCAATACTCTTTTATCCTTCAAAGTGCATTGTATATAACTACAAAACAACCTAGCGATTTTGTAGTAGATATTTTGAAACAGGAGATGAAAAGAGAGAGTGATAAAAGATCTATGGAGAAAAGGGTAATAATATGATTAATATCTTGAAGATTTTTAAGTCAATTCATTTCATTGAATTCAATTCAAAAATAACTTTAGGATTTATAAATCTGGTAATAAAAGCCCCTTTTATGCTCCATGCCTTACTAGCTCTGATGTACTTATGCTATGTATAATAAAGGCACTTTTTTTAATAAATGCAATATTGCATACTAGTATACAATATTGGATGTGGTTTCAAAAGTTGATATTTTTTCAAACCTGGAACGAAAAGAAAATGTGATACCTTTGTGGCTCGTGGGCTTCAAGAATTTTTTTTAGAATTATCGTATGCAAAAATATGTAGAAGATTTAATAGTTGATATAATGAAAAGAGAGGGTGATAAAAGATCTACTAGTCTAACGTGGTGAGGGTCTATATTAAATATTACCAAAATTTTTATGGCTCAAATTTTAAAAGAAGTATATTATTAGGGTCTCCTTTATATTTATGAATATTACATATAAATAAAAAACAACTTTTGAAGAACATTATATGAAAAGAGATGGTTATAAAAGATTGTCTTACAAAAGGAATAAAAATATGAGTAATACTCTTGTACATGGATCCCCTTTCAATATCTTTCTGAAGAAAGCGCTCTGCATTTTTTTATCAATGCTTATTCCTGTAAATTAATTCCAGAAAGTAGATAATTTCTTATCAAATTGATGTATACTGAAATTTGTAGAATAGTCTCTACTTGTGACCTAGGCCAGTGCTTCTATAGGAGAGCATCTCTTATAACACCTAATACTTGTGACCTAGACCAGTGCTTCTATAGGAGAGTATCTCTTATAACGCCTAATACTTGTGACCTAGACCAGTGCTTCTATAGGAGAGTATCTCTTATAACACCTAATACTTGTGACCTAGGCCAGTGCTTCTATAAGTGAGCATCTCTTATAACACCCTTAACCGTGTAAATATCGTTTTATATCAGTCAGCTAAAGTCAGTTTTCTGACGAGGTTTAAATGAAGACACAGATTGCAAACCATGTGTTGATTTAATTTAATTCCTGTGTTTAGTTAAGTCAATTACTACAACCCTTCACACGTGTGGGGTGAAATTCTCTCCTTGGTTTTTGAATGAAACAAGTGGTTTGACTGCATGACACGACAGATGTACACTGCATGTCAAAACATTGATAACTCGTTAAAAGTCGACTCCCAGGATTGGGAGGGTTAAAAATTTTACAGACTTTGTTTCAAGATGTTTAAAGAGAAGTTTGTAAGGTTTTCAGACATTTATAATTATTGCTAAGATGTCATGTTTCCCCTTGAACACAGCAGAAAGTATTTTGATCAGTTTGTCAAGAAGTTTCGGTTTCGTGTAACTTTGCATCAGACAAGTTGTATCAGAAAACTGGGGCACTGGCATCAGGAATGTGTCTCTGAAATCGTTCCACGGTTCCTGGCAATTCTTAGGACGATTTACTGCTTATTATAGCCTACACCATTATAAAGACAAAACGATACAACCATTAGAGGAATTGAATCAGATAACAGTGGCACTTGCATGCAGTGGTTCTAAATTCTGACAATTTCTAGACGCTAATTCAAATGATTAGTAAACCTATTACTACATAGTCAAACCGTTACAAAAGTCAAAAGAATTTTATCAGAAAACATGGGCAGTGACATTGGGAATATGTCTCTGAAAGCATTCTACGGTTGATTAGATGACCCATTACTTCACTGACAAAACTTTACAAAGAAATCTATCAGAAAACATTGGCGCTGGCATTAATGCTCTCTGCAGTCGGTCTGCTTTTTCAGACAATTCAAATATGCTTCCAGCAGTTCGCAGTCTGTTAAATTAGGATTATAACTATTTAAGACTCTACTAGGGCCATCAACCTTTAATCGTTCAAATTCTACTTTATAGAAAAACATTCGTCTTATCTTGAACAGGTTCTATTACGATAACATGCATTCTCTTACAATAGTCAGAATTCTTTTTCAAATTCCTGAAATGTGACAATGTAGAAAATTGTGCTGGTATGTGTCAGCCACTTTTAAATAAATGGAGTTTTACGTCTCACATTACCAACTGTCGTATGATTATCAAACGGTGCGGTCGTTTATGAAAATGTTTTATAACTAAATTGAGAAAGAAGCCGGTTTGGCTTTTCCCCTCTTCAAAATAGGAGCTTTCCATCAAAATAGTTTAAACTTATCATCCATTCCCCTTGACGTTTTAATTTTGATGTTTTAAATAATATACCTTGTTCAACTCATTATTCTATTTATAGACAGCCATTACCGCCATAAGTGATGATTATTGTCTTTATGGACAACTATAAATGACATGTCAAGTACTTTTCGAATAAACGTCTTACAAATTGTACATAATTAGTCTATTTAAGAGCTAGAAGTCGGTGGTATGGTGTGGAGCAAGAGACATATAAATGTCAATTCTCAAAGTACATGCATATAATCTTGAATTAAAGATACACGATACAAGATATACGAAACAATATATACGATATACGATATAAGATACACTATACAAGATACACGATGTAAGATACACGATACAAGATATACGATATAAATATACAAGATATACGATACAAGAAACACAATACACGATATACGATATCGGATGTACGATACACGATATACGATATACATGATACAACATAAGATACAGATATTAGTTCAATTTCACATCCAATTTTCAAGTACCCCATATAGCGTATTTGTATACCATAAGTTTAGCCGTACTAAAACTGCTATCTTCACAGGGTGGCTTACGCACGTGTAAAACGAATAGTAACCTTATTTCTAGTGAAGATAATATTATCCTGTTTCAGATGCATCGAAAAGAGATTTTACACAACGAGAAAAGTGGGAAAAGCATCACCGACATCACAGTTATAGAAAAGACAGTAAAAATCAAAATCACAGACGTAAAAAGAGGTCAATATCAACAGAAAAGTACGTGGAAACTCTGGTGGTCGTGGATCCAGTCATGACCAATTATTATAAAAATGAAGATTTAGAAAATTATGTTTTAACAGTCATGAATATGGTAAGGTAACTAAATAAAGACGGAAAGAGGGTAAAGGTCAAACGGACACACACTGTTTGCAATTAATGACTTCCTTAGCGCAGAGGTGTCCACATGGATTTTTGGTGTACAAGGGGTTAACTCGCTCCTTTTTTTGAATTGATTCGATTTCTAAACTTTTATAGTCTAGTTTTATATCTCGTGTTCCCATATGTTCCGTTTTGTAATCTTGTCATATCATTAACATCTGACCTAATTGACTCATTATGCACGTACATTATACTATCTGACCTAATTTCTAGGTGGCGACGTTATTCCACGATGCTAGTATTGGTAACGCTGTAAATATAGTCATTGTCAGAATTATGATCCTTGAAGACGATCAGGTAAGTTGAGAGTTTAATTTTGAATGAATAGAAAGAATATAGAGTTACATAAGAAATCAGACAAAAGTGCCAAGTGATGAGGGGGTATTTGCCTTTGAACGAAGTCGTCGATCAGTATATGGTACACGGATGATATATATAATGTAATAAAATAAAAAACTCATGTTGAACGAGATAAAATCAAGCAAAATTATTGAAGATTTGATGATAAGGACAGATAGAGTTACGTCCCATTTTTAGACAGTTGAAATATTCCTATCAAATTTTCATCCAACCTTTGAATTACTAACGACAGATAAATAGTCCACCTGATCTAAAGGTTGTCCTTTCTCTTCCTTGATATATTTCTAATACATTATTTTCTATTTTGATTTAGTACTTGATTTGTTATATGTACAATATTAATATGTTATATTGTATAACCACAGGACACCCTCACTATAACCCATCATGCTGATAATTCACTCCGAAGTTTCTGTAAGTGGCAGAAGTCGATTAACTTCCCAGATGAAGATCACCCTAACCATCATGATGTCGCTTTGCTGCTCACAAGGTAGGAACTAGTGTCTAGAATTACACCTTTTCATCTGGGAATTTTGTCAAACAGAATCAGCTGAATGTGCTACCTATCAGATAAGATTTGAACCAAGAGGTTTGACTCCATGGGCCGGAGGAACCTTAAGAACCTAGGCTGTTATCCTTGCCGAAAATGTTGCTCCGACTTATCTGAGAGCCCAAAAAGGCTTTATGTTTCATTTCGGAGTAATATCCATTTTTGTTTTTGATTTTGATATTTTAAACAGTTTGTCCGAATAAAATTGTGTTTGTTAAGCCTTATTTATCGAGTATAGTGTAAATGGATGCGGATATCTAAGACACATGGACGTAACCCTATGTTTTGTATCATTTCAGACATAATATCTGTTCCCGTATGAATGAACCATGCAGCACCCTGGGCCTGGCTCAAGTAGCAGGTCTGTGTCAGTCACATAGATCATGTAATATCAATGAAGATACAGGACTAGCTCTAGCTTTTACTATATCTCACGAACTCGGACACAAGTAGGTATATGTAAAGAGATAAAATCACTTGACTTGAAAAGTCCCGCATGGTTACTTTGTATTGGTCACTTATAAGTAACACACCGTGTCGTGGCTTGTACTCGAGATTTCCCATGGAACTCAACATAGGACCAGCTCATGCCACTCAATACCTCTGTTAGTGACTAATTCTTTATCCATGTAGCGGAAGGCGAAATTGGAAGAAGCTATGTTATTTCCTTCAGTGCTTGGTGCTTCATAACTCGACCCCCACGACCTTATTTGAAATGTTTAAGTAAAATTGTCCTTTATGAACCAAAACGCAGCTATGCTATTGCATTACCACTTTCCGTATCTCAGTCCAGTCCTAAGGTACGTGTTGTATTTTCAGTTTTGGTATGAAACATGATTTACAGAACAGCGAGTGTGAGTCTCCGGATCACGAACAGTACATCATGGCCCCACATCTAGTAGCTGATAGTACTCCTTTAAAATGGTCCAACTGTAGTCGAGTTGCTATTACTAAGTTCTTAGAGTAAGTCATTATAAATATTTGGATGGACTAGTAAGGAGGGTGGATGTGATTTAACCGGAACAGACGAAGTGGGCTCACTGAAAACGGAAGTTCTGATGTCTACAAAGCTATAATCTCCACTAATCATTTATATGATATGATATGATTGCAGACTAGCTGTCGTTATTATTCGTCTTCCGTAACAAGATGGACAAGGTGGGACAATGATGGACTAGTAAGCAGGGTGACGGGTTTTAACCGTAAAAAGACGATATGGGCTCACTAAAACTGGAATTTCTGATGTCTACAATAATCATCATCACTTATATGACCCATTATCAACTGCATGTATTATAATTCGTCATCAGTGCCGAGATAAACAAGGCGGGACAATGATGGACTCATTAACTGGGTAGACGGGATTTCAGGCGAAGTAATGATGTAGGCTCACTAAAACCGGATATTCGGATGTCTTCACTGCAATCCAAAAAACTCATCTTTGTCAACTGATGACAGACTAGCTGTCGTTATAATTCGTACTCAGTAACGAGACAAGCCGAAACATACAACTCCAGTTCTGATTTTACACCTCGGACGTTTACTATTCTATTATAATGACACAGAATAAGATCGTCCATTGTTATATACTGATGGTATTTTTTTGTTTCAGTCGAGATTGGGGGTACTGCCTGGATGACGAACCGTCCACTAATGAGTTCACCTACCCAGCTAAACCAGCAGGGATCATGTATGATGCCGACCACCAGTGTCGTCTGCTCTATAATGATGATGCTGCTCTCTGTGAGGGAATAGAGGTCATAGAGGTCAGTAAGAGCCGTTTCACAAATTATCGTAAATACTCAAGTCGAAAGTCGTTTGTCTTTTGTATCAAATGATTACAGACAGGGGTATCATTATGAGACATTTTAAAGGCATGACCTCGACGAACTTCTTTTCTAACCCCTAAAATATTGTGACCCTTTACTTCATTCGACTGATTTAGTCTAATAATGGACTCCAATTAGGTTCGGGTCTGTTATTTCTATGACGTAAGAACGATGCGATTGTTTATGAAGATAAGTCGGCAAAACAATTTGAGGAATATGTTCTGTGCGAAACGAACATTCGTTGTACATGTAGCGCGACTAGATAAGACCTAATCTGTGGGTTTTGTTTATTACCAATTACATCCTGGGATCAGTTAATTAAATGACGGTCAGGATTGAAGAAATGGTTAATATTATAATTTATTGTTCTATTGCAGAATATTTGTAATACATTGTGGTGTCGAGTGAATAACAAATGTTCTACCAAACTACAGGCGGCTGCCGAGGGAACAATCTGTGGCGCCAATAGGGTAGGACACATCTCTTTTATCTTACCTTGATTCTTCAGCGAGAAAAGTAGCTTCCTCCATGTTTAATGAAACAGAACGGGATCACAAAATAATTAAAACGGAAAATTATAATGAGCTATAACAATACGAAAATAGAAAGTCTTTACACTACGAAGTGTTAACTGAGATAATATTATTTTTAGTGGTGTTACGCTGGTAAATGTGTAGAGATTGGAGAGAGACCGGATGCTATCAACGGAGAATGGGGCGAGTGGGGAAGTTGGTCGGATTGTACTCGATCCTGTGGTGCAGGTATTACTCTAGCCGAGAGACATTGTGAAAATCCACAGTAAGTTTTTTCTGCTTTACATATATTATACAACTAGTCAACTTCAATATTCAAGCATCTGTTTGACCCTAATGTAAACTTAAAGACCTGTCAGTAAAATAAAACGACAGCCAGGTATTCGGGCACCTGCAGATTTGAAGTAATACAGTAATCCTTTGTGATAACCATACTAATTTTAATATTTGTTATTGTTTGAACTCTAAAATCATCTTATGTAGAGTTTTTAGAAATAGGGTCCCAGATGACTGGAACACACAAATCACCTGAAATAAAGTTTTCGGGAATAAGGCCCTAGATGACTGGATCACTAAAATTATTTTTAGTTAGGTTTTCAAGAATAAGGTCCCAGATTACTAGAACACTAAAATCATCTTGAGTTAAGTTTCAAGAATATGACCCAAATACAATTGGATTGGATACAATCTTTTTCCCGTCACCATGTCACCGTTTAATCATGGAACTTATTATGTTTAATTCAGGCCATCTAACGGAGGTAAATATTGCCTGGGAGAGAGAAAGAGGTACAGAATCTGCAACACTCAGGTAAAATATACTTTCATTTATTTACTGATAAACTTTTAATCTTTTTGTGTAAAAACATTTCACAGCATCTGAGAGCATCTGTTTTTTTTAACGTCGGAGTCTGGTGTCAAGCGGGAGAACCTGAACAGTTTTTATTCAGTGAACTTGAGATCATCAACAACCTCCATATATACCATCATAGAGTCTAATGTCCATATACCTGCTTCATCTCGACTGAGAGTCCTGTCACGTTCTTAATTGTCCAGTTTCCTTTTTACAATCAGTGTCTTCATCAGCCCGTTAGGTGCAGCTGAATAATTCGTAAAACTCCATTCATTTCATCTTTTTTTACCTTGACTTGTGCTGTCTTCATCAGCCCGTTAGGTGCAGAAAAATAGGATGTAAAACTTCATTCATTTCATTTAATTTTCTGTTTACAGCCCTGTCCAGAAATAAATCCCAACTTCCGACAACACCAATGTTCGGAGTTTAATAAAATACCGTATAAAAATGGTCTACATGAATGGATAACCGTACCCACACCGAGTAAGTATGAGTCATCTTATTGGCATTTTACAACTTCAGAATCCCCTTCTACAGCTTCCATTCCTACTGGCAATGAGTGTACACGGATAACAAGGTCCTCAAAGATCCTGTCTACTAGATTGTCTTTGGCATTACCCCATCAACACCAACAATTAATTTCTCAGTGTTCCCGATGAAGGGGAAATGAGGAGAATGTTTTAATTCGAGGATCCCTTTCTCCAGCTTCCTACTGACAATGGATATACACGGATAACGAATTTGTCCTTGGTATTACAAGAGTGTTTTAGATGAATAAAAGGGTAAATAACAGAAAGTTTTTTTGTATCCATTCCATATTTTCAGGTACCCCGTGTCAGCTCCACTGTAAACCCAAGGACAAGTTTTTCTCGGTGTTATTAAAGGATACAGTAACAGACGGGACACCGTGTCTCCCGGGGACTAGAAATATGTGTATCAGTGGTCGGTGTAGGGTAAGTTTAGTATAGATTGATTCATTATGACAATTCTATTTTATTATCAAATCACATTACTGTATTTATTAAGTTTGGATTTTATCCATCAATGTTTTAGAATAAGGCCCCAGTTGATTTACAAATTTATATTAATATAAGTCGTAAACATGTAGTTTAATGGAAGATAAAACTCCATTAGATTTGATTCCGTCATATCGAATGGACGTGTATATCACTGTTTTTCTATGTTTAGCACGTAGGGTGTGACTGGGTGATAGATTCCAGTGCTGTAGAAGATATCTGTGGTGTTTGTTATGGTGATGGTTCTACCTGTAAAACTGTTAAACATCAATTTAATTTCACTGAAAAACTCGGTAAGTATCATTTTAATTTCACTGAAAAACTCGGTATGTATTAGTTTAATTTCACTGAAAAACTCGGTAAGTATTAGTTTAATTTCACTGAAAAACTCGGTAAGTATTAGTTTAATTTCACTGAAAAACTCGGTAAGTATTAGTTTAATTTCACTGAAAAACTCGGTAAGTATTAGTTTAATTTCACTGAAAACTCGGTAAGTATTAGTTTAATTTACTGAAAAACCAAATTAAACGAAAACAGTTTAATTTCATGAAAACTCGGTAAGTCTGGGATTATATAGATATATATATATATATACATCCGACCATATCTTGATTTTTTGAATAGATACTATTCTTCATGTTTTGATTTATCTTTACGTTCCTCCCCAGGTTACGTGGAAGCTGCAGTAATCCCCGCCGGTGCCAGAAATATACGAGTAGAGGAGGTCGCAGAAGCCAACAATTTTCTAGCGTTGAAGAATGACGATGGTGTGTATTACCTAAACGGTCATTGGTTTATACAATGGAGCGGGGATTACGAGGTTGCTGGCACTATTGTACATTACACTCGTACTGGAAACAGCAAGGAGAAGTTTATGGCTCCAGGACCTATCAAAGAACCTCTTCACGTGATGGTAAGGTGCTGTTTGAAAGGATATCCATAGACAGAGAACTCTAATCTTCGACTTAGATAATATGTGGTTATCTGAACAGGGCCAATTGATCTGTACCCATTAACTGCTGGGTTGACTGAAATAATGAAGAAAGATGACTTATTCAGTACCCATTTACTGCTGAGTTGACTGGAATAATGACTTATTCAGTATGTTTGAGATACAAAATCTAAACTCGGAACAGAGAAGATAAAGAGTTAAAGAGTAAACTGAGTAACATAAGAAACTGATTAACCAGATGGTATGACTCAACAAGCCAGATAAACTATGATGTATATTAACTACCACTTGATCTGATATATCGATTCAACCTTTGATTTTCAGTTGCTGTTACAAACAGATAACCAAGGAATAGAGTTCGAGTATACTGTACCTAAAGAGAATGCTACAGACAACACTAAACCTGTTTTCAGCTGGCAGTATACTGCTCTCTCACATTGTACAGTCTCTTGTGGTGGAGGTAAGGGTTCTTTCTACAGTTCTACAGACAAATAGTTCCGTGTCATTATTGTGGCTAACTCTACAGTTAGTCAAACGCTTGCTCGCATTGCACTAAGCATGGCGTTGTCCGACTTCATTAGCCCACATAAGGTGCACAAGAGTAGGACGTTAGACATTGATTTTCATTTTTGATTTCTTTTTTAAATCGTGCATCGAAATTTGTTATATGTTAAACAAACAATCCAAAAATAATTTTAAAATTTCGTTTAAGAAATTCGGTTAAATTTGTAATTTGGGACATAGTTACGCTTGGGATATCTGATGACAGTCTCAGTTTGCTTAGTCACTGGTACACTTTTCAGAGTCCAAACTGTTTATATATTATTTTTTATTATCAGGAATGAAGAGATCACGGGTTGTCTGTACAGAAAAAGAAGCTGGTGTTGTTGATGATAAATATTGTAACGGAACCAAACCAGACGATAAATCACAAGTTTGTAATGAACACCTCTGCCCTCCCATGTAAGTACAAGTGAACACCATTTTGAACATAAAGCCTTAAATCACCATGATATTCGAATTGAGTTGATATTTTTTATTCTAATGTACAAGTTTTGCTTTGTAAGGAAAGGTTCAACTCTGGTAAAACCACTCCAAAAAGCGGCGCTTTACCTGTCAACTACCACACGTAGTTTCATGAGTGTTATTTTCATGTAAAACATGTTTACGTTGAAAATCTCGACCGGAGTGTGAAACTCCGATGATCTTGAATAAGTCATCTTCACTCATAATTCCAGTCCACCCAGCTGTAAATGGGTACGGATAATCAGAATAATTGTTTTCCATGTAAAATATGTTTGTTTCCTTTTATCAGGTGGTGGACAGGTCCTTGGCAGAGATGTTCAGTAACTTGTGGTCCTGATGGCATGCATCGTCGTACCGTCATCTGTGTTCGGAGTGTCAAACCAGATGAACAGATAGCGCTTGAGGATAAGAAGTGTCTAGGTTTGACCAAACCTACGGAAATAGAGCCATGTCATCATAAAGAATCGTGCCCTGGGTTTACTAAGTGGATCGTGGGTGAATGGTCTACGGTGAGTACTCTTTCTATTTCCATATACATACAGGTGGAGTCTCTGGCTGTGAAAGTATCAGGAACGATGTGGAGTTGAGCTATCGACGAAATATTAAAAATAGAAGCCGCCCTAACACCCGGACACAGAAAAGCTCAAGAACAAGGTTTTATATATTCTACCCCCGACAATTGCAATTGTCCAAAAGAGTATATCGTTCAGCGTTAGGTGGTTTATATCCGGAGGTCGTAGTAATGAATTACAGTTTTCGTAATTGTTCTTTGCTTGCACATATTTCTATCGTTACATAATTTAGTGTCGACTGACATACGCTAGCATACACTAGTTCATTGGCGTTCCGGAATCAGAAAGTAGAAAGAATCACAGTTATTTGGTTATTATACTAATAATGTATTTATCAACAGTGTAAAGATAATCCCTGTATAAAGAAACATCGTAAAGTAGAGTGTGACAGCCCGACTGTAGGGTGTGATATGATGACGAAGCCAATAGGAGAGGTGCCGTGTAGTAACATAACATGTGGGCAATGGGTTACCACAGCCTGGTCCAATGTAAGTATAATAACAAAAATATTTTTTTCAGATAATGAACTGTCATATGATGAAGTTTACTAATCTTAATTAAAGAATCTTAAAATGAAAGTAGTATCAGGTGTCTTAATGTAATGTTCAGTTGCAGGCGGGGATTTTCAGTATAACTTGTATTCGGAGATGAAACACACCGCCTCTATTCTATCTTCTTATCCCTCAAGGCAGGTAACAATTAAAACAGACATAATTTATTAAAACCACAACTAGCGGAATAAGAAAAAAAAAAACGTCATTGTAGGAAGTCAGTAAGCATATATACCCATGTTCACTATCCGAAATTATTTAGGAGGCAAAGCAAAATTGTGGTGCAGCATACTTGAGACTTAGAATGTATGTTGAAAGAAGTATGAAAAAAATAAAGTGTTTTTTTTTTCTTGCAGTGCAGTGTACAATGCGGTAAAGGAATGAGGAGTAGAAGCGTAATGTGCGAAGGAAGTGATGTATGTAATTACGATATTAAGCCTCAGACAGATGACGAGTGTGTTGAAGACCCATGTCCAGAAACAACCCAATCCTCGGATGAGAACAGAGCAAACGAGGTCGACTTGACCATTCCCGATACCATCAAATCAAAGGGAGATAACAAAAATATAACGGTGGAGATGACCAACGCTCTGAAAATCTTAAATGGTGAAAAAAAGCCGCTTGAGATGGGATCAGAGACTGTTCAGATTGGATTAGCGAGCGAGGAACTCGTACCGGAAGTAGTGAGTATAACACCAGAAGTAGAGCAAGAGGAAGGTCATAAGCATCGTCATGATCACGGAAAGATACCTCGACACAAATCAGACAACACGATCTCTCCTGAACTATTGGATCCGGAGAAGAATCCACCTGAAATCTTCGGTATCAAAGAAGGCGGAGATTATACTGAAGATTCTGAAGAGGATACTGAGGATGAAGATGTAGTAAATCCTGAATTGAATAAATATTTCTGGAAAACTGGAGACTGGTCAGAGGTGAGAGTTCTATATTAATAGCGTTCATGAATATTTGAGGGTGCTCTTACAGTTAACGTTCCTTTTAAAATACCTTCCTATATTTAATGATTTATTTGTTTGTATATTCCAGTGTAACAAACCCTGTGGTTCGAGTACAAGAACTAGAAGTATCAGCTGTATAGAAACATCGTCTGGTGTATCCGTAGCTACTCACCATTGTATGGTGGTAGACCGACCCAGTGAGGAGGAACGATGTCATCTTGACCCTTGTTTAAACTGGCAGGTTACTGACTGGGGACTGGTATGTTAGAATTTAAATCATCTCGAACTATCAAGTGTTTCATTTCTAAAAAAATTGTCGATATCTAATCAATATTCATATAAACTTGACACACAAACCTTCTTCATCTGATTGGTCAATCTCTCAATTATGTTAAATAGGCATAATTATTTAAATGTCCTTGATTTACAGTGTTCAGCCACATGTGGTTACGCCACCAGATCACGTCACGTCCGGTGCCAGGCTAGAGAACGATGTGATCCGTCAGAGAAACCTAAGTTAGTGGAAGAGTGTCATCTACAGGACTGTTTAGCCTGGGTTTCAGGAGACTGGAGCGCTGTAAGTTTAAGAGTTTTGCTTTGTTTTATTTCTGATTATCCATAAACATTATTCCGATATGAATTTTTTTTATTCCTGATAGACGTCTGACCTAGTTACTAGAATCAGGACACGGGGATTATAAGAAGACATATCCTGGCCCTTAACATCATTCGACTGATTTAGTCTTGCGTTTTAATTTAATGGGCTCAAATTTTGTTTGTCATTTCAATGACGTAAGACGGATGCGATAGCTTTGGATAGAGTGAGCGATTGCAATCTCAAACTATTTCAGTGTAGCAAGTCATGTGATGGTGGAGCTCAAGAACGATTGGTTAAATGTGTAAATCTGACGTCACAACAGTCGTCAGGAGGATGTAATCGAGGCTATAAACCAGCCGAGGAGCAGACGTGTAATGAAGATAAATGTCCAACCGAAACAGGAGGTAAATTGACTAGATCACTAATCAGACTATGAAGTTGTAAAATAAGCTTTAATCAGTTGAATATGAAACGAACAAAATGAAATGAAATGCATGGAGTTTTACGTCCTACTCTTCTGCACCTTATGAGCTGATGAAGACGGGAAACGCCATGCATTGTGCCTTGAGGGGAATTTTGCCAGGACAGCGGCATTAGCCTACTCTTTTGGCGATTTCAAACTGTCGAGGGATCTTTAACGTGCACAGTCTGTAGCACCTAGGTTTATTGTCCCATCCGAACGACTAGACGCTTTTCCATGTCTCTCCGGCCTGCATCAATGACAAGGGGAAACCGTACTGAAAGATCCGCAAGTAAATGTCGACTTTTGTCGGGATTGAACCCAGGATTTTCAGGTAAGCGTCTCACAGAGGCTAGAAAACTATCTTCTGGTAGTAGTATATTCTAGTATATTCTATTCCCCACCCCAATATTTTTGCCATCTCTCCGACTACAACCACATAACGTATGTCTACCATTCTTTATTTCAGCGTTAACGGTTACGTGTGCGACCAAGGAGATGAGTTATCGTGTATGTAGAATGTTAAAGAGACTAAACCATTGCAGTAAACCGTACGTGTTAGCCAAATGTTGTAGGACATGTGGAAATCATCGGCGGGAAAAATCTAGACCAAGTCTTAGTGCCAGATAACCCATGTTGTGTTTCTATGGAAATACAATTCAAATGTGATAATGTGCTCAATTTTAGTATTGACAAAAAAACAAAATGAATTTCAGTTGAATTGGAATTGGAAGAGTGCTATTCAAATTGTTGATGCTTAAGAAATGAAGCTATTTCATTGGTCAATGCTGAATAAAAGAAACAATTTCATTGGTTGGTGCAGAATCAACGAAACAATTCTTATTAGCCAATGCAGAATACTAATGATTGAAGAAATTTGATTGGTCAGATACAATGCACTATTTGATTGGATGGTATTTGGTGCTAGACCTGTGAATGGTTGAAGTGACATTGAATTGACCAATAGAAACGTTTGATGGTTTATTTGAATGTGACTTTATATTACAATGTGTCCAGTAAACTATAGTCATAATATTTTCCTTTTTTACGTATATTGATGTATTTTGTATAAAATTACTTTTGGTATCTTTCAACATTACCGTCATTAGTTTCAGGTTCTCTCATGGCTAATCATAGCTACAGAGAACTTTTCTGGACACGATGGAAGGTTTCTGTGTTCAGATTGTGTACATAATAAAAATCCAGCCTTTGTAATTCTGTAATATTTTTTTTTCAATGATGGGAGGCTTTTTAATAGAAACACTTGACTGTGCCTGTCCCTCTTTCCTCCACCCCCTCTGTCTATGCACAGCAAGAAGAAAGACGGCCTGGACCGAGTGCTTAAAATGTTTATAATTGACCGAGTCTACAGTTGCTCTTTAATCTGATGGATTACTTAATGCATGTACTAATAGACGTCATAGACAGGAAAAGTCTGGGTGTCAGGGACTAGACTGAACCATTCTCTAATATCTTCCATCATCTAGGATTATCCATGATTTTTTAAATTAAAACGGACTATTTTAAGAGTATAGGACTATTGATAAACAAATTACCGTTAAAACCTAAAACCGATAATAAATCACAAACATATTACCAAGATTATGTGGAAAGAGTCACTACTGTGTCAACAATTTCTGAATACCGGAAAACTGTCCAATAAAATACATAATAATGTGAATAGACCGCAGGTATCCGGTGCCTAATGTGATGTACCATATGGCATTATCGATGTAGAGCAAATTGAAGAAGCCAACAAAGCAGGTACCGTACTGGTCGACGCTAACCCTCGTCTTGTTCCGTTTTCTTGTTGTTTATCATGGGATAAAATGGTGTATAAACAAATTTTAAGTTAGTCGAGTGTCTTGAAGAACAACCCCTCTTACTAATGGCATTCTTGGCGATTCCTTCACTGTTACTCCCAATTGCTAACTAGCGAATGATCATTTTTGGTGACTCATAGAACTCACTGCCATCTGGGAATTGGAACCTTGACTGTTATAATATGCCCCATGTGTTTTGATATTGAAATATGAATATTGAATATAACCTAGTGATATCAATCTGATATTGACTTTCAATAATATTGTTGTCATGGTAATTGTGTATATTAAGTAATACTATGTATTAAATATTGTAGATAATTATAGAGTTATTTAGCTGAAACCTGTCGGAGCTGGGTCGTGGTGGGGTTGGTGGAACATTGACTTAGAACTGTTAAGCAGTGAACATTAGTTATGTATCTATATGACCATTGATTCGTTCTAGGCGATTACTGTCTGTATTAATTGTAACGGTAAACAGTCCGTACTGTGTTGATTTAGGACAATAAAATTGAAATATCGTCAGAGATGAGTAGTTCGACTGTGTTCGTTTGGGACCTTATTCTTGAAAACTTAGAGATGATTTTAGTGTTCCAGTCATCGGGGACCTTATTCTCGAAAACTAAACTAAATATGACAGGTCAATGACTTTGTCAATATTAAATTATGAGTTTTATTATCAAATCAGAATACAATCTATACAAGCAGAAGTTGTATAGATGTGGCAAGTGAAGTCCTCTATATAAAAATCCCAAAACTCGAAAGTAATGTTCAGATCGTCGAGTCCAAACCTCATACCCTTTCTTCCGCGAGGTTAATAAGACTATTTCAAAACTCGTATTGGGATACGATATATTTATAAAACACCTGTTTAATCATATCGTTTAACTTGAAGTTATTAAAGTGCCTGGCGAGGATTGTTTTTCTGAAACATTTGTAGGCAACACGAAATAAGCTCTAATCAATTGAAGAGGGCGAATATACCACATTTGACCAAATAAAAACCACCCATAATACCAAATGTACACAAAACATAGCATTTGAAAATACAATTCCGCAAAAATGAGAAATATTCTCAGTGTTAACTTGGATGGGTCAATCAAAAACTTTTCAAAATCGCGACTTCGTTGCTGAATTTCTTTCCCACACGTATTCCTGCACGTGTGTAGATATACACCTAACCGCAATCATTTAAAAATATCATAAAACGGTTGAAATAAGTTACCTGTAATAGCCCAGTGGTCTAAAATAACTTTTGCGGTTGAAACTGCGTTACTCCTTTTTGGTTTTTGAGTGGAAATGTTCTCTGGTGGACCTACCCAGAGTCATTTTTCTCAGCAAATGTTCGTCCAGTTTTTCAAGTCACGTAGATATAAAACTGGGCTTTTAAGAGTTGAATTCAGTTTAAAGAATAATCGGCAGAATCTCGCCATGTTGATGAATTGGTGTTTAACAACAGTATTGGTAACTGTCTACTTCCGGTCTCTAACCTTAGCACAGTTAATCGATCACGATATGCTGGGACTAGGAGATAGGGCCGATGCAGACCATGTTATTGATTTAGACCGAGGGTAAGTCGATTTTTTGAATAATTAAATTATTTTGAAGGACGTATTCAAATCATAAGTTTAAAGCTCAAACTACCTGTTCAGGTTAAAATTTGTAATGTAAAAATCAAGACAGCACTATCTTGTGGAATAGTGAATGTAAGTAACGATTGACAAATACTTGAAAGAAATCCAGAATAATTTTACTTTATGTCGAAGAAATTAAAACAAATTTAGAGGTGTTACTCACTTCCTTTTAAAGAACATAAAAGTAGTTTATATGCCACTACAATTTCTACCAGTTTACAGTTTACATGGTTTCATAAAAATGAACCATGTACAAGAAATGCATCGACGAATCTAATGTATTCAATACTTTTATGTTCTATTGTATCCATAAACCGTATCATGGAGCACATCAGGCTTCGTTCACTGTTTATTCGCACCTTAGCTTACTCATTGTACACTGTCTGTCTAATAAGTCTGCTAAGCGTTGTTTATACATGTATAGAAGAACAAGGTTAAGAAGCACAATATAAATACTATATCTATGTATCTTGTGGTTCTTTAATTAAGTCTAATAAGGTATATAATTCCCTATTGTACACTGCTTGGCGTTACCTGTCTAATAAGTAAGGTATAAAACACAGCCTGTGTCACGTAAAACTGAGAATTTTATTTCACTATATTTTTCAGTTGTCGATGTCAAGCAATTGATAATAACGGAAGAGAGGATGTATTAAAAGATTTTGGACGAGTTCAAGCATGCGAGTTAGGGCTATGTGGATGTGATCGAGGGATTATAGGTTCCTGTCGCCAAGTCTGTGATGGAATAGTGGAAGCCTGGGCTATCAACACCTGTCCAGCCGGAATTCCTGGCCTGGAAGTGAAAGCATTATTTCGAGCAGACGATTGTGCTCTTGGACTTGGTGATAATACACACGACTGTCACGGAAATGGGCGTCTGGATGAGAGAGTTAGGTTACGGATGCGGCTTGGAGGGGTTCAGTTGGGAGGTGGTAACCTACTGGAAGCGATAGGGGATCGATTAGACTTGGGAATCTAATCGGGTTGTCGATTTATCTTTTGAATACTGAGTCTCATCCGAGCGAGTTAAACATGAAGGTTAACTTCCCAATTTAGAACTTAACGTTAGATAATTGACATGGGCTCCTCTCATGCTGCCTTCCAGATACACAACCCTCATCAGGACAGCTGGTTTTATAGACGAAGATTCGCTTTATCAATAAATACTTCACGTTCAGAACCGTGCCATCAAGTACCATCAAATAAAAAGATAAATATAGTAAAAGCGAATTGTTTGTCAATACAAAACTTGATTTTTGTTTCGGGAGATAATCAAAAGTGTCATGGTCGCTTAATTGAGTTATTTTAATCAATTGGGAGTATAAATACATGGCCGCTGGTCGCGTAATGAAGGTGGCCGCTTATTAGTCGATAATTACATTGAAAACTCGTAGGGGGGAATTTATTGTGGTCGTTATTGTGGTATTGAAGGTGGGCTCTTAATAAAGGTGGTCGTATGAGCAGGATATACTGTATATATCGTTATAGTGTTAGAGATAATCAAGTGTTAAATGTGTTTGTTGTATATATATTGATGTACCGTTTCTAGTGTACATTGCTTTGTTGTGATTTTTAACATTGTGTTAAATAAAATTTCTTCTTTTATATTATTTGTTAATCATTCAGCCTAAAAGTTATTGAAAATAAAATGGTTGAACCCAAGATTTAGTCCTCTAAATAGCTTAGATATAACCCAAGATGCGACTGAAAATATTGTGAGAAAAGCGTGGTTAGTCTGACGCAATGCCACAAATCTTTAGAGAAAACCGATCGTTGTGGTTGGTTCAAGGAAATGATTGAATTTTGATGTTCTAATGATCCACGGCTATTAATATTTAACTGGGAAAGAGGTTTCCAAATTGTGTGAAGACCTGTCACTGTGGAAAATAATTCAAAAAATGTTTCCCTGTAATAATAAGGGTATAATTGGGAGCATCAATAAAAAAAAAGTTTTGACATACCTTTTTGATTGTAGATAAATCAGAGTCATTTACATCTCACACCAGTCCTCTGAACTAGCAATACACCGAACTATACTCCTTTCACAATGTACAACTGGATTACTAAACTTAAAAATCCGATTCAGTTCGGCAATTCGTGTTCTTTCGTAATCCTTTGTTTGATTTATAAGTATTTCCAATACAATTCCCGCCAAGAGAAGACGCCATATTGAAGTGTTTATTCACCTGATACCCCATGTAATATGCGTGTCGTATAAAAGCGAAAAACTCGAGCACAGTTTAGTGGGTAACAGACCACTAGTTAATTCACTGGTCAAAAGCATGAGTAAATGTCAAAAGTGTACTGTTCAATCATTTAATTACTGGAAATCGATTTTCTATTGGATTAGTGATTTGATAATTAGTCACGTGATATTTTTAAAATGTCGTTAACAGATAACTGTTCCTTGAATTCTCAACTCATGCACTACACTCTGTGAAATATAACACAAATAAAATTAAATGAATGGAGTTTTACGTCCTACTCTTATGGACCAAATGGGCTAATCAATACAGACAACCCAATGCAAGGTGCAATGATGGAAATTTTGCCAAGACAACCGGCATCGGCCTACTCTTATTGCGATTTCCAATTAATAGCAGAATATTACATAGAGTAAGTCTGGCGTTTTGATAAACAGACAATAGTACAACCGTTGTCCAATCTCTAAACTATATAACACAGAGTTTGGTGATGTCTGGTGTTTCTGTTAACAGACAATATTACAGCAATGGACCACCCTCTCGAATATAAACCAAAGTAGACAGTCAGTATTCATAAGGTGAACCGTTCACGAAGGAGCTGTGTTTGAAATCTTGTATTTGTGCTTTCGTATTCTGTTTCCAGGCGCGCATCAAGCTTCTCCGAGATAAGAGGGCGTCCCATGTAAGGAGATGGCTGTCCGGAATGGTAAATAATAACAATAATAAACTGAGATAGTTTATCCATCAGGAGCACGTTTAATATATGGCATTCATAATTTCAAACTGTATGTCATCGTCATCTAAATCTAATATTCAATTTCGTTAGGAAGCTAAGTAGAATATCTTATACATCAATATAAGGAACTGAATATTAACTAGACACTTTTTATCTAAAAAGCAGTGTTATCGTACCGTGTGGTAGACATCAATATAAGGAACTGAATAGTCATTAGACACTTGTTATTTAAAAAGCAGTGTTATCGTACCGTGTAGTGTGGTAAGGAACTGAATAGTCACTAGACACTTGTTATTTAAAAAGCAGTGTTATCGTACCGTGTAGTGTGGTAAGGAACTGAATAGTCACTAGACACTTGTTATTTAAAAAGCAGTGTTACCGTACCGTGTGGTAGACATCAATATAAGGAACTGAATAGTCACTAGACACTTGTTATTTAAAAAGCAGTGTTACCGTACCGTGTGGTAGACATCAATAAAAGGAACTGAATAGTCACTAGACACTTGTTATTTAAAAAGCAGTGTTATCGTACCGTGTAGTGTGGTAAGGAACTGAATAGTCACTAGACACTTGTTATTTAAAAAGCAGTGTTATCGTACCGTGTAGTGTGGTAAGGAACTGAATAGTCACTAGACACTTGTTATTTAAAAAGCAGTGTTATCGTACCGTGTGTGTATAAGGAACTGAATAGTCACTAGACACTTGTTATTTAAAAAGCAGTGTTATCGTACCGTGTAGTGTGGTAAGGAACTGAATAGTCACTAGACACTTGTTATTTAAAGAGCAGTGTTATCGTACCGTGTAGTGTAGGTAAGGAACTGAATAGTCATTAGACGCTTGTTATTTAAAAAGCAGTGTTATCGTACCGTGTAGTGTGGTAAGGAACTGAATAGTCACTAGACACTTGTTATTTAAAGAGCAGTGTTATCGTACCGTGTAGTGTAGTAAGGAACTGAATAGTCATTAGACCTTGTTATTTAAAAAGCAGTGTTATCGTACCGTGTAGTGTGTAAGGAACTGAATAGTCACTAGACACTTGTTTTTAAAAGCAGTGTTATCGTACCGTGTAGTGTGGTAAGGAACTGAATAGTCACTAGACACTTGTTATTTAAAGAGCAGTGTTATCGTACCGTGTACATTGTAAGGAACTGAATAGTCATTGACTTGTTTTTAAAAGAGCAGTGTTACACCTTAGTTAAGGAATGAATAATACTAGTACTTGTTTTTTAAAAGCAGTGTTATCATACCGTGTAGTGTAGTAAGGAACTGAATAGTCACTAGACACTTGTATTTAAAAAGCAGTGTTACGTACCGTGTAGTTGGTAAGGTAACTGAATATCACTAGACACTTGTTATTTAAAGAGCAGTGTTAATATCGTACCGTCGTGGTAGATATCAATAAAGGAACTGAATAGTCACTGTACATTTGTTATTTTTAAAGAGCAGTGTTACATCAATATTAGAAACTCAATAAGCCACGAATAAAACATCAATATAGGATATAGATTTATTTATTTATAATCACAAAAAAACTCAAAAATACAATATATCAAAACACGAGGTAAAACAGCAAAATTGCCATGTAGGAAAATACCGTTACAAAATAGTAACACATCTATTATAAAAACGTGGACGTCCATCGATCTATCTTAGTGTACAGTTGCTAGATTCGTTAGATGTACATCTTTACAGATCACAGAATAATGTTCTGTAACTGCGTTTTTCAAGACAGTCCACATATTTAATAATGTTAATTTGGTATTTAGGTTTGTTAACTCAGCATCTCTTTCACAGAGTCCATATAGCTAATAATGTTTATTTGGTAGTTAGGTTTGTCAACTTGACATCCCTGTAAGAGAGTCCAAATAGCTAATAATGTTTATTGTTATTTAGGTTTGTCAACTTAGCATCCTGACCAATCAACATGGTTAACAATATTTATTAATATATTGGTGTGTACACATAATTCCGTTCGTAGAACCTGTACACACAATGCAAGATGTACATGTAATTACAAGATCAGATTGGGTAAGAAAGGAACGACAACTCCTGTTAGACCATTTCCGTCACAGGCATTTGTATTATCACCCAGTCCAGCAGCACACAGTGTTGATTGGAAGGCAGCCTTGACCTCGGTATCCCGGAGTGCAGCTGGACATACATTATCTGCCCAAACCTCCACAACCCTATCACAAACATTTCTGCATGACCTTATCCCTATCGCATTACATCCGCATAAAGAAAGGGCACTACAGGCTTGGATTATACCAAAATCTCTCAGAACTACTGCAGGATTGTTTCTATCGATCGCCGTACACCGACAGCTGCAACAAAACAAAATAAGTAATTAATAGTAGGTAAGAAAACATGAAGCTGGTTCAAAAGATAATTGTCCCTTCGTAGGTTGACCCACAACAACCTGAGTTCATTACGACCTTGTAAAATTTATAACAGAAGCAGTTTTTGTAAGCTAAACTACAGCTCAAAAGTGATAACGACGTCGGACATGATTGATGAAATCAGTATAGCGTAAAAGAGCATCACTTAAAATTTTCTATTCTCTTTGAAGAACTAAAAGGAATTCATCAAAATCATAAACTATCATGAACATCAGCCCTGTTAGAAGTTTTAACGAGATTGAATTGTGTTACAGTTTCTGAAGTTTGGCGATATAGTGTTAGTGTTAAGCAAACTGTGCTGGTGAAACAGCGTTGGTGATACTGCGTTGGTGATACAGTGTTGTCCAAACGTGTTGGCCAGAAAGTGTTGGTGGTACAGTTTCAGTTTCAAACGTTTCGAGATCTTATAACATGTAAACTACTTACCCAGTAATTCCACCGATTCCCAGACCATCACCATCAACAAGATCCTGCAATCCTAATCCAACCCCGACTCCGACGCCTCCCAATCCTAATCCAACACCTCCAAGTCCGACACCTCCAAGTCCAACACCGCCAAGTCCACCTAATCCTACGACCAAACCATGTACAACGTGTACAGACACACAGATCACCAATACACCGAATACAACTGCCAGTTTCATCGTGTTAGTTTAATCTACTGTAGACTGAATGCAACAAGCTGAGTAGATGACAAGTTATCGTCCGCTTACAGTTAACTGATATCACAGACTAGGTAGTTGTTGGTAGATGACAAGTTAACTGATATCACCGATAAGATATTTGTTGGTAGATGACAAGTTAATGTTCTCTTCCAGTGGATGCTGATATCACAGACAAGGTAATTCTTGGTAGATGGCAAGTTAACTGATATCACAGACTAGGTAGTTGTTGGTAGATGACAAGTTAACTAATATCACAGACCAGGTAGTTGTTGGTGTTCGTAGCTGTCGATGGTTGGTTCAGCAAGATGATTCTGTGTTGATGGTTTGTGGACAACTGAATGCAAATGAGGTTTCTGATCTTTTATACATAACTTGCTCTTAAAAACGTTTGGGAGTTAACGTCCTTTTTTAGACGTCTGTCTGAAGAATGACGAGGCTATTTTGATTTAAAATTTGCGTCTAAGTTTTGTCTTATCATAAAAAAAAATGATTTCTTTAGATTTATAAAAAATGATAAATTCTATCACCCAAACAACGTGCTCGGAATGTTTTTATGTAATTTGGCTAAATAATACAAGAAAAACGATACCAAAGTTTTGAATATTTAGACCGAAATAGAAATTTATCTTAATATTAAACTCATAATTTTTATATTGCGGTCATGATTAAGAAACTATTTGAGATCCACGCCCCTATGAGGCGGTTATCTGTCACCTATATATGTTTAGTTATATATATCTCAATTATTGCTCGCGACGTCGTAATTTACATTAACCTATACCACCAATAACAGTCGGTGCGCTGTATTGAACTGTGGGTTAATGGCAGGCATATAATTTCACAAATAAGAAATGAAATGAAATGAATAGAGTTTTACCTCCTACTCTTCTGCACCTTATGGGCTATTAAAGACGGGCACCTCCATGTAGTGTGCAATGAAGGGACACATTTGCCAGGACAGTGGCATTGTTCTACGTTTTTTTTTGCGATTTGCGATCTTTAACGTGCAGTCTTCAGCACACGTGACCTCGGTTTATTGTCCTATCCGAACAACTAGACGCATTTTCAATGTCAGTCCCTCCGACCTGCATCACTGACATGGGGAAAGCGGGCTGAATCCACAAATAAAATCATTACTTTATAACAATTCGGATTGTCATCTGCATAACATTTAGATGTCTTGGGTTTGATACCTTCTCCAGGCATGAACAATATTTTATTTCTGTATTAGTGCTTTCGATAGTTGACCCGGTGTCTGCTCTCATCCCCACCCCTTCCATACGAATGACAAAGTATGTGGTCATTTTGCCAAATGTTTAACCTTAACTACAACAAGTTTCATTGACGGGGTTTTTATATCCGGAACACGTGGTTATGCAAAATTTGCAAATTCAGCAGAAATTTAAAGGAAAAACCGTCTTTTTCAAAATTTTAATACAAAGAAATTAATGTACATTTATTAACAAATAAATTAAGATAAATAATAAATACTAAAAACGACGAAAAATTTCATAAAAATTTCGAATTATAAGTATTTTTTTTTTTACCAGTTTCTGGATTTGTGGATTATTTCTCTTTTAAGATTCAAGAAAATAAAACTGAAGAGAAGATTTCTTAGATTGTATTTCGAAAAAGACACAGTTTCACAGTCTTAATAGATTACGTTTCGAAATATTATTTTAAGCTGTTATAATTTAATTGTCCAGGAAATTGCCCCCTCCAAAGGCTTGCATTGCCTGCATCTGCATCGGTTGCATCTGCATTGCTTGCATTTGTTGCATTGGTTGCAATTGCATGTTGCCAAACACTACTGGTCTAGGGCAGGGGCATAAACACTGCCTCAATCCACAGTCCCTAGTTAACACCCCCACAGCATTGGGACAGCTTGGTGACTGGAATTGCGCTCTGACTTCTCGACCTTGAAGCATCATTGGACAATCATTGAGTACCCAATTTTCGACCACTTGTTCGCATACGATTCTACATGTCCGTACGTTTACGTCTGCCACTAAGTTACAGCCACATTCAGCTGCTGTGGTACACTGTTTTACAATGCCGAAATCGTGTAATATCACGGTCGTTATTTCCGAGTCTACAGCTTGACACGTACATCTGAAATAACAAATAATCGGTGGTGATCTAAACCTTTCGAGACTGGGGGAGGGGTTTGCAGCTAGGGGCAGACTGAAAAAAAGGAACACAACAGTCAAGGTTGATATTCAAATTACAACCCCTAAGGATTCATACTTTGCTCGGGTTGAAAGCAAGAATTGATTCGGTTAAAAAATATATAACAAATACAGCGTGGGTACAAACTATTATGTAAGAAAGTGAGGTTTATAAACTTGCTTACCCTCCAGTTACTGCCTGTCCTTCTATAAAGTGTACCATTGATATAACCAAAACAAGGGCAGTAACTCCAATTATGGTATTCATTTCTATTACTTAATATATCCCTTTGTGAAACGTTCAACTCAATCACAATTGATTTCTGATTGATCTGGGGCTATGTGTTAGTTTATATAGTAAATTTTGACCAAAAATACGGCGATTTTATTTTTTGTTATCAAAGAAATGAAGATCACCTCCGATGATTAAAGATTGGTTAGCAGTTTTTGTATTTGGTGTTCAAAATTTTGGTTAAGAATTTCCCCTTGAACGGAAGGAAGGTAAGTTGACTTGAATTTGACCTTTGGTTTGTAATCGATTTAAAATTTAAAAAAAACAACAGTTCTCAATACGCTGACATTGAACGATCTAAGATCCAAAAAAATAAATGACAGAATTTTTGCTTTTTGTGGTTTGTTAAAACCTCGATATCTAGTTTAAGAGATAAAGATATTTGACCACGAAATTGTCTACGTGTTTCGGTATGGGCATGTCATTTTTTATTATGACCAAAATGCACGTATGATTTTACAACTACCATTGAGTCATAGCGGCTAGTATGAGGATTACTGAAGTTGGCAAGAACCCTGGTCTGGACAAACCTGATAACTTAATCTGCCTCAAACATTGGCAGCATTGAAGGTAAAATTTAACATGCTTGTTTATAGGAGTGGAGAATTAAGTCTTCAAATCCATGTGTTTCCAGAATCATAAGTATATAAACTTAATAACGACTAAACATTTCTTGAGATTATGTAGAAATAGAAAGTATCTAGTTTGAGGTATATTTTTGGACGATTTTCGTGCAAAGACCAAAATTAAACCCAGAAATTGGCGAATCAGGACCTTAGAACAGAGAATATATCAGATAAAAGAACACAATAATAATATCTTTATTTACTGAATATTGTATTGTATCATTTTGAGATTATAAAACAGGAACTCTCCGTGGTACCAATAGTTGTAAATGCAAAATATTCTTATCTTGTAACATCCACAGCAGTTTAATTCCAGGTTTGGAATTCACAGAACCAAGAACTCAAGTTTCAATATCAGTTCCATCAACCGGATACCAATATTGCCAAACTGTCATGTAGTCATTTATTATTTCTAGTTTCGTTTTGCTGGGTGGATCGTTAGTATATAATATATATATAGTTAAACTTATAGAAATAAATTGTCCATTATAGCGGGATTGGGACAAGGGATACGACACTCTCTAACTCGACAGTTATGTGTATTACCCAGTCCTGCCTGACAACTGCCAGCGATAAATCTAGCCCGTACTTCCCTCTCACGTAAATTCAGTGGACAATTCAACAAGGCCCAAGTTTCAACCATTTTACACCACGCTGTAGCAATACCCATGAGCGTCACCAAATTCCAGACTTATTGTATCAGGCAGCGGATCATACCTCAGGGTTTGTTTAGCAATCGTTCATCCACTAACCAAAAAAAAGGAGAAAAAAACAAAGAAGCCCCAACCATTTTGGTCATATACATAAATTAACAATTTCTCTGATTCCTTTGGTAATTACTTACCCACTGCCTGTAGGAAGTAAAACAGAGTTTACAGTCGATAAGTAGAGGATCGACAAACTAAGTGAAGTTAATGACATCATTACGAGTTCTATGAAGTCCGCGCTGTTCGTTTTTCAGATTGCACTGGACTTCTTAGATGCTCACTCCGAGGTCCGCGCTTTGAAAATCTAAACCAAAAAAAAGTTATTCAGGACTTAACCGTGCTGATATTTGCGACAATTTTAATGCTAGCCCTTAAAAAAATTCCATGACTTTTAGTGTCTCAAGTCCGTCAGTTTCTAAAATTAATGCGTTATATAAAAAATGTGCAGAACCAACTGGCTCTTACTCTCATATCTACTTTCTACTTCAATATATAGGATGAAGTTATTTCATGTTTATTTTATATGAAATAAATAAACCTAAAGAATTCGGCGACAGGATGATTGGTGTTACTTAATTCAAACAAAAACAAGGTAAGGTAAATAAATATTACCAAAAGCTTGTCCTCGTCTGTGGTTTGCGGTTCAGTTGGCAGAACGTTTGTGTCATACCCAGAGAGAGACGATTTAAAGATGTCCACCGATTAAACGATAACTGTGGTCAATAATTCTCGGTTTCTTTACAAATATAAATTCAGAAGTGTTTCCAGTACGTCCTCTCCCAATACACTTTTCTGTCTGATCCGGACTGATCTGATTTCAATACCAGATGGTCGAGAGTTAAACAGATCAGGAAAGCGATTGTTTTAATTCGTGGTTTCCCAACTACAAAATAACAGAGTGTTGTAAGAGTTCTGCAATATTCAAAATATGTGAAATTGTTTGCCATAGTTTGTTTGAGAAACGGGGACCAGAAACTGCAGATATTTAGATTGAGTCCGCCATATATTATCCAACCATAGAGGTATTGAGTAAGACGTATATATTATCCAACCGGAGAGGTATTGAGTAAGACGTATATATTATCCGACCGGAGAGGTATTGAGTAAGACGTATATATTATCCGACCGGAGGTATTGAGTAAGACGTATATATTATCCGACCGGAGAGGTATTGAGTAAGACGTATATATTATCCGACCGGAGAGGTATTGAGTAAGACGTATATATTATCCAACCGGAGAGGTATTGAGTAAGACGTATATATCATCCGACCGGAGAGGTATTGAGTAAGACGTATATATTATCCAACCGGAGAGGTATTGAGTAAGACGTATATATCATCCGACCGGTATTGAGTAAGACGGAGCTATGATTAATCTTTGAAGAGATTATAAATAACCCATAAGTAGTAAATAAGTAAATATACCCGTAAGTTTTATACTTTTGCATGATGTCAAGTTTCTTTTTTCCAAAAAAGGAAATAACTGTCAAAGGTCAATGAAAAAGAATGACCTTCTATCGAGATAACGTGATGCTGTTTGATTATCAATATGAGTTTTTCTGTTCGGACGGAAATTAAAGTTTTTCGGCCACGTGTGTGTGACCCAGACAGTAATAATGTCAGTGGTAGTTTGTTTATATGTCAATATGCTGATTTCTTCTTATGTAGAATGTTTACCGTTTTTAGTTAATAAAATAAAGAAATACACCCAGAGGCTCAACTAGATAAGTGTCTTAGGACACATTTCACCGGAAACTCCCCCCCCTCCCCCTCTCCTGTAGTAGAGACCCCTCAAAGTTAGAAAAAAGAAAGAACTATATTTTACAATGATAACAACTTAAGCAAGTCCGCCGTGACAGGATCCATTCTACCAGCTGGTCCTTGGCCAAACCTCTCAGCATTGATCTTTCCCGGATTATCCGTACCCATCTACTGAAATTATGGGGGAAGAGTGACTCACGTCCGACATTTTCAACGTGTTAATTTCTACTAATGTAAATTGTCTAAAGCTATCAGATCTATTGATAGTTGATCCTTATGATAAAATAAAAACGAGGCTGTAGAACACCATTCTGTGATCTGTTTCGTGTAACATCCGACGAATCTAACAACTGTACACTAAGAAAGATCGATGGACGTCCACGTTTTTATAATGGATGTGTTTTGTAACGGTATTTTCCTACATGGCAATTTTGCTGTTGCATAAACGACCTGGGTTTATTGTCCGTTTTAGGACCTAGACGTTAGTCCACTGTCGTACTATTGTCTGTTTTTAGAAACACCAGACATCACCTAACTCTGGACTATATTCTAAAGAGTGGCCCACTGTTGTTTTATTGTCTGTTTATAGAAACACCAGACATCACCTTATTCAAAATTATTATTGGCTGTTTATAGAAACACCAGATATCACCTTACCCAAGGATATATTCTAGATTGTAGTTCAATGATTAACTAATGTTTGTTTTAAGAAACTCCAGACATCACCTAACTTTGTGTTATATTCTTGAGAGTGGTTCACTATTGTCTATTTATAGAAACACCAGATATCACCTAATTCTGGGTTATATTCTAGAGAATGGTTCACTATTGGCTGTTTACAGAAACTCCAGACATCACCTAACTCTCGGTTATATTCTAGAGAGTGGTCCACTATTGTCTATTTATAGAAACACCAGATATCACCTAATTCTGGGTTATATTCTAGAGAGTGGTTCACTATTGGCTGTTTACAGAAACTCCAGACATCACCTAACTCTCGGTTATATTCTAGAGAGTGGTCCACTATTGTCTTTTATAGAAACACCAGATATCACCTAATTCTAGGTTATATTCTAGAGAGTGGTTCACTGTTTATATTGTCTGTTTTAGAAACACCAGACATCACCGAACTCTAGATTATATTCTAGAGAGTGGTCCACTGTTATATTGTTTTTTTATAGACACAACAGACATCACCGAACTCTGGGTTATATTCTAGAGAGTGGTCACTGTTATACGTTTGATGATATGTACCATTTTTCTTATGACAATGGTTTCAGGCCCTTTGGTTTTTTGGACAACAGACATCACCGAACTCTGGGTTATATTCTAGAGAGTGGTTCACTGTTGTACTATTGGCTATTTACAGAAACACCAGACATCACCGAACTCTAGGTCATATTCTAGAGAGTGGTCCAATGTTGTACTATTGTCTTTTTACAGAAACTCCAGACATCACCGAACTGTAGGCCATATTTTAAAGAGTGGTTCACTGTTATATTATTGTCTGTTTATAGAAACTCCAGACATCACCTAACTCTAGGTCATATTCTAGAGAATGGTTCACTGTTATATTGTTTGTTTATAGACACAACAGCTACCTTTAGTACATGTATATACTCTTGAAGATTGTCCATTTGTTCTTATGTACAAGTGGCTTATTACGACCCCCTTATGGTGTTCTTTGGTACAACTGGCTAATCACGGCCCCCTTATGGTGTTCTTTGGTACAACTGGCTTATCACGACCCCCTTATGGTGTTCTTTGGTACAATTGGCTTATCAGGACTCTTGTGGTGATTTTTGAAACAAGTGGCTTATCAGGACCCCTTGTGGTGTTCTTTGGTAAAAGTGGCTTATCAGAACCCTTATGGTGTTCTTTGGTACAATTGGCTTATCAGGACTCTTGTGGTGTTCTTTGATACAATTGGCATATCAGAACCCTTATGGTGTTCTTTGGTAGAATTGGCTTATCGGAACCCTTGTGGTGTTATTTGGTACAATTGGCTTATCAGAACCCTTATGGTGTTCTTTGGTACAATTGGCTCATCAGGACTCTTGTGGTGATTTTTGGTAAAAGTGGCTTATCATGACTCCCTCACGGTGTTCCTTGGTACAACTGGCTTATCAGGACCCTTGTGGTGTTCTTTGGTACAAGTGGCTTATCAGGACCCCCTTGTGGTGTTCTTGGGTACTGGTGGCTTACCATGACCCACTTATGGTGTTCTTTGGTACAAGTGGCTTATCAGGACCCCCTTGTGATGTTCTCTGGTACAAGTGGCTTATCAGGACCACTTTTGGATCCTTTAAATACTTTGCTTGGTTCTATTTCCCCAGGTTTTTTGAGAATTTGGGCATAAGGTATCTTTGTTACCAAGAGATTCACAGGTTAAAGTAAGAGTCCTGGGAAATATGTATATCTTTATTTCATCATTTCTGAATACTGAATAATCTTAATCACAGCAGGTGATAATAGTCTCAAATATTTACAAAATACAATCATAAAACTAAATAGAATAATACATAGTTCAACTTAATTCTAAAATAGACTTTAATATGGTGCCCGTTTCTTCTTGTATGAGATAGTTGGACTCTATTGTTTCATCTATAGCCTTGCCTCCACCTAATCGATTATGTCACGTAGACGCCGTTTCATGCTCACAAAGCAGAATTGTGGGAAAGCCAACCTTTTGGAGACTTTCAATTTACTCAACCCGTCACTGGATTTCGCTATCCCACAAATCATTATACAGTAGAACCTGTATTTAGAGGGCACTCAAGGGAATATTCAAAAACGGTTCGATGAATGAAGGTATTATCAAGATAAAGGGGTTTACAAGACACGCTTTGATTGGTTGACAACACAGGTGTCATTAGAATGCGACTGTGGTTGAAAATTTGTTGGATTGTTATACAATTTTTATTTTAAAGTAATCATATCATATATATCCAATTTGGTCCAAGCTCAACTTCCGTTGGTAGTGTTTTGGATCTGCCAAACGACTGTTATAGACGAGTAATTAAACATTGTAGGCATAACAAGCGAGTGATTAAATACATAGAATAAATTAACACAAACAAAACATTTGAAATAAGGATTTGGTTCGAACCCTAATTTTTTATAATTAAAATTGAGAGTAAACAACATCCGGGTATGACACAAAATGAATACTAATACAGTTCACGAAGATTATTTCTATCAGTTTCGCAATGATCCCCATTTCCAACAGATTAGTCGTAATGAGAGTTTCATATCGGAAACACATGATGACAACGTGGAAATACGTTAAATCAGTTAAAAATGACCAAGTCAAACAAAATGAATGTACAGAAGAACCAAGGCGAGTTATCGTTCTTTAAATATTATCTAATACCCACGGGTTACATGGACAGCATCCACCTAAAGCTGCTGCGTTTCCGGCATTGTTTCCACCTCCCCCACCAAGAGCATTGACATCAATTCCCCCACCAAGAGCATTGGCATCAAGTCCACCTCCCGCAGCAAGCATATTACCAAATAGCATTCCATCTAACGGTGGAGCTCTACAGTTTTGAGTGTTGTCACCCAGACCGACTTTACACATGCCAGCAGCATATCGAGATCGGACTTCTCGTTGTCGAAGAGCTGTAGGACATTGAAATTCTGCCCAGTTTTCAACAACTTTTTGACAAGCTCTTCGACATGCAGAAATACCTGCCGTTTCACACGCGCAGAATCCCAGTTCTGCGCATGTACCTATAACACCGAAGTCCGCAAAGATTGTATTCCTGGCGTTATCGTCTGTTGCTTGACACATACATCTACAAAATAGAACCAGAAAACATTTAAATAAACATGTACGTAAAAGTGATCTAGATAGGTCAAGATTGAAATGTACAATGACCAAAACTATCGTGTCTAGCTAGTAGAATGTTTGGTACAATTATTCTCTAGTCCAAGACAGTTTTCTGTAGTCAGAATTAGACTAGAACATACCAAACTATCGTGTCTAACTAGCTAGTAGATTGTTTGATACAATGACAGTTTTCTGTAGTCAGAATGAGACTAGAACATACCAAACTATCGTGTCTAACTAGCTAGTAGATTGTTTGATACAATGACAGTTTTCTGTAGTCAGAATGAGACTAGAGTATACCAAACTATAAGCATGTCGAACTAGCTAGTGGATTGTTTGGTACAATAACAGTTTTCTGTAGTCAGAATGAGACTTGAGTAAGCCAAACTATCGTGTCCAACTAACTAATAGATTGTTTGGTACAATGGCAGTTTTCTGTGCTCAGACTGACTAGAACATACCAAACTATCGTGTCTAGCTAGCTAGTAGATTTTTTGGTACAATGGCAGTTTCTGTAGTCAGAATGAAACTTGAGAAAACCAAACTATCGTGTCTAACTAGCTAGTAGATTGTTTGGTACAATGGCAGTTTTCTGTAGTCAGAATGAGACTTGAGAAAGCCAAACTATCGTGTCCAACTAACTAATAGATTGTTTGGTACAATGGCAGTTTTCTGTGCTCAGACTGACTAGAACATACCAAACTATCGTGTCTAACTAGCTAGTAGATTGTTTGGTACAATGACAGTTTTTGTAGTCAGAATTAAACTTGAGAAAACCAAACTATCGTGTCTAAATAGCTAGTAGATTGTTTGGTACAATGATAGTTTTGGGTAGTCAGAATGAGACTAGAACATACCAAACTATCGTGTCTAACTAACTAGCAGATTGTTTGGTACAATGGCAGTTTTCTGTAGTCAAAATTAGGCTAGAACATACCAAACTATCCTGTCGAACTAGCTAGTAGATTGTTTGGTACAATGGTAATTTTCTGTAGTCAGAATGAAACTTGAGAAAACCAAACTATCGTGTCTAACTAGCTAGAAGATTGCTTGGTGCAATAATAGTTTTCTGTAGTCAGACTGACTTGAACATACCAAACTGTCGTGTCTAACTAACTAGCTAGTAGATTGTTAGGTACGATGGCAGTTTTCTTTAGTCAGAATGAAACTTGAGAAAACCAAACTATCGTGTCTAACTAGCTTGCAGATTGTTTGGTACAATGATAGTTTTCTGTAGTCAGAATGAGACTAGAACATACCAAACTATCCTGTCGAACTAGCTAGTGGATTGTTTGATTCAATGATAGTTTTCTGTAGTCAGAATGAGACTAGAACATACCAAACTATCATGTCGAACTAGCTAGTAGATTTTTTGGTACAATGATAATTTTCTGTAGTGAGAATGAGACTAGAACATACCAAACTATCCTGTCGAACTAGCTAGTGGATTGTTTGATACAATGATAGTTTTCTGTAGTCAGAATGAGACTAGAACATACCAAACTATCGTGTCGAACTAGCTAGTAGATTGTTTGGTACAATGATAGTTTTCTGTAGTCAGAATGAGACTAGAACATACCAAACTATCGTGTCTAACTAGCTAGTAGATTGTTTGGTACAATGACAGTTTACTGTGGTCAGAATGAGACTAGAACATACCAAACTATCGTGTCTAACTTTGTGGCTTTGTAGATTCTTGGATTACAAGACATAACGCGTGATGCCGACAAAAGATTGTAGTATTTAATTGGATCCCATATCTAAATATCTACTTACCCTTCCTGTGCTCTTATATCCTTGAAGAATAAAAATAACATCAAGGTCGTCAAGGTGATAGAGATATGACATGCCATAATTACAGATTGTGGTTTACAGATTAATAGAAAATTTTAAATGAACTAGTTTATATATCATAATAATAATCACAAAAACTTGACTCTCCTATTGATATTAATGAGTTAATGACGTCACAGGAGGTCATTATCACGTTTAATTGTCATAAATTCAAGAAATTCGTACGTGGTCAATTATTTTCTTAATGAATAACTTTGTTAAAAAGGTTATTTCTTTAATTTATGGACTAAGATTAAAGATACGCGGTAAGAAAGATCAAACGGAAATGATATCTAACCACATTGTTAACCGAAAAAAAAAAACAATTCGATAAAGACAATCCTGTAATATACTCGGGGTCAAATCGACCTGATCAATTTAATTGAAAGTTATCGAATTGACATGGAGATTTGGGTTAGCGGGGTACACCGAATGTCATAACGGACCGGTCTCAACACCGAGACCTAAAAGACACCTTGGGAGGGAATTTATTTGAAAGTTGTTCTGATAAAGAATCGCACGATATTTTTGAAATTTATTAACTCAATGTTTCACATACTCATATAGGCAGCGTTACCTTCACATGTTCATACAGGCAGCGTTATCTTCACATGCTCATACAGGCAGCGTTATTTCACATGCTCATACAGACAGCGTTATCAAAGTATATTATGGACATACTATTTATGACATTTATCAACTCAACGTTTCACATGCTCATACAGACAGTGTTATCACATGCTCATACAGACAGCGCTATCAAAGTAAATTATGGATATACTATTTATGACATTTATCAACTCAACGTTTCACATGCTCATACAGACAGTGTTATCTTCACATGCTCATACAGACATGTTATCTTCACATGCTCATACAGACAGCTTTATCAAAGTATATTATGGACATACTATTTATGACATTTATCAACTCAACGTTTCACATGCTCATACAGACAGTGTTATCAAATGTTATAAAGAAGTACAAGATGTGTAGATATACTATTTCTGATATTTATTAACTCAATGTTTCACATGATCATACTGGCAGCGTTATCAAATGTTATAAAGAATCACTAGATATAAGGATATACTATTTCTGATATTTATTAACTCAAAGAATCACTACATATATAGATATACTATTTCTGACATTTATTAACTCAAAGTTTCACAGGCAGTCTTATACATGCTCATAGAGACAGTGTTATTAAATATTATATAGAATCATTAAATATATTGATATATTATTTCTGATATTTATTAACTCAATGTTTCATATCTCATACAGACAGTGTTATTAAATATTATATAGAATCACTAGATATATAGATATACTATTTCTGACATTTATTAACTCAATGTTTCACATGCTCATACAGACAGTGTTATTAAATATTATATAGAATCACAATGTTGAATATTGGTTGGTAAATGGTAGGAAGGACATAGCCTATTCGTTCACTGTGTAAAACTATTAAATATTAGCCTCAAATTAATTGATAAAACAATCGTTTTAAATCATGTGTATGACAGTCCTCATATCTCACTTTTAAATTCTTAATACGACACCCAATTCGTTAACAATTAAATTTAATTAATTAGATGACTGTGTAACTTTATTGTATTGAATCTTTAGATAGAAATATCAGACGTGACAAATACGAGAAGAAAGTGTAAAAATATCGCAGGTTGTGGGAAGGGACAATAAAACTCGACAAATAAAACACGTGATATTCCACAAAAATGTTTTTCTTATAAAATAAACCTGAAATCACATGGAAGTGTAAATTCACGAATTCAAATTCTGCACGTTGTTCGCGACTTCAAACTGCGCTCATACGATTAAACACTTTAGATATTCACGATACCGCATCCCGAGTGAAATAATCACGAGGGGTTTTCCACGAGGGAAACAATGTAAAATATCTTAAAACTCCGAGAGAAAGTGTTTTAGCTGACTTATAACCGACAGGACTCATTAGCTGTTTGAGATAATGAAATAAGGGGCGCAACTCGTGCCTTTAAGACTTGACCAGTTCATTCTGACCAGTGAGTCAGACTTTATACGTGATAAGATATTCTGGAGTAAATTAAATAGACGTTATATCATTAAATAGAGACAGAACCCCAGGACGATGTTACTAGAGGTAAATCAAAAATTATGTCTTAAATGTGTCAGTAATACATGATTATACTGGCATTAACCATATTTTACTGGTGTTCGATTGTGGCTTACATACGACATAATTATTTTTTATTGTTTGTTATGAATTAAAAACTTTGTTTTCCACCATGGTGAAAGCTATTTTTAGGTGAAGGTGATAGATAATTCCGGTACTTTTTATTCAAAACTTTTATTTTTCACCTAGGTGAAAATTAGGTGATAAATCCTGTAATTTTTAATTAAAAACTTTAATTTTCACCATGGTAGAAAATAATTTTTTTAATTAAAAAAGAAAAAAAAAAGAATTATGTCGTATGTGAGCCACCGTAGTGTTCAGATTCAGCAACAACATTTTTAAGTTTAAAAAAATTTAGAATTTAAACGCTTCTCAAGACTCCATTTAGAAGGATTCACCACTAGATCTCACATTAAAGGGATAATAGGTCTTAAAATGAACATAAAACTTAAAAATTTTAAATTTGGCCGATAAGAGATCTATTCATCAGTAAATATACCTGCTGTAATTATCCATAAAGATGCATTTGATAATTGAAAAACGCTTAATAAATTGACTAAACGTTTTTTAAAAACGACTTAGTTTTACGCGTTTTCAAGATTTAATGAAATTCTGTTACTTTATGACACCAGGTAAATTCACTGATGAATATATACTCATATTGACCATTTTTAAGAACTAAAAGTTGATGTCCATCCTAAGACCTATTATCCCTTTAAAAAACGACTCATAAGTTTTATTGTACAGAACGTTTCAAGAAATTACACAGTAATCATCAGCTATATAGAATAGTACTCCTTAGTTTGATTGTATACAACGTTTCAACAAATAGTTTGATTGTATACAACGTTTCACACAATTACAATGTAATTATCAGTTATATGGTATACTACTCCAAAATGTTATTGTGCACAACGTTTAAAGAAATTACTTTGTAATAATTGGGTAAAGTGATACAAATACTAATCAAAATACGTATCATACGTATCGTAAGCCATGTATTACAGTAAGTATCGTAAGCCATGTATTACAGTAAGTATCGTAAGCCATGTATTACAGTAAGTATCGTAGGTCATGTATTACAGTAAGTATCGTAGGCCATGTATTACAGTAAGTATCGTAAGCCATGTATTACAGTAAGTATCGTAGGCCATGTATTACAGTAAGTATCGTAGGCCATGTATTACAGTAAGTATCGTAGGTCATGTATTACAGTAAGTATCGTAGGCCATGTATTACAGTACGTATCGTAAGCCATGTATTACAGTAAGTATCGTAGGCCATGTATTACAGTAAGTATGTAGCCATGTATTACAGTAAGTATTGTAGGTCATATATTACAGTAAGTATAGTAGTCCATGTATTACAGTACTATAGTATGCCATGTATTACAGTACTATAGTAGTCCATGTATTACAGTACTATAGTATGCCATGTATTACAGTACTATAGTATGCCATGTATTACAGTACTATAGTAGTCCATGTATTACAAAGTAGGTCTATAGTAGTCCAAGTATTACAGTACGTAGGCCTATAGTAATCCATGTATTACAGTGCGTAGGCCTATAGTAGTCTATGTATTACAGTACTATAGTATGCCATGTATTACAGTACTATAGTAGCATGTTTAATTACTATAGTAGTCCATGTATTACAGTACTATAGTAGTCATGTATTACAGTACTATAGTAGTGCCATGTATTACAGTACGTAGTCTATGTATTACATTACTATAGTAGTCCATGTATTACAGTACGTAGGCCTATAGTAGTCCATGTATTACAGTACTATAGTATGCCATGTATTACAGTACTATAGTAGTCTATGTATTACAGTACTATAGTATGCCATGTATTACAGTACTATAGTAGTCTATGTATTACAGTACTATAGTATGCCATGTATTACAGTACTATAGTAGTCCATGTATTACAGTACGTAGGTCTATAGTAGTCCAAGTATTACAGTGCGTAGGCCTATAGTAGTCCATGTATTACAGTACGTAGGCCTATAGTAGTCTATGTATTACAGTACTATAGTAGTCCATGTGTTATAGTGCGTAGGCCTATAGTAGTCCATGTATTACAGTACTATAGAAGGTCGTGTATTACATTACACATCGTACATAATTGTAGATAAGGATCTAAACCTTCGTGCTTGTTCGAAATTGAATGTTACTGGATTAATCTTTAACTCCAGAACCGTTTCTATGTCAATTACTTAAAGTATATCACAGGCAATCAATCTATCAGTTATGTTACACCATTGTCTCTTAAACTAACACGAATAATACTCATTGACTGTTTGGGATAATGAAATAAGGGGCGCAACTCGTGCCATCGTGACTCGGTCAGTTCAATCTGACCAGTGAGATAGACTTACTATTTGTGTAAAGGAGTTTTGTGTTCATCTCACTCAGTGCGAAATTACAATGCTTACTCCTAGCATGCCCGTTAACATTTGAGGATGACCATAGAGGCTTCTTTGAAAGTGTCATCGAGTAATTAACCGAATAGAATAGATAACAGAAGCCAGTTAACCAAGACCTCTATAGCTTCTAATAAGTAGCAACATTGTGTATTCCTGAACAGTAAAGATGCAGAGATGACTAAACTAAGTGTTTTCAATCTATTATTTGTATTCCCAGTAAACATTTTAGGTTCAAGTCTGATGTCAAAACTTGTTTGGCGTCACCACCAAAACGTTCAAAAGAAATATATAATTGAAGGTTGAATATAGGCCAGTCTAATTAACTGTAGTGGTTAAGTAAAAAGCCAATAGCTAATAATAACATTTGAAACGAAACTAATAAAATACGAACGAAAGTTAGGTCTATAATTTAATTAGACTGGAATATAGGCCTATGATATTATTAGTGTTTTGCCAAATATTTGTAAGAAAATATGAAAAGACTAATATCAAAAACACATCCATGTTACATTTTAATACGAAAAATAACATTTTTTGAAGCATTAATTTTATCTATACAATAACAAAATTAATTCTCAGTAAATAGTGCTCAATAAATCGATTTAAAAGCGTTAAGAAATATTAAAACAGCACCGAAACCAAGGGGTAATACTCCCAGAGGTTCATGCAGTGGAATCTCCAGACCTGCTCATGGCACATTGTTAAATTCTAGCACCTGATTCTGTGTTAATTTCTCTATATATATGTATAACAAATATTTATAACAGCTTGAGTAGTAAATAAATTGACACTGTCTTGCTAGACAAGTTGTTGGTTACCCTAGTTACCCTAGTACTTTTTCAAGATTTACTTTCTAAGAATTCTTCTGTGGTATTTTGATCGTGACCTGTAATAAAATTTTAAGAGTTATTTCCCTTAAATAAGATTTGAACATTATTTCACATTTAGATGCAGAGAGCACATATATAATTAAACACTTAGTAATAAAATATGGTATAACAAGGTAGACATGTGAAGCCATCAGATAAAATAAAAGGGGAGTAAAATATGATAATATTCAGAACGCTCAAGGTTAACAAGCTCTCTTTCATTGCCACAAGAGGCTGGCCGGTGGAGAGTAGGCTATATATCAGTTAATGATCCGTGCCCAACATATTTTCTTTTTTTTTCGTGCCAAACCAGTCTAATTAAAATATTAAAAGACCTAACTTTGATTCGTATTTTATTAATTTCGTTTCGAATATTTTTATTAGCTATTGGCTTTGAACGTAACCACGACAGTAAGGTCTAACATTTCACTTCAATGCGAACTGTTTGAACGACCTTTGAACTAACTCAGTTTTAACCAATCACGTGGCTTCCTTTCACTGGGACGGGATAATGTGACGCGAACAATTGATGCATTCTGAGACGTATTAGACTAGCTTATCAAGTCCACTCAAATAGACAGTAGAACAGGGTTTTTCATTGGCAAAAGTTAGGTCTATATTTTAATTATACTGGTGCCAAACATATTAATAGTGAACAGATCAGTTACATTTTACATGACAGGGGTAGGCCAAGTACAGAATAGTTCTTCAAATCATAAAGTTGAAGACACTGGAAGTTTTTATTGTAATATTAAACTTACTGTTTTCACTTCAGTATAGTTATCTAAACCGTATTCACCCAGTTCTCTTCCATTACCAGACATCCTGTATCCACCAAATGGAGCACCAGCATCGAACACATCATAACAGTTCACCCTGAGTAGAAAAATGTTCATATATTTCAAATATTATTATTCTATTTTAAAATTATTAATAATACGTGTTGAACTTTCACGATTATTTAATCGTAGTTATTGAGTTATTTGCCCTTGACTACAAGAAAAACGAGACAATAGTATTCATCTTATTTAAATGATACACTTTACTTATACAACTATCGAGGGATCTTTAAAGGGCCTTGGGATAAACTACGCTAACAGAAAACATACCAAACTGTACCAGCCCGTACACTGTTGGACAAATACAAAGCTTTGTCTAAATCTTTAGTGAAAACTGAAGCTGCCAAACCATAAATTGTGTTGTGGGATCTTTCAATAACTTCATCCAAGTTTTTAAACTTGGCAATGCTCATTACTGGACCAAAAATCTTAGAAAACGAAAAAAAAGTGTCAATGTAATAGAGCCATGTTGTTGTGATTCTACGAATCATAGAGAGGGACGGAGGAAAATGAAATGAAATTAGTTTATATCCTACTCTTCTGCAGACCATATGGGCTAATGAAGGTGGCCAACACCATGCAGTGTTCAATGAGGTTAAGTTTGCCAGGACAGCGGCTTTAGCCTACTCTTTTTGTGATTAGAGGGCAGAGGAAGGGCCACAGAATCATCAAGGGGTATACATAATACCAGGTAATTAAGAAGTCCATAATAGAAATTATTATTCTTTGCCCTTTGACCTCTGAACATGTGTTAAGAGACATCTAGTCCTTTTTTACACCATTTTTGCACTTGTGACACTTGCTTCATTTTACTTCTTTGTATTGGGCAGTACCCCACCCCCCCTGGGTTCTACAGCCTCCCCAACTGATATATGATAGGCACAAACTTCTACCCTATAAAACTGACCTCTTCTTGTTGGATTTTCATATTGTCTCCTACATCTTTAAATATAGTTGGTTCAATAAAATATCCCTTATCACCAACACGCTTCCCCCCAGTTGTCATCTTAGCTCCTTCATTCTGGCCAACTTTAATATAGTTCATCACTTTATCAAACTGTTCTTTATCAACCTGTAGCAAAATAGAATAGTACGAGTTTTACACCCTTTCTGTTTGTATCAATCTGTAACTAAGTGGAATAGAATGGAGTTTTACACCCCACTGTCTTTATCATACTGGAGGGACTCCTGGCAGGGATGTTGATTTAACTCTATTTACCAGTCATGTTTTGTTCCATAATGACTAACTGAAATTTTGAAATTTAGGATGTTTTCTATGCAAGTGCTGTATCATTTTTCATGTATTCTTGATGAAATTAAGTATTAATTTATGCGCTAAAATGTTTGGTTGGGATTTCTTTAAATCAACAGACCTGCCCCCGAGTCTTTTGGTGATGATACACAAATTATTCTCTTTCCATTTTCTTATTTTCCGTCATTTCATTGAATTGATTCAATTAGCTATAATCAAGGAAAGATAACTCTACCTGTGGTCCCTGTTCAACATCAGTAAATGGATCTCCAACACTTCGTTTCTTGGCTCTTTCCGTGCTTTTTTCAACAAACTCATCATATACCTTCTCCTCCACGTAAATTCTACTTCCGCACAACAACATTGACCTTGGTTGAAAAATAATCCAAAATGGGACTGTTCTATGGCATGATCAACTGAAAATGAAGACAAAATTGAATATTATATATGATAAATGTTTTTATTTGAGGACTTAAGTTAAAACAGTAAAAGACCAATTATTATGTATAGGTTAATGGCGGAAAGCAATCTAATAAGTTCATGATCGTAACATAAGAACCAAAAGTATTTATTATTGAAGAATTGGACTGCTTGAGGACCAGTACCCTACAAACAATATCTAATCATGCAAAACTTTCTGCCATTTTAAAAATTTTACTTTCAAGATCTAAAGATGTTTAACAGGAAATTGGATTGGTGCACATCAATACTATCAGTGTTCCTAATACACAAAACACTTTTTAAAAAACCTCTAATATTTCAATAGATTTGGAAACATTCTAGGATTAATGACATGTCAATGAAATTTAATAACAAATATTTACGAAAGGACACTAAGAAAAAAAAACTGAAGCTCGTTTTACTTGGAGAGTGATAAAAGTCGACTTACGATCTGCGTCTGCCAGGACAATATTTGGACTCTTTCCTCCCAATTCTAACGTCACTCTTTTTAAATTGGAGTCTGCGGCAGCTTTAGCTACGATCTGACCGACCTAAAAATATTAATTTTTAAAAATAAGTAAAGACTGGGACAAGCTAGTGTTTTGATTGGCTCGTTTGAAAATCATGTGACATGATGAATATCTATTTATTTCCGTCCATAATACAATCTATACAAGGAACAGATAAACAATCCGTAATTTGACCCCGAAACAGAGATATTTTTAGCTTCAGTAATAATCAGTAACAGTGTACACAGCTGATGTACCCCCAACCTACCTCTGTTGAACCAGTGAAAGCAACTTTATCTACGTCATTATGTTGAGCGATGGCAGCACCAGCTGTTGGTCCGTAACCTGATATAATATTTATTACTCCGGGTGGAAAACCAGCCTAAAATACAACACAACAGATTCTGTTAATCCTCGAAACACAAGATAAAATACAACACAACACATACTGTTATTCCTCGAAACCAGCCTAAAATACAACACAACACATACTGTTATTCCTCGAAACCAGCCTAAAATACAACACAACACATACTGTTATTCCTCGAAACACAAGATAAAATACAACACAACACATACTGTTATTCCTCGAAACCAGCCTAAAATACAACACAACAGATACTGTTATTCCTCGAAACCAGCCTAAAATACAACACAACACATACTGTTATTCCTCGAAACCAGCCTAAAATACAACACAACAGATACTGTTATTCCTCGAAACCAGCCTAAAATACAACACAACACATACTGTTATTCCTCGAAACCAGCCTAAAATACAACACAACAGATACTGTTATTCCTCGAAACCAGCCTAAAATACAACACAACAGATACTGTTATTCCTCGAAACCAGCCTAAAATACAACACAACAGATACTGTTATTCCTCGAAACCAGCCTAAAATACAACACAACAGATACTGTTATTCCTCGAAACCAGCCTAAAATACAACACAACAGATACTGTTATTCCTCGAAACCAGCCTAAAATACAACACAACACATACTGTTATTCCTCGAAACCAGCCTAAAATACAACACAACAGATACTGTTATTCCTCGAAACCAGCCTAAAATACAACACAACAGATACTGTTATTCCTCGAAACCAGCCTAAAATACAACACAACAGATACTGTTATTCCTCGAAACCAGCCTAAAATACAACACAACACATACTGTTATTCCTCGAAACCAGCCTAAAATACAACACAACACATACTGTTATTCCTCGAAACCAGCCTAAATACAACACAACAATACGTTATTCCTAAACCAGCCTAAAATACAACACAACAGATACTGTTATTCCTCGAAACACAAGATAAAATACAACACAACAGATACTGTTATTCCTCGAAACACAAGATAAAATATTTTCAAATGGTATCTGCCCACCCAAAATGACCAGTCAAAGGAGGCCCCCTCAATTAAAATGGTACTATACAGAACAAAACCAAATATTGAGGCCCGAAAAGAAAACATCAAAATTTCAAACTATCTCAAAACTTACCTCAGAGGCTAAGTGAGCAACATGTAAAGCAGTTAGAGGTGTTTGTTCAGCCGTTTTCATGACAACTGTATTCCCCATGGCCAGAGCAGGCCCCAATTTCCAGGCTTGCATCAATAATGGAAAATTCCACTGAAAAATAGAACCATTAATAATGATGATTTCTACGACATCTGACATTAAACAAAGGTAGTGGTAGTACTGCTATAATTTTGGGCATCAAACATTGATTTAAAATGCATCTAAAAGGGATTGTATCAGTTTTCTTTTTTCCAATTTTCATCGAGACGCTGTGGATATTTACTTACTCTAACATTATTAAGGTATAATCAAATATCATGTTAATATACATCATCACACCACATTTTATTCAATTCAGATGAAAACTGTAGTCGCTATCGCATACACAAGCGTTTTGACAAAGTCAAGGGCAATAACTCAAAAACAGTTCATATTGAACTTGTTCAAGATCTCATCAATATATATGATCACAGCAAATTTCATTCTAGTCTGATAAAAACTGTGGTTTCTATCGCATTTGAAAGCCAATGGTGGATGGACCGAGGAACTGACAGAACAACAGATGGATGAACGGACTGAAGAACCAAACATACTTACCGGAATAATCTGTCCACAAACACCAACTGGCTCATGACGAGTGTACGAGAAATAGTCCCCATCTGAAATACAGAGACAAAATCATTATAATATAACCCTTTACATCCTCTAGACAGACTGATCCTGAATGACAATCCTAGAAATGTCAGGAGAGAGACAGGCTGGCCTGGCTTTGGCCCTCCCTAATGATTTACACACCCAACTGTATAAAATTATCTTTAGAAATATAAAAAAATTTCTTTTCGTTGTGTTTTTTCTCAGTACAATGCAGATGTTTCACTGACCTATTGGAATGGTTTTTCCATGATTTTTGTTGGCCCAGCCGGCATAGTATCTGAAAAAACCAAAAATCATTAAATAATACTTATACTATATCCTACTGGAAGTCTGAAGTAATTAATTGGTACTGGAGCTTAGTTTTTGTGCCAGGGTGAGCAAAAAGATCAATGAGCTAAGGGTCCTCCCCTGCAAAAAAATTTGATATTTAGAAGCCTACAGAATTCATTTGGATTCTTTATTGATGTGGTTTTGTATGCAGTCACCAGGCCTGTAGTTAAAGGGAGACAAGAGAACAAAATATGGATTACCTCTTGAAATCAATTCTAGTAACCAACCAATTTCATTAATTTAATTAGACCATGATCCATCGCCCCTTCAGATATATTACTTACCCCTACAGATTTATTACTTACCCCTCCTGACAAGAACCTGGCAGTCACTCTTGGTTAAATTGAACAAAAAGTTACCAGGGGTGTAATTCTCACTTGCAATTAGCAAGTAGCTAATTATTGGAATTGATAAAGTAAATCAAAAATATTTTATTTGAGGTCTGATGACTCAACGGCATAAAATAAATTACCTGTAACACTTGACAACCAGTCCTAAATCTGCTGCTAAAGCCACGTTATAGGGTTTCCCATTATCCAGTGTTTCTAGAGACTACAATAGAAAAATGCTAATAAAATGGATAGAGTTTAACGTCCTACTTCTGTACCTCATGGGCATATGTAGATGGGCAATGCCAATGTAACTGAAACCGGAAAATTTCTGCTAGGTTAGTCCCATCCAATTGACTAGATGCTTTTTCCATGTCAGTCCCTCTGACATTCATCACTAACAAAGGGAAACAGAGTTACAAAAATCCAAAACTTCATCTCGATGGGATCGAACCCTTGACCTTCAGGTTTGCAAGCAAGTATCGAACTCACTGAGGCACCCCAGCTTGTTACAATAGTAAAGATTATGACAAACCTTAACAGAGTAAGCCTTACTTCATCAGTACTGAAATATTCATTAACAAGTATGTGACCTAGTAGCACTTGAACTTACAAGTGATTTTCTCAAAATGACCTAGTTAGAACCCAGTAATTCTAACGTCGCAATAAGTTGTCATCTCAAAGTTGTGGATTAGCATACAGGGAAAAAAACCTACCGCCAAATAGCCTCTGTCTCGCTCAATTAAATCTGCCAGTCTGAACAGAAGATTTCCGCGTTCTGAGGCATCCATTCGTCTCCATGGCGACCCTAATCTAAAAGCTTCATTGGCTGCCTTCACTGCTTTATTAACATCTGCCTGGAAAAAGACCGATTTAACTTTACGAACTAATCAACTAATTAGCTATTTGTCTTAATTACAATTAAGGAAGAAACATCTATATATCAAAAGGATAACAACTTAGGTTCATATTTAAGGGTTAACTAGTCCGAGGTCAAACCTCTTTGCGTTATTATCCGGATTATCCATACCCATTTACATGGACTGGAATTATGGGTGAAGATGACTTATTCAAGGTCATCAGACTTTCACACATCGGTCGAGATAAGGACTCAGACATGTCCTTTAATATTTGCTAGATAAAGATAAATAGAGGAAGAAAAAGGGTTAAAGTGATAGTCAACAGACAGTAAAAGAAAGATAATATTTCTATACAGATATCTGTCTAGGATAAGATAACGCTAACTAGGATATTACTTCACAACAATTAGAACATCAAAATATCTAAGTTACCCTCAAGTTAGTGAAGGAACATCAGACTATATATTATCACTAAAGATCTAGATAAACCACACATACAAATATATAGTACAGTTCTATATCACTCTACAATTGATGTATTGAGTACTATTTTAACAATGGTAGTTCTATATCACTCTACAATTGATATATTGAGCAATATTTTAACAGTGGTATTTCTATATCACTCTACAATTGATGTATTGAGCACTATTTTAACAGTGGTATTTCTATATCGCTCTACAATTGATGTATTGAGCACTATTTTAACAGTGGTATTTCTATATCACTCTACAATTGATGTATTGAGCATATTTTAACAGTGGTATTTCTATATCTCTACAATTGATATATTGAGCACTATTTTAACAGTGGTATTCTATATCACTCTACAATTGATGTATTGGACACTATTTTAACAGTGGTATTTCTATATCACTCTACAACTGATGTATTGAGCACTATTTTAACAGTGATATTTCTATATCACTCTACAATTGATGTATTGACAATATTTTAACAGTGGTATTTCTATATCACTCTACAATTGATGTATTGAGCACTATTTTAACAGTGGTATTTCTATATCGCTCTACAATTGATGTATTGAGCACTATTTTAACAGTGGTATTTCTATATCACTCTACAATTGATGTATTGAGCACTATTTTAACAGTGGTATTTCTATATCACTCTACAATTGATGTATTGAGCACTATTTTAACAGTGGTATTTCTATATCACTCTACAATTGATGTATTGAGCACTATTTTAACAGTGGTATTTCTATATCACTCTACAATTGATGTATTGAGTACTATTTTAACAGTGGTATTTCTATATCAATCTACAATTGATGTATTGAGTACTATTTTAACAATGGTATTTCTATATCGCTCTACAATTGATATACTTACTGCGTCTCCTTCAGCAACTTCACAAATTACCTCCCCTGTGGAAGGATTTATCGTCTGAAAAGTTTTTCCGCTTTCTGCATCCACAAATTCATTGTTGATGAAAATCTGAAAATACAAACAAAAGAATTCAAGGTGTGGCCTTTCAAATTAAATGTCTGAATTTTTCTAACAAAATTGTATTGTAGGAGCACCAGCATTAGGGTGGGGTCCAAGGGTGTTGGGCCCTGGCTAGTGAGAATTTAGCCCCACTAATTCTCCTCTCTGAAAATCTTCTTCAGTTAGCAGAGATTGATTAATTTAAAAAAACAAAAAAGATAAAGATTTTGATTTTGAGTGCCTCAGAATTGTCAGAAATACGTTCTCTTGGGTTCTAGATTTCAAAAATTTCCTTATGGAAAGGTGGAACCAGGACAACAAATAAAGACCCCATTTCTTAATCAGAAAAATTCAAGAATTTTGTGCTGATAGACTGCATTGTAAGAAATCAACTATGCAAGTCAACAAGTAAATTATGCCATTTTAATTTTTCAAAAATTCCAAGTTCAGCCTATAGATGTCATATTACTCTGTATTTTTCTAGATTGACTAAGAGATAAACAACATGAACCTAAAGAATGTGTTTTTTATCAATTATCTCTCTAACTTATTGTGTAGGTTAATCAGAGCCTAAAGAAAATTTCGAGATGACATATGATCTAACATATACAATATAAAATTAATCAGGTCATGAGAATTTTAAATAACACATATATTGTACCACAAATAACAAAAATTCTGAGTTCTGATTTGTCTTTGCAATTTGGCGTATTAATTTCAGCGAACTAGTTACAAATCTTGTTAATGTTAATGATAAAAAGGATGTCTTCTTTTTCATTCGATAGCGCACCTGCAGTTTGTTGTTATGTGCATCATACTGCACCTAACGTCATAAAACCGAATAACCCATGTCTAAATTATCCATAAAAAAGAGTCCAGGAACAAAATAATCACAATTTGTGGTACAATTCCGATTAATGACTTTAAATGCTTGAATATACCATTAGAGACCCTCTACCGCAAGCGGTCTTAGGATCTAATGATTCAAGCATGGTTTAATATCGAATAAACCCCCGCTAAATCTAAAACAGAAAGTGTTTTTCTTCTAATTAAATAAATTGTATAAACTTCTATTTATTCTTTTAAACACAACGTTCTCATCACACATAGAGGTAACGTTTCATTACACATACAGGTAACGTTTCATTACACATACAGGTAACGTTTCATTACACATACAGGTAACGTTTCATTACACAAACAGGTAACGTTTCATTACATATACAGGTAAAACGTTTCATTACATATACAGGTAACGTTTCATTACACATACAGGTAACGTTTCATTACACATACAGGTAACGTTTCATTACACATACAGGTAACGTTTCATTACACATACAGGTAACGTTTCATTACACATACAGGTAACGTTTCATTACACATACAGGTAACGTTTCATTACACATACAGGTAACGTTTCATTACACATACAGGTAACGTTAATTGATAAAATACTAATAACAAACCTTAAACCAAGTCAGTCTTGATCTAGATCTATGTGACACAGATATAAATAACCTATCTCAGCTGCAACCCGGCTGATTACAAAGAACAGCTATAAACCAAATTGAAGCTGCTTGTACAGGAAATGTTATCTTTAAGTGATACTCATGACGCAGTGATGTGATGTGATGTATGACATTATGTTCAGAAAGTTAAAGTACCAATTACGATGAATATAACTAAACAATCATGGCTACTGGATACTAGTTGAATAGTAGGCCTACTTAGTGTAGCAGTTTTGACATCAACACAACATCGTTCAAAAAATGTCTGGCTGGGAAAAAAATAAATCAACAGAATCCCTTAAAAAATCTGGAAAACTAAGTCATCATTTAAAAACACATAATCAATTTATCAAGCGATTTTCATTTATCAATCGCATGCATGGATTTATCTGATTATATAAGGATTATGTTATTTCATTTATGACAGCAGGTATATCTACTGATGAATATATGCTCTTATTGGCATATTGTGTTCATTCCAAGGCGCAGTTTTCCTTTAAAGAAAGAAGTTTTCAAATTTTGATGTGTCTGATTGCAAATATGAATGATGCAAATTGAAACTATCAGTGTCTCTGCACGTAAAACATTCCCAAACCCTTATAGAACAGATCATTATATTTTAATACTGAAAAGAGCTACAGGGAGTTGAAATCAGCCCCGTAGACAGGATCGAAATGGGTGCCTTTATTTTTGTTCTAGTTCAGCCCCTCCCCCTACCCCTACCGAATAATATTTTGAAAACTAGAAGCCCAGAGAACGTATTTCTGAAGATTCCGAGACGCTTAAAATCCCAATTTTGTAAATGAATCGATCTCTGCTAACTGAAGAAGGTCTGAAGAAAAGATAATTGGCAGGGCTTTATTCTTGCTAGCCATGGCCCGGCCCCTGTGGACCCCACACTAATGACTGGGCTGGCTAGAATAAACCTAAAAATTGAAACTGAAGGATTATCTCAATCATCTACTGCCTACTAACTGGTAAGTAAAGTAGGTCTAATTCGTATGTTTAGTCTATATTTATAATGTATGCTGAGAGGCCCATAGTAAATAATGTATCATAGGATACAAATAATACACCTAACCAGGCATGAAGGAAAATAAAATTGAATAGAAGACAGGGCCAGCCCCTTCTTGACCCACTTTTGATGGTAAACAGTAAATCTGTCAAACATAGTTTACAAATTATCAACAAAACATCAACATCAGATGCTTCATTTAATTGAGAATGAAGACATCCAACATTCTCTTGTACACCTAATGCAGCGAATCTCTTAGCAATCAAATTTGCAGGCAATTTAAGAGATTAGGGTGCTTGAAAGTAACAAGTTACTGTTTAATAAAAGGCACTGGACCTGTAAAATAGATAGGCCTACTATGATTATATTATATACTGGTAGCCCATTTAGAGCAATGGACTACCCGAGCCCAGTACTGAGTGATTACTATAATGAATGGGTCAAGGCCGAGGGTCAACAGTTGACCTGTCATACTCTACTTGCTGTTTTCTGATTTCAACTATATGTGAGCCTATAACATCTCGCCATTTTATAAGTAAAATACAAAGCACTATGCACTGGCATTAAAATGGTAGAATATACAATAATAACAACGAAAGAACTTATACTGACAACAATGTAGCACAAAGTACAGGAAAGTAATAGTCCAACATACAAACATCATAACTTGTAGTTTTACCTTAGCATACTTGACTTCTGGTGATGTGATGGGAGCGGGAGTTCCTGACATACATGCTGTCTGTGATCTTAATAAATTCCATAAGACAGTCGCTCTGTTGTTTACCAGCCTGGAAACGAACGCCATTATAAACGATGTACTCTGCTCTGTGAAATGTTGAAATACAATATAGCACTAACAGTTTTATCTCTCGTTTACTTGATTGGTTGTGAATATAACAATCTAAACTGTCTGTTAATATCTTGTACGAATTTAAACTCGTCAGTTCCACAACTTGATCTAGAACAATTATTATGTTGATATTAATTTCAACTGGTCTGTATATCACTTCTGATAATCCTTAAAGTGATACTACATCTTAGAATGAACATAAAATTTAAGTTCTCAAGAATGGTCAATATGAGTATAAAAAAAGATTCATCTGTGAACTAAACTAACAGAATCCCTGTAAATGTTTTGGATTGATCGGATTCTGTTATGTTATTTTTGGCAGCAGGTATATTTTTAGTCTGAAACTTGCTGACTCTCCCCAGCCTTTAATAGCTATTTGGACAGATAGGCCTATGGCTGGGGAGAGTCAGAATCTAGGCACCCTAAAATTGGGATTTTCCGCACCTCCGTGGGTGCGGGGGTTTTAAACGTATTTACATACCTCGAATCTACTAAACCTCGATATGTTTGGAAAGCTGGATGTTTTTGTAATTCAAACATACCATCATTATCTCCCTACACCACTCATGCCACGCCTATGGCTGCGTCAAAGTTTTTTTTTCTCCAGAATTTCAATCGCTCAGTCGCCATTTCAAATTGCGAAAGCATCCAAAATTCCGACGTTACTGGGTCAGAAAATGAAAGTACAAGATGATGATTGGTTTGTTTCTATCACGTGATCGTTTAACGTCGAAATTTTATATATGGCCACTGAGTGAAATTTGCATTTTTAAGTCCTTACTCGTCGGCAATCACTCTTAATTAGTCTTTCTGGTCGATGGACTCGTTTCCTCGGATTCTATCGACGCGCGTACAAATACCAACTGGAAACGTGTGTTTTGAACGCGTTTTGAAGATAAAATTTGAAATTTTGAAATGAATCTAATAGTGGTTATATAAGTTAAAACAATAGTACTGGCGAAGATGAGAGATTAAAGGAAACGGGGCGTTTGAAAATTCCATTTCTGTGTCCTATATGATCCGTGAGTCGAAATCCCGATTGTTCGACTGATTTTGAGACAAACATAAAGATAGTGTAGCACGGGCTTCAGGAACAGCTGTAAACCATGGAATAACTTAATCGACCACAAACGTGAGATTGTGCTTGATGTGACAGAGTTGAAACGGAAATTTCGAGCACTTTTTTAGAAGGTGAAATATAAATTGTGTAACACGGAAGCACCGATAGAGGCGAGATATCAAGAGAACTGGAAGAGATATCAAGAGAAATTGAAGAGATATCAAGAGAAATGGAAGAGATATCAAGAGAAATGGAATATCCAGAAGAAAAGAAAAAACCATCATTAAAACGTCAGCTAGGGTTAATTAAAGCTACTAGTTATATTACCGGTGGAATTATAGGGGTCGGTATTTTTATTGGCCCCGCTGCTATTTTAAAAGGTGCTGGATCCTCAATAGGCATTTCTCTTACTATTTGGGTATTTTGTGCATTATTAGGGTACTGCGGTGCAATGTGCTTTGCTGAATTTGGTGAGTTATCTATTTCGTTTTTAGTTTTATGGTGGTAAAATAACGTTACGTTATAAATCCTGTTATAATGTCACATGTACCTGTTTAAAACAGTACCCGGTATTGACGTTCTGCTTCCGGTTGAGAGGATTTATGGTGGGGATTAAGAAACTACCCATTCTCGCTGATTCCTACGAACCATATTAGCACCAGTTTTTGTAAAATGTCTATACTTTCAGGAACAAGAATTCCAAAATCAGGTGGAACTTATACCTACATACGGGAAGCTTTTGGAGATGTTGCAGGTTTCACGTTTCTCTGGAGCCAGGTTGTGTTTGTCCGACCTCTGGCCACTCTCCTAGGTTCATTGGCAGCCGCTGAATATATCGTCAGTCCATTCTTTTATGGCTGTTTTCATATGGTACCTCCTTCTTCTAAATTTCTTACAGCACTCATCTTAATTAGTAAGTTACCGTCCAAAATATCCTTTAGGTTATGTAACAATTCTTCACTGCTCAATATTCCCAGAACAAAAAGACAAGAATAGAGTTTTACCTCCTAGTTTTTTGCCAGTTGTGCAATGAGAGTTATTTTACTAGTGGCATTATCATACTCTTTTTCTGATTTGCAACTGTCTGAACTAAACTATTTTGTACTGTACTGTACTATATACCGGTCTTTTAACAAGCTTGTAGGCTTCTTGACCACCGTAAAGTTCTTGATATTTCACGTTGTATAATGTCTAGAGATATTTAACGTAAACACGTGGCCTTGGCTTCAAACGAACAACTAGACAAGGGGAAACGGGCTGAAAATGCCGAAAGTTCATCTGGATCATTTACCGGGATGAACCCAAAACAAAAGACATCAGCAATCCAGAAGGATTTTAACTATTGGGCTCATTAATAGTTTTAGCATTATGGAAACTGTTGCCGAATGATCACCATGTTACCACATATTTGATCTCTTGCAGGTTTCATGGTAGCAGTAAATTGTTACAGTGTGAGCTGGGGAGGATCTTTTCAAACTATAGCGGGTGTTTGTAAAGTTTCAGCTTTAATTGTCATCATTATTAGTGGTCTTTTTCATCTTTTTCAAGGTTCGAGTTTCTCTTATTTAACAGGACGGGGTGGGAATTTCTAGTATTATTTTTAGAGTTGGTGTTCTGAGTATTGAGATGGCGAGAAATTGCTGAGAAACGTTTTCTAATCTATGGGATTCGCCTAAACGTTATTAGTCGGGAAATGTTATCATATTATAAACGTGTAAATAGATTTGTATTTTGACATAGGATGCGAATCGAGACCTTTTTTTTGAATGATAATTCATGAAAAATTCTGATTATTTAGGAAAAGTTGAGAATTTCACTGACGTATGGAGAATTGATGGTACAATATCCCCCCAAAGTTTAGTCTTAACAATTTATATCTGTACCTACGCTTATATCGGCTGGTAAGTTATTTATTTCATACGCTTATATCGGCTGGTAAGTTATTTATTTCATACGCTTATATCGGCTGGTAAGTTATTTATTTCATACTCTTATATCGACTGGTAAGTTATTTATTTCATACGCTTATATCGGCTGGTAAGTTGTTGATTTCATGCTCTTATATCGGCTGGTAAGTTATTTATTTCATACGCTTATATCGACTGGTAAGTTATTTATTTCATACTCTTATATCGGCTGGTAAGTTGTTGATTTCATGCTCTTATATCGGCTGGTAAGTTATTTATTTCATACTTTCTATATCGACTGGTAAGTTTTTTATTTCATACGCTTATATCGGCTGGTAAGTTGTTGATTTCATACTCTTATATCGGCTGGTAAGTTATTTATTTCATACTCTTATATAGGCTGGTAAGTCGTTTATATCATATGCTTATTTCGACTGGTAAGTTATTTATTTCATACGCTTATGTCGGCTAGTAAGTTATATTGGCCGGTAAGTTGTTGATTTCATGCTCTTATATCGGCTGGTAAGTTATTTATTTCATACTTTCTATATCGACTGGTAAGTGTTTTTATTTCATACGCTTATATCGGCTGGTAAGTTGTTGATTTCATGCTCTTATATCGGCTGGTAAGTTATTTATTTCATACTTTCTATATCGACTGGTAAGTTTTTTATTTCATACGCTTATATCGGCTGGTAAGTTGTTGATTTCATACTCTTATATCGGCTGGTAAGTTATTTATTTCATACTCTTATATAGGCTGGTAAGTCGTTTATATCATATGCTTATTTCGACTGGTAAGTTATTTATTTCATACGCTTATATCGGCTAGTAAGTTATTAATAAGTTGTTGATTTCATGGTACAAGGAAAACACTTAACTGAAAATTGTTTGACACCGGAAAAAGAAAACTTTACTGTAGAGGGTAGAGGTTATCACGAACTTTGAACACCAGTAGCCAAACTATTATTGTGTACCCTGATAGAAACAATTCTTAAACTAAATCGGGACACACCCCTTTTCAAAATGGATTAGAATAAAATATTACTATTATAATTATTAGTAAAAATGTTAAAACGCAATGTATGTATTTCAGGGACAATATAACCACAGCCACAGAAGAAATATCGAATCCAAAACGGTAAGTTTGTCGACGATACTACTATCTTGAAAATTGTATTAACATCAGTCAAATTTTATTGTCGGTAAAATTTAGTGAAAATGAAGATTTTGCCCCGATTGTTAGCTCAACATAACAAATTGTAGGCGTGGAAACAATTAGATTCAGAAAACGTAGTAATAAGCGTACATTAGTTTTTAAATAAAGCCTTATTGGAGGGTTGATATGAAAAGGGGATTTTGGCAAATTTGGACTAAAATTCCCTTATTGCATCCTACATGTCGTTGTTCGTCTTCATTAGCCCATAAGGGGACATTTCAGAAAATGAATGGTTCTAACATTTTAGTTTTTTCGTCTTTTTCAGCAATATACCATTATCAACAATCATAGGATTTACTATAGCAACTGTAGTTTATCTAACAGCGAACGTAGCCTATCATACCATCCTTACTAATAATGAAATAATGTCCGGAGTTGCAGTCGCTGTGGTAAGTCCCGTTTCCGATTGATGTAGCTCTAGTTTGTCGAAATCAAATGAACCGATTGATTACAAACCAAACAAATGAAATAGACATAGACTAACTATGAAACTGGTCAAAAATAATTTCACGACGGAATTCTTACTGAACAGCAGAGGCAGTTGTAGACCTTTTTGTATTGGGAGGGCCTACTATTAGGGAAGTGTGTGTGTGGGGGGGGGGGGCGCATATACGCAGAGTGCTTAAAGTGCTTAAACCCAACACCTTATTTAAAAATGTAGGGGTGGCAGTGATCCAAACGGGTGACACCCACACTGTGTTTATTTCTGGGAACTCAAATAATATTCGTATAATGGCAATAATGGTCTTAAATACAATATCAATGTAGGCTAAGTGTTTACAGATGATATAAGGATAGATAGGAGACTATTAAAAATGTAGATTTCAATCGAATGTTGAATATTTTACCTGTATCGCAATTACTGTTATCTGATAATAGAAATATACAGGTAAAATATTAACCATTCGATTGAATCTACAAATTTTATATAGTCTCTTATCTATAATATTAACTGTAAATTGTTATCAAATAACAAACTGACATTTATTTCATAGTTATGTGTGTCGATGTTTTTCCGACACCTCCGACAAGTCATTTTCAGTCTTGATATCCGTGAAGTGAAAAACACGTGTTCTTGACGATGTCTGCAATACAAAAAAAGTTGGAATGTTCTTATTATGTATTACGTAAACGAAACAATAAATATATATATATTCTTTAACATGAAATATTGATTTTCATATTCATTGTATGCTTTTTTGAAAACAAGTTTCAGCCACCTCCCTGTATCGAGCTCAATCGTGAATTAAATGTTATATCTTTTAAATTTAGACTTGTATATTATAGACCGCATATTTATTTAATTTAGAAGTTTAGTGAAAGACTTTTCGGATCTGGTCAATATATAGTTCTAGCATGTATTGGAATTTCCGGAGCGGGGATAACAAATACCAACATGTTTACAGCGTCCAGGTAAAATAACAGTTCATTGAAATTCCATACATAATGGCGTTTTTAGGAAATGGTAGGTGGGGGTTTAGGGCAGGGGCCACACAATATTCTATAGGGGTGAGGGTCAGGTGCACAGGCCATTCCTTCATTATGTTAAATTTAAAATTGAGGAGGGGGTCGGGCCAGCCTTTTTGGTATAGAAGATGCGAAGAAACGCCTCTGAAGTTTACGTGTGTGAAGTGAGCAAGATGTTTTCTCTCTGATTAAAGTAAAGGCGTAGGGACAAGCACATTTCTATAACAGATGGGCTTTTGTTATGCGATTTCCTTTTGAGATCTTCAAATATGGTTTCTTATACAGTTGTGCAGTCACATAAGAAGCACGACAGAATAATGACACATTAAAATTATTTTCAGAATAAATTTTGTTGGAGGTAGAGATGAGCTTTTTCCTACATTTTTGAGTATGTTACATATTGAGAGAAGAACACCAATTCCTTCTATAATAGTCCTGGTAACGTATATGATATTTTACTTAATTTAATATACCCTAATAGTAGCAATGGAGGCCTTGTATGCAATGGTAGTCTAAAATACTGAAAATTCATAAACGTGGTATATGTAGCAATCGTTATAAATCCACGTGGTGTCAACTTAATCAAGGGCTATAACTCTTTTTTTTATATTTCAGACTATATTTACCTTACTCTATATGTGTGTATATATGTCAACTTAATCAAGGGCTATAAATCTTTGTTATATTTCAGGCTATATTTACCTTTCTATATATGTGTGTATATGATGTTATATATCAACTTAATCAAGGGCTATAACTCTTTGTTATATTTCAGGCTATATTTACCTTACTCTATATGTGTGTATATGATGTTATATATCAACATAATAAAGGGCTATAACTCTTGTTATATTACAGGCTATATTTACCTTACTCTATATATGGGTATATGTTGTTATATATCAACTTAATCAAGGGCTATAACTCTTTGTAATTTTCCAGGCCTTTTCCTTACTCTATATGTGTGTATATGATGTTATATATTAAATTAATCAAGGGCTATAACTCTTCGTAATTTTTCAGACTATATTTACCTAACTCTATATGTGTGTATATTATGTAATATATCAACTTAATCAAGGGCTATAACTCTTGTAATATTTCAGACTATATTTACCTTACTCTATATGTGTGTATATGATGTACTGACTATACTTGGTGCCTATTCTTTCTTCCGGTCGTTTGGAGAGGTTGTGGCTATTTGTGGTATTTTCAGGATTCGGAGACGCCACCCTGCCACGGAGAAAACATTCTTAGTAAGTTGTGAGACTATTGACTGTTTATGAACACGAGAAACGTCATACACATGGTAATGGTTGAAATTTTGCCAAGACAGTTGCATTAGTCACAGGCTCCGGTTTATTGTCCCATCCGAACGACTAGACACTTTCTCAAAGTCAGTCCCTCCGACCTGTATTATTGACAAGTGGAAAACGGGCTGAACGGACTTTCAAACAGTGCTCAAATAATTAATAAGTCAATACAATAAAATAATCCGAATCGAAAAAAGAAACCAGGAATTCAAAATAAGTGTGACAATACATTTGTAACTTTTTATAAATGAGGAAGTAGTCCTAAATATAAGGTGATTTCAGTTGTCCAGGAGTAAGCATAAGCATAATCTGTACGGCATAAAGTACCACGTTCTGACGTTTGGCACAAAGTACAACGTTCTGACGTTTATTTCAGGCACCAACCATCATTCCAATATTTTATTTAGGAGCATCAGGTTGTATTATCTTAGTCGCGATCATCTCAGACCCTGCAACCTTCTTACCTGGTATCATAATAACATTACTGGGTGTTCCTGTCTACTGGATTACTAGAACTACATGGTGGAGACGTGGTCTTGCTGTTTCTATCAATGGTAGGTCTCTTTCTCACTAGAAACAGACTGTCTCTTTAGTCAGGTTCTGACATTGAAAAGGGGAGATAATATTGTTCATTGTAATTGCGATATGATGTTCACAGTTCACCTCTAATACAATAACTCTCTGCCCTCACCCACCAGAAATTATATGGTTTTCTTCATTAGATGTTTTTTTCAGCTTTATTTATTATTGAAACATCAGTTATATAAACATTGATTAATTGAAATAAAACATGACAAACTCATCTTGTATATTTTACATAATAATAATATAGTTGATCAGAATATTGCTATTTCAAAAAACATCTTTAAAAGATCAACCGCTGGCATCTCTTCCTCGACAACTTTGTGCAATGTTCTTAAAAGTGGTTGAATTGCAAGAACTTGCAGAACAATCACGTGATTTAACCTATTTCGTACAACATTTATATTTTTATATATATTTATGTTTATATTTTTATTTAAAATGTCTTTTATTTTCAGATAAAGTGACGAAATTTTTCCAGAAACTATTTCTTTGTGACATCGCTACTAAAATTATTACAAAAGAATAAACTTTAATTTTTATCGATTGCATATTGTTGTTTTTTTTATCTTAGGACCATACGGTTTTCCGTATACGACATCATCTATTTTTTTAATTTTTAATTCAAAAAGTGCAATATAATTTTAAAACTGTAATATAATTTTGAAACTTGAATTTCCACCCGGGTGAAAACTAATTTTCACCCAGGTGATAGTTCTAGAATTTTGAATTAAAAATATTTCAGCTTAAAGATCTCAAACATACGTCCACCGGATGATCAAAATTTTAACACTTTAACACTAGACGTTTCAAACAGATAAAACATTTATTGAAGATTTCAAATCCAATCACTTTTTCATTTAAATATGAAATTTCGGCTAAAATATATATTTTCTAAAATAATAAACTTTTATAATACAAAATTCTACATTTTTTATTAAATATTATTGAATTTTCACCCGAGTGGAAATTCAAGTTTTAAAATTATATTACAGTTTTAAAATTATATTACAGTTTTAAAATTAGAAATTAAAAAAAATAAATGATGTCGTATACGGACCACCGTAGGACCAACAGTATATTCATCAGTAGATAAACCTGCTGCCATAAATAACATAACAGAATCCTTATATAATCTGATAAATCAAAAATACTTAGTAATTATGCAAAAAGAAACGAATTGATTATTGAAAAATGCTTAATAGATTAAGTGTTTTTCGATAACTACTTAGTTTTGTGGGTTTGTTAGGGATTATGTTAATTAATGACACCAGGTAAGTTCACTGATAAATATATACTCATATTGACCGTTCTTGAGAACTAAAATTTTTTGTGTCACTTTAATTCAAGTTGCTTCTTGGTCTGTAACATATACACTCTAAACATCACACTTATACATTTTCTCTCCGGTATATAAGTCTTTATGTTTGATAAATGACTTCCTACAGTCATCATAATTTAAAGGATGTGTTATTATATGAACAGATAAAGCATTGTTGGTAGTAAATGACTTCGTTCAAACATTACATTCACAAGGTTTAGGTCCAGGCTGACACATATCATTACTAGAAAAATAATTTACTACAAAAATTACAAGTATAAGGTTTGTCTTGTGTTATATGAAGTCAGTAGTAATGGGAATACTATATATTTCAAATTTTTAAGGTTTCTCTCCAGTATGGGTTTGTTAAAGCCTGGTTAAATTGCTAATTGTTGTTTAAGTTTAAGAAAAACGAATTTTCGATGACCGGTTTTTGAGTTATTGCCCTTGACGTAGTAAAATCGCGTCAAAATTTTGTAGGAGCTACAATTTTCAATGGATTTGGATGAATCTTGGTGTGAGCATTGGAATTGACAAGACGGTGGCCCAGTTTGAATTTATAATTTATCGATGAACGTCGTTTTAGTGATTGCCCTTAACTTAGTAAAATTGGGTCAAAATTTTATTGTAGGTTCAGTTGAAGCCACTAACAGTTTTATCTTCGTTTACTTGATTGGTTGTGAATATAACAATCTAAATTGTCTGTTAATATCTTGTACGAATTTAAACTCGTCAGTTCCACAACTTGATCTAGAACAATTATTATGTTGATATTAATATCAACTGATCTGTATATCACTTCTGAAAATCCTTAAAGACACAGTATCCCTTTAGAAGATTGTAAAGAGGTTTTCTAAATCTTTATGGTGCACTGTTAGCATCCATTTGTACGATTTTATGGTTCCTGCAAATACGCTTAAAGTAAGCGTGAAGGTGGTTTAAAATAATCATCTGAATAGTGACGACATAAGGTGCCTAGAATTCTTCCTTAATAATGTTATATTGTATATTGTTATAGTATTGTAAATAAGTTGTATTAATCCAATAAAATATTCCAAACCTCGTCCAGCTTTCAACAATATTCCTAATAAAATTAATGTTGTCTGGTACCTGTTTTTTTTACTGTAGGTAGAGTTACCTCCCATAATACCATTGTGATTATTGTGATTATTTTATCAAGGTGGAGGAACCTGGAGTGGATTTCTACAAAATGGAAAATGAAATGAATTGGAGTTTTACGTCCTACTCTTCTAGACCTATTGGGTTGATGAAGACGGGCAACGAATTGCAGGCTGAAATGAAGGAAATTTTACCATGACAACGACGTTAGTCTTCTTTTTTGAGATTTCAGACTGTGGAGGGATCTTTAACACGGGTTTTCCTTTTATCGTCCAACCTGAACGACCTTTTCCATGTTAAACCTGCTTCACGGACAGGGGGAAACCAGGTTGAAAAATCTGACAGTTCATCTCGACCTTGACATGAAGAAATGAAGCCTGGACACTCAGGTTTGAGAGCAAGCGTCTAAGTTACTGAGCCACCACGGCTCCCTTCTTCTAAAGTGGGGAAGTGGGTGGGGGCATATTACTCTGTCTAGATCTGACCCCAGGGTCTCAAAACATCTCATCCACCAAGATATAATTTCCTTGGGTGGTATATAGTAATTGGAGAACCTGGACACTATTATATTGATAACAATTACAAGCAATGATAAAGACAGGAGCACCCTTGCTGAAACGTCGCAAGTTATTTAATAAAGTAATTGTTATCTATATAATTAGGCCTAAGTCTAGATACATATTCTTTTGATAAAGACATGAGAACCCTTGCTGAAACGTCACAAGTTATTGTAATAAAGTAATTGTTATCCATATAATAGTGTCCAGTTATTTAATAAAGTAATTGTTATCTATATAATAGTGTCCAGTTATTTAATAAAGTAATTGTTATCTATATAATAGTGTCCAGTTATTTAATAAAGTAATTGTTATCCATATAATAGTGTCCAGTTATTTAATAAAGTAATTGTTATCTATATAATAGTGTCCTAAGTTATTTAATAAAGTAATTGTTATCCATATAATAGTGCCCAGTTATTTAATAAAGTAATTGTTATCCATATAATAGTGCCCAGTTATTTAATAAAGTAATTATTATCTATATAATAGTGTCCAGTTATTTAATAAAGTAATTGTTATCCATATAATAGAGTCAAGTTATTTAATAAAGTAATTGTTATCCATATAATAGTGCCCAGTTATTTAATAAAGTAATTGTTATCCATATAATAGTGTCCAGTTATTTAATAAAGTAATTGTTATCCATATAATAGTGTCCAGTTATTTAATAAAGTAATTATTATCTATAAAATAGTGTCCAGTTATTTAATAAAGTAATTGTTATCCATATAATAGTGTCCAGTTATTTAATAAAGTAATTGTTATCTATAAAAAGTGTCCAGTTATTAAGTAAAGTAATTATTAACTATAAAATAGTGTCCAGTTATGTAATAAAGTAATTGTTATCTATATAATTGTGTCCAGTTATTTAATAAAGTAATTGTTATCCATATAATAGTGTCCAGTTATTTAATAAAGTAATTGTTATCTATATAATAGTGTCCAGTTATTTAATAAAGTAATTATTATCTATAAAAAAGTGTCCAGTTATTAAGTAAAGTAATTATTAACTATAAAATAGTGTCCAGTTATGTAATAAAGTAATTGTTATCTATATAATTGTGTCCAGATATGTCTGATATAATTAAATATCCTTCTGTAATAGCTGTTAATCAGTAATATAGTTCACAGCTCACCTTCTAAATCTGAGCCTTTTTATTATCAATAAATTATTATTATATTTAAGACGAAAATCCAAAAACTGGCGAATCTGTCCCTTTATATGACATGTTATATAATCATATTATTATACACCCTCACATCGCATCGTGTTCTTGCATTTTTTAGTCATCACTCTTCGGCAATATACCCGTCATAACCCTTAATTTTGAGAGGCTTTTTGGTTGATGGACTCGTTTTCTCGGATTCTATCGACGCGCGTACTAATACCAGCTGAAAACGTGTGTTTTGAACGCGTTTTGAAGATAAAATTTGAAATTTTGAAATGAATCTAATAGTGGTTATAAAAGTTAAAACAATAGTACTGGCGAAGATGAGAGATTAAAGGAAACGGGGCGTTTGAAAATTCCATTTCTGTGTCCTATATGATCCTTGAGTCGAAATCCCGATCTTTCAGCCAATTTGGAGACGAAAAAAAAGTGTAGTACGGGCTTCATGAATAGCTGTAAACCATGAAATAACTTAATCGACCACAAACGTGAGATTGTGCTTGATGTGACAGAGTTTAAACGGGAATTTCGAGCACTTTTTTTAACGGTGAAATATAGATATCAAGAGAAATGGAAGAGATATCAAGAGAAATGGAATATCCAGAAGAAAAGGGAAAACCATCATTAAAACGGCAGCTAGGATTAATTAAAGCTACTAGTTATATTACCGGTGGAATTATAGGGGTCGGTATTTTTATTGGCCCCGCTGCTATTTTAAAAGGTGCTGGATCCTCAATAGGCATTTCACTTACTATTTGGGTATTTTGTGCATTATTAGGGTACTGCGGTGCAATGTGCTTTGCTGAATTTGGTGAGTTATCTATTTCGTTTTTAGTTTTATCCTGATGGTTAAATAACGCTTTGTGAGATCTCTAGGCATTGGTTTAATCGAAATACACGATGAGGATAAGAAATTTGTATAAACTATTATTGCAGAAATGAAATTCCTTGTTTCTTCAGGCATCCCCTCCCCCTGCTAGTTCATAATTTGATACCAATGAGTTATTTTGTGCCAGTGTGCATTCTTTCACCCCCCCCCCCCCCGTTATTTTTTTTTTTATCTTGGACATCTCACATGTACAGCATCCTCGCTGATTCCTACGAACCAGATAAGCACCAGTTTTCGTAATATGTTTTTTTACTTTCAGGAACAAGAATTCCAAAATCAGGTGGAACTTATACGTACATACGTGAAGCTTTTGGAGATGTTGCGGGTTTCACGTTTCTCTGGAGCCAGGTTGTGTTTGTCCGACCTCTGGCCACTCTCCTGGGTTCATTGGCAGCCGCTGAATATATCGTCAGTCCATTCTTTTATGGCTGTTTTCATATGGTACCTTCTTCTTCTAAATTCCTAACAGCAATTACCATTATAAGTAAGTTACCGTTCAAAACATCTTAGTTAAGTATTCTAATTCAATTCTTCACTGCTCAATATTCCCAGAACAAAAAGAAAAGAATGGAGTTTTACGTCCTACTCTTTTGCACCCTAAGGTTTTTAACCAGGTCAGCGGCATTAGCATACTCTTCTTCTGATTTGCAACTGTCTGAACTAAACTATTTTGTACTGTACTATATACCGGTCTTTTAACAAGCTTGTAGGCTTCTTGACCACCGTAAAATTCTAGATTTCACGTTCTATACTGTCGGGGGATATTTAACGTGGCCTTGGCTTCAAACGAACCGGTCTGAAAAATCCGAAAGTTCATCTGGACCATTTGTCTGGATGAACCCAGAACTAAAGGCATCAGCAATTCCGGAGGATTTTAACTATAGGGCTCATTGATAGATTTAGCATTATGGAAACTGTTCCCGAATGATCACCATGTTACCACACATTTGATCTCTTGTAGGTTTCATGGTAGCAGTAAATTGTTATAGTGTGAGCTGGGGAGGATCCATACAAGCTATAGCAGCTGTTTGTAAAGTTTCAGCTTTAATTGTTATCATTATTAGTGGTCTCTTTCATCTTTTTCAAGGTTCGAGCCTCTCTTATTTAACAGGACGGGGTGGGAATTTCTAGTATTAAAACAAAGATTTGGGTTTGTTTTGGGTATTAAAATGGCGAGAAATTGCTGAGAAATGTTTTCTAATCTATGGGATTCGCTTAAACGTTATTAGTCGGGAAAGGTTATCGTTTGGTAAACGTGTAAATAGATTTGTATGTTGACATAGGATGCGAATCGAGGCCTATTTTTAAGTGATAATTTATGAAAATTTGTGAAATTCTGATCGGGCTTTTATCTTTGATTGTTTAGGAAAAGTTGAGAATTTCACTGACGTATGGAGAACTGATGGTACGATATCCCCCCAAAGTATAGTCTTAACAATTTATATCTGTACCTACGCTTATATCGGCTGGTAAGTTATTTATTTCATACTCTTATATAGGCTGGTAAGTCGTTTATATCATATGCTTATATCGACTGGTAAGTTATTTATTTCATATTCTTATACAGGCTGGTAAGTCGTTTATATCATATGCTTATATCGGCTGGTAAGTTTTTTTTTATCTTTTTCAAATTTTTTCTTTTTATATAGGCTGGTAAGTTATTTATTTCATATTCTTATATAGGCTGGTAAGTCGTTTATATCATATGCTTATTTCGACTGGTAAGTTATTTATTTCATACGCTTATATAGGCTGGTAAGTTATTTATTTTATACGCTTATATCGGCTGGTAAGTCGTTTATATCATATGCTTAAATCGGCTAGGTAAGTTATTTATTTCATATTCTTATATAGGCTGGTAAGTTATTTATTTCATATTCTTATATAGGCTGGTAAGTCGTTTATATCATATGCTTATTTCGACTGGTAAGTTATTTATTTCATACGCTTATATAGGCTGGTAAGTTATTTATTTTTTTCGCTTATATTTGTGGTAAAAGGAAAAGCTTTTTCACTGGAAAATTGTTTTACACCGGTACAAGGAAAAACTACACGGAAACTTTTAAATTATTGGAGTAGAGGTTATCACGAACTTTGAAAACCAGTAGCCAAAACTATTATTGTGTACCCTGAGAGAAACAATTCTTAAACTAAATCGGGACACACCCCTATTTAAAATAGGATTAGAATATTATATAAGTATTATAATTATAAGTAAAAATGTTAAAACGCAATGTATGTATTTCAGGGACAATATAACCACAGCCACAGAAGAAATATCGAATCCAAAACGGTAAATTTATAAACGTTACAATACAAATTTTATTGTCAGTAAAATTTAGTGAAAGTGAAGATTTTGCCCCGATTGTTAGCTCAACATAACAAATTGTAGGCGTGGAAACAATTGGATTCAGAAAATGTAGTAATAAACGTACATTAGTTTTTAAATAAAGCCTTATTGTACAGTTGATATGAAAAGTGGGTTTTGGCAATTTGACTAAAATTCCCCCATGGTGTTGTTCGTCTTCATTAGCCCATAAGGTGCAGAAGAATGAGACGTAAAACTATATTCATGTCATTTTCATTTCAGAAAATAAATGGTCTTTTTTATTTTGTTCGTCTTTTTCAGGAATGTGCCATTATCAATAATCATAGGGTTTACTATAGCTACTGTAGTTTATCTAACAGCGAACGTAGCCTATCATACCATCCTTACTAATAATGAAATAATGTCTGGAGTTGCAGTCGCTGTGGTAAGTCGAGTTTCCGATTGATGTAGCTCTAGTTTGTCGAAATCAAATGGACCGATAGATTACATTATTCTACAATAACATAAACATAGACTAACTATGAAGAGTACTCGAAGCTATAATTCTATTTAACACTTAAAATACATTCAGACCAATAATAATTAAGAGCTAGGATAATAAACTTTAAGGTTGATTATTTCATAACGACATTTTTGCAGTTACTACCATTCACATTTTTAGGGCAGATGTGTTTACAGTTGATATACCGATAGATAGGGGACTATTAAAAATGTAGACTCAATCGATGGATGAATACTGCACGATTTTTATATAGTCCTATCTCTAATATCAACCGTAATTGGTAATCGAATAACAAGCTGACACTTATTTCTCTTTTTTTTAATTCAGGCGTTTTGTGAAAGACTTTTCGGATCTGGTCAATATATAGTTCTAGCATGTATTGGAATTTCGGCAGGGGGGATAACAAATACTATCATGTTTACAGCGTCCAGGTAAAATAACCGTTTTGAAACACTCAGATGCGTTTTTCGTAGGTCAATGCGTTTTATGTTGCATGCGAATTTGACGCCCAATGAAATTCCATACATAATGGCGTTTTTAGGAAACGGAAGGTGGGGGTATTGGGCAAGGGTCACACAATTTTCTATAGGCCCGAGGGTCAAGTGCACAGGCCATTCTTTCAAAACCACACGATTGCAGAGAGAGAGTTTCTGGATTGATCAGTTACAAACTGTTTTACCTAATGGACTTAACATCCAACATGACAACCAAATCATACCCTTTGTTGCAACCTATAATACTACAGCCAAAAATGCCTCTTTGATTGTCAAACGATATTATAAAGAACTCCAATATCAATTTCCTAATATTTACACTAAACGTTTGGTTACTGCTTTTAAGAGAAATAAAAATCTTAGTAATTTACTAGTCCATGGCAAATTGGACCCTATTCCATTAACTCCCTCAAACAATTGAATCATGTTAGTTATATGTATATATTATTTGCAAGTATTATTATATTTTAGTCATTCAAGATTTCATTGTTATCTTTAATTGTATTTTTAATCTAATCTTCGGAATCATTACTTTATGTAATAACAGAAATGTGAAGGAAAATGTATGTTCTCTTCTTGTGACCTTGGCCAGTGCTTCCATAGGAGAGTATCTTCTATAACACCCAATACTATGTAAAATTTGAAATTGAGGAGGGAGTCGGGATCTTATGGTTTCTTATACAGTAGTGGATAGTCTTATGCAGCCACATAAGAAGCCCAACATAATAATTCCGTTCTTAATGACACATTAAAATTATTTTCAGAATAAATTTTGCTGGAGGTAGAGATGAGCTTTTTCCTACATTTTTGAGTATGTTACATATTGAGAGAAGAACACCAATTCCTTCTATAATAGTCCTGGTAACGTATATGATATTTAACTCAATCTAATATACAGCCAAACCTGTATTAAGCAACCGGTCTAGGGTACACTTATAGTGGCAATGGAGGCCTTGTATGCAATGGTAGTCTAAAATACTGAAAATTCATAAACGTGGTATATTATGTAGCAATCGTTACAAATCCACCAGGTGTCAACTAAATCAAGGGCTATAACTCTTGTTATATTACAGGCTATATTTACCTTACTCTATATGTGTGTATATGATGTACTGACTATACTTGGTGCCTATTCTTTCTTCCGGTCGTTTGGAGAGACTGTGGCTATTTGTGGTATTTTCAGGATTCGGAGACGCAACCCTGCCACGGAGAAAACATTCTTAGTAAGTTGAGAGACCACTGACTTTTCATATTTCACGAGGTCTTGGATTTTTATAGTTAAACTCGTAGTAAAGTAAAAGCATGTTATCAAGATAAGTTTTAATATAAAAATGAAATAAATGGAGTTTTACGTCCTACTCAACTAATGGACTTTTGAGTACTAGGTACACTATGCAGGTTGAATACAAAGAAATTTAGCCTACTTTTTTTACGATTTCCAACTGTCGAGGGATCTTTTAACGTGTATAGACTGTAGAACACGCGACCTTGGTTTATTGCCCAATCCAAACGACTAGACGTTTTTCCATGTCAGTCCCTGCGACCTGCATCACTGACAGGGGTAAACCGGGTTAGCGAGCAGGTATCTAACTCACTGAGCCACCGTGGCTTCTTGGAACGAAATTAATTAACTATGTTAGTCAAAGCCAATTGATATGAAATGTATCATAATAACGACATTTACAATAAAATAATTCATACCAGTCAATAAAAAAAAATAATCTGAACCGCAAAAGGAAAACAGGAATTCAAAATAACAGTGTGACTTGTAGCTTTTCATACATGAGGAAGTAGTCCTAAATGAAAAGTGATATCAGTTGTCTAGGAGAGTAAGCATAACCTATCCGACACAAATAACCACGTTCTGACGTTCATTTCAGGCTCCAACCATCATTCCAATATTTTATTTAGGAGCATCAGGTTGTATTATCTTAGTCGCGATTATCTCAAACCCTGCAACCTTCTTACCTGGTATCATAATAACATTACTGGGTGTTCCTGTCTACTGGATTACTAGAACTACATGGTGGAGACGTGGTCTTGCTGTTTCTATCAATGGTAGGTCTCTTTCTCACTAGAAACAGACTGTCTCTTTAGTCAGGTTCTGACATTGAAAAGGGGAGATAATATTTCTCATGGTAATCACGGCATGATCAGAATATTGTTATTTCAAAAACATGATTAAGAGGTCAACTGCTGGCATCCCTTCATCGACAACTTTGTGCAATGTTCTCAAAAGTAGTTGAATTACACCTATCTCATACACCATTTATATTTTTTCAGACTTAAATTTAAAATGTCTTTTATTTTCAGATAAAGTGACGAAAGTTTTCCAGAAACTATTTCTTTGTGACATCGCTACTAAAATTATTACAAAAGAATAAACTTTAATTTTTATCAATGGCATTTTTTTTTTTTTTTTTTTTTTTTGTCTGAGGATTTTTACACAGATGGTTTGTTACAGTCGGAAACCCCAATTTCAAAAGTGGTAGACATATAGCATGTTAATCTAAGTTGCTTCTAGAAGTGTAGGATTTACTACAAACATCACACTTCTAAATTTCTCCAGTATATAAGATTTAATGACTTAATACAAACATCACAATATAAGCGTTTATGTTTGATAAATGACTTACCACAACCATCATAATTTAAAGGTTTTTGTCCAATATGTGTTATGATATGAACAGATAAACCATTGTTGGTAGTAACATTACATTCATAAGGTTTATGGCTGAACTACTGTGATCATTAAATGATTTACCACAAACACCACAATGATAAGGGTTCAGTTTCACTAAGTAAATTTTCTTTGCAAGGTGAATACAAAATAACCCTAAAACACTTGAGCAGCTTTTCGAAGTTTTTTGACACATTTTTAAAAAGTTTTTATTGCAAAACTTTAGATGGGGACATCATAGAATGCTTAGTTTAAATGGAATTGTAAGAACCACTGCAGGCCTCTGGATAGAGAATGGAACAGTGTAACCTGTAAATTGATGCTATCAGTGTTCACAATTCCCATAATATACTAGGAAACAATTTATTACAACTTTCTTTTGTTTATGTTTGTTTTTAGCCCTGTGTTTGGACAGAACACTGGGCTAAAAACAAACATAAACATTATGATGTTTGTGATAAAAAAAAGATTTGAAAAACCAACACAACAGATCAGTATTAATTTTCTCTATATTGATGTAATTAAATTTACATGATCATGATGAATGGATTTCTTATTTTTTTACAATATTTACAGTTTAACAATATGATTGATGATTGAATATTTTAGTGAAGGTGAAGATGAAAGTGAAAGGAAATGAATGGAGTTTTATGTCCTACTCTTCTGTACCTAATGGGCTAATGAATGGAGTTTTACGTCCTTCTCTTCTGTACCTAATAAATACAGGAAGATGTGTAAATTGTTTGGAATGTGAAGTAACAGAGAATCGTTCAATATCACAGACTTCATATAAGAGTGACATCAGTCCATCCAATTTTACTTCCAACCTGATTGGACAAATAACAAAATTTATAGTTTCTATTTTAGTCTAATCCCACAACTAGTTACTTCGTCACCGCTGGAAAATTGCTAAATATCGATGATACACCATTTGGAATTTAATCCAATTTTATCCAATCATTGTTGAGGTTTGAAATCTGAAATTCCAGATCGACCAATCATTGTTGAGGTTTTAAATATGTGGTATTATCCATGACAACCCTGGCAATGGCTGCCCCGAAATAATCTATAATATATTCGGAACCATCAGCTGGTTTTAACGCCTACAAACAGAAATAATATACTAATTCATTTAAATGGAGACATGACACTTTATTCTTATATTTCAACATTCTATTTTATAATTTAATCCTAACAGTTAATACTGTATTTTAACATGAACATAAATTTTAAAATTTAAACTACAACCTACGATTTTGAGAGCCAACTATCTTAAATTTTTACCCAATGCTGAACAAACCAAAAAAACTGAACTCTACCTGAGTTGCTATGAGTAAAATATCCACAAGTTGTCCAAGAAACATAAAACCTAGAGTACCAAATTTTAATAAACCTGAAATAAATAAACAGTTAAATTACATGCACATATATTACATCATGAATATGCATTTCAGAATAATAGGTTTAACTTCCATATGAATCTATCTTGTGAGATAAAGAGAAAAACAGCCTGCGCTAAGAATGGTAATTCTTTAGACAAGCAGCATTTTATTTCTTTAGTGCTGCCTTTCTGAGATTTTCCTTGATTTCACTTCTTTTTCAGGCCCGGATGATAAGAGACAAGAAGGTTAAGGTATACAGTGAAACCCCTTTAAACCACATCCTCTATAAACCAGTTTCACCTGTAAACCAGCATATTTGAAAAGTCTCGGCTAAATCAGTATATAATACATAGGAGATAAACCCTGGTTGATCGGCATTCCCTTTAAACCGCATTCTAGCATAGAAATCAATTTAATCCAATTAATAGGGCTTTTATGTAATACCACTGCAACCCCTTCAAACCAGCATTTATCATGAATCAGACAGCCTGCCGGTTGAGAGGGGTTTCACTGTATTACAGAAATCTATTTACGAGAATAACTGAGTGAAAACAAGGTGTATCTTTTGAACAGGGACAGAGGAAGAATCATTTATTACAGTTGCCAAGCGACCAAAAGTAACTGACTAACCTATTGCAGGATAACCTAGGTAGAATCTATCAACACCAAACATTCCTAGAAACACAGATAGTAACAAGGCCGTTTCAAATGATTTTCCACTCCTGAAATTAAAAACATACTTTTGTAAAAACTGGATATCATAATTAGTCATCTTCACTCATAACTCCAGTCAAACCAGCTGTAAATGTGTAAGGATCACCGGGAAAGATCAATACCAAGAGGTTTGACCAAGGACCAGCTAGTAGAAAGAGTCCTTGAGAACCTAAGTTGTTATCCTTGTAAGTAAAATCAATACCAAGAGGTTTGACCAAGGACCAGCTAGTAGAAAGAGTCCTTGAGAACCTAAGTTGTTATCCTTGTAAGTAAAATCAATACCAAGAGGTTTGACCAAGGACCAGCTAGTAGAAAGAGTCCTTGAGAACCTAAGTTGTTATCCTTGTAAGTAAAATCAATACCAAGAAGTTTGACCAAGGACCAGCTGGTAGAAAGGGTCCTTGACTGTGAACCTAAGTTGTTATTCTTGTAAGTAAAATCAATACCAAGAGGTTTGACCAAAGACCAGCTGGTAGACAGACATCTTGTAAATAACTTGATAATGGTTATTTTCTTTTAAGCTCTTTCATATAAAATTTTAGAAAAAATGAACCCTTTAAAGAAAAAAATACTTATCGCTCCCAAAAACAAAGATTAAAGAAACAATTTTAAACATATTACTTACACCCATTTACAAGAAATATTTTTATAAAAACCAACGGATGAACCATTATGAAGTTGTCCACCACAGAATATTTTCGGAGCTGGTCGACAGGCAACTGAAAATATTACAGTAATGCAGGGCTATTGATTCTCGCAATTCCCAGCCAGACATCATAACATGTAAATTAAGAATAGTACCAATTTTTCAATGTGAATTACTGAAAATTCCAAAAAAGTAGGCACATTTGCAAAGAAATGTCCTAAAGATCAAGATAGAAGTCAGACATTTTAGAGCTCCAATCAGACATGACTGGAAAATAAAGATAATTCAACAGCCCTGATGGAATGTTAAGAGAACTTGAGGCAATGTAAAAAGGATTATGTTGCTTCTAGTAGGAAAGAACTTGAACACATTTATTCTTCATATGGGTGACATATACACGCGATTCAATAAATGATTCATTAATATATGGCTTACGTCTGCCAGCGTTAATTTCTGTGTAGAATACCTACCTTGAACAGTTTTACTGTGTTCACTACAATTTTTAGCCTGTTGTGTTTCAGAATCAATCACTGGGTCATCACAGAAATATCTTAATTAGTGGTTCAGAAATTAATTAATAATTAAACATGGTGCTCATCTTTAGGTTCCAATCAATTAACTTATTTTTTATCATAATATTCTTTAACAGGGGGGAAATAATTATAAATATATACTTCTGTGTTGTCATCTAATTTTTCATCCAAATGTCTTCTTCAGACAAATGGAATTCAGACAATGAGCTTTATTGAAATTGAACAGGATTTGGGGACAGGCTTCAACTATATCACTCCTCTCAAAAAATCTATAGGCCTATTGTGTAAAATAAAAATCTTGACATTCTTTCTGTAAAAGGACTGAATTGGTGTGGGACCCTTATATTTTGTCCAGTTTCTCTCCTTTCCTAAAGAATATTTTTGATAATTCTGAGGCACTAAAATTACAACAAATGGACATTTGATGGGGCTAAATTCTGACTAGCTGGACCCTACCTTGACGATGGGGCTGTTCTTTTCACTTTGATAAAACAATTTTGGATCCAAGCTAAGTAAGGCTACTACTGTCCTATTTTCTACCTATAGATCATTCAGAAGAAAAGCTAAAACGAAAGTAAGAAGGATACTGTCCAAGTTGAAGATCTTTACAGTCGATTTCCGGCCAACCCAATTTCATTGAACTGTTTTCCGAATCAGACAAACTAACAAAAGTTATGATGAAAACAATGATCAATCGAAATTGCGCCAGTAGTAGGTCCATTTTTGTAAAAATCAGTCTTTTTTAGTATAACTTCACATATTTTCGTTTCATGGAGCCTAACAACATCTCCAACAAAAACGAATGAACAATACAAATAGATCGCAACTCTTTCATATTTTCTGTGCATGTCATTATTCCAAATCATTTAGAAATATTCTGATTTATGTAAAATCAATTTAAGAAAAAAATAAGGGATACAATTCATTTTTAGATTAATCTAAAACTTTGGAAACTAACATTATTAATATTACTACGCCGATTACTTCCTCAAGCAGACAATAACTTCCGGTTATGGCGGCCAAAGGTTCATCACAACGACAGAAATAAGGTTAATTTGTGTGGTTTGTTGTGTTTGAAAGGACAATGTTGTGTACAAGGTTACAACTAACTTTGGCTATTCTAAAGCCAGACGTCACTGCACGACCTCACATTGTAAAGGTAAGTAAACGCATTTCGCACTCTTCTTCACTTTTCTAATTAAAGTAAAGATTTACTTGACCCTTGCCGGGCCTTGCTGAGCTGAGATACTTCTCACTGATTAAACTGATATGGTGAAAGGTATTGGTGAATGGTGAGTGAATGCTAACTCTCGAAAGTGCTGCCATAGGAATTAGTAGTCTATTTTTCTAGTGGAGGATCCAAACCCATCATGGTACCATCCTAACTAATCGCTTAGCGCTATATTACTATTGGGCTACTATTAACAGAAGTTTGACAAGCTCAGGTGCTTAGGCCAGTGACAGAAGAACAAAAATGGGCCAATGATTTGAATAGGGTAGAAGTAGAAGCCTCATATCCTCACTGGGTACAGGTTTTGGCATGATATTACTAACTTAAAAATATCATTTTAAGATTCATAGGTACTGGTACCGATTTGTCAATTAAAATTTTTCAGGAAATCAGAAGAATGATATTAAGAAAGAAATTTTTTATTGTTGAATGTAAAAGAAAGAAACTGAGTCAGTCGGAGATTGAAACATTTTACAAAGAGCATGAAGGTTTGTGTTTATTTATGGGTATTATGAACCTTGTTTTATCTTGTGTTGATGTTTCAGTTAATAGTTTTGATGATTTATATTTTTTAACTTAAGTATTGATGGATTATATAATAGGGATATTATGTAGGCTACAATTGAACTTATGTTGATATTATGTAGGCTACAATTGGACCTATTTTGGTGTATTACGTACAAACAGCTTTTCTTGGTAATTTATATTGAATTTTGATAAATTTGGCCTCTTTTTTATCTTCCAGGTAAATTTTTCCAATTAACCAGGGGTTGTTAAACTTTCATTTAATGAGGTAATAATTGTTTTTATAAATTAACCAGGGAACCTACAATCGTTTTTTCTTTTTTGGGTGTTGTTTAAGGAAAAAAACCCCCAAAAAAAAAAATTTAATTTAAAAAAAAAAATACAAACCTTCTATATATTTTAATGCTATTATACAATTTGTGCAGAAGATTTTAAATTTAGATTTGATGAGAGTTATCCGTCTTTATACCACCAGGTTAGGGGGAAACAAATTTTGTGTTCACTTCTACCGTAAAATTGACCAATTTATACAATCTGATTTGAACCACATACAGCGCCATATTGGTACGATCAATGATTGTGTACTGTTTCATTTCTAGTTTAACAAAAACCCCTGACAACTATTGTTTTGAAAATAAAAATGGTGTTATTTTATAATTTACAGCGGAAGTGTGTGTGCCTATATTCTAGCTAGAGAAAATTGTATTAAAGAATGGAGAAAGTTGATGGGACCCACGAAAGTTTTAAGGTGAGCAAATTGTTTTGATAATGGCAGATCCCTCCATCTAAGTGCCTGAATTCTCAATAGCCTGGGCCATGCCCCCATAGACCCCACCCTAACTAGGGGGTTATATAATTGTTTTAATAAAGTTTTCTCAGATTTGATGTAGATTTTTGCTTTATTTTGGTAGTTGATTCATTGTTTAGAATAATAATGGCCTTTTATTCAATGAGTTGAAATAATTTGAGACATATAGCTACTTTAAACTGTATTGTTAAAGTGATTGTAAAGAGGTTTTCAAAATATAAGTGTATTGGGGACACAGATAGCATCATTGTTGCTTCATTCAAATTGAAGTTATATGTCTATGGTTCCTGCAATTCCACTAAAACCTTTTATTTTGATGTAAATTTGAAGGAAGCACAATATTGGATTTGGAATGCTGTTAATTGATTCTATCATAATATTTAGAAAAACTCTTTACAATCTGTTTAAATCTATGTTTTGGTCTTTCCATGAAACTATTACAATGAACTGTGTTTTATAAATAGAACTGTGTTTTATAATCTAGAATTGTGTTTTATAATCTAGAATTGTGTTTTATAATCTAGAATTGTGTTTTATAATCTAGAACTGTGTTTTATAATCTAGAATTGTGTTTTATAATCTAGAATTGTGTTTTATAATCTAGAACTGTGTTTTATATCTAGAACTGTGTTTTATAATCTAGAATTGTGTTTTATAATCTAGAACTGTGTTTTATATCTAGAACTGTGTTTTATAATCTAGAACTGTGTTTTATTTCTAGAACTGTGTTTTATAATCTAGAATTGTGTTTTATAATCTAGAACTGTGTTTGAAGAACCTAATTCAATACGAGGTAAATATGGTTTAACAGACACAAGAAACTGTACACATGGCTCAGGTATTTTTAAACTTATCATAATCTTCCTCAGGTCGTACGGAACTTTGTATGGTTCTTTTATATAAATAACACACACATGAAACTACGTATGGTTCTTATATATAAATAACACACACATGAAACTATGTGAGCAAGCGTCTAACCCACTGAGCCACCGCGGCTCCCTATTTCTATTTGAGAATTATACATTGTTACTTATGGTCTTGTTGTTCACTCTTATTAGGGTGTTTCACCATTCTGCAAATTTTAATTTTATTATCTCCCTTTAGTGTGTCAGGGGAAATAACTCTTTAAAGATTAAATGAAACAATCTTTGGCAGATTAAAGCAGTTCCAGATTTAATGTTCTTCAAGAGTCGGATGTAAAACTCCATTCATTTCATGACTCAACTATAATACTCTTCACTTGAGTATTTTGAGCAACAGTCTTTGGATTCAGACTAAAAGTATTAACATAGTAATAGGTTTAGTGTAGTTACTTCCATCATTTGAACAGTCTTCATTAACCCATTAGTGTTACAAATGAATAGGAAGTAAAACTCCATTCATTTCATTACTTGCTGATATTTTGATTTGATGAAACTTCTCGATTTATAGGAATTCTGTATTTTAAAATGAACATAAAGTGTTAAACTTGGCCAATAAGAGTATATATCCATCAGTAGATAAACCTGCTGTCATAAATAACATAACAGAATCCTTATATAATCTGATAAATCTACAAAAAAATTAGTAATTATGCATAAAATGCAATTAAACATTAGTAATTATGCAATTAAAATGCAATTAGTTATTATTGAAAAACGCTTAATAAATTGATAAAGGTTTTTCAATAATTATTTAGTTTTGTGAGTTTTTCAGATTTTACAGAGATTCTGTTACTTTATGACACCAGGTAAGTTCACTGATGAATATATACTCATATTGACCATTCTTGAGAACTAAAATTTTATGTCTATTCTAAGACACAGTATCACTTTAATATACAATTACCTCAAGATAATTTTGAATTTTATTTTAGATTCAGAAGAAACAGCAAAAAGAGAAATTAGTTTATTTTTTCCTGAATTTGACGAAGAAAAATGGAGAGCGAATGATGAGAAATATTTTTTAAAGAGACAAGTGAAATTTGATCGGAAACTTTGTATCCATGTTCCTATTACAGATAGTTGATGGTGGATAAAAATAGAGATTTTATTTAAATTTGAATACATTTTAATATTGTTCAGACTGCTGACATAATTAAGAAAAGTTTTAAAGTTGTGTTTGAAACTGTTGTGTTAACGGGGGCTTATTCTCAAAAACTTAACTTAAAATGATGTTAGTAGTGTAATAGTCATCTGATTGGTCAAACTTAACAATTAAATTTAAATTAAGTTTTATAATCCAATCGAAATACTGCATTTCTTAAAATCTGTATTTTTAGTAAAGTGACATTGCGTCTAAGAATGGTGTCATAACGTATCAGAAACCCTGTAAAATCTCCAAAAATTGCATTTTTATGGATAATTCTTCATTGATATGTTTTTTTGAATTATCAGATTATATAAGGATTCTGATATGTTATTTATGGCAGCAGGTATATCTACTGATGAATATATAGTCTTATTGACCAAGTTTAAAATTTTTAGATTTTATGTTCATTCTAAGATGCAGTATTCCTGTAAAGTTAACGAGAATAAGGTCCCAGGTAGGGCCTGGAGTCAATCAATCATGGGATGTGTTCTTTATTAATTTATTAGCTAATTTAAGGATGTTGTGAATTATGTTTGTTATTCTTGAAAATATAATATATGCAAGGTATGAAAGTAGAGACAATTGCTAGTCCACTTACGGATCATAACAGAGAAAGGTTAGTGAAGCGTAGCAAAACCCTTTTCAGCTTCAATTTTGACTAAGGCAATGCCAATACTAGGGATAGATAGTATTAAAGGGGGTGATAGTATTAAAGGGGGTAGACTTGACTTAATAGGGGGTAGACTTGACTTAAAAGTTAGACTTGTTTAATAGGGGGTGACTTGACTTAATAGGGGGTAGACTTGACTTAACAGGGGGTAGACTTGACTTAATAGGGGGGAGACTTGACTTAAAAGGGGGAGACAACTTAAAAGTTAGACTTGACTTAAGAGGGGGTAGACTTGACTTAATAGGGGGTAGACTTGGCTTAATAGGGGGAAGACTTGATTTAATAGGGGGTGGACTTGACTTAAAAGGGGGAGACTTAACATAAAGGGTAGACTGACATAATAGGGGTAAAGACGTGACTTAATAGGTTCAAACTTGACTTAATAGGGGGAAGACTTGATTTAATAGGTAACGACTAAATTAGACTTGATTAAAGGACTTGTAGGGGAGAAAACTTTGAAGGTTAAGATTATAAAGTTTACAGTTCTGTTGAAGGGTATAGACTCAAACCTCAAACCAAACTGAATGTTGAATTTCACCTCAGAACATCGTTATAATTAAACTGTTTTTAATTAAACTATGTGGAATATGTTACATTTATTGGATTAAATATTTATATTGTGAGATCTGTTTCATTCTATTACTATATAACAGTGTGGTGGACAGAATAGTTTTCAATTGTAATCATCAAAGTTAAAGAACTTCAAATAAGATAAAATGTTGGGTAAAAGGAACCTTAACCATTGGCACACCAGTCTTCATTAGCCCATAAGGTGCAGAAGAGTAGGACGTAAAACTCAATTCCATTTTAACCATTGGCACATCTGTCTTTACTAGCCCATAAGGTGCAGAAGAGTAGAACATAAAACTCCATCTATTAGTGGAAGAACAGATACAGCACCCCAAATTAAAATGTGAGGGCCTCTCAGGCCGCGCTCACAACATACTTGAAGTGAAATCATACTGATCATTCTCTGGATAATCTCACTTTGACCTGTAAAACTACTGACACGCACGTGTATTTGTCACTTGGCCAGGGGTTTGGGGAAGGTTTTAGGCATACATTGATTACAGGGTAGGGATTACGTACGAGGGTATGGGAGCAGTTACCATGAGCAAGGGATTGGGCTGTGCCAGTGGGTTATGGGGTTGTAGCTAACGAAAGTTGAAGGTTTCTACGCTGGCAAAAAAAAGGTAACAGGCGACACGAAATCGTTTTCTCTGTTGTCCTTGTGTGTTAGCTCATTGTAATGCCAATATCTACAGGGCAAAGGGTGATCCACAGTGATCAGTATACTATTCTATTGACCTGTGACCTAGGCCAGTACTTTCATTGAGACTCATCTCAATACACCCTTATATATCCGGTGTCATAATATAACAGAATCCCTTAAAATCTGGAAAACTCACGAAACTTTTTTGAGAACGTTTAAGCAATTTATGAAGCGTTTTTCAATAATCGAATATGGATAATTACTTAGTTTTTTTTTTATATTTTTTATGTTATGGGTGGTAGCAGGTTTATCTACTGATAAATATTATACGCTTATTGCACACGTTAAAAATTTAAAAATATTCTGTTCATTCTAAGACGCAGTATTCTTTTAAAACAAATTATTTTTTAGACTAAAATCGGCAAATCGTGATGTAGATAAGAATTAAATTTAATTAAATTTGTCGATTGTTTTGTTTTTGCAGTTATCTCTCTTTATAATTTATTTCAAAGTTTTTAACCTTTTTAATTCGACTGAGTTATCTTGGAAAACATTAAAGACTAAATTGAAGCTGCGGGGAATTTCCAGAAATAATCTGATTGGTTAATTAATAGCCTGACTTAAACGTTTTTCACTCGGATAACTTTGATTGATGTCGGCAAACATCAGAGACATTATTGATGAGTCGGCAGATTTGATCTTGGAATAAATCATGACGTTTGATGTAGAAACATGTTAATAATTCGATTTTGTGTTTTCAGTTGATTTCATGAAAAGTAGGGCTAAAAGGATTGGTTCCGTACAGGATAGGAGTTTATTTTCTTGGCCACGCAATGTATTTTCTTGGCCACGCAATGTATTTTCTTGGCCATGCAATGTATTTTATGGGCAACGCAATGTATTTTCTTGGCCACGCAATGTATTTTCTTGGCCACGCAATGGCTTGTGCATCGGCTAACCTTTTCCAATGTCACATGATGAAAAAAAGGGGGTGGGGTGGTGTAGCATCTCGCATCTTCTCAATATCAGGCCAGTACAAAATTTGTCTTTTACATCGACTGCAATATCAAGGAGCCTGATTCGCTGTACCTACCTACGTCTTATCCAACCAATTCACCCCATTCACAAAGAAAAAATTGCTATTACAACCGAGGTTTAAGATGCAGAATTACATGGCCAACGATGTAAAGACTTATATTGACAATTCTCTTTACTTTGTAAACTCGTGAATGTAAATTGCTTTATTAAACAAATGTGATTTTGTCTGAAGGTTACGACTTAATCTGCGTTATGAGGTTTTTAAGATACGTTCTTATGTTTAACCGTAATGGGTCTTAAATCCCACGTTTTCGGCTTTAGTCTAATTTTATTCGATCGTATTTTAACGCTCGTTAGACTAAATACGCTTGAACCATGTTTATTCACAAGTTTCTAAATGTATAGTAAGAAACAGAAATAACAAAATCAAGTTAGAACATTTTGATCAGTAAACGATGGAAATTGTATTAGAATTATAACTGTCAAATTCAATTTTCATGAAAGGAAAAATTTAAAACGAAAGCGTCACGCCATTGCATTTAAATCAGCAATACCGTAGCATTCCTTAAAAACAGATGTTGTACTGTGTTTATTCCAGTCCACCCAGCTGTAAATGAGTACGGATAATCCTGAAAAGATCAATGCCAAGAGGTTTGGACGAGGACTAGCTGGAAGAAAAGATCCCCGTCACAACAGACTTGTGAACCTTAGTTGTTATCCTTGTAAAATATAGTTGTTTCTTTTCTTATTCCAAACAGACGTTGCATGTTTTTTATTAAAGCGGAAGTGACACAGCATTTGATATATTCCCAAGTCAGATGAACTGTCAGATGCCTTTGCCCTCAAGTTGGTCCAAAATTGGTAATTCTTGGAAGATTCATTTTCCACGCAAACAATTTGCGAAAACAGCTTTTAGGATACATAATCACGAAGTAATGTGGTTTGTCTTTAGATAAATCTTGTCTTGAACTCAGAGTTGTTGTTTTATCATTTGTTTGCTTATAATTGCATTATACATGTAGGCCAATATATGTTCGTGTTTGGCTTTCAAGTGATACTGCGTCTTTCCATTAACATAAAATTTAAGTTCTCAAGAATGGTCAATATAGGTATATATTCATCAGTGAACTTACCTGGTGTCATAAAATAACAAAATCACTGTAAAATCTGGAAAACTCACAAAACTAAGTCATATTTTTACAACGCTAAATCATTTTATTAAGCGTCTTTCAATAATCAAATTTTTTTTTATGGTTACTTAAATTTTTTGGATAGTTATTTATTTTGTATGTTATTTATGGCAGCAGGTATATTTAATGATGAATAGAGCTCTTATTGGCCAAGTTTAAAATTTCTAAATTTTATGTTCATTCTAGGACCTATTATCCCTTTAATAAACAATAAGAATAACTTGATAGAATTCTACAATTCTACTGAATACATTTAAAATAGTTCTGATGCAAGACTTTTAGAATATTTTGTTAAGCTCGAGACAAGATGGCACTGCGGTTTAAAATTATCAGATTCGATACATCGAAATCGTGATATATAGTTTGTGTTTATTCCACAGAAAGTTATTAATCGACACTCAAACCAGGTGGTTGTTAGATTGAAATCTGACCCCAGAAAAACAGGTTATTGTTTCGGTAACTGAACATGTTAGTTGATTTCGGTATCGACTAGAATAAATTTAGTTTACCACAGTTTCTAACATGTTGATTTGATCTCGGTATCAAACTTCGTCCATTACAATTTGTGATTTAAAATATTTCTGAACATGTTGAGTTTTGATCTCTGTAACAAACTTCGTCCATTACAGTTTGTGATTTAAAATATTTCTGAACATGTTGAGTTTTGATCTCTGTAACAAACTTCGTCCATTACAGTTTGTGATTTAAAATATTTCTGAACATGTTGAGTTTTGATCTCTGTAACAAGCTTCGTCCATTACAATTTGTGATTTAAGAATTAGAATTGTGTCCCAGTATTATTATTAAGTTTGAAATGACGAATTATTCAACTATTGTCTATCCCCAGAAACACTTCGTTTTAATTCCCGTCTAATATTTTAACCCGTTACCAGATGAGATAATTTAATCACCCAAGGGGATGTAAAGTGTCAAAGGTTACAGTGAAGTAGACGCTCATATTGGCAACCTTCATATCAGGGAATGAAATGTGATATACTTACTGTCGTGTTACTGTTTCTCTATAAACATCAAGATGAAATAAATTGAGTTTTACGTCCTACAAGTCAGCACCTTAGGATCTAAGGAGGACGGGAAAAGCCGTGTAGTGGGAAATGCGGGAAATTTTGCCAGGACAGCGGTATTAGCCTACTCTTTTTGCGATGTCCAACTGTCGAGGGATCTTTAACCTGCAGCAGGCCTGAGTTAATTTTCCCGTCCAAGCGACTAGACGATTTATCAATGTAAAGAAAATTAAAACAAATTAAACCAATCAATGACCAGACTTTAACTCATAACGTTGGTTCTGTATTACCCTGTATATAGCTGTGAACACGATCACTAGTTAACCAATACCGAATCTCGTGAGTGGAATTCGAACCCGGTACACTCAGATACCTGGATTCTGTCCAGTCAATCAGATTATCAATATGGCGTTATCTTTATGGTTTAGTTAGCATCCAGTTTCCTTTCATTACCTCAAATATCGATCACCTTCAAGGTATAGTCCGAAACCTAACACTCTTCTTTCTTGCCGACTCATTCGCTGTATGACTCAATTACTAGACTATAGATTATAGTCCGAAACTCACTTTCTTCTAGCTGACCCATTTCCTGCAGGCCAATGGTGAACAAAAAGCCCCATACATAAATAGGTAATATGGACATAGATATCTTTAAACAATCTTTACGTGAAATCTCAACACCATCTATTATTTTAGTTGTATTTCGGTCACCTAGGAAACTATATCGCGATGGTCAATCGTAATTGAAATTTGGAACAGTGAAGAATTAAAGATAATTGTCTCAATATCGCTTGTCAGACATTTTCTTTTGAAATAGCCATGACTGTCTTATTTTATTTGCCTCAGTCATGCAGCGAGGATTCTAGTAAATATAACCGATTTATATCCTTCTTCATCTACCCCCCTTCCCCCTCCCCCTCTATCTCTTTACTGATCGCTTATCTGGAACCTGATTCTCTTAGTGGAAGTAAATCATTCAAAACTCAGCGATTCTCAGATTCTATCAGCCCCGAGATCATCTCCAGCCCCTCCATCTACAAGGGGCCGTGGTGTTACATTGAGTTGGACGCTTGTCGCTCTACTGGCAAGTTTTCCATTGCACCTTATAGTACGTTGTCAGCCTCAAAACGCCGAGACGGGTACAGAAAGATAAGGACGTAATCCTCCATTTATTTTATTTTTTCCAGTGTTGATTTATAGTCCTGTGAAGATATATTTGGAAACTAGTTATTGAAAGGAAATTCTTAAAGTATTTGATCTTGTTAACCCAATTTTAACTTTGTCACACAAGGGACTGACACCCACATCAATTTACAACGGACTGGAATCTGAATCTATGTCACTTACATTTTGGCGAGAATAAATATCCATCATTAATCATGATCACATACTCTAACTCCCAACCCCCACGGGAATGGACACTGGTATCTGATCATTGACTTTAAAATCTCCTAGAATTAGGATTTGAATTGAATGGAGTTTTACGTCTTACTCTAGTACACCTTATGGGCTTATGAGAGAAATTTTGCCAGGACAGCGGCATTAGCCTACTCTTTTTATGATTTCCAACTGTCGAGGAATCTGTAATGTGCAAAGTCTTACCTCTGTTTATTGTCCCATCCGAATAACTAAAAGCCTTTTCCATGTCAGCCCCTCCCAGTTGCAACACTGACAAGGGGAAATCGGGTTGAAAAATCCGAAAGTTCATCTTGACCTTTGCTTGGATTGAACCATGGACCTTCAGGCTTACAAAATTGCCTCTTACTCACCGAGCCATCGCCGCTCCCAGTATAAGGTCTTATTCAGTTGTTTTTAAAGAAGTGATAAGCGGAAGCATTATTGACACTTTTTTCAGTTAATATTATACTGAACATTTTCATTTCTCAAAAGGTATCTGAAATATTGTTCTATCACTAGCACAGACAACAGACAAGCATATAACACTGAGTTCTACCACTTAGCACTTAAGCGAATGTCGTCATGACGTAAAGAACCAACGCTCTAACTGACTGTGCTCTAGAACCAACGCTCTGACAGTGCTATAGAACCAGCGCTCTAACTAACAGTGCTATAGAACCAGCACTCTAACTGACTGTTCTATAGAATCAACACTCTGACAGTGCTATAGAACCAACGCACTAACTGACAGTGCTATAGAACCAACACTCTACCTAACAGTGCTATAGAACCAACCTCTAACAGTGCTATAGAACCAACACTCTAACTGACTGTACTATAGAACCAACACTCTAACTGACTGTACTATAGAACCAACACTCTAACTGATTGTACTATAGAACCAACACTCTAACTGACTGTACTATAGAACCAACACTCTAACTACTGTGCTATAGAACCAACACTCTAACTGACTGTGCTATAGAACCAACACTCTAACTGACAGTGCTATAGAACAACCTCTAACAACTGTCTATAACAACCTAACTGACTGTGCTATAGAACCAACACTCTAACTGACTGTACTATAGAACCAACACTCTAACTGACTGTGCTATAGAACCAACACTCTAACTAACTGTGCTATAGAACCAACACTCTAACTGACTGTGCTATAGAACCAACACTCTAACTGACTGTGCTATAGAACCAACACTCTAACCGTGCTATAGAACCAACACTCTAACTGACTGTGCTATAGAACCAACACTCTAACTGACTGTGCTATAGAACCAACACTCTAACGCTGTGCTATAGAACAACACTAACGACTGTGCTATAGAACCAACACTCTAACTGACTGTGCTATAGAACCAACACTCTAACTAACTGTGCTATAGAACCAACACTCTAACTGACAGTGCTATAGAACCAACACTCCAACTGACAGTGCTATAGAACCAACACTCAAACCGATGTGCAACAACAGACAAGCACATAACACTGAGTTCTACCACTGGGATATCTAACACCTTGGCGAATATAGCTTTACTTTCAATCAATACAATACCATATCTGAAACTATCCGCAAATGGAAAACCACATAAAAAAGATATATTTTGCCACCAAATTCCCAGTCTTCGTCGTTTAACGACAAAATATTCCTAATCTTAACTGAAATCAAATCGGTGAAGTTGGCCAGAGAGAAAAACGTGAAGCCAAGCTATCTTAATGGCTAACCTCAATCCTAGCCTAAACTCCCTGATGAATTTTGGGTCTGTATATTTCCCAATTTGATCAAAATAAAGATTTTTTTCATGTTTTCTAGCGAGTTACTTTTCTCCACAAATCTTCTTAAAATTAAATCAGAATTTCTTTTCCTTTTTAAATATTTTTTCGCGTCCATTGTGATCTACCAAAGTTAATCATTAAATCAAAACGTTTTCGATGAAAATAATGATCATTGGTCATCTGAAGTCTCGACTGCTTATCGGTTGAAATCAATTGAAGCCCTAAGAGAAGATGACCGCGTCAGTGCAGGGCAATATCGGCTGGTACATGATATATGTGTAGGGTCTTCAATGATAAATTCCCGCCCACCATCCCCACGATAGTCAACCAAGGAGGTGTGTATAATACGTTTATTTTTAAGAAGATAATAATCATTGGTAATAAACAGAAACCTCAAGAGATAACCACGTGAGTCCAGGACTATATACTGCTGAGTAAAAGTAATATTTTAACCAAGTTTAAGCCTATTAAATATCCAGAGATACAGAATGAGTGAATCAGATCAAATACTGAATTAGTAAATTGATATTCCATGTTTTTATCTCCCACCCCAGAAACTCTGATCATATCTTTCACTGATTAACGGTCTTAATCTAGATTTCTCCCCCGTGGTCACTCCAAGGTATAGCATTGACTAAAGAAGAGGCTGGGGTGGGGGTAAGTGTAGGGCTGTTTGGAATGTGAAGTAATGGAGGGACTGGATAAGAGAGGTTGAAAGAATGAACAAAAAATTTGAACATTTTAAACTTGGCCAATAAGACTATAATAATATATTCATCAGTAGATAAACCTGCTGCCAAAAATAACGTAGAGGAATCTTTATATAATCTGATAAATCACCAACTTAGTGACTATCCATTAAAATGCAATTATTAATTGAAAAACGCTTAATAAATTGATTAAATGTTTTTCAATAATGACTTAGTTTTATGAGTTTTCCGGATTTGACAGGGATTCTGTTACTTTATGACACCAGGTAAGTTCACTGACAAGACAATCCTCTTGCTAGACTATTCCAGATCCGAACTTTTTCAACAATCGGCTGAACGATCATGTTGTAATTCCGTTCAGGTAATTGTTAATTTCAGTTATCTAATTTTGTAGAAGAACTTGCTATTTTGGAACGAAAACGTGAAAAAACATCTGTTCATACAATAATATGTAATTATGACGTCATCAACAATTTTCACCGATTTTAAACAACTGTTTTAAGTTGAAACCGTATTTCAACATGTTAATGATGACGTCATACTCAATATTCCTCAAAAATGATTGTTTTGTACGACTGGTTTTTTAGAATAAAATAAGACAATCGTCTGTGGTTTGTTGATTGGTCCCCTGGAAATAAAGCTAGGTCTCCTCATCTAAAGTTTTCTAGAAACACCACTGTGGATTCAAATGGATACAATTTTCCTTGGATTTTGGGGGATTTTTCACCTTTTCTTACAATATTGAAACAGCGATTTAAATAACCATTTTTACAAGTTTAACTGAAGGAACCAGGTGTTGTTGTCATAATTATCCGTATTCTTCACACATTGTACACATCTTCATTTCTACTTTCACTTTTTTCTAATTTCTCTTCTGTTGCCGTTAATCACGTTACAACAGAGTAGTCCGCTGTTGAAAATTTTACAATCTATAATAAGTAACACTAATTTTTCCACTTTTAAACGCTGGCCCGCTTACACGAGCTGCAAGGTTCAAACCAAGTTTCTCCTATTGAGTGATGCGGGTTCGCATGAGACAATGAACGTAGGTCCCGTGTGCTACAGGCTGTACACGTTAAAGATCACTAAAAAGTTAAAGAGCAATAAAGAAGACTGGAGAATAGAAACTACTTAAACTTGGACTCAGGGGCTTGAAGCTAGATAGGTTGACGAACCGCTTAAAACGCCCTCCGTCAAAGTTACGCTTTTACGGAAACTGCCGAGGATTGCCGATTGGAACCACTTCTCTAAAAGACATGTCGAGATAACAATCCCGTTATCTATGATTTTAAATTATTATCTAATTTGTTTGACAACAGGCAATTTCGTCATTAATACTCTACAATTCTATTTTTTGCTGGAATGCCCTGCGTTTAGCTACCCTTCTCATTGTAACGAAGCTAAATGCAACCTATGATACCCTAAAAATAAACAACTGCGTATTTCTTATTTTCTAATTTATCGCCAATTCTCAACAACAGGCCAGCTGTTTCACCAATTCTGAATGCAGTTGTCTGTTTTCACTCCTCGGTGTTTGAAATAAACTAAATTACTAGAATGTTACAAGATGATAGGTGTTTGTTGTTATTTTTGACAATACGAGATAATAATAGCTGGGTGTTTTAAAAGAACAGTGTCATATCTCATTTACTTTTAATTCACGATTGAACTCGATAAGTGAGATGGCTGAAACTTGTTTTCTAAAAGCATGTTGAAAAAATATATATTTATTGTTACGTTTCATAATACATAAAAAAAGAACATTCCAACTTTCTATTGCAGCCATCTTCAAGAACACGTGTTTATATCGCGGATATCAAGACTGAAAATGACTTATCGGAGATGTCGGAGAAACAAATACACCCCTTTCCTGTGCCGTTAAAGATCCGTCGATAAATGGGAATCACAAAAGGAGTAGGCTAATGCCGCTGTCCTGACAAAATTTCCCTCACTGCACACTGCATGTTGTTGCTCGTCTTCATTAGCTCATAAGGTGCAGAATAGTAGGACGTAAAACTCCATTCATTTAATATTATTAAAAAAGAAAAGAGTAAACACGTTTTCTGTTTGTTTACATCAGTCAAGGTAAGTAACTCTAACCTATATTATAAGCCAATGTATAGATCTCGCCCCCTGGGTAGCAGCTATCTTCATTTCGACATGTTGGAAAACAATTTGCCAAGTTTGTTTATTTTTTTACCACTCACAGACAAATTACCACTCAAAACAATTTGTCAGCGCTGAGAGCTTGGCATTCTGGTTCGTGTAAAATGGTTCCACAATGCAGTCATGTAGTCGGAATGGTTTTGGGTCTTATATGATTCACGGAAACGTCAATGCTCCCGAATAAACGATACAGAAACATGGTAAAACATGGTCTCGAAATTTTTCATTGTACAAATCATACTTTTATTGGTATATTGACAACATTTTAATTGAACAGATAAAATAACAGTCTAGACCAACCACCAGGCTGACAATACCCCCACCCTCCCAATTGTCTGTGATTGTATGTGACATATTCACAATGGAACAGGTGCATTCCCAGATCGTAATTTATTTTTTACACCCCAACATAGGCGATTCTTGGTAAATGGTGTTAACTTATTACCATCGGAGCTTTTCGTTCACTTTCATAACAAATATAAGTTTTGTGACAATAAACCGATTCCCCGTGTTTCTACAGGCTGTACACGTTAAAGATCCCGCCTGCAAATGGAGGATAGGCTAATGCCGCTGTCCCAGCAAAAATCTACTCACTGCATATTACATGGCGTTGACCGTCTTCATTGAAGTAGAAGAGTAGGGCGTAAAATTCCATTCATTTAAATTTGTTATGCCACATATTAATTATCCTAAATAAGAGAAACTATAGGCTAATGCGAATGCCCAGGCACTATTTCTCTCATTGCACACGGCACTGCTTTGTTGGACTGATGTGGTCAAATAATATCAGGCACTTAATATCGTTTCGTCAGTCACTCAGCACGAAGTTAAACAAAAAGTTTCGATCGAGAATTTCCATACAGTTGCGACTGATGTTATGATTGATGAAACGATTAAAGAGAACGACTTGTTAATCAAGATAAAACTGTAGGTGTGGTAGTCTCGATTACCCAGTGTATATTATCAGTAGATGTGTATCTAAGAAGGAAATTAAGAACGGTTGTAAAATGATGCGATTTTAAACTGAACGTGAATCAATTCCCTTTCTTCGACCAGGTTTATATTTTTCGTTCAGTACTTTCTCGTGTATTTATGTGAATTATTCAGATTGTGTTAAAACACAGGAATAGAACCGCTAGTTTTAGGACTATACAAAAGTGAGATTTTTTTTTATCTGGAATTGACTTTAGAATTTATATTTCAAGGTAAGAATATTTGAATTTCTCCTGTTTCTGAAGTTTTATCTTATTTAACTTTGTGTGGACACTATTTTTAATATTTAATATCAAAAAAAGGTATGATAAAGGCTCCGAAATAATGGTCACATACGTTACTCCGAACAATACATTTTATTGTGGAAAAAGTGCTTAATACACGTGCATCTGTTTTCACGATAAGACTATTAAAATCACAGCCAAACAGTCAGTATTAAATATTGTTTGTTATCGAAGTAAAGGAATACACGGTAACTTATACTAATCCGACTAGATTTGCAGAACATTTTTTTTTTTTTGCGATCTGGGACTTAGTTTGTTGTCTCGACATGTATGAAATTCTACATCTAAGATAATCTTATTTTGAAATTCACATCATATTCGGATTTTCCAGGTTCAATATCACTAATTCGAACGATGACGGGGGTTCATTCAAATCATATTCAACACATGATTTATAATAAAAGTGATAATAGGTCTTAATAGGAATGAATATAAAATTTGAAAATTTCAAACTTGGTCAATAAGAGCTCTGTTCATCAGTACATATACCTGCTACCATAAATAACATAAAAAAAATAAAGATAAAAATGCATTTGATTATTGAAAATGGCTTAATAAATTGATTAAGCGTTTTTCAATAGTCACTTAGTTTTATGAGTTTTCAGATTTTACAGAGATTCTGTTACTTTATGACACCAGGTAAATTCACTGATGAATATATACTCATATTGACCATTCTTGAAAACTTAAATTTATGTTCATGCTAAGACATATTATCCCTTTAAACTGAACATATTTAACCATTAGTGATAATTTTATAGATTTTGGAAATAATGATGGTCTGAAAAGTTTTCAGTCTGAAAAAGTGATGAACGTGGCATAAAATCAGAATATTTGAAATATTAGAGTTTTATCAGCTGGTAAGGTTGATAAGTATAATTACCGTTTCCTTTAATAAATATCTATATTTCCTTTACCTGTATATATTTCAAAGTAAATTATATTCCAAAGAAAACTTCCACCACGAAAACTTTAAACTTTGATATGGAGTAATTGAACGGGAAATTCGATGAAGTGTTGTAAGTGTCCACGATACATATAACAAATTAAGCAAATCTCTTTACAAATTACCCTGTGTCCTGTGCACGTTAAAGATCCCTAGACAGTTGGAAAGGAATAGGCTAATGCCGCTGTCCTGGCAAAATTTCCTTCATTTCACAGTGTGTGGCATTGCTGGTCTTCATTAGCCAATAAGGTGCAGAAGAGTAGGACGTAAAACTCCATTCATTTCATTTCATTTCTTTACAAAATCAAATTTAACTTTCAGTGAATTTCAAAACAAACTAAATATGGTAAATAACTTTATATTTTAATTCATTCCACATGAATAAAACCTGCTTGACGAAGAATAAAGACTATATTAAAGTGATACTGAGTCTTAGAATGGACATCAAATTTAGAAGTTTGGGGTATTATCGGATTTTATAAGGATTATGTTATGTTATTTATGACAGCAGGTATATCTACTGATGAATATATACTCTTATTGGCCAAGTTTAAAGTTTTCAAATTTAATTTTCATTCTAACACGTAGTAGTCCTTTGAGAAAATGTTATTTTCAAACTAAACGGGCTATATTCGAAGAAGTATCTTTTGGGTGGCTGTTTGATTCAAATAGTTGATTCCCTCTGGAATCAGACCAATATGAACAAGAAGAATTCGTTCTTAATACAATTTTAATTTTAAATGCAAGCCTTGAATAAAGACTTGTTTCTGTCTATATAACATCATTAACTTACAAACTGTTTTATTTATAAACACCAGGAATGTAATTGTTCATGAGGAAATTTAAATAAAAAATCAGAACAATGAAAGGCAGCGATCTATCATCATAATTTACCTGTCAACCTGTTCACATTTTATCTCCATGTAAACAAGTGGATAATATCAAACGTACGTTCTTTGACTGTCAAATCAGTTGCAAAAAATAACAAACCAAATACGATTTGGAGATGGGTAACGATTTGGACATGGGTAACGATTTGGACATGGGTAACAATTTGGACATGGGTAACCATTTGGACATGGGTAACGCTGTAGACACGGGTAACGATTTGGACATGGGTAACGCTGTAGACATGGATAACGATTTGGACATGGGTAAAGATTAGGACATGGGTAACGATTTGGAAATAGGTAACGATTTGGACATGGGTAACGATTTGGACATGGGTAAAGATTTGGACATGGGTAAATATTTGAACATGGGTAACGATTTGGACATGGGTAACGATTTGGACATGGGTAACGATTTGGACATGTCTTACGATTTAGACATGGGTAACGATTTGGACATGGGTAACGCTGTAGACACGGGTAACGATTTGGACATGGGTAACGATTTGGACATGGGTAACGATTTGGACATGGGTAACGATTTGGACATGGGTAACGATTTAGACATGGGTAACGATTTGGACATGGGTAACGAATTGGACATGGGTAAAGATTTGAACATGGGTAACGATTTGGACATGGGTAACGATTTGGACATGATATATAGTATTCGACATGGGTAACAGGGTGATGACAGGATACAGTGGCGGCAAAGGTGACGTTTTGGGCATGGGTGACGTTGATATGGGTCATACCGTTACAGTGTGTGTACCGGATACGGGATGTCTAAATGCGTGTTACGGTATGGACACCGTTTTCAGTGTTTTCGATGTAAACATGGGCTAAAGTTCTGTTTCCAAATTCGTACTTTATGAAGTTGACAATGCATCTGTTTAGATGATTAATATGTGTCTATATTTAAAGCTTACATTATAATTGTCATTGTCAGGACTTCTTGTAGGGTATAACTGTATACGTTTAAACCTTTAGAATCTGGACAGTGTATGTGTTGAGGTATATTTTTACCGTTCTATTAGAATAAGTGTATGCTTCCACCACGAAAAACTTAAACATTTGATAAAATGAAAAAAATTGAAGGAAAATTTCCCCGATGTAAGTTGTTTTGTACTATTCAAGTACAAAGTTGCAAATCTCTTTGACAAAATACCCTGTGTCCTGTGCACATTAAAGATCCCTCGACAGTTGGAAATCACAAAAAGAGTAGGCTAATGCCGCTGCCCTGGCAAAATTTTCCTCATTGCACACTGCATGATGTTGCCTGTCTTCATAAGCCCAAAAAGGTGCAGAAGAGAAGGACGTAAAATTCCATTCATTCATTTCATTTCAAATTAGACTTGTCAAGTGAATCTGGATATTTGACTGTTGATAAAAATTATAATTAGTAAAAAAAATAGAAATGAATCAGTTTATTTGATTTCAAGTAAATTTTAATACGACCGTCTGGCATCAATATTGTCTTGAAATGCCAAAGTTTTGAAATCGTATTGGTTTGTCATATTGAAATCTGTTTTATTTTTATATTTTCCCGGAAGTGCTATATTTCCTAAATATGAGATATTTTTTAAATGAAATTAAAACCTCAAAATAGAATTCGAATAACGAAAATCTTTTAATTATTCACTAGGAATACGGGAACGGCCTTTACTTAACCCCAACAACAGTTATATTACGTTATTTCCTTGTAAGCGCGGACTTAAGAGAGGCCCTCAAATTTTAACATCTTACGGAAAAGTGTCTCGTCATCTCACATTTCCGTGGTTATATTCTTTCATTCTTTTAGCTTCTATACATCCTGAATAACTTATCAAATTGGTGTATCCAGAAATTCATAGCATAGTCTCTACTTGTGATCTAGGCCAGTGCTTCTATAGGAGAGCATCTCTTATAACACCTAATACTTGTTACCTAGACCAGTGCTTCTATAGAAGAGTTTCTCTTATAACACCTTATACTTGTGACCTAGGCCAGTGCTTCTATAGGATAGTATCTCCTACAAATCCTATAATTGTGACCTAGACCAGTGTTTCTATAGGAGAGCATCTCTTATAACACCTAATACTTGTGACCTAGACCAGTGTTTCTATAGGAGAGCATCTCTTATAACACCTAATACTTGTGACCTAGACCAGTGTTTCTATAGGAGAGCATCTCTTATAACACCTAATACTTGTGACCTAGACCAGTGTTTCTATAGGAGAGCATCTCTTATAACACCTAATACTTGTGACCTAGACCAGTGTTTCTATAGGAGAGCATACTCTTATAACACCTAATACTTGTGACCTAGACCAGTGTGTCTATAGGAGAGCATCTCTTATAACAACCTTAACTACAAGGAAGGTCAAGCAAACTCGTTGAATAATACCACTTGTGACATATAAAACAATACAAAAAACCTATTTTTGATGTAGACGGTGTTCCATAAAGTATAAAACGCCTCAGGGCTGTGAAAGGCCACAATGACTCGATTAAAACTGACAGAAACAATAGTTTTTTTTGTTAAATTTCCAAAAACCTTGTGAATTTTAATGTCTTTTTTTAACGACTAAAATGTTTTATACCTTATGTCAAATAAGAAAAAAAATGTTAACCGTTTTACACCGAATAGGCCGTATCTTTTCATTAATAAGGTACAACAGTGGCTCAAGAGCGAGCGGGATATGAGCGAAGGCCCAACTTTATGATTGATTTGTGAAATGTGGATCTTCCTCTTGACAAGACATACATTCGAAGAAAAGTTGCGGTAGCGCCCATTCGGTAACGACTCGGCTACTTCCGTAAATATCCGTTATTTAAAAAAAAAAAAAAGAACCATACGATCTAGGCAGGTCGTGTAGGCCTATGTGTATAAATAGATTTATTATCTATCCTACCAAAGCATACATTTCCACAACTAAAAGGGATAATAGGCGTTAGAATACACTCGTCCTACGGCTAATATTTGTGTTTAATATTGACTATTGGTTAAATTAGTAGGCCTATGCGTCCCACACTTTATCAATTTTTGATTTTTTTTTATAAGTGAGCAAGCGATGAATCCGTTTTACTTAGCTCAACTTTTTGCTAGTGCTCTGCGTGTTTCAGCCTTACAGATACTGTCGAAGACAGCCGAATGCAACAACTTGTAGCAAAATCTACCAACGATGCAGCGATGAAATTTCAATTGACTCAAAACCGATCAAGATTCAATTCGAAAAGACGAAAATCACGTCTCTGAACCATATTAATTTACCAAATTTCCATCTCTTGGACTTAAAACGAATTCTGATATTGACTCGTCTTCTCATAGTGGAAGTGGTAGTCAACTTGTTGAACTGGGAGCAACGTGAAATATAAAATTCTTTTCACCGAACTTTACACGGCAATTAGTCAATCAACAGGCCGTTTTCATTAAAACTACATTGAGAGAAGAACTCTTAAAGGCCATTTAACCTCTTATATTCGTTAATTTACCGATTGATCTCATTCATGGTGTGAGTAATTATCGAGTCAAACCGAAAACAACCGCACCTTGCTTAGAGTGTTTGTATTTACATGACGTCATTAGCTTGGTTACGTCGAGCAAATGGCGGCCGTGTTCCAATCTCGATCAACGTTTAAAAATCTGATGACCTTGAATAAGTCATCTTCACTTATAATTCCAGTCAACGCAGCTGTAAATGGTTACAGATAATCCGAGTTAAGATCAATGCCAAGAAGTTTGGCCAAGGACCAGCTGGTAGAAAGAATCCTTAACTGTGAATCTTTCTCTCAATGCTACCGACACTGTTTCGGATAAATAATCCCTGGCGGGACAGCTGGGTTTAGACACTGTGACATAGTTCCTTTCCTTTTAGATGTTATGGTAGGCTATATGAGTCAGTAAGCCACCTCATTGAAAAGACATCCATTCAATGAACATTGATCTCACAAGCTTTGATAAAGTAAATCACAGACTTCAATATATCAGTTAACATTGACTTATATTAAAGAAACAATTTTATAATGCCCCTGGGCAAATGTCGTTCTAAACTATCTTGTGAATTCGGCCATTAGAGCAGTCGTTATTATCTGGGTCACTATATAGACTTAATAGAGCACCAATGTTTGCGTCTAGATGATAACAGCTCGAATTCGTTACGTCGTGTCATTCGGCTCAAACTTCGGTAATGTTCGTTTGTTTCCGTGTGTTGAACATTCTATTCCCGAAATGCGTATTGGACTCGGTCCATCAAAAAAATTTATGCTCACAATTGTATATTTTTAAGTTATAGAAATCCTTTGGGGGTCTTTGCATGCACATTTTTGAGTAAGTTTTGGTCTAGATTTGGAATTTGCTGTAGGCCTTATGCAGATTTTGTGAGATAATGAGAGATTTTATAGGCGGACGGGTATTTGTTAAAATATTCGTTTTGTGTGCAGTGACAGTCAAGCCTATGTTGATAAAATGTAGTGATCTACGTTCATTTTGACAAGTTCAAAATTTTCATGGTCATGCTATAGTTATTTATTTATTTTTTTTTTTTTTGTACAGAAGTATTACCTATGGTCCTTTCTTACATCGTTCTAAAGAGTGACAAAACAACCCAGTTATAATGTAACCAAAGGTTAAAGTGGGACAAGCTAAGCTAGGTATAAAGTTACATGCTCTAAGACTGTTTAGTCTCGATACTGACTTAAGTCCATAATTTCTTAAATAAATTCCTGGGTAAATGTCGAGGATTAGTTTATACCAAATTGGCCTGAAGGTTTCAACTGAACCTATCAAAATTACTCTAGTTTTGACGAACGACTATCTGATTGGATGAAACGCGATGTTTATTGAATTAGGACCAATCAGAGTGGATCAATCATCTTCTATTTTCTTTCCGAGTAATGATCACTAAATTGGTTAGTTTTTATTCACATGTCTTAATAGGTTGGAAGAAAAACAAATTAGGTTTGATAAAAAGCTAATTCCTGTTTCTCGTTAAGCTCTGTCTTTCAATAGACACCAGCAAACTGAAGAACGTTTCTTTTATCGACCATCAGCCACTTCTCTCATCTTTCTTCTAGTTAAGTAGGCTATGGCATTTATTTTCTGATTAAAGGTGCAGACCCAGGAATTTCTTTTTTTTACACAAAATAGTAACATAGAATTTTTATATTGAATTATAATTAATAACTATATAATTAAAACATGTTGCAGTGGTTATCACTAATATTTCATACATTTGAGACGAAAAAAAAAATCTTTTTTTCAGAATCAATTCAAAATTAGGCAATTTCCGTGTTCTTTAAAATTGTTTAACTTTTGAAATCCCCTATACCCTTTCCCTTGACAGCCTTCAAATAACCTTCCTTGAGTGTCATTTAGAAATAAGCGAATACAAGCAATCATAAATACAGGGATACCCTTGCTGAAACGTTGCAAGTTATTTAATAAAGTAATTGTTATCCATAAAATTGTGTCCAGTTCAATAAAAGGCCATGCACTTGTTCATTGAAGAGATTAAGGCCATCGCGTTCGTTTAAATTAGGATAGTGTTAAAATGAGTGACAGACTAAATCAAAGATTTTCCAACCGAAGAGAATTCAATAAATCGACAGAAGAAACATTAAATAGAAAATGTCAGTCGAATTTTCTGAAATGGTTTTGAAATCAGAATTAAATTCTATAATTTTCATGAATGCATTCAACTAAGTAATATGACTGTATAAATCTCAACTTCAGATTATTTTGCTTTTAATACAAATAACAAACATATATACAATGATAAGAACTTGGGTTCACATTGACCTTGTCTACCAGCTGGTTGCTCACCAAACTACTTAGCAGCATTGATCCTTCCTGGATTATCAGTGCCCATTAACAGCTGGTTCGACTGGAATAATAAAGAAATCAAGACTTATTAAAGGTCATTTAAGGTTATATTGTTCTTATAAGAAAGAAACAAAGAACAGCTTCTTTGGCTCAAAAGGATTCTGTGTACTTTGGTCCTTTTCCAAACTTGGCATTGAACTACGGGATAATCCAAACCCCTTTATATGTAGGCACAACTAAAAATAACTATTTAGAATAATGAGAAAAAAATGTCTTGGTTCAACCAGTCCTGGTAGTTGAGATACTGCCGAAGTGGCCAACAGGTTAACCCCATAGATGATCCTACTTCTAGCCTCCCCTCGCATACATGTCTATGGTCAAGTGGATCAGAAACTTAATAAAACTTAAAATATAATAATAATATAAAGGCATACAATGAGATTATTGATTAGCCTAATTTCATCTGGACATAACGACCGTTGTCTTGGGATATATTATTCACTTTTTATTCTATTAGTCCCATTACCAAACTTAATCATATACAGACTACTTCAATAGGTCAACTACGATACTTCATTTGTGTTCAAAGTTCTACACAGAATAGCCATATCAAATGGTCTATTGCTTTTTATTTCTTTTGACCTTTTTTTTTAAAATATAATTTATGATATAATATAAGTTAAGATCGTTTGAGTTTAAATGCCCTTTAACCAGCCCCGTCGTAAGGGTGAGGTCCCGAGAGCTAAGCATTAGAATGATTTAGGCCCCACTAATTGTACCCTATTTTGATTGGGATTTTGGCGCATCAGAATCGCCAGAAATAATATGGGAGAGGAAAAGCACCAGGACAAACAAATGAGGGACTCAGTACCAATTCAGTCCTGACGACGGGCTATTTATTTTTTACTCCTTACCCACACAAAATTCAAAATTAGAACAAAGGCTAAGTGTAGTTTTTTTTCCATATCATCCATTGTATTGCCTCCATGGGATGAATATTAGACATCACCTTTTATTTATTTAATTATCTATCTATCTATCTATCTATATATCTATATATCTATATATCTATCTATCTATCTATCTATCTATCTCTATCTATCTTATCTATCTCTATCTCTATCTATCTATCTATCTATCTATCTATCTATCTATCTATCTCTATCTATCTATCTCTATCTCATCTATCTATCTATCTATCTATCTTACTATCTCTATCTACTATCTATCTATCTATCTATCTCTATCTCTATTTTATCTATCTATCCTAATCTTCTATCTCTATCTCTATCTCTATTATTTATTTATTTATTTTATTTATTACTTATTTTTTATTTTTTTATTTATTTAACACCCCTAAATATCCTAATGAAATATATTATTTTGAAGTGTTGAGTCCCTCAGAAATATAATTATGTAACGCTGTTTTGAATTAGTGTCACGTCTAGGTCTGTTCAATCACGCCTCCATCCAATAAATCTCCTAAATATATTCATATATTTTTTACTTTTGTTTCATTTAGAATCAGTCTTAACATTTGTACTTTTCTGTCTACATCCGAATTCAACAACAAATAACGTTTCCTATTGTCAAAGATTGATTATTTATGCCGTTTCAAACGCTATTCTAATATATATTTACATTGAACTAATGTATATGCCAAAATCCTGATGTCAAGTCTAGGGCTGATAAATTCATGTCAAGACGGAAATCATCTTTTGACTGAATTAGATTTATAAAGGGAGATCCACTACATTTCAGAAAACGAATTCTAATTTAAAAATCTATACAAAGACTGAATGACTAGGTTTTTTCTGTAACTAATATGTAGGGGATAATGTTGTAGGTTAACAGACAATAAGTGAATGTGTTAGGAAATTGTTGTTATTTGCATAACCTGCATACAAGGATCTTGTCCTGTAAAGTCATTGTACAGAGGGAGGTATGGTCATATTGTGCCGTTATTATGCTCGTAACGATACGAGCTATCAAGTTTGAAATTCTATAAATAAAAAAAGGTTAAATTAAAATAAGTAATAGAAGGACGAAACAATATGATCATAAACAACTGAAGTGTTTCTGAAGAAGATATTTAGACGAAGCAATCGACGACAGGAAAATAGTGTACATGTATAATTCAAATTAAAAGGCAGACAGCTAGATAAAGACGAGCTTATTACTGAATAATTCAATGCCCTAAAGAATTAGCATGATGCCATTTGATTCTCTAGAAAATGATTGACCTTTGCTGTGAAATAAATATACCGAAGAAAAGGTTTCGTGTTGCTAGATCACCAATTTAAAGGGATAATAGGCGTTAGAACGAACATAAAATTTTAAGTTCACTCAAATTTGGACAATAACAGTATATATCCATCAGTGGACTTACCTATACATCAAAATCCCTCTAAAATCCGATAAATCCCCAAAATAAAGTAGTTAATCATAAAACGCTTGAGCCATCCATCAAGCGATTTTCAAATCGTGTAAATATAAAGGGAAGTAACTCTAACATGTGGGTTTTCACGCGTCCTCGACCCCTACTGTTGAATTCCACAATGATGTTTTAGCGTTGATTTACCAGACGCTTTTATTCTCAAACTGAATGGAATCGTCGCTGGCTCACTTTTTTTTTAAATCCCGAATATATTTTTATTGTGGCTTTTTAAAATTTGGTAAAGTGTGGGATGTATACTTATTTAACTAATAGTCAATATGAAACACAAATATAAACCGAATGACGAGTGTATTCTAACGCCTATTATCCCTTTAAATAGCTACTTCACGAGGGAATCAAGAAATACATGTTTGCTATATTGATCAAATTTATATCTGTTTATATTTACAACGCATTGAATAGGCGATAGAAGTCACAATATCCTTATTATTTCTAATTTTGAGATAAGTCAATCCTTTCTCCCATATTTAAACCAATTTATAATGTATGATAATTAAGGACTCAATATTTCCAGTTAAAGATGCTTGACAAAATAATCAAATGTCTATTTTTGGGGTGATGTATATGAAATGTCAAGCAGTAATTGTAAAGGATTAGATATCAATGAAACAACTGAGTTATAATTGATTGAGTTTATAAAAAACATGACTTAAACTTCCGACTGATTAAAAATACGTCAAATCGGAAAATGGCGTCATTGTTTGTGCTCAAAGGTGTAACGGAAGTGAAATATTCTTGTCATATAGAACGTTAGCACGTGAGTGTTAATTAACGTCATTTTAACTTGGTTACTTTTTATCATCGTTGCTAACAAAGTTTAGGGGCAAAATATAGTAAAAAGGTCATGAAATTTGTACCTTTCAATTCATTAAAAGAAAAATCCCTACTTCGACGGTGTCTCGTCCCCTGTGAAAGGCCATATTTACACTAAAGACAACCTTGTACCATGGGGAAAGCGTCTATTCGTTCGAATGGGGCAATAAACCAAGACTTTGTGTGCTACAGGCTGTACACGTTTACGATCCCTCGACAGTTGGAGATCATAAAAAGAGTATGCTAATGCCGCTGTCCTGGCAAAATTTCCCACATTGTACCCTCCATGGCGTTGCCCGTCTTCATTAGCCCTTAAGGTGTAGAAGAGTAGGAGTAAAACTCCATTCATTTCAATTTCGATAACCTCATACACCTTTATTCTTAATGTAATATCGTTTAAAGATGACTGACTCATACCTGAACTAAACCAAGTATCAGTTGATGTCCTTGGATAGAGTTTCGGTGGGCGATTGGACGTTACTCGCTCGTTTGAATATTATCTAAGTTTGTTCTGCCATTTGAACAGCGTTTGATGTCAATCAAAATGTAAATGTATACACGAGTTATTATCATACTTGAATCTTTTCTGCTCTGTATAACACTTGGACGAATCTAGAAGATTATAACCGATTGGACGATACGCAGTTTCTAAAATTGGCATGCGTAGGATATCTAATGACATATAACACACTTGACGCCTTTTTGCACTATGTAAGTCCTGGTAAATGATAACGATATTATAAGTACATTACATGTATATAGAATTATATTTCCATTATTTACATTATATTTTTGATATCATGAACTAACAACGAGATGACAGGGCGTTATCAACTTGACCATATTGAGTATTTTTTATCTTTTTGAGTAATACTAATTATAATAATCAGGTTTAGTGAAAGTGATTGTAAAGTGAAAGTGATTGTAAAGTGAAAGTGATTGTAAAGTGAAAGTGATTGTAAAGTGAAAGTGAGTACTCTGATGCTTTAATTTGCATCTTTATTCAATTTATACTGCAAATTAAGAAAAGCAATCGCTAGTACAGAAATTGTTGTAATTTAAAAAGAAATTTTCAATTTGAAAAATGTTTCGCGACGATTATTCTGAAATTTTAATGAGCCTTATTATGGACAAGATAGATTAGGAATAATAAAAATAAACTCAAATGTCCAATTAAATACTAATAATATAATAAACTTAACATTTCAGCAAAAAATTCTGTCTCATAAAGATGAGGGTTATTCTACGAAACGTTTTTTTTAGATGTGTCCGCTGATATTTCGCTATTACCATGGCATTCCTTCATAGAATTCATTATTCCAACACCGGAAGTAGTGATCTTATTTTCAATTTACTTATAGGATGTTGTGCTAAAGTTCATTTGAAAATTAAGATAAAAAAATCTTAAGTTATGGAGTTTCATTTATCCTGCCATCACTGTTCGTTAATTTCCGTCATAGGTCGTAAATCTTCGTTAATTTCCGTTATAATTCGTAAAACTTCGTTGATTTCCGCCATAAATCGTAAAACGTCGTTAATTTCCGTCATAAACCGTAAAACTTCGTTAATTTCCGCCATAAATCGTGAAACGTCGTTGATTTCCGTTTTGCATCTTGAGTTATTGATGGTCATGTCTTATCACTGACGTTTAATCGGGATTTCTAATCCCATGTCTGACAAGTAAAGCCATAAAGTGTAAAATATATTGAAATTTGAACTCTGTTATTTGATTGGTTTGTGTGTTTGTAATTAGTGTTCACCTTTGATCAACCTTAGAAACCTGTAGAAATGATCTGGACCGAGATTTCCTGATTACAGTCAAACTAATGAATACACGTTTCATTGAAAACAGAAAACAACAATATGTTGTATAGAAGAAATAAAAAGGATTTTTACGTTCCTATCTTTGTGTATCTGCGCCCGTATTCATTAGCCCATAAGGTACAGAAGAGTATGACGTAAAACTCCATTCATTTCATTTCATGTTTTGTGTATCTGCAAATGCGGGACACCCTGTAGTGTGCAATGAGGAACTCATTTTACTCCTTCTATATTGAAGTCGTAATTTTGTTTATTTGATATGAATTAATAAAAGACCATCAACGCTAACTGGTGGTTTACTAAATAATATCAGCTAGCGAATAACCGTGTAAAATATCTAATTTCTGGGTGATAATTTGGTGCACGTTAAAGGTCCCTACACAGTTGTTATATATCGCTATAAGAGTAGACTCGTTGATCTCATTGCACACTGCATGGCGTCGCCGTCTTTATTAGACAATAAGGCATAGAAGTGTAGGGCGTAAAACTCAGTTAATTTTTTTGTTATCATAAGAACCAGAATGATCTTAATTTTGATTACAGTGGCTCTCAGGGAATCGATGAAGTGCAGCGAATACCGAGGTCCTATTTATTACACGTCATTGAGCATGTATAGATGATAGAGAAATAATCTTGTACACGAGTCGAATACAGGAAGCCAATAAAAAAAAATCGGCCAGGTCATAAATATGTCAGTCTGGATTTTAAACCATGTTGATATTTTAAACATGGCGTCATCATTGATTTGAAATAATCTTCATATAAGTCAAGTTATAATGGTATATGTAACAGTGTAGCGTTCTAGCTTTGGATGCTGAGGATGTTTCTTGTACCCCTTGACCTGGTTGGCCCATCCATTTTCAAATTTTTAATCACCGTACATCGTGAAGCCATTTTGACAATAATATAACCCCTATTTAAAGGGATACTGTACCTTAGAATAAACATAAAATTTGAGAACTTTAAACTTGGTCAAAAAGAGTATAATATTCATCAGTAGATATACCTGCTGCCATGCATAACATAACAGAATCCTTATATAATCTAATATGACTGTTGTGTAAAAAAAGGACTAACGATCCAAACTAACGATCCGAAACTCGAAATCAAAAACCACATATTAGCAATACTGATACAAAGTTAAATGGAGCTAATGTACTTTTAATCTTCTCAGAATTCCTCAGGCACAGTTTGACCGAATCCATCAAATCCGACTTTTTGTGATTTTGTATTAGCCTATTACAACACAGCAGTTTTTTTTTCAAATAAATTACTTTTCATAAAGAAGATCTCAAAAGAGATTTCTTATCCCGTGTCATCTTCACAGTGCCAAGCTATTATAAACTTCATATTATACATCTTCACAATGTCAAGCTATTATAAACTTCATATTATACATGTTCACAGTGCCAAGCTATTATAAACTTCATATTATACATGTTCACAATGTCAAGCTATTATAAACTTTTATATCTTCACAGTGCAAGCTATTATAACTTCATATTATCACATCTTCACAGTGCCAAGCTATTACAAACTTCATCTTATACATCTTCACAATGTCAAGCTATTACAAACTTCATATTATACATCTTCACAATGCCAAGCTATTATAAACTTCATCTTATACATCTTCACAATGCCAAGCTATTATAAATTTCATCTTATACATCTTCACAATGTCAAGCTATTATAAACTTCATATTTATACATCTTCACAGTGCCAAGCTATTATAAACTTCTATACATCTCCACAATGTCAAGCTATTACCAACTTCATCTTTTACATCTTCACAATTTCAAGCTATTACAAACTTCATCTTATACATCTTCACAATGTCAAGCTATTACAAACTTCATCTTATACATCTTCACAATGTCAAGCTATTACAAACTTCATCTTATACATCTTCACAATGTCAAGCTATTACAAACTTCATCTTATACATCTTCACAATGTCAAGCTATTATAAACTTCATCTTATACATCTTCACAATGTCAAGCTATTATAAACTTCATCTTATACATCTTTACAATGTCAAGCTATTACAAACTTCATCTTATACATCTTCACAATGTCAAGCTATTGCAAACTTCATCTTATACATCTTCACAATGTCAAGCTATTACAAACTTCATCTTATACATCTTCACAATGTCAAGCTATTACAAACTTCATCTTATACCTTGACTGCAATATCAACTTTTCGTTTAACAGAATCTTTTTATAAGCAGTTATTTAATAGTATTGGGGATTAGTGAATACATCCATTCAGAGGCCTCGACAGAAAGTCTGCGATAAGCCATAATGTTTACAGCCTTTCTGTCAAAGCCTCTGATTGGCTGTAATCGCCTTCAAAATTTCCATTCAATTATATTGATGTATTCAGTGAGACAGGATTGGTCGCAATTGCAGTCAAGGTAAAGGACGAACTTCGTAGAAGCTAAACAGTGTGAAGATGTGATACAAGGAAAGTGACTATTGCATTCAATGTATGAGACGAAATTCTAACTACCTTGATATTGTGAAGATGATCCCTGGTATAATCAGACCACTATTGACTGAGTTAATTCCGTTAGAGCAATATCTCTCGATTTCCTTGGGCTCTTTTATAAAGTTACATTTTTCTCGAAAGCAAAAGGTCACAGTAACCACGTGTATATATACCACTTCCGGGATATAAAAGATTTCTTTGCAAATAAAGCCATTCCGGCGGTAACAGATAAAGTCCAGAAAAGAAACTCCATTTGAATCATAAAAGTACATATAAGTAATAGAACTTAAAGTTATACTTCCCCTTAAAATAGCCTTATAATTAACCTGTTGTTAAAACTTTACAGAATCCCTTTATAAATTAATAAATCCACAAAGCCAATTAAATTTAAGCTTCTTCAGAATATAATCGTTAAATGGCATTTAGTAAATGTGTCGCATGAAATAAGCTAATTCTTATGGATTACAATTACCAACTTTACTTGAGTTACGTTTCAACCAGCGTTCTCTGGTCTTTAATAATCAAGCTTAATTTCTTTATGGATTACAATTACTAACTTTAGTTGAGTTTCGTTTCAACCAGCGTTTTCTGGTCTTTATCAAGCAATATGGATTACAATTACTAACTTTATTTGAGTTACGTTTCAACCAGAGTTCTCTGGTCTTTATCAAGCAATATGGATTACATTTACTAACTTTATTTGAGTTTCGTTTCAACCAGAGTTCTCTGGTCTTTATCAAGCAATATAGATTACATTTACTAACTTTATTTGAGCGATGTTTCAACCAGCGTTCTCTGGTCTTTATCAAGCAATAAGTATAAAAACGAAGACATATTGACTCATTTCTGCTTATCAATTTACAAAACATCTCGATGAAATTAAATTTCATTTTGAAAAGAAAACAAAGAAGCTATCGGTCTGCTAGACAGGGTAATTTATCAATAATGATAGACAAATATTTCCAATCAACATGCTAAATTCTCATTCGTGGCTGGAAATTTAAATAAAAAACGAATTTTCGTGGCCTTTGGAAATGAAAACACCGTAAACTTGATCCTAATCTCCGGCAATTTTCAGGAAAAATAAAAGGAAAATTTGGATTGAATTCCTCAGCCGTTATTCTTGACTTCATTATACTGAAGTTATATTTTTCTTACTAGCATATATTGTAAGAGTGCACCCCCTTTATTATGCCAAAATAAAATGTTTTAAATTTGCTGTGGTTTTTGCAACACAAATTTAAGAATGTTCTTTCAAGTTTTAGATATCTCTACTGTTTATCCAACCAGAAATCTTACATTCGTTTTATATTAACAATATTTCTTTATATAATAGGATTAGGGAACAGGCTCTCGTCTTTATATAATAGGATTAGGGAACAGGCTCTCGTCTTTATATAATAGGATTAGGGAACAGGCTCTCGTCTTTATATAATAGGATTAGGGAACAGGCTCTCGTCTTTATATAATAGGATTAGGGAACAGGCTCTCGTCTTTATATAATAGGATTAGGGAACAGGCTCTCGTCTTTATATAATAGGATTAGGGAACAGGCTCTCGTCTTTATATAATAGGATTAGGGAACAGGCTCTCGTCTATTATACCTAACCTTATCCTTGAAATCCATCATGGAGGCTCAAAGTTACAGAGTAATAATCTGAGCACGATGATAGGTTTCTAAGGCAGATTGATTATTCTCTAGAGATTTGTAAATTTGGCTGAAGTTATTGGGTTAATTCAAATTACTTACAGCTTCTATTTGTAATATTTCGACTTTGTGATAAGGCTCCAGAAAACCTGGATAAGTTTATGACGTCACTATCGCAAATACCATTCACCATTCAAGACAAATGATATCAGCGAGTAACAAGTAAGGTATTCTTGTAACGAATTGGTCGCTTAATCACTCAGCAACTTTTCTCTTCAAAAAAAAATCCGAATCCTAGAAACTAATAACTGGGTTGATCGCTTTAATATTTATCCTTGAAATAGTCTGAAGTACCGTTTTATTGGCACCAGAATTCGTTAATTCATTCAGAATCCCCCTGTAAGTAGATTTGTTTACAAATTACTGGAATTTATAACACGTGCTGGTTAATCCAACAGGATTATTACCGCGAACAACCAGGCGCTTATCATTACCAATAAAATTTCTCTTTTTTAGTGGCTACTACTCGTCGTGAATATATTGTCTGAAAGATGCTGTTCCACATGGAAATATGATTAATAATAACTTCAATTCGAAAAGATCGTTGTGACATTTTGCATCTTTGCTTCATTCAACACCCGTACATAACACATAACAAATGACATATAGGCGTTTTTATACCCATCCATCGTGTATTACTTTTTCAGTCTCATGATATTTTTCGACGGAATGTAACATTATTTCAGCCAGGGGCGTAAAGCACTTTTGCTGAACCTGTCGCTAAAACGCGGAGTTAATCGGTAAAAAAAGGTAATGGATGGAGCTGTCGGTAAATCGAGGAAGTGAAAACCATGTGTCAGTTATGATGTTATTGGTAAACCTTTCTTCTACTTTAAAAATGGTTGTTGGTAAAACTGTTTCTCTGAAGGGCCTTCGTCATAAATTTAGATGTTACACCCCCCCCCCTCCTCCACAAAAAATGATCACGACACGCTACCCCCCTGCTTTAAGACATGTATGCTCGTGAAACACCTTAGTATAATTTAAACCTCTATGTTTTTTAATCTCGTTTGGATTACCAGCTTTACGATGATGTTAATGTTTATAGCCTGGTAATACAGGATTAATGTCAGACCAGATCAACATTACAATTTAAACCTTGAACGGATGGGAAGAGATTTTGTAATTTTTTTTATGTATTTCGGACGATTTTCATCACGTCGGTTTTTAACTAGATGCCTGTGTGATTGTGGAATGATACAAATAAATGCTTAACCGTACATTATGACGCCGTTTAGCGTTAATTACGTCATTCGATATTTCTAGGCCAGCAGACGTCTAATTGAAAAAATGAAATTGAATGGAGTTTTACATCCTACTCTTCTGTACCTTATGGGCTAATGAATGGAGTTTTACGCCCTATTCTTCTGCACCTTATGGGCTAATGAAGACGGTACGTCTGATTCAAAAATTAAATCTTCTCGATACACATAAAAAGGTTTTAAAACCTCTCTCTGAAGTGTGGATAGAAAGTCTTGTGAAAGAACGAGTCTGTATAATGTCAGCGACTCACAACGACAACGGATAATACAAACACCGCTGTTAAATAGACTTTAATATCAAACGGTTCTATGGAACCGTCGACAAATTAGCTTCAATAATAGATGACATAGAATAATTTTACCATTGTATTATCGTTTACATTAACAATTAAATGACTATTGAACGATCTCTACCAGATTAGGCTTAAGAGATTTTCTAAAAAGTTTTATGTGTATCCGGAGCACTGATAGCATCAATCCATTCTCAATCCGATTTATATGGTTCTTACAATTCTCTAAAACTTAGTGTTTGATGACGTCACTAATCGCAAAATATGCTTCTATCACATAAAGCTGTTGAGAATAATGTCGTCATAGGCTTAACTCCGGAGTCAAACCAGGTCAGTAAATTCTCGGATCCAGGCCCGTAGCCAATCATTACAGTAATCCGATTTATGTGGACATTTGCCAGAATTTTTTTGGGGGGGGCATCCATTTTCGGGGGGGGGGGGCAATCCAATCCCCCCCTGTAGCTACGGGCCTGCTCGGATCTAAGTGCAACTTGTGTTATCTGGATCTTAATATTGTATGGGTATCGGGGCTCTTACGATAGTGACGTCATATAACGTTTTAGACGAATAACTAGAACCACAGCTGTCTGGTTACAGATTGAAACGAGGCAAACTGAGACCATCAATGTCAAGTATACATTTAATAAACTAAGAACATCTCCTTATACTCTCTTTAACTGTTTCAACACTTGTCATGCACGAAACACTGGAAATAGTCAAGGTTAATCCTTAAAAAGGGATAATAGCTCTTAGAATGAAATTTGAAAATTTTAAACTTGCCCAATTACAGCTCTATTCATCAGTAAATATACCTGCTGCCATAAATAACATAAAAAATAAATAACTATCCAAAAAACAAAGTAATTATCCATAAAGATGCATTCGATTATTGAAAAACTTTTAATAAATTGATTAACCTTTTTCAAATATGATTTAGTTTTGAGAGTTTTCCAGATTTTAAGAGATTCTGTTACTTTATGACACCAGGTAAGTTCCCTGATGAATATATACTCATATATACCATTCTTGAGAACTTAAATTTTATGTTCATGTTAAGACGGAGTATCCCTTTAAAAAGATAGTGGGTGTTTGTGACACAGGTGGATACAGGTTATTCCAACCCCTTCAGATTAGAAATATTATAGTTAAGAGCCGTTTGAAGTTAGGCTATATTGCGTTGTTTTCAGACAGTATAATTTCAAGATTTTTTTAATATAAGTATTTGTTAAGACGTTATATTTTTAAGTCTGTTCATATTATCCAGTTTTTTAATTATATTCATTTTTTTAACCCCAAAAAGGAAATTTTTTAATATTGTTTTAAGACGTTATATTTTTAAGTCTGTTCATATTATCCAGTAATTTTTGTAATTATATTCATTTTTTTTTAACCCCAAAAAGGAAATGATGTCGTATACAAACCATCGTAACATGGTGATGGTGATGTCCTTTGTAGGATATTTACAGCTTTAAATCCTTCTTTGATCAGATTGATTATTCTTAAACTAAACATGATGTGATCTATATAGGTAACTGGAATTAGATTACTGTGTTTGCCCGACCCTTCATTAACCAACCACTGTTTGTCTTGACCACTTCCTAATGCCTGTTTTAGAACTTTGATCGTTTCTTAATGCACAATTTTCTGTATTTGAACCTTCATTGAGTAATTGAACTTACATAATATATGTATTCGTTTCAGAAATGATATCCAGTAATCTGTAATAATTTCCAGCTCAGTGTGATCACCAGTCAGATTGGAAGAAATCTATAATTTGAAATTGCTGGTGCAGTTAATAAATGGTTTATATTATATAATATTGGAGCGCGGATATAAGATATGTAGCTTGTACCGTGATTTATCGACTCCGATGTAAAATATGGCCATCTCTAAGGCGATGAAAATTGATCTAAAGGAAATATTAGATGAGTAGAACCCGAAAGATGTAATTGTATTGTTTACCCAGTGAAAATAATATCAGTCAAGCTGAGAGCGTCGAGAGACTGGAAATCTATTCTTCAAGGTTTTGAATGCTCAAATACAGTTTTCATTACAGTAATTCGATTGTGCCATTATCGTTTTGTCGGATTCTTATTTTGATAATGATATTTTACGGATTTGTGTTCTTTTTGACTATCTATATTTATCGATATAAGCTAGTTTTATAAAAGTTTAAAAGTGTTTAATGTGATTTTCGGATTTAACTTTAAACAAGTGTCAACGAAGTCTAAACGAAATGGAAATAACCGAAAAAGCACGTGCATAGTGTGAGGTCACGTTATACAATTCATTTATTACGTCATTAATTAAAACATAACGTCATTGGCTATAACGTTATCGATGTTAGAAATCACGTGCCTTGAGAGATATTGTTTAGTAAGTCGGGAGAATTGTTTCTAAATTTAGAATAATGTACCAAATGGAAGAAAAAACAACCATCAATACAACATTAGGATTGAGCGAGGCCATCGGTCATATCGTAAGCCTCGTGGACGATTCACGCCACAATGGATCGTCTTTAATGAATCGAACTATTAATCTGGAATACGAACTCGGACCGAAACAAACAGTTCTTAAAGCGGCCGTGCCTATTACAATCATTTATATCATTATATTCATCACTGGCATATTTGGGAACATTTGCACGTGCATTATTATCATTCGGAACAGATACATGCACACGCCAACCAATTACTATCTCTTCAACCTGGCTATCTCGGATTTACTAATGTTAATACTCGGATTACCGCAAGAGATTTACAGTTTATGGTCTGCGTATCCGTTTCTTTTAGGAGAAACGATATGTCGCCTACGACTTTTAGCCGCGGAGGCCTCAACGTATACGTCCATATTAACGATCACCGCATTCACTGTAGAACGATACAACGCCATCTGTTACAATCCAATGAGGGCCAATAACTCTAATCTATCACGTGTTATCAGAGTGATTATTGCTATTTGGTTATTTTCAGTGTTGTGTTCGATACCAGTAGGATTACAATTTGGGATTGTTTACGTCAGAGCCAACAATGTTCCAATTCTAGAGTCTGCGCAGTGTAACACAATAAACGAAGCAGAAGCCAAAATAGTGTTTCAGGTGTCAACCTTTTTGTTTTTCATGTTTCCAATGGCAGTGATAGCCATTTTGTACTCTATGATCGCCCTTGCCATTCGACGGTCTGTTTTAATTCGCAGTGGGTCCGATTCATCAACCGAGAGTCAAACTGTCGTGGATCCCGAACTGAGAATAACTCAACAAACACAAGTTCGACAGTCAGTTTTAAAAATGCTCGGTAAGTAGGTTGTATTTATCTATATCATTAATAATAAACAAATAATAGTAGTAAAGTCCACTAGGATCCGGAAAGACATTTTGTCCCAACCACTAAAAGTTAAATGTTTTACGCCAAACTTACTTCATCCACCTTCCGCAGTTTCTTCCCTACGCTCTACGCCCTACGCCCTACGCTCTACGCCCATAAATTAATTTCAGTCATGAAGACGTTCCATTCTTCAAAATAATTGCAGATCTTCGTTGGTAAATTGGCTGCGTTCCTTTAATATAGCAACGACTTCAAGGTTACTGTATTTTGAGCGCACCGCGCCCCTCCCCACCTCTCCCCACTCCTCCGTGTGTGCTTTAAAAGTGTCATTTATCATTTCTGTGACAGTTATTATCGAACTAATTCAACCGGAAGAGAAAAAAACTTCAATGAAAATCGTTTTGAAAACAAAGTAAATTGTTAGTTGGCAGAGTGTCATATGATATAAATGACGATGTCAAATTTTATTGAAGTTCTTCTTTTACACGCATCACAGAAGTGTATTAATGGTTTGAACTATGTCTTTTTTTATTTAAAAAAAAAGGCTAAAATTCTTGGCTATGTCAAATGGAAATTTGACATTGAAGTTGGGCGCCTTATTAAAGTCAACTCAAATAATGAAACCATTTAATTCTAAAGCGTCCTTAAAATACTATAACCAATAGCGTGTACAGACATTTTTAATAAAGCATATGAATTATTCTGATCTCAACCATTTTCTTAGTCTGATACCTTGACTGCAAAAGCTACTATTGTTCTATCGCAGAATTCAGCCCATGAGATCCATAGACAATAAAATATTTTGGCGTATTATTAAAAAAATTTCTGCTGTATTTGCTCGCCTACAATAGAATTCAGATTACTACTTTAAAAGACTTCTGAGGTACAAAAATGATATTACATTCAAGGTGTAGGACGAAGTTTATAGCTTGACATTGTGAGGATGTATTAGATGAAGTTTGAAACAACTTGACATTGTGAAGATAAGATGTATAAGATGAAGTTTGTAATAACGTGACATTGTAAAGATATATAAGATGAAATTTGTATTAGCTTGACATTGTGAGGATGTATAAGTATGAAGTTTATAATAACTTGACATTGTGAAGATGAATAAGATGAAGTTTGTAATTACTTGACATTGTGAAGATGTATAAGAAGAAGTTTGTAATTACTTGACATTGTGGAGATATATAAGATGAAGTTTGTAATAGCTTGACATTGTGAAGATGTATAAGATGAAGTTTGTAATAACTTGACATTGTAAAGATGTATAAGATGAAGTCTGTAATAGCTTGACATTGTGCAGATGTATAAGATGAAGTTTGAAATAGCTTGACATTGTGGAGATGTATAAGATGTAGTTTGTAATAGCTTGACATTGTGAAGATATATAAGATGAAGTTCATAACCAGTGAAATTCATGTTTGATTTAACAAATCAGCCATTTTGCTGGAAGCAGAATAGAATCGAATTTTAACATGTTGTATCTATGGTTTATTGGCATCGTAATTAAATATACAAAACCATCGTAACATCTTGACATAATGTAATATATCTTCAATTCGTATTCAGTATGCTTCATTGAAAATGATTAGATCTAAAATTACCCCCCAAGACGATTCTTGTATTCAGATTTATAAAAAATAAAGACATCGTCGATTTGAATTTCTTTTAAATAACATCGTTTGCTTATTCTTTTTGAAAACGACAACAAATGTCAGGTCGTGAACGATAATCAAAATCATGTTTATAAATTAGAAGAATGAATCTTATCGGGAGAAAGTGGACATAAAAGTTCAGGTAAAATCAATATGTATTGTTTAGTTGTTTCATCGATTTAGAGCTTGACAAAACATGCAAAGTTTTACACAGTGTCTTAAACCGTCAAGTAAATTTTCTGTTACGTTCTTAAATTGAATTGAATTTTTATGGCAATAAACAAATAATAATTCTTTCCCATGGCTCCAAATACCTTATAGGGTAATTTCTTTCCTCTTTTTATTTTTATTTTATTTTTTATTTTATTTTTTTTTTTTTTTTTTTCTGTTTCAACCTGCAGTCATTTTCCACATTAAATTTCTTTTTTAAAAGTTTCTTAGTTTTCGTGATACACTTTCAGAGATAACAATTGTTCTTTCTAAATATAATAAAACTTGTCTGGAACAAGAGGAGAAATCAGTCAACCCGACCGTGTCAAGTACAATTTCACATATTCTATTATTCTAGAATGTGCATTTTTCGTCTTCATTAGCTCATAAGATACAGAAGAGTAGGACGTAAAACTCATTTCATTTAATTTTAAAAGGACTTTTTGAAATATGATTATATCACAGAAAAATAAATTCCAGGAATGTAATTGCATGTTTTTAATACTTCCAAAATGACAAACATGAGACAAAGTGTGATATACAATGTGAAATTCTCCGGTGTTATTAGTTTTCATATCTCATAACTCCGCTTTTTTCCATTATGCTTTTGATGCCTTTGGGCTTTGAAATATATTAATTAAATGTGCTATATATAAAATAGTGAGGTTTGACAAGACGAAACATCGCATGAAAATTAAAAGGGTAATGTACAAACATAGCTGTAATAAAGATGATTATAATGAACAGGAAATTCTTTTCACTACTCCCGTCGTAATCATTACTAAGAAAACCGAAACATATAGATTCTGTATGGACTCGAACAAAAGTTTGAAATCATAATAAAGTTTCTTTTATATACAATGTTTTAGTACAATGTATATATTCAACCAGCAACCTATTGACAATAAACAACAAAGATTTGATTGGTTTTGTGGGTTTTGGCAGATAGAATCTCTTAAAATGTTCACAGTATTTACTTATTCTTTCAAAGAAAATAAAGAGAGTTACTTAAGTTTTTCGTAATTGCTGTTTACACTACACTATAAACTTTGTGTTATCACTTTAAAACGCTCATTTTCATATAGATCAAATCTCGAACATTATCAATTATTCCAATATAATAAATATAAATAATTTCCTTGTTTTTGGTAATTTTGTGAAATTTTGGAATGATTGATTTCAATTTTTAATTCCAGAGCTTTTCAAAATTTCATCATCCGATTACTGGAAAGATCGAGGTCAAAAATAGATTTTTTATTTAAGGTTTCCACGATAAAAATGAAATAAAACCTCACCAATCGATATACCCACCGTTACCTAGTCCTGTGAAATGTGTTGAATATCTCCTGTCAAAAAACAAATAAGATAACATCTTTGCTTGTATATGAATAAGAAATACACCATGAAACATATTATTACCAATCAGAAGTCAAGGCGTTTGGCTAAATTTTTAATTCTCGCTCATGCTAAAGCTATCATGAACTAAGCACGTTAAATTGACACATTTTTAAAAAGAATTAATGTATGATTCTGATCTTTATAAAAGGGTGATAGCTTTAAAACTGAAACAATTTCCTTTATGAAAAAAAAAAATTAATTGCATCATTGAAGCTGAGTAAACTAATTACAACTGTTCGTGTAGGTGTATTGTTACTTGGTTATAGAAATATAGTATTGGTAGAAATCATACCTCGATTCATACTCAATTTTAACAAGTTTTCACCAAATTTAACCATTTCATTTCTCTTTTCAGTGGCAGTAGTGGTGGCGTTTTTCGTCTGCTGGGCTCCGTTCCATGCTCAACGACTTTTAGTAGTTTATGTCGAGGATTGGACTTTGACCTTGATACTCGTCCATGATTGCTTATATTACGTGTCGGGAGTATTATATTACATCAGCACCACGATAAACCCCATTCTTTATAGTATCATGTCCGTTAAATTCAGACAAGCTTTTAGATCCACCATATTGTTTCCATGTTGTCAAGGCAACAGAAAAAAATCTCGGAACTCGTACACGTATAAATTTACCCAACAGAAACACTCGGACAATACGAACTATACGGGAGTGGATAGCAGTCCCCCGCCGAGGTGCTGTGTTCCTCAACGGAGAATATCACGCCATGAAGACTGTCCTATGGAGAGGATTCCGTGGAAAGGAGTTGTTTAGGGGTTGTTATTCTACTTCATTATTAGTCAGGACAATATTTATAATTTCATGAAAAAAAAGCTCAACCTGTGATGGTTATTGCCATATTGGCTATAAGAAGAGATTGCGCTTTGTTAGAAAGACAAAGAAGGATATAAACTTGTTGACTGTAGACATGGCGCGGGGTTACGACTCCAGAATGTCTCGAAATACAGTTTGAATAGTTCGAATGCTCATCATGAATGTGATTTGAAAATTGCTCCTTGGATAATATATAAATAAAATGAACTACAGTACTACAATGGTATTGAAAAAGAACCAGTTAACGAAAGGACTATTAATTAAATATACGAATACCGTTTCCACAATTGTCATTTTTTTTTTTTTTCTTTTTTTGCAGAAAAGATAATAATAGACATATCATTATATTTTGTGCTTCACCTCGGGTACCTGAATACTTACGTCATGGATATGACGTCATAAATATAAAATAATTTATGAACAGCACTCTTATTTTGTTAAATTAATTCCCCTTACTGTTAGTGATATACTGCTGTTAATTAAAGCCACAAGACTGAATACTGTTTTAATACAATTTATAACCATATCCTGACCTAAATGGACCACACGTGCATATTGATATATGTACGATATAACTGTAAACCAGGATACCAAGAACTATATTTATTGTGGCTTCAATCTTTAAAGAATTGTTGAATAAATTAAAATATAACCTACACCTGTAGTTAGATCATTTCGATCCAGAACAATGTTTCGGTCGTTGTTACTTTGGTGCCCTGACAACCTATAGTTTTCTTTTTATTATTAAGGTCTAACTAATATTGAGGGTTCTGGCACTTACATTTTGCGATTTCTTTTAAATTTCCATGCACCTGTTTTCCAAGCCAGTAAAATTCGCTCTTCTTGGATACGTTGAAAATATCGGACGTGAGTTCTAAACTCGACTGGAGTGTAAAAGTCCGATGACCTGAAAGAAGCCATCTTCATTCATTACTGATAATTCGGGAAAGATCAATGCCAGGGGGTTTGGCCAAGGATCAGCTTGTAGAAAGGATACTTAACCGTGAACCTAAGTTGTTATCTTTGTTAAATATAGTTGTTTCTTCGTTCTCCCTATGGTCGGAGAACGGACACTTGGAAATATTACCATGGTTTAGTCCTTGTCATACCCTGATAGAAAGTATTGCAACATTTCCGTTTGAATTCATCTTCATTGTTACAAGATTGATGATGATGACGTGAATGAAAGGCCATCGTGGCTCGGAAATTGATCAAATTAACTATTCTAGTGATGCTCGAGGCTATCTCCTATTCTCAGTACGATGACCATTCACCTGAGCCTCGATATCACTGACCCATTCGGCAAACTTCGGTTTCTTCCGTTAGCATGATTTTCATGGTAGGCCGTTTGATCACTTATCCTGAAGCCTTTTTTAACGTTTATTATAACTTAACAGTTATAATAGGCCTACCAATTAATATAATCTGATTTAAGTTCTTTTATTTAGGTTCATGATAAACAACCGTTTGTAATATCATGTAAAATAGTCATCATAGCCAAACCGAGAGTTAATAACTTCAAATTACTTTTAGTTTAAAACACTTCAAATATTTGATCACGGTATCTATCTAGTTCTAGTATGAAATCTCAATTACATAATAATTCGAATAACAGACAACTGTATTAACTCAACAAATGCTGATCTAAAAAGCATGTGTTAAACGAACTTAACCCAAAATAACTTTTTTTCATGACAAGGTATGTCATAATGAATTACGTCATTGCGTAACCTTTTAACGTCTTAACATTACCTTTTAACGTCAATACGTAACATTTTAACGTCAATACGTAACCTTTTAACGTCATACGTAACCCTTTTACGTCTTAAACTAAACTTTTAACGTCTTAAAGTATCCTTTTAACGTCTTAACGTAACTTTTTAACGTCAATACGTAACATTTTAACGCCAATACGTAACCCTTTTACGTCATAACGTAAACTAAACTTTTAACGTCATAACGTAAACTTTTAACGACATATCTTTAACTTTAATCGTGCGTTATTTGTTGGTTGGGTGTAAGAACACTACTATACGGATTTGACAAGGTAAATGCATAATAATTAGATATGAGAAATAAATCTCCTTTTTTCTGGAATTTTCAACTAACAATATGAAGCCATTATAGAACCAAACTAGGTCCAACTGCTTAATTACCAATTAACACGCTACATTTTAATTAAATTCAATTTGATCAAGTAAATATATTGGGGCTATATTTTAGAAATGTTTTCAAGTATTTTCGATTGTCTTGCTTACTGTTCCTGAACGACAAAAATACGAAATATTCTTCCAGAATTTCTGGGATTATTAGAGATTTGATAGGCGGAAGGTTATTTCTAAAAATTGTCGTTTCATGTACAGTGACAGTCCTGTCAAGCGGATGTTAATAAATGTAGTGGTTTACTTTCATTTTAACTCAAAATTTATATATTGAAATTTTGTACAGAAACAAAGTATTGGCGAGGCTTTAATGTGAGATATTGGAAAGTTTTCAACGAGATTTCTTGAAATTCTTATAGAAGGTTTAATTTAGTGATTTAACATGGAACAGAAGGCACAGGAATTGGTGGACTGAATCCTTACAACAGGACGTTTATCAAATCTTGTAATTACCGTAAATTACACTTGTTCTAACTGACATAAACGTGCTTGAAAGATTTTCTTCTAAATACACATAAACTGAATGAGGAACTACATTAGATAAATGAAAATCTACTGAATAGGCTAACGTAGAATTCGATCAGGAAAAATTAATTTCTGCTTCAAAAGATTTCACAACATTGCAATAAAACTGCTGAGGTGGAAAATTATAGACGGAACATTTAATTTATTGATTTTGACCCGTATTACACTACCTATCCTACATATCAATTCAGGAATGTAACTACGTTAGGGTGGAGGGGGTGAAATGACGTCCACCGACATATTTAATTCTTTCAACAAAAACCATATCTCCATTGCCCCTCCGAATATATAACTTGCCCCTCAAGTCTCAACAGGATTCTTAATAAGCATTGCTGTTGGAAGATAAGCGGCGAAGGTTAAGGGAGCCGCGGTGGCTCAGTGAGTTAGATGCTTTCAGGGAAGGTGAACCGGTTTTCTAATGAAAATTCCAATGAAAGACGAGAACTAATTGACCTGGTGAATTGAATGCTGGCATTTCCAGATATAAATAGTCCAAAACAATTAAAGCCAGTCTGGAGAATCAGTTAACCTACTATTGATACGATATTAATATACACTGGTGAAATGTAAATGGTTATTTTATGTTTTGTGTGTTTGTTTATTCCGACATTCCTTGTCATCACGGCAAACCCTTGTCGGTTGTTATATTCTCAGAACTCTGGGATTAACGAGCTTGTTAATGACGTCATTAGTTTTAGTGTTAACGTCAATAGTTTTAAGCACCAATTAGCCATGACGTAAAGTTATAAACTTAACTTCTGCTGAATATATTTGGTACCATCATTTCTCTGACGTTCAGCATTAAGGAACCTGTAAAAGATTGCCGAATAATATTTCACTAGCATTCCGTTGGATATTATATTCAAACGTTGACGAGAATTGCTGGTCCTATGGTAAATGATGGCAATCTTACGCAGTTTTACATAATGGTATGGCCACTTGAATAGCCGAATTATATTTTCCATCTGAAAAAAGGGGCATGTGGGACTATGAAAACCCGCTAGTACTAACGTCCTAGGGGAGGGGATGATGAAAAGTCACTAGTTCGTCACTTCCCGTGATTGAAACCAATTACCTACGAACCAAGATACAGATAACGCGATGATTTTTATTTGACACAAAAAAAAAAATCAAAATTGATCGATGAGCGATCACTAGATATCGATCTTATTGAACTAATTAAAAAGGATAATGAGACAAGACTAATTAACTCGGTTCGTGAAATATTTCGAATGTACAGTTATTGATTTCGGTACACCAGGGTTCGAGTGCATGACCTTAGTGAACCCGTAACCCTGCGCCAGTACCCTCTGTTGAAAAGTTACATTGTTACGTTTCAACCAGCCTTACCTTACGCTTGTTACAAGAAATTTACAGATAGTAAAATGGCGATCTCTAGACCCCAGTATTTAATTGGAGTATACCACAATAAAATGCGTTTTTTTTTTCTAAATTTTAACTATGGGTGGGGATTGCTGGGAATATTCCTTGGAAAGCAAGCCCGTGAAATACGCGATTGTTTGCTGCACTACTATTATGATGTTCCCGATTTTTTTTATTAGTCTTTTAAAATGTATGATGTATTTGTTTTGTTGCTACATATTTTATTATTTTACTAAAAAATTCAGACCATTGTTGTCTATATCACTTTTAGAAGTCGCGTCCCTTTGATAATAGCGCAAATCAATGAAATGAAAATTTGAAATGTTTGTTGTCTGAAAATCATAGTTATGAATTACAGTTATCTCCCTTCAATAAAATTCTTAAATCAACTTACGAACTTGAGTGACATTGACAAAATTCATTTGAAGATGTCGTTTAATTGTGGAACCTTGTGGTTTGTTTTCGAAATGTCTTTTAATTAGCAACTTTGATGTAAATAAAAATCGCTTAGTCTGTTGATAATCTAATGATTGTACAATTTCAAACATCGACTTTGGATTTTAGTCGCCATTGTTTCAAAAAGTCAGTTAGATCCAATTCACGGGGATCCATGCCAATCCTGCCCTGTATAGTTTTGCTCTGCTTCATACAGTGCGGGGATTGGCCTTGGTCTCCGGGAATGATAAAGGTTATTTTCTTGAGATATAAGATTTGAAAAATTATAGATGACATTGCGCAATCATTATATTATCAACGGATAATAGAGAAAGTTTGGATTTTAATTTTCATCAAAAGTTGCTAATAAACGACATCCTACGCACAGGTCTACCTACCCCTGGGATATCCACCCAACACCACCATCCCCCCCCCCCAGCCCACTCTCAAAAACACACACACACCCAAAATATCCCATCTAAAGCTCCGGCTTTGGCAAACGCTGGCAAAAAGTAGCTTGAAGTGGAAAGTACGGAGCTTTACGTCCTACTCTTGTGCGCCTATGGGGATACCCCTGCCTGGACAGCGAAAGTAGCCTAGCGAAAGTCCTTGGCTATGGGACAGTTTAATTCTATCTTACCCTAGGTAATATATCCGGGATCAGCCGAACCCCTAACCGGCCATCCCACCCCTTATAGTAGGCTACGACAATCTAAGATTTCGCAATATCACTCTGTACTGTTTGATTAATCCCAATAAACTTGTGTTTTAATAGACCCTGTTTTTTACTGCGTCACGTTGATGACATTTATCTTGGACATTATTTACCTGTCGTTATTATACCTACAATATTATCTATGTTTATATCATTATTTTTTAAGTCGATTATCGTGACAAATCTTTTCTTATTCCCCTGCCGTATTTTAACACGCAGTCGAATAGCGCAGTCGATGTCGTATTGTCCTCTTCACTACAGCTCAGTTAGCAGCGTGGTAGACTGTCACACCCGATACAACCGCTGAACCTCCCTTCCTTTCAAAGAGATATTCAAATCGATATATGACGGTATTTGAAAAGGAGTTAATAATGATAATATATTAATATGCATTAATCATACAGATTTCCATTGTTGTTTACTAGTCGATTAAGTACATTGAGTGCAAATCCTTTTCAAAATGAGTAAATTTATGGCAGGACAAGTCCTTGTGAAATTCTGTCCGGTATGTCGGCTTTTCAACCGATAGCCTCGTGTAAAGCTTACATTTGTTAACATAACAACAAGTGATTGAAGTTCGGAGAAAAACACTTTGGCCTGTTCTCTCCTGTTATAGTAACACTCCTTTTACTACCAGGGAATAGGGGGACACGTCTTATTTCTTTCATATTTGATGATGACAGACAGAAGAGAGATAGCCTACGTTTCGACTTTAGTAATATTACGCATTTCATACTTTCTAATTTCTATGTAGCCTATAGCCTTCCCGATATCACATGAAGTCATAGAATCATATGAAAACTTAAAAACTGAAAATGCGGTCTGAATAAGTAAGTTGTTGGTATGACATTTTCTTCTGATGCATTTAACCCAACAAGGTCATTGCGAGGGTGTTACCTTATTACAAGACATTCGATTGGTCCACATGGCATTCCATGTAGGTAATAAGTAAAGTCTGGCTGGTATATTGTCCTCCCCCGGAATACATGTATGTACCTATATACCCTCTATGTTAGGGACGTCGTGCAATCTGTTCACGGTATGATTGTCTTATCTAGAATATTCTGCCGGACATCTAACCTTTGGTATCACTAGCCAATATTCTAATATTCTAGCTAAAAATTGACTAATCCTTCCTCCTGAACTACAACAAACTAATCAATCGAACAAAATTGGACGACTAAAATATTCCACGAATTAGATATCGGCCTGCGTGGAGTAAGGTTATCATGTAAATATGGTGAACGTTGTGCGAAACGTATCTGCGCATGAAAGAATATTATGGTATGATGTTACTATAGTGACGTTATTGAATGCAATTATTGGAGATTGTAGTCTTTATATACCAGACTGTTATTACACGACTATTTTCAACAGAGCGACTGGATATTCAAAGATGTATAGATCTATATCCTGCCCGGGCAATATGACCCAAGGTAAACAATAAAAAAATGAAGTATTTATTGACAATCAAATAAGACAACTATAGAAGTTATGACCTACTAAAAACTAAGATAGAATTTGTATAATCAATAAAATACAAAAAAAAGATGGACTAAGGTATAATATAATAAGGGGTGGGGCTGAACTATGTCTGGTGCCAGTCAAATGTCGGGGGGAGGGGAGGGGGGGGCAGGGATTACGTAATAAACAAACCGTACGCAATACCATTTATGTTATTATGTACAATGTACATTCTCAGAAAGGGGTTGTAGAGATCGGCGAAACCTAGTCTCAACATGGTCTTTAGGGCTCGTTCCAGGCATCCGTGTGACACCACGAGCTGTAGGTCGGCCAAAAGTACATAAAAAGTACATGTACATAAAATTGCATAACATAATTATTTACTCGTTCCGCATGAGAGCTAGACGTAATGAAAATGTAATCTACATACCACAGTGCATTCTACCAACTGTCTGACACGCCGTGCATTCTTAATTAAAGGTCATGATTTTGCAACTCTCGGGGGTTGATTTTTGATCTCGAATACTGTATTAGAAAATAGTCTGTATATAGAGGTACTAGAAAAGACTGGTTTTGACTTACCCACGTGGAAAATTTCGGATATATATGGATTTGAAAGCTAAAATTTCGACAATGAGCTTTGAAAACAACAGATTAGCTTACTTAAAAGATTCTGTCTCTAACGATAAGGTACGATTTTTCGAACGGACGAGGAACGTGTTCTTTCAAAGTATGCCTTATTATTCCCCTGTACAAGTCGTTTAAATTAAAGTGCAAGATATCGTTATCGTTACATAAATGCACGGGTCACACAATTTTTTGAATTGAAAAGCTACAGTTAACAGTGTATTTGTCCTTGTCGTTTGAAATACGATCGTGTAATTCTAGAATAAGACCTTGATTTCGATAACCGCATTATTCACGGTCACAAGACAAATTCTTTATTGTGCATGTGATTAAAAAAAGAGCTGTCTGATACAGACACTACACTTGAACACCTGATGTCACTTGTGATCGGCAGCTCTTTTCAGGTGATACACATTGTATAAACCTTCCTAGTCCGTCTCCTGTATGATCAAACGAGAAAAATACACTGGAATATATATCGCTATATACAACAGTATATAAAGATCAGGAAAGGGGGTGTCAGTGTCCGAATCATTCACAAAAGTGTCTGGTAGTAATTATAAGTTTTTTTTACCCGAGCTGATGCAGCTACCATTCGACTAAAAATGTCGCTTTTCGGGATTCACATACTTAGTCTTTCTTTCTGTAGTAAAAAACTCTCTACAACAACACAACTATAAACTCTGAGCATTATCAATCGATATTTAATTAATTAATAAATTGTTATTGCCAATATCATCGATGAAGGAATGATATTGGCACTGACATTGTGTTAAGTAATGCGGTAAGAATTAGTTTCCACCTTTTTGTTTTAATGACAATGTAAATTGTGGAAACGTTGTATAGGAATTATATTATATCTGTTCCGTTATCGTTATAATGTCGTCACATCCGTTTATAAAACGTATCTTTTCTTGAAGTTGATGTTCGTGAGTTTTGTAATACGTCTCGTCATCTGTAACAGGTATATCAATATACAGCTGTAGGTTGAGGCGTGGGAAGTAGAAGTATATTGATATAATATTCACCGAAAGTATGATGTTATTGTAACAAATCGAATGTTTCAGGTAACATCTGGTTGGTTTCTATATCGGCCCACTAACATTTTTACACACGACACTTTATTAACATTACCACGTTTATAAATTCCCATAATTGTCTACTGTATAATATAAAATATAGGGAATTGGTTGAAGTCGTGGATGTAATCGACAGGTAGCCTCCGAGTCCTGGGTCAAACAACGTTACAGATAGTGTGTACTGGGCAAAGATTTAATTAAATCACGTGATATCACGTGGGCATACCCCCTCCTTTTCTTTCTCTCATCCTCCGTTCCCAGTCGTAGACCCTGACTCTAAAGTAGGGTGGTTCAACTTTTGCAGACGGTGACGGTGGTTCAATGCGTTTGTTAATGCCATAACGCGAAATGAAAATTGGAAGAAATGGAGTTTTACGCCCTACTCTAATGCCATAACGCAAGAGGAGCCCCACATTTATGCCTCCATTTACAACGCCAACCAATGTACCCGAAAGACATTCATGGCTAAAATCTCCGAAAACATTTTCGGAAATATTATAAAAATGCCAATTCTTTTCAATTTGTGTCTCCATGACTTCCCTTACAACACTTCTCAAGTCTCGCTTTTTAAAATATTAATCTATTTTGCAAGCATTCTGTCATTTACCGTGAAATATTACCGTTGTCTAGTTTTATCATATACTTCCGACTGGTAAACAGTAGTTAATACTTCCGTATTATGTTGAATTTAGTATTTTACACGGAATGCAGCGAATTGAAACCAACACGGGCCAATGTTCGTTAAGGATATGGTAGTATATAGAAGTCAATATGCTGTATTGTGTTGTTGTTTGAAATAAGACACCTCTTTACAATGTCATCTAAAACCTGACAATAATCTATTCTGACCTACAAATATTCTTCAAATAACCTTCGATATATCTTTTAAAAAACGGTGCGTCTTATTTGTTACATACCCTCAAAGTGACCCAAATGACAATCCCGTGTTAGTCTGATTTACAGGTATTTATAAGATTTATTGTAATCTTTATACGTATGAAGGCCCTATTTAAAATTCTTATTTCTTAACAGATGTCGGGTGCCTATAAGCCTTACGTCAATTAACTTAAAATGATTTTAGTGTTGCAAGCAAATGATTGGTCAATCACTTGAAATGATTCTAAATTTTGTGTATTATTATCCAATCAGATTTCTGTATTTCTTGAAATCTATATTTCGTTTTATTTAAGTGTTCGAGAATAATGCCACTGATTATAAGGCTCAGTTTTATCGGATAAGCAAGACCGTAGTGGTCTGAGTGATCGAATATCGATTATATCAGCGTCCCGATACATACAACAAGTTTAGGAAACCCTTTTACGTTCCCTTTAATAGTATTTCTTTAAGTTACCCAATGATTATTCTAGATTTTTTGGCAGCCTTTAGCCTTGTTTGATTTTTAATCCTGTTTGACAGGATTGTCATTTTAATATATACCTATTGTCCTTGTAACCTTAATCGATAGAGTCGTTTATACTTACCCAGTGTGGCCTTATTAACTACCAAGGGAGATAATCGCATCTTAATGTGATAGGGGAGATAATCCCATCTCAAGGTGACCCATTAACAACCAGTGGAGATAATCCTTACCTACGTCATTCGCTGACACCATTCCTTAAGAGAAATTTCATCATATCTAAACAGATGTTTATTTCCAGTTCTTTTACAAACCAATAATTATAGAAAATAAGAAAGAAACAGAAATGATGCAACTTTAGCGAATAAATATAACAATGTGAAAAAGTAGGTCAATCACTTGAGAAACTTACAGCTGCAGGTAACAAGTAACATGGTAGACTACGTCAGTTTTATTGTCCGAGCTTTTTAAAGTGCGGGTATGCTATTTTTGGTACATGTGAATTCGTATTGATCGTCTCCTTGCAATTCGCATAAGCCCTTCAATTATTATTATCTTGGAGACAAGAATAAACTCGGCGACCCCAGGGGTAGGCTACTGCTTTAGACCCCTAGTAAGATCGATTGATTTTTGGAAAGGGCAAGAAGTATATCCCGTTGATCATGAAATAATAAAATTGGTCGGTTATCAGAATCTTTACAGGGGGAAATACATTTTTTCGGGGTAGCATTGCAAGCCCCCACCCCCTACGGTACAAACCCGTTTCCTCAATATATTGTATTGAATTCTACTATGAAATATACAATGCTTTATACTAAGATATTTTGAATAACGGGGGCTGTTTTTCTACTTGTAATATACCCGTATTGTTTATTATTATATCTCACGGACAAGATTAGACCTGATACAATGGCTAGTACGTTTTACTATAATCTGGATTCCCGCCAAATATACAAGGTCAGGTAAGGTCATAGGTTAGGTCGATCTTTAAATGATCTGATGACGTCATATAGCGTCTCTATATTAGCTCCATTATGGGTTTGTTTACAAACTTCTGGATCTCGGTCAGCCAATTATTTTTCTTCGTTTGGACAGAGACGGGGAAACGCGCGTCAAATTAGAATAATCATAAATCAGAAAGGATTTCTTCTGGAATTCATCGGGTTTTATATTTATGCAATAGTTTAGTCACGTGTATCAACTTCGGGACTAGAATGCTGCTAGGTAACTCACGGAAACTAACGAACATTAGAGATGGTTGGGCCGAATATAACTCATAACAAATGATCTAAAATGGTAATAAATGAGCAATATAGAAGTTCTCTTTTGGCCTCAGTATTCAATATTTCAGTTTTCTATTTCTTTCACTCGTTATATTTTGTTCAACAAAACTGAAGCAATGAGTATCTCTATAGAAGGAACCCCTTAACTACTTTTCAAAGGTTAAAGATTAGGGTTGTTGAAAGGTAACAAGTTACTATTCAACAGAAGCTACTGGTACAGGGTTAAAGCAGTGTTCACTAATTGTAGAGATTAGGATGGTTGAAAGTTAACAAGTTACTATTCAACAGAAGGTACTGGTACAGGGTTAAAGCAGTGTTCACTAATTGTAGTGATTAGGGTGGTTGAAAGGTAACAAGTTACTATTCAACAGAAGGTACTGGTACAGGGTTAAAGCAGTGTTCACTAATTGTAGACCTTAGGATGGTTGAAAGATAACAAGTTACTATTCAACAGAAGGTACTGGTACAGGGGTTAAAACAGTTTTCACTAATTGTAGAGATTAGGGTGGTTGAAAGATATCAAGTTACTATTCAACAGATGCTACTGGTACAGGGTTAAAGCAGTGTTTACTAATTGTAGACCTTAGGATGGTTGAAAGGTAACAAGTTACTATTCAACAGAAGGTACTGGTACAGGGTTAAAGCAGTGTTTACTAATTGTAGAGATTAGGGTGGTTGAAAGGTAACAAGTTACTATTCAACAGAAGGTACTGGTACAGGGTTAAAGATTAGGGTTGTTGAAAGGTAACAAGTTACTATTCAACAGAAGGTACTGGTACAGGGTTAAAGATTAGGGTGGTTGAAAGGTAACAAGTTACTATTCAACAGAAGGCACTGGTACAGGGTTAAAGATTAGGGTGGTTGAAAGGTAACAAGTTACTATTCAACAGAAGGTACTGGTACATGTTTACAGATTAGGGTTGTTGAAGGGTAACAAGTTACTATTCAACAGAAAGCGCTGGTACTGGTAACAAGTTACTATTCAACAGAAGGTACTGGTACAGGGTTAAAGATTAGGGTGGTTGAAGGTAACAAATTACTATTCAACAGAAGGTACTGGTACAGGGTTAAAGATTAGGGTGGTTGAAGGTAACAAATTATTATTCAACAGAAAGCACTGGCACTGATAAAAAAGTAAGAGTCGATCGTCTCCATGGTGATCGGTTTAATGGGTTTTTGGATTATGAAAACTCCATATTGACCTCATTACTCCGAAATAATATTTACAATATAGTTAATAAAAATTATGTTAGCCCTATATTTAATGTATTTCATCATTAATTAGACTGAAATTCCTGTCATACTAATTAAATTTTAAACTTTCAATATTATTCGAAGGGTATATTAGTTTAAAATTTTGTCAGAAATAACAGTATTTGAATAGCGATGACATGTAGACCGTTAGTTCAGCCAGAATGTGATGAAATATGACATGTACTAATTGATATATGAATACGTCATGACGGATATATCCGATTGTTTATATTAATTAATCACAATTTCCTTTCACCTTTATACAGAGTTATTAATTACGACACGACTTGCACTTTGAATGTTATCAGTGTGAACTATAGTGCATAAATATCGACCGTCGACCGTCTGAGTGATCGAATATCGATTATATTAGCGTCCCCGATACATACAACAAGTTTAAAAACCCCTTTTCGTTCCCTTTAATAGTATTTCTTTAAGTTTCCCAATGATTATTCTAGATTTTTTGGCAGCCTTTAGCCTTGTTTGATTTTTAATCCTGTTTGACAGGATTGTCATTTTAATATATACCTATTGTCCTTGTAACCTTAATCGATAGAGTCGTTTATACTAACCCAGTGTGGCCTTATTAACTACCAAGGGAGATAATCGCATCTTAATGTGATAGGGGAGATAATCCCATCTCAAGGTGACCCATTAACAACCAGTGGAGATAATCCTTACCTACGTCATTCGCTGACACCATTCCTTAAGAGAAATTTCATCATATCTAAACAGATGTTTATTTCCAGTTCTTTTACAAACCAATAATTATAGAAAATAAGAAAGAAACAGAAATGATGCAACTTTAGCGAATAAATATAACAATGTGAAAAAGTAGGTCAATCACGTGAGAAACTTACAGCTGCAGGTAACAAATAACATGGTAGACTACGTCAGTTTTATCGTCCGAGCTTTTTAAAGTGCGGGTATGCTATTTTTGGTACACGTGAATTCGTATTGATCGTCTCCTTGCGATTCGCATAAGCCCTTCAATTATTATCTTGGAGACAAGAATAAACTCGGCGACCCCAGGGGTAGGCTACTGCTTTAGACCCCTAGTAAGATCGATTGATTTTTGGAAAGGGCAAGAAGTATATCCCGTTGAACATGAAATAATAAAATTGGTCGGTTTTCAGAATCTTTACAGGGGGAAATACATTTTTTTCGGGGTAGCATTGCAAGCCCCCACCCCCTACGGTACAACCCGTTTCCTCAATATATTGTATTGAATTCTACTATGAAATATACAATGCTTTATACTAAGATATTTTGAATAACGGGGGCTGTTTTTCTACTTGTAATATACCCGTATTGTTTATTATTATATCTCACGGACAAGATTAGACCTGATACAATGGCTAGTACGTTTTACTATAATCTGGATTCCCGCCAAATATACAAGGTCAGGTAAGGTCATAGGTTAGGTCGATCTTTAAATGATCTGATGACGTCATATAGCGTCTCTATATTAGCTCCATTATGGGTTTGTTTACAAACTTCTGGATCTCGGTCAGCCAATTATTTTTCTTCGTTTGGACAGAGACGGGGAAACGCGCGTCAAATTAGAATAATCATAAATCAGAAAGGATTTCTTCTGGAATTCATCGGGTTTTATATTTATGCAATAGTTTAGTGACGTGTATCAACTTCGGGACTAGAATGCTGCTAGGTAACTCACGGAAACTAACGAACATTAGAGATGGTTGGGCCGAATATAACCCATAACTAATGATCTAAAATGGTAATAAATGAGCAATATAGAAGTTATCTTTTGGCCTCAGTAGTGATTCAAATGCATGTATAGATTCAATATTACAGTTTTCTATTTCTTTCGCTCGTTATATTTTGTTCAACAAAACTGAAGCAATGTGTATCTCTATAGAAGGGACCCCTTAACTACTTTTCAAAGGTTAAAGATTAGGGTGGTTGAAAGGTTACAAGTTACTATTCAACAGAAGGTACTGGTACAGGGTTAAAGATTAGGGTTGTTGAAAGGTAACAAGTTACTATTCAACAGAAGGTACTGGTACAGGGTTAAAGATTAGGGTTGTTGAAAGGTAACAAGTTACTATTCAACAGAAGGTACTGGTACAGTTAAAGATTAGGGTGTTGAAGGTAACAAGTTACTATGTCACAGAGATTATGGTAGTTGAAAGTAACAAGTTACTATTCAACAGAAGGCACTGGTACAGGGTTAAAGATTAGGGTGGTTGAAGGTAACAAATTATTATTCAACAGAAAGCACTGGCACTGATAAAAAAGTAAGAGTCGATCGTCTCCATGGTGATCTGTTTAATGGGTTTTGGATTATGAAAACTCCATATTGACCTCATTACTCCGAAATAATATTTACAATATAGTTAATAAAAATTATGTTAGCCCTATATTTAATGTATTTCATCATTAATTAGGCTGAAATTCCTGTCATACTAATTAAATTTTAAACTTTCAATATTATTCGAAGGGTATATTAGTTTAAAATTTTGTCAGAAATAACAGTATTTGAATAGCGATGACATGTAGACCGTTAGTTCAGCCAGAATGTGATGAAATATGACATGTACTAATTGATATATGAATACGTCATGACGGATATATCCGATTGTTTATATTAATTAATCACAATTTCCTTTCACCTTTATACAGAGTTATTAATTACGACACGACATGCACTTTGAATGTTATCAGTGTGAACTATAGTGCATAAATATCGACCGTCGACATCTTTTAAAACTATGTTCCACTATTCAGTGATGCAGGTCGGATGACCGATATTTAAAAAGTGTCTAGTCTTTAGTTGCTCTGTGCCCTTCAGGCTATGCTGGTTATTGAAACATCCTTTGACAGATAGACAACGGATATGTTTATACTGTTCTACTGGAACCACCCCTCCCCCCACCTTTTTCACACTTCAGGTGTACAATGGTAGGACGACTATAGATGCTTTTTCAATACTGTAAGTTTCCCAAAGTATTTGTAATGCGGTTGTGTCCCAGAGTAATCATGTAACTGACTTGCTAACTATTGATATACCCACCTACACCCATTTTTATTTTATACCTTGACTGAACTAGCCACCTTTCTTGTATCACTCAATGTAACGATTTGATTGGATAGTACGACAGTAAATACAGCCAACCAAGACCCTCGATAGAAAGGCTTAAAATATTATGGCTTTTTATTTACATATTTCCTGTCTAGGACTCTGGCTATATTCGCTTACGTACAGTCTTTCTAAATACAATAAGTGTTGCTATAGCAGCCAAGGTATAAGACGAAGTTCATATAACGTTACTTTGTGAAGATGTGATACAAGAAAGTTTGGCTTTTGCAGCCATGGTATAAGACGAAGTTCATAATAACGTTACATTGTGAAGATGTGATACAAAAAGGTTGGCTTTTGCGGCAAGGTATAAGACGAAGTTCGTTATTGCTCGACAGAGTTCCAACCTGACCTGTATATACATTGTTTGTACTTGTATACTGTGGTAATATTAGATACAATGTAAGTAAAAAGTATATATGAGTATCGATTGTTGTGGAATTCAATCAATACGTGTTGTATTCAATTAATAAAAAATTATTAATAATAGACATATTATTCATAAATATAGATTCTTACTGTTTATATTAATTTAACAGTATTCTTACCATTTAGATAAATAGTAAAGACAATATAGTTGCACCCAAAAATATAATTCATAAACAGATATCTCACATAACTTAATATAGTTAACATCTACAGAAATACCCAAACTATATAGTGTATCAACAATATACGTTCACCCAAAACAATATGTTCACCCACAACAATATGTTCCATTCATTGGCCCATTATTAGCTCCATTCATTTCGTTTCTTTTTAAAAAAAAGGTTTTTAAAAACTTAGATTCCAATATATTGATTAATGTAGCTGTTCACTGTAACCCAGTCAGTTGCTGAGAGATAGAAATTTCAGATATCTGACAAGAATTTTGAACATATGTAGGGCTTAAGAGATATTTCACAGGCCTGACCAATGGCCCGAGCCATAGATACGCCGCTATATATCTTCGTAAAGTTGGCTGTCGTCAAGTTTGAGTTTGAGGGTAGATTTTGGCTACGAATCTTTTCCATATCATTAAAAGTGTAGACTCTAATTGTGGCAACGAAGTCAACGGTAAACCTCACCCCAGAACCTTTTCTTAATTTAGCTCTACTTGTAACTTATCAGAGTGGGTAGGGCAGGATATCTCGACCTATCTCAATAAAAGTAAATTTATTTTATCTCGACATGATGTGGAGGGTTGGTGATAAGATATGACCAGTTGTGAATCATATAAAACTTTATTTATCAATGTTAGAGGTTTGACAAACACTCTTACAATTCAATCAATAAATAAATGATTTCTAAAATAGATAAAAAATATTTTAATAAACAAATAAATATTTATATTATTGATTAAGAAATATAAAAAAAAATTAGATGTAGACTAAATAAATATTTCTTCATTTTTTTTTTTTTACATTTTTTTTTTTAAATAAATATTCTCATCAATAAATGTTGATTAAAAAATGTAAATGAATAGAAATAAAGAAATGATTTATTGTCATTTAGAAAGTGGTGTTGCAACAATATTTTCGTTATTGGGGTAACACTTTCTTGGTGTTTCTGGCGATTAGGTGCCTGACTCTGAGATCGTTCGTTCAAAACCCGTTCGAGTCTCAGCCAATTTTCAGCACTAGAATCTGTGCTATACCAAGAAAGTGTTATCCCAATAACGAAAATATTGTTAATAAAAATAAATTTTAAAATATTTAGATAAATTAAAATACTTAATTATTATTTCTTGATGACGTCATAAATTGGTCGTTAATTGTTAATTATGATATTTGTAGACCATCGGAGAGGTATATAACTACAAACCATGTTGTTATGAATTGAGTAATATAACGCGTATTGGATTATCTAAAGACGTCATTTTTTTATATTCGTTATTCATTATCAACATTGACAATTGTCATGTATATTTATGATTTATAGAGGTATATTTGAGAGCCCTTTTTATATTCAATGAAAAAATAAATGGGTCATGTTTACATAACTATGTTTATACTATGACAGATCAAAAAATGCTAGGGAGTTTTCTTGTTTAGTCATTTTAATCACAAGACGATTTATTTCGAAATTCAAAGTCGTTTGAATCGTCATCACATCAGGGACCACGAGTGTTTTCATTCACTTGGCCTAGACGACTCATTGACATGCGAATATGTATTTCTCTGTGTACCCATTCTTGAACCCTCAAGGTCATACGAAAAAGGACATTTTTTCAAGCCTTTTTATCAAACTAATAATTAAAGATGCATTTTCGCATTACCATATATAGCACGTAAAACTCCATTCATTTCATTTTCGTATTATCATATAAGCTATATATACATGGAAATAAGAGAACCCATGTTTAAGTCATGTATTACAAAGGCAAACTTAAATTTAATCAGCTCATAGGTTAATTTAGGATATCAATATTATTTTTCACAAACTAAAACCTGTTCATCCCCGTTGTCAGGGTTGGGTCCATGGGGCTGGGCCCTGGCTAGTGAGAATTAACACATTGTCCTCTCTCATAACCTTCTTCAGTTAGCAGAAATTGATTAATTTACAAAAAAAATCGCCAGAAATACGTTTTCTGGGCTTTTAGTTTCAATATTTCTCGGGGTGGTGGGGGGGGGGGGGGAGAACCAGGACAAAAAAAAAATAAGGGCCTCAGTACCAATGCAGTCCTGGCGACGGGGCTGGTCCTATTCTCATGGAATTAACAAAAATGCAGGCACCGCTGTACGTGGTTCAGTATAGGACCTAATCTATTCTAATATTATTTTGAACCACATACATCGCCATATCGCTGTAGATCGTCGTCATTGACATTCTAGTGCGCATTTATGGCGTCATGATATCGGTAATAACTGCGCGTGAGATAATGATATTGACCTAGACTCAGTGTAACGATTTATAATCAGCTCTTAAAAAACGGGGCGTCGGACTTTAATTCAGAAAGTATGGATAGATTGAATAAAATGGTTAGCATTATTTTTAAATCAGAAAGAAACTTCTAGTACTGACTAATAGGTTTGAGTACTTAAGTACAAGGGTAGGAACTTCCTTTATTTGGGTGTCTAGTAACTAATCACGTGATCATAATATTATGCTATCGTACGATTATGTTTAGAATATTCAATATCTAATAGTAACCATAGGGGAGTCAAATTCCTTCCTGGTACGAACTATTATGGTTTTTTTTTAAATTAAATATTCGAAGTCTGTATAGGTAGTGTTTTTTCCCCGGGGGGTGAAGTTAGTTATAAGTTTTCATTGTGTTCTAAAAAATCCTGTATAGATATTTCCCTTAACAATTAACTGAACCCCTTCCTTAGGGGTGCGTAAAATGGTCAGTGGTTATAGACCTGTTCCAATTGTGCATTTCTGCAGGGGTGGGGTTCAATTGTCTGAGCCAGCAACTTTTATAGGTAGGCCCTTCCATGAATTTACTCTTACATATAAGTAAGTAATAGGGCTGAAATATAATATGAGATGAATGGGGTTTTACTAATTGGTTTAATTGCGAAGGACAACACCAGGTAGTGTGCTATGAGGGAAATATTGTAAGGGCAGTGATATAATCCTACAATTTTAATTATTTCCAACCATCGAGTTATCTTTAACGTGCAAGACTGTATCGCTTTAAAATCTGGAAAACTCACAAAACTAAGTAATTAGCGTTTTTCAATAATCAAATGCGTCGTTATTGATATAAATATGCGTTTATTGACCAAGTTTGAAATTTTAAATTTAATGTTCATTCTAAGACGCAGTATCCCTTTAAAGGGCAATATCCAATATAGTTTGATTGGGTCAAAGCAATTTACAATAAATAAAAAAAAAAATTAAACACCAGACGTTGTTTTATTAATTGAATAGGTTTGATAAAAGATAATTAATAAGTTGAAGTAATAACTGCAGCGTGGGGGGTCGGGATATCAACTCATATATCACAACTGTTTGTTTTATTCAATCAATATCGATCACCACGTGACAGGTGATATGATCCACCTGGTTACCAAACTATTTAATAACAGAAGGCTCACCTTCGTGTATAGCCTACCCCCCTACATACCCAACCCTTCTCTTCTCGCTACCCTAAGTTAATTCAAATATCTCAATCCGAGAGTTGATTCACAGGAAAACTCTATACCCTACCCCCATCCACTCTTTCTCATTTAAATATCTCCCCCCCCACCCCCTCTTCACTCTTTCTCATTTAAATATCTCTCCCTCCCCCACCCCCTCTCTCACCTTCTCATTTAAATATCTCTCCCTCCCCCACCCCCTCTTTACTCCTACCCATTTAAATATCTCTCCCTCCCCCACCCCCCTCTCTACACCTACCCATTTAAATATCTCTCCCTCCCCCACCCCCTCTCTACGCCTACCCATTCAAATATCTCTAGCCTACCCCACCGACCGCTTCATTAATATCTACGCCTTATACATATTTTCGCCCCTATTTATATTCAAATATGCCATTAAGCCTACTACGGGTTTATGTTACTTATATCTACGCCCCTATTTATAAATCAGAAAGCATATCCAAGGACACTTTGAATTTTCTATTGATTGATGAATTAAGACTGTTTATTTCTATTATTGTGCTATTTATAGAACATCAGACGAGCACTATTCAAGGACATTTGAATTTTCTATCATCAGATTTGGATAATAATCCATCGTATTAGTAACATATTCTGCTATTTATAGAACATCAGACGAGCACTATTCAAGGACATTTGAATTTCCTATCATCAGATTTGGATAATAATCCATCGTATTAGTAACAATAGTAACAATATTTAATAAAACGTTTTAATAATCTTAAGGAAATAAAAAGTTTTCAGAATCATAAAAATTTAAAGTTAGAAGTCAATTCGAACGAATCCAGTTTTTGTGTCATAATTGTTAATATGCGTTTTGATAACAACGATAATTTTTTTTTTAATTGATTATTAAAGCTTATATTTTACTATCTTATCCCCACCGCAAGTCTATCGAAAAGGACAAAGTGCTACGTCAGTCACACACATCATAAACAAAACACACAATCCATCACCATGCAATTTCTGAGATACATCATTTCAATTCGATATACTCAAATTTTATAATATAATCTTGTTATATTTACGAATGAAAATAACATAGCTACAATTTTAAACATAAGATCTATTTGGGACACTTCTTATCCTTTATTCCTATATTCAAAAAACAACCAAATTACCAGAAAAAATCTGATGAAAAATAAAAAATGTTTTATCCTTTCAAGCAAAGATTTTCATTTTTAGGCGCAAGGCTGAAGATTCAACGTAACGTTTCTTTTAAAAATCATTTGTCAATATCGCAAAATTTAAAATCTGTGTGAAGCGCCAAGTTGTAACGGTTGTGTTTGTACTTGCTTACTGACGCTTTACTTCCCCGGCTTCGAGTAGACCCTTATTGGTTATTTTATGGTCGGCCATATTTCAATAAACCGGTGAAAGGGCTTAATTTTTATTTAATATTGCTGCTGACTATCTGAAATGCTTTGAGGAAATGATCAAAATTTAGACGAAACTTTCCTTATAGCAGTTTTGAAGGTGGGATGGCTATATTTGGAAGTCATGAACCAAAATGTCAAATAAAATCAAAAGTAAAAAAAAAATGGTGATATATCTTAACTTATAATTGTCTAAAATGTCATTTATAAGGAAGGTGTATTGTTTCTAAGGTAAAATTTGGTGATTACGGGCATGTATTTGGCAAAAACATGGAAATTTCGTGGATGACAGAAAAGTCGTACGAGTTGATAGTAATATAGTAGAGCCTGGTTCAATCAGCCAATGAAAAGAGAGTATTAACTGAATGAACCTCATAATAAAATCGTACGATAGAAAACGTCACACATTCCGTTGTCAGAAAACAACCGTATATTATATCCCATACTCAATTTAGAAACCTACAGGGCGTGCTGGTAAACGCACAGGAATAAAATTGACTCCTATACTAACGGGATAAAATTTTAAAGTTTATTTTCATTTGATATTTTGGTAAAAATTCAGCACCCGGTGTCAGAGTGCCCTACTTGAGAATCATCCGACTCAACTAGTTAATATTCATCATTCCATGATATTCTGACGCTTTGCCAAATAGTGAGTAATTCTCTGGATCATTCGACAAAGTGTGTTTTTCAGAAGTGAAACCATTTTCAGAAGGGATAGAAATAAAACTTCGGACGTAGATTTGAGAAATAAAGGTTTGAATAGAATATTTATCGGGGAATATTTTCTAGTCAATCGACCATTACGAGGGAGTGAAAATCAAGAGCCGAGTTGCAGACTGTTTCAACATCAACGTTGTTTCACGGCGCTCAACGACAAGCCGGTATACCTCCAGGAATTTTCCACATTTGGGACAAAAATTCCATTAAACCTGTGTAAATTCGTGTTTTTGTGGCAATCGAAATTATAATTCTATCGGAAAATAGGATGAAGAAATTATTTGGGGCAATATTTTCATGGTATTTGACGATACAACTGGTACTACAAATAACACGAGGAGAGGGTGAGTAAAAACACGTCATGTTATTCGATCACTCAATGTTCCTAATCCAAAAAAGTCGATTCTTCGATTTTGAGATGCCTTTTTTAAATTTTAAGATTTTTAAAACTCATTCTTTACAGTTTTTCTGTTGTTTGAATGTTATTTTATATTTTTGAGTCGTGTCATTCTCTTTAGAAACCCGAAACATTTTTTGTAAGTTTTATGCAATGAACTTTTTAATTTTCGGTCTGTTGTTTTCAATGATCTCTACGGAACTCTGACATTTTGAAAAATTTCAATTTTGATCTTTCAGTAACAACTGTGCCATCAGCGGAGACGACGGAGAAAGTCCAGTGTCCCAGCTCGCAGTTTACGTGTAAAAATTCTAGATGTATTCCATCAAGTTGGCGGTGTGATAAAGACAATGACTGTAATGATGATGGACCTGGATCCGATGAAGTCGATTGTGGTAAGTTCCAAAAAAAATATTGATTTTGAAGCGAAAACTGGTTGAAAACATTAAATTTTGCTAGGCCTATATAGATTCTACTTGTTTTTGGGGTGGGGCAGTTGATAATCTAATCTAGTATGGTTTGCAGAGTTGTTGTGTCGCTTGGCTTAGTGTAGAAAAGGGCTTCAGTTTGATTATTTTATGGGAAAGTCTACACTTTTAAAGTAACATTTGAAAAGAAAAAGTAAAAAATATCCCATTCATTCACCTGTCATTCAAATTTACGGCAATGGAAAATTTCATCATCATTTTGCGCACTTTCATATCGTTAGACCTTCAAATAATTTTGTCAGCGCTTTAAAGGTTTTAAATTTGTTAAGTTTGTAATTATTGTTTGTTCCAAAACACAATCAGACAGATTTTAACCAAAAAAATGAAAATTTAAGCGAGAAATGTAATTTTTCATGAATTTCTCCCACACCAGAAAAAAAGTAGGTCAGCATCTTAAGGTGACCTAGTTAACTCTGATTGGTTGAAACATGTCGTACTATCTGATTTTAACCAATAGAATAACAGAGCTATTCCAGACTGCGAACATACCCAGAAATATTGTGAAATATTATTGACAGTTAAACAGTGACCGCGCCCCCCTTTCATCTTCTAAACGATATTGTTTAACCGCACAGGTACTATTGAAATAGGGAACTAAATCAAACATTTAACTATCAAAGAATTAAAAATTAATTAATTGAAAAATAATAATAATAATATGCACAATAATAATTTTATTTACATTAGCCCCACCCCACCATTTTTTTTAACTTGATGCTTTTGACGACTTATTCCGCCCCTCCCCCTCCCAAAAAAAAAATCTAGGCTTAACATTAATATGATAACAAACCAAATGAGAAAAATGGCACCATTAGCATTATGTTAGGTTTCCATTTATCATATTTGAAATGAAACAAAACTTATTAGACCTACTGGTACTACAACAAATCTATCAGGAATCTGATTAGCCTAATTACTGGATTAATTAACATCTGTTTTCTAATTAGGTGATAATTGTCATTAATTGTAGATGCTCTAGTAGTTCCCTAATTATACAAGAAAAAAAAGTAGCTCCTAAATATTAGAAATGTGCCTTGTGAAAAATGGAGAGCAAACTCAAAATAATGAATAAAAACACACTCATTCACTAAAGAAACTCATATTTGTTAAATTATTGCCCCTTAAAATTAGGAGATTAAGGAATAAAAAATATTGTAAATTTTACTATTAAACTTCAAACAATAAAAGAATTTTCTTAGTCTTTAGAAGTTGTTTAAGTATTAATGTATTTTTTTTAATATTTTAGCTGTAACCTGTTCTGAGGCAGATCAATTCCAATGTGACAATGGACAGTGCATCTCTAATCGTTGGCAATGTGATCGAGATACAGACTGTCGCGATGGCTCGGATGAAAAACCAGACAGATGTGGTGAGTTTAAATTTTTTTTTTTTCAATCCTAGGTCGCTAACAGCCATCTTGCTAACCTTATCTGTTTTAATATTTGATAAACAGCAATGTCATCAAGTTTATTGCATTCTACATGATATTATGATGAGTCATATAATAGGTGTTATTTTGTAATAGACAAATTATGCTGCTTAAACGCATGGTTAAATTAAATAGACAGTCAGTGAATGAAATATTTGCATACCTTTCAAAACCTGTTTTATAAAATTACACAATATTTTACGTCACCCTTCACTGAGTTTTTTTTAAAGTATTTTTTGGTGCATCCTGGTATATCACCTCTACTGTTGACATTTTGACCTTGTCTTTTGTGAGTTGTTTTCTCAGAAAATTCACAAAGTTTTGAAATTTGAATTGTATTTCTTTGGTAGTCTAGGTAACTACCTGTATTTATCATGTTTATAGATCCTACATTATTGTTCCCAATATTCAAATACTATTTTCTTAAAGGCTAAAGTTTGCAAGTTTTGTTTCTTCATGACTTTCCTTGCTTAAAGAATAACTTCAGCAATAAACTTCTCACGCTAATTTTTTATGGTCTAATGGAGGCCAGTAAATAATGTACTCAAAATGGGCCACGTTGATATTTGTGACACTACCAATCCCAGAAAAATGTCAAATTTGATAATGTTTATAACCTTGATCTAGAGAGCTAGGTTAGGTCGTGATATTTTGAAAGTCATAATATGATTTCAGTGGAAAGTTAACTCCGTGGCTTTTATTATCAATTCTTAGGAATAGACAGGAAATAGATTCTGTAGAATCCACAAGGAAGGATGTTTCCAACAGCTCTCAAGTTTTCAAATTTTCAAAGCTAAATAAAGATTGTAATGGGACAGGAAGTTCCCCATCAAAAGTAAATGCACTTTGAAGTATTGTTCATGAATTCAAAATCAAATAAACTGCCAAAATATGGTTTATTGTTTGTATTTAATAACATTCTAAACATGCATAAGACATGATCAGTTTTTGAGCTGTAAAATAAATACAGTAAGAGATATAAAACAGACTAGCTAGCCCAGTAACCTGTTTGATACCAGATGAATATTAAAATAGGTTAAATCAACATCATTATTCATATGTTTAACACATTTATTACTGTACCCCTTTCTCTGTTCATTTCTATTAGACCTACTAACATATTGTTATCATTACATACCTTAGTCAACCATTTTCATTGTATATACAGAACATGCTTAGAAACTCTGAACAATACAAAAATATGTTCCATGTTATAGTTCAATATGCACAATAGAATACAAGAATTAGAACTGAAAAATGAATTGAAAAGAATAGAGTTAAACCTCCTACTCTTTTGTACCTTATGGGCTTATGAAGACAGACAACACCATGCAGTGTGCAATGAGGAAAATTCTGGCTAATGTCACAGGAGGACTCCAAATTCCACCTTTTATTGCATTTCATAAGTCCAATATGATAAATACCTTTGAGTTTTCATAAAACTTGGATTTCTCAGGTTCAGAACAGAAAGTCCAAATACTCCCTTTAATTTTATCAGTCCCAGAAACATAGAGCCTAGAAGATAATTAAATGAATGAATGAAATTTAATTACAGCCAATAAGACGTGTAAGGAGGACCAGTTTCAATGTGGAAACGGAGCATGTATACCCCGAGCTTGGATGTGTGACGGTCAAACAGACTGTGCTGAAGATGAAGCAGATGAGACAAATGAGGAATGCAGTAAGTTTCATAATTAGATAATTAAATAATTGATTTAAGCAATATATATAATACTACTCTTTAAATAATTATTTATTTATTTACTTTATTGTTAGACTTCTATGATATTCATTTCTCTTTATAACACTGACTGTATGAGCATGTATCTAGTGCTTCTTATATTACTTGATAACACTGACTGTATGAGCATGTATCTAGTGCTTCTTATATTACTCTAGAAGATGGTTATTTGATTAGGTTTAAAAAAGATTTTCAAGAGACTTGTGACATGTAAAACTAAGCTTGTTCTTACGCCACTATCGTAAATATTATTTAAGTGGAATTTCACAAATCACAAGGAGTTGATTATAGAGCAGTATTGATTTGAATGGTTAATGACTTGAATTAATTTCTTTCCTCTCCCCACCCTTTTCAATTTTCACCCCACTGAAATCACTCAAAATAAACTTGGGTAATTTTTTTTGTAGAAAAAGTAACATGTACAGAGGGTGAATTTGCGTGTAGAAATGGGCGTTGTATCGAAGAAAGATGGATGTGTGATCAAGATGATGATTGTTATGATAAATCAGATGAAGATCCTAAACTTTGTCGTAAGTTTGCCAGTTATGGTATTTTTATTTCAGTGACTTTCTGTATTTTTCTAGATGTACTCCAGTAATGTGTAATTATATCAGTATGTTTCTCTAGTCCATTGTTAACAAATGTTAAGTTTTATAACTTACAATTTCTTAACATCTTGAGATTGTTTTAAAAGCTTAAGTAGCCACTATTCAACAAAATAAGTTCTAAATCGTTTATTAGAAAATTTAATGGATGAATTTTGCATTTGAGCATAAAATCTTCAAATTTTCTCAATCTGTTTGTATTTTACAGCTGTTCAGAATTGCGAAGACGATGAATTTCAGTGTGAAAATAAGATATGTGTAAAAAGTTCCTGGGTTTGCGATGGTGACCTAGATTGTAAAGATGGCTCTGATGAAAAGAATTGTACCGACGCATCTATGATGAAGTCAAAATGTTCCAAAACTGAGTTTGTGTGTAATGAAACGCTTGAATGTATCCATATGTCGTGGAGATGCGATGGTGACGTTGATTGTACAGACGAATCCGATGAACTCGGTTGTAAGTTATATTTTCACATTCGTGGGAAAATTGAGAATAAAAAAAAAACTAAAATTTAAAGATTTGGAAATGATATTTTGATCTTTTATAATTTTATCATTGAAAATTAGTTTTGATTTATTCATTCATTCATTCATTCATTCATTTATTGACTGTATTATAGGTGTAATAACATGTCGAAGTGATCAGTTTATGTGTGAAGAAGAGAGTTACTGTATCTCCGATGTATTGAAATGTGACGGCCATTCAGATTGTACTGATAATTCAGATGAGAAGGGATGTCGTAAGTATTTTTTATTTTTCTCTCACCTTGGACAAGAATTTATTTTTTACTGTATATTTGTATGGGATTATATAGCATCTAAGAATGTGTGATTCTAAAATACAGTGCCATTGTTATTGATTTTTGAAATCTTAAACTGTACTTTGTACATGAAAAATTTATAAGCTGCCACCAATAGGGCTGCTATCCTAGCAAATTCCCTTCATTGGGCACTGCATGGTGATGCCCGTCTTCATTAGGTGCTGAAAAAGTAGACTTAAAACTGCTTTATTTCATGTTTCGTTCTTACATAGTTTAATTACCACAGAACCTTGTCATTACACATTAAATATTATATATTTTAGCTACACAATGTAAGAAAGAACAATTTGATTGTCATGGCGATGGGAAGAAATGTATTTCAATGGATCAAATCTGTGATACGAAAAACGACTGTGGAGACTTTGAGGATGAAGATTCAAACAGATTTAACTGTAAAGCTGGTGCTGGTAAGATAAGATTTTATTCAGGGGCAGGGAAATGGGCTGGGCCTATGGGGGTCATCATTATAGCTTTCAAAAATATATTATCCAAATCTACCATTAATTGGAAAGAAACTTCTAAAATATAAGGATCAGAATTATTTTCCCATTATTCTTTGTTGGCTAGAGGAAAATGGTTCTTGTTCTTGTTCATTAATATCTTGACTAGAAAGAACCACCCTTAAAGGTGGTCTGACAGTATATTCAGAAAAACTGATTTTTTTTCACATTCTTTCTTTCAACTCTTTTTTTCCATTGTTTTCATATAAAATTCTTCTCATAAATTTATACTGTTTTCTCTTTCAAATCCTAATTTGTTGCTGTTTTATTTTGATTTAGACAAATTAAGGAATTTTACCAAAGGTACATAAGAGTGTCACAACTGTTGTCTGTAGTTTTTTTTAGTGTTAAAGGAGTATCTTCTCTTAGAATGGACATAAAAAAACTTAAGTTTCAAACTTGGTCAATAAGAGTATATATTCATCAGTTAGACTTACCAGGTGTCATGACTAAAGAATAGAATCTCTATATAACATGATATATCTATTAAACTAAATAATTATAGAAAGAGGCTTCTAAGCTTGTTTAATTGATTATTAATTAGTTTTATAGGTTTATTAGATTATAGAGGGATTCTGTCGTATAGTTTTGACACCAGGTAAATCCAATGATGAACAAAATCTCATTTTGGCCAAGTTTAAAAAAATTTTTTGGTCATCCTAAGAGACAGTATACCTTGAACTCTTGTGTAATTCCCCCCAAAAATATTACCCTCCTATCACACACTTTTTTTGTTTAGAATTGTTTATGTGTCAAATTTTATTTTCATTTTGAAGTCATCACTTGCAAGGTTATTTTCATTTTACAAGGCTGAATATTTATTGTACTTAACATCCCTAAAATATATTGGACTCTCCTCATATGCATCTTGTTTACCATTTAGTAATGCATGTGTGCTAGAGTTCATTTATCAAATTTAGGGATGTTACTTGAAGAATAGACAGCCTTGTTTCTTAAGAATATATATTTTTGAATACACTCTTACACTGTGCATATTATATTGAATAAATGTTATCTATATTGTTTTCTGGATGTAGCGAAGGTCTTGTTGTTTAAGAACTTGATTCGTCATGCGTGCATGTTTTACGTGCCTGGGTCATACAAGGGATGGTCTTATGATATCATTTAAAGTTTTCTAATGCTGAGGGCATAGTTTCACAAAAAGGCTGGCCAAGGCGATATTGTTTTGTTTATAACAAATCAAAAAATTGATTTTTATTTTTTCAGTAAATCCATGTGATGCTAATAAAGGTCGTTGCAGCCAAGAATGTATAAATGACCATCAAGGAGGTTATATCTGTGGTTGTAAACCAGGCTTTAGTCTCATCAGTGATACAGAATGTGATGATATCAACGAATGTGATACACCCGGAGCCTGCTCCCAAATCTGTATCAACACTAAGGGGTCATTTAAATGTGCCTGTGAAGAAGGATATATATTACAAGATGGTAAACATTGCCGAGTTAATGGTAAAGGCCCACAACTCTTACTGGCTAATCGTAAAGATCTACGAAGAATTGATATCGCTGATCAGAAGAAGTTTGATTATTCGTTGTTGGTGAAGGATGCCAGTGTGGAGTGCGCCATTGCTGTGGATTACGATATCAGAAATAACAAAGTTTACTGGACCGATGTCAGTATGGAGAAGATTTTAAGGTAATTAATGATTAAGTAACATTATTAATTAACCCCTGAAGGTCCACTATATACATAGATCAGGGGGTGGGGGGGATAATTCATATGTTTGTAGGTAGGAAAACTTTGGATCATAAGGCAAAAAAAATTAACATATATTCAATGAAAGTTTTTGATTTGAATTTAAAATCATTATTTCTATAATGTTGTTAATATTTGAATATAAGATATTGTAGAGTAAATAAAATAAAGTTAAACATTCAGATAAATAAATAAACCATATCAATAAATACTGGTAGTTAATATTTGAGTTGAGGTAAAATTTCAGATTCTAGAAAGGGGCTCTTCCTTTCCATATTTTGATATGTTAATAAAATAGTATGTTATAAGAAAGAATCTCTTGTATTACAGTGCCGATATAGATGATAATTCCACGGTAACAACAGTTGCTGATACGTTCGTGAACACTCCAGATGGTATCGCTGTCGATTGGATCCATAACCATCTCTACTGGACTGATACGGGATATAATAAAATAGAGGTATCAAGTCTAGATGGTAAAATGAGACGAGTATTAATAGATAGTGATTTAGATGAACCTAGAGCTATTGTACTCGATCCTTCCAATGGGTAAGTATCCATTCTTGTATATCATTGAAAACAGGGTATCGGTTAGGTCTTACATATCTTGTATAACATTGGGTACTGAATTCGGTTCTACATAACTTTTCATTTTGGATATCTGGACTGTTTTTCAAAGATGTTATCAAAAGAACTAGAGTTCATCTTGTGTGATTTGGATTATAATTCTTCAGGGATAAATAGACATGGGGTGATTGGAATGAGACCCAGGGGTGATTGGAATGAGACCCAGGGGTATAAACAGAATAAACTGTCAACGTCAGTGAAATATCTGTATAAATTGACCAAAGGAAATGTTTGTTTATCTTTTTCCTTAAATCCATACATCTAGCATTCTCTTATTTTCTTCCCTTTCTTGATTAATCAAACCAGGGAGCTGAAAAGTAGGATGTAAAACTTCATTTGTTTTAATATTATTTTCTCTCTATTTAGTTATATGTACTGGACCGATTGGGGTCAGAATCCTAAGATTGAGAAATGTGGAATGGATGGCAGTAACAGACGAGTTATTATTCAAAATAAACATCCACAGGCACTTGTTATACAATGGCCCAATGGTATCACTATTGGTAGGTATTTCATTGCTGTTCCTATGCTTGACTTATCACAAATTATTAATAAATCCAGTACGTTGTATACAAAGACCCGAAGTTTCTCATCAAACTCTGTGTTTTTTATTTAGATTACGTGGATGCAAGATTATTATGGTTGGATGCCAAATTACATAAAATAGTAAGCAGTGATTTCGAGGGAAATGATCTACGCCTTGTTCATGCATCACATGCCAACGTCCATCATCCCTTTGGTATCGCTGTTTTTGAGGACTTCATCTACTACACAGATTGGAAATCGGAGTCCGTATGGAAAATGAATAAATTTGGAATTGGAAATCCTACAGAGGTAGCGTTAGATCTTAACGAACCTACAGATGTTCATATCTTCCATGAATATAAACAACCTCAATGTAAGTTAATAGATATTCACTCTAAGAGCAGCAAATTAGATTTCCTATTACTTCGGGAGCAACTTTTGTAAATTTGAGTAGGGTTAAGCTAATGGTTCCTTACTTTCTCATTCTCTTTTCATCATCAACTTTACTTAAAATAGATTCATGGACCATTGATCAAGTTTAGAGTAGGTTTATTGGTTTTACATATTAAAGATAAGGTGCAGAAAAGTAGGACATAAAACTCCATTCATTTCATTTCATTTACATATTAAAGACCCAAATTTCAAACTATCATTGCATAGTCTTCACTCTTAAATTCAATCTCAATGCTTTATTAGATTCATCTAGTAAAACCCCAGACTCAAATATTCTAGTTTATATCCATGTATACAAGAGTATTATGTTTATATTACAGGGGCGAATAGATGTCCTGCAGACCATGGTTGCCAACACTTCTGTCTCCCCAGTCCGTCTGATGCTAAATATAGTTGCGTCTGTCAAAATAATTTTATTCTTAACTTCGATAAGAGATCATGCTCTGAAATACGTAAGTTTTGATAAATATTTTTTCAGCTAACATCTTTCTTAACCTGATATTTTCAAAACATATGCAAAAATGAAAATATGTCCAGATCTATTGCTATGGATACAGTCAATCAATGTTTGAAAGTGTTAGAATAATCAGTTTTTAATGCATAAGAATAATTTCTAAGATTCTACAATAGAATTAGCCAGAGATTTCTTCACTGTTTTATTATTTTGATTTTTGAATTATATTTACAGCTAACAAATCAACCCTACCTAAACCTACTGTTGACCAGAAAACAGACTCACCTAACAAGAGTAAACCTGACAAAGCCTGTAAGTGAATTTATTTATTTATTAAATTTATTATTAATTATCAAGGAAGTAGATAGAAGATCCTATTTCTATGTAAATTGATACTGTGAATTTTGAGGGAATTTTTGGAAAAATTTTAGGATTTCAATCAGGATGTGTTTAAAAGCTTCATTTTATAGAAATTTCAAATGAATAAGAATTGATACTTAGAATTTCATAAAAAGAATACAGAAAATAAGGTCAAAATTTGAATTTAAAAGTCTTTACATATAATTGCCATCTGTGTCTGGTTGCTAGGTAACGGTTGACACTGTGACCTCGAATATGTTTTCTCTTAACCCAGTAAAAATAACTTGGGCTGTTCCTTTAGATCAACACACCCCCTTGGTATATTCTGTGCATGAATGAGTATATTAACTTCACTATAACCGTAATACCAGCTTCCTCTACACAACTTTCATAATGTTTAAGATTGTAAAAATGTGTAAAATTTGTCATAATGATAAAAAATTTATAAAATGCCTGATAAATTCTCAGCTAGCATAGTTTATTAGTTAAATTATTAAAACATTTCACGAAATGATACATTGGTATTCGGTACGTTACTCTCTAAAGTTTGGAATGGTGCCAAGATTTTATGTAATGTTTCATACCAAGATAAAGTTATTCCAATCAGTAGATGCACTACTTCACAATGATAATACCAGAATGTCTTGAGCCTTCCAAAATAGTTGAATTTTGTAGATAAGGAATAGGTTTTTCCCTCATTAAACACTGCATATGATTTAATACACTAACTTGATACCCAATATAGTGGACAAATCAAAGATTTGAATTCTTTTCTAAATAGTTGTAATTGAGCAACAGTAACTTTAGTAACTTGCTGTCACGCTATGATATTTTATCAGTTATATTCATAGTTCATATATCTCAGCCAGCCATTAACTTCAAAAGGTATAATAAATTGTAATTGCTTGATTTTAGGGATTGATCCAAAAACTGAAGGAAAGAACACCCATTCACACAAAGCCTCTACAACTACCCTCCCACACAGAGCCACTACAACTACCCTCCCACACAGAGTGACTACAACTACGAAGTCCATGTACAGACCGAAGTTCATATGGGTCAGGATGTAACAACAGACTCAGGCTATGATATCGTGATCTCGACGGAAAACAACACAGATAAATCGGCACCAATTACTAAACCAGAAGAAGAAAATATCGGTCAAATTGCAGGAATTGTGATTGGTGCAATAGTTGGTGTGGCCATCTTAGTAGGAATTGTAAGTACTGTAGTCACTTCTGATTATATCTTTCTTGTTTAATTATCAAATTTGTGATAGCTCTGAGATAGTTGAGGCCACATTTATTTTTCTAAGAGACTTGATTAGTCATCCAAATACATTTATTATATATTCCAAATGCATTCTGTTTGTTTCACACCCCTCAAATCTGTGGGTTGGGAACTTCTTTAATGTTCTGGTGCTTACGAGAATTGACCCCCCAGGTTCAGCCTTCAACCCCTAGTACCCAAAAGTTACTATTGTGTCAACCCACATTTAATACAGTTATTTGTTCTGTCACCAAATTATTGAGTACAAAATAATATTTTATAAACCTGTTAGTCAGGGAGGATTTAAACTAGCGTGCACACTTCCTAATCTCTTTAACATTTCACAAAGTTGAGGAAATATCTTAAAAACAAACACTTTCATTTTTATCTTATCACTACAAGACACCTTCACTTCCTTCCTTTACAAAATACATGAAAAAAACAATTACAATTATATTAAGACCACTAATATTATTTATTTCTCTTTGAAAACAAACCATCTTCATTAGCCCATAAGGTGCAGAAGAGTAGGACGTAAAACTCCATTCATTTCATTTGAAAACAAAATAGACAAACAAAAGCACACTTTCATCAATTTAGATATTGAGAAATTGAAACCAAAAGATTTGGATTCTTATTAAACTAGTGGAAGTTCCTTCTAACTGCATGATGATATATATAATGGGATACCAGAGCTCCTCTCAAAAGCACTGGCCCTGGATAACCACAGAGCAACCACATTTATAGCTGTCTAGTCATGTTATATTTTCTATTTTTCAGATCTTTTTCGTGTTTTTCAAACGATTAAGCCGTAAGAATATTAAGAGTATGAATTTTGATAATCCTGTCTATCGTAAGACAACTGAGGATCAATTTGCTATTGATAAAGCTAATAAATTACCTCCTGTAAGTCCTTGATTATTTTACCTACTGTATTAGTTTCATTTGGTTATACTGTCTTTAATAGACAATAAGGTGCAGAAGAGTAGGATGTAAAACTCCATTTATTAGCCCATTAGGTGCAGAAGAGTAGGATGTAAAACTCTATTCATTAGCCCATAAGGTGCAGAAGAGTAGGACGTAAAACTCCATTCATTAGCCCATAAGATGCAGAAGAGTAGGATGTAAAACTCTATTCATTAGCCCATAAGATGCAGAAGAGTAGGACGTAAAACTCTATTCATTAGCCCATAAGATGCAGATGAGTAGGACGTAAAACTCCATTCATTTAGTTTTAGACTACTAGAAAAAGCAAAATATTGATGCTAGGGTCAAAGCACAATACATTCAATTTGTGCTCTACTTCGTGATTAACCTTTTGTCATTTATTTGTTTTTGGGGAAATTTTTATTTGTATAAAATCCTGAACATATTTTTATAATTTCGTCTTTTTTTATCTTTCCAGAGTATGCAACCTTTAAATCCTCCGACCAATGAAATTGTGTGAGAGAATGTGCCTAGAGCGTTCCTTTAAGTGATAAAACTTTTAAGTCTGTCGTGAACTGATGATTAATACTCTATTCTCATTGGACCATCTTCATTAACATCAGCCAATCATATCATCTGTTACATCCAATATCGTCATGGCAGTTATCAACTATGTCTCAACTGGAATTTTGATTATTTCTGTAAACACCAAGACAGTTGGAGGAAAATGGAGACTAAAGATCTGAGAAAGAAGGATGTAAATGTGCCAGAGTGGATAATAGAGACAATGTATAAATAGAGTGTGTTTGAGATCGTGTAGGTGCGTGTATGAAATGGAATATTGCCAGTACAAGATGTGTATAATAAGAAAATTAATATATAATTGTTAATTTATTTAAGTTTTTTTGTTTCTGTGCACTTAGTTTTGATATCTGAATATTGTTGTTAGGTTTTTATTTATTTTCTTATAATTTCGGACAATGCATAGCGCTACCCAGGCGCTATCCGGCTCGAAACCTCGAACAATATATGAAGCCTCTTGTAATAAAGAGGAATGGTTAATGACAGCCAAAGTTCGTTACTTGTGAGATAGACTTTGGTTGTAGTAGGCAGCGTTTTTTTGTTTATATTTAGTTAAACCTTTGATATTTCTGTATCCTGTGTACCTTGTTTTTCTACAGTATTTTTTACTTACTAGGATCTGATCGTCTAAAACAGCTGAAAATTTGTTTCAAAATCTCAAAAGCTCAATTTTCATTTACAACCATCAACCATTTTATAAAACTATTTCATTGCCATCTTATTTTATAATTACTACTTGCCGAAAGTGAACGAAGACTCAGCCAAAATGGCTTGTGAAGTTCCTTCGAGGATCTATTACAACTATGCCTATCAATAAGTTAAATGTACTTATATTTTCTATACAGACTGTGAACTTGTATCGAGGATTCCTGATTATAAATAACTGATCAACAAACAAGCTCAGTGGTTGTGGATTTATTCCTGATATTATCACAGACATTGCCTTGCACAGTATTCTGAAAACAGCTTGTGTTGGCCAAGACCTTAACAATTCTCATTGCTCAAATATTGTGGCATTTTATCTTTACAAGGCATTCAACAACATAAATAGAAATCTTGTTTCCAAAAAAATTGATTCTATTTGCTTACAACATTCCATTCAATGGCAAAAGAATTCAAATAATCATTAGAATTAAACTGACTTTCTGATGCGATACCAATTTGTACAAACTTGTAAATATACCCCACTATTAGCTATCCGTGTTAATTTTCTATCTCTCAAGCTCCTCCCCTACTTTATAACATAATGATCTGTAAATACATGTATGTACAAATGTAAATAGATATGATGTGTGGCTTGCTTTACTTGAATCTTAAGAAATACTAAAAGTGTGTGTGTGTGTGTGTGTGAGAGTGCACGTGTGATAATTGAATATTTTTGTTATTCCATGGTAAAGTGCTATAATATTATTTTGGTGATTTTATGAGACTATGTTTATGAAGTGTTAAATTATTTATTTTTGCTGTACAATATCCAATATGCACGTTATTCTCAGATGCACATGCAATTTGAACATTGATCTAGTTGTTTATTGTTGGGATTTCCACATGTTTTCATTCAACTTTTATTTGTTTTTTATTATAACCATTGATATGTTGTGGTTAAGGTGAAAACTGGACTACCTGACTATAATCAACCTATGGGATGTAAAGTCCTTGTAATGGACAATATGACTCGAGTCATCCCATGGAGAAAATAAGAGCGATACAAGATGGCTTAGAAATATCTAAACTGCCCTTTGTACAAAGTAGTACTATTTGCTACATTGTAATTCGGCTTTGGCATTAATAATCCAAATATGGTAAGATCTGATCAATTGGATTTATTTTAGGGTAATAAATGGCGTCTTGGAAGTTTTTTTTTTCATCTTGTACGACACTATTATAATCAGAGTTAAAGAGAAAGATAAAAATGAAATAAAGTTATAGTGCAATTATGTGAAATTTGGTGATGATGAAATCCATTTTAGAATAACATTAATATAATGAAGATATGATTAAATTGGGATGTTGTTTTGTGTAAAAGTTATTATTTTTACAAGTGCTGTTTTTTCTCTAGTTGTAATTTTGTTTTTGTATATTTTATTTATATTTTGCATGCAATCTCACATCGAAAATCAATTTAAAAAAAGCACTGTATTTTTTAAAATCTTAAAAAAATTGCCAAAAATATGAAAATAGCAAAAATAGAATTAGGAACTGATTAAGATAACTAACGTGGAATATTTCCTCTGTAATCTTATTTCAGGTTCAGGTAGTGTTCAAGGTATAGGAATATATCAATCAGTTTATTATGGGGGCTGTTAAAATCAAATGATAGAGCAGTAAATTCATACATCTATTATGGTTTTTGGAAATTGAATATCATTTATTGACTTGAATTGTTGCAAATTCTTTCAAAAAAAAAAAATAAAATTTTGTTATTTATCCAATGTTTGTATATTATACTAATCCTTGATTTTTTTTGTTTTTTTTAAATTTGGCTAAGAAAATCTGGAAAATAATCTGTTACAGCACCCATTGTTTTCTGATTACTATCTTATTCTATACTGGTTAGTTAAATATCTAGATTTAGTTCAAATATAGTGCACCTTTAATATGTATATATTTCCCCTATATTGGTTGAACTGATAGAAATTACAAGATTCAGAGGGATACTAAACTTGCTCTTGTTGTTCTTGTATCTCAGAAAAATAATGAAGAATTACACTAACAGTTTAACAACAAAAAGATATAGTACTTAGAAAAGATATTGACTAAAAAATTTGTAAAGTAATCACCGTTTTGCTTAAACTATAAAATAAAAAAGATATATTTATATTAGAATAACATTAAGCAAGAATGAATTGTCTCCTTGAATCTGTAAGTTCTAATGAGTTCAACTGACTGAATAATAATCTAAAGGCACATAACAGCTGTTACTATGTGAATATTAAGTTTTTTTTTCTGTTGTTGATATTTTGAAAGTATGATAGTATGCCTGACTCAGCTGAATGCTTCATAGGAATAAAATATAAAATTTACAAAACAATATTGGTGTACTTTATTAATGTCAATACCCTTGGCAACCTCTGGCTTTGGTCAGAAATGGCGTTTTGTTGATCCATATTGATGATACACACAAATGGCTTTCCCCTTATACTGGTGATAGAAATGGCTTTCCCCTTAGACTGGTGATAGAAATGGCTTTCCCCTTATACTGGTGATAGAAATGGCTTTCCCCTTATACTGGTGATAGAAATGGCTTTCCCCTTATACTGGTGATAGAAATGGCTTTCCCCTTATACTGGTGATAGAAATGGCTTTCTATTTATACTGGTAATAGAAATGACTTTCTATTGAAACTGGTGATAGATATGGCTTTCCATTGATAATAGTAAAAGATTTGGCTTTCTATTGATACTGGTGACAAAAATGGCTCTCTATTGATATTGGTAATAGAAATGGCTTTCCATTGATACTGGTGATAGAAATGGCTTTCCATTGATACTGATGATAGAAATGGCTTTCCATTCATACTGGTGATAGAAATGGCTTTCCATTCATACTGGTGATAGAAATGGCTTTCCATTATAGAAAGAAATGCTTTCCATTGATACTGTATAGAAATGGCTTTCCATTGATACTGGTGATAGAAATGGCTTTCATTGATACTGGTGATAGAAATGGCTTTCCATTGATACTGTATAGAAATGACTTTCCATTGATACTAGTGATGAAATGGCTTTTCCATTGATACTGATGATAGAAATGCTTTCCATTCATATGATAGAAATGGCTTTCCATTGATACTGGTGATAGAAATGGCTTTCCATTCGATACTAGATGATAGAAATGGCTTTCCATTCATACTGGTGATAGAAATGCATTCCATTGATACTGATAAAATGCTTTCCATTGATACTGGTGATAGAAATGGCTTTCCATTCATACTGATGATAGAAATGGCTTTCCATTGATACAACTGATGAAATGGCTTTCCATTGATACTGATGATAGAAATGGCTTTCCATTCACACTGGTGATAGAAATGGCTTTCCATTCATTCTGGTGATAGAAATGGCTTTCCATTCACACTGATGATAGAAATGGCTTTCCATTAATACTGGTGATAGAAATGGCATTCCATTCATACTGATGATAGAAATGGCTTTCCATTGATACTGGTGATAGAAATGGCTTTCCATTGATACTGGTGATAGAAATGGCTTTCCATTGTTACTGGTGATAGAAATGACTTTCCATTGATAATGATGATAGAAATGGCTTTCCATTCATACTGATGATAGAAATGGCTTTCCATTCATACTAGTGATAGACATGGCTTTCCATTAATACTGGTGATAGAAATGGCTTTCCATTGATACTAGTGATAGACATGGCTTTCCATTGATACTACTGATAAAATGGCTTTCCATTGATATTGATGATAGAAATGGCTTTCCATGGATACTGGTGAAAGAATTGGCTTTCCATTCATACTGATGATAGAAATGGCTTTCCATTGATACTGAAGAGAAATGCGTCCATCAGATGTAATTCGTTATTGGTTATCTATTAAATAATGATTTAACAGAAGAGAAACGGGTGTGGCTGTTGCTTCTCAGGCTGTTTCAACTTTTAATTTTCTTCAAAACAGACGAGAGCATATATGTCAAATCGTGACAGACGTTCCCATTGTAGTTTTAAAAGATTTGGAGATGTTTTGGAGATGTCGTATTTAATTGGGTTGTAAATAAAACTGCGACGCGTGTGAAAAGGTGCAGATTTTAATATTTATTCTCTTCTTAATCGAAACAGGTTTGTCATTTTTGTGTGACACGTGTGTAAAAAACATCTTGATAAGCCTACTTCAAATAGTTTTAGGGGATGTAATATTCCGGGATGAAAACTCGTGTTAAAAAAGAAATGAAAAATGAAATGGAGATTTACGTCCTACTCTTCCGCACCTTATGGGCTAATGGAGACGTGCAACGTCATGCAGTGTGCAATTAGGGAAATTTTCAGACAGCGGAAAAAGCCTACTTCTTTTTGCGATTTCCAACTGTCGAGGCATCATATAACGTGCACAGCCTGTAACACACGGGGCCTTATTTTTATTGTCCCATCCGAACGACTGGACGCTTTTTCCATGGCAGCCCCTCTGCATTGCTGACAAGTGGAAACCTGGATGAAAAATCTGAAAGTTCATCTCGACCTTTGTCGGGATTGAATTCGTGACCTTCAGGTTAGCGAGCAAGCGTCTAACTCCCTGAGCCACCGCGGCTCCCAAAAAAAAAATGAGTTTAACAGGATTGAAACTACAGGAAACTGATTCTGGTCCAAACAATTATTGATCAAAACAACACGTTATACAAACAATATAAATTACAAACCTACATCTAAACTTTATATTAGTGTCAAATATTGTTTTAATACATGGATTTATTTTGATTGAAGCAGGTGCGTGTGGGATGAACACACTTTCAAGATATTAGTGTTTATTGCAACATTTAATACTGTTCCGATACAACCATCAATCCGAATACTACAATGGAATCGATGAACCTGGTCCACGGACCCCCATCCCTAAAGGGCTTATAAAATCGTTCACTTTTAATGCCCGGGACCTACAAAGAACAATTTTGTGTCTTTATTTCATAAAAATGTCCCCTAACCACAGGCTCTTACTCATCTAAATTAGTTACAAAACTATACACTTATATATTATAATACCAGATAAGGTGATATATAGCCGACAAGTTGAATATATTGGCCTATATAAAGGTATTATAATATGGGCTGATATTATGTTTATCAATATTATAACGACCTAGGGCAACTTAATATACACCTGTAGCTAAAAATATAGAAATAACGAGCTATTCAATATCGTTCATTTACATAATACAGTAACATTTTAACTGTTAACTTAATATTCAGAATGTATATAACTGTATACCATAATACATTGTCCTTGTTTACTAAAGTAAAAGTAAGACCTATAAGTAAAAAAAAGACTAAAAGAGATAGGTGTATATTAATATCGTAGTTAAACCGAGTCTTGTTTTATAAAAAAAAAAACACATTCCTCCTATACTAGTTTATATAATCCGGCTTTTATAATGTAAATTTGATATCAAGTTGAGGCGTATATTATAATATTCTTACATAAATACTATTTATGATACAGCATTGACAAGATATCCAGGGCTCAAGTTACACTAAGTCGGTGTATGAATATATTGACGGTAGTTCATTTAATATTGGACGTTCGCTAACACGAAAAACGTTTTGAATTCCAGCTATCCCTGCAAACATGAAACTCCCCCCCCCCCAACCTCCGGGGAAGAAATGAATCTCTCAACTCACGCACACCTACTTGAGGCCTCTATGTATGACTTGCAGTACCCTGTGTGCAAGATCCTTCAACAGTTGGAAATCGCAGTAGGCGAGTAGGCTAATGCCGCTGTCCTTGCAAATTTTCATTGCACTTATGGCACTGCCCGTCATCATTAGCCCATTAGGTTAGGAATCTAGTAGGACGTAAAACCCCTTTTATTTCATTTCATATTTTCTCCTTGCAGAATTTTGTCAATCTAATACGACGACCATTTATTTATTAAATAAGAGGAGACATAATTTGCCTACACAATTATTTTTAAAAAACAGCACACTGACTTCTATTCATTTATAAATTGTAAAGAATTCTCTCATATAATCGAGAGTGAGCTGTAGTCTAAATTTGTGACCCGGGATGACCTTGTAGACGTTTTATCAATGAACGGTAAGATTTCCATTCATAAAATAACTCGTATTTGAATGATGTAGAAATACGTCCTTGTCACGGGCCATTAGTTTCAAATCTGGCTTGTATTCATACAAGAAAATATACTGGTAAAATATCTACGAAAACACACAGTTCCTGCTTGTGCAGGGGAATCTTTTCCCATGTAAAATATCCCTATACGATAAGAAATACTTAGCCACAATCCTAACAGTTAATCAAGATATTAAAAGATGCGGTTTAGAGAACGTATCCATGGGTCTTAGCTTTTATCTCCCCTCCCCCGAGAATATATATGGTACTAGCATCTCGACCTAATCCAGAAAAAAGACAATCCCGACACCTTCTGAATATTTATAAATCGCGTTGCTTGAAATTATTTTACTTTCAAACTGTATTGATACCTAAGACGGTATACAGGCCCGAAAATTACAAGCTCTAAACGAGTGAGATTGTGTACCCAGTCGAACTCATCAAAACGAGATGTTTGAAAAGTTTTGTGGTAACAAACCGTAACAGGCAGTTTGGTAATAAAATATCTTACAATATATCTCACACGACGTGTCACGTGACAGGCAAATATTTCATTTATGTAACTCATTTGAATGATGCAAGATAAGGTTTCAAAGAAAATTGTCCCCATGATTTTTAGGTCCGGTTTCCCCTATGTTAGTGAATCAGGCTTGAGATGCTTATACGGAAATAAACATACGGTCATTAGGATGGGAAGAGAAACCGAGGCCCCTTGTGCTACATGACTGTGCATGTTAAAGATACATTAAAGGGATACTGTGTCTTAAAAAGAACATAAGATTTTAAAATTTTAACTTGGTCAATAAGAACATATATTCATTAGCAAATATACCTGCGGCGTTACTTTATGGCACCAAGCAGGGCCTAAGTTCACTGATGAATAATATACATGTACATGTGCTCATATTGACCATTCTTGAGAACTTAAACATTTTATGTTCATTCTAAGACGCAGTATCACTTTAATATGAAATTAACAGAGAAGGCTGAGAAGGCTGATGTCACTGTCATGGAAAAGGTTCCCCGATAATGGGGGTCGTGAAATACCATTTTATGTTTTTTTAAATTTTTCAAAATAAAACATTAGGCTTATTGGGAAACATTTCAAAAAGGGAAAACTGCAATAAAATCGTTAAATCATGATTTCAGGTTAGGCCTACTAAAATATTGATGATCTGTTTTATGGTAGTCATTTTTCTTGGGTCTTCTTTTCTTTCCAGTCAGTGTTCAATGTGCACATCCAAACAATAAGACGACCTTTGTCCGACCTACATTGGAAACTATGTCAGGAATAAATGGCAGCTGGGGCCCAGAAAGTTGGGAGCACCATGGAAATTTGATAATATGAAACCCATCGTATCCCCAATAAGGGTTTTGGATTTTTGTACGAGGAAGTATGACGAATGTGGGCGTTGTTTGGACACGATGTATGAAACTCAGAGAGCACATTTCTAACTATTTTGAAGCAGCAAGGTATATAGGCGACCATTAGAAATAAGACAACCACAAACGACTCATAAAAGATATATGTATATAGTGATTGATTGGTATTCAGAAATTACAGATAATTTCACCTCCAAACCCAAAACCTTTAAGAGAATTACCTAAAATATAGTTAATTATGTTTACCAATATAGCGGATAAGTTGCGGATGTGTACGATTTTTTTTCAACGAGGAAAGTCAGAGGTATAGTTAAAAATATCGACCCAAATATAGGCTACTTGACGAAGTAGAAAATTTTAAGAATAGCGTGAAAAACGTCATAAAAAATAGTAAAAGCGTGAAGTAAAAACGTCTGTCCTATACAATAGTCAATAAAGCACGTTCTGACAACAGAACGCATAACGCGCGTGCTTTGTGTAAACACACAGTTCTGGTGAATTAGGTCAACAGTTTGAAAATATAGGTCAAGAAGTTAAGAGTAGGTCATGTCGGGACAAGAAAGAAAGAAAATGATATCAATTGGAAATTTCCATAAAATTGTATTATGTATTGGTTCTATCTATATCGAATCACAAATAAACTGGACATTACGTCATTATTACAGACCTTCATATCGAACAAATAGGAATTTTCTTTGAGCAACATAAGAAAATGGAATTGACTTCCTTATATGGACTTAAAAGGTTTTTGAATTTCTATATTTCGAATTGTGAAATATTTACACAGCATGTGTAAGTCATGTGGAAAATACTAATAATTTGTTAACATATTATATTGGTGCCTAATGAATACATACAGTTGACACGAGACAGTAATAAAAGGGAGGTAACTACATTATTCTACAGACTACAGTAATATCTCTTGGTCGTAATCCCGCTATTCAGTGGAAAACGGTTATCTTTCGAAAGTGTTGGCCAAGGTATCAGAAACTTTCTTACCTTAAGAGTTCGAATCCTACCCCTTACCTCTATCTCAAAAACATTCTATTCAAACACAATATATTTATTGTCATTACCTTTCAACACGTTCGTTTTACAACTAAATATAAGATAAAAACAACCCGAATCTGATGTAAGAGTTTATTGCTTACAAATGAACAAGAAATATTAACAATAAGTCATCAATAATCATAAAATTAGATACAAAATTCATTCTGCGTCGCCTTTATCATTTCATTTGTTAGATTCAACATCGTGACGCTACAGTTAAGGCTAACTCGTGCATCACTCTGACAGTAGGTTCTGACTCTCCTTCAGTAAGTTCCATTAACTCAATTTGTTACCTTAGATACAGTTCATCTTGAATTGAGGATTTTTAAGTGTATCACATCTTACTTTGCTCTAGTTGACCAATATGTATTATACTGTACAACAACATCCCATTTTTAAATATATTGGTCACTATTTAATTGGCCGACTGAGAGTATAATATATAACGTATAGTTGCGAGTATAATACGCACTCATTCTTACGAGTGTATCGTAGAAAATCTACATCACTAATGTGCATCCAATATCAAAGTTCATATTCAATTAGAACATTATGAGTAGAAGAGATATCGAAATTAGCCTTCTATACAACCAAACAATCAGGTATTTTATTTCAGTGAATTTATCTGGTAGGGGGATTAATCCCCGAACAATCTAATATAGTTATCAGGATTATCGGCATGCATTAACACTGGGGAATGGGGCATTAAGACTGGAGAAAGGCATTAACACTGGGGAATGAGGAAACTTACACTGGTGAATGAGGCGTTTACACTGTTGAATGAGACATTGACACTGTTGAATGAGACATAAACACTAGTAAATTAGGCATTTACACTGTTGCAAAAGACATTGACACTGGTGAATGAGATATTGACACTGTTGAATGAGGCATAAATGGACACTGGTGAATGAGGCATTGACACTTTGTTGAGTGAGGCATTGACACTGGTGAATGAGGCATTTACACTGGTGAATGAGGCATTTACACTGTTGAATGAGGCATTGACACTGGTGAATGAGGCATTGACACTGGTGAATGAGGCATTGACACTGGTGAATGAGGCATTGACACTGGTGAATGAGGCATTGACACTGGTGAATGAGGCATTGACACTGGTGAATGAGGCATTGACACTGGTGAATGAGGCATTGACACTGGTGAATGAGGCATTGACACTGGTGAATGAGGCATTGACACTGGTGAATGAGGCATTGACACTGGTGAATGAGGCATTGACACTGGTGAATGAGGCATTGACACTGTTGAATGAGGCATTGACACTGTTGAATGAGGCATTGACACTGTTGAATGAGGCATTGACACTGTTGAATGAGGCATTGACACTGTTGAATGAGGCATTGACACTGTTGAATGAGGCATTTACACTGTTGAATGAGGCATTTACACTGTTGAATGAGGTGTTGACACTGTTGAATGAGGCATTGACACTGATGAATGAGGCATTTACACAGATGAATGAGGGAGGCATTAACACGAGAGACTCAGCCACCACTACTCATATTGAAGATTGGAAATACAAATAATGAAAATAAAGAACATGCATCATTCTAATTCTAAAATCTTAAAATTACAATATTTTTTATATTAAATCAGACATCATTTATAATTCCATTTCCTGTTTAGAATTCAGGACTACTTTCTCTTTTAGTATGATTTACATTCAGGAGGTACTTTGGTTGATTGTAGTCCAGTAGTTTATGCTCCATAATACAATCTGAAAAATACATATTCATATACACAGGTCCTTGCTCACAGATACCACTCATTAGGCACTGAAGTTTCTATGGTGACAGGTAGGTAATTGGGGAGGGAATGAAATTGGGTAGGAGATGTGGGGGGGGGGGAGAGTTGAGAAGTGGGATGAATGAGGGGTAGGGAATTGGGTAGCATGTGGGGGGGGTCAATAGGTGGGTGAATGAGGGGTAGGAAATTGGGATCGAAAAGGGGATAGGGAGAGGGGGTGCTGATCATTTTACATAGGGAAAGAATTAAATGTTAGCCCCCACTGTAGTAAAGTTCATCCTACTGGTCATGATTTAATTGTACATACCTAATACCCAGACTGGTTTAATACTAGTTTTATTGATATTGGCCTGGCTACTAATAAATATATCACAGGTACTAGCTGATCCTGTTACCTATAAAAATATTATTAATTTATTTAGTTGCACATCTAAAGCCAATGAGGTTCAAGGTTTAGAGATTTCAGTTCAACTATTGCATCATTCTTACGTCATAGAAATAACAGACTCAAACCTAATTGGAGTCCATTAAATTATAACCCCAAACTAAATCAGTTGAATGATAAAAAGAGTCATGATATTTTCAAGTATAGAAAAGTAGGTCGACAAGGTAACGCCCTTAAAATGTCTCCTAATTATCTTTTGGACTGATTCTGGTAACTAGGTCAGATGTGTATAGTGTTGTGAGGTAACAAGAAATACAAACCATGACTTACCTCCCCTCCACACAATCGAATTAAAGATGTTAATGCTGATCTCGGAGGAGAATTTTTAGCTAGAAATAAAAATTGTTCCTATACCAGTAAATATTGATTGACTATATAGTCTACCTGCTGCCTGTCTTTCTATTCTGTTAATCTACAATATATTTGCAAAATAAACAGGATTACCGCCACTGAGCATTGGTAAACTTTAATAAGTAATAGAAGTATGAAAAAATGTAATCATAAATTACTGAATATATAGAGGTACAGAGTGATAAAAACAGTAAGACAATAGCCAGACAGTCAGACAATAGCCAGACAGTAAGACAAAGCCAGACAGTAAGACAAAGCCAGACAGTAAGACAATAGCCAGGCAGTAAGACAATAGCCAGACAGTAAGACAATAGCCAGACAGTAAGCCAGATAGCAGTTCAGAGACAGTAAGACAATAGCCAGACAGTAAGACAATAGCCAGACAGTAAAACAATCGCCAGACAGCAAGCCAATAGCTAGACAACATGACAATAGCCAGACAGTAAGACAATAGCCAGACAGTAAGCCAATAGCCAGACAGTAAGCCAATAGCCAGACAGTAAGACAATAGCCAGGCAGTAAGACAATAGCCAGACAGTAAGACAATAGCCAGACAGTAAGACAATAGCCAGACAGTAAGACAATAGCCAGACAGTAAGACAATAGCCAGACAGTAAGACAATAGCCAGACAGTAAGACAATAGCCAGACAGTAAGACAATAGCCAGACAGTAAGACAATAGCCAGACAGTAAGCCAATAGCCAGACAGTAAGACAATAGCCAGACAGTAAGCCAGTAGCCAGACAGTAAGACAATAGCCAGACAGTAAGCCTACCTTAACTTGAGGATAAACATCAGAGAATTCATAGTCTTCTTCCTCTAACCAACTTCCTTGTTCTTGTGACTTTAAAATCTACAAATACCAAGACCCTTTACATTGTACTGACGTTGTAATTTGATGGACTTGCGATAGTTTGGGATGCATTCTCTATTCTTGTATCACAGTAATTTGTGAATGTAGCAGTTGCATTGAAGACTAATCAATATAGTCACAATAAGAGCCTTCGATAAATGCACAATCAAAAAACAGTCTTTTAGAAGAGGGCTATGATTGGCTTATTCAATGGCGTACAATCCAATCAAATAACTTAATTTATAATCAATAAATTTAAATATTCTATGATAGCAAGATTCTATGCTGTATTTAATGGCGTACAATCCAGATATCTATGATACACATACTAGAGAATAGAAATTACACAGGAGCAGGCCATGGAGGGTAATAAAACAAACCTACCCAATCTTGTTTAAGAATCCAGCAGCCTCGAGCGACACCGTTTACTAGATTTAGAGTTCTTCTCGTGTCTCCACAAACTACGTGAGTTGTTGTATCAGATACGTTATCAACCAGTAAAAACCCTCCTAACTTCTTGATCACAGATAATACTCTTTCTTGTTCTCTGAAAATGTCAAAGTTCCAGTTCACCCGAGTCATTAGGAAGTGGTAAAATTATTCGGTCCCATCAACAATGCTTTCAGGCAGGGCTGATGATTTACTTTTTCCCCAGCCAGTCATTGTTTTCAACAATTGTTTGTTAATGACAAGCAAGCCTATACTATTCAACTAGTATCCGACTGTAAACTGTACTTCAATAGCATGAATGTGTGGAAAGATTGGCATCTTCACAAAATCAAGCTATAATGATCTTATATACTTCATCTTATACCTTGTAATATATACTGTAATAATCATCTTTCATTTAATGCAGCAATTCACATGAAATGAATGGAGTTACGTCCTACTCTTCTGCACCTATTGGGCTAACCAGGATTGAACCCCGGACCTTCAGGTTAGCAAGCAACTAAATCAATGTGACACAAAAGAGGATGGTTATTGCAGTCAAAGTATAAGAATTTGACCTTGTGATTTACTTTTGCTGGGCTGTAAATATTGCTCAAGTCAAACAGTTGACATCCCTCTAATATAATGAACCCTCCCAAACATGCATTTTCATATTCAGTTTGGTACAGAGTTACATACATTTAGCAGAGACCATGTATAAAATAAGGTATGAAACTAAGAAGGTGTTACTTACTGTGTGTGCATACTGGTCATTACTAGAGAAGGTCTAGTAATTTTACCCTTCCCTTCCGATTTATTCTTTTCTTTTAAAAAGGAGTTCACTCTTCGTAGCACAACCTTTGACCTCGTTGGCTTCTCTGATTCGTCAAGTTCGTAAGACATATCGTTTCCACGATTTTCAGTATTTCTGCTTGTTCTTTTTTTTTTAACTTTAGAATTTTTTGTTGTTTTAGATTTTGATTTTGTTGGAGGGGAATTTTGATCGCTTTCAGAAATACTGGTTAAAATTTGAGCACGAGATGAACTTTTCTTTCGATTTACCAGTTTGAATTCGTCAATACTCCGTCGTGAAGGTGCTTGACTAAACGACGGCATAGTGATGTCACCAAACACAGCCGACATGGATGCTCCCAAAAATCCTGCCGTTTCATTTCTGGAGGAGTCTGGATAATCTGACATATTTGCTCTAGATAAGTCTGGATGATCAAGTATTTCTGCACAAGAAGTATCTGGATGATTTATTTCAATTCTACAAGAGTCTTGTTGACCAAGTCTAGAAGAGTCTTGGCGATCTGATTTTTTTATTGATTTAGAATTTTCCACAGATTTTGAGCCGTAATTTTGAGCACTAGAATCTAATTCTGGGGTGTGCACGAGACCGTTTTCTCGAGACTTAGACCCAGCAGAAATTCTCATTGATTTTCTCCGATTCAATAAACTTTTTCCTGATATCGTCTCTTCAACATTTTGAAAGGTATTCCAATCACTCTCAGCATTAGAATTGCTGGTTGATCTTGTCTGTTTATTTTGTTCTTGAACATCCAGTGACAATGGTTGTTCATTTGTTAAAGCACTTTTCCTTCCTCGTTTTGCACTTACACCAGAATTCACAGAGATATGATCACAAGCAGAATCTGTTCCATTTGTTAGGGAATTTGAAGCTGGGGACGCAGTGCTTTCCTTTGAAGTCAGACTCTTTTTGCCCTTTCGTACACTTTTGGTTGACTGATTAGATTTGTCCTCGCATGGGGTATTCTTATCACTTCCATTTGAAGTTGAATTAACAATGGGGGAGGGTGTGGTTTCCGCGACAGCAAGACTTTTTCTGCCCTTTCGCACTTTACTTGAACTTTCTGAATTTTCATTACATGGAGTAGATGTTCCATTAACAGCGGAATTTACAATGGGAGATGGGGTGGTTTCCTTAGCAGCAAAACTCCTTCTGCCACGAATACCTTTTTTTACAGGCTGATCCAAGGATGGTGTTGCATAGCAACCAGCTATTCCATTCTGAATGGCCTGATTGTCACTACCCGGAGATGGAGCACCTGACTTCGACTCGGAGACCATGCTCTTTCTTCCACGTCTCACTTTACCAGAATCACTTGTTTCATTGGCTGTTCCATTAGTTCCAGTCCCTCCCTCTTCACTAATTGTTGGGGTTTGTTCTTTCGAAGCTTGGCTTTTTCGACCACGTTTTGAAGTTTTGGACGTATCAATGTCAGATTCCAAATCAGGGGTTTGTGTTTCCGAAATTGATTTCAGACTAGCCACAGATGATCGTCGAGAACTACGACGTAATGAGTTGTCATGAGATGGAGGCAGATCTGGTGTTGCTATGGAAACCCGTCTACTTGATCGTCCAGTCTCTGATAGATTCAAAGAAGAATTAGACACATTTGATTTGTTAAGAATAGAAGACCGTCTGCTACTTCGGCATTGATTTGTTGTTTCAGAGTTGACTCCCTTTGATTCAACGTCTTCACTATTTACTTCTGCACTTTTCCCAGATGGCGCATTTTCCAAAACATGCTCCGAATAAATATTTTTCACAGGTTTTTCTTTCACTGTAATGTCTTTTAATTTTTTCTTCAAATTTTTCTCTTTCCCAGAATTCTCAGAATCTGTGTCTGCTTTCCGTTTTTGACCTTTGACCTTAGAAGTCCAAGGAGCTTTATTTCCAAATAAGGGCGAATCTAACAAAGTTGGACGACTTGATTCAGAGCAAATGGAAGGTTCTACTAAATAGGGTTTTGGTGAGTTTTTGTCAAGAACGTTAAACAATTTCCGTTTCAAAATTGTAGCAGGTTCCTCATTTTCAGTCTTCTTGGAATTGTCAAAACTTTTCAAAATTCTCAGACCTACAGAATTGCCCTCTGGATTATCGACCTCGGGAAAATGGAAGGGTGGGGATTTGTTGACAAAGTTAGGTATATTGGTACGTGAAGTTTCATGATCATCTTTCGATTGGTTAAAACTTGGTGTCTGCATCTCCTCATTGCCTGAAATATTTTAAAAATATGATTCATGATTTAAATGAATACTGCATCTGATATCAAACATAAAATATCAAAATTTTAAACCTAGCCAATAAGAGTATATATTCATCAGTAGATATACCTGCTGCCATAAATAACATAACAGGATCGTTATATAATCTGATAAATCCAAATAACTTAGTAACTATCCATAAAGATGCATTTGACTATTGAAAAATATTGAATAAATTGATTACATGTTTTTTAATAACTGCTAAGTTTTTGAGTTTTCCAGATTTTACAGAGATTTTGTTACTTTATGACACCAGGTAAGTTCACTGATGAATATATACTCATATTGACTATTCTTGAGAACTATTTTTGGCCATTGTATGATGACGTATTAATTGAAGGTTGAACAATCCCAAAATAAATTAGTCCAAGTTTAATTCAATTGTTTGTATTTTTCTATCCTTTATGCCTGTAGAACATTAGGGTATGGAGCTCACATTGTTACGGTATAACATTAAATTTGTACTCTGAACACTAAATTCTCATTCCCCTGACAGTGCTTTCTGTAAGGTATCAGTCTTCATATTGTTAACTAACAGAATGAAAAAAATTACCGTCAAACAACTTTCTATGTAAAGGAGGTAGATTTGGTATATCACCAACCATAGACGAGTCTGTTCCACTATCCTCACTACCACCACCTAAACAAATAAATAATCACATTAACTCGTACAGAGGGCTTTAAACATTTCTTTAGGTGTATCAGAGACACTGATAGCATTAACTTGCACCATTACAGTTTGTCTGTGGTTCCTGTAATTCCACTTAACTTTTATATTATACAACATAAGTTGATATATTATCTTTTGTATTTATACACCAATGTGCCTGTGCTTTCGTAACATCGCTTTACCCTAATGAAAAAAATAGAGTTTTACATTCTTCTCTTCTGCAAGTCAACACAAATGAAATGGAACGAATGGAGTTTTACGTCCTACTCTTCTCTACTACTACTCTACTAGCCTTTTGGGCTAATGAAGATGGTACTGCAAAACACAAAAGTTAAAGAAAAACCAAATATCAATTAAAACCTACTGTTATTAAGTCGAGCTTGTCGTAATCTATTAACTGTATCTTTAATACTAGGAGGAGTGTTGGGTATAATTAGAGGTATTGGTGATCGCCAGTCAGACGGTGATGGCTGGAGAAAAAAAATACAAAAAATAACAGTTGCCATAGAATCACATAATGTCACTTTCTTCCTGGGGCCTTATTCTCAAACATTTAAATAGGAAAAAATCCAGATATTTTAGAAATCCAGTAAATTTATTTGATATAAAATTAAATTTAAGATCAATTTTATGTGATTGACCAATCAGATAACTGGAACACTAAAATCATATTATCATTCAATTATTTTGAAATAGATGTTTTTGGATCTTCAGAAATTGATTTGTATACTAGGGGAGACAACTGGAGACATCACTTACCGGAGATCTAGGTACAGTATCGTAGGCTAGTATAATAGGGGAGGCAACTGGAGTAGAGCAACCTGATAGTCCAAGCCGTTCTTCCTCTTTTTTTTTCTTTCTATCGTACCTCTCCGAACTCTTGGCTACATCATGTTCAAAATCATTCGGTTGCATAGACTTCATTTTCTATAAGACAATGATATAGATTCTAAACTTTCATGTGTATTTGGGATATTTTCAGCTAGATGTGTGCTGTTCTTACAATTCCACTGGGAGCCACGGTGGCTCAGTGAGGTAGTTGCTTGCTCGCTAACCTGAGGGTTCAGGGTTTAATCCCAGCAAAGGTTTGAGTTTTGGGATTTTTCAAACCGGTACCCCTTGTCGTGAAGAGTGTCTAACCCGAGACCCTGTGTGCTACAGGCTGTTCACTTTAAAAATATCCCTCGACAGTTGGAGATCGCAAAAAGATTAGGCTAATGCCGCTGTTTGGTAAAAATTTCCAATTGCACCCCTGCATGATATTGCCTGTCTTCATTAAACCCATTTAAGCACAAGGAAGGACATAAAACCCTTTTTCCCTTTCATTTTTCCCCTAAAAAACCTTTTTAAAAAGCCCCCGTTTATGGCCTACCTTTAATCTATTCTTTTTAAAGAATATTGGTGTAGATTTTTCTTTCTGAGGTAAAATAGCTGGATACATCTCCTCGGAAACACACCGACCATTCCGTAAACAACTGAAAAATAAACAGGCCTATTGGAGAAAATGAATTTTTTTAAACATAAGCTTTTTACAGAAAAATTTACCAATACTTCATTTGCAGACTTTTGAACACAGAGACACTACAACTGGACAAAAATATAATTAATTAGAGAGAATGGTTGGCTTAAACAAGGGTTCTCTTATTTTCATTTCTTCATATATAAATATTCCATAATTAGACTAAGTACTTATATCAAATGAAATGATCAGGAAAAAAAAAACAATTTGTCTTAAAATGGAGTGGAGTCTAAAAAAGCATTTTAAAGTGGAAAGATTTCTTTGAATTATCAAAGCTTTCATACGCCCATAAACAGTTTGAATACGTGGAATATTCATTAGAAACACTGATAAATCAATTAGTTAGCTTGATTTGACCCGAAGCAATTCGGGAATGCAGATTTAATTTTAACCATAAAAACATAAGGAAGGAACTAACCTATCAACCCATAACACAGAAACAAGATGGATGCCCTTTTTCTTGGCTTTATCCACAGTTCGTTTATTTCCATCTTTGAATATTACATGCGTGACGTTGTCAGTAAAAGTTTTCTCGACGATGGCACCGTGTGATTTCAGCATACCACTAACTGCTTCACTTCTATTATCATTATTAGTTCTAACTTCTACATATGCTCTTACTCCTAGAATAATAAAATATCATTCAAATGACTTGTGGATTATGGATTAGGGCAGATTAAAAGGATTAAACACTGTGAAATTTTATTCATTCTAATTTACTAATTAGATATAAGCTTAATACAATTCTAAAGCAAAGATAAACTCATAAAAAGAAGACAGTTACAATTTAGCAAAGAATAACAATTATTCCTTAAAAACCGTAAAGAAAAGTTCTTCAATCTCAAATGCATTGTGGGTTGATGTTTCCATGTAAAAGATTTTACAAATTTATAAAACATAAATGTTAATTCATTCTTCAATACCTTTTAAAATTGGCTGATCTTTTTCACCATCCCCCTCCCCCTCAGTCTCACTGTCTTCATTCTCCAGTATATCAATCACATGACTTATATTCCTCTCTAGGGTTGAGTTGAGATCGAAATCAGATGCAGGACTGTCAGAAAAACTCTGGAATAGAAAAACATATTCTAATCAGCCAACAATACAGGTAAATGCATTTTTTACTCTTAGATTACTAGTGTTGAAGTGTAAAGTCAATATACGGCTTTATAACATCCCTCCAGTATCATGCCTAGTTTTTTACTCGTCAACTAGCATCTCTCCCTGCGTGTATACCGAAAGGTCCTGCAGTGTAATTATCCAGATCCATGTTCTAAGTGGCTGATGATGACTGAGGTTAATTCAAATCATGTCTTATTATTTAATAAGTATGTTTATAGAAATAATATGACACTGTTTTAGTTTCGTCACTCTCCCTTCACATAAAGCTATCTATTTGAAACTTGGTACCAATAATATTATCTTGTGTTCGTGATATGAACTTTAGATATTACATAAGAGAAGAAGAAAAAATTATAAAGAAGTTGATTTTCCTTGTATTGGATTCGTCTGCCTTTATCAAATACATGCACTGTATAGTAAACTCTAGTGAACTCTTTGTCTAAGTCTTAATTTCAATGGTTTCATCACTATCAGTGTTACTATTATTAGATGTAGTGAATTGAATTTGAAACTTTTACTTTTTGGTGTCAAGAAAGTTTAATTTGACTTTTGGCCAAATACTTGCAGATTATATAGGCGCTCGTCGTATGTATGGTTGAAATTTGAACTCTTTACCTTGTTCATTCTGTGAGATTTCGCTTTGCATCATTTACATCCATCTTTCTTCATTGGACTTCATCTTTATTCAACTATTTTCTTCAAATATGGCGGGTATTGACCGTGGGGTGAAGGTCGTCAGACAATTGAGTTACGTCCCTTTGATGCATTTGGAATCAGACCACAACTTCAACTATTATTCAACATTATATTGGTAGATATTATGAAATTGTGTCGATTGTGGAACGTTTAGTTAGCTTTCAAAAAGAAGGCGACAAGACTTATGGTAATAAACATGTTTTTATAGACTGATTATGATAATCATTACTAATAAAACTGTTAGCCGAAACTTCTATACCCATAAAACTCCTAAACTTGGTGGTTCAAGGTGCTATTTGCACCTTTTTAACTTTAATAGTGCAATGATAGATTATGGTTTCTAATTACTAATACGCCTATTATTATGTTTAAACATCCATAAACCAGCCGTATCCTCACTTCAACATTAATTTGCAGTTTAAAAAGATTTTTTTTAAAAACTATATCCTTCTTTCTTTTTTCTTTCTTTTTTTTTTCATCCTCTAGTTTGGCTAATTTTCATTATCTCAATATACTCACAATTACGTTAGTGTTTTAATAAATTTTCATCTGATAATGACAATGTAATTTGTTGAAACGTTGTGTATATAAAACTAAGGAGTAGTATACCATATAAACTGATGATGACATTGTAAATTGTTGAAACGTTGTGTATATAAAACTAAGGAGTAGTATACCATATAAACTGATGATGACAATGTAAATTGTTGAAACTTTGTGTATAAAACAAAAGAGTAGTATACCATAAAATCTGTGTTTCGTTATTTAATTAAAAATGATTGTACGCCTTCCAAAGGTAAGGTTGTGTCAAAGATTAAGCGACACCCCCCCCCCTCCTACCGAAGCCCTTTCCTGTAGTCTCTGCTATTAAGGCACTGTCCATAGCTTATAAGATTACAAGATACTGTACCTAATCCGTCAATGACAGTAGAAAGGATTACCTGATATTCAAATCCTAGAGTAAAATTAAAAATGAAGAAACAAGAGACCCCTCGGGGTGTGACGTGTGTCATTTTATCACACCTATAATTACCGTGAATATTTTACCTGGGGAGAAAGTTATAGATTTAGGTTGTTGTTTTAGTTCCTTTATTTTTCTCTTTATATCTCTTTAAGCAAGAATTATCCTTAAAATTTGACATGTTCATGAAGTATTACGTTAATTTTTCTCAATATTGATCTATAATGAATGGGGCATTTAATATCTTGCATCGAATTTGCTTTTGTTTTTGGCCTTTTTTGTAACTGAAGCAAAGATTGCAATACAAAAAACAAAGAATTTATTTAAATATTTGTTTTAAGGCATTAAAAGCATCCCTGTAAAAGAAAAACCATAATAATTTTTTTAATAATTCTTAAACGTCAATTTATAGGAACGTATAATTAATAATAATAATAATTTTATAAGGGTCTGTATAAAGCCACAGTCTTTCTTATAGTTCGACCATCGTAGGTCTAGGGTATGTTTGTGTATCAATAATTGGTCCAATCATGGCCTTGTTATTGATTCTAGCTTCTGTGATCAATATTTGTAGCCTGCCCAGATTGCTTGTCGACTACCGAAGCCATCTGATCGTCTGTCTATAACTCGCCACACTCCTGTTAACCCCCATGATTGGCTTGATGATGTTTATAAAGAATGTCCATCAAACATAACTCTTGTAAATGAATTGAAATGAATGGAGTTTTACGTCCTACACTTCTGCACCTTATGGGCTAATGAATGGAGTTTTACGTTTTATGCTTCTAATTCTAATGGACCATTGAAGACGGTCAACTCTATAAAGATAGTAAACTTGGTATACACCAATTCCCCGTCAAATCTGAAAGATGAAAATTATGTACATGCATGAAAAAAAAAACGAAAAAAAAAAACAATTAAACTTCAAAATTATCCAATAGTTAAAGAAGCACTGGCTTAGGTTGCAAAGTTAAGACTTTGGAGATAACAGATCATTATTTCAAAATTTAGGACAGTGCTTTCGATGAAAGAACCTTCCTAAAAACAAATCAATTGCAAAAATCTGATATTCTAACCATCTAAAGGCTAAAGTGGCTGTCCTGTCAAAATTTCCCTCATTTCACACTGCATGTCGTTGCCTGTCTTCATTAGTCCATACGGTGTAGAAGAGTAGGACGTAAAACTCCTTTCATTTCAATTTATCTCACAATCTGGATTCTATTTCCCAATCTGATAACAAATTTTATAAAATGTGTCAATTTCCACACCTTGAAATCAAACTGATTATACATCAAACAAAATAAACAGAACGAACTTTAGACGTTAGATTATGCCAGGGCTGACATTGTTTTACAAATTGAAACCATATTATTCCGAGATAAGCTTAAGCTAAAAAAAAAGGTGTCTATCTAGAAATCGAATGAACCTAATGAAATATTTCTCTAAGAAATAAAATCTGTCGAACGAGTTAAGTCATATTTTAAAACAAGTTACCGATTTAGACGAATCGATATATATTATATCTCAGAGAGGCTCCGAAGTATATTTCAGAAAAAAAATTCAATGTGCTATTTCTATACTTACATTTGAAAACATTTGATAGATTGTTTTATAGAACAAATTTCCGTGCATCATTTCCATACTTCTGTTTGAATATGATAGACTACTTTCCGTGTATCATTTCCATGCTTCTGTTTGAATATGATAGACTACTTTCCGTGCATCATGTCCATCCTTCTGTTTGAATATGATAGACTACTTTCCGTGTTTCATTTCCATGCTTCTGTTTGAATATGATAGACTATTTTCCGTGTATCATTTCCATACTTCTGTTTGAATATGATAGACTATTCTCCGTGCATCATTTCCATACTTCTGTTTGAATATGATAGACTATTTTCCGTACATCATTTCCATACTTCTGTTTGAATATGATAGACTATTTTCCGTGCATCATTTCCATACTTCTGTTTGAATATGATAGACTATTTTCCGTGCATCATGTCCATGCTTCTGTTTGAATATGATAGACTATTTCCGTGCATCATGTCCATACTTCTGTTTGAATATGATAGACTATTTTCCGTGTATCATTTCCATGCTTCTGTTTGAATATGATAGACTATTTTACGTGCATCATTTCCATCCATATGAATATGACTATTTTCTATTCACGATTTCCATGCTTCTGTTTGAATATGATAGACTATTCTCCGTGCATCATTTCCATACTTCTGTTTGAATATGATAGACTATTTTCCGTGCATCATTTATATACTATATATACGATCGGTTATTAAAACATACCCGTGATATTTAACTTTTACTAAAATAACAATTGAAATGTAAAAATCACATTCACGTCAATATCGGTGGTCATGTTCTAATAACCTATATCAACACTTTATTTTGTTGTTATACGACTTCGCGTATTTTCATTATTACACATTCTACACTGACTATACAAAATAAATACCCACAATTCGATACTTTTCGATTTGCTTTAAAAATTTTGAAATCTAAATGAGGATGAGTCTAAACTGATACATCTCAATTTAAATATATTTCTAATGAAAGAAATCCTGAGGTTTATGTTGTTTTGTTTTTAATTTTATCATATTTCTAATGATTCTTAATATTTGAAAAGTTATAGAGAAACGTATAGTACTTTAACTTGGTCCGTATTAAATATGTGCATATATTTGCATAATTAATTATTATTATAACTTCATATTATATATCATGTCATACGAAAAAATGTCTTTATTACTTTATAGATACTTTTATTTAAAAAATTCACATTAGTCTTTGCATAAAATCTATTCAAAAATTTAATGTCAAAATTTTTTAAAATCGCTCGAAAATAAGAGACTTTGCTTTCAAACAGTAGCCGATTTCCCTCGAAATATTGAACTGGCTTCTGATTGGATAAACAAACTTTCTTAATCCATAGATTAATCCCTAATCCAGAAGATAATCTTAGGTCATGTGACTTTCCGTAAGATTGATTAACGACCGAGTGACGGCTTGTCTTCATTGATATCATTTTACTCCACGTGCATTGCACGATCTAGAGACCATCACGTGATCTCAATTGACGATTGATGCGATTGTTTGGGAGTTGATGAGGTCAAAAGCTTGGAGTGAAACGAAACTTTGGAGTATAACTTTTCCTTGGGATGACACAATAATTTATATAAAAACAAACAGAAGTTTTCAAAATGCAGACCAGTTCTACCCTTCTTGGTGATCGCACAAATTTGGAAGATTCTGAGTTTTTAAGAAAACAAGAAACGGATGTGAAATTGGAAACTATGACAAACGTGAATACCTTTTCTCTTACCTACTGCCCTAGTGACAAAATAGACAACATGGCGGCACGTTTGGATAACTACAATGGATATTCCAGCTATTTTCCTCCAGAAACTAATTCATATGGAAACATGCCGTACGCACAAACTTCTCAAAGTTTTCAGAACATTGCTCCATCCAATATGGAATATGGTTATCAAAACTACAACAATTCTAATCAAACCGGATATGACGCATTAGATGAAACTCAAAGATCTTTAGTGATTGACGAAGAGAAATCCCAAGATGGAGTTCTCAGCGCTGAACAGTCGATTGTCAGTATTAGCAGTGAAGGGGACGAAAATCGAGAAAACCTGTTAGAAAACAGCAGTGGGAATGAACCTGATCTTCTGAAAGCTGATGACAACGAAGAAGCTGAAACTTTGTCTAAAGGGTCCAGGAAACGCAAAAGACCAATCCCCAAGGGTAAGCCACCATATAGCTACATTGCTCTGATTAGTATGGCGATCGCCAACTCTCCAGAGAGGAAGCTTACTCTTCACGAAATTTATAGTTTCATCACTGAACGATTCCCTTATTACCGAGATCATCCGAATTCCAAAGGCTGGAGAGGTTCCATTCGACATAATCTGGCACTCAATGATTGCTTCATGAAACTTGATCGCAAACCGGGCATGAAAGGTCATCAATGGGCCATCGACCCCGAATATGAAGATATGTTCGACCACGGAAGTTTTCTGCGCAGACGATACAGATTCAAGGATGGCAACAAGAAGAAGCAGAAGATTACAGAATCTAGTCCTAATGCTGTTGTTCTGCCGAATGGTTTCGGTGGTTACCCTGGACACGGTGGACTCGTGGCGCCAATAACAAATATGGGTCACCATGGTAACTGGCATATGCCCATGCCTTATACCGCACCCACAACATCCCCACCCTCCAGTGGTTCCTCCCCTGAACCCAACATTCCAAGACAACCAATGCCTGAACCAGGAGGACCCATTTGGAATCCATTTATAAACCCACCACAAAGTTTTAACCATAGTCCGTCCGGGTCTGAAAGCTATGGCTCGAAATCATCTGATGAAAATTCTCCCTACAGCAGATCTTACAGTGGTCCTATATCGCCAATTTCACCCTTAGATACCGGAAGCTGTAGAGGAGAAGCGAGAAGTGCTGAGTCATCCCCAGAAGCGCGAGAACCGCTATCTTGCAACGTCACTTCCCAGCAACAACAAATGACCAATCCAATGGCTCCGTATTGGAATAATAACACTGGTTTCCAAGGCTATGGTATGAACATGAATTTCATGGACGCCTTTCCGTCTGGAATGAATATGAATACATTTACCAATCTTTACCTTAATAGTCAGCATGCTTCCAGTATGGTAGACTCGAACTACAGGAACTACCCTTACCCAGCTCCATTCAATGTTCCTGGTAGTCTCGGACGACAAGGTCCGAATCATAGTGCTCAAAACCCCGGCGAGGAATGGTCGTCATAAGGATTTGCTCCTTGGCATAAATGGTGCTTTTAGACTGGATGTGTATTTCATTTATTATTATTACTAGCACGTTTTAGCACGACGTTCAACGTCGTTATGTGGATAAGACAATGGGAACTAAGTGTTGGATAGACCGTTAGTGGTAACTAGTTAAACCTGGGAAAAAACAGCGAGTGGTGAAGCGAATAATGACTGTGACCGTTAGTGGTAACTAGTTAGACCTAGGAAAAAAACAGCGAGTGGTGAAGCGAATAATGACTGTGACCGTTAGTGGTAACTAGTTAGACCTAGGAAAAGACAGTGAGTGGTGAAGCGAATAATGACTGACTTTGGCGGGAATGAGTGAGACCTAGGAAAACACAGGTGAAGCGAATAATGAGTGTGACTTTGGCGGTAATGATTGAGACCTAGGAAGAATAGATGAAGTGAATAATGGGTGTGACTTTAGAGTAAATTTCAAATGGACTATGAAGTGATTGCTCACGTTGAACGTCATGCCGAAAGTGTATATTGTTAACAGAACTTGAATCTTTACTCCCCCCCCCCCCCCATCTTTTAAGAAAGGCGCCATGTTTTTTGTTAAAAGGCGTCTTAGTTACAATCTTTTTAACGATAGAGACGTTTAATAGACACTTAATTTCATGATATTTCAATCTAGATTTTGATTTTTGTTACCCCAACTTTTCCCTAAGAGCCTTCTTTATTACGAAAGTGGTCGAAAGATCCCAGATTTCCCCTACATAAAAACAAAAAATGCGAACACCAGTCTGTATATGTGTTGTACTTGTTAATTAAACTATTTTGGTTGATTTTCTTGTTTTGTTTCCATTTTATTACACTGTTCATGTGTGTCGCTTCCACTGAAGGAAGCCGCGGTGGCTCAGTGAGCTAGATGCTTTCTCGCTTACCCGAGGGTCCAGGGTTCAATCCTAGAATAGGTCGAGATAATACTTCAACTATGTCAGTATAGAGCTTTGGTGGCTCAGTGGGATAGATACCTGTTTTCTAACCCGAGGGTTCATGGTTAAATCCCAGCAAAGATCGAGATGAACTTTCTTTATTTCAACCCGGTTTCCTCTTGTCAGTGTTGCAGGTCGGAGAGACTGACATCGAAAAAGTGGAGTCGTTCGGATGGAAGAATAAACCAAGGAGGCCCCGTTTGCTACATGCTGTGTACGTTAAGGGCAGTTGGTAATCGCTAAACGTATAGGCTTGTGCCGCGATCTTGGCAACATTTCCCTCATTGCACATTGCATGGCGTTTCCAGTCTTCATTAGCCCTTAAGGTGCAGAGGAATAGGACATAAGACTATTTCATTATCCACTGATGTTATTCACAGTAGAAGCTAAAAAAGGCGCCCACACCATCGATCCCTTTCATCCTTCTTCCTTCGAAAATCATTTTACATTCGATACGAAAGTTTTATAGACGGAATTTCCAGTCTTATTTATCTGGTCTTAAGACAAGTAACACCATGCTGTATGCTATGAGGTAAATTTCGTCAATTTAGCTTACTACCCTCTAAGACCTAAGACATCAATCGATAAACAGTAAGATATAAAATATAAATGCCCTATATACAATATTAACCGGTAAGTGCGTGATATATTCACCATGCGGTTATTCCCGCCATATTATTGATTGGTCTTGATATTTGATCGTCTCATCTTCCGACCCTCAGGTAAATGGCGGGGACTTATTGTTAGAATAAACTTGCTTTTGATAGGTTAAGGTATATATCTACATTGTTCATGATAGCAAGCACTGGACTGGCATGGTACCCCCCCCCCCCCCCCATTCCTTCGCTCTTAGTTACAAGATGTTTGGTTGTAAGCTCTTGACAATTTTTTGGCCAAACTGTGTCGCAGCGTGTGGTTCATAGAAATGCACACTAATCCGACTCGAAGATAAATAAAACAATTTTTATAGATGGATGATTGGAGATTATTTATTATTTTCGACGTGTCTATGTAGTTCTCACACAGTCATCAGGAATATAATGAAGTCTACACTTATATAATTTGAAAATCAAAGAAACACCGTACGGAAGATCTTGCTCTTCTTAATGCTTTTGTTTATAGTTCTTTTCAACGTCTATAATGGTGCATCGTAGCTATAATAGGCTCAGGCCTATTTATTCTTAAAATTTTCAATATTGTTTCTATAACTCAAAGGAAAGTTGAAGACGAAGTACAATCGAACGATCGAAAACCCTCGGTTACAAACTATGATTACCGAATGTCAACGTAAACTTGTTCATGATGTAGGCGACTAGGCTATGTCCGGAAACTCTGGATCTTCGAAGATACCTAAACACATTTTCGTGAACTATGTCTTAACAATATCGTGCTCAAATTATCAAATGGCTATTTTCACTTTATCGATAGCAAATAACACAATATCTGATTATCAAGTCTGAATCAATCTATAATTAGTGCAATGGTCCTATAACATTGGTAAGACTGGTTGATAGAGTAGAAAAACCAATTCCACAGTCTACCTGAACGTCAGGTAACTAACCTTGACGTCACATGTCGCGCATGACAATAGCATACCTTGTATACTACACGCGAGATGATTCCACAGTACAGGTGGACAATTGGAATCTTGATGTAACGGGTCAGAAAAGGGAATAAATCGGGGAAAGTTTGATGCCAATTCGGAATAAATCAGGAAAACTAGTTGTATAAAATGGAAGAGAGTATTTTTGATATAATTCGGAAAAATTCTGTAAAAAAGGTAAGGAATTATTGATTTATTGACTCCTAACCACTAGAGATTATATCTTGTCCGACAGTCGATTGTAATACCTGCTTGACATTCCTTTAGATTTCTACAATTAGCGGAATCCGATTACTTGTTAAGATTGTCTTGAGTTGTCATGGCAAACCAGACAAATGCCATTAGCTATTAAACCAATTGCAAGCTATTTGAATGTTTGAAGTTTTTTTTTTCATATTCTTGCTAGGGATATTTGAAACAAAGTCAGTTTTGGACGTTTGTTTCCAACTAGTTCATGTTTGTAAATTAGAACAAATTGGAGGGGGGGGGCGGGGTGAGGGGCAAAGCTGACCATCCCTTTTTAGAAATGCCACCAAAACTAACGTTTGAATGTGTGCGTCATTGCTGTGTATTGCAACAAATTGAAAATAATTACCAACAGTAACTTAATATTGACCAAATGTCTCAAAGTATTTTTTGTGTGATATGTACGGTAATGGTGATAATGATGCTCAGAATGAGTTGGCGAGCTTTTGTAATTTATGCCTTCACGATCTCTGATATCGACAAAAATTTACTGCAAGCCGATAAACGTCAAACTTTCATCAAAGTCTAGGTTTAAACGTTCACATGTTTCAGAAATCGGACATCTTGATGTAGACTGAATGACAGATAACTTATGAAGAAATGAAATGAGCGGAGTTTTCCATCCTACTCTTCTGCACCTAATGGGCACATAAAGATGGGTAACACCATTCAGGGAGATAAGCCTACTTCCGAGATCTACACAACCTGTAGCATACAGGGTCTTGGTTTATTTTTCCGCCAGAGTGACAAGATACATTTTCCATGTCAGTGCCTCCGACCTGCATCACTGACAAGGGTCAACCGGGATTGAACCCTGGATTTTCAGGTAGCGAGCAAGCATCTAACTCACTGAGCTACCACGGTTCACAAGGCAATGGAGAAATCAGGCATTTTAACTATAAGCCTCCGCATTTTAAACAATATTTTTTATTCCGTCTGCAGATTTGCTAGTGGCTAATCGATACTTAGTGTTTTAAGACAATGTAGAAATATTGAATTATATAAGAGTTATGTATTGATCAGAATGAAAATAGGATGTAATGATAAAACTCGACAACTTTTACATCCATATCAGTCCTTTTGTTCTAGTATCGGAAAGAGGATAGGATAATATAGGACGGGCTGGGATAGGATAGAATAAGATAGGACGGGCTGGGATAGGATAGAATAAGATAGGACGGGCTGGGATAGGATAGAATAAGATAGGACAGGATTGGACAGGATAGGATAAGATAGGACGGGCTGGGATAGGATAGAATAAGATAGGACGGGCTAGGATAGGATAGAATAAGATAGGACGGGCTAGGATAGGATAGAATAAGATAGGACGGGCTAGGATAGGATAGAATAAGATAGGACGGGCTGGGATAGGATAGAATAATATAGGACGGGCTAGGATAGGATAGAATAAGATAGGACGGGCTGGGATAGGATAGAATAAGATAGGACAGGATGGGATAGGATAGAATAAGATAGGACGGGCTAGGATAGGATAGAATAAGATAGGACGGGCTAGGATAGGATAGAATAAGATAGGACGGGCTAGGATGGGATGGGATGTGATAGTAATAGGATCGCCCATAGCATAGCATAGCATAGCTTAGCATAAAACCGGAAATTTAAAAGAGCTGTTATAGGAAGATAAAAGCTGAATAAGGTAGAATGGGGTGGGGTAGTAAAGAATTTTGTGTACATTACATAGCGTTATGTTATGTTACGACGGAATGCTTATGTTAATGTTAAATTGTGTTTACATTAAATAACGTTGTTATGTTACAACTTTACGTTTACTAGTATGTTTCTGTTAAATTATGTTAACATTACATAACGTTATTTTATGTTACGACGTTACGCTTATGTTTATGTTTACATTACGTTATGTTTTGTTAGGCCCATAGACATTGGCCTATGTGTATCTATCTATACACGCATGGAAGATTCTTAGACTGTTGGCAATCGCAAAAAGGAGTAGGCTTATGCCGTTGTCCTGGCAAAATTTCCCTCATTGCACACTGCCTGGCGTTGCCCGTATTCATAACCTTTTTTCCCTATCTGAAAAAAAAAACAATCTTTATAAATTGAACATATGTTTGTTATAAAACCAATCGATTGGTCATTATATTTTATAAGAAGACAAACAGCCGAACAATAGCTTCATTGACCTAATAGGTGGTAACCATAGTTGAGAAAAGGCAAATCATAATATCAATACATTTACAAATAATTGTGCATGATCTTTGATCGCCTGAGGGGGGGGGGTATCATCTGTATACAAGTTACAAGCATGTAGACGTAACGTTGCGAGAGAGTATCCCATTGTTTGTAAAGTTAATTTTAATAAAATAGAATGAAAATCAACGACTAGACCATCGCATTTGGAATCACTTTCATTGAAATGATTAGAATGTGTTCCAAAATCATCTTTAATTCTCTTGGGCTGATTTTCTTTAATTCCAAGGTTTTCAGTTCTTCTTTTTGTTCCTTAAATGATTCTATTTTATCACTTGTACCATCATTAATTTTGGGATTTTGCTGATCCACAGAATCTGTTACTCCATGCCCTGCCCCCGACCATCTGTATTGGCACCAGTCTTTGAATAGTCATCATCTCCACATATGACTTCTGCATCAGTTTACATGAAAATCCATAATCTTCAGAATCTGAAATATAATATAAAAAGAAAACTGGTTCCCACGAAAACATTATTATTCTAACATCAAATCTTCTATCTTTCCTAACAAAAGTTTGTCATTCTGAATCCATTGCGCCACACCTCTCCCTCACCCCCCCCCCCTCTATTCCCCCATCTCGCCCTCCTATCATATCCCCGCCCTGTTACAATCGCTATAAGGAGTATTGTATAAGAATAAATAATTAATAAGACAGTCTTCACGGTAATATAGAACCGGTAATTGTTAGAAGTTAACTCAATATTTCTATACTATTTCATTCTTTTTCTATACTGATATTCTGAACAAACTTAGTTCTAGACAACTTCTAGTTGCGGACAATCTCCATTTTTTTTTATGTCCAATCAGCCATATCTGTCCATATGGTTATCAGAGGTTGGGAATAGAGTTAACAACTTTCGGACTAGACATTGTGTAGATGTTTAATTCAGAAGAAACCACTGATGTATATAATTTCTATTTTCAGATCAAGGTGGCTCTGGATTCCGGACTAGACGTCAATCAACAAAATGAACGAAAAGAGACACCGTTATTAGCATGTGTAATGCACGTGAAGGATGTGGGATGTGTGAACCAGTTATTAAATGCGGGATCTGATATCAACCATCAAAATGAACGTGGACAAACTGCTTTAATTTATGCCAGTATTCTCAACAAACTACAAATATTGTCAGTTATATTGAAACAGGTAAGTTGATGGAAATGAAATGGAATGAAATGAATGGAGTTTTACGTCCTGCTCTTCTGCACCTTATGGGCTAATGAATTGAGATTTACGTCCTGCTCTTCTGCACCTAATGGGTTAATAGAGACAGACAACGCCATGCAGTGTGCAATGAGGGAAATTTTGTTAGGACAGCCTACTCTTCTGTATCTTATGGGGCCAATGACGACGACGTTAGTTTGTGAAAACCAATATGACTTTAATATACTATATTATGCTGTAGAATGTTCCATTGACAGAAAGCTCTATTCAGAGAGAGATGGGACGAGTGTTAGGGTGTATTAAGACGAGTCTCAATGAAAGTACTGGCCTAGGTCACAGAACAATAGATAAACTTATTGATTGTGTGAGAATTACTTATAAGTATGATTTTAGTTAAAAAGACACACACATACACACCCTCACACATAAACAGATACTCCGATATAAAGTATTTGGTATGAATGGCACCAGTCTTGAAATAAGAATTTCCTGAAATCTGTGATTGACGTATGTTGTTCATCATTTGTGGGATGGGGATGAAATGGGCAATTTTCATTGGCTAATTAGCATTGTAGACCATTTGTTTCGAGCCTACAGCTTCCTCCACCCTCTACCCGAAAGGTCATCTATATCACAGAAAAATTCATTTGTCTTGCTTAATAGATACCATATTTAGGATCGTAATCTATTGCTATAACCGTCGTCATTAACCCATAAGGTGCAGGAGAGTAGGCTGTCCTGGAAAAATTTCCCTCATTGCACACTGCATGGCGTTGCCCGTCTATATTAGCCCATACTGTGCAGAAGAGTAGTACGTTAAACTCCATTCGTTTTATTTCATTTTTCGGTACAAGCCAGGAAGGTTGTATCTGTAGTGGATACATACTGGATAGTTAGTAATGAATTAAATCAAAATGTGTTGAAACATATTTATACATGGTAAACATGGTGAGATTTTTCAACTTCCTCTCGTATTCTATAATATACTTCATCAATACCGCACTGGGTCTTAATTTAGATTTAAAAGCAATTTCCAATGGCCTTTTGTTTTAGATTTGTATGCTATCTTATTTTTCATTTTTCAATGGAATGTTCTCGACTCTAGAACCATGACAATACTATAGAGCGTATTGGAAATAATTCTTTGGTCTAAATCGATTTGGTAATGGACTTACATGAACGAATTATGAATAGTCTATCAAATGTTTAAAGGGAATTAATCGAAGGTATAAAATATTCGTCTGGATATTAGAGACACATCCGATATTATGGCGTCGTTTTAACGTCATTGATAAAAAAACGGATTCTGGTAACTAGGTCATGTGTGTTCTCGTATGATTAGTTATTTTTAAAACTAAACTAAATTTTTTAAAAGTTAACAGACTGTCTTTCATTGTTCGCATTATTCGTAACTCAGCTATGCCCCCCCCCCCCACTTCTTTTCAGAATAAAATCTCGTTGTCTATAACATAACATCCGATTGTGTAAGGCGCACAGATACTAAGGTTCCTAGTTCGCTGTTTTGTCTATGCCCCTTTAACTAATTTTCCAAAAATTAACGCCATAAGAATAAGTTTTTGAAATACTATTCGACATGGTATATATAAAATATACCGAGTTATTCGGTTCAGGGATTTAAATAATCCTGCCCGTAACAACTTCCTTTAACGTCTTATGATGCATACTTTAATATATTTGAATTCAAAACATAAAGGTATACACAATCAAAGACCATATTATTTATATGGTCTTTGACACAATGGCAAATTTCGGGGATTTTGGGTCTAGGTTATATGTAAATAGTATTGGAAATACTACAAAATGCACGAAAAGGCATCATTCGCTCAAAATTTTCGGGAACTACATGTATATATGGTTTTAAAGGCTTAAATTTCGACGATGAACAGTGAACACTACTGATTAGCTTAGCTCAAAATTACCCTTTTCTGAAACTAAGTTATAATTGGTCAAAAGAATGGCGAATCTGTCAATTTCATATCGTTATCTGTGATAACTACTAGTATGTCTTTTTAGACGACTAAATCCCTTGAATTCAAAGACAACTTGGTTATATGAGATGAGTTAATGTCATTTAGAAAGTGGTGTTGCATCAATATTTTCGTTATTGGGATAAAACTTTCTTGGTATATCACAGATTCTCGTGCTGAAAATTGGCTGAGACCCGAACGGGTTTCGAACCAGCGATCTCAGAGTCAGGCACCTAATCGCCAGCAATACATGTCAACTGTCTAGACCACTCGGCCAATGGACTACCCTTGGTTAAAGTCTCATAATTTCTGATATCTAGTTGATTACTTCCCTTAAATTAGTACATGACTTGTATTAATAATGTATTATAGAGTGTGTAGTCAATCAGATCCGCCATTTTGATTATTGACTCGGTACTAATCTTTATAATTTATCGATTTTATAGTCCGAATCAACGTTCTATTATTTTTTTCCAATCGCAGAGACATTTTCATAGATATCACAAGTAGCAGTTTATAAGGGGGTGGTTATTTGAAAAGAAGGGAGGGAGGAGGGAGGGTGAACTACAATTAGATTAAAATTCTTGCTGATTGTTTATCCATTTTGCTATCCTTATACATGGAACCCAAACGTTTCTTTAGGAGATTAGACCAGAAGGAGATTTCGAACTACCTAATGGTTCATGTTCTTATTTATAAAAGGCGATAAGATCCACTTACAAGTACAATTAATTGATCTTCTATCGATCTCTGAGTCACATTGATTGGAAATTGTTGAGAAACTGGACAAAAATAAACCCACAGCAGTAAAAGTGAATACAGGTCAGGTAAAATAGTGGGCTATATTTTAGTGGACAGCGCCTATCGTTTTATGACTTAGATACATAATTTGCCATGTTTAAATTTATCTTTCAGAATGATGTAGACGTCAACAAAACAGACGCTGATGGTAACACTGCTTTGATGTATGCATGTGCTTTAGGACATGCGGAAGTTGTGTCCAGATTATTCCAGTCGCATGAACTTGGTGAACATACTTTAGACTTGGACATCAAGAACAATGACAGAATGACTGCTTTGGATCATGCGACAGATCGCGGCCATGTTAACATTATAAAACTATTCGCTAATTTTAAATCTGAGAAACGCGAATCCACGGAAACGATTGAGGACGAAAACTGGATTGAGATGAAACCAATGTCGGATCATTCTCCGACTACCGCAAAATCCCGACAAAATAGTTGGGACAATATGCAGAAGGTCATCTCCCGGGTCCGGAAAGATTCTTTGGTAGAAAGACCCGACCTAAGCTTAAAGATGGTTCGGCCCCTAGAGCCGACCATAACGGTAACTGCACCTGGGGAGGAGAGCCATACTGTCGTCAGCTTCGACGATGAGACAAGTCCAACGATTCCTCAAAAACGTATTCCCAGATCCCCTGTAAGTGAAAAGAAGGGTTTTAATTTTGCAGAGAGCGATTTAGAGATTGAAGATTTCAGTTTAGAAAGTTTGAGTGATTTGATCAGAACGGTTCGTCAATGCGCTCAGGAGATCCGAGAGATTCAAGAACCCCTTCAAAATCCAATTCTACTTACTCCGCCGAAATCTGAAAGAAAACGAAAGGAAAAGAAAAAGGGAAAGGAAGGAGGAAACCTCCGAGCGAAAAACACAGCACTTAGAGCCGATGCCATTCGTTTGGAAATACCAGAAACCCCGCGAAATCGTCCAATGACGTTGTCAGACGAAGAGAAGGCTGTAGGTGATGTCGACGCCTTGTCTCAAACATGGCCTCGACAAAAAGACATGAACATTGAACGTCGGATGCAGCGCCCTGATTTGTTAGTGAAGCGCGCATCTAGTATGTCCCCAGCCAAACCTCGACAGAAAACAAACGGCGACGAAAAGCATCTTTTTAGTAGAATGATAGAAAAATTCACTCAACGAAAAAATCAAAAATTGACGTCGTCGGCCCCAGGCAACATCGATCAACCCAGCACTTCCGGTACCCAAGATGCAAGGATCACAATTCCCAGCATTCATCAGAGTATCAGCACTACGCCAATCATTCGACAAGATTCGAAATCAAGTGTAAATTCCGGTTTTGAGAATCCTGGTTACACAGTCGAAGTAATTCCGGCCCCAGAACCACCATTAGAGCGGTATTAATGACGTCATGGCCTGACTTGAAGCTAAGATTTCTAGGCCTACGACTATACTCATCCAAATCACAATTCTAAAAACAAAATCCATTGACTGACAATAAAAAAGAATTGAACACATTCCGGTGTGACTTTCAAAATATTCTTTAAACTTATAACTCTGCTTACCTAAAAGTTATGGAGAGTAACGCAGTTTGGTTCAAACAGATGCGCACTATAGTCGCAATTATACGTAACTCACGGGTACATAAGGATTTTGAATTCTTCTGGATGTTGTCAAAATATAGAACTGATTTGTCTTTACGCTAAGTAAGAGATCTTATTGTGTTTATTTATAAATATTCCGACGATACAATGAACTTTATTTTATGCAATTCGTTCATTGTGAATTGATTTTTAGATTTAGCATTATTAAATTATTTATCTATGTGGTATGTAAACGACCAAATAGATTTCTAAGTAGAGACACATTTTCTGCATTATTCATTTACTCCATAACCCACCTTCCGTATCTATATATATTTATATTTATCGACAACGTGCATGGTGGTATAATTAAGTCTAACTCACCACATAAAGGGCTTGTAAATATGTGTTTTTTATTGTGTAGTAGTCCCTGAATGTATCGGGGGTATTGATAGGATGTCCGTGGTTCCTGCAATTCCACTAAAACTAAATGTTTGATGACGTCACTAATCACAAAATCTGCTTACAGGAATAGGCCGATCACTTAAGTACTTGGCATTAGTGACGTCATAAAGCTTAGTTTTAGTGGAATTGCAGGAACAAAAGACGTCTAGATGAGAATTTGAATGGTGTAAATTGACCTACAATGTCTTGATGCACGTGCATAATTTAAGAAAACGTCTTTACAATCTCTTTAATTTGTTTTTAATTAGTATGTTTAAACAAATACCGTCCTGTGATGTTTTTATTGTCGGATAAAATATTATTTTTAGAGTGGAATGGTAGGTTTACCTTTGGAACAGACAAATCCAACGGAATGAAACAAAACTACATTAAACGCTTGGGTTTGAACTCGCGGTAAAAAAAATTAAACGTTATATGTATTAAAGTAACGTAGCTTAGTATTGTGAAGATGTATAAGATGAAGTTGGTATTTACTTGACATTTTGAAGTGTCAAACACGCAGGTGAAAATAGGTTGACTTGTAGAGATGTCAATTATAAAACGAAAGAGCCTTGGATGAATTGACACAGGGGACGGAATTGACATAGGAGAAGAAATTGACACAGTGGACGGAATTGACACAGGGGACGAAATTGACACAGGGGACGGAATTGACACAGGGGACGGAATTGACACAGGGGAATCTAACGATACAATATAAGATGATAATTCTAAGATTATGAAAACCACCCTAATATAAATCGATAAAGGCCCTGTCAAACCGCCAGTACTTTGCTGGACCATTTCAGGAGCGGTGGAAAAAAATTTATCACCGCTCGTAACCGTCCACCACCGTTTGATAGAGTTTGCGCCCCGTGGTCCGTACAACCGCTCCATATGAAACCAATGTAAATCTGTACAGTAATGTAGTTTTGTTTCGTTTTATTGGAGGCTTTTATAGTGAAATGATTTCTTGTCATTTAGAAAGTGGTGTTGCAACAATATTTTCGTTATTGGGATAACACTTTCTTGGTATAGCACAGATTCTTGTGCTGAAAATTGGCAGAGACCCTAACGGGTTCCGAACCAGCGATCTCAGAGTCAGGCATCTAATTACCAGCAATACATGTCAACCGTTTAGACCATTCGGCCAACGGACCATCAACATGTGTTGCTGGCGATTAGATGCCGACTCTGAGATCGCTGGTTCGGAACCCGTTCGGGTCTCTGCCAATTTTCAGCACAAGAATCTGTGCTATACCAAGAAAGTGTTATCCCAATAACGAAAATAAGGATTTTATAATGTTTATTATTCCGTCCATTATTTAATGTTATTAATGTTACTAATGAATATAGCCTATATTATCAATTAACATTCCATTTCTGATGTCTTTTACATTAACTGATTTTTTTTTATTTATTTATTGTTTTATTCGATTTTATTTTATTATTATTTTTTGTTTTTTTGGTCGAATTTTTAAAACAATTAGGCCAAAGTTAAGCAAATATGTCGAGCATTTACCTTGTTTTTATTGTGCATTGTTAATAACTTATTGTATTATATATCTGTAACACCGGTCCTACACTTACGAACTAAACAAATTGGATTGCCAGCATTTTACACCCACAAGAGCACCAAACTTATTTGGAAGAACAATCCCAATGCGACTCTTTGGTTTTATATTTATTTTATTATATAGTGGTTTCGTCTGTGATTTACAGATACCCTAGTTAAATATATCCAAAGACATCGTAGACTCTATAATCATGGCTGATATAGGCTTGTTTTTTTGGAGGAATCAATTATAGTTTTCTTTCTTGAATATATAAGCTTCTCAGACCCGAAGCTAGGGGAGGGAAGGCGGGGTAACCTTTCTTGCCTCTCCTGAAAATTCTTTTGATAGTTTTATCAGAGAGCGTCATTTGTCACCCCCCCCCCCCCCCCACACCACCACTACACCACTTTTAGGTATGGAGACTGGATACTGACCTGTTGCTGCTGAATTGTGTTGATAACAAATATACTCATACTGCTGACTTGCATCAATCCGAGCAATATGCAAATATGTGATGCCACGTTGTATGTTTATGACTACGGGGCAAGGTGATCTAAGGAATAACTGCTGACTTACATCAATCCGAGCAATTAGCAAATTGTGATGCCACGTTGTATATTTATAACTACGGGGCAAGGTGATCTAAGGAATAACTGCTGACTTACATCAATCCGAGCAATATGCAAATATTGATGCCACGTTGTATATTTATAACTACGGGGCAAGGTGATCTAAGGACTAACTGCTTACTTACATCAATCCGAGCAATATGCAAATTTGATGCCACGTTGTATGTTTATAACTACGGGGCAAGATGATCTAAGGACTAACTGCTGACTTACATCAATCCGAGCAATATGCAAATTGTGATGCCACGTTGTATGTTTATAACTACGGGGCAAGGTGATCTAAGGACTAACTGCTGACTTACATCAATCCGAGCAATATCAAATTGTGATGCCACGTTGTATATTTATAACTACGGGGCAAGGTGATCTAGGACTAACTGCTGACTTACATCAATCCGAGCAATTAGGCAAATTGTGATGCTATGTTGTATGTTTATGACTACGGGGCAAGGTGATCTAAGGAATAACTGCTTACTTACATCAATCCGAGCAATTAGCAAATTGTGATGCCACGTTGTATGTTTATAACTACGGGGCAAGTTGATCTATGGAATAACTGCTGTCAATACACTGTTATATTTTATTGATTAAATCTATATCTGTATTTCATCTATCTGTTCTATTTTATTTTATTCGATAGTAAATCATTAATCAGCATCTTTTACAGGGTTGTTTTCATTTTATACCCTTTCCTTTTGATCTCAAACGATAAGAGATTCTACCGGAAGAGAGAGGAGGGGGGGGGAGGAGGGTAAGTGTGACATAATTTTGTCCTTCACTCTCGCATTTCTTAGGCAGACGCGGTGACTCAGTAAGTTAGATGCTTGCTTGCTAACCTCGCTAACTGGATTCAATCATACGCTCCCTTAAATTTGCTATCATTGTACGATAGTTACTGTGAAAACTTTGGTATTTAAAAGAAAATAACATATGACAAAATATGGTACCCCGTCGGTAGATAGGAGACAGCATGCAAAAGCGGTAGAAACTATACATGTATGAGTAAAAAAGTAAGATCCTATGATTTCCAAAATGTCAAAACAAAATGGTCATGCAGTTCCTCTCCTAAGAGGCCACGTTCATTCAGCGACCGTTTTAGAATATTCCCTTGAGTGGTCTCTGAATGCAGGTTCTACTGTAATGGATAAATAGCCTATGTTCCTCTCCTTGACCGCTACTCGGTCCCGAATTTAATGATTCTTATTATTGGATTTTTAGATACCTGTTTACATTACTCGCAACCTTTCCCCACGAACCGTTCTTACAAGGATACTGTGTCTTAGCATGAACATACGCTTCAAGTTCTCAAGAACGGTCAATATGAGTATATATTCATCAGTGAACTTACCTGGTGTCATAAAGTAACAGAATCTCTGTAAAATCTGGAAAACTCACTAAACAAAGTAATTATTGAAAAACGCCTAATCAATTTATTGTTCTTTATGGATAATTACAAAGGTTTTTGGATATTTTTTTTTTATTATATTATGGCAGCAGGTACATTTACTCATGAATATATACTCTTATTAGTTTATAATTTTCATATTTTATGTTCATTCTAAGACCTATTATCCCTTTAACTCATAGGAATTGCACCAACTGAAATATCATCCCCCTCTAGCCTACAGCCTTGATGCATGTCTGATGGCAGTTTTAATCCCGAGAACAAACACAATCATTCTCAAACATCGTGCATCAAACAGCATTCCTTTAATCAATATAGGTGTATGTATTTTGTACAGTTTAATTTAATATATCAATAACTATCAATCAATGGTAGATCGATATCCTGGGGTCGATATCGGGGCTAATAACCTGGGTAGCTTGAAACCCAGTGTAAGTTTCCATAAAACTTATTTCACAAAATTGTTCTTTCCTTCGCAATAAGACCAAACTTTCTTTTTAAAGTTGCCACTACAGGGATTATTCTACAGATATTCTTTCCAATAACCTTTTGACCAAATCTTCTGATCTCTGCTTTATCCAGTCAAATTTGCCCCTCTTCACCCCTGGGATTTTGTGACTTGAGTGAGAAAAAATATTCAAGAAAACAATACAACTTTATAAACATTTTATAATTTTATTCTCTTGTCTATAATTTTCTAAAAATAAAAAAATAAATAAAACTGGAATGTATAAGCTGTCTTGGAAACTTTAATTGTATTTCAAACTTAACACAAAAAGGTATAAAAGGCCAAAGAATGATGTTTGCTCTTTTGAGAAAAATCTGTCCTGTAGAATATCTAATAAAACAACAACCAAATATCTTTCTTGTTATAAGTTGATAAACAAGAAGTTAATGAAGCAGGTATTAATTAATTAATTAAGTTGATAATCAATAATAAATACATATCAACATCACACTGGTCAACAACCTTTCACACTGAGATATAATATTATAAGGATTATTGATCTGATTGTATCAACCAGTCATGTCTGACTTTATTCATTTATACAAGATTCAGCCATCAGGGACAAACATAGATTCTTCTATTTACATGGGTTAGAATGAGGTCCAATACACAAGGACATGGTCCTGTCTAACATTCAGCCCATGAAGACAAACATAGGACTCTTTATTTAACATGGGTTAGAATGAGGTCCAATACACAAAGACATGGTCCTGTCTAACATTCATCCTATAGAGACAAAAATAGACTCTTTATTTTACATGGGTAGAATTAGGTCCAATACACAAGGACATGGTTCAATCTAACATTCAGCCCATGGTAAAAATATCATGGGTTATATGAAAAAAAAAACAATGCCAATGTATAACATTATTTGTAACACAATCAAGAGCAATAACTCTTCACATATTCAAAAATACATTTCTTTGTAAATCATTCATTATTCAGATCATAATCACTTGGCACATTCATCTAGTGGTTAACAGTCTTTAAAACTACCATCCTTATATCACTACTTATAAAATCAAGGGCAATAACTCGTAACAGAAATACTAAAATTTACACAATTCATCCTTAATCTGCATCATCACTCTTAATTATCTGATTTCACAACCAATTCTTAATTTCTACATTATGACCAATCACACGATCAAGGGCAATTACTCTTAAAATACAAACTTTCACAATTCATCCTTGACCTTGTGTTCTGCATCACTACTATCACGCTTATTATCTTCAGTCTGTGTCTGGGTATGTGGGTATTCTTCTATTACTACCCCCTCATCTATCTCAAAACCTGGGTCATCACCCTGGTCCTGCTTCACTTCTGTTTCTGGTTTTATATCCTCTACCGTCCTGACATAATCTAAGGCCAGTACATGATGGTATTTTAGTACAGCCTCATCAATATCAAACTGGTATAATTCTTCCCATGTTAACACATTATCTCGGTCGAGGTTGATAAGATCAAACAACTGTAACGAATAATTGACCAAAATGAGTGAATATTGGAGGTTGTTGAAATCATATAGCAGTATCACTTCAGTGTTTGATTTTTCTAGTAACCAGACCGGAACGTCCAGTCTCCAAATGCTGCTGGCAGAGAAACAGGAGACCAAACTTGCATATATCTAGATATTTTGAAATATTTCAATGCAGCCAAATTGGTTGTACAGTATATCCTGCTCACATGACCACCTTATTAAGAGCCCACCTTCAATAACTGACCACAATAAAGTCTGCCCTCTGAGTTTTAAATGTAATTAACGACTTATAAGCTACCACCTTCATTCAAATCAATATCAAGATATATGCAAGGCTGAGAGACTGTGTGTTTGGGTCTAGGTTAACACTGAGAAAAATGGGAAAGTGTCACAATTTGAAGGTTCATATTAGCCAATGGCAGTGAAATAACTCAATCCATAGATCGTTTGAGCGCATAGGTTCAAATGCCGGTAAGAAAACTGCTTCTGATTGTGAACTTTCAACCCTTCCTACTTACCTTTTCTCTGTCTTCTTTATTAACATCTGGCTCTAGAAATTCATCTTTTAAAATATACTCCAAATCCTTATATGGTTGTAACATTTTAAATCTAGAAATAAAATATACATCTCATAGAAAACATGAAAAATTGTAACCTAAATTTCCTTTGGTACTAACGTACACAGTCAATATAAAAGTTTGACCAAGACTAGGGTCTACTATATTTCTTATTGTCATTACATTTCAAATTATTATCATAACATAATAAATTGCTTGTAGAATCAAAATGAAAATGAATTGAGTTTTATGTCCTACTCTTCTGACCTAATAGGTTAATGAAGACGGGCAACGCCATGCAGTGTGCAATGACAAAAATTTTGCCGGGACAGCGGCATTAGCCTTCTCTTTAACTATATTCAACTATCGAGGGATCTTTAATGTGCGCAGCCTGTAGCACACAGGGTCTCAGTTTATTGTTACGTCCAAACGACTAGACGCTTTTTCTATGTCAGTTCCTCCGACCTGCATGTAGAATGAGATCATGTGGATAATTTTGTTAAAGAAGACTGTAAATGACCTACCTCAGTACTTCATTAGAGGAGGCTAAAGGATATTTATTGAGAGGTTCGGTGAGGTTAAATTTATTAGATTTAATACATTCTGGATGGTTGAACCACCAGCGATGAGTGAACCAGTAATTTACTGCTAGGTTTCTTCTACCATTGGATCGAATCTGATGATACCAACTAGAAAATACACAAAAAATTACTGATTAACTCATACATACTTCATATATACATCATTACATACAGGTTAGTGTTGTTTAGTAAAGGAATGAAATGGAAATTTATAAATTTTAATCCTAGCCAATAAGAGTATAAAATCCATCAGTAGATATACCTACTGTCATAAATAACATAACAGAATCTTTATATAATCAGATAAGAAAAAATTTACTCCATTTAAATAGTAAATATAAACCTACCCATAGGGTATAAAGATACAGTCTCCTTCGTTAGCATGCCCTCTCACCCAGGGCAGGGACAGGAGGGATGAGAACTTCCTGCTGTTGACATTATCAACATCTACAGTACTATAGCTACCCCCCTCTTCCCACCCGACAGATTCTACTTCTTCTTTATATTTCTGCAAAAAAATAAAGTGAAACTATAATTGTTTTTTTTACTATTTTCCATGGAAATGAAATGAATGGAATTTTACTTCCTACTCTTCTGCACCTTATGGGGTAATGGAGATGGTTAACTAATAATATAAATGAAATGAAAGGAATTTTACTTCCTACTCTTCTGCACCTTATGGGGTAATGAAGACAGTATTTATATTGGAGAAATAAGAATTACAAATTGACCCACTCTCAAAGGCCACCTAGATGTGCTTTTGTGGCCATGTCCCTCTTTTTTTGAATTTTAGAATTGAAGTAGAATCACGAGCACTGGTATAAATCAAATTTTTGTATTGGAATTAAAGGGAGATAACTAGAGTATCAAGTTTTATAAACGCTCAGAGAGAAGATTAGTATAGTTATAATCTTACGTTGATCAACGTCAACATGACGATATCAAATCATTATTTTAGACTTTCATCATTGCATTTAACTTAATACTTAGAGTTATCTCCCTTAGACCATGTTCTAAGACTATATAATCAAAGGCTATCAAGACATTCTTGTGTAGTTTTAGAAGCCAATTATACTCAATTTATCAACTTGCTCAAATCAAAAAATTTAATTCGTTCATTACATTCAGATTGCTTTGAGCCAATCAAAGACAATCACCTGCTCTACTTACTTTATCAAATAATACAAAATCTTTACTGCCTTCTAGAATACACATGAAGTTATTTAACGGGTCTTTGTGTAAAACAGAACTGGTACCTCCACTACTAAACCACATAACAACATCGTTGATAGATTTCTCAAACCCTCCACAACGGAATGTCGACGGTAGAGACAAGTCTTCTGTAATTTAAAATATCACTCCATTCAAACAATAAATCTACAATTTGATGAGCTTTTAGAAAAGTTATTATCCATCAACAAAATATGGACTATTGAAACTAATTTAAGCTGTATGTGGGGTTTTATAGCATTGTCTGTTAGGGGGTTGTTTCTTTACATGATGCCATTTGCTTGGTTACATCGAGCAAATTTTGGTTTGTCTAGTAACCTAGAATAACTCATAATTCCAGTCCACCCAGCTGTAAATGGGTATAGATAATCCGGGAAAGATCAATGCCAAGATCCTTAACCGTGAACCTAAGTTGTTATCCTTGTAAAATATAGTTGTTTCTTTCTTTCTTTTACACTTTCACCAACATAATGACTTTGATTTTTTCAGGTGATCTATTGCGTTTACACACCAATAATCCTAACGAGACCAAAATTTAATTCTTAATTATCTGAATTAACAAACCTTTCATTTTATTACTAAGGCTATCAATAAGATAAATAGGTTTAATTTTATATTCATCTAAAAACTGCGTCAGGGTCATTTTAACCGGATCTTTTTTTCGATTTTCTTTTTTTTGTGACTCAACATTATATTCTTCATCTCCAAACTTTTCTCTGAAAAAAAAACCGCCAGAAATAATTGGTATTGAAAACAATCATTATGTACAGCTATTGCAGCTTCCATGTATCACTATTATAGCTTCCATGCCCAGCTATTGCAGCTACCATGTATAGCTATTGCAGCTTCCATGTATCGCTATTGCAGCTTCCATGCCCAGATATTGCAGCTTCCACACATAGCTTTTGCAACTTCCATGCATGAGAATCGTTGAGAAGATACAAGATTCAGATACCAACCTGAAGTATTGATCAGTCCAGTAATTATAGGCAGGAAATTTCACTTTGGGGTCATCAAGTACGCCCTTCCATAGTAACGGTACACCTGGTTTCACAAAATGTTCGTAAAATACACCAGGTGTTGAAAACTTGCCGATCAAATCCAAGCCTCGCTCCTCTCGGGAATGTTTACCTAATACAATACGATCTTCAGCAAAAATACACAGAAGTTGTTTCAGAATTATGAAAATGTTGCACTAATTGGAATGTACCTTTCCTGAATTTAGGATAATGAGTTTCCATAATCATGTTTAATACTCATGTAAGACTTGTCCTCTTCCTTGCCGATATCACAATTACCTGAAAGTAGCAATATGATTTGTCAAAAGTACACAATTTGCTTCTAGAAGTCAAGAGTGACAATTAAATGCAACATTTTTTTAATAGTAGTCTCTCTCATTCAAAGAGTCCTCCTTATTCTATTATATAGTCTTATTGGACAATATGGGATGGCTAGCCCTTGAAGGCTTGAACTACAATCTACTACACAGACCAAAACAAAGAATTTGAATATTTTAGACAAAATTAACAAAGAAATACAAAAATTAGTAGGCCCTATCAAAAACCTTAGCTCCATTCAAAGTAACATCCTACCCGAGCGAGTTATGAGAGGTGGATTATCGGTAGGCCTAAGACACTTAAAAAAAGTAAACAAAGACACGACTGTGTAAGCGGACACGTTTATCAACAAAAAATCTTACACAAGTAAACTATATGCACTGACACGGCGATTCAGAGAGCAGACGCGACTGACTAACGCGTGAAATCAAAATTCACATGAAAACTGACGCTTTTCATTTAAGTCTTACCGTTTTATTTCGAGTTATTCACTTCACATTTGACCTGCTTCCTCTCACACTGGGCGCCGCCATTATCAAGATGCATTCTGGGTGAAATGATGAGGCAGTGGAAGTCACGTGATAGTAACCATTGATTTTTCAGACGAATCTTGTCATCTTTTTACTGCAGTTTCCAGGCCTCGTAAGTGTGCAATGTCGTTATTTCACCATTGTCGTTTGCAATGGGACCCATTTTTTTATATTTCAGAAGTAAAGCTGTATTTTTAGTTAATTAATGAAGTGCCAAGCTTGAATTCTAATCTTGTTCTAGTTGCATGGCAGGGTCCACCATATTGGTAGTGATGGATTATGGGAAAGATACACTTGTGCATTTATAGAAATAACTAGGCCTATGTTTAAGCTTATCATTATCATTACCTGCACTATAGCTTACCTTTTTTATGATGGTTTTCCCAGGTTAAAAAATTAAACCGGTTTAAAAAAAAATTTCTAAGAAATATTCTGAACAATAATTGCAAGCTATACATTAATTAATGAAAAAAGTTCAAATAGGATAAGCCTTAGAAATAAGGTCTTATGCTTCATTAGAATGATAAATAAAATTGTTTGGTAATAACCCAAAAAGGTTTTGCAGGCTATATGACAACAATTTTGTGTGGCAAAACGAGCCTTCCTTTAAAAGGATAAACATGAACATAAAATTTTAGTTCTCAAGAACGGTCAATATGTAGAGCCTACATATATTCATCAGGGGACTTACCTAGTGTCATAAAGTAACAGGCTCCTTAAAATCTTGAAAACTGGCAAAAACAGTCATTTTTGAAAAACGCTTAATCAATTTATTTATGGATAGTTATTTTTTTTTTATATGAATTTATTTTTTTAGGTTATTTATGGTAGCAGGTATATTTACTGATGAATAGAGCTCTTACTGACCAAATTTGAAATTTTCAAAATTTATGATCATTCTAAGACCTATTAATCCTTTAAGCTATACAATATTGAATGTCAGGAAAAACTACTTTTCAGTTCGTGCTATTGATATTTGGAACTCATTAGTACCAGGCTATGTTGTTAAATCAACATCATGAAATACTTTTACATCAAATCTCAACTTGGCATGGAAATATGATTGTGACAAGTTTGATATATTAACTGTAGGCTACATATTAGCAAACTCAAAAATTGTCATAATTACTCACTATAAAAGGTGACATTATTTTCTGGTCCAGATTGATTACCTTCTGATACAGGGATGCAGTTGTTTGTAAGTTCCAGTGGTTTCCACCTCTTTTTCATCCCAGCGTCCCCCCCCCCCTATTCCAAGTGGTTTCCTTCCCCAATTAATATATGATTAGGTAATTGATCTACTACATAATTAAAATACTCTGGCATTCTGACACTAATCAGTTGACATCTAGCTTTGTAACATGCTGCAAATCTAGTAAATAGGAGTAATCCGACACTCTTGCTAATCTGACAATATTTTACTGTCCGGATGTATTTTGGATTATTCTGAGTACATTGTTTCTGATGATACTTTTGTGATTTAGTATTGTTGTTAACTTACCTTATCTATATTTCAGGGTGTAATGTATAGATAGTAAGTTTGAAATGAAGTAGGCTATAACTTGTCAAGAATAGAGATTAGGGTGATTGAAAGACACTGGTACATAGAGAATTATGTTATCAATAGATGTTATTAGTAGAAAAGATTGGTTTTTCTAGGTAAGCCTAATTGGTATAAAAGACAGAAGAGATTAATGGAGAAGACTCTCCTTAATCAATGTAATGGAGTATGGTTTTTTTTTTACCCAATGTGGTACTGTCCATACCTAGTAGTAGTAGTAGCCATAAAGTATAGCTGTATCTTTGGCACTACATATTGACCTATTCCAGGATAATTAATGACAGGATTTGATACTCAGCGTCCCATTCTGAGGATCCACATCAGTATTCACTTACATTTACCTAAACACAAGTTATCTCCCTTTTAAAGTTGGCTTCCCACATATAGAGCATAGGATCTCTTTTGTAGTTTATAAGGGTATCCTAGCGTTACCTTTGAATATGTACATAAATAATTCTTCAGTGAAATGATTTTATGGCATATTATGACTTCAGTCTAATTCATTTATATTGTCGTCAAAAGAAGTTTGTTTTCTTATATTTTAGAGAAAGACAGTACTGAAAGACTTGATCATTAAGACTGGTAGTCAAGATTAACAAGACTCGTAGTCAACATTAACAAGACTGGTAGCCAATTCTAACAATACTGGTAGCCAAGACTAACACGACAAGTAAATAGTGGAAGCCAAGACTAACAAGACTAGTAGTCAAGATCAATAAGTCCAGTGAAATGGAAGAAGAGGAAGTAGTGGATGACATTTTCTTACAAGACGATTCCACAATAATAGACTTAAACGAGGAATCTGAAGACAGTGATTTTGACGGAATGTCAGGCAGTCCCTCGGAAACTTCTAAAGAAAATAATTCCGACCCTAGTGCAGTTTCATTAAACACATCTCGAACAAGTCCTATTTCTTTTTTGTCAACAGGATCCTTGAATCTGCAATCAGATGTTTCTGGATTGGAAAATTTGAATCTGTCCCAAAACGCATCATGTAAATCAGATTTGACTTCAAGCACTGATATTACTAATTCTAATTCTCAAAATTCTGAACTTTTAATGGAAGATTCTGATTTAAAATCCTCACAAAATAACAATACATTTTCACAAAGTACTTTTACTTCTGAAACTATTTCTAGTCAGAACTCTGGAATTTCTGTGGATTATCCCACTGACAGAGTTTCAACCTCAAGTGAAAAGGAACCAAAAATTGGATCTAATGCTAAAGGATTGGGATCAGCTTCACAATTAAGATTGACTTCTGAAGTTTCTACTTGCCCTGAGGACCAAAATCAAGAGGAAAACGATGTCATTGCTTTGAAAGATCCACATGCCATAACTGATGCAGATATCATATCTGTAGATGATGATCAATCAAAGACTGGTGCCAATACAGATGGTCAGGGGCAAGGGCATGATGTAACAGATTCCGTGGATCAGCAACATCCCAAAATTAGTGATGGTACAAGTGATCAAATAGAATCATTTGATGAACAAAAAGAAGAAACTGAAAACCTTGGAATTAAAGAAAATCAGCCCAAAGAAATAAAAAATGATTTTGGAATTCATTTTCAATCGAATGAAAGTGATTCTGATTGCGAGCGTCTAGTCCTGGACTACAAGACACAATCAGATTCTGAAACAGGCACAGAAAAAATAAAGACAAATCAGGTGGAGATGAATAGACCAAAGACTTCAGCCGACAAAGATTTTTCAAAAGATGCATGCCTGTCTGAAGATTTTACAAATGATGCTTCCAACGTTCAAAGTTCTTCAAAATCAGCCAGAAGTTCAGAAGACAGCTTTTCAGCTAAGGAAGATAACTCTAATCTAAAGCAGACACCAGAACAGGAAGTAGGAGATGATGAAAGGCAAAACAACAATGCTTTGTCAACAGTGGGGAGTATTCTAGAAGAAAAGTCGTTGGAATTTAACAAGCAAGACACCTCTTCTCATTTCACAGAAGATAACATTCCTAAAATTGCAGAAACTGAAATGGATGATTCAATGGCTACTAATATTGATGCCTCTGAGGAAGAACCAGATAACAGTGCCATTGGTCCAATTATTAGTCTAAGTGGTATCCAACATATTACCCCCGAAGAATTTGAGAGGATGGGATCAGAGGATGAAACAACCTTGAAAAGAGAAAACAGAGAAATCAAACATTTTGGATCAAATGATGATGAGGACAATGATGGAATTGATCCAAGCGAAATTCAGTCTGTCCCCGTTCCGAGGGCGCATTCCAATACTGTTCCAGTAACCACGGTACCTGAAACATCTAAAGTCTCAGAACTAAAAATAGTGTTTCCATTAAATATTAAGTCTGAACCAGTTGATGAAAGCTATGAATCTTACATGATTCAAAAAACAGTGCCATCGATTGTTTCACAAAACTCTTCAAAAACAGACAAAGCTGTAGGCAATGTGTCCAATGGAGGTCATGATGTTGTCAAAGCAACACAGATGACATCACAAACAACTGTGACCTCATCAGCAATTGACTATAAGTCTAAAGCTGAATATAAAATGGCAATACATAAATTCCCAGCAAGACCCATGGGGATGTCCCAACAATATCGATGTTTGCCAGTACCCGAGAGACGAGGGGTGCGTCCCAAAAGACCTCCAATCAAACCAACTAACATATTTCCAAGGATCATCAACTTACCAGCAGACCATTATTTTAAATCTACTCGTCAGCCAAACACTGGTGTGAACAAACCAACAGTTATAAACAAGCCCAATACCAAGTCCTTCAATGTTGCCAGCATTACTCATTTAATGCAACGAAAACATAAAATTGGGAGTCACAAAGCTGAGCTGCTGCCTCCGGAGTTCAAAGGTTACTTGTTAAATTATTCCCCAGCCACCTGCCTTGAATGTGGGGACAGTTTTATGTCCAAAGACACAATGGACATGCATACCGAGAGGGTCAGTCTGTTGATTGAATACCAATGTCCTTTATGCAAGACAATTTGTACCTTTTACAACAAATGTGCATTTTTGGGGCACATCAGAATGCATAACAAGGCCCAAGCTGCTTCCAAAAATCCTGCAATTCAGGTGAAGGCAGATATTTTGACCATCAACATGCCACCCAGAGACAAGGTGTTGGAATCCTTAGAGAGGACTTTTGAGCCGTTTCAGACTATTCCTATCCCAGAAAATCCAATCTTGTGCCATGAATGTGACACGGGCTTTGTAAGCAGGTCAGCATTAGCCGATCATTTTGGTCAAAAAGAGTTAGTCTGCTCTTTTAATTATGTTTGCCATACATGTAATATGGTTTTACCCAAAAAATGTTCTTTTGAAGCTCACAAACGATATCATTCTATGAAGGCACCACACACATGCCCGGAGTGTGGGGAGGCATTTTCTGATTTTCAGGAATTTCGTGAACATATTAAGAATATCTGTCTTCACTTTAGTCGATCAAGTTTTCTACAATGTAGCTCTTTAAGTGGAATCGATTGTGGCTACAAGAGCCTTTTATTGGCACCGATGGTCAAACACATGAAAACCAGCCACATTGGCGTGACCACAACATTTCATGAAACATCAAAAAAAGTGAAACTATCAGTACAAACTTATTTAAATCATAAAGACAAAACAGGTGAATCCATCTTTAATTGCAAGATTTGTGAAGAAAGAGGTGCTCAATGGTATTCAAACAAAGCTATGAACCTTCCAGAGTTGCATGTTGCCTCTGAACACATGCAAACACATATAACAGAAATAAAGCGCAATGCAACGTTTTGTTACAAGTGTACAGAATGTTCAGAGAAAAATGAAGCTGTCTTCTCCTCGAAAGATTATTTGATTACTCACATGAGAGAAAATCATCGCACCAAAACGTGGCCATTACGTTGTTCTTTCTGCAATGATAACTTTATCTCGTATCCAAAAATGCTGAGTCACCAACTTCGAGTTCATGAACATGTCAATTCTGAATTTTATTACTGTAACATTTGTAAAATCATGTTTGAGAGTCCTGATTTGTTTAAGAAACACGTTTGTGAAAAATCTACAACAGTTGCAGTGAAGAGTTCGGGAAGGTTCATTGAGTCCAAAGAAAAAACTAACATTGTGCCTAAACCATTGCGTAAAATTTCGCCAAAGAAATCTCCTGTGATTAGATTAACTTTAGGGCCACCACCTGGAAAAGCTGGAAAGGCAACATCAACTTCAAAACCTGTTCAGAAACTCACTCCTCCCCCAGAGAAAAGCACGTGTGAAATTTGTCGTATTGAATTTGAAACTAAGGTTAAACTTGCAGAGCACAATGAAACAGAGCACAGTTCTTTCCCTTGTCATTTATGTGGTTTGACGTACGATTCTCAACAAAAACTTGACAACCATTGCCAGGCAACGCATGTTGGAGACAAGCCAGGGTACATCTGTTATCCTTGTAAACAAAAAGCCATCAAGAGACACTTTAATACTGCAGTTTTTCTAGAAAAACATTTAATTTTTAAACACAGAATTGCCAAACAACGTGTGCAGAGATTTGTGAACATTGGACGCGAAAATAGGCGGAAAGATGTTACTAAGCGACAACTTGTGTCTGACACGGAAGCTGATACAGAACAAGACACTCTTCCTGTGAAACGTCTTCGTAAAGAAGGAAGTGGACTCTATGCTTGTGTTAAATGTTCCTTCTCTACTGAAGATTCAGTAGAATTTTGTAAACATATTGAAAATCATAAAACTGTAGAAGCCAATCAGTGTCCAGAGTGTGGCTTGTGTTTCAGTGTTTTACCGTCTCTCAAGAAACATCTTTTTATGGTGCATAAAATTCGAAATGCTGATGAATACATTAAGGAAAAGGGTATTGAAGAACCTGAGGAACTCCCCCCTGACAGTGACGATGAAGAATTGGATGTCTCCGCCAGTCCACGGAAGAAACTTATAAAAGATATAGTCCCAATAGAAACTAAGCGTGCCAAGGAAGGACCAGTAGGGGAACTTGAATGTCGAGTTTGTTACAAAGAATTTGAAAATTTGAATCTTTTGAAAAATCATATGCGTGTTCATGGAATGGCTTTTATTAGATCTCGTCGAGCTCCAGTGAATGAGGTCAAAGTTGAAAACGAAAGTCCTTAATAAACATAGTACATTGGTATTTCAGGAATGGTCAATATGAGTATAATATGTTCATCAGTGAACTTACCTAGTTTTCTAAGCGTTTTTCAATAATCAATTGAATTTTTATTGATAATAACTAACTTTTTTTTTGGATTTTTTGGAATATGTGAGGATTCTGTAATGTTATGTATGGCAGGTATATCTACTGATGAATATATAGGCCCCTACTCTTGTTGGCCAAGGTATTTCTCTATGTAGAATTTGACACTTAAGACATATTCTTATTGTAAATGAAGACAGTATAGACTTCTGGGACAGAGACAATATTTAGACAAATAAGACAATAAATTGATTATATTAGTTTTATTGGCAGTCTGTTAGCATGTTATAAGTACAGTATCTGTATATATTTTATAAAATTAACATATTAAAATATTTACAACATGATCACAAAACTTTTCTTAAAATCATAAATAGTAGAAAAAAAGATGGAATAAAATCACTAATTATTATATTTATATTAAAGAACGCAGTAATTTGATTGGATTTTTGCCATCAACCACAGCAAATCAGCCCTTGATAGAAAACTATTAATATTAAAGATTATCGTTGACAGACCTATCGAGAGCTCTGATTAACTGCCTTTGCCAGTAATAGTTTGTCATTGTGAAGATGTATAAGATGAAGTTTGTAATAGCTTGACATTGTGAAGATGAAGTTTGTAATAGCTTGACATTGTGAAGATGTGTAAGATGAAGTTTGTAATAGCTTGACATTGTGAAGATGTATAAGATGAAGTTTGTAATAGCTTGACATTGTGAAGATATATAAGATGAAGTTTGTAATAGCTTGACATTGTGAAGATGTATAAGATGAAGTTTGTAGTAGCTTGACATTGTGAAGATGTATAAGATGAAGTTTGTAATAGCTTGACATTGTGAAGATGTATAAGATGAAGTTTGTTATAGCTTGACATTGTGAAGATGTATAAGATGAAGTTTGTAATAGCTTGACATTGTGAAGATATATAAGATGAAGTTTGTAATAGCTTGACATTGAAGATTATAAGATGAAGTTTGTAATAGCTTGACATTGTGAAGATGTATAAGTATGAAGTCTGTAATAGCTTGAATTGTGAAGATATATAAAAAGAAGTTTGTAATAGCTTGACATTGCGAAGATGTATAACATATATAAGTGGTTTTATAAAAGCAGAATACTGAATAATAGATATATAATATGCTGAAATTATATTATGTATGTCAAATAAAATATTATGAACAAACTGAAAATTGTAAATTTCAGTTCACTCACAAAGTAAGGGGATTCATATATATTGTGGACAAAATAATACATGTATTTACTTAACCTATACTTAAAGGGATTGTAAAGAGGATATCTAAACTCTTGTATGTGTTTTGCCAACACTGATAGCATCAATTTACACCATCACTTTGAAATTTTCAACCAGACCACTGTGGTTCCTGTAATTCTACTTCAACCAAGTGTTTAATGATGTCATTAAACACAAAGAGATTTATGTGATACAAGAATATTTAGGATTAGTGATGTCATCAAACACTGAGTTTTAATGGAATTACAGGAACAAGAGATGTGGGATTGTATCGGTGCTATCATTGTCTCTTTTCATTTTAATATTAATCTGTTGCCATTTCAGAGAGATTCACATTAGAATACTTTTCTAAATACTTGCTTGGTTGGATGATGGTTAGATTTGAGTTACAAGTAGGCCTATCTGTGATTTTTTATTACAGTCCTATAGATACATACATGCATAACAGTTGAACTCTAAAAGCTGATAAAAGCAAGAACAGAGTGACTATAGGAAATACATGTAAAGGTTAATATCTTTGCCTGGAGCCTATTTTTAATGATCATTTTGGCATGACTGACTGCTGGTCATGTCCAGGCTATAGGGCCAAATCAACAGCCCTGCTTTGCCATTGTAAAGAACTTATGATTTTTGAAACCTATACACACAGTAAATATAAATAAAAATATTTGATTTAGCTTGTAATATCAGATTAATATCACTAAAACAATAAATAATATTCAACTCTGTCACAAATATATCTAAAACTGGATAAAACATATACAAAATTTAAGAAAATGATAAAAATATTTTAAGAATTATGGTATTGAAGTCTTGATAGTTCTGAAGTGTAGTTTCTTGTCTGTGTTAATAAATTCGATAATAATATTTAAGATATTCAAAATAATCACAATAATCATTAGTCACATATGCGGGTAACAGCACAATAAATAATCACGTACTAACAATCCTAATCACAAACTGAGAACAACATACATTGGAAGCAGAGCTAATGAGCTGTTCATATCAGCCAGTATATCAATATATTAGGTATATCAGTTATAATAATAGAAAATAAATCTGTCCATAATTTAACTTATTAACCTAGCAACCATAATTATCATAATTCAGTACAGAGATCTGATTTAAATCGAGATGGTCTCATCATATGAGCCATAACTTCTGAGTTGACACTACTTCCAATACTTCTATTGACAGACTTGTCACTGGCAGCTGGTGACGTCATGTTATTAGGGGGATGGTTACCTCCATGGCGTGGTGGGGTGCTGGGATTTCTTGGAGGAGCTCCTGGATTTCGTGGCAGCGTCCCGGAATGGTTTACCTGGAAATATAAGAGAAATGTCCTGTTACACACTAGTTGTTATTTTGGGCAGTTGTAGAAAGGAGTCCAGGATGTCTAGGCAGTTTAAATATTACCTGTTACAGCCCTTATATCAAACATAACTTTAAACCCGTGTCAGTGATTTCTGTTGAATAGTGATTAGTAACCTGTTTATTTTTAACCACTCTAAATATCTCTGACAAACCAATATTTGAGGTAATAACTAATTTCATTATCAGTCATCAAGATCAAATTTAGACATGACTGGCAAATATACATAATATAATACATATTTATATATCCCTGAAGCAATTCATGGTTATAACAAAATGTTTAGAAACCATTCACTGTTGTAGTCTACATGCCCTTTCAACTTTGAAATTTATTCATTCTAAAAAAAACAATACTAATATATCTAAATTTGTAGAATTTTTATATTCTATACTCTGCCCAAAAAACCTTCAGCAAAACTCCTGACATATTTACCAGTTTGGCAGTCAGTCACTTATAATAACTAAGAGACAGGGACGGCTAATATCAAAAGCTTACAGACCGATCATCTGGCAATATAGAATTCCGTATACTGGAAATGTTTATTATAAGCCATAGGAAGTCATAAGAGTATATCGAACAAAAAGGCTGATACACTAATGAGATGTATATAACGGTATATTGTAGTAAAGTTCATTATAGGTCTATTTATAGTTTCACTTCAAACACGCCGACATTACCTAATTAAACAAATCTCACATTCCACTACATGACTCCGTGGCGCAACGGTAGCGCGTCTGACTCCAGATCAGAAGGTTGCGTGTTCAAATCACGTCGGGGTCATTTTCTTTTTTAAAAAATCCCATCAAACGCCAGAAAAATTGGAATACATCCATGCTGATCCAGCCGGAATCTGATCGTTAATAAAGGTGGAATAAATAGAATTCCTATCGGTCACTGTGACATAGATGACATTCATTCCCGGAGATTTTTCAGAATACTTTTAACACTGTATAAACAACTCCACACAATGACAAAAGTTGTTGATTTTACTATTCATTTTGCGAGTTATGTCCAAAGGTTAAAATAAACGATCCAGACAACTTATTCTGTACATTTTCATTATTTACCTGCCTATAAGAGACAGCTGATAAAATAGAAGCAATAATTACCTGTGTATAAAGGACACTATATAAAAATAAGTAATATTTACCTGTCTATAAGAGACATCTTATAAATACAACAATTACCTGTCTATAAATGAATATTCACAGATCTAAAAGGGACAGGTGGTAAGAATCTTTTCCTTGTCTATAATGGACATCTTATGAAAGTGAAATAATATTTACCTGTTTTATAAGGGACAGCTTGCGAAAGAGAAATATGTACCTGTCTATAAGGGACGGGCTTGTGAAAGAGAAGTTTTTACCTGTCTATAAGGGACAGAAGGTGAAAATGAAGTGAAAGATATCAAATTTACCTGTTTATAAGATGGTAAGAGAAATGACCGACCTAATTATAAGGGACATTAGATAAGAAATAATACTTACCTGTCTATATGGGACATATAGTAATATAGATAATATTTACCTGTCTATAAGGGACAGATGGTGAACGACCTGGACCTATATAATCTGTGTTGTTTATTTTACCATTGCTCAGGACCCTTCCTGACTCCCTACCTATACTGCTACCTGGGTTAGGGCTGAAATTAAATACATGTAGTCATCACACTTTTAATCCAACTGAGCAGGTATATAGTATAATATATCAATCAGGCTAGATATCTTACAAGATAGCCCAATATTAGAGTCCAGCAGGGCCAATACAAGGTTTCTGAAATATTTTACTGTTATTTATTGCTTAAAGATGTATGAAAACCAGCCTTAGTTTGGGCAGTATTATTTTTTTACTTTATCAGTTTGAGGGGGACCAACACCAATTTGTATTAATAATCAAGAAAGCTTCATATATTATTGTTATACTCCATAAATAAAAGATAAATATATTTCAATGAGAGTCCTAGAGTTGGTCCATTTGGTATACAAGGTCCATACATCAAGGCATATCATAAACTATGCCATCAGAAAGTAAAGTCCATTCAGTATCGTTCATATTGCATGCATGTGAAAATACATTTACAAGAAGTTATTGGTTAATTTGATATCACACATGCAAACAAAACAAACACATATATAGTTTATTATTGATATTAGGTGATAAAATACTACAGAAATACAATAGCCAGTTGATTCATATCTCACACACTATCACAACCAAACACACACACACATAAATAACAAATTTATGGCAACAAAGCTTCTATATAGAACGGTTGATTTTATCATACCGGTACCAAATACTTTATATCGGAGTATCTGTTTATGTGTGAGGGTGTGTATGTGTGTGTCTTTTTAACTAAAATCATACTTATAATTTTCACACAATCAATAAGCTTATCTATTGTTCTGTGACCTAGGCCAGTGCTTTCATTACGACTCGTCTTAATGCATCCTAACATCATTTATATTGCCAGTTACATACAGATGTTAATATGACTGCTTTTACTCTCAATTTTAAGGGAATACTGTGTCTTAGAATGGACTTAAGATTTTAAACTTAGCCAGTAAGAGCATATATTCATCAATAGATTAGAGAATTTTATGTCCAGTCTTAGATACAGTATACCTTTAATTCCAAATATAGAACTAAACAATAGTTCATAATAACATACTCTATATAATCTGAGCAAACAGACCGAAACCGGGTGAATAATCAAATATTAAATATCTACCACCAAGTTATGAATATTCAGGTATTGAAGCTGTGATATAGTGATATAAAACAGTGGTTTTCAAACTCAGGTCTCATGTATTTAAGGCACTGAAAACCATGTGAGCCAATCTTCAGAAGATGTAAGAAAAGTTCTTGAGGATTATGCAGCTGTTATGGATCTTTCCTAGATTATCTGTACCTAATTACAGCTGGGTTGACAGAGATAATGGGGAAAATGGGATCACCAGATTAGAAGGTAAAAATGAATAGAAACAAATATATACTACAAGGATAACAAATTAGGTTCACAGTTAAGGATCCTTTCTACCAGCTAGTCCTTCGCCAAACCTCTTGGCATTGATCTTCCTTGGATTATCCACACCCATTTACAGCTGGGTGGACTGGAATTAGGAGTGAAGATGACTTATTCAAGGTCATCGGACTTTAACACGTTGATCAAGATCATTGTCCTCAGCTGGCATGTGAAGAACTAACGCTCTAACTGACTGTGCTATAGAACCTCACAAAAGTAAACATGACCATTATATGTTTGCATAATAACTGAAGGTCCCCTGTCAAATTACTATATTGCCCCCGAGGTTGAAAACCACTAACAAGGTGTACTGATATAATGATAAATTGATGGAACTACCGTTGATTATGATGGTTGTAGCTACTAGGATAGGATGATCGGTTGGTGGTAGGGTGTTTCTGATATCTAAATAGAAAGGAAGGTACAGTTCAATAGACTAGGGCAGGTTGAGGGCTGCATGGCATATATACTGAAGCTAAAATGTTTAAGCATTGAGAGACATGTTGCTAAAAATACTGTATTTCTAATTTAATTGTCTATGAAGACTATGTCTAACTTGATGATGTTTAATACATTAGAATCTGTTAGTTAATAAATTCTTTAAAAACACAGGTTTGTTATTTACAGCAGTGAACACTGCAAATTGGAGCATGGAGAAAAGTTCAAGGCTATATACTGACTGAATCAAAGAATAGATATACATAGAATACTTTAGTCCTTTATATAACATGTAAGAATTCTATTAGAACTGTCTAACACCCTGTAGACACATAATATGTATATTAAATATTTCACAGCACTTAATTTCACTTCAAAATAAGGTGGAAAAACAGAAACAGGATTATCCAGACATTTTTGTTTTTAGAAGAGACACGTTTGGAATGTTAATAAAGGGAGCAATCATTGTTTAATTAACATCATTAACATGCAATAATTAACAAAAAAATATGAGGGATCAAACTCATAGAAGAAAGTTATAGATAAATAAAACCCATATTTACCTGTCAGGCTGGTTAAAGTTAGTTTGACTATTGTTATTATTATTATTATTACTGAAGTTTGAGGGAGGGGAGGTATACCGGGCGTGGCGGGGGGATACATTGTTCTGGGGGGTAAAGTTATTATTTCCAGAGTTCCCAGAATTACGGGGGTAACTGTTATACATAGCTGACTGAAATGTAAATAAAATTAGGAAATTAGGTCACACAGCACATGCACGTGCAAACTTTATAATGCACTAGAAATCCATCAAGATGTTTATTAATTAACAAAAATTCATATTCAAACAAACCAATACACAGGTTAGATAAATTACAGGGGTTCCCAATTTATTTTTCGTGTGGGTCACAAAAAATTATGATTTTGTTTGCAGGCCTCTGAATACTGACCTCACATTTCCCTGTTTCCAAAACAAATCATGTTTATCCCTCAAAGAATTTGAACTCAAAACTTTTCTCATGGGGCCAGATGAAATCTTCTCATGGGCTGATCTGGCCTGGGGGACAGAGTTTGAGAACCCCTGATATATACCGGTAGCCTACACAATATGATCACCTGACTTATACATGCACGTAGTAAAATAAATTATAATCCAAACAGGCAAGGACAACAACCAACAACCCAAAGGAATTTTTCTGTGGTTAGAAGAATTGTATAAAGCAAAATAAAACTAATCCTGTTTGACAACATCATAGAAGATGCCGAATTAATTCAGTTAATAATGATTTGAAGAAAGTATATACCTGTGGTCTATGGCGACTATTGTTAGGTTGTGGTTGAGCTGGAGCTAATTGACTGGAGCTTCTGGCATGGGACCTATAAAATATTCATACTAATTCAGGAACAAATATTTCTATAATGATATTAAAATAAATTTTATTCATTGAAAAAGTCGTTAATTTCTGAATTTGGATTTAAAACCTGTTTCATGCATATCAATTTTTATCAAAGAGTTGGACATATCTATTGCATCACACTTATAAATACACATATTGACCATTCTTAAGAACTAAAATTTTATGTCCATGCTAAGATGAGGTATCACTATAACTGTATTTCCAACAAAATGCAGTTTTATTCATAGTCTTTGAGAAATAGCACAGTAAGCACATTCTGAATAAATTATTGAAATAGATATATTATTTAGTTACCTATCTGGTACTGCATAATCTGGGGACTGAAAATTATCTCCCCTAGATAGCCGATTAGTTGGATCGACATTGCCAGTTCGGGATCGACCTGCGTCAGGATTGGTATTATTGTGAACTCGGTTATACGAGGAATTTCGTGAAATATTAGGATTACCATGACGATTGTCTGAATTGTTACCATAGAAACTATCTGGAATATTTTGATGTGAGTTACCATAGCGATTGTCTCTCACTGATTGTTTAGAATAATTAGAATGCTGGGACGTTTCTAAATTTACCGTTTGATTTTCAGTTAAATAGGAATGTCTATTGGCACTATCTCTAGATCTGGACTGTGATTGGTCGATATTGTCTTGATATGAACTATCACGCATATTTCTGTCACCTTGGCGCTGAACCTCTCTTCTATTAACACTTGAGGAACTATTTTGCTGCGAAACATTACGCCTTACATCACTACTAGCACTGTTTTCACGCTCAATATTCCTACGCGATACATGTTGTCCACGATTATAACTAGACGATGGTCGACCCTCACGGTAATTATTACTATAACTATTTGAACCACTTGGCGGTAAATTATTATCTGGATTTTGATTGGGTAATCCTGTGTGACTTTGTGTCCTGAATTCTGATTGGTTAGAATGTCTGTTATTAACGGGAGGTGGTAAATCACGATTGTTGGTGGAATGTTGGTCCGTATCACTGAAAAAAAGACAACAAATTTCGTTTCACTTTCAGAATCAAAAGGGAAAGGTTTATCAAAAGAAAGAAGAAAATATAAGTAATATTTATTGCACAGCTTTCACGAGTTAACTGATTTAAACGGCGAGCCATTTTGCTTTCCTCTGGGGAAACTGCCACTCCAATCCTCTATAGTATTATATTGTAACCAGTGCTAAAACTATGATTATACCTAGTTATTGTATGTTTAAGCCCCCTCCCATCAAAATAACCTTATTATTTATACAACAAAAAATCAAAGGAAATTCTACTGTGTATGTTGCAAAATATGGAAAAAAATTAAATACAATTTGTTATCTAAACAGTCCCGAACTTTGTTTTTAAGTTCTAAATAATTCAATGTTCCAAATAGGTCAAAACTTACCCAAAACTTTTGTGTCTGTTCACTTTGGCTTTCTGACGTGTTCTAGGAGATAATTTAACACGAAACGGCTGAGCTTTAGTTCTGAAATTAAAACCGCATTCAGATGGTGATTTTAATGCATCCAAAAGTTGAGATAAAATGATAATGTATCTAAATGGAAAGATAAAATTGCTCTGTATCCATAGATACAAGAACATCCAGGAAGTGCATGACACGAGGTACCAGTACCTGTGAAGAATCATGGAAATTTAATAATAGGTCTATGAAGACAGAAAATGCAATCAAAAAAATTTTGCCGGTAAAGCGACATTTGCCTACTCATTTTGCGATTTCCAACTGTCGAGGGATCTTTAAAGTGCACAGTCTGTAAATTACAGAGTCTTAGTTTATTGTCCCATCCAAACCAGATGCTTTTTCATTTCAACCTCTCCAACCTACATCACGTACAAGGGGGGAAACAATGGCCCAGTTGGTAGACAAGGAATTATTATCCTTGCAAAAAAACAATGGATGTTTCCTTGTACTTACTCGACTGAAACAAAAGCGATATCCTTTAGTTGATCTTCCGTCATGCCTTCTGTCTCAACTAAATCATATCTACAATATAGCATATAATATTAGTGCTAATCATATATTCCTCTATGGTTTTACTTAGCTTACTAATAGTAAGTTTGTACATATCCTTTCTTGCTAGTCAGGCATGCGCAGTGTTATGTTAGGTTTTTATGTAAAATGGCGCCATATATATCTCAATAAATGTCTGTTGTATTTAAAATACAAACTCTATCATCAAAATATCATGAATAATGAACACATTTTTATGGTATACTACTCCTCAATTTAATGCTGTGTTCATTATTGACCTGTTTCCTACCCCTGAAAGTCGCATAAGTTTTAATAACAAGATACGAGGCTTCAGAGGAAGAATTGTAGAGAAAGAAGAAGGGGAGATAATGTCATATTAGAGTAGAGTTTTAGTCTATGAAATGAAAAAATACTAACTCAAAATGTTGTTTCAGTTCGTCAGGGGGCCGTTTATTACCAGGTGATTTACTTCTCCTGAAAAAACATCAAATAAACCAGAAGCTTTATATAATTCGATAAATCCCCCTAAAAACTTAGTAATTATCCATAAAAATACAATTGATTATTGAACAGTTACTTATTTATGTGAGTTTTCCAGATTTTACAGGGATTCTGTTACTTTATAACACCAGGTAAGTTCACTGATGAATATATACTCATATTGACCATTCTTTAAATAAGTGCTAAGTTTTGTGAGTTTTCCAGATTTTAAGGGATTCTGTTACTTTATGACACCAGGTAAGTTCACTGATGAATAAAGAACATAAATGTTATATCCATTCTACAACGCAGTATTACGTTAAATGGTCAAACAAGTTATCACTATGAAGAATTGTATATGAAGAAATTCCATATGAGCCCTTGAAATTTAAAATTAATATTGATATGAACTCCAAACATACATGATTAACATGATAGTAAAATTATACCCACATCTCTGTAATTAAAACCATGACAACAATGAGGTCAGAAAGGGAAAATTTTGTCTATCCAGTCTCTTGTGAAAAACTCAACTATTCAATTCATGAGTCTTATATTTGTAATGGCAATCTAGACCACTGGTTGTTAGAGATAGGTATTTTATTTTATAAGCTTACCTTCTCCGTCTGCGTTGTTTCGAATCACCTCCAGGGGCTGAATGTAACGAGGGAATGGATCCATTTTTACGACCGTCAGCAAAGGGAAACAACCTGAAATAGTTTTAGGATTTTAAACTAAAAATAACCGATAATTCTAGACACTTGGAATTGAATGAATGAAATTCGATGGTGGACTGTGAACACTGTTCTTTAAACTACAGTATGATTGGTCAAACTTAAGGACAAACCTGTCCATTCAAGACGAGTCAAAAATTAAACTTACATAGGAGGCAGATCATTATGGCCGTTCTGTAGATCTATATCATTATGGTTTCTATGGCGACGATTCTGAAGAGCATATCGATAAGATATGTCTGATTCGCTACCACTATCTAACCCTTCACCACGTCTACAAATATAAATAATATTATTTTATAGTCTTACAAATCTCCACCCTATTAAACTATAACAAACTCTGTTTACTTCCTTGAGTGTCATTTAGTAAATAGAGATATATATATCAGGACACAATTATATAGATAACAATTACTTTATTAAAATAACTGTCGACATTTCAACGAGGATACTCTCTACCCCCACCTCTTGATAAAGACGAGAGTATCCTCGTTGAAACTTTACAAATTATTTAATAAAGTAATTATTATTATTACATAATATAATTGTGATAAATTTGTTATAAACTCTGTTTTATAACAGCATCATCCGCTTTTCTTGTATCACAAAATATTGTTATTGCAACTATTTGATTGGAATGTATATAATTGAAAACATGTACAGCTTATTAATGCCAGCTCAATATAATGCCAGCTAATTAATGCCAGCTAATTATATTGCCAGCTAAATAATGCCAGCTAAATAATGTAGCTAATTATTGCCCTTGACTGTAAAAACTATGCCTTTTTAGCGTAAGTTTGTAATTCCTTGGCGTTGTGAAGACAATATCACATTTAGACTGATACAGCAATTAACACTTCAACAGTTGATTTACTGGCATATCTTGCTGACTATCTATAACTTAAACAATGTAATACCTTCTACTTGGTGACATTCCCAGTTTAGACTGGAGGAATATCTCAATAAGGAATCTTTAACGACTTGGCTTGAGAAGGACATTCAGTGTTAGCCACTGTAGAACTAAAAGACATTCAATGTTAGCCACTGTAGAACTAAAAGACATTCAATGTTAGCCACTGTGGAACTAAAAGACATTCAGTGTTAGCCACTGTGGAACTAAAAGACATTCGGTGTTAGCCACTGTGGAACTAAAAGACATTCAGCGTTAGCAACTAAAAGACATTCGGTGTTAGCCACTGTGGAACTAAAAGACATTCAGGACAACAATTTTCAAAAGAAATACAAAAATATTTAAAAAGTTGACTTCAAAGAACAAAAGCAATAAAATACAATATAATACATTAAATACAATAATCTTCATAACCATGGCATAAGTTGGTTTTCTTAAGAATCAAACCTTGGTCTCATTAGCATTATTGGTGTGTAAACACAATAGATCACATATATAGTTATATATGTATGTTTGTGGCGTGATCTATTGCGTCTACACACCAATAATGCTAATGAGACCAACCTTTAATTATTATATTTATATTGAGATATTTTTATTAATACAATTTCACTGTTTTATATGATCGGTAATATGAAAATGGATTGCGTCAGTGTTGTAAATTTTCTATATCACAGTGTCACGTGACACACTATCATTTATCTTACAATAAACATTTGATTTAAAGTCTTACCTTCTACGATTACTGACTCCGCTTTCACTGTCGCTACCTGATATAGCTCTATTATGTCTGGGAAACATCATCTTGTCGCTACGAGCTGATACTGGTGACTCTTTACCAGATGTATACAGACCACTGAAATAAAATATCATATCAATAATCAAACACATTTCTTCAGTCAACATTTTAACTTTCAAATATGCATTATTCTACACATGGATTTGAAAACTCAAACAAGTACTTTACTTTTTATTTCTATATATATCTTACTAAATATCACCAAGATAAATAATTTGAAGGTTGAAATTTAGAAGGTAAACGGTGAACACTATTACTGATTGACTGAGATTCAATATTCTATTTTCTGAGACTAATGTACGATTGGTCAAACTATAAGAAGCTATAAGAACCAATCATTACTTACCCATCTATGTTATTCTCCCAGGGTGCAGATCTGGTACTTCTAGGTGATTCACCTGTCTGTAACTCGGGTAAACTTCGATGTCTTGGTCTGAAAGTAAAGGTGAAACATGGGTCACAAAAAGACTTATAAACTTGCACAATTTCATTTCATATCACTTCCATCTACTTCTCCTAATTTACCTGTATATAGAAACTGTTTTTTCCAATTTTTTATATAGATAGGTTTATGCCAATTATCTCTAGTTTTTACCTACTTGGTTGGTTGGTAGATACAGAGTTAATGAAGTCTTCCAGCATATAAAGGGAGGATGGGTGGCCAAGTAGTAGTAATAGAGTATATAGATATCCGGTACCTCGGAGCGGAGCAAGTAAATACTTACGCTCGGACTGGTTCAGGTGGCATCACCATGGTAACATGGCCTCCATCTATCATACTTTTATTACGCTTTGAGGTATCTGAAAATGATTAATAAGATTTTCAAGGTGCACAATTTTGACAATTCAAATTGAGTTTGGATATCAATCTCCTTAAGGTACTAGAGTCTATTCAGTATCTAACCTTTTAGCAGACTGATAGGCCATTCCTGATAAGTTGTTCTTACGAAGCTGAAATTAGGTGCCATTGTCAATAATTTGATTGGTCAATAAAAAAATGAAAATTAAAATAAATCTCAGCGATTGACCAATGAAATGACTAGAACACAACAATAATCTAAACTAAAGTTATCTTGAAAGTGCTCCAACAGCTTTATGAAAATGAAAACGGTGAATTTTGTTACCGTTGAGTCTAGAATCTGAATTGATACGCCTTTGTTGTCGTCGACTAGCAACACGTAAAACATTCTGAGATGTAGACTGGGTTAGCTGGTCAGCCTGGGCTTGTCGTTCCGTTCTACCACTGAAATTATAACATTATACCATGAATTAAAAGAATTCTATTGCAATAACATGTTTTTCTTTTCTAATATTTTTAAATTTTTATTGTAATCTAACCAGATTTTGCCATAGTCTCGTTCTAATGACGTTATTTCTAACCAATCAAAGCAGAGCATTTTGTAAAGTCCTGACCCTGTATTCTTATGATCTTAGCACTAGACTTCCAAGTGTTTTTCAACTGTTTCTAGGATATCCTAGCGCTAAGATTGTTTTAAGAATATGTGGCCTGTTTTACTACTATAAGGCAGTTTTTACTTGCAAATCAACGTAAAAAAACAACATAAAAGCATAGACTGAGGACTGTGATCTAATTGTTATTACTATATAAGTTTAATATCTATGGTGATAAAGTAAGAAAACAAAAGAAGACAAGAAAACGAAAGTAGACTAGAAAACGAAAGTAGACTAGAAAACAAAAGTGACCTACCTGTACCTATGTTTAGAGCCAAGATTAAATATTTTACTAGCGTTAGAACCATCAGGTACACGAGTCAGTCTGATGTTGTGAGAGAGAGAGATACAGATAAAATGGTTAATATAACAGTGATATACAACAAATACTGTGTTTCCACTGACTATCTGAGGTCTATTTTAGAGCTGGGTATTACTGCTGCAATACAACTAGAGGCAACAGTCAAATTTTATTTAAAACTAGTAAAATATAGGGTTATTGTTTAATCTTCTATCTCTTCAGCTATTGGATGATATCAAATTGTATATTAAGTTAGTCTTGTATGCTGTTCAAAATCAATTCATGAAAAACGCATGTCAAAACACGGAGCGTGTGCTAGCTATTTGTCAGAAACATTGTAACTATCCCCGTCGTCAGGTTGGGGTCCATGGGGGCTGTGAGAATTAAGCCTCACCAATTGTTTTCTATCAAAACATTATTCATATAGTTGAGATTGATTAATTTACAAAAAGATGAAAATTTTCATTAAGATTTTGTTGCCTCAAAATTGTCAGAAACAAGTTTTCTAGTTTTCAAAATTTCCCAGGGAGCCCCAGGACAAAACAAGGGCCTAGTACCAATTCAGTCCTGGTGACGGGCCTGATTGTAACATTACAATAAATATATAGCTCTAATATATTTAAGACTGATGTTGGTCTAGTTATACCACTTTCGAGGTAGGTCGTACTCAGTGGAAACACAGTCAATAGGATAATATAACAGTGAAATAAAGTGAATCTATTAAATAAAAAGCAAGATTAAATAACACAGTGTAGATGTTTCAGTGTTACAGAAGAATCAGTTGTAGCTTATAGACGTTATTCTCCCCTTGTTTTGGGATTTAATAAGGCTGATACATGAATAAGGTATAAGAATTTTCTAGAAGTATATCACAAATATATTATGATAAAAACAAGGTGAATTAAAAACAATACTTGTCGAGATTTTCTAGAATTGTGATAAAAACAAGGTGAATTGAAAACAATAGTAGACCAGATTTTCTAGAATTGTGATAAAAACAAGGTGAATTAAAAACAATACTTGTCGAGATTTTCTAGAATTGTGATAAAAACAAGGTGAATTGAAAACAATAGTTGACCAGATTTTCTAGAATTGTGATAAAAACAAAGTGAATTAGAAACAATAGACCAACTTTAACAAGTTAAAATAATAACAGTGAGAGAAATAAAACACAGAAGAAATATATCTTAGTTTAGTCTTACCTAAAGAAAGCATGGTGTTCTACACAACATTTCCATAAATGTTTACAAGCTGATTTTGTTTGTAGTTCAAACGCATAGCTATGATCATCATTCTAGGAATAAAGATAAATATAAAAATACCTAAAATTGAATCCTTTTTTGAAAGAATGTGATAAATCTATTCTACCATCCTAGACAAATTAGGATACCTCTTGCTTGAATTCTACTGCAGTCAAAATGAAAACTAGAGTACAATTATATAAGTTACAAGCTTTTATGGAGTTCAAAACACTTGTATAGAATTAATGACATAATGTCAATTGATCTGATTGTTTTTAAAAGTTGGTCTACGTAGTTTGAGAAGGTCGTTCTCTGTAAGCTAGAACAGATCCAGAAGCCAATAAATTTCTTTTTAATTAACCACCGGTTAATCCATTAATTAACCAAATTAATTGACCGATAGTTTTTTAATTATTTTTTTTTTACATCAATGACCTATACACAGCCAATTTCCAATCAGCCATTTTAGGTGTACAATCTGTCATGACTGGCATATATGGTCAAATCAACAGATCTGTGCAATGAGAAAAATTTTGCCCAAGCAAATATCTAGTTATCAATGCTGTAAATGCATAAAAAAATCTCAACATTTTACTAACCAATTCTCAAACCAACTTTATAAAAAATAACTTACATTTTTGTCCCTCACTTTAATAATAAAAACTTTCCCTTTAAACGTAACTTTAGATATTCTTGGCCTGAAATAGTTCATTAAGAAACATTTTTAATTAGTCCTTGGTAAATGAAGAAAGAAAAACAACAAACTGACTGTAAATCTTTGGTAATATCATACAGTAATGTTAAACAGTCTTTTTCATACATGAGATGAATGGAGTTTTACATCCTACTCTTCTGCAACTAAGCTAATGAAGACGAGCAACGCCATGAGGGAAATTTTTCCAGTAAAGTGGCATTAGCCTTCCCTTTTTGCGATTTCTAATTGTCGAGGGATCACCCTGTAGCACATGGGGCCTAGGTTTATTATCCCATCCGAACGACGAGACGCTTCTTCCATGTCAGTCCCTTTCGACCTGCATCACTGACAGGGGGAAAACCGGGCTAAAAAATAGTTTTCCTCAAGCTTTGCTGGTATTGAACTCTTGACCTTCAGGTTAGTGAGCAAGCGTTTAACTCACTGAGCCACAGTGGCTCCCAGTCTTGTCTTATATTGAGATCATCAATATGTACAAGGCATTTAATGAAAAGAAATCTTTGACAATAAAATTGAAGTCTTACCAGAAATAGTTTCCTATCTTGGCCTTATTTTTATAAACCACAATACCAGTTGGTGTTAAACCTAAAAAATATTCTAAACTTCCTTCACCCTGGAATAAAATATTAAAACTTATTAAAAACAGGGTTTTATCAGGGTGTATCAGGATAGTATTAATATTCACTATACAATAATCAGACAGGTGTGTGTAGTTCTAGTATAAACATAAAATTTAAGTTCTCAAGAATAGTCAATATGAGTATATATTTACCAGGTAAATGTACTGATAAATATATACTCATATTGACTATTCTTGAGAACTTAAATTTTATGTTTATACTAAGACCCATATCAATTTAATGTACCAATAACTTGACCATAAAATCACAAATTTCAAAATTAGCATCAAATGTTTATACTTATAAGTTGAAGTTATACTTGAAATCCCAAAAATTGCTTAAAAAATTGGAAATGCTTACTAAAACAGGATGAAGATCTACACCATACATCTCTAACCATTTTACTTTCTCTAGATAACGATATTCAGCTATAGCAGGTACCTGTCCTCTACAAATATAATATTGATAATACTGAGGAATTATAAAGAGTTATCTCCCTGTAACACCAACAGTCATGGTGTTGTTTATTCTCAGCCTGTACAACTAAATCCCTTATATTCATACTGGCAATAGACACTGTCTATTAGACAGCCCCTTTCGGTAATTAGACACAATGGGATCAAATCCTCCTACATGACTAGTACTTGGTGAGTAAGCCAGGAAAGTTTTCAAACCCTATCACTAGCATCAATGACAAGGGAAAGCCAGGTCGATAAAAAGTTGACATCGCTACCTATGTCTTTATCAAAACCCAAGACAATTGTATTTAGTACCTGTTGATTGCCTATAATTAAAAATATTCAACACTTACACTAGTCGTTTATGTAATATCTCCAGTTCTTCTTCCAGATCTTCTGTCTGATTGGGCAGGAACCGGAACTCAGAAATATAACCTGGTGTATATCTATTAGGATCATAATCTCCCAGTTCAGCTGAAATATTAGATTAGATAAAGATCAAAATCATAAATTAATCTGACAATACTTGGTAAAGGAATTTCACAGAATTATCAATTTTGGAATTTTTTAACTAAGTTTTTTATATCAGTTGAGGTTATTTTCTGAATATTGATGGTGATGACAATATTTCTCTCCCACTGTTTTCAAAATACTCATCTTATAACCAGTAACTTCTGTAAACTAACAGTAATATTTTACTATAACTTACATTGTACAGCGTAGGCACAAAGTTCTCTGGCCTCATCGAAAGTTACAGGTAATCTCCCTTGAAGGATGTCTCGCTTTACTTGTAGAAAAAATAAATATCTGAAAAGTGAAAATCTAATGTAGATTTTGAGGGGTTTTACTCATACAATATTCTAATAAAGGAAATTATGGAACAAAGGCATTAAGACCAATAATCTTTAACTGGTATTTAGTAAAGGTGTTGGATGAAATAAAATAATTCTTATGGATTACAATTACTAGCTTAATTTGAGCGACGTTTCGACCAGCGTTCTGTGGTTTTTATCGAGGAAAACGAAGACCAAACCTATATTTTACCTTGTGATTTCTTCCCGTAATTTACACGGGTCTGCAGCATAGAATTTCACTCCAAAATAAAAGGTAAAGGGTAGAGAACATGCTGAAAATAACAGAAACAAGATGCAGTCAAAACTCTAATTAGAATATACCTCAATTAATACTACTAGCTAGATAAACTAGAGCATTACAGATAGATAGATGGGAGATAGGTAGATAGATAGATAGAGATATAGAGAGAGATATATAGAGAGACAGATAGAGAGGAAAGACAGAGAGATTGCCAGATAGATAGATAGGATAGATAGGTAGAGAGAGAGGGAGGGAGGAAGGGATGAATGAATAAATAAATAGATAAATAGATAGACAGATAGTGATAGATAGATAGATAGATAGATAGATACATAGATATAGATAGATACATAGAGATATAGAGAGATAGATAGATAGATGAGACCCTTATTAATGCAGATAGATCCATCATACCATAGACAAAAGAAAAAAAACCCATTATCTCCAATAGCGGAGAAAACAAAAATTGTTTGATAGGAAAATAGACAATATATTTCATTACTTTGTAAACCTATTGAAATGCACTAAAAACTGTAGGATAAAAGTAAAAAGAATGTCAATATTTAAAAAAATATATCAGAAGATCATACCAAAGTCAATAATCTAAAAATAAATTGAAGATTGAAAAAGTTGGAACAATAAAACTATGAATCAATACGTTCTTGTGAAATCATTTGGTGCAAACTTATTAATTATTCAAACAGCAGGTGTATTAACGAACCTTACTAATTATACATCAAAGATAAATCTAATACAGGTATCTCATAAGATAAAAGATAGCTAATTAGTTAATTAGAATCTACGATAACGAGGAAGATAGCATCTTTAAGCAGCAGGAAAAACCATGAATTTTACATAAGATTCAGTTTGAAGTTTTGATTGATTGGTCAGCTTTTTTCAAAGTTTTATTAAAACATCCTCACAATATCTTTATAAATAAAATCAGGATCAAGGGCAAACGCTGTGGATATTTACCACTTAAAGCGATTGTAAAGGGTAGAGTGGTGGTAATCAGGTTTTATCAAATTGTATGTGTATCAGGGACAGTGATAGCATCAATTTACATCATTCTAATATTCAATCAGATATCTTAGGCTCATTCAGGGAACTCATAGGCACCTATTATAGACTATTGGTGTACTATCAGTTCTATACGATATTTTTAAAAATTTACCTTTCAGCTGACTGGAAATCGATTTATTTGGATCCAACCAATGCTGAAAATAGAGCAGAATTTATTGAGATTGATGAAAGAGTTCTATTTGCCAGGTTAAGTAAAAGGAGCATTCTATTTCAATCATAGTTTGATTCTCTCCAATTGTGTCAATTTCAGGGATTAGCTTGTTGGGAAAACAGGTTAAATACCTGCAACCAATATTCAAGGGAATTGTAATTTGATAGGGCATATATCACCTTATAGGAGAGTAAGGAAATTAAATGAATGAAGTTTTACATCCTACTCTTCTGTACCTAATGGGCTAATGAATGAAGTTTTACATCCTAATCTTCTGCACCTAATGGGCTAATGAATGGAGTTTTACATCCTAATCTTCTGTACCTAATGGGCTAATGAATGGAGTTTTACATCCTACTCTTCTGCACCTAATGGGCTAATGAATGGAGTTTTATGTCCTACTCTTCTGCACCTAATGGGCTAATAAATGAAGTTTTACATCCTAGTCTTCTGTTCCTAATGGGTTAATGAAGACAAGTAAATAGTATTAGAAGTATATGATACTTTACACTTGTTGATTATGGAGTATTTACACAACATCTGGTCTACTGTTCTCTATATATCACATTTCTTAGTTAAGTAACTAAATAACTAACTCAAAAATGCAACAAAAGTATTACTTCATTATTGAAAGCATGTGCTTTATAGGGAGATTCCTGAGTAGATCTTTGTCCAGGAGGAGGAGTAGCTGATTTACTGACCAAGAAATTCTGTGATGAAAGCTTAAACAAGCAACTTACAATAAGGCTTTTTTCAGAAATAATAGTTTGTATATAAGACTTCACATCAGCTTTCTAGGTTAGAATAAAGAGTAATATTACATCAGCAGATAAATAAGGAGTTGAAAAATCTTGAATACGTTCAGGCATATTTTTTCAAATTCCATCTCAGATCAATGACAGTCTATGTATGTAAATATATACTATTATAAGTTAATAAAATCATTGACTCATACTCTTAACTTAGTGTACCAGTGTTATTGGAGATTTATGGCACACTTGAGACTGTATTAAATAACTTAACACTCTAGTTATAAAGCGTTAAAATAATACAGTGTTACACATGGACCCTGGTTGTCATTCCTCTACCTGTATTCCTATAATCTTACAAAATATAGTTCATAGTTCAGTATGAAGGCAACTCCTGATAAAAGTGGTCCAATTAGGTAATGAATAACCCGAAATTCCCTATAGAACATTTTCTGAGTCTATGTTAGAAGTACTATGTATTCTCTGTTTAACATATTAACCTTAATAATAATCAACTCCACTTTAACCCTGTATCAGAACCCTCTGTTAAATAGAAACTTGTTACCTTTCAACCACCCTAATCTCTACAATTAGTGAACACTGCTTTAACCCTGTACCAGTGCTTTCTGTTGAATAGTAACTTGTTACTTTCAACCACCCTAATCTCTACAATTAGTGAACACTGCTTTAACCCTGTACCAGTGCCTTCTGTTGAATAGTAACTTGTTACCTTTCAACCACCCTAATCTCTACAATTAGTGAACACTGTTTTAACCCTGTACCAGTGCCTTCTGTTGAATAGTAACTTGTTACCTTTCAACCACCCTAATCTCTACAATTAGTAACACTGCTTTAACCTGTACCAGTGCTTTCTGTTGAATAGTAACTTGTTATCTTTCAACCACCCTAATCTCTACAATTAGTGAACACTGCTTTAACCCTGTACCAGTGCCTTTTTGTTGAATAGTAACTTGTTATCTTTCAACCACCCTAATCTCTACAATTAGTGAACACTGCTTTAACCCTGTACCAGTGCCTTCTGTTGAATAGTAACTTGTTATCTTTCAACCACCCTAATCTCTACAATTAGTGAACACTGCTTTAACCCTGTACCAGTGCCTTCTGTTGAATAGTAACTTGTTACTTCAACCACCCTAATCTCTAAAATTAGTGAACACTGCTTTAACCCTGTACCAGTGCCTTCTGTTGAATAGTAACATGTTATCTTTCAACCACCCTAATCTCTACAATTAGTGAACACTGCTTTAACCCTGTACCAATGCTTTCTGTTGAATAGTAACTTGTTATCTTTCAACCACCCTAATCTCTACAATTAGTGAACACTGCTTTAACCCTGTACCAGTGCCTTCTGTTGAATAGTAACTTGTTAACTTTCAACCACCCTAATCACTACAATTAGTGAACACTGCTTTAACCCTGTACCAGTGCCTTCTGTTGAATAGTAACTTGTTACCTTTCAACCACCCTAATCTCTACAATTAGTGAACACTGCTTTAACCCTGTACCAGTGCTTTCTGTTGAATAGTAACTTGTTACTTTCAACCACCCTAATCTCTACATTTATACAGTAACTTCTGTTGAATAGTAATTGTTACTTTCAACACCCTAAGTCCTTTGAACCCTGTACCAGTGCCTTCTGTTGAATAGTAACTTGTTAACTTTCAACCACCCTAATCTCTACGATTAGTGCACACTGCTTTAACCCTGTACCAGTACCTTCTGTTGAATAGTAACTTGTTACCTTTCAACCACCCTAATCTTTAACCCTGTACCAGTGCCTTCTGTTGAATAGTAACTTGTTATATCCATGTGGGCGTTTAATAAAATAATATAAAATACTCACCGTTTGTCCGCCTTGATCCACATATCGTAACCCAAAATAATCTTTCTCATGTAGATTGAGGTGAAGAAATACTTTATCTAAGATAGCTTGGCCTTTACTTGTATGCTGAAATAAAAAAATATCTGCAATTAATTTCTCAAATATCATCTGCAATTATTGATGTCTGAAGGCTTTTAACTTCAGCTGTTTCTATTTGAGTGTTTGGTACGATACTTTTTATATTTTAATTTAACAGATGATTGTACTCAGACAAAACATAACACAGGTCAAATCTTCTATCAATTTTTAAATAATTTTATTTAAACATGGGTTTTCTGACATTTCAATTGGAATAATTCTTTGAATCATCCAAGCTTTTATACGCCCATATACAGTTTGAATACGTGGAATATTCATTAAAAACACTGATTAATCAATTAGTAAGCTCGATTGACCCTTGACCCTAAAAAATGAGAGAATGCATCTTTAAGTTATTAAAGGAACTTATATGACCTTGATTATTAGTAAAGTTAAAGATAAAATCTAGAAATTGAAAGTAAGATATGTTCACACTATGATAAAGAATATATGATATGTTCTACTGTTATAGTGAAGTATTGAACTGTTTCTATCTCAGATATTATCAAATCATTCTCTATTTCAAACTGGATAAACACATTCACGCTCAAAAACTGATAATATATCTGTTATCTTTGACAATCAGGGTGTACCCTTAATAATTGGCCATGGTCGCAATTTTCAGAGAAATGATTTTGGTCTTGAAATAGTAAGATATTTATAAATGTAAATAGTCTTCAGAAGTACTAAAAATACACAAAAATCATATAATTCCTTCAAATATACCTCAAACTAGGAATTTTACTTTCTATTTCTATATATGTCTTTTCTATAAGGGGTTGATTTAGGTCTTGAATATAGGTAAATAGTCTTCAGAAGTACTAGAATTGCATGCAAATAGCATAATACCTCAAACTAGTAATTTTACTTGCTATTTCTATATATATCTTACTAAATATCCCAGAGTCTCAAGAAATGACGAGTCGACATTTTAAATTTCAAATATAGATTATTCTGAATATAACTGTATTTGAAGGTTGAAATTTAGCAGGTGAACACTATTACTGATTTATAGGTACAACTTTATGGAACAACAATCACTGGTTAAAGTTTATGCAATGTATCGTATTCACAATTCACTATTACTGATTAACTTAGCTTCAAAATTCCTATTGTTTTGACTTAGGTATGATTGGTAAAAGAAATGGCAAATCTGTGCCTTTAAAATAAATCAACATATAATCTTAGGTCATGTTTTTATTTTGTTATAAAGTTAGAGTTTATCATTTAAAAAGTTGTTATTATTATTTTTTTTTGGGGGGGGGGGAGCAGTCAAATATTTTATCATAGATAAAACAAACATAAAACTCAAAAAATTACATACTGAAATTGACAAAAAAGGTTCTGATTTTCTCACTCAGTCTTGGCTAACATCTGTCAAAATCAACTACAACTATTTTTAAATTATTCACAAACCTAATTAGTAAATCATGACAGAAAAAAATGAAGTCTGAAATTTCAGGGAACATTAGAGCAGACGTTAAAATGTCTGCTATATTTTACAAGGAATCATAAATCAAGAAAAAGGTTTGATGGTAACGTTATCTTCAGATCAACAGAACGCGTGTTTCGTCTGTTTTCAATATTAACATCATACTTCCCTGATGTGATAATGAGGCCACGTAGTAATTAACAAAAAAATTACAATATATACCTTCTAACAGAGTTCTTGAAGTTTTGTTAAAGAATACTGCGTCTTAGAATGTCTAAAAATTTTAAACTTGGCCAATAAGAGCAGATATTCATCAGTAGATGATTATTTAAGGATTCTGTTATGTTATTTATGGCAGCAGGTTTATCTACTGATAAATATATACTCATATTGACCAAGTTTAAATTTCAAATTCAATGTTCATTCTAAGATGGCATATTTCTTTTAATGGAATACCAGTACTATTTACTGTTCTTGTATAATTTCAGTTACATATTGATTATACAAACAGACTCCACAATGATCAAATGAAATATTTTTTGTAAGAAGAAAAGGCACATAATGGTGAGAAATTTTACATAGATCATTTTTATTTTCAAACATATCTTTGATCTTAAAAAGAAAACAATGCAAAACCTAAGTGGAATGGTTTAAACAATATTTATTTAGTTTAACAGTGTACTGTAAGTTAGATAGAACAATATAAAATGATGATTCTGAAACAAAGTGACAGATTATACAAATCTATTTCGCCAATATTCACGGTTACAAATGTGTAATAAGTACAACGGTAGCGAGACTAAATGAAAAAAATATACACTAATATATGTTATAAAAATATACATGTAATATATGTTATAAAAATATACATGTAATATAGTAAGATATATAAAAAGACAGAAAAGAAAGGAACAAATATATTTTACAAGGATAACATGTTAGGTTCACAAGTCCGCCGTGACAGGAATCCTTTCTACCAGCTGGTCCTTGGCCAAGTCATGTCTTTGATAGTTTGTGGTTAATATACTTTCCCTGGAACTAATTAGTTATGTATGTGCTGGCACTGATTAAGCCTATAAGAAATTAAATTCTATATCTCGAAGTATGTTTCTGTTACAGGAGTTTAAACCCTTAAGTTGACAAACAAGGTAATAATTTGATGGCTCAATTAACTTACAAGGTGTATAATTAGTTAGTAACTCTAGAGGGGATATAATATCTAGTGTATACCCTGTGTTATCTACTCCAGGTTGATAGCTGTCTGACCCCTATTATCAGTTGTAAAGACTTTAATACACTACAGATCTGCCCTATCTATACTTGTATTGTTTATTTAAGACCAGGGACAATATCAGGCTTTATAATATACAACTCTTGGATTTTGTGGATGACTTTGTTAATTAAACGCACACACTCTATTAATATTCTGCCTAACTTAAAGGGATAATAGGCGTTAGAATACACTCGTCCTACAGCTTATATTTGTGTTTCATATTGACTATTAGTTAAATAAGTATGCATCCCACACTTTACCAAATTTTAAAAAGCCACAATAAAAATATATTCGGAATTTTAAAAAAAAGTGAGCCAGCGACGATTCCATTCAGTTTGAGAATAAAAGCGTCTGGTAAATCAACGCTAAAACAGCATTGTGGAATTCAACAGTAGGGGTCAAGGACGCGTGAAAACCCACATGTTAGAGTTACTTCCCTTTATATTTACACGATTTGAAAATCGCTTGATGGATGGCTCAAGCGTTTTATGATTAACTACTTTATTTGGGGGATTTATCGGATTTTAGAGGGATTTTGATGTATAGGTAAGTCCACTGATGGATATGTACTGTTATTGTCCAAATTTGAGTGAACTTAAATTTTTATGTTCGTTCTAACGCCTATTATCCCTTTAATTTCAGGATATTTTAAGTCCAATCTAAACTCAAATGTTGTTTTTTTGAATGAATTCTCTTATTCTAATTTTATAGAAATAAGGGAGGCTATAATAAAATGAGTAATATTTCAGAAGAAACATTTCCAAAAGGTTTGTGGGAATTATAAGTTGTAGGTTTATGGTTGGTCTGGTTTTGTAAGACAATTAATCTAAGATCAAACAAATATTCAGTAAACTTGTTCTACATGTTGACTAGTGATAGATTTAATTTCTAACTTGTCTTAAACATCATCCCACTTAGGTGTACTTCTTGCACTTCTGTTTTGCTTGGATACGTTGAAAATGTCGGACATGAGTTCTAATCTTGATCGGTGTTTGAAAGTCTGATGACTTTGAATAAGTCATCTTCACTCACAATTTCAGTCCACCCAGGGTAGGGATAATCCAAGAAAGATCAATGTCAAAAGGTTTAGCCAAGGACCAGCTGGTAGAAAGGATCCCTGTCACGGCGGACTTGTAAACCTAAGTTGTTATCCTTGTAAAATATTGTTGTTATGATCAGTATCCCTGATACATGTATACAATAACACTTAGAAAACTTTTTCTTGAACCCTTTGATTTAGCTTAAATATGGTATTGTTAATCAAAAATCAATTGCATCAACCTTACATCATAATGGTGTTGTTTTTTCTCACATGAATCTTGTTATTTTTTGTAAGATCTTTAATTGTTACCGTTATTTCACAAGGTACAAACAAACCCTATTATATAACAGATAACTTAAATTAATTTAAACCTATTACTCTATTTGTTCTTTTCTAATAACGTATCTTTAAAAAGCTCGTTAATCTATTTAACCTAATTGTAACGAGCAATCAACCAATTTGTCATTTCACACCCAACATCTCTAGGTATACCAATCTTAAAAATACAATGGCTAAATCTTATTTTAATCACATACTGTAATGACAAGTACTACTGTCCATACCATTGTTAAGTATTGGTGTTGTATGTTAATTGTTGTTTTAGGGACTAGGACCCTTTCAAACTAGGACAACATCATCACCTAATTACATCATCTATCTATAGCGTAACACAAATAACTAATATCTTTTTAACCACCTTAGTACCCTTTCTTCTAACCTGGACGTGACTCTGTCTTTTATTTTTATTACAAATATGTTTATCTAATATTATGAAAGTTGGGTATGTAAAAATGTTTATCTAATATTATGAAAGTTGGGTATGTAAAATGTTTATCTAATATTATGAAAGTTGGGTATGTAAATGTTTATCTAATATTATGAAAGTTGGGTATGTAAAAATGTTTATCTAATATTATGAAAGTTGGGTATGTAAAAATGTTTATCTAATATTATGAAAGTTGGGTATGTAAAAATGTTTATCTAATATTATGAAAGTTGGGTATGTAAAAATGTTTATCTAATATTATGAAAGTTGGGTATTTATTCTTACTGATAACAATGTCAGCATCCTAATTATTTTTTAATTTAATCTCATTTCATCGTCACAGTACAAGTCCCAGTTTCTAGAGCCCTGTAACCAAATCTATTTAACTTATAAATATACCCATTTCGCTGGTATCAAAAGAAGACTGATACCACTTTTTGAATTTTTTAAACAAAATGTAATGAATGGAGCTTTACACCCTACTTTTCTACACCTGTTTTGGGCAATGATGTATAATTTTACATCATAGGTCAAGCACTCTGTTGTTTTCTCGAAGAAATAATTCACTTCTATTTACTTTTGTTTTTTTGAAATAAAAAAAACAATATTTATTCAAAATTTGCAAGTAGTAAATACATATACATGTTTTGGAAACAAGTTCTAGTTTCTTCTTGAATTTCTGCGTAAAAATGTCAAACATTCTATTTATCTTGACCTGTATAAATTGTCAATGAAATTCAAACTTCTACAAATAACCTTGACATTTCACCATAAAAGAAATATATTTGTCAAATGAAGGTAACAAGCTGTTACTGTATTTTCTTATTGAGATTGACCTTGGAGAAACCTGCCCATCCTAAAACACGTGAAAGATGTGAATGGGGGTTTCAGGATTTATAATGTGTATAATTTGCATATTGAAGGATTCTATCATAGACACTGAGAAACAATGATTATTATTATAGTAATTTATTATATTTCAAACGCATATATATTGAAAAGAGATATTCTGTTCAACCATATCAGAGTGTTTCATTATTGCGTTTCTACTTAAAATTGTGGAGTAAAGCCAGTTCCATTGTTTATCTGGTTCCCGAACCATTTTATTCTCCATCTAAAACGTGACACATTATTGGCATCTTGTGATGTACAAGAGTACCGATATTGCACTTGCAACCATAAAACTAGTACTTTTTGAGTTTCTACTGAGTTTAAAAAGGTGGCTTTAAAACTAGCTTCCATTTGGCCCCCGATAAATTTCTCGTTCCCCGAACCATAATGGTTCAACAATTTAAGAAGTGGAAACACAGAAAAGCTAGCTTACAGCCAGCTTTTTGGCCAACATGGAAACATGGTTCATAACTTACTGGGATTTAAAGAATTAAAAATCTTCTCGTATATTCACTTGTAATTTTGCCATTTTAACTTCTGTTTTACATTATTCATGTCTACAAATTATCGTTTTTGTTGTAATACAAATATCAGAAGTTTTATCAAACTAATTATACGGCTATATATCTAAGGTAAATGCGAGTTCCAAGGCATGTTAAAGTGATACTTAGTCTTAGAATGAACATAAAAGTTCTCAAGAATGGTCAATATGAGTATATATTCATCAGTGAACTTACCTGGTGTCATAAAGTAACAGAATCCCTTAAAATTAGGAAAACTCACAAAACTAAGTAATTATTGAAGAACCCTTAATAAATTTATTAAGAGTTTTTCAATAATCAATTACTTAGTTTTACTAAGGTTTTTTGATTTATCAGATTATATATTATATTCTGTTATATTATTTATGACAGCAGGTATATTTACTGATGAATATATCCTCCTATTGGCCAAGTTTGAAATTTTATGTTCATTCTAAGACACAGTATTCCTTTAAATCATAACAACTGCAGTCAATTAGAAAATTTACAAAATAATTCTTTCATGAATATAATATATGGGTGTATTTTGTGGGTAAAATTATTTTACCAGAATTCTTATCTTCTACAGTTGTTGTTATTTATCATAGTTGACTGGTATTATATAAAATATCACGATAGGCAATCAGTAATTGTAAATATTTTATCCTCTAATATTATTGTCAGATATATCTAACACTTCTTACTGCATGTACAAGCACTGTATATATTATAAAGATGTATAAAGTTTTAATAATAATGACTAAGTTTTATGGAATACCAATTACTAAGTTTCTATTACATAAAACAAAGTTATTATTATTAATTACTAAATATTAAATATTTAAAAAGATTTATTAAGTAAATGTTTTAGTGGTAAGAGATTTAAATAAGCTATGTCTGGTTTCTGAAACAATGCTGTGATTTGGATAATTCTGATTTTGTTAATATGATGAAAAAAAAATATTGATTAAACTAAAGTCAATCTGATCAGCTTTCAAATTCAATCTATATTTGGTTAACTATTTGATGGGATTAAACCCTGGACCTCAAGGTTAGCGAGCCACCACAGCTCTCTACTGACAGGGTTGAAGTATTATCTCAACCTATTCTAGGATTAAACCCTGGACCTTCAGGTTAGCAAGCAAGCATCTAACTCACTGAGCCACCATGGCTCTCTTTTCCATCGGCAAAACCTCAACAAACATTGTCTGTACTTTTATGAAGACGTCAACTTCAATTCATAAAAATCAAAAGAAAATTATTAAACATTGAATTGATATCTTAGATAAATCAACAAAAACATTTTTTCATCTCTATTTTTTTTTTATTCGGTTACTCTCCATTAGCTGTTGATGATCCGTCAAGATAAAGTCAATTTTTATAATAATAGAACTCAATAGACCCTAACTTAAAATAATATTTATCAATTTAAAATGAACTTTGAGCGAATATTTACAAGCTTGTTGTTAATGAGACTTGAGAGGTCAGAATAGTTGAAAGGTTACAAAAAAACAGGGTCAAAGCAGTGTTCACTAATTGTAGAGATTAGGGTGGTTGAAAGGTAACAAGTTACTATTCAACAGAAGGCACTGGTACAGGGTTAAAGCAGTGTTCACTAATTGTAGTGATTAGGGTGGTTGAAAGGTAACAAGTTACTATTCAACAGAAGGCACTGGTACAGGGTTAAAGCAGTGTTCACTAATTGTAGAGATTAGGGTGGTTGAAAGGTTACAAGTTACTATTCAACAGAAGGTACTGGTAGAGGGTTAAAACATTGTTCATAAAAAATGTTATCCATTCAAGGATCAATTTTAGGGTTATGTAGATTATTTATATAAATTGTATTTTTTAATAACATATTCTAAGGTTGATTCATAAGTTATGCCAAATTTGGCTTTTGTCACAAGTGAAAGTGCTCAATAAGAAATGAAAAATGTGATTCAATTTTTAAAACTAAATTTTTGATAAGAAAGATTCTCACACCAATCTAAAAACGATTTGATATGATTTTTTTTAATAATATAATCTAAAAAATAAGCTAATCTAGCGCAACAAATTAGTCCCTTTGAATACTGAAATACTGAATATAAAAATCTGTATCACAAATAATGAAGATAGAAAAACCGGAAATACTGCAAATTTTGAATACAAGAGTCGAGTCATTTAAAATGTCTAGACTATGAAAAACTCCCCGTATTATAATCTGCACTGAGGCAGATAGATAGTGTATATTGTAGAAATTAGATATGATATGATATATAGCTGATCTAATAATACTGATATACAGACAAACTCTACTTATTAGCCTACTACCTTAATGTGGGAAAACACCTCAAAATACTTAGTGTATCAGCTTATTGAGAAATATTTATAATGTTCTAAAAGCAGAGTTCAAAATGATATTGTGAAAAAAGTTAAAAAATCTGGGGCCTTACTCTGACAACTTCACTTACCGTAATTTATATTTTAGTGTTCTAGTCATCTAATTGGTTAATTAATCAAATCAATTGTAATTTATGCTTTGCTCTTCCGTCAGATTACTGTATTTCCTAAATTTGGATTTTACTCAAGTTTCTGGGTCTTATTTTTGAAAACTTAACTAGATATGATTTTACGTTTTCTAATAATCTGATTGTAATTCTTAAAACTTGGATTTTATTTAAGCTAAGTTTTGGAGAATAAAACCCCTACACTAGACTCCTTTTTAAAATCATAATTATAAGAAAGAAGTCTATTATACCAGTATGACTCCCTCTATTATCTTAAAAATAACAAACAAGAATTGTTTTGCTATAGTTTCTGACTCAGCTCAATAATATACAAGCATTAGTCCAAAAGATATAATCACAGTCTGACATTTTTAAACTCATGTCAGACATGACGTGCAAATACAGTCACTAATTAATAATCTATAGAATTGGCTCTGGTCAAACATGACTGGTAAATACTGTCAACTCAACAGCACTGCTCAAACCCGGTACTAAATAAATAAGAACATTATTATTATGGATACTGGTATATTACTCCTTCCTTTAATTAAAGCAACATTTCAACTATAATACTGTTATACAGATGAGAACTCTACTCAAGGTTGAATACGATATAAGCTTATACAGTGTAATCCCTCCAAACCACATCCTCTATAAACTGACATCCCCTGTAAACCGACATATTTGTAAAGTCCTGGCTGAATCAGTATATAATACATAGGAGATAAACCCTGGTAACCGGCGCCCCCTCTGAACTGCAATCCAGCATCGAAATCAAGTCCCCAATGTAGTTACTCTATAGTAAATTGGTCTTTCTAAACCAGCATCTGAATTCATATTAATTAAAGTTAATACGTTGACGTCATGAAAGATGAATATGACGCATGCCTAATTTATCACTAATCCGATTAATTACGCTTTTATGTATTACCACGGCAATCCCTTCATTCCGGCATTTATCACAGGTTCGATAGCCTCCCAGTTAGTCCCTGTTTAGAGAGGTTTCACTGTATATCAATAGTAATTATCAAAGACAAAAAATCAAGTAAGGTATTATGGTATTATGATAACATGTAATATGATAATGATATGCGAATACCAATAGAGTACGAGTGTGTTTACATTGTGAAGGATTCAAACAATGTCTAACTTGACTTGAAGTTTTAAAGTAGAGTTTAACGACTAACGATGATGTTAAAACTTGTCCACATTCGGCTTTCAGATAACTGGTATGTCAACATACACCCTTCACTTTAATCTATAGTCACTCAGTCATTTAGTTATCTTTAAAACAGGAGAGTATAATTCAGTGGTTGACTGACGACTGACTAGTAGAGAATAGTGATGTGAAATTGTTGATGTCCAAACCACGCCCATATAAACATTTTTCAGATACGTGGGTTGATATTCTAGACCAATGTCTCTGTGATAGTGAAACGCTTTTATAAAGAACTCTAGAATGAATTTCCTAATATCTATACCAAATGATAAAATATGAGAAATATGCTTGTACACGGTTCTAAGATGAGATCCCCTTTCATTATCTCCCTGAAGCAATTAATTTCTTATCAAAATAGGACAGTGCTTCTATGGGAAAGTTTCTCTTATAACATCCTTAACCAATGTCATTAGAATTTTGGATACATAATTTTTATACTGGTAAGAAAGTTTGGGCCACTATCAGTTTACCGTCTGTCAAACACTGATGTTTGAATCACAATCAAGTAATTCAAAAGAAGGGTAAGTTAATATCAAGGATTATTGATGGTTTTTCAACTAGATGCCAGAGGATGAATTTTATAATGCATTCAGTCAAAATCTGAATTTAATCTTAAATTGAGCAAAAGGCAAAATTAAGTAATTTTCAAGTAATACTTGTAAGACAAGTGATAATAATCTAAGGAGTGTATTTTTATGGTTTTAAAATGAAACGTTATCTGTATGTGTAATGAAACGTTATCTGTATGTGTAATGAAACGTTATCTGTATGTGTAATGAAACGTTATCTGTATGTGTAATGAAACGTTATCTGTATGTGTAATGAAATGTTACCTGTATATGTAATAAAACGTTACCTGTATGTGTAATGAAACGTTACCTGTATGTGTAATGAAACGTTATCTGTATGTGTAATGAAACGTTATCTGTATGTGTAATGAAACGTTATCTGTATGTGTAATGAAACGTTATCTGTATGTGTAATGAAACGTTATCTGTATGTGTAATGAAACGTTACCTGTATATGTAATGAAACATTATCTGTATGTGTAATAAAACGTTATCTGTATGTGTAATAAACGTTATCTGTATGTGTAATGAAACGTTACCTGTATGTGTAATGAAACGTTACCTGTATGTGTAATGAAACGTTATCTGTATGTGTAATGAAACGTTATCTGTATGTGTAATGAAACGTTATCTGTATGTGTAATGAAACGTTATCTGTATGTGTAATGAAACGTTACCTGTATGTGTAATGAAACGTTATCTGTATGTGTAATGAAACGTTACCTGTATATGTAATGAAACGTTATCTGTATGTGTAATGAAACGTTACCTGTATGTGCAATGAAACGTTACCTGTATGTGTAATAAAACGTTATCTGTATGTGTAATGAAACGTTATCAGTATGTGTAATGAAACGTTACCTGTGTGTGTAATGAAACGTTACCTGTATATGTAATGAAACGTTATCTGTATGTGTAATGAAACGTTATCTGTATGTGTAATAAACGTTATCTGTATGTGTAATAAAACGTTACCTGTATATGTAATGATACGTTATCTGAATGTGTAATAAAACGTTACCTGTATGTGTAATGAAACATTACCTGTATGTGTAATAAAACGTCACCTGTATGTGTAATGTGTATGTGCAATGAAATGTTACCTGTATGTGCAATGAAACATTACCTGTATGTGTAATAAAACGTCACCTGTATGTGTAATGTGTATGTGCAATGAAACATTGTGTTTAAAAGAATAAATATTCTAGATATAAGTCTATATCCATAATATCTGTTGTCTATTAATGTTTCTATCAGTTTAAACTTAACTTATTTCATAAGAATATTAAAAAAAGTTTTGTTCCATTATAAAACTTGGCAGAAAGAATAGTATGTGTTTGAAGAACCTCTTGTATTAATTAAAACTGAAATACTATAAAAACTTGTGAGGTCATTGTGACATACAGGAATGTCAGACACACAATAACTTACTGCTTTCTGGTATATATTGTGATGGTAACTGTGTCAGATTAGAACTTTACACAATACCGTAACTTTGATAAAAAAAAAGGCCAAAATTGTTTGAGTTGTATTCAATCACTGATTTTAAGTGAATACTATCAGGATAAATATGTAGATAACATTCATTATAGGTTTTTTCATTCATTACCATTTTAACCAAAATACTTTCAGCAAAGCTGTTTGCATTTTAACAAAATTTCTGTAACCATTTTGGTGCAGTTTATACCGTTTTAACTAATAAAATTTGTTACTGATTTGAAATGTTGTTTTAACATTGTTATCAAGTTATTCAAATATAATAATAACTATCTATACATCAAGAATTAAAAATTAAAATCAAAAACATTCTGCAAAAGGGTCAAAAAGTGCAATAATTAACAGTTTCAAAATAGAACTGAAGAGAGTAGATTAATCTCATTTAATAATCAGTCTTAATCAAACCCCCTGTCAATGATCTCTAATCTACTTTGACAGTTACACAGTCACATGTTAATTTGATAGTAACTTACCTTGACAGAAATAGGTAATTCTGTGTCATCTAAAAATAGCACAGTGCAGGAACCTTCCCCATTCTTATCCACGAATCTCTTGTCTTTGTCACCTCTTAGAAATCGAGGTAGCAGACGAGATAGTCTAAAATGTGTCATTTTCCATTCATCAATTAATCCACAAATTAAAATCCGCGCCAAGGTAGACAACTTCTTAAAAACCTTGATTGGACAGGTGAGAAATCACAACGTAAACAAAAACATTTTTTTGTCTGCGCCATTGACATTAAAACTAAAATCTAATGAAAATAAAAGTTCCGACTAAAATCCCCCAAGACATCCAATTCATCTCGGTTCGGGTTAAAAATTAAAAACACTTTAAAAACTGATAAAATTCAGACAAAACTTTCACAAAAGTTTACTCCAACTTCATTGATCAGACATGCGTACTAGCACCTGTACTGACGCATGCGTCGTTAGCAACTAACCTTTCCACTTCCTTTTCCTGTGAAACAATCAACATGGCGGTATGTGACCATCTTCTCCCATCAATTAATCCTTCTATATCTCTGCAATCATGGGTGTCTCAGATGCACAAAGCCTTCTTAATAATAAAAGAACATTTATAGATTCCCTTTGCGCTGCTTTGACATGATTTATCTCCTCAAAAATGTTATTTTCAAGACTATATCTCGGCTTCAGCGAAACTACTTTTTCACACGAATCATAGACGATCATTTTGATATGAATCCATGTATGTTTGTATCGTGATTGTTTGTTAATTTTATAGAAGAGGCAATATTAAACTGTAACTGCTTTAAATGTAGACATTCGGATCCATCCTGGAGCAGTGTTTAATCATGTCATTTTCTTGTGCAATCTGAAATCACAAATGGCAAGGCAGGGTAGGGAGGGGGGTGAAATTAGCAGTTGTGCAATCTGTTTTGTAGATTTAACTAATTCAGCATAATATGAATTATTTAAATCTTAAGATTTTTTGTTGAAAAGGAGATTGCTTGGAGTTTGTCATTACGAAATTTTTTGGCATCATTTCAGACTGAAGCTGAACTGAAGGAGTTGGCCGAGAAGAAAAAACGGCGTACGTTCCGTAAATACACCTACAGAGGTGTCGATTTGGATCAGTTATTGGACATGACCAGGTAAAAGAATTTCTGAGAACTACCTTTCTTATACTCAAGGTCTGTAAAAGCTTCTAGCAGTCTCGTCAAATTCATCTGAGAAACTTTACTCGTAATCCTATCTTAGGTATAATCTATTTTCGTCTTGGACTTTAGAATGCAGTAATGATGAAAGAAACCATTAATGATCATAATGATTTTAAAGTGGAACCCTTTCTGAATTGATTTCTAATTTATGTACCAATAATGGAACTGCAGTAAAGTGCAGTTGAAGGTGGGGGGGTTGTGCTTTTGGAATATAAGAAATTGTAATGATGAAAGAAACCATTAATGATCTTTGTTGATTTTAAAGTGGAACCCTTTCTGAATTGATTTCTAATTTAGGAACTAATAATGGAACTGCAGTAAAGTGCAGTTGAAGGTGGGAGGGTTGTACTTTTGGAATATAAGAAATTGTAATGATGAAAGAAACCATTAATGATTTTAAAGTGCAACCCTTTCTGAATTGATTTCTAATTTAGGTACCAATAATGGAACTGAAGTAAAGTTGAAAGCGGGAGGGGGTTGTACTTTTGGAATATAAGAAATTATAATGATGAAAGAAACCATTAATGATCTTATGATTTTAAAGTGGAACCCTTTCTGAATTGATTTCTAATTTAGGTACCAAAAATTTCACTGCAGTAAAGTAAGGCTTGATCATACAGTGGAACCCTTTCTGAGCTGATACTTAATGGATGCATTCAGGCTTTATTTTAGACTTGCCAATAAGCTGCTCTTTAAAGGAGTCAGAAACAGGGAATGTTCATCACCATGGGTGGCCAGAATTATCTAATGTCTTGTCTTTTGTTAATACACTTTTGATGATTATGATACCCACTCAGGCCCAATTCACCCACCCTGCACCCCCCTTCTCAAAATTGGTGAATCTGTCCCGTTAATAGTAAGAGACAAGGTATATTTTGTAATGATGAAAAAAACACTCCATGATCCCAATGATTATAAAGTGGAACCCTTTCTGAACAAATTTCCAGGACCTGTTTTAAAAACTTTAGAAATCCAAAATTTTCTTTTTGAAATTCATTCCTCGTTTGTCCAAAGCAATGATGAGGAAGACTCGAAATGATCAGAATGATTCAAGAAGAGTTGGAACCCTTCTCTCTGAGCTCTTCAATAATGACACTTTATCTAAAATATTCTAGGCCAATACTGAAATGACTCTTGATCTAAACCGTTTCCCCTTCTCTCGAAGCTATTCATTTTGACTATGGTTATGACATTTGATGACGACACATGAAATTTGTGCTTCTAGTTATGTACCTTGTTATTAAAGAAATGTGTTATGTTCCTTGTTATTAAAGAAATGTGTTATGTACCTTGTTATTAAAGAAATGTGTTATGTACCTTGTTATTAAAGAAGTGTGTTATGTACCTGTGTTATTAAAGAAGGTGAACCGTATAAAGAAGTTTTTAAACCCTTTTTATTAAAGAAGTGTGTTATGTACCTTGTTATTAAAGAAGTGTAGTTATGTACCTTGTTATTAAAGAAGTGTGTTATGACCTTGTTATTAAAGAAGTGTGTTATTTCCGTTTTTAGGTGACCAAAAGAGTATTATTAGCTCTGTTTTAAGGGTCGATTTGTCACGCGTTGTATTAGAGTGCCTATGACCTGATAAAAAGTTAAGGAAACCAAATAAACGAGCAGGTATTTTGATGAAACCAGATGAGATGAAAACTTAGGAAAGCCACTGTTACAGGTCATTTTACCAGTGGCCTTGGGCAAAAACCTACTTCAAACTTGTTCCCTTCATTTTGGGTCATTTGTCTCCCCTTGTAATTGAGTGCCTTGACCTAAAGAAAGAAAAAAAAGATACAATATATTTTACAAGGATAACAACTTAGGTTCACAAGTCCACTGTGACAGGGATCATTTCTACCAGCTGGTCCTTGGCAAAACCTCTTGGCATTGATCTTTCTTGGATTATCCGTACCCATTTACAGCTGGGTGGACTGGAATTATGAGTGAAGATGACTTATTCAAGGTCATCAAACTTTCACACGTCGATCGAGATTAGAACTCATGTCAGACATTTTCAACGTATCCAAGAAAATGACATCAGGACGTTAAGGACCAACATTCTAACCGCTGTGCTTTAGAATCCCTTTATATGGTTAAAGAGAGATTCTGGTTGTTATTGTAGGTAGTAAAGACACATCTACGAGATATGATAATTGTACCAGAGATGATTGGCAGTATGGTTGGAGTTTACAATGGTAAAGTCTACAACCAGGTTGAAATTAAGGTATGCTTTAATCCCAGCCAAGGTTGAGATGAACTTTGGGAATTTTTCAACATTGTTTCCCCTTGTCAGTGATGCAGATTGGATTGGAAAAAGCGTCTAGTCGTTGGGACGAAACAATAAACCGAGGCCCTATGTGCTACAGGCTGTGTACATTGAAGATTGTAAGAATGAAATATTTTTTTGTTTTTTTTCAGCCTGAAATGACTGGTCATTATTTGGGTGAATTCAGCATCTCCTACAAACCTGTAAAACACGGTCGTCCTGGTATTGGAGCTACCCATTCATCTCGATTTATTCCTCTTAAATAAATATGATGTACAAATAAAAAAAACCTACATATTCTTCATTTTTCAACCAGACCACCATTAAAAGTTCTGCATCTTTATGGGTGGGGCTCAATTGAAGAGTTCTGAACGAGCGAGCTCATTCCATCGCAATGCTTGCAATTGACAAGTATTTAATTTGATACTCTTAAATCAATGAGGGGACAGGCAAAGGGTATAGGAATTGAGTTGACACCAATGCTTGTATGTCCTAATAATTCAATTTTAAAATGAACGAATGGAGTTTTACGTCCTACCCTTCTGCACATTATAGGCTAATGGAAACTGACAGTGCCATGCAGTGTGCCATGAAAAATATGCATAACCTGTAGCACACAGGGCCTCAGTTTGTTCCTCGCATACACATATTGAACACTTGAACGATTGCAAAACTAAAAGTGGTAGAGCCCCCTACCCCTGCATGATATGGTTTGCAATCTTGTAACGAAAACGCAAATTTATCTGTGGTCTGGAATCGAGCCACTACAGACTACAGTAAATTATTCCACAGGCTTGGGACAACATGCTATATTTCTTTTCATTTGAATTATATTATCCATCAAAAATCTTTTAAACTCTTCACATTAGTTATAGGAATGGCTTTATATTATAATGGTTTGGATTTCTTATCCATAGAATAAGCTAAAAACAATTATGTGCCACTATCTTCCGATAAAAGTACATCTCACTAATTACCTCCCTTTAGTTAGGGGAGAAGCCATTGCTAACATATTTTAACAGATGCTTATTAAGATTCATTACGGATTTTGCTAGAAACGCTCTCCTCACTACAAGATTAATTCTCAAAAAGGTTTTGATTTGGCTGGAAAATGTGAAATCAAAATTTAAATTTTTTTAATTCGGAAAAAGAGCATCTCCCTTCTGACGTCACTTAGTAAATAAAGATGGCTGACAATTCCGACTTTGGCGATTTTCCACTCCATCAATGTGTGTTTAAAAACGATTACAAAAGATTGTCACAGCAAATCAGGACGCACGATGTCGGTCAGAAAGATATCCACGGTATGGGAAACATTTTAGCTCCATTTTTACTCTCCAGAGGTTGTCATAGACATTATTCTGCCATTTTGGAATGGCCTAAATTCCTTCTGAAAATTCGATAAGACTAATTAAATTAGGGAACGGTTCAGTTTATTCGATGAATCACGCAAAATAGTTCTTTTAGAAGCGTGTCAGGCTAATTTTTTGTAATGAGACTCAATTATGATTAGCATGCTATTTTTTTGTGGTTGATAAACGAGATTGCTAATGACTGACAATGGAACCCAGCCAGGCATTGTCAATCCACCAAGCAAGGCATTGGTTTTCTGTGAGTCAATATCCTTTTAAGTTAAACTGTGGGGTAATTTGTTAGCTCAACAAGTTATTGATTGGCCTTATTGTGTGTCAGTAAAAGCTTTTATAACAGAAAATCAAATTGAAACAATGTTTTTATGAAGCCCATAAATGTTTTTATGTTTATTTTCTCTCAATACCATCAGTTCCAAATTTATTATTATTTTCAAAACACTTGAACCAAAGACAGAAAAACCCACCTTAATTAAAGGTACACAGTCAAATTAATATTAAATATATATCAATATTTGTCAAGACATATTAATCGAATAATCAATAAAGAATAAGCATCCCTTTCTCACTAGCTCCAAATAAGTAAAAAGATTAAATTTTTGCCAGCTCTATTCACTCTATGTGTTGAGATACCAAGTATAGGGGTATTTATGAGATTGCTATTGAATGCCCTTGATTAATGTATAATTTTTATTGAAATGTTTATATGTGCTAGCGCTTCAGATTTGAAAATATATTGAGAAATTTTTATTTTTTTTACAGGTAACACACCTCTTCACCTAGCTGTTATGCTTGGTAGAAAAGGTAAGGAATTTTGAAAAATAATTCATTGATCATTGATCGGAAACACAGTTATAGATTCTCACAACAAGTTTCCAATTTCTTTTTATTTATCTTAAAAGCCAATCAATGATCAGGGGCCTTATTCTTAAAAAAATTAACTGAAGATGATTTTAGCGTTCCAGTGGTCTGATTGATCAATCATAAAAATTGATCTTAAATTTAGTTATATTATCCAATCAGATTCTGATATTTCTTAAAATCTGGGTTTTATTGGAGTTAAGTGTAGAGAACGAGGCCCCAGAATGATGTCTTGTTGTAAAATAAGGGTCACCAAGGATTGACGATTTGTAAGTAACCTGTTTAAATTATTTTCAGAATGTATACAGTTATTATTAGGTCATGGTGCCCCAATAAAAGTAAAGAATCTGCAGGGTTGGACACCTCTAGCTGAGGCTATTAGTTATGGGGACAGACAAACCAGTAAGTATATTATGATTTACTACCTCAATTAAAAAACAGAACATCATAATCGAAAATAAGCTCCCTTTCATGACAGTAGAGATTAGGGTGATTGAAACCAATTACTATTAGTAACTAGTCACATGTACTTGTGTATTTTAGACAAACTGTACTTTGAAATATTAGGTATTTTTCTTTCTTTTTTTTCCCTTTTTTTTCATATCTTTTATATTGTCCCCATGGGTAAGGACCGTGTCCTTGTGTATTGGACCTAATACTGACCCATGTAAAATAAAGAGTCTATGTTTGTCTCCATGGGCTGAATGTTAGAAAGGACCATGTTCCTGTGTATTGGACCTTATTCTAACCCATGTAAAATAAAGAGTTTATGTTTGTCTCCACATGTCCTTGTGTATTGGACCTTATTCTAACCCATGTAAAATAAAGAGTTTATGTTTGTCTCCATGAGCCGATGCTAGATGATATTATTTTGTAAATTAATTTTCAGTTTTAAGTATTTTAAGAAAATTAAAACAACAGTCGCGAGAAGTATTAGAAGATCGAAGGCCAGCGTTAATACGAGCTCTCAAACATATTGATGACTTTTATCTCGAATTAAAATGGGATTTTCACAGTTGGGGTAAGATTTGGTTTTTTTTTTTTGCAGGTTCACATCGAACAATTAGAGAACACAGATATTGAACTTGATATTTTCTTATCACAAATCAGTTGCTATATTTGATCAAAAGAACTTCAGTGAAAATTATGTTCTTTTCTTGTCCCAATACATTGAAGTGATACTGCGTCTTAGAATATGAACATAAAACTTCTCAAGTTCTCAATGAACTTACCTGGTGTCATAAAGTAACAGAATCCCTTTAAAATTTGTAAAAATCACAAAACTAAGTAATTATTGAAAATGCTTTATCAAATTATAAAGAGTTTTTCAATAATAATCAATTGCATTTTTAATGATAATTACTAATTTTTTTTGATTTATCAGATAATATAAGGATATTGTTTAAACGAAACCTCATAATATGTGTATTAATATTAAATTATTGTAAATTATTATCTTTCAGTACCGCTAGTCTCTAGAATTTTACCCTCTGATATTTGTAAAATACATAAACGTGGACCTTGTATAAGGTAAATACGGTAATTTTATATGTCAAAGTTCAAATTGTTATAAATATGTTTGACAAAGGAATAAACACTCTCATCTCAGCAATTTAAATATGCCACAAAAATCTTATTTTCAATCTATTTCAGCCATTTAAATGCCACTAAATTTCTACTTTTAATCTAGTTAGAAATTGTACCAAAAAATGACTAAAATTTCTTTTATAAAAGTTTGTAGAAAATAAAGCAATAAAACTGGCTCTCCTGATTATAATTCAGATTGGACACAACTTTAGTGGATTTTAATGATATGAGATGGGAACGTGGTGATATTACGTTTATTTTTAATGGTGAAGCTTCTCCCAAACAATCTCTCACAGTTCTTGATAATAAACAAAAAGTTTTTCAACGAATTAGATATCAGGTATTATAGGTTTGTTTTAAAACCAGTTTCTTCTCAGCAATGAATATAGTTTAACATCCCTTAACTTATAAATGAACACTTCTGAACATGCATTCATACGAAGTAATTGGACTCATTTGTACAATTAGGGATATGTTTTGTTGTCTATCAAATTTTTTCCCAACCTAGTGATGCCTGTCATAAGGGGTGACATTAAAATTACATCTGGTGGTTCGGTTGTAACAATAGTACAGACTGTTCTATACACAGACAGCTCTATAGACTGCACATGTCAAAGATCTCTTTAATATCAAGAACAGTCAAGTAAGGTAGATTATTTCTCCTTCTAACATTACACTATATTAACCCAATAAGGTGTTGAACAGTAGGCTGTAACTTTATTTCTATATTTTTCTAGGAAAGTGAGATGGAATTAGAAGACGAAGTTGATATTTTGATGTGTTCAGATATAATGGCAGCTCAAATGTCAACTAAAAATATCACTTTCTCTCGAGCTCAGAGTGGCTGGTTGTTCCGAGAAGATAAAACGGTATGTCCTGTTTTTTTAAGGATACATCTGTTAATCTAAAGGAAGATTAATAAATTCATTTTTAAATTAGCCATAAAGAGTGTATATTCATCTGCCGTATAATAACATAAAAGATTCTGTGAAACTAAGAATGAATGAAAAATGACAAAATTACAGCAGATTTGCATAGAAAATGACCTAAATATAAAAATTGCAGTCAGTCATTTTGGAACCCCACACATGACTGGCAACTACAGTTTAATCAACATCCCTGATCCAACCCTGGTTATATTACAGGAAATGGTTGGGAATTTTAAGGCTGATTTTTATGGTGTAAACAATATGACGTTAGAATCTCGGAAACGACGTGAACATTTATCCACGGAAGATATTCAGAAAAATAAAGCTATTATAGATAATATTAGTAAAGGAGGTTGGGATAATTGTGAGGTACGTACATTTCTCAGATAAAACTGAAATTCATAAGAGTTTATTATTATTTATATTTATTTATTTATTATTATTTTTTTATTTATTTTTATTTATTTTTATATATTATTATTATTGCTTATTGCAATGAAAATTGATTAGAATTTTTATAATACGACTGTGTAGAAACGTCAGTGATTGTATACTAAAATCTTTTTTTTTTTTTTTGACAGTTTGACAGGCGTCAATCATTAACTCCGCCTCCAGACCCGAATATAAAATGGGAAGAATATATATCGTGTAGTCCTGGTAACCCACCTATATTGGGTCGGACACCAATATCTAAAGAAAATTCTAAAAGTTTTAGAGCCACAATGGCTATAGTAAGTGTTGTTTTTCTTTCCGAAATTTCATCAGGATTTGTCCAGGCCTTTTGTTCTGGTTGTGTTAATGTGTTTACTTGTACTATTATTGATTCTTTGAGAAACCAGATATTAATAAATATCCAGACTTTATATTAATTTTATATTTTTATTTTAGAGTGAAGAGTTTCCCATGACAGTAGACATGTAAGTTGACTACTTTCAATTTATTTATTTTTTATTTTCATACATTCCATCCTGTAAGGAGAAGAATGCAGTTAGAATGTTGACATGTTGACAAACTGAATAATTTGTCCTCAAATAGTATATGGCTGATGCTGCAGGGCAGGCCATGAAAGAGGAATATAAACAGCATGAATAAAAATCTATTTTTAAAGTATAGTGATACATATTCTGAAAACATTCTTGGCATTAGGACATCCTAGAAACAGTGTTAAAACTGCATCCTTGACCTGAAGTGGACCTGAATTGGTCTTTTGAATTTGAACAAAAAATTGACCAAGCGGAATTTATTCATTTATTTGTGTATTTCAATATTTGTCCATAGTTAAGGCTAAAATAACGTTAATTTTTTTTTACTATTTACAGATTACTTGACGTCCTAGAAGTTGTGGCGCCGTTTAAACAATTTCAGAAATTACGGGAATTCATGATGTCCAAATTACCTCCAGGATTCCCTGTTAAAATAGGTTGGTGTTTATTTTACTTCCAACTTTCTCTTTACCTTTTTATACGCTCACATGAATAAAAAACAATGATTTTACAATGCTGATGTATGGGCGTATGTTATCTTGCCTAGCAAGCTATCTTTAACTCCGGTACAACTTCAAGTCTTGATATTGGAGAGTTGACTCCCCTTGTTGAGTTGGTTGATGACAAGTTAAAGGGACATGTTTGCCATTTTCTTGGTTGATTTGGGTCTTTGGTATATATAGTCTCAAGAAATGTCAAGTCATTATTGTAATTATTAAACAAGAATAATTCTAGACACACGGATTTGAAGGCTCAAATTTGACGGTGAATTGTGAACACTATTACTGATTAGCTTACCTATATATTTCCTGTTTCTGAGACTTAAATATGATTGGTCAAACTAATGGCGAATCTGTTCCTTTAGCAACCACCTGACTTGAAGGTATTGATGACTTTTGGACATTCCAGGAACTCTTTTCGACCTATCCATAAATTTGAATATAAATCTTCCATTTCCTTTTTATACAGACGGGTATATCTCATGTTTTATTGCAGAAATCCCAGTGTTCCCTACGGTCACAGCAAAAGTAACTTTCACCCACTTTGAATGGAAAAGTAATCTTGAAGATGAACTTTTTAAATTACCTCATGAATATGTAGAAGATCCAAATAGATTTCCAGACTTATGACTCTACACGGAAATCTATTTTTATCATATTTTAACAAGTATTAAAGAGTCACCTCCCTTGGTATTTTCCAAGTATGACACCATGGTAACTGATGCTATGGAAATGGATGTCATGGAAACTGAAGAGGAGGAAACGACTAAGACAGTTTTTGATTGGGTAAAACTTGATTTACCTATGACCAATTTAGGAAATTCTAGTACTGAATTAACACTGTTATTTTGACTAGTCTATCTATCGGTGATATCAGCAATGATTGGGAGAATCTGTAGAAACTATTTGGTCTCTATAAACCCCATGTTAAAGTGATAATAGGTCTTAGAATGAACATAAAACTTGAAATTTTAAACTTGGCCAATAAGAGCTCTATTCATCATTAAATATACCTGCTGCCATAAATAACATAAAAAAATAAATAACTATCCAAAAAACTAAGTAATTATCCATAAAGATGCATTTGATTATTGAAAAACATTAATAAATTGATTAAGAGTTCTTCAATAATGACTTAAATTTCTGTGAGATTTCTATTTAAGGGTTTCTTTTTATTTTAAGACACCCGGGAATTTACAAAAGAAAATATACTGGATATTGACAAGTCTTGAGAACTTTAAAATTATATGTTCATATTCTAAGATCAAGTATCACTATTAAATAGCATTTTGGATATTTATAAATCATATGTAGAACAGAGAAACTTATTTTAATCAGCAAACCATGTATCTAAAATACATCATCAGTTAAAAACGCAAAATATTTCATAAAATATTATATAGTTTCATCCAAGTATCTACATATTTTAGACTCTGCAATCCATTTATACTGAGATACTATGTGGTTAGTAAAAACGTAAAAATGTGGTTTATAAAGCACTTTCTTTCATCCAATGTTGGTCTTCATACTTGTTGAGATATGAAAAAGATAATTGAAAGTATAAATGATGTTGGTTGGTAGAAAACTTAAAATTTGGTAGACTTTTTTGGGGCCATTGTAAACCCCGAAAACTAGATTTGTTTGAGAAATAGTTTTTTATTTGGTCTGGCTTTCCTAAAATGATAGCATTTATGATGGGAATAACTTTTCTCTTAAATATTAAGCCATTGAATTTGACCCATCTGATTGTTTGATTACAACTTATTAAAAGAATACTGCGCCTTAGAAGGAACATAACTTTACACATTTTAAACTTGGCCAATAAGATTTTATATTCATCAGTAGAATATACCTGCTGTCATAAGGTAACAGAATTCTTATATAAACTGATAAATCCAAAAAACTTTGTAAATTGATTAAAACTTTTTCAATAATTACTTAGTTTTGTAAGTTTTTAAGAGATTCTGTTACTTTATGACACCAGGTAAGTGCACTGATGAATATATACTCATATTGACCATTCTTGAGAACTTAAATTTTATATCCATTCCAAGACGCAGTATCACTTTAAAGTTTTGATTCATTATAACTATAATATTAATGATCTGATTTTTATGATTTACAGAAATTTGTTTTGTTTTATTTTTAAGTTTCTTCGTTAATGAAACCCAATTTGTAAGAAACGTATAGGGAGAAAGGCTTGAGATTTATTAACTTCTGTCTTCTGATGGTTAAAAAGATATTTTACAAGTCAATTTGGATATTTTATCCAATGCTGCAAGTCTTTGACTGGTGAAACTCTGTAATATTCAGTGAGTTTTTGTCATCTGTAAGAGACTTGACTCTTGGAGAAGCTTTTAAGGTTTTTTAATTTCTTTGTTGACTATTAATTTGTTAGTTACTGGTTTTTACTTTTTTAGGGTTATGGAACTTTTTACATTTTCTTTAACTGCAATCTGTCAATTTTTAAAATAAACCTTTTGTCTTTTATTGGTCAATGTTTTAATTCAGGTAAAATATTAAAACCAACGAAATTTGGTTTTTTTTTAAGTTTATGGTTACTAGTTGGTGATGTCTTGTAGTTCTAGTAGGTTATCTGGGGTGTTCCAATGATAAATGAATCAGATTTAAGGCATCAAGTGGGGAAACCCCCTTCAATAGCAAAATATCCTTATAAATAGATTTATAATTATACATGATGTTGGTTTCATTATAGAAGGAATTCCAAGTTAACATCCCCATAGCCAAGTAATTGTGGATGTATATTATTTATTTCTGGTGTTTATATGTATTTTAAGTCACAGTTAAAACAAAGTTATTTATGTATACCCAGGTATTTTTCCTCTAAAAACATCAGTAATAAGCAGCATTTATAAGTTGAAGTGAGTGTTAAGAGGTTTAGAAAAATTGACTATCCATGAATATATATTCATATTGACCATTCTAAGACACAGTATCCTTTGACTATTATTGACCACAACCTCAGTATTAATGTTGACTTTTTGTTTTTGTGTATGGAAAGTACCTGGATATAGATATATCTTTGTCAGGCTGTCATCTGCTCAGTTTCAATGTTTTTTGTCCTTGTCTTGTTTTCCATCATGTCAAATGAATAAAATATGAATATATAGTTGCAGTGTTTTTTTTTAAATACGGGTAAGGGAGCCACAGTGGCTGAGTGAGTTGCTTACTCGCTACCCTGGTCGAGGGGTCAATCCCGGCAAAGGTTGAGTCAAACTTTCAGAATTTTTAATCGGACTTCACCCCTGTGAGTGACGCAGTTTAGAAGGGCTGACTGTGAAAAAGCGTCTAGTTGTAACATCCATCAGTGTCTGTTTGGAATGTCTGCGGCACTCGTACATCAGCTAAACCTTGTCTAAAGTTACATTTATGTATGCTTATCTTTGACTTTCAATTGTATAAAAGGAAAGTTGTTTATCCTAACTTTGTAAAGTTAGACTTTAATAAAGGTAAGAGCACTGCATACAGCCCTTATATTTACTATCACTACACAAGGTGACATAGTCTATGTACCACAGCTTAACAAAGCTTAAATCTGACTGGAGTACAATCACTCAAACCTAGTTTTAACTTGGGTGAATAAAAACACAATGTATAGAATAATCTTTATGAAAAATATATAAGTAACACTAGATTCAAATAAAATATTTCAAAATGTTTTGAACAGTTTGACAAAACAGGTAATTATATCTTAAAATAATATTAACACTTAACATTAAATATATCATGAACTGTTTATAAGATATATAGAAATAGACATAGTAATCAAGCTTATACTATGTCTGAATTTATTAACTCAACGTTTCATATACTCATACAGACAGTGTTATTAAATATTATATAGAATCACTAGATATATAGATATACTATTTCTGATATTTATTAACTCAACGTTTCATATACTCATACAGACAGTGTTATTAAATATTATATAGAATCACTAGATATATAGATATACTATTTCTGACATTTATTAACTCAATGTTTCACATGCTCATACAGACAGTGTTATTAAATATTATATAGAATCACAAGATATATAGATATACTATTTCTGACATTTATTAACTCAACGTTTCACATGCTCATACAGACAGTGTTTATTCTTTACTATATATATTGTTAGTCTTGTTACGATATAAATTTCTCTTGATGACACTGCCTGTATAAGAATGTTAAACATTGATATAATAAATATCAGATATAGTATATCTATATATCTTGTGATTCTTTATAATATTTAATAACACTGTCTATATGAGCATATGAAACGTTAATAAATATCAGAAATAGTATATCTATATATCTTGTGATTCTATATAATATTTGATAACACTACCTGTATGAGCATGTGAAACATTGAGTTAATAAATATCAGAAATAGTATATCTATATATCTTGTGATTCTATATAATATTTGATAACACTACCTGTATGAGCATGTGAAACATTGAGTTAATAAATATCAGATATAGTATATCTATATATCTTGTGATTCTTTATAACTTGTTCTGTAAAAAGCTTCCAGAGCTAGTATTTTATTATAAAAAACGTCCCTATGACAACGTCTAGACGTCAAAATAACCAACTGGTAGGTTTCACAGTAATTTAGATCAATATACTGGGATTTGGGATACATGATTGCCACCTTGAATATTCTGTTAGAATGTTCTCTACAGATACCCATTTACTACATCACAAGACAATGGCACAAATTAATAATCAAGTCTGTCTGAGTAAGCTTTGTCTTCTTTTATCAGATTATTTTTTTCATTAACTTAAATAATAAAAGCACAATTTAGTGCCAATTTAGTTGATATTCCTTTCAATCTATTTTAATCTTAGGCTTTACAGGAAAATTTCAATTCATTAATCCCTTTTGGCATATATATATATTTAAATGCTGATAAATGCACATGTAAATCACAAGTTTCAATCTGTCAATCAGTAAGTTAAAGGCACCAATCATTCTGTTTCTAGAGTATAATTTCAGGATTCTTCAGTCTGTGACTCGGTTTTATTCAAACTTGATTCCCTGGGCCAGGGGAAGTTCTTTACTATAGTTAATAGTACTGAAACACAGAATAAATTTAACCTGACAAAAACATTTTGAGATTTTAATACAAGGGGAGGAGTGAGAGCTGGACCAGGGGAAGTTCTTTACTATAGTTAATAGTACTGAAACACAGAATAAATTTAACTTGACAAAAACAGTTTGAGATTTTAATACAAGGGGAGGAGTGAGAGCTGGGCCAGGGGAAGTTCTTTACTATAGTTAATAGTACTGAAACACAGAATAAATTTAACCTGACAAAAACATTTCTTGTTGTATGTGGGTTCCTCATCAAGCCATTGTTGGAGGACCAAAGATTGGCCTGTCTCAGTTCTAGGGGCCAAAAGATTTTGGAAAATGAGTGACATTAAATTACTGACTGAACTCAAAATCTGTTGTTTGAAATTACTTGAAGGATAAGCTTATAGCGAAGAGAATCTTCAAAACAAAATAAACAATAAATAATAACATACCAAGTAGATCTTCTCATGTATTGTTTCCATGCATCACTTCCAGATTCACGACCACCGCCAGTATGTTTCTCTCCACCTGTACAAATATACACAGAGTTGTTGTACAAATATACACAAGAGTTGTACAAATATACACAGAGTTGTTGTACAAATATACACATATTGTTGTACAAATATACACAGTTGTTGTACAAATATACACAGAGTTGTTGTACAAAAATACACAGAGTTGTTGTACAAAAATACACAGAGTTGTTTACAAATATACACAGAGTTGTACAAATATACACAGGTTGTTACAAAATACCCAGAGTGTTATAAAAAAAAGCGTTCAAACAATACGACTGGAAGTTAATGTTTCTAAACTAACATTTTTATATCTTATTGATAAATTTCTTTGAAGAATTATGCTTGGGTGTTATTTGTATTTCTCAAGGTAGTTTTTGTTATTACTTACCGAATGCTCCCCCAATCTCTGCCCCTGATGTTGGGATATTTACATTGACTACACCACAGTCAGATCCCTTTGGTCTGAAATAATTAAGCAATGCGATAACGGTAGCTATTGGGAATAAGACAAAAAATAGAAAAATATAGCAACTCAATTTCTTGAGGATTTGCCTGCCTTGAGTTTCTTGGGACAAATATCTTGTCAATATTTTAAACTAGATATACAAGGTATAATGGCGGAGGTTTGGAAGCCAAATAGAAACAATCATACGAATCCAGTCTATAATAATTGTTTTAAAAATATTTCACTAGTGTGGAGAGTTTTAATTATATTTTGAGGATTTTCTGTACCCATATATGGCAAGGTCAACTGGAGGTCATGAGATTCTCACACTATAAAAGTACTCTATAAGGAAGTTAGTTGATAAAAACATACCCAATCCATCTAAATATAGTATTCAGATCTTTGGTAAATAAACTACTGGATAATCCCTGCTTCACTTCATTATTCCACTGGATACCCTCGTCTACATTCTACAACAGGAGAATGGTAAATTTTCAAAATTTTGCATCAAATTCAAAAATTAAGAGCAATAGTTTCTACATTTGGAAAGAAATAAATGACTAACGTCTGACAGTGCATGCTGTGGAATTGAGCTTACAGCGTCAAACAAAACAATGAATTATTCCACACAATAAACCATCTCTTTTTCCACTTATCAACTTTCTCCTTGTCATTTATCAATATATTGAAACATTCCAGTAACTCGCAATGATTTTCACATCCAACAGCGAGCCATGGTGGCTGAGGGTCAAAGGTTAAATCCCGGCAAAGGTTGAAAAGAACTGAATAAACCCAGGCCTGGTGTGCTACAGACTGGTCACATTAATGATCCCTCAACGGTTGAAAATTGCAAACCCTAGGCTAATGCCACTGTCATGGCAAAATTTCCCTAATTGCACGATGCATAGCGTTGCTTGTATACATTAGCCTATTAGGTGCAGAAGAGTAGGATGTAAAACTCCATTCATTTCATTTCCACCTTCAACAGCTATCAGAATGATTTATCAGTGGGGATAATTTATAAATTTTAATCGAGATTATGAGTGACGTTACTTACCTTACATTTTAAAACATAAACAATGGGAGCAAACGACTCTTTATGTACAATTTGGGCATCATGTTTTAAACCTGTTACTATTGTTGGTTCTACGTAAAAACCTGGTCGGTCTACAACCTACATAAAGACAGAAGGAATAGTTTAGCTATCTTATGAATCCATTCATGGAATCAGTACTTTACCTGTCAGTAGAGTGGGGCAACAGGGGTAGGGCTGAATTAAGAATCACTAAATGATCACTCTCAAAGACTTTTGTTGAAGGAAGAAATCCCCCTTCTCACTAAGGCTTTGAAGACAGGTTACTACCGATCATACCAGGATACATATTAATTTCCCCACCTTCCATTCCTAGCAACAGGTTTTTAAACATTGTTCTTCAGTTGAATTTCTATCTACCAACACCTCTAATTGTCAAATACAGGAGAACACAACAAAGATTGTTTCCGAAAAGTGGCAGAGTGGTTTGGAGGCACAGATAGCTTTCATGAGCTCTATCAGCTGGTAAAGTAAATATTAATATGATTATACGGGTTTGGAGGCACAGATAGCTTTCATGAGCTCTATCAGCTGGTAAAGTAAATATTAATATAATCAATAGCTAGTCTACCTTGCCACCACATTCAATCTTTCCGCCTTGTTTTTGAGCCTCCTCTACAGCTGTTTTATAAATATTGACACCTTGTTCATTATGCATTGGACCCACGAGTGTACCATCTAAAAATACAAATTGTTATAATCAATGTTTTTGAAGGGAAACAAAACCTAATAACAGTTAGAAGACATTTGGCTAAGCATTTTTAAAATCAAAGAATTAAAGATTTTGGGAAAGAGAAAAAAGAAATATAACCTTAGTGGATAAAGTACTGAGTGGCTTGGTACACTTTGACTTATACAAGAGATCGAAATTCTGACCTTACCATCAAGAGGATCTCCCATACGTAACTGTTGATAAGCTTTAACTAATCTTTCTACTATAACATCATGTACTTTCTCATGTAGAATCTACAGTGGAAATTCATTGGATTGTTAATTAGAATCTACAGTGGAAATTCATTGGATTGTTAATTAGGATCTACAGTGGAAATTCATTGGATTGTTAATTAGAATCTACATTCAAAATTCATTGGATTGTTAATTAGAATCTACAGTCAAAATTCATTGGATTGTTAGAATCTACAGTCAAAATTCATTGGATTGTTAGAATCTACAGTGGAAATTCATTGGATTGTTAGAATCTACAGTCAAAATTCATTGGATTGTTAGAATCTACAGTGGAAATTCATTGGATTGTTAGAATCTACAGTCAAAATTCATTGAATTGTTAGAATCTACAGTCAAAATTCATTGGATTGTTAGAATCTACAGTCAAAATTCATTGGATTGTTAGAATCTACAGTACAAAATTCATTGGATTGTTAGAATCTACAGCAAAATTCATTGGATTAAGTTAGAATCTACAGTCAAAATTCATTGGATTGTCTAGAATCTACAGTGAAATTCATTGGATTGTTATGAATCTACAGGAAATTCATTGGATTGTTATATAGTTCAAAGTTAGGATTGTTGTACACATGTCCAGCAGTTTAACTCACAAGTTGAAACAGTCATTTAATCTTCTTTATTGATCCAATTAGTCTACAAATGTCATTGTTCCATGTCATTCACATGGAACCTTGGATTGTTAATAGTCAGAACGATATGGGTTTTGTTCATATCAGCCAACTGACTTGCTTATTGACAGGGTAAAAAATTGCAAATAGAAAATAAATTAATTATTCAGAGCCAATACAGACTCTAAAATATATTGATATGACTGGATATTAACACCTACCAAACGTCTGGTTGTTGTACATCTCTGTCCAGCAGTACCAGCACAGGCAAACACAGCAGACCTGACAACCATGTCTACATCTGCATCTTCATTGACTGGAAGGTTAACAAAGTAAAAATGAAAATGAAATGAATGGAGTTTTACGTCCTACTCTTCTGCACCTAATAGGCTAATGAAGACGGACAGAATAGAATAGGACAGAATTGAATAGAATAAAATAGGACAGAATGGAATAGAATAGAATAGGACAAAATGAAATGGGACAGAATAGAATAGGACAGAATAGAATAGGACGGAATGGAATAGGACAGAATAGAATAGAACAGAATAGAATAGGGCAGAATGAAATAGGACAGAATGGAATAGAATAGGACAGAATAAAATAGGACAGAATGGAATAGGATAGAATAGAATAGAATAGAATAGGACAGAATGAAATAGGACAGAATAGAATAGGGCAGGACAGAATGGAATAGAATGGACAGAATGGAATGGAATGGAATGGAATGGAATAGAATGGAACAGAATAGGACAGAATGGAAGAGAATGGAATGGAATAGGATAGAAGAAGGTGATTGTGAAACAGAAAAGCTACTTACCAACAATAGCATTATTTCCTCCCAATTCTAATAAAAATTTACCTGAAAAAAACAAACATCTAATATAAATGATGACCTACTATTTCTGGTTTTCAAATGTTGACAGACATTTAACATGCTTGTACAATTTCACTTATTAGATGCCTTGTTCAAAAACAGTCCCTGGAACCTGCATCACTGCCAGAGGAAGCCTGGATGAAGTGTCTCAATCTGCCACCAAGAAGTTTCTTGTAATACAAATTAAACCTACCATATCTCTCATTCACCATTTTAGAAACAGCATGGCCAGCCTAAAATTGAAATGGAGTTTTACGTCCTACTCTTCTGTACCTAATGGACCATGCATTAAAGATCCATTGACAGATGGAAATCGCAAGAAAGAGAAGCATTGCAGTGTGCAATAAGGAAAATTATTCAAGGACGGCACTATATGCTCTCTTTCTAAAGATTACCATCTGTCAACGGATCTTTAACCTGCACAGCCTGTAACACCAAGGCTGTGGTTATTATCTCATCCAAACTACTAGACGCTTTTTATATGTCAGTCCCTCTGACCTGCATCACTGACAAGAGGAAACCAGGCTGAAAAATGATTCATCTTGAACCTTTGCCAGGATTGAAACCTGGACCTTCAGGTTAGCGATCAAGCAACTCATTGAGCCACCATGTTTTTATATTATAAAACGACATGACGGAAATTTGTAAATTGACTGATCCACAGACTCCATCAAAATTATGACTAACAAATGAGTTTACAGTATTAAGATATAAAAGTGACCCATTCTTTCCATTTAAAGTTCCAGAAATTATATCTATCTTCCATAATTACCTGACAGCTCCCAGTAAACGAGAGAAGTTTAACACGTTCATCTTGAGCCATGGCTGTGCCTACATCTACCCCTCCACAAACCATACCACATATAGCACCTGGTAGGTCGTTAGCTTCTAATACTGATGCTAAAATTCTAAAAAAAAAATTATTATTACGGTATCTTTAAATGACATTTAGAAGTAGTTAGAACATTAGATAAATAAGACCACTATTATAGATATTCCAACTATATTTATTACATTAAAAAGTAGGTAGAATATTGGATGAGTAGGACCACTAACTCTCTATAATTTCTAGCTATGTTTCATTTCACATACAAAATTCTAAAAAACAGTTACACTGCTAATCTAATGCTGTCACTAAATTTATATCAAGGAATGGGCTAAACATTTACAGAACAAGTCATTTGATCATATTTCTCAACACCTGACCGACAAAACGAAAGGTAAGTTGTCTATACCTTGTAACAGCTACACTTGTTAAAGGTGTTGATGGAGCTCCTTTCCTAAAATATCAAAAATATTATCTAATTAGTCCCATCTATTTAGATACTGGTATTGCTGGAAAATTTCAAATTTTTCATCAAAATTTGCAATGTTTGCTGCTTTAGATCAACTTTAGTGTATATAGTAAAATCTACAGCCCAGTGCTTCAATCAGATACAGCTAAACAAATACAGTCAAATCCACGTCACTAGAGTAGAGTACCAACTTACCACAACATAACGTTTCCACACACAAGAGCTATAGCAGAGTTCCAACCATACGGAGCCACAGGGAAATTAAACGCTGTAATACAACCAACGACACCTAGTGGATTCCATTGTTCCATTAATGCGTGACCTGGTCCTACAAAAATAAAATATACATTAACTTTTACTGTTGTCATGCCGTCTAACGTCTCAGCTAAATACTATATATTTTTAATTGTTTTCCCCTGTTATGGGAATTTGCATTGTCTTTTATATAATCAATAACCAATATTATATTGAGATTTTAAAAGATATCTTATCAATTACAACTCAATTAAATAGGATACTTATTAAATATTGTAGGTATAGATTATTTTGTTGTGGTCTTATTATATTGAAAATTTAGTAAGAGTAACCTCCCTTTAGTAAAGCTATAGAGTGCCTTTAGAAGAATATCATTGGAAAAGAAAATCATTTTTTATATATCCAAGATTTATTTTTTGCCTTCCTCACGTGCCATTAGTAATTAGTGAATATATATCTGGACACTAACATAGGTATAACTATTACTTTACTTAATAACTTGTGACGTTTCGACGAAGGAATTTGATTGAGCAATGAGGACATGCAGTCTCTACATCTGGCTTTAAGGGCAAAGTTTGGTAAAAATTTGGGGCCCCTAATTGGGGGTACAAATGCCACTTCCTCTTCCTATTCTCCTTCTGGTGTTGCAACTATTTTGTATAAGTGTTAATGAAGTAGTGACTGCAATCTAATAAAAAAGAAATCGGTATACACATACTTTCTGAAGGGAATATTGAGCCAGCAAACATTCGAGATAAACCTACAGCATAATCTGCAATATCAATATACTCCTGGACTTCTCCAATACCTTCTGGTAAAATTTTACCCATTTCTAAAGAAACCTGTAATATATAGATTAATATATAGAAAATTTCTTACCTGTCTTTCTTGATAATACAAATATCACAATAAGTAGAAAAAAGTTATGCAATGGTTTTTTTCAATTTTAATGCCCAGTGGTGATATTTTTATATCACGAAAGACGAGTTTGAGATATTATTTATCACCCAATATGACTGTTAGTTAATAAGAAATAAAAAATAATGGAATTTTTGAACCGTTATCTCCAAGGAGATGTAGTACAGTAAATAATCCTTGACCAATCAATTACTGACAAAAATTAATATGACTTTAAAATGGTAAGGTATCGAAAAACTCACCAATTTTCCAAGGGGGACTAATTTTTCTCTGAGGGCATGACCCATTTGTCTCACAATTTCACCTCTTTTAGGCCCTGGAATCTGAAGATTAAAGAAAAAATGTGTTAACTTATTTATGGCAGAAAGGTAGGAGGTATGCATGTCTGTTTGGCTCCGCACTGTTATCACAATTATATGGTGAGAGGTTGTACAAGTCTCAATGAAAGCACTGGCCAAGGTCACAGCTCAATTATGTGAAAATTAGTCATTATTAGTTGAAAATTAACTTTAAAATTGTCTGTTTTCACTTAAGTTTCTGATTTGCATGATCTACTTACATCTGCCCAAATATTCCATGCTTCTTCCGCTGATTTGATGGCTTGCTCATAATCGTTCACACTGCCCTAAAAAAAACATAGGGCACACTAATATAAATTACTATTTTAAGCTCTATTTACTGAACATGTCCTTTTAAGTTTTTTAGTGTGTTAGAAAGTGTACATCAATTAAGCCCTCAAGTTTTATTTCAAAATGAAAGCTGTCACTGTCTATGGTGTTTGTAAATGAAAAATCATGTTTGCACGTAGAAAATCAGATAGTATAAATCTAACATTCAATCCTAACACTTCCTTTAAATTTGAAATAAACAAAAATTTACCTGAGTGACTTTGGCAATGGGTTTATTACTAGCCGGAGAAAAGGAGGTGATTTCCTAAAACAAAAATACACCATGTTGGAATTTCATCATCAAAACAAACTATTGACCAATCAAATCACTTGATAATATATTAACCACGCCCATATACAACCTTGACCTTTAAAATACTTCATTGAAGTTTTTCCAGAAATGTCGGTCATGTCAGATGAAATTACTGCAAAAATGCACATGATCTTACTACAACCAATACACATAACGTGAACTTTCCGAGACCTTGCAATGACACGACTCTAAAAACGTAGAAAGTTTAAGAAAACATGCGATTTCAGCCCCAAAAATTTCCCTACCTCGCCGCTGCCAAACCAAGTTCCATTATAAACTCCAGGATTACTCCCAGACAGGCCTAGTTCCTTCAGGAATGAATATTTGGAATCTTCGATCAACAATCCTGACATTGCGGAATATTGTCTAAATTGAAAAACAGGTGAAAATTTACAACTTTTCAACCTCAAGCACTGTGATGCAACACGTACGACGGTCGCCATTGGAAGTTTTTATTTGCCAATAAATAGGGGCGTCAGCTTTGCCTTGAAGATATTAATTTCGTAAATAACACTTATAAAATAAATAGATAACGTCGATTAAAATGTGTTTCATATATCAAAGTTTCTGAGAACAATTCACAAGAGCGGCTTTCCTAAATAAGACACATTTTTAAAATTTGGACAGACCTGACCAGCCTTATAATAGTGGACTATTCCAAATTGTAGTCTCCATCTACCAGTATCCTATATGAAGAGATCCGTTGTTGATACTGTGTTGTTTACATGTAATGCCAATAGGTCATATAATATAACACAAAAAAGTGTGTCAGCAATTAGCTATAATGTTTACTATCTATGGTTCTGATTAAAAGTAATGCAGTGTGCAATGAGGGAAATTTTGCCAGGGACAGCGGCATTACCTACTCCTTTTCCAACTGTCAAGGAATCTGTAATTTACACAGCTTGTAACACACAGGGCCTTGGAATGACTCGACGCTTTTTCCATGTCACTCCTTCAAACCTGCATCTCTGACAAGGGGAAACCAGGCTGAAAAATCTGAAAATGTTATCTTAACCTTTGCCAGGATTGAACCCTGGACCCTCAGGTTATGTGTGCATAGTGCAGAGCAAGGGTAGCAAAAACTGAACACCCACAGACAAAGCAACCAGGAGCAAGTCACTCTTTTCTGAAGGTCTTTTCTCACACCGGATCAAGAAAAAAAAAAGACTCAAGTTTACTTTATATATATATTTTATTACCATATATACAGTAAATAAATTAACAAAGAAAAATGTCTTCAATTCTAATAATGGCTTCATAGGTTCTCAATACAGCCATTGCAAGAATCAAAACATAACATGTGTGATGTTTGTAGTAAAGGTTACCAGTAGGATATTTAGTAGTACTGGTACACCTGCATGAAATAACTAGTATCCTGTACCAATAGTATTATACAGACTGCTCTCTTAAACATTGATACTAAGCGGTTTATCACTGCACAATTGCAAGAATCAAAACATAACATTTGTGATGTTTGTAGTAAATACACAAGTTTAACTTAACTTACTCTTATCATAAAATAATAAATAATTATTTTATGTAGTCTCCTGTATAATACCTTTACACATGTACAGCCCCATCAACATTGGTACTGGGGCCCTTATTATTTGTCCTGTTTCTCTCCCTTCTCCAGGAAATTTAACAAAACTATAGGCCTGGGGAACGTATTTTTAATGATTCTGAACACCAAATTTCCAATCAAAATGTTCTTTTTTTCTTTTTTTTTAATTGAAACCCCCATAAAATTTTGTTCATTGTAGATTAATCAATTTCTGCTAACTGTAGAAGGTTATGATAGAGGATTATAAATTCTCACTAGCTCGACCTGGGCCCTCATGGACCCCACCCTGACAAACTTGTACTTAAATAATCAAAATAGATTGAAGTTGATGAAACAAAATAAATTCTTAAATGCCAACAAAATCTGGTTTCAATAATAAAGTATGAAGCACCATACCAAGAAAAGATAATTTAAAATTGCACATCTTTTCATTTTTTCTCGGCTGCAATTTCTGCATTGGTTACAATTTCATCCCATTTAGCAAACTGTTTGGATAACAAGGTAATCTGGTGGTTGGTTAAGTATCATGTTAAATGTTTGATAAAAAATCTGAAGTCCCAAATATCTGACCCAGACATACATGGGAATAAATAATTCAAAAAAGATCAATCTGAAAAAAAGTAAGATCATCTAATAGAATCTCCAAGTTGCTGAGTTAACAATTTAATTTATATAATAAAAGGTGTCTCTCACAGGTACATGTAGACAGGATAGTCTATAATAGGTGTCTATCACAGGTACATGTAGACAGGATAGTCTATAATAGGTGTCTATCACAGGTACATGTAGACAGGATAGTCTTTAATAGGTGTCTATCACAGGTACATGTAGACAGGATATTCTATAATAGGTGTCTATCACAGGTACATGTAGACAGGATAGTCTATAATAGGTGTCTATCACAGGTACATGTAGACAGGATAGTCTATAATAGGTGTCTATCACAGGTACATGTAGACAGGGTAGTCTATAATAGGTGTCTATCACAGGTACATGTAGACAGGATAGTCTATAATAGGTGCCTATGAGTTCTCTGAATGACAATATATGATAAAGGATACAATAGTATTATAGGAATCTAGTGCTTGTTGAACTTCTTCTGTTATTAGAGCTGTTTGGTCCTAAAATACAACGATATTCAAAATTTACAGATATACAGATATTTTTAAAATTTTACGTGTCTATCACAGGTCTGTAAACAATATTAAAATAACTTTTCAAAGTACAATGTAGATAACTATTCAAATAATACTATACGTAATAAACTATTCTAAAGATACAGTACGATATAGAACTATTCTGTAAAGTTCTATACAGTATATAGACGTATTCTAAAATACAACGATATTACATCAAAATTTACAGATATATAACTATTCTAAATACAACGATATATAACTATTCTGAAATACAACGATATATAACTATTCTAAAATACAACGATATATAACTATTCTAAAATACAACGATATATAACTATTCTAAAATACAACGATATATAACTATTCTAAAATACAAGATATATAACTATTCTAAAATACAACGATATATAACTATTCTAAATACAACGATATATAACTATTCTAAAATACAACGATATATATAACTATTCTAAAATACAACGATATATAACTATTCTAAAATACAACGATATATAACTATTCTAAAATACAACGATATATAACTATTCTAAAATACAACGATATATAACTATTCTAAAATACAAGATATATAACTATTCTAAAATACAACGATATATAACTATTCTAAAATACAACGATATATAACTATTCTAAAATACAACGATATATAACTATTCTAAAATACAAGATATATAACTATTCTAAAATACAACGATATATAACTATTCTAAAATACAACATATATAACTATTCTAAAATACAACGATATATAACTATTCTAAAATACAACGATATATAACTATTCTAAAATACAACGATATATAACTATTCTAAAATACAACGATATATAACTATTCTAAAATACAACGATATATAACTATTCTAAAATACAACATATATAACTATTCTAAAATACAAGATATATAACTATTCTAAAATACAACGATATATAACTATTCTAAAATACAACATATATAACTTTCTAAAATACAAGATATATAACTATTCTAAAATACAACGATATATAACTATTCTAAAATACAAGATATATAACTATTCTAAAATACAACGATATATAACTATTCTGAAATACAACGATATATAACTGTTCTAAAATACAACGATATATAACTATTCTAAAATACAATGATATATAACTATTCTAAAATACAACGATATATAACTATTCTAAAATACAACGATATATAACTATTCTAAAATACAACGATATATAACTATTCTAAAATACAACAGTATATAACTATTCTAAAATACAACGATATATAACTATTCTAAAATACAACGATATATAACTATTCTAAAATACAATGATATATAACTATTCTAAAATACAACGATATATAACTATTCTAAAATACAATGATATATAACTATTCTAAAATACAACGATATATAACTATTCTAAAATACAACGATATATAACTATTCTAAAATACAACGATATATAACTATTCTAAAATACAACGATATATAACTATTCTAAAATACAACAGTATATAACCTGATTGGAGTCCATTAAATTACAACGCCAGACTAAATCAGTCGATCAATGTAAAGGGTCATGATATTTTTGGGGTATAGACAAGTATTTCAGCGAGGTCATGTCTTGAAAATGTCTCCTAATTATCCTTGTGTCCTGATTCTGGTAACTAGGTCAGATGATTCTTGTAACTAGGTCATATGAATCTGGTAACTAAGTCAGATTTGTTCTGGTAGAGGTCTGAATCAGGAATAACACCCACAATATTGTGAAATAAAGAGACATACCTGTTGTTTTATTTGAACCTGACTGAGTTCGTGTAGTTTACCAGAAAACTTTGGTACAGCTGAAAATCACATAATTTTATTATACCACAAATCCCATAATAGGAGAAAAGAATTAAAAATATATTCTATTGTTCTGTCTGTCTTCTCAACTAAACACCTTCCTTAGTAACACTTCAGTAAATTTATGATCACATTTTTTTCGTCCTATTAGCTATATAAAGTTTAGACTGGTAAAGATGTTTATCTGTTGTCACAACTTATAATAGATCATTGTGACGTCATGTCATCTTGGGGATTCTCTTGTCATAATGTTAGTGGTCTCTCCATAAAAATCAACAAGGTACTTTTTATTTAATACATTCAGGTCTTCCGTCGCAGTCTCTTTACCCAGTCACGCTCTTTAATCATTCTGACATTCCTCACTTCATCACATATTCTAAAAACTAAAGAGACTGAGGTCGGAAGACTCAAATGGATTAAATAAGAAGTGGTCTATTTGAAGTTGTGGCATCATCCTCACTGTTCTAAATTTTGAATAAGTAATAGAAGAATGTAATCAGAGACTACTGGAGTGTTTTTGAAAAAGGCATTTACCCAAAACAATATAAAAAATTAACCGTTTTGAAGGCCAAGAAAATCACATTATCCACTTAATGCATATCTGTGGTGATTGGACTAGTGGAACAAACTATATATGACCATGTATGTCTAAGAAAAAATGACAATAATGCTTAAACAAACCTTTAATATGTTCACTGTTAATCATCTCTTCTAGTTGTTGCATGGTGTCTAATCTGTTAGCTTGTTCTTTTAAAAACTCTTCTTCTACAAGTAAACATGATTAAATAGGTGATATATTTTTTTCTTCATGGATTACCGTTAGCTTTCACCTGCTTTTAGATAGAATGTCAGTGGGCTCATAATCACAGGGAATCCATGGTGGGGGGAAGTAAAAACAAAGATTGACCTCTTTTGACAACTGATAAATTTCAGTACTGCAATACTCCATTGCCCCTCCAGATAAATGACATGCCCCTCCAGATAAATGACTTGCCCCTCCAGATAAATGACTTGCCCCTCTAGCTTTAAGTCTAGCTTTAAGTCTGACTGACAAACCAGATATTCTGTACCAACCTGCTAGGACTGTATCTATTTTAGCTGATTCAGATAAAGTCATCTCGTCTGTATAGGCTGGATCTAACGCTAACTTCAATTCATTTACTGAAATCAAATATATATCAAAATGAAAAAAAAAACATCTATATTTTACAAGGATAATAAGTTAGGATCCAGTTAATAATCCTATCTACCAGCTGGTCCTTAGTCAAACCTTTTGACACTGATCTTTACTGAATTATCTGTACCCATTTACAGCTAGGTCTACTGGAATTATTCCCGAACCATATTTTGAAAAGATGAGAATGTTCAGAGGCCCCTTCTGGTCTAGTAATATCTACTGCAGCAACACATTGCAGAAAAACTTTATTTTAAAGGGATAATAGGCGTTAGAAAGAACATAAAATTTTAAGTTCACTCAAATTTGGACAATAACAGTATATATCCATCAGTGGACTTACCTATACATCAAAATCCCTCTAAAATCCGATAAATCCCCAAAATAAAGTAGTTAATCATAAAACGCTTGAGCCATCCATCAAGCGAATTTCAAATCGTGTAAATATAAAGGGAAGTTACTCTAACATGTGGGTTTTCACGTGTCCTTGACCCCTACAGTTGAATTCCACAATGATGTTTTAGCGTTGATTTACCAGACGCTTTTATTCTCAAACTGAATGGAATCGTCGCTGGCTCACTTTTTTTTAAAATTCCGAATATATTTTTATTGTGGCTTTTTAAAATTTGGTAAAGTGTGGGATGCATACTTATTTAACTAATAGTCAATATGAAACACAAATATAAGCCGTAGGACGAGTGTATTCTAACGCCTATTATCCCTTTAATTGAACTTACATTTAGAAAAGGCTTTAGGAATTCTCTTTTTGCCCGTGATAGAAGATGATATTTTATTGTTGATCTCTAGTAAACTATCAATACACTAAAACACAAAAAATATTCATTTCAATTTTCAGGTAAAAACAAAGATTAATATTGTCTTATTCCAAAACTTGCTGACTTTTTTCTTACATTTATATATTAAGAAAATTTATTGTTGTCGATTAACCACCTCTTACTCGTAATCCCTTAATTAACTAAATTAATTGACTGTCATTGATTGGTGGTTCATGGACCTGAACTTGATTGGAGGGTAATTTCATTTTCAATTTCTTGATGACCTATACTTCATGTTCTATTACCAACCAGCCATTTCAGACTGAAAATCGGAAGGTAGATATGGGACCGAACAAGAATATTTCAAAAATTTTGAGATGCCAGAAAAAAGTCAGGTAGTTTCAGTTGCTCACAAAAAAAAAGCCGTCATGCAAAATATCTTGAAATGATGAAAACTGAAATTTACTGCTATAATGCTTAAAATTCTACAGAAAATGATTGTTTTAAAAGATAAGACAGTTAATAATGAAACCATGCAGTTAATTTGCGGACCTCATTCTCAAAAACTTAACTTAAATATAATCCAGATTTGAAGAAATACAGTAATCTGATTGGATAACAAACTTAAATTGAACTCAATTTCAGTGATGGACCAATTAGATGACTGGAGCACTAAGATTATTGTAAGATTTTGAAATCAAGGCCCCTCTTGTGAAAGTAAAAACTACTTTAAATATCCATGCTAGTTGTAAAAGTTGTGTTGATCTATTTTAGACAGAGGTGATGGGGAGCATTTTATGATCATGAATGTTAAATTCTTTAGTCACTTTCTCTGACAAGACAAATTGAAATTTTTTGAATTAACTAGTTTTCTTTTAGTGAACAAACCAACAAAATTAAAGAGGTAGATATTGCTTGGATCAAACAGCCATCTTGTCTCTGACATCCAGACCTTTCCCATATTGAAGGAGATTGCAGCTGCATGGAGACAAGTGGGACTTGATGATAGAGCTAATAACCATCTTCCTCGATTTAACAATTTCAAAACGTACAATTAAACTTGTGATAACAAGTCTTGATTAATTATAGGTATTTACTATGTTTTAACAGTATTTCTGTTATATGACAATAAAATTCACACCCATCCTCAATGACTTTGTCACACCTTCGTTTAACGCTGTCGTTAATTACAGGTAAGTTAGAAAGTAATTAACTTATCCAGAAGTCTTGTTTTTTTAAGTAAACATTTACATGACAAAAACATACATTACCTGAACTTTGGATTCAGAAACCTGTCAAATAAATAAGGTTACAAATTAGAACAAAACACAAAAAACATGCAACGAAATCATTCTTCAAAATGCACAAATACATTGTAATATGATAAAACATATTTAAAACAAAGACAATCAACAATCAAGCAGGTTGGATTAAATATTGCTGCAGTTTATATTATAGGCCTATAGTACCACAAAAATAAAATTGATAGGTTTTTTTAAATCAAATTATAACTATGGGCCTGTATATCAGTGACAGTGATAAAATGATTAATGAAGGAGGGGGTTAGGATTAATTAGCATTTCGTCTAACATTTTGTTCAGTTTCTAAAATTGCAAACTAATTATATATTTCTGTATATCATTGATATTGCTAGCTTTTAAACTGTCTAGTTCAGTCAAAAGGGAGCTCTTGAAACTAACATGGTCACAATGCTCAAATAGAAAGAAACAACTATATTTTACAATGATAACAACTTAGAAGACTAATTCTAAAACTCATTCGAGTCACTTTTTATAGCAATAATTGAGACTTTAGTATACACTCTATCAGACACATCCCAGTCTGCAAATTGATTTTAAACAGATAAACAAAGAAAATTGTCATCTTGATATTTGTTTTGCAAGGGCAGATATCCAATACAAGATAGTTCCAGCTGGTTCTTTACATACGTTCTTTATTCAAACTTCTATGATACCGGTACAAATAAAAGCTTTACTGTGTGATCAATATGTGTAAGGAATCCCTTTCTAAATATATGACATGTTGATCCTTGGTTAACGGTATTAACATAGACAGGACATGATAGAATGAATAAGCGTGAGAAAGGGAAGGGCAGAGAGGGGGGGGGGGATTGAAAATGATGGAGATGACTCATGTTGCATTGAGTATTCTATTAAAACGACAAAACAGAATTCAAAGAAATTTTGCAAACTCAAAGACCATGCAATATACCTTAGGATAATGTGCATCTTTTTCGACACAACCGAAAACAATTTGCTCTAAACCTTCAATTGTTTTTTCCAAAGTGTCAAGTTGTTCTGAGTCGGCCATCTTGAATATTCAATTGATGCTCGGCAGTCGTACGTTGATCAACAAAATGAAATTGAAGGAAATAATTTCTATTGTAGTATGTTTGGTATGAATGTCTGAAATTCAAATCAATTTTGGTTTTCAAGACCAAAATGTCAATACTCAATAAATTTTGAACGAATAAGTCGACATAACTGATAATTTTTGCGCATCAATTTTAACAGGTGCTTGATATCGATTATCCAGTCTCTCGATGTAGGTCCGTTCAAGATTTCATTATTTACTTGGTAAAATAAATAAGATTAGGGCCTATAAATAATTATAATATTCGTGATTTATCTTATGATTATATCACTTGTAAATTATCTAATTCATTTGTGGACATGTTGACCTGTTTCTTTAAAAAAAAAAAGAAATCAAAGTTGGGCGATGAAAAAAATAGGATAGTGACAACGAATTGCATAAAAGGCCGTAAAATTCGAATAAAACATTTGAAATATTATTCGGAGGATGATTTTTTTCAAACCTTATTCATATCGTGTCAAAATTTGTTTGGTGGTTGAAATATATAAAACACATTTAAAAATTTAAGTGAATAGATGTTTGGGGGGGGTGAGGTGGGGGGACATGTGGTTATACCAGTCCCTTGACATTCATATATTTTTTTAGACCCACCACTTGGTTATAGCTAAAGATAAATATTTCTCGTTTTGTGTTTATGGCTCTTGAGGAGCGTAAAAAGGAACCGTCATACTATTATTTGTATTATATTTTTATTATTATCTAATCTACAGTTAAATATGTATATATTATAATTTAATTGTATCTGTCAAATTATTGTAATGTTTATATAAGCATGCTACCCACAAAGGACAACGACACGTGTATTCTTTTTTATATATTGCGTTTTATCGTTGTGTCGATGTTTATTCTGCAGTACTATATAACTATATTCATGTTATTTTTTCAAACCATTGAAATGTTTTTTTTTTTTTCATATTTGTATGCTGCCACAAAGGGTGAATGTGCAATAAACCTATTTATCAGTCGATCTTAACAATTAACACAATTCAATGGACATTAACACTCCCTATCCCCGAAATTTGTAACTATAGTTACTATTTCAACAATTAAAAAAAGCAGACGAAACTTTCCCGGAACTCCTTTTGTTGATTCAGCAAAAATGGTGGCTGATTAAACCACGATTTCATCACGTTCGCAAAACCATAACCTTTCATTCATGATTTATTTTCCACACCTACACACCTTTATGTATAGAATAGTTGTCCAGACGTTATCGCCCTACTTTAATCCTTCTATTTCTTTAACAAATACTGGATAACATTTCTATCGCCTCACGCAATCCTTTTCACACGTCATCATTATTTTGATTGGTCGATGACGTCATTGAAAGATAAAAATAGATTTGTCACAACGAGTCTGGCGAGGTGATCAGTGCGTGTTTGTCGGTGAAGAAAACCAGAAGTCACGGATCTCAACGGCTTCAAGAAACAATCTGGAAAGATTTTCCATCTGCTTAAAGACAAAGTTGGGAAGTCTGGGAGTCTGTGATTTTGCCGACAGAATGAATGAGGTAGAAGTAATCGTGTCGGACATGTCATTGGCCGAAGAATCTCAATCGAAGTCGGAGACGACGCAAAATGATGACACACCACACGACATTCCTCAACAACACGAGGAAAACAAGAAGTCGGATGGGGTTTCCCATTTGACAGCCCCAACTCTTCGAGTGGAACAGATACGCGATGATGATGGCAGTGTTGTTTATACGAGTGAAGAAGATGTGGGCAGTGCGTTTGAAATTTCTGATGAGGGATCTGGCAGAGGGAGTGGACGGAACAGCCCGATGTCACCTAAGACAGTGGAAGAATTTGTTCCACCATCTGATGAAATAAGAGGTAAAATTATTACTCAAGTGGAATTTTATTTTTCTGATGCCAATGTTTTGAAGGATGCCTTTCTGCTGAAACATATTCGTAGAAATAAAATGGGGTACGTGAGCATCAAGTTGATTACATCATTTAAGAAAGTGAAAACGCTCACAAAGGATTATAGAGTTGTTGCTCATAGCTTGAAACATTCCAAAAAGTTAGAGGTGAATGAAGAAGGAACAAAAGTTCGTCGAATTGATCCTCTTCCGGATTATGATGAAACTACACCTTCCAGGACAGTGGTGGCTGTCAACCTACCGATGGAAAACCCTTCAATCGAATCTGTGGCTGAACTTTTCTCAAAATGTGGAGACATTGTTTTAATTCGGATCTTAAAGCCAGGAAAACCTGTACCTCCAGATATTAAGAAACATGCCCACAAACATCCTGAGATTGATACCTCTACTTGTGCTATTGTAGAATTTGAAAAGCATGAGAGTGCAAAGAAATGTGCAGATACTATGACAGACAAGAATGATTGGAGAAATGGATTAAGAGTTATGGTTCTTGCCATTAAAAAGAAGAAAGATGAGGAAAAAGAAAAAGGTGAAGGTCATGTTGAAGGAAGTGATGAAAACAAGAAGCAACGAAAACGTGGAGGTCGAAAGAAGAAGTTAAGGATTGACGAACTTGCCAAAGAAAATGATTCGTCAAACTGTAGCAGTGGTTCTGAAGGAGAAAGCTCAAATACTAAAGTTTCATCGCTCAGTCCCCGAACACCTGACTTTGATTCGAATCGTCTCAGTCCGAAGTCTTCTCCACGAACTAGTCCACGGAACAGCCCTCTTAACCACAGGCGTAAAATTGGACATGGCAAATCACCATTAGCCGACGAGAATAAGTTTAGCCCAAGAAGTAGCCCTGAAATGGATCGCAAGAGAATTGATTCATTTGGATCTACTGGGACACCTTCTAGTCCCTGGGTGAAACGAAGACTCCAAGCTGCTAAGGAGATGCAGGAAAACGGAAGCCCGGCAGCGAGTCCTCTCATGGTTCGTAGAAATTTAGACGGAAGCGTAGCAACAGGATTATCTCCCAGAATGTTGGATATGACAAACGTGATTCGTCAGCCTCGTGGACCCGATGGTTCGAAAGGTTTTTATAGCGGAGTAGGCCGCGGGAAGCCCAGAAGTAATACTGTGGCCTAATTTATTTATTTGTTAAGTTTTTTTTTATGATCTATTAATCAAAAAATGTTTTATGAAGTTTACAAGATATGAATTTTAGACAACATTTATTTTGGAAGGAATATCCCAAAAACTGGTGTAAATATTTTTGTCTAGTAGAAACATTCATTTTTTTTTGTCGACTTTTATTGGATGTGTGACACAAAAATTGGATATGTGACACCAAAATTGGGTGTGTGACACCAAAATTGGACGTGTGGCACAAAAATTAAACGGTGACACGAAAATTGGATGTGTGGCACGAAAATTGGACGCGTGTGTTTGTAAGGTGCTCATTTCAATGCATTGTTCAATGTTCATTCCTTGGTTTAAATAGCTTATTAGACAATACCTAGAAGCTTACCTCTAATGCTGATAAACTTTTATCATGAATATCTGGTGTTAGGGTGTTATAAGAGTGTTAGGGTGAATATGAATGGTTCTGATGACAATGAAACTAGTCTCAAAATATATTGGTCTGGGTCACTTTTCTGGTGGATTTATTAAAATAGTTACTAAGTTTAATTATGGTACTATAAGATATCCTTTAAGAGTGACCAAAACCCATCAATTTTGAAAACAGTCTATGAGAAATATAGTTTGTTTAAAGAAAAACTGACGAAGTGAGTAAATTAAGTACTGAATCTGACAAAAATATGTACAGAAATAGCATGTGATAATCAACAAGTACCTGTCAACAATTTTGGAACTGAGGAACGGCAACTGAATATTTTATTTTGGATTTATTAACAATATCCAGAGTTTGAGTTCTGTAACATCTAACCCTTGATCCAGCTAGCTGATACTGTGACCACCGACTTTTATCTTGCCTCTTTGATTAAACTTATTATATCATTAATTAGTCAAATAAGATAATAGGGCTGCGATGAAATTCACTTTTAACTTCAATAGTTGCTTCAACGTTTATTGTGTAAGAATGGTTTGATTTATGACTTGTTCTGTTTTTGTTGTTCATCACTCCAGGATATACGATTTTATGCCATGTATTCATATTATTTGTGAAGTGAAAAATTGATGTCTTATAGACACAATGGTCTCAGATGTTTAAAGTTAGGAATATTGCACAAAAAGGGCACAAGTTGATTAATTATGCAAATGCCATTTTGAAATGAAAGCTATATTTTTCAAGTTACATTCTTCTTTAATACATGGGTACATAACATTTCAACACAAGTTACACACTTCTTTAATACATGGGTACATAACGTTTCAACACAAGTTACACACTTCTTTAATACATGGGTACATAACGTCTCAACACAAGTTACACACTTCTTTAATACATGGGTATATAACATTTCAACACAAGTTACACACTTCTTTAACACATGGGTACATAACGTTTCAACACAAGTTACACACGTCTTTAATACATGGGTACATAACGTCTCAACACAAGTTACACACTTCTTTAATACATGGGTACATAACGTTTCAACACAAGTTACATAAGTCATGACTTCAAATCGCATGTTAAAGTTTAGAAATGGCTTTAAATATTATTTGAAGGCTTTGTTGAAATATTACTTAAGGTACCTTTTAGATAATCTGATGTTTAAGTCGAGGCAGTGATTCAAAATGGTTGTGTACTACGTTGGTGTTTATTATTTCATGTAATTCAGTATGTGTACTTATCAGGAGAGTTGATATGTTAATATTTGCCAGTCATGTCAGACAGGTTACATTTGTCTCATTGTTCTGCTCTAGGACTTCTGTTCTCTTTTCACTTTTGAACTTCTACATTTTTCTTATTGACTTGTATTGCTATATGAAAAGTGTAGGACAGCTGTTGATTTTAAAAACACTAGATATATAGATATACTGCTTCTGAATTTATGACACACTGGGCTGTAAAATACAGGATATAAAGATATATAACTTTTATTGATTACATACTACATTTTTAAACACACTTTATCAATGTAAGTATTTTGACTTATCACAGGATTTATTTTTTTTATTGCTTTGAAAAATGGAAGCAGCCCAAATAATTAAGAAAATAGCCCATTTAATTAAGGGGATAACCCAATTAATTAAAGGAGATGGCCCATTTAATTAAGGATATAGCCCAATTAATTAAAGGAGATTGCCCAATTAATTAAGGAGATATTTTTGTGCCATTGTCTGTATAAATGTATTATGTGTGAAAGTTAAAAATTGCTTGGCTGAAAACTATATCAAATCAATAACCCTGTACGATTTCAAATCAACAACTTACATATAAATCAATCTTGTGATCAAATCCAATGGTATTTTCAGTGTATCTCGTTAAGGCAGTTGTCATGAGTGAATGAAAAGCCTGTATTGTGAATTGTTTGGACTCCAAACTGTCTGATGTAAATGTAATGTAGAATATTTTGCTCATTTTTTCATTGGAACTCAATAAATGTTGATATACAGAATAATGGACTGTAAGAATCATAAGGTCTTGTCTAATTTATGTCCCTATAACCATATTGTTAGGCATCATTCCTTATTTTATATTCTCCAAGAAAATGAACTAGTTCCAATGAAGGTTTATTGTGAAAACTATTTTGAATGAAATAAATATTTTATGATGTTAATAATTCACTATAGAGTTGTTTGTTACATGTGATTACTGGGTTACATTATAATTGTATCATCTGGTAGTTGACAAAGACAATGAACAGATATGGAGGTAATTTGTGGCTTGATGTAGTGTACAAATATTTACCTAGCCCAAACATCACTACTTCTATTGTGACCTATGTTCCTAAAGCTACGTTTAGATAATTCATGAACCAACAATCATGTGTATGTCCAAACGTTGCTTTAGTTACATGTTGTGGACCAAGAGTCATCCCGATCTCACCAAGACTGGCAAATATAACCAGCCCCGTCGCCAGGACAGAATTAAAGAGGGTGGGGCCTTTATTTTTTGTCCTCTTTCTCCCCCTCCCCCTTTGAAAACTAGAAGACCTGAGAAGGTTTTTATGACGATTTTGAGGTGCAAAAATCCCAAATCAAGATGTTCATCTTTTGGGTTATTTAAAATTAAATTAACTGAAGATTTTGGGAGTTGACAATTGGTGGGGTTAAATTCTGATAAGCCAAGGTCTAGTCCCCATGGACCTCACCCTTACGAAGGGCTGAATACAAACCAATCAGTTTGAGTTCCAGTTCAGATCATCTGATTAATACAGCCAAATAAAGAGTCAAACAAATGTAACAGACAAGCCTAGTGCTTTATTCAGACATGCATGGTAATCACAGGAAAACAATTCTTGGATGATTACCACTTAGAGTTTTTGATAGCCACATTCCATTAAACATCTTAGAGTTTAGTCAGACATGCCTGGTGAGTGCAACAAAGTTTCAAATTGTATTTCACATGGCTGGTGAATACAGCCTGATCAACGTCCCTGATTGTTACATTAGTTTGTTGGTGGGATAACGATTTATTTAAATCAGATATTAGCCTTCTGTTAGTAACAATATTTGGATGTGACCCAACAAGATCTACCCGATCTCTGCTATAGTCATCAGATGTTAAGAATATTCTGTATAATTAACTACGGTAGACTAGACTATGTTGAGAGATCTTGTTATCTCAACGTGTAAAGTAACACCAATAATGTTGATTTTTACATTTCTTTTTATTGCACATACACCTAGCTGTTTTGAAGGGATGTAGTAATCTAATTGTTGCATTTCCATATGAAATGTGGAGGGTACACCAGCGGCGTCACCCATGCCCCCCTCCCCCTACAATTACTGGTTAACACTATTCTTGACAGATTGTGATGAAACTTCGGACAGAAGTTTATTTTACCCAAAAGTAAACCGCATTGCAAATCAAAATCCCGAAAAATATTTAGTATGAGTTATTGCCCTTGTTATTATACAGCCCATGAACACCCTGTAAGTTATAATTCCTGACTTGATGGATTTAGTTATTGTCACCCAAAGATGACCCCTTTGGAAAATATAGTAATATAAGCAGTAAGAAATACCTCAAAAAAAGTAGGTATGTCTCAACATAGGTGATTTGGGATTTCACTGAAAAACGCTTACCAACCTTTAACTATAAGGTATATGTAAAGGGTTATATCCCTTTAAGTGCATCATTATAATTTCTTAGACTTTCTGTCTATTTAAATTTTATACTAGCAATGTAACACTTCTGGTTTTACCATAGTAATACGATGGAACAAAATGACTGAATATTAAATCTTAATCAACGAAATACGAACCACAACCACATTTATTGTCCCGTCTGAATTCAAACCTGGATTGACAAACTATGGAGCACATAGTCATATAAAGTGCTGGCCAAAGTTATCAAGAAAAGATTTAAAGTTTTAATAGGTCTAATATTTGTGTTTAATATTAACTATCAGTTAAATAAGTCGTTCGGATGGGACAATAAACCGAGGCCCCGTGTGCTACAGGCTGTGCACGTTAAAGATCCCTCGACAGATGGAAATCGCAAAAAGAGTAGGCTAATGCCGCTGTCCTGGCAAAATTTCCCTCATTGCACACTGCATGACGTTGCCCGTCTTCATTAGCCCATAAGGTGCAGAAGAGTAGGACGTAAAACTCCATTCATTTTGTCATTTCAGTTAAATAAGTATGCATTCCATATAACACTTTATCAATTTTTAAAAAGCGACATTCGAAATTTTTAAAAAAGCGTGCTAACGATGAATCTGTTCTGTTTGAACCTTTGGTGGTGAGCACATAGTAACATGAAAGCACTGGACAAAAGTAAAAAGAAAATATTTAATCTAAAACAATATGAGAGATAGGGTAGAATAAATAAACTCAGTAATTGTTATTTTATAAAACTTAGTTATAATTATAATCTAAAACAAGTTTATGGTTGAAGACTTCTCTGTTTTAAATACAATTAATAATAATATTAATAAAAAAAAAAACAGTCAAAAGATGTAAGTGTTCATTAAAACAACCATATTTAATATTTAAATGTATTATGAAGAATACATCAGGAAATAATATTACATGTAACTGACAATACAAGATATTATGATTGATGGATTATTAATACAACGCAATTTGTTTTCCTTGTTAGTAAAACAGACAATACATTTTACTTGCTTGTCAATATATATAAGTTGTTTCCTTATAATTTAGTGTAGGGGTTTTATATCATGCATACCTTCGTGTAGTATGGTTCTTACATAGAAATAATACACAGGAAACTACGTATGGTTCTTACATAGAAATAACACACAGAAACTACGTATGGTTCTTACATAGAAATAATACACAGGAAACTACGTATGGTTCTTACATAGAAATAACACACAGGAAACTACGTATGGTTCTAACATAGAAATAACACACAGGAAACTACGTATGGTTCTTACATAGAAATAATACACAGGAAACTCGTATGGTTCTACATAGAAATAAACACAGGAAACTACGTATGGTTCTTACATAGAAATAACACACAGAAACTACGTATGTTCTTACATAGAAATAAACACAGGAAACTCGTATGGTTCTTACATAGAAATAACACACAGAAACTACGTATGGTTCTTACATAGAAATAACACACAGGAAACTACGTATGTTCTTAATAGAAATAATACACATGAAACTCGTATGTTCTTACATAGAAATAACACACGAAACTACGTATGTTCTTACATAGAAATAACACACAGGAAACTACGTATGATTCTTACATAGAAATAACACACAGGAAACTACGTATGATTCTTACATAGAAATAATACACAGAAACTAGTATGGTTCTTACATAGAAATAACACACAAGAAACTACGTATGGTTCTTACATAGAAATAACACACAGAAACTACGTATGGTTCTTACATAGAAATAACTACACAACGAAACTACTGTATGGTTCTTACATAGAAATAAACACAGGAAACTAGTATGTTCTTACATAGAAATAAACACAGAAACTAGTATGGTTCTATACATAGAAATAAACACAGGAAACTATGTATGGTTCTTAATAGAAATAAACACAGGAAACTACGTATGGTTCTTAATAGAAATAACTACACTGAAACTAGTATGGTTCTTAATAGAAATAACACACATGAAACTACGTATGGTTCTTAATAGAAATAACACACGAAACTACGTATGGTTCTTACATAGAAATAACACACATGAAACAACGTATGGTTCTTACATAGAAATAACACACAAAACTATGTATGGTTCTTACATGAAATAACAACACTGAAATCTATCGTACTGTTCTTACATAGAAATAATCACACAGGAAACTAGTTTGTTGATTCTTACATAGAAATAAGACACAGGAAACTACGTATGGTTCTTACTATAGAAATAACACACACGAAACTACGTATGGTTCTTACATAGAAATAACACACACGATTCTATGTATGTTCTTACTATAGAAATAACACACACGAACCTATCGTATGGTTCTTACTATAGAAATAACACACACGAAACTACTGTAAGGTTCTTATATAGAAATAAAACACACGAACCTATGTATGGTTCTTACATAGAAATACCACACAAAGAAACTAGTATGGTTCTTATATAGAAATACCACACACAGAAACTATGTATGTTCTTACTATAGAAATAACACACGAAACTATCGTATGGTTCTTATCATGAAATAACACAACATGAAACTACGTATGGTTCTTACTATAGAAATAACACACACGAACCTATGTATGGTTCTATATAGAAATACACATACAAACTATCGTATGGTTCTTACTATAGAAATAACACATACGTACATGTATGGTATTTCTATGTAAGAACCATACATAGTTTCGTTTGTGTTATTTCTATATAAGAACCATACGTAGTTTCCTGTGTGTTATTTTTTGAAAGGACTTGAATGATTTTTCTTAATTATTTATTTTCTAATAATAATTTAATAGTAAGTTGCTATCAAGGAGAGTATTTTGCTGATGACATGATGTAGGGACCGAACGCTTAATTTTGACGGATAAAGTGAGAAGAAAAGGGGGACATAGACATTGGCTCCAAAGAAGTTTTTTTTCATACAAATTCATAATATTCTAATTGGGTAATATATTTAAAAACTACGAACAACATTATGTGGACACTGTAAAGTGGCTATTAATATAGATAAAAAGACGTTATCGCCATACATATAACAAGGGGTTTTATACTGTAGTCTTACACCTGGTGATGGAATAATATAACTCTTATTGACTAGGTTTCTGACTTGAAATCGTACGTCTATTCTGAAAGTAGTATACCTTTAATAGAAAGATGAGTAATTCCAGATGAGATATATGTCCAGGCTTAGTATGACTATTAACAACACGAAGAAAATTATACCAAAAATGAAACCCAGCTCTACCATCTGTTTAGCTGATACGACCAACATATTAGCTCCTTCCGTATCTCTTGGTATCTTTATTTTGCTTTATATCACCCCGTATCTCTTTATATCTCTCGATATCACTGAATATCGCCCTGTATCTCTTTATATCTCTCGATATCACTGAATATCGCCCTGTATCTCTTTATATCTCTCGATATCACTGAATATCGCCCTGTATCTCTTTATATCTCTCGATATCACTGAATATCGCCCTGTATCTCTTTATATCTCTCGATATCACTGAATATCGCCCCGTATCTCTTTATATCGCCTTTTATCTCTTATATCTCTCGATATTTCCCGAAAATGGTTTCTTTTTATCTTTTTTTTATTCTCTCGATATCCTGTATATCGCCTTATCTCTTTATCTCTCTCGATATCGCTGTATATCGCCCTGTATCTCTTTATATCTCGATATTGCTGTATATCGCCCTGTATCTCTTTATATATCTCGATATTGCTGTATATCGCTCTGTATCTCTTTATATGTCTCGATATCGCTGTATATCGCTCTGTATCTCTTTATATATCTCGATATTGCTGTATATCGCCCTGTATCTCTTTATATCTCTCGATATCGCTGTATATCGCCCTTTTTATATCTTTTTATATTCCTTTGATCATAAACCAATTAAGCCTGAAAATATACTGTGGATTAATCATTTAAAAAAACAACTTAATAACCTTAATTAGATATAATTTGTAAATCACCGATGGGGTGGGGGTTGGCATTAAGTTTGGAAATTGTAAAAGGAGGAAAACACTAGGGGAGGAAATTGTAAAAGGAGGAACCACTAGGGGAGGAAATTGTAAAAGGAGGAGACCACTAGGGGAGGAAATTGTAAAAGGAGGGAACCACTAGGGGAGGAAATTGTAAAAGGAGGGAACTAGGGGAGGTAAGGGTAAAAGGAGGGAACCACTAATGGAGGAAATTGTAAAAGGATGGACTAGGGGAGGTGAGGGTAAAAGGAGGAAACCACTAGGAGAGGAAATTGTAAAAGGAGGGAACCACTAGGGGAGGAAATTGTAAAAGGAGGAAACCACTAGGGGGTATTTAGCATGTCCCTGATATGGTGGCTAACAGGTGCGCTATTCAAAGATTTAATATATTAAAATGTCTTACCTCACTAGCTTTGAGAATAACGATGATACCTGTAGACCAGAAGGAACAGACTGTGATAAAGATAATGACATATATTTAAAAATGGATGACCAGCTGTTGTAACTCGAAAACGAAGAACATTAGTAATAAATGAATTAAAATTGTAATGAAATTTAAAGCATTATTGAATAAATCAAAAGTTGAAAGATTTTGCAATCTATATGAAATAGTTTGTACTCTCTATATACATGTATCTATATACTAGCCGAGTTTTACCTTACAAATCATGATGATATTATATTGAACTTGACTTGGGACAGGGTCTAGACCTCATATTTCAGTTGAAATCACCGGTAACAAACATCGAACATCTAGAAAGTCTTGGCCTCAAATATTAAATTTCAGTTGTTTGGTTTCTGTCCTATACTAGTACATGAACAAGAGTTGGTTTGTTTTGATAAGATTTGCAATTTTTTGATATTATTTAATATTTCAAATGAATTTCAAGTTCATTCTTGTAATATCCCCACTGGCCTTGCGTTTTGATAGTAGTGCATTACCCCACTAAGCCGAGTTTTAATTTAAGAATCCTGCTTGTTATAGAAAAAACCCTGAAAATATCTCGAACGAATGGACAGATAAACAAACAGTGGTGAGGATTTCTCGTTCTTTGAATCTTCTTATTATGGTTTAAAATTGGACATTTTAGAACAGGCGGTATTATATATATTACGGCATCCCTTTAAATCAACAGTAAATTTTTAATACAATGATATTTCTCCCTTTAAATCAACAGTAAATATTTTAAACAATGATATTTCTCCCTTTAAATCAACAGTAAATATTTTAAACAATGATATTTCTCCCTTTAAATCAACAGTAAATATTTTAAACAATGATATTTCTCCCTTTAAATCAACAGTAAATATTTTAAACAATGATATTTCTCCTTTAAATCAACAGTAAATATTTTATACAATGATATTTCTCCCTTTAATCAACAGTAAATATTTTAAACAATGATATTTCTCCCTTTAAAACAACGTAAATATTTTAAACAATGATCATTTCTCCCTTTAAATCAACAGTAAATATTTTAAACAATGATATTTCTCCCTTTAAATCAACAGTAAATATTTTAAACAATGATAATTCGTTTAATCACATAAAATAAACAATAATTTCAAACAAAGTAAATATTTTACACTAAATGATATTTACTTTATAGAAAATAAAATATCATCTATTTACACAGTTGATTTTTATTTTCATTGAATCAAATAAAAACAACTGATATTATAAATAAATAATACAATGTCCTATTTTTATCAAAAGAAAAGAGAGTATTTTTCTAACTGAGATCTCAGGCTCCACGAGATTTAAACACGATACCCGGCTTAATAGTAATAAACAATATTTGCTACCTTTAATCGAAAATAGATAAATTCCTTGGAAGAATTCGTTAACTTAAGATAATAATCTACAACAGTTGTATAACGGATAAATGGTCGGCCAGACATATTTAATAAATAATAAGTCAAATTTATGAAAGACAGAGACTTGTTTTCTCTTGACAATTGACAATACATGGTTTTTAGATATTTTTATTCACATGAAATTCTTTACAAACTTGTACTTGGTAATGAATAAATCAGTTGTGTAGATAAAGGTCTTTTACAAGCTTTCAGAATGGCTTAACATTTGTTGTTCAACTCCTTTACAAATCAGAATGGCCTAAATTTTGTTCATGATCTCTTTAACACTTCTATATGGCTCTAAATTTGTTATCAACTCTTTACAACTATCAGAATGGCTTAAATTTGTGTTCAACTCTTTACAAGCTTCAGATATGGCTTAAATTTGTGTTCAACTCTTTACGACCTTCAGAATGGCTTAAAATTTGTGTTTAACTCTTTACGACCTTCAGAATGGCTTAAATTTGTGTTCAACTCTTTACGACCTTCAGAATGGCTTAAATTTGTGTTCAACTCTTTACGACCTTCAGAATGGCTTAAATTTGTGTTCAACTCTTTACAACGATCATAATGGCTTAAATTTTGTTCAATCCTTTACAACAATCAGAATGGTTTAAATTTGTGTTCAAGCTAACCACAATGGCTTGTTTAACGTATGTGATGATAAGGAAATATAACATGTAAAGGTTTATGGTACCTCGGGGGCAATTTCACCCTTCATTTAAAGGGATACTTCGTCTTAGAATGAACATTAAATTTGAAAATTTTAAACTTGGTCAATAAGAGCTGTATTAAATATTGATGCGATGCTGTCATAAATGATATAAAAAGATAAATAAAGTAATTATCAATAAAGATCCATTTGATTATTGAAAAACGCTTAATAAATTGATTAGGCATTTTTCAAAAATGGCTTAGTTTGTGAGTTTTCCAGATTTTAAGGGATTCTGTTACTTTATGACATCAGGCCAGTTCACTGATGAAAATGATATACTCATATTGACCATTCTTGAGAAGTTAAATTTTATGTTCATTCTAAGACGCAGTATCCCTTTAAACTGAGAATGCAAGAGTTGTAATGTGTTATTATTATTGGTTTAAGGCAGAAGAAGAAAACAATAAATAAAATAATGATCTATGGTTGAATGGAGATAAACACACAGATGGATCATTATTGACGGGTTGTATATCAACATACAAATAAAGACAAACAGTTCTCTAGGCATTTAGCACGCAGGGTGATAGGTGACCTTAAAAACATCGAACAAGTCCTCGGGGCATAGGCATAGACATGAAAACCAAGTTATCAGGTGAACTAGATAGGCCTTGATGGTCAATGTAAAAGTATTCTAAAATTCTGATTATAAACTCTTTCTGAAAGCGATTACGGAGAAGTTGGCTAACTTCAGGAATATTTGTTGATATATATTTGTTGTGTAGTTTTCAGTTATACTAGCAGACTAATAGGAATTGTGGGTTCTAACATTACGGTTAAGTACTGTTATGAAAGCATAGGCGCAGGTATGCACTTATAGGGTTATCCCTGGGTGATTATGAACATTCACATAAAGTCACGCCAAAATCTTTCACGAATTATGCTTTCTAGAGTGTTTACGGACCAGGTACGTAGCAAGAGAGCCCCCCCCCCCCTGAAAATTTTGATAGTGTTAAATCAGAGAATGCCACCCTAAGTATGCAGGTTAGCTACGGACCCGTTGCGGACCAACAGACGGAAAGCATGACCTTCGTAAAGATCAAGCAGTGTATACATAAAAATTGACTAAAGTCAAAATAAAGTCAAGGTTAGGGTACGAGTGTCGCATGTACAGCCCTAAATGTCGTTTAAATCTTTTCTGTTCCTTCTAGGGTGAGATAAGATTATATCTAATTTAATACATGTCGTATTTTGGCAGCACTTAGATAACTTCAGAACATCATGAAATATTATCCAACAGATGTAATTATATAATTCCTGCTTTACTAAAAATGTCGGACGTGAGTTCTAATCTTGATCGGTGTGTGATATTCTGATGACCTTGAATAAGTCATCTTCACTCACAATTCCAGTCCACCCAGCTGTAAATGGGTTCAGATAGTCCGGGAAAGATCAATGCCAAGAGGTTTGGCCAAGGACCATCTGGTAGAAAGGGTCCCTGTCACGGCGGACTTGTGAACCTAAGTTGTTATCCTTGTAAAATTAATGCCAAGAGGTTTGGCCAAGGCCCAGTTGGTAGAAAGGGTCCCTGTCACGATGGACTTGTGAACCTAAGTTGTTATCCTTGTAAAATTAATGCCAAGAGGTTTGGCCAAGGCCCAGTTGCTAGAAAGGGTCCCTGTCAGAGCGGACTCGTGAACCTAAGTTGTTATCCTTGTAAAATATAGTTTCTTTCTTTACTACTAATAAAGCCAAACCAATTCTGAAGCCATATCAGGAACTCAAGGAGTTATTTTTAAAATGTAAATCCATAAATAGATATACTAAATATGTCGATCAGCATTATCAGATTATGAAAATTTGAATTAAAAAATCAGTCATTTCTTGATAAGGAAAACGTTCAAACACAGGAGTGTGACATATTCAGGGCTGTTGTGTTAACTGTATTCACCAGTCATGTCTGATTATAGAACTACTGTTTATTGATTTGGCTTTCGTGTCTGACTCTAGCCTGTTGATTTGACTGTATTTACCAGTCATGTCTGACTAGAGCTCTAGACTGTTGATTTGATTGTATTTACCAGTCATGTCTGACTAGAGCTCTAGACTGTTGATTTGATTGTATTTACCAGTCAGGTATGACTAGAGCTCTAGACTGTTGATTTGATTGTATTTACCAGTCAGGTATGACAAGAGCTCTAGACTGTTGATTTGACTGTATTTACCAGTCATGTCTGACTAGAGGTCGAGACTGTTAATTTGATTGCATTTAACAGTCATGTCTGGCTAGAGCTCTAGACTGTTGATTTAACTGTATTTACCAGTCATGACTGAGTAGAGCTCTAGACTGTATTTACCAGTCATGTCTGACTAGAGCTCTCGACTGTTGATTTAACTGTATTCACCAGTCATGTCTGACTAGAGCTCTAGACTGTTGATTTAACTGTATTTACCAGTCACGACTGAGTAGAGCTCTAGACTGTATTTACCAGTCATGTCTGACTAGAGCTCTCGACTGTTGATTTAACTGTATTCACCAGTCATGTCTGACTAGAGCTCTTTGCTCCACTTTTTGTTCTGTTATCTGTACCTAACAGGTTTTGTACTACTATTATTTCAATTTCAGATCAGAACAGAAGAAAACCATCCAACAGATCCAGACTCTTTATCCCAGTTTCTTAATAAAATATTTGTTCCACGCTCCGTCTATACATCTGGGAGAATCAATCCCTCCCTTCCCCGAAGACTGAATAATTTAATAAAATAGGAATGTGGTATGTCTTTTTATCAAATGAATGAATTTTCATGTTGAGTAACTGTGGAAGAAAGTCTCGTGACCTTGTAAGAATTTATATAAATAAAGACGTAATTTATTTTTTTACGAGTTGTCAGTAAACAAAACTTTTTTCAACTTTGACAATTTGATTTAAAAATATGTCATTTTGAAATAAAGATAAGAAATCAGAATTTCACTAGAGGATGACCCAGTAAATAAATAGAGTTTAAAGGGATAACGGAATGGTCATCATAACTTAATTCTGTTAATTATATTATCAATTAGCAATAGTCAATTTTCAGTCCTTGACTTAACGCTTAATAACATCAACAACGCAAATAGAAAATCGCAATTTAAATGAAATAAATGGAGTTTTACGTCCTATACTTCTGCACCTTATCGTTAAAAATCAAAAGTTAAACTGCAGTTAGTTACAATATCTTCAATATAAAACACGTAGATCTAGTGTCCCTAATACACAATTTGTTTTAATGTTTAATGTATTATTTTTTAAGAAAACCTCTTTATACTCTCTTTAAATGTTTTTATGACTACAGAATGTCAGTTTACAAATTCTCCTCAAAAACACTGACAATTCAATACAGGTTCGTCCTTTTAATCTAATCCTTTCAAAGTTTACGACAATTTTATATCAACTATTTCAAACTGTACCATCTCTGCTGACATATTTTACAGATTTTTACATGTTTATCAAAATATTAAAATACACATTATGACATTCCCACAATTTCATATCTTGACATCGTAGGCATGACTTCCAGTTATTTAAACAGAAATAAAAATAAAATGAATGGAGTATTACGTCCTACTCTTCTGCATCTGCTAATGAACTAATAATGAAACTGAAATGGAGTTTTACTTCCTACTTTTCTGAAACCTTATGGGGTTATAATGACCGGCTAATGAAGAAGGACAATGCTATGCAGTGTTCATTAAAAGAGATTTTGCCAGGACAGCGGGATAGTAATTTGAACGGAAAGTTTAAATAAAAAATAAACAAAAATTTATTTTAATTCAATTAAATGAACAGCATAAAAAACATTTTACAAAATATAATTTTAAAGTCAAGATATTTGTGTATGTACAGATGATAATTAAGGCCCAGATGAGCAGAAATATATTTGATAGAATATACATCTGGTTTGTTATTTCCCCTTAAGTTAATATGGAATGCTGGGACCTTCTTCTCCAAAACTTAAGTAAGATAAAATGACAATATGAAAAATGTCTGGACTAGATTATCTAGCTGGAATGTTAAGGCAACATAAAAAATACTCAGGTTTAAATAGCCGTGAATGTTAGGGGTTAAAATATGCTGTGAAAATCTGATGACCTTGAATAAGTCATCTTCACTCAAAATTCCAGTCCACACAGCTGTAATTGGGTACGTATAACCCGGGAAAGATCAATGCCAAGAGGTTTGGCCAAGAACCATCTGGTTGAAAGGATCCTTTTTTGTGAACCTAAGTTGTTATCCTTATAAGATCAATACCAAGAGGTTTGGTCAAGACCAGCTGGTATAAAGGATCCTTAACTGTGAACCTAAGTTGTTATCCTTATAAAATCAATACCAAGAGGTTTGTCCAAGGACCAGCTTGTAGAAAGGATCCTTAACTGTGAACCTAAGTTGTTATCCTATAAAATCAATACCAAGAGGTTGTCAAGACCAGCTGTAAAAGGATCCTTAACTGTGAACCTAGTTGTTATCCTTTAAATAATACCAGAGGTTGTCAAGACCAGCTGGAAAGGATCCTTAACTGTGAACCTAAGTTGTTATCCTGTAAAATCAATACCAAGAGGTTTGTCCAAGGACCAGCTTGTAGAAAGGATCCTTAACTGTGAACCTAAGTTGTTATCCTAGTAAAATCAATACCAAGAGGTTCGTCCAAGGACCAGCTTGTAGAAAGGATCCTTAACTGTGAACCTAAGTTGTTATCCTTATAAAATATACTTGTTTCTCTCTCTCAAAACACACCCTGAGTCACACGAGTTCTTGCTCTCCTACTCTTCAAGAGGCCAGCAATGAAAACATAAAGACTGGAAGTACTAGATTATCTATTTGCAATGTGAAGGCCTCGTATAACGATGTCAGTATTATAGCTACTATCACCTTCTGCCAATAAACTGTTTCTATAATACCTGAAAATATAGAAATTCACAATTACTTTTACAAGAATACTGTTATTTTATGACACCAGGTTAGTTCACTGATGAATATATACTCATATTGACCATTCTTGAGAACAGGATTTTACACGGATCCTGTTACTTTATAACACCAGGTTAGTTCACTGATGAATATATACTCATATTGACCATGAGTACTTAAATATTGTTGTGAACCAGGTTTCAACCTTGCTTAGACTCAAAGTACAAACCTAAACTATACAGCATGTAAACTGTTAAACACTGACTTATTATAGAACTTGCTGTTCCTTCTACAGTCTTCTTACTCCCTAAAATACACAAAAAAAGAGCTTGCCAGACAAGGTAACATGGCCCACATCAGCATTGTTAAATCCTTTTTTGCATTGATTTATTAATTCCAATGCTCACACTAAGTTTCATCAAAATCCATTGAAAATTGTAGCTTCTATTGCACCCACAATAAAATTATGACACTTAGTCAAGGGCAATAATTCACAAACTTTTAATCAAACTATCTTCAAATTCAAAAATGACTGCGGTCTTATCAATTCCAATACTCATATCAAGTTTCATCAAAATCCATTGAAAATTGTAGTATCTATTGTATCCAAAATAAATGTTGACGGACTGACGGACCAACGGACAGGGGCGAAGACAATATACGTCCACAAATTCATGTGGGCGTATAAAAAAGCAAGGTTTGACTATCATCAACTATTAGTTGTTTGAAAAAAAACCCTGCAACTATCCTACATCTTATACACAATTATTATACAAGGGGAGATAATAGCTATGACCTACCAGGCCAGTGAAGTTGACCAATAGAAGACCCAATGATAGAGGCTACTGTGTCACCTATACCCAGTGACAAAACTCCACTATATAAACCTATACTGGTAGCTGAAAGATATAGTAAATACAAAATATAGCAGATTTCGAATATAAATCAAAATATCAAAAAATTCAAATGTAAAAAAAACTTTCAATGTAAAAAAAAACTATCAAAAAAATTGAATATAAATCAAAATTTAAAATATTTATATAACCGTACAAAAACATGTATAACATGTGTTATACATTATCTCTGTTTCTGTTTCGAAGGACTGAAATATTTCTGTACAATGAGGTAAAATCTTACAAGAGCATAGAAGACATTATTAATCAACAAATTAAATAGGTCTTACATTATATGGACATTTCAAAGATAAAACACATATTTCTATCAGTATGAATGAACCACCTTTATAAGAGCCCACCTTCAATAACTGACCACAATAAAATCCCCCCAAAGACTATGCTACACTTCTATTCAACTTGTATCCAACGGTAAACTGTTGTACCCCCAACACGTTTTTAATGTAATTATAGACTAATAAGTGACCAGCGGCCATGTTTCTACACTCCGAAGTAATCACAATGAGTCAATTAAGCGACCATGACACTTCTGGTTATCTCCCTTCTGAAGATCCCATCCACATGTTGGTACGATTCAACAAGCTAATGGAAAGTAGAGCGTACTGGATGATGTTATAAAAACACAGGTAAAAATGGATCAAATTATCATGCCTGATACAGGAAAGATAAGTTCAGAGAAATCTGTCGTACCTTTATATAAAGATTTAGTCAACCATAATGGTACAGATAGACCAATCAGTAGATAGAGATGAGTTAAAATCACTACCCCCTGGTCTCGTTCATCGATAAACATAGAAAATGATTGGTCAATCACAGAACCAAATGGAGGCACTTTACATACACGTATTGTCTGAAATAGAGAAACAGAGAAAAATTATGGTAACGAAAAAAAAAAAATACGTATAATTGGGTCTCCCATCAATAGATCGGGAGACAGCTTATAAAAGTGGTAGAAACCCGGCAAAATTGGTAGATTATATGTATGTAGAAAGGATGAAGTAAAATAAATCCATCTTGATAACAGAATACTGCACATCCAGTATATATCATCTACGAGGTCTTGATCCAGATTAGAGGATGATTTAAAGGTTGCATGTCTCATTTGCTGATATACTAGTTTAAATTGTACATAAACAGCAGGTATAATTCTCATTCCAAAATGTACTCTGGTTTGTCTAGTTATTTTCCTCATTTATAACATTGCTTTCAAGTTTCATTATGCCTTCTGTTACTTATTAATAAAAACATTTCAATATATAACACACAGCTAAATGAATGAAAGTTATACAAATATTAATAACTCTCCTTATTTAAAGGGAGATAACTTAACTAAAAACAAGGGAGCTAACCTCTAGTATAATAAAGAAAGCTAGAGCTATAACAGATGATAAATATAAAAACTCTACATCCACCACCAGTCCTGGTACAAATACAGCCACCACTACTACATGGAAATATTTACGTATAATAGTTGACACGTCACGGGTATCCGCCGTTACACTGATATATCCCACAATACACCCTGCTACTAACGAACAGGCTACCCAATAACATAATAAAAGCACCTGCAAAAAAACATCAGTAATATATCAAGTCACCTAGTACAGAGACATCTTCATATATAGTTTAATCATAAACATTTGTACACAGACAAAACCACACCAACTTCGTAGGGCTATGACTAGGGCACAAGTGACGCTATTGTCATCGCATGGATATTACCCATCATGCCGTTCTCACAAGTCATGTGACTGACTTGGCTCTGTGCAATCTAGCAGATGATATCTAATACTATAACTGACATAATATTCATAACACAGTCAATAACACTCTTTATATTTGTACAGTAAATCGTGCTATAATTACTATTTAAACCTAGTTATATCACAGCTTGGCTCCTCCCACTCATTTTTACAGAAAAACTGAACATATATCAAGTCCAATAAACCTACCCTTGTTCTTGTTTTAAATATTACTTCTATCAACCAAAATACAGGAAACTGATCAAGATAAATATATAATACTGGTATGATAAAGACTACAGTCACTCCCCCATAAATAACATAGAATAGATCAGGTTTACAAGACGTATTTAATATATAACATAATAAAACAGCTATAACTAGACTTATAAAACCAACCTGAAATAACCAAAATAAAGATGTTTAAAGCCAACAAGCTTAGGTATTTAAATAAGGACTATTTCTACTAGCAATGTCTTAAAGGTGCACAGCCTGTAGCACACAGGGCACGGGTTTTCGTGACATGGTATATTGATAATGTATAGTACTCTATGACTATATATATAACTTCGGTTAATTGTCCCATCTGAACGATTTAGCACTTATTCTACCTCAGTCCCTCTAACCTGCATCACTGACAGGGGGAAACTAAGCAGAAATATCCAAAAGTTCATCTCAACCTTCATTGAACCTTGGACCCTCAGGTTAGAGAGCAAGCGTTCACTGCTTCACGCCGCCCCCCAACTACTATTGAATATATTTCTTGATTTCCTACACTAGAATCTGTGCTATACCAAGAAAGTGTTATCCCAATAACGAAAATAATGTTGCAACACCACTTTCTAAATGACATTAAATCATCTCATTAATAACAATATTCTAGATTTAGGTTTCTGATAAACTCATAATATAATTTACTTACAGAACAGAATACATCAACCTCCAAAACATCTTGTAATATAGATGGCTGTAAAAAAATAATTTTGAACTTCATTGCAATGATAGAATAGGGAACAATTCATTTTGTACATGTACTGACAGAGTTTCTTCCCCTGCAAATATTCCAAACGGATTCAGACCGATAAAACTGTTTATGCTAATGATAGTACATGCTATTATTTAGAAATCCCCTTTCTCCCTTTAAATGCATTACCTGACTGTGACCAAATACTGTTTGTTTTATATACAATATCTTGATTGATCTTGAAGACTAAAGGGCAATAACTCTGTATGTATAATAAATATGACTCACTATTTGAGCAGAATGAAGAATTCTCCACATAGTCAGGGTAAAAAGCTGTAAAATAGTTATTAACTCTCCGAAACTAAAACAGTTTGGTAGAAGATGTGGTACTTTTTGATTTAGATAACAATGTAATACTAATAAAAAACAAACTAGTGAATATTCACAAACAGCTGAAATAACAAAAATGAAGATTTGGAGAAAATTGTTTTTACACATGCTCTATCTGATTAATATGCAAATGTAATAGAATGAATGGAGTTTAACATCCTACATCTGTACTAAATTGAGCTAAAGACAGACAATGCCTTGCAGTGTGCAATGAGGAGAATGTTGTCAGGACAGCGGCATTAGCCTACTCATTTTGATTTCACACTTTAGAGGGATCTCTAACTGCACTGCCTGTGGTACACAGGACCTCTGACCTGACTTGCCCTCTGACCTGACTTGCCCTCCGACCTGACCTTTCCTTTGATCTGACCTGCCCTCACTGACATGTAAAACTAAATGACATGTAGATCAGTGTAAAAATACTTCTACAACTTTGATAATAGTTGAAATCTTAACAGAAAGTACATGTATATTTAAAAATTAAACATAGGTCTCGTTATCTACTTCTAATTAGACCAAACTTTAATTATTATCTTTACAACTAAGGTACCGTACTTTTATTATAGTGATACTGTGTCTTAGAATGAACACAAAATTTAGTTCTCAAGAATGGTCAATATGAGTATATATTCATCAGTGAACTTACCTGGTGTCATAAAGTAACAGAATCCCTTAAAATCTGGAAAACTCACAAAACTAAGTAATTTTTGAAAAACGCTTAATCAATTTATTAAGCAGTTTTCAATAATCAAATGCATCTTTCTATATAATTACTTAGTTTTTTGGATAATTTTTTATTTTTTATGTTATTTATGGCAGCAGGTATATTTACTGATGAATAGAGCTCTTATTGGCCAACTTCAAAGTTTTCTAATTTAATGTTCATTCTAAGACATATTATCCATGTAATACAATTTCACTGTTTTATATGACTGGTTATATGAATTTCCCACAAATCTTAGATTGCGTCATTGTTGTCCATTGTCTACATCATAGTGTCACATGACAAACTACAGTTGATTGTAAAAACAAACGCTAGTTAGGGTAACTAGTTTATTCAAGTGAATTAGAAATGTAAATATTCATATTTATAGGAGAAACACTCTGTTATTCTACAAGCATTAGTAATGTAAATATTTATATTTATAGGAGAAACACTCTGTTATTCTACAAGCATTAGTAATGTAAATATTTATATATAGGAGAAACACTCTGTTATTCTACAAGCATTAGTAATGTAAATATTTATATTTATAGGAGAAACACTCTATTATTCTACAAGCATTAGTAATGTAAATATTTATATTTATAGGAGAAACACTCTATTATTCTACAAGCATTAGTAAAGTTAAATCCAGAAATGTTTCTTTGTGGTAAAAAGATCTAAATTATTGTTTTAAACAGGAGAGACACTCTTGTTCAAAAAGTTAAATTTAAATTAAATGAAAAAAATTACTTACTGTTATAAAGCATAATAATCACACCAGAAAAATTAAAATTATTTAAGCCACATCTTATTGTATATCATGTTTCAGGTAAAGTTAGAAAATAAAAAAGAATAATGTGAAAGACATCTTTTTTACTGTTCAACATACTAGAAATTAAAATACAAATGGAGAAATGAATGAATAAGCTTCAAACTTAGGATAAATGAAATGAGGTAACTTAGATAAATAAACAGAGATGTAAGATTATGGGATAGGAAATTCAAATCTTGACAATGTCAAGCTACTAAGAACATTGTCTTATACCTTGACTACAATAGTCACCTTTCTTGTGAAACTATTATGAAATTCGTAATTACAATCCAATCAAATAACACCATTTACAAAGATATTGTGAAGGTAAATACTATCGTTCTACATTTCTGCACCTAATGGGCTAATAAAGAAGGGAAACGCAAGATGCAATAAGTGAAATTTTGCCAGCATTAGCTTACTCTTTTGCGATTTCCAATTGTCAATGCAGCCTTAGTTGGGTGTGCTGTGAGCCTTAGTTTATTGTACCATCTAAATGACTAAATGCTTTTTTCAATATAAGCCCCTTCGAGCAGGAGATCAAGCAGTTGGACTTAAGTCTAACTTTAGTGAAGGTTTAGGTTAAGTACAAGTGCCACACATACTCCCATATTTTACTACTGTAAAACAATCTAAAATTTTTAAAAAGTACAAACAGAAGAGGGAAACAGACAAGCAAGGCTCAAGTCTCTTACAATGATAACGGTGTAAAACGGCAAAAATAACTGGAAAAGTGAAACTTCTGTAAGGTACTTTGAACAAAAATATCACTTTATCGGCCCTTCTTTCTAGTTCTAATATACTAATCAATAGTTTCCCTTCAAACGGTGTCAAGGCCATATGAACAATAACAACTGGTGTTTTGCCAAACAAGAAAACTGTTATCTCCTTATACACTGTTCATATCTGTGGTAAATACACTCATCTGAGAAAAAAAATGGAACTAGAAGACATGAGTGATATTATATCATATTACATAGTCTCAAGAAGATCACATTATCTCCAGGTTGATTTATTTCTGATTTATTTTGATTAAAATTGATTGATAGATTATATCTTTTAAAAACTGAAGTGTTATCAAGATTATAACTGGAGATAATATTCAACTTTATTATGATTATAACATATTACTGACATTATCAAGGTTGACATTTAATGGTGTTGTATAAATACCTTGATTAAATTGATTGATAAGACCCTAATATCTCCTTAATAAACATAAGGGTTTCCAATTCAAGATTTCCAATAACATAAAGGGTTCCCAAAATAACATAGGGTTCTTAACATTTCCATTAATAGGTTTCCCAATTAACAAGGGTTGCCTAATAGACCTAACAGGGTTGCCCAATTAACTGAGGGTTGCCAATTAACATAGGGTTGCTCAATATAACATAGGGTTGTGACAATTAACATAGGGTTGCCCAATAACATAGGGTTGCCCATATAATAACATAGGGTTGCCCAATTAACATAGGGTTGTCCAATTAACATAGGGTTGCCCAATTAACATAGGGTTGCCCAATAACATAGGGTTGCCCAATTAACATAGGGTTGCCCAATAACATAGGGTTGCCTAAATAACATAGTTCCAAATAACATAGGTTGCCAATTAACATAGGGTTGCCCAATTAACATAGGGTTGCCCAATTAACATAGGGTTGCCCAATTAACATAGGGTTGCCCAATTAACATAGGGTTGCTCAAATAACATAGGGTTGCCCAATTAACATAGGGTTGCCGAATTAACATAGGGTTGCCGAATTAACATAGGGTTGCCGAATTAACATAGGGTTGTCCAATTAACATAGGGTTGCCCAATTAACATAGGGTTGCCCAATTAACATAGGGTTGCCCAATTAACATAGGGTTGCCCAATTAACATAGGGTTGCCCAATTAACATAGGGTTGCCCAATTAACATAGGGTTGCCCTAATATCATTAGAGTTCCTCACATACTGTAGTATTTGATGTTCAAACAAAAACTTAGTTTGCAGGCCTTGATTGGAGAATAAACTGAACTGAGATAGTAAATTTGACCTCTGATCTAAGGTCATTCACTATGTAAAAATTTTCCGACCATGTTTGAGATAAGGATGTCTGAACAATGTCTGACCAATCCCAACATGGACAATGATCATGATTGTTTCCCGTCATGGAGTGTCTCATTCTGATAAGGGGCATCATTAATTTAACCTGTGGAAGGGGGGGTTTAGGGTTGTTGGATGAGATGGAGGGGGGTGGGGAAGGGTTGAGAAAATGGAGGGGCATCATGAATGTAACTTGAAGATTTGAAGGGCAAGGTATTCTGACTGTATGTCAGACTTGTGATTAGACCTATCACCTGTTGATGGTTACCGTGTGTTTGACATGAAGTTTCTAGACCACTTTAAGATAAACAATGTCAAATGATAAGGTAACGATAATTAGAGTTAAAGTACAAGGGACGTGTTAGTGATGTGTAATTAACTCTGAACTCTGATCACATCATCTTACTATAAATATACATCTCGGCTTCTACACGGACATTTTGATGGTACCAACTGTTGGAGGCAGTGACTATAACTCTGAAGAAGACAAGACCTGAATCTTTGTCAAGTCACCTGAAGCAGTTTATTATCTTCTTGAAGTTGAAAAACACAATTTTGCAGTTAAATCCTGATGAGAAAAATGGCAGAACCCCAAAATGGACATGTTGAAAAGATGGTAGAAGAAGTTAAGACACAGGTATTAAAAGATTTCTTAAGATTTCTCTCTTTCTTCTTCAATTTTCAGTTTTTCTTGATCTTGGCGACTCTTTTGAAATTATAGTTCGACATTATTAGTGTCATAATTCAAATTCATTGGTAGTTTTCATTACAAATTTGAAAATTTTCTCAAAAAAGGAGGCTCACTGAGATGTAAATCTAATAAGCACCAATTTTTCAGGACCAGTTAGACATGACTGGTTATATAGTCAAATCAACAATTCTAGTTAGACATGACTGGCGATATACTCAAATCAACAATTAATAATTCTATTTAGACATGACTGGCGATATATTCAAATCAACAATTAATAATTCTATTTAGACATGACTAGCGATATATTCAAATCAACAATTAATAATTCTATTTAGACATGACTGGCGATATATTCAAATCAACAATTAATAATTCTATTTAGACATGACTGGCGATATATTCAAATCAACAATTAATAATTCTATTTAGACATGACTGGCGATATATTCAAATCAACAATTAATAATTCTATTTAGACATGACTGGCGATATATTCAAATCAACAATTAATAATTCTATTTAGACATGACTGGCGATATATTCAAATCAACAATTAATAATTCTATTAGACATGACTGGCGATATATTCAAATCAACAATTAATAATTCTATTTAGACATGACTGGCGATATATTCAAATCAACAATTAATAATTCTATTTAGACATGACTAGCGATATACTCAAATCAACAATTAACAATTCTATTTAGACATGACTGGCGATATATTCAAATCAACAATTAAAATTCTATTTAGACATGACTGGCGATATATTCAAATCAACAATTAATAATTCTATTTAGACATGACTGGCGATATATTCAAATCAACAATTAATAATTCTATTTAGACATGACTAGCGATATACTCAAATCAACAATTAATAATTCTATTTAGACATGACTAGCGATATACTCAAATCAACAATTAGTAATTCTATTTAGACATGACTGGCGATATAGTCAAATCAACAATTCTATTTAGACATGACTGGCGATATATTCAAATCAACAATTAATAATTCTATTTAGACATGACTGGCGATATACTCAAATCAACAATTAATAATTCTATTTAGACATGACTGGCTAGTTAAGCATACTCATCAATCATGAACTCCATGCACTCAATCAATGCTGCGTCAGCTAATCTATAAATTGTCAATGTTTATCTTTATCAGGTAATCCTGGATCTAAACATAGTCACATTCTCTCATTCATAAATATGGACTTTATCTCCAATAGTATTACTTAAAACTGAACTTTGAACTTGGCAGTGACGACATGCATGTAGACTCTTTCTTACCCAAGTATAGACCTCAATATTCAACTTTGACCTCCAGATGTGATAACAGGCATGTACACAATACATCTTCGTAATATTTCTCTTTATTGTACTTATTGAGAATTTTTGAATATTATTGTATTGGCTTGGGTTGTTGCTTGACGATAAGGTACCATAAGTCTTCCAACCAAGAACCAATACTATCGCCAGGGACAGAGCCTTCAATAAATATTTCTCAACTTTTCACCCATATCAATTCAAAAACTAACAATTTCAAAATAACAGACTTTGACCCCTAGCAGTCCTGCACATGATTTATGACAGTGCACATTGAAGGTTGGTTAGATATTCACCTTGCCCTAAAGTCAGTCTGACATTTTGCTGCATCAGTTAGAACTGACTGGTAAAAATAGTAAACTGGGACTAAGAAGATGGCAGCTTTATAAAATTTTTTGTCAATTTTGATAAAAATTCTAGGACAATAGAACATGTTATTGAGTGAGATGTACAGACAGGGAGACAGTCAATAGGACAGTCAAAAACAGTCAGGGGGGAGGGAGGGACAGACAGAGGGGAACAGTCAGGAGGGATGGACAAGAGGGTCAGTCGGGAGGGACAGACAGGAGGGGAGAGTCAGGAGGGGACAGACAGGGAGCAGTCAGGAGGCGACAGTCAATGGGACAGTTGGGGGGGGGGGGGGTGGTTAGTGGGGGTTGACAGACAGAAGAAACAGTAAAGTAGGGACAGTCAGTCAGTGTTTGTTGGCTCAGGGGGACGATCAGAGGGGTCAGTCAGGAAAACAGAAAGGGGAAACAATCAGTTTGAGAGTCAGGGGTAGAGACAGATAGCAGTTAGTTGTATGATGGGGGAATATCACACCACCTCAATCAATCCTGTTCATAGTCCACAATAATAATGTTATTCCACCCTCATTTCACCTCTCAATTATGGAATGTGTGATGTAAATCGTAGTAACTTCGGTACAAGAGGTCGTCTGAGGACAATCCTACCTGTTAACTTTATCTATATAAGTCTTTTGTCATTTGAAAAGATTCATTTAAAATTTTAATCTTGATAAAGCTGGCTGATTTTATTTTTATTTTTTGGAGAATTATCACTTAATAGTATGTATTAATATTTCGAAATTTTATTTTTTTAAATATTTTTAATAAACTTAGAGTTTAGTGTTTTTGTATGATTTATGATTTTCTATATTTTATGTATAAAACTGTCAGAGAGGAAGAAATTATCGCAGGTTTTAAGTTCCTGATCTATAGAAAACAAAATAATTTCTTTAAGCTATTTTCATATTTCCAAATATTTTATTTCATTTATTGACCTACTGTTCAACCTCAATCCCTAAAGAGTCACAGACTTATACTTGATGTCCGGCGGAGCCTATTTGCTTACGGTCATTTTGGCATGACTGCTGGTCATGACCGGCATATAGATCCAAATCAACAACCCTGAATATAATATCATTGAAGTTAATAATTATGATGGTTCATATTTAAATAAGTTCACCACTGAACAGATCTTAACTTCTAACCATGAAGTTTGTTTAATATGATATATCCCAGTGAGTAGAGATCCACTGATAAACAAAACTGATAATAGTTCAACTATTACACAAGCAGTGTTGGCTCAGATTACAACCAAAGAGGTGCTTTGAGACTCATTGACTGGACTTGATTGCTGGATAAATTAATTGATTCTTTGACATTACTGACCTATACTTGATAACCGATGGTGCTAATTTCAATCAGTCAATTCAGACATACAGTAGGTCATGACCGGTATATATGGCCAAATCACCACCCCTGGAGTCAAGTGTCATTTTTAACAGTTTCCATTGCCATTTTAAAATAGACTTATAACAGTAGTATATCCATTATTTGGTCTTATTTATCTAAGAGAATAAACAAACTTGGTCAATTTTTATCATTTTTTTACTATTACTATTTTGCTACAAATTTTTATTACATTTCATGAACACAGTTTTATTCAGGTTTTTATTTTTTATTTTTCAGAAAAGAATGGTGCTAGGGTTAATCATAGCAGCAGTCAATCTTGTGTTGAAATATTATTTCTTAGCCATATTAGTTTTAATAGGGTATCTCACGAAAATCAAAAATACCATTATGGAACCGTTGGAACCAATAGCAGAAACATCCAGAAAGGTGCCAGAAAAAGACATTTCGATACAAGGAATCGTTCGAACTCTGACCAGACTTGTGTTTTTGGTCGGACTAATGTGGTGGACAGTCGTGAAATCCATCTTCGATAAAATCAATCCTTTCCCTGGTTTCTGGGATAAATTCATGCATACGGCCAGATCGTATGCCGAGATGGAAACGCCAAAAATACAAGAGAAAGCATTTTAAAATAGACAAACTTTGAATAACCTAATATTAAATATAACAGTATTATAGACTGTCAATTTTTAGATCTCGTGTTTATGTGAAATAGAATCAATAAATAAAATGTCCAGTTTAAATCTGTTTTTTAACCCCTTGAACTCTACAAGCTTGTATACCGGCTTAATATAGCAGTATCTGCTTCATTTCTGAACTGATTAAAAATTAAAAAATAATTGTTGTTCCAATGCATTCATTATATTCTATAATAGCTAAATTTCTGATAAATTGATATAAAAATTGTAAGTAGAGGAAGCAGCCAAACTTTGAAGTCGATTTTCTCAGTTCACCATATTTGTAGATACTGCTCTTTTAATTCGTAGGGCAGTATAATGTCTATTCAACATTTCTTCTTTACATCTTTTACATACCACCCTGTATAATGTCTGCAGACAGGATGTACTAAGGAACATTTTAAATACTATGCACTCGACCTTGACCCTCTAGCAGGTGACCCCACAGTGATTTCGGATGACTAAGATGAATGTAACTTACCAGAAGATATTTGACGGAATGTGTTGTAATCTGATAACACTGCCATGGGTGTTAAAATACAGCAGAGAACACCTGAATCAGCCCCAGATCTGAAACATATCGATAAATATCAAAATAACGAACCTAGAATATGTTATTGATTGATACAGACATAGGCAGCTTAGTCTGTAACGTAGAAATCTTTTAATGCTCACAGAGCTTGCGACTGAGCGATTGAAATTCTTGACAAAAAATTTGACGAAACCACAGGTGTGACATGAAGGATGAAAGGGGATAATGATGGTATGACTGAACTACAAAAAAATCCATCTTTTCACATATATCAAGGCTTAGTGGTTTCGTGGCATACGTTCATAACCCCCGCACCAAAGTTTTTTTGACTCTCCCCCACTGTCCAAATAGCTATCAGGGGGTGGGAATAGAGTAAGCAAGTTTCAGACTACAGGCAGATGAGAACGCTACTTAAAAGGGATTTTTAAACACAACTTTTCCAAGGATCAGGATGCCATGGATTTATACCATTTCCATTCCACTAAAGCTTTTACAATAGTGACAAAATATAGGATTCAACAATTCTGATAATTGCAGACATAGACACATTACAAGCCATATGACTGGGACACAAAAAAAAAGAAGATTAAGAAAATCTCTGTATATTCAATGTGTTGTTTACTTGACAACAAACAAATAACAGATAAAGATGCAGTGATGTATTTAGCGATAAAGATGTGTGAATATTGACATTCTATCAAACAATTCAACCTGATGGTTTTAAAATATCTTTACCAGAACTGATCTCATCATTCAAACAAGATAAGTTAAAATTTAAATACAAGTAGTAAAGCTAACCTGTCAACATGGCTGACTTGAGGTCTAGATGTTAGGTGTTGCCCAACACAAATACAACACTGAACAATCACAGCAACTGTAAGGAAATTATAGATCATTATTTCAGTTGTTAAATACGGAACTCTGATACTGTTAAACTGTTAAATACAGGTGAGATTGTAACAGGTGAGACTTGTAACAGGTGAGACTTGTAACAGGTGAGACTTGTAACAGGTGAGACTTGTAAGAAAGGTGAAACGTACCTTTACTTAGCCAATCTAAATGGAAGGATGTCTGACCAAATACCAATATGACACCACAGCATATGACACATGCTTCTAGAACTCTTAACAAACTTCCAGTCATTTCTGTTACAGTAGTAGTTCTTCATTATTACAGTCAATATCTACACCTTCCAGCTAGCCTGCAAAAATTTTTTTTTTTAAGTATTACCGGTACAGCATAAAAAAAATGGATAGACCTTGTCCCTCAAAGGTCCATGGGTTTCCATAAATGTTCCTCTTCGAGGAAACAAAAATATCTAAAAATTCAATAACATACAGCATTGTAATTACTGATACAGAAGTCATGGTGTCAAATATTGAAACTAACTATAAGTTCAGGATATAGACCTACATCATATAAATAAACTTACAGTAAGAAACTCAAGAAAAGTTCAAAGTCCAATGTTTTGTCAACATTCAATATCAAGCTTAGATATAACTTTTTGTATCAAAGTTATTTAGTTCACGTATTGACGTATGTTATACACCAGAAGGGTTAGCATAGCGTTGTCCCTTTCATTTACGATTTCAACTACATGGTTACTAAGAGATTATCTTTCTTTTATTTGTATGCTGTAGAATATTTTTAAATTATGATTTTAAGGTTTATCCTGTAGGCCTTATTCCCAACAATTTTCTACATGACAATAAACTAACGGGAAAAAGTAATGGGATCATGAGCATTTCCAATTAACTTTCATTTATGTTAGCATTGAATTGTAATCAAAATATCATGTCAATATCGTTTACATAGACATAGACATAGTCGAATTCAATCAGCTGGACTAAACAGTAAAAGGGCCTTAGAAAAAGAAAAGGGTCAATGGTTAAGGCTTACATTTGAGCCAAGAGTTAAACGTAAGTAATATTCAGTTGTTAACACGACCAACTACTACGGATACCTAGCTATGATACCGCTTGACTTGAACCTAAGGTTAACTTGTCATCTACCAACCAACTTACGTAATTTGCAATATCAGCATCTGCTAGAATCAGGCATTAAACTTGTCATATACCTACCAAGTAATTTACACAAAATTTAAGCGATTCTTTTATAGATCCTACATATTGGTTAAATATACGAATTGTCTAAGATGTTGGGGAGTAAGGAAATTCGAGACACCGAACTATTGCACCAGATAAATTCAAGAGAAATGTCAATTTGGACCAGATGAGACCAATGACAGCTATACCAACACGATAGAACTTGACTACTTTCAAAGTTTTGTATCATGATAAGCAAAATATTTCTTGTGTGAAGGAACAAAAGGGAAATTTATAACATTTACTCGTTTGATTGTTGCTCTCCATGGGCGCAGCCATCTTTAAATTTGTCATGCAAAGCTGTTTTATTTTGGTTTCGTATATTTTAAAGGTTTGAAATTCTTTCTTAATTTCGTAATATAATGAACAAATGTTATGTCATTAAAATGAAATATACTTATACATTTTTTTTATCGTTCTTAAGCTAAAAAAAATATCTTGAAAAGTAAGAATTTATATTCTGAAATTCATTTTCGCATTCAGGGGGAGACAACTTAAACTTTTTTTGACAAACCGTAAAATTTGTGAACTTTTCATTAATATATCATTGAAAATCGCTGACATGACACTGCATTTGGAACATAACAAAGAAAGAGATGTATTCTTCTTATTCTTTTAGATTAGAAAATTAGTAACAATGACTATGATAAGTGTTCAGGGTAAACTTATTTCTTCCATACTACAATATGTCTATGACTATTTATTTGCTTATGAAAAAAGGTTAAAATTTTATAAATTTATAATCTTTAACCTAAACTAATTCTTATTATGGATTACAATTACTAACTAATTTATAGTGACATTTCAACCAATGGGTAACCATGCCTCCACAAAAATCAAAATCGAAGAAAACTCAGAAACCAACGACAAAGCCTAAAAAAGTTCAAACTGTTGCGTCTATGTTTGCCAAACAAAAAACTCTAAATTCGTTAAAACATATTGACAATGATGATGATGATGATGATTTTGTCCAAATCACTAAAATTGAATCAAAATCGAAATATTTTAAAAGAAAGAGCTCAGAAATGCAATTATCCTCACCAGAAAACACTGGCAGAGCCAATACAGATGAGGATGAAAAGCCTAGTGTAAAAAAACGTAAATTAAGTTTAAGAAAATTGTCTGCAAAAGTCGGAGAAAGTCCAAAAAGTGATGATTCAGTGGTAGTTTTGTCTGACTCACCCGTTAAATCTCCATCGAAAAAAACATCAATCTCAAACAGTCCAAAATCAGAATCTGCAAACGGTGACTTACATGTGGATGGTAGAAATCTAGACTGTTCAAGTTCCAATCAAAAATCAAAACTTTCAAGATCGAAATCAAAAGACAGAATTAAAGAAACTACTGTGGGCATTGGCCAAAGCACTGATTCTTATTTCAAAATACAAAATGGAATTAAGGATGAAATTAGTGATGCCGAGTGCTTGAAGACTTTGGATTCAAAAAAGGATGATTCTAAACATTCTGTAGATAAATTAAGCAAGGGAGGTAAACTGGAATCTTTGGACATTTTTCCAAGTTCAAGTACATGGGTCGCAAAAACTGAAAAAGAATTAAAAACTAATGATAGAAAATCCAAAAATGTTACAAAATCTAATTCCGATGAACCACAAAATTCAAATGATACGATAACAGAAAAGAAAAAAAATGCTAGAGAATCAAAACCTGAAATTTCAGGAACAAGTTGGAAGAACAAAAACTCAATCACAAATATTAAAGAGATTAACGTCTCTGAAACTAAGACTGAAAAATCTAACAAAAATCAAAAGGATCAGAATTTGAAGAGATCTCCAACGAAAACAAATCAAGGTCAGTCTAGTGGTTCCAAAAAATCATTAAAAACTGGCATCACTTATTCACAAGACCAAGAAGAAGAGGAAGAAGGGGGAGATGACGAGGAAGAAAATGGAGAAGAAGGATACAAAGTGCCGTATTATTTGGAGAATTTTACCACAATATTAAATTCTGTAATGGAAGATACAAGCAATGTGAAATTATTTAATGGTGCTGACTTAGAAATCATTGATCAATTTAGAAATCTCTCAGGTAATTCCATCTTGTTTTAAATTGAATTTCTTACGGAATTCACCTCTTGGAATAAAAATCAAATTGAACCTTTGTTCAGATTGAAGATTTAGGATGAATTTTATTTAAGGCGTAGAATTACTTTAGATATTTAAATTTTCCGATGATGTAAATTTGTGGATTTTTGAACCATAAACTCAATGAAACTCGATCTCAAAAGAATATTATTGATTTTGTGAGACTGAGTAACACTTTCCACAGTGACACTACTATAATAATTTTGTGATATTTGTATTTTTTTTTTATATAATGACTGAATTGTGTGTTTTTAGAGAACAGTAAGAAATTATATGTACGGTTATTCTCCAGAAAGTTACAATGGTTGAGCTGTGAGAAAATTAAATACACAGAAATATCAGAAGATTTAACTGAAGTAATTCAGGAATTGGTTGATGCAGGCTTTCTACATTCTGGTTGGTTAATTTTAAATAGTTTGAAACTCTATTGACTCCCAAAAACTTAACTTAAGATAATATATTCTGATAGGTCATTGATCAAGTTTATAGATATCTTTATTATTCAAATTGATCATGATTAAATTTCGAGAATGACGCCCCTGAAAGTATTATTGCAGTCTGTGTAGTTACAAATATTGATCGATATTTTGCTAAGTATGAAATATTTAAATTTCTACTATCACTCCCTTCAATGAACCAGTAACGCTAACTGGCGTTTATTTATCGATGAACTGTAGTTTGTCACGTGACCCTATGGCACTATCTAAATTTTGTGTCACATAAATGACTTAGTCTTTATTCAGTTTGTCACGTGATCAATTGTGTTTACACACCAATAATGCTAATGAGACCAACGTTTGATTCTAAAATGAACAGTTTTGTGCCACAACTAATCATGTTTCACACAGCCTGTAAGTGCTTATTGTTTTTCCAGAATGTGATCTAGCTGATTTAGAAGAAACACTGAAGATATTACCAGCCCCAAAACTAAAACAACTGGCTAAAACTTATCATGTTAACACAGGACTTCCAAAACCTCAGATTGTAGAAGATCTTATCAAGAAAACCAAGCAGACAACAGTGGGGACTATGTTTGGAGCTAAAGGTGGCCTCACTAAAGATATGTTAATCAAGTATGTTACAACGTTCCAAAAGTTTTTTATACGGTCTCATGAAATGTCTGTCAAAACGTGTCCAATTTTTCGTTAGTGAAAACTAGGATTTTTACAAAACTATATTGTTCCTTTCCACCTTAAAGAAGTGTGTGATTGAAGGTTGAATATTTCATACTAGTGATTGTTACTGTGCTGTCAAATATATTTATTCAAAATCAAAGCTGTCAGTGGGCATATATTACCTTTCCTGGCAAGCTATCAACTATTTAAGGGGATAGTGATTAGGTTTTTAAACTGATCTGCTCCTTTCAATTAGGTGACTAGTGATCTGTACTTTCATTAAATGACATCACTATTGTAAAAGAGTAGGTTAGTGCCAATGTCCTGGCAAAATTTCCCTCATTGCACACTGCATGGCATTGCCCAGCTTCATTAGCCCATAAGGTGCAGAAGTGTAAGAGTTAAGACTCCATTCATTCATTTTATTTCCTATGTTATTATGTTGTTTTATTGTAGAGCTAAGAAACATGCTGGACGATGTATCAAGTTAAAGGATGAAGAAAGAAAAGTATTTGTACGAGTTCTGATGTTATTTTCAGTTGTTACTTCTGTTCTAGATGAAGATAGTGCTAATGGTGGACAGAGTCAGTTGTAAGTCAATTTACAGTATTATTTTTCCTTGCGTTCTATTAGATATCAAAATTGTGTTATGATGTTCAGAGTTATTAAACAGATATGATGGGTTCAGAGTTATTAAACAGATATGATGGGTTCAGAGTTATTAAACAGATATGATGGGTTCAGAGTTATTAAACAGATATGATGGGTTCAGAGTTATTAAACAGATATGATGGGTTCAGAGTTATTAAACAGATATGATGGGTTCAGAGTTATTAAACAGATATGATGGGTTCAGAGTTATTAAACAGATATGATGGGTTCAGAGTTATTAAACAGATATGATGGGTTCAGAGTTATTAAACAGATATGATGGGTTCAGAGTTATTAAACAGATATGATGGGTTCAGAGTTATTAAACAGATATGATGGGTTCAGAGTTATTAAACAGATATGATGGGTTCAGAGTTATTAAACAGATATGATGGGTTCAGAGTTATTAAACAGATATGATGGGTTCAGAGTTATTAAACAGAAATGATGGGTTCAGAGTTATTAAACAGATATGACATTGACTTATTTAATATATTAATAATATATCTCGGCATTGTTCATATATATATATATATTTAGCAAGGGTGTCATCAATTCTTGGTAAAATGAAACATATAATCCATTATTGAGAAAACAAGTTGTTATTTAATCTATATTCAATTTGTATAGACATAATATCTTAGCATGCTTAGAAAGGTGTCATTCCAGGGAAATAACTCAAAGTATATATGTAAATAAAAACAGATCAATTATGGATCACGATACAGAAGAAGGATAGCCATTATTTTGAAATGATATTACCAGCTATATCTCTCTAGCAAGACCAATTAGTCAGTACTCAGTAACAATATGAATATTGCAGGAGTTTGGAATCAATAATCTTTCATTCATATTGCTTATGAAATTTTGTGCTGAAAAAATATTTTTTTGGATAAAAACTCAATCCGAGACCATCAATCAACTATCAGATACCCTACCGAAATCTGGTTTTAGTTCGAGCACAAGCAATGATTTTATTCTATCCTATTTGATTCGCAGGTTTCAGATGTTGATGGTAAATATGGGGAAAGTTGTCTATCCTGAATATACCATAAACAAACAGACCCAGATTTTTCCTGATAGACAGCATGTTTTATTGTAAGTTTTAAATTTTCAGTCAGTCATATTTCTGCTGTTTGTTGTTTGTTTGAATGAATGGAAGTAAAAGATTGCATTAGAAAAAGCATTTCATTTGTCTTTTATAGAAAAATAGTTACACCATTAAAAGTCTAACATGGATGTTTAAAACCTAGGGAACTGTTCCTGGTCTAATGCCATATTTCTGTGTCAGAATAAAGCTATACAATCTTATTATCAAACTGTCCCTAGTCTATAGCATATGGAGCTTCGGTTTATTGTCCGAACTACTAGACGCTTTTTCCATGTCAGTCCAGACTTGTATCACTGACAAAGGGGAAACTGGACTGAAAAATCTGAAGGTTTATTTTGACCTTTGCCAGGATTGAACCCTGGTCCTAAAGGTTAGCGAGCAAGTGTGTAACTAACTCAGCCACCGTGGCTCCCTATAATGAAAAAGGAACATACTGAAAGTCTGTCAGTGTTAAAAATATGTATTCCCTCTGGACAGATTTTTAATTTCTGTTTATATTTTAGGTATGAGAAAGCATTACAATATGAAGCTGATATGATAAATTTGATAGAAAAATCAAAATGGGAAGATGCTTATCAACTTTATTTAGTAGTAAAACAAGAATTTAGAAATCTACCGAAAAAACAAAAAACGTAAGTTTCTCATGATGAATATTAATAGAGATTTATAGTAGTGGATAAAGATGACTGTAGAGGTTCATAGGACCATAAATCAAGGCCCTGTACTCCTGGCTTTTCCAAGTCCTTATATACCCTAGCTGTTGCCTCATGCATGTCATTGATCATTCACATTAGCCCAATATGTGCAAAATTAAAATGAATGGAGTTTTATGTCCTACTCTTCTGCACCTCATTGTCTAATGAAGACGGACAAAGCCATGCAGTGTGCAATTAGGGAATTTTTTTCCAGAAATGCGGCATAAGCCTACTTTTTGCAATTCCCAGTGCCGAAAGATCTTTGTCTATAATGTGCACAGACTGTAACTACTAGACGCTTTTTCAATGTCCGTCCCCCAGACCTCTCAAAGGGAAACCGAGCTCAAAATTCTAAAAGCTCATCTTGACCTTTGCCGGGATTGAACCCTGGATTAGTTAGCAAGCATCTAACTCACTGAGCCACCGCAGCTTCCCCAATATTTGTATAGCATTGAAATATTGTGAGAAAATATAAAACAACTCCAGTTCATGCCTTTTGATTCCAGTTTTGAGAGTAAATTACCAGATTTCCTTCGTCGATATACAGTTGGACATCAACTAGTTAGAATATTAAGTGAAGGTATTGAGATCCTACAGCGCCGTAAAGATTATCATGGTGCCATTGCACTCATAGAATCGTTACTACAGCAACAGATATATTGTTTAGATTACCATGGTTACTGGTGGGAGAGACGTGTGCTCAATCTTGACGCTCATCTTAAAAAACCTTTAGAGGTATGTATCATGCTTTGTTTTAATCAACAAATGGCAAAACAAACAAAAAATCTGATAGTAAATTTATTCAATCACAGTTCGCATATTCACGAAGTGCATGCTTTTCTGTCTCTCGATGGAAATTGCAAACAGAGTAGGTTAAACCTGCTGTCCCGTCAAATTTCCCTCATTGCACCCTGGTACCGATATTCACAGTTTGCATTCTTTTCTGTCCATCTGTCGTTAGTTGAAAATCTCAAAAAGAGTAGGCTAATGCCGCTTGGCAAAATTTCCTTCATTCAACTGCATGGCATTGCCCATCTTCATTAGCTGATTAGGTGCAGAAGAATAGGACGTAAAATGATGGAGGGGGATTGGATTTTTATAAAAAAAAAATATTTTAAAATATCCTTTTGTTACTGCTTCTGTAGGCTTATTTCACCCTAACTTGCAAGTTATCTTTTGAGGTTTTTTTATCTACAGGCCTTGGAGTTGGTAAAGAAAGGGATGGGTGATGAAACCGTTCGAGGCGGACATCGTTTAGCTTTATTTCAACGTGCTGAGAAAATCTGTCAGACTGCCAGTTTAAAAATAAAACATAGATTGAGTGAATTTACTCATGAAGAGGTTATCGAGGCACCAAAGGTAAAGATAATATAATAATTAGTTTTAGAAATTAAGAGACACTAATGATTATGGATATAGACTTCTATTTATTCTATTCTATTACACAACATTTCATTACACACACAGGTAACGTTTCATTATACATACAGTTAATGTTTCATTACACAGTAACGATAGGATAAAGTCGTCACATAGTTATTCATTACACATACAGTGTCAACTTAGTTTCATTACACATACAGGTAATGTTTCATTATACATACAGGTAACGTTTCATTACACATACAGGTAACGTTTCATTACACATACAGGTAACGTTTCATTACACATACAGCTAATGTTTCATTACACACACAGATTACATTTCATTACACATACAAGAAGTGTTTCATAACACATACAGGTAACATTTCATTACACATACAGGTAACGTTTCATTACACATACAGGTAACGTTTCATTACACATACAGGTAACGTTTCATTACACATACAGCTAATGTTTCATTACACATACAGATAACGTTTCATTACACATACAAGAAGCGTTTCATTACACATACAAGAAGCGTTTCATTACACATACAGGTAACATTTCATTACATACAGGTAACATTTCATTACACATACAGGTAACGTTTCATTACACATAAAAGTAACGTTCTCATCACACATACAGGTAACGTTTCGGTACACATACAGGTGAACGTTTCATTACACATACAGGTAACGTTTCATTACACATACAGGTAACGTTTCATTACACATACAGCTAATGTTTCATTACACACACAGATTACATTTCATTACACATACAGAACGTTTCATTACACATACAAGAAGCGTTTCATTACACATACAGGTAACGTTTCATTACACATACAGGTAACATTTCATTACACATACAGGATAACGTTTCATTACACATAAAAGTAACGTTCTCATCACACATACAGGTAACGTTTCAGTACACATACAGGTAATGTCCAGAACTTAGGTAAATAAATAAGATGAAAAATATTGATGATTGATTTTTCAGACAACAGTCGAGGGTAGAATTATTCCATACAGTCTTCCTGGGGTCAAACATCAGTTTATGACCCAGGACTCGTATTTTGGTGGTGAGGGACTGGATGAACAAGTCACTATGTGTAATGTAGAGCAGGTTGTTCTAGACTACTATAAACAGGATTATCCGGAAGGTTTGTGGTTAAACAGTAATTAATAAGACTAGTCATCGGAGTCAATGCGAGGCAATATGTATATAACACAGAGGTGTGCGTAATGTCCATATTTGTAAATAATAACATGTTACTATAGTTACAATAGACCTTATAGTAAACTGGCGCTTGTTAAATATCAAACTATTTATATTTCAGGTTTACATGCAGAAGGAGCAATCATATCAACCCTGTTTTCTCTATTTTTCTGGGATATATTATTCATGGACGTACCAGACGCTTTCCATAGTTTCTACCAGACCAACCCCCTGGATAAAATGAGCCTAGAGTTTTATAAACGACGGAAAAGTCAAATTGATGATAGACTGAAATGGCTTGAAAATAGTACTATAGAGGTAGTTGTTTAGGTCTTTTAGAGGAGAATCCTATTGTCAGGGATAAATATAGGCCACTGGAGCATTTACCTTAATGTGTGATCAATCAATGCCTTCGAATACAATGCCTCGATATATATATTATCATCTCGTCTTTAGTTGTTAAACTTTAATAATTCATCTTTTAACATTATTCCTGTAAATGTGTGTGTCCATGCCATGGCTAAGAATTCCTTACATCAGCTGGCAGCCTCAGAAGTCAATTTGTTATAGATAAATAGAATCTTTAACAAATATTTCTTTGATATGAAAAATATCACCATAAATCAGTAAAAGTGCATATTTTTTTTCAATTTTATCAATGAGTGGTGATATTTTTTTTATCATGAAAGACGAGTTTGAGATTTTATTTATCACCCAATATCGCTGTTAGTTAATAAAGAAATAAATAATAATGGAATATTTTTAACGTTATCTCCTAGGAGATGTGGTGCAGCAGATATCGTTAAAGTGATATTTACTGTAGAATAGCCTTTTGGATGATAGTAACTGTTACCCTCCTATGTTAGTTAATGTTCTAATGTATTTTTAGGAGTTAAATGAGAGAAGTAGAGAGACATGGGAAAAGAATTGTGATAAAACATGTTCTGGTATCAACTGGGAAAGGCTACAGAGTATAGAATATATACAGGTCAGGTCATAACCTTCTATATAGCGAGCCCAATCGCTCAGTGAGTTAGACGCTGAGGCAATCCTGGCAAAGGATCGAGATGAAACTTCAAATTTTTCAACCTGGTTTCCCTTGTCAGTGATACAGGTTGGAGGGGCTGACATGGAAAAAGCATCTCATCGTTCACATGGGACAATAAACCAAGGCCCTGTGTGCTACAGGCTGTGCACGTTAAAGATCCCTCGACAGTGTGAAATCACAAAAAGAGTAGACTGATGCCGCTGTCCTGGCCAAATTTCCCTCATTGCACACTACATGGCATTGCCCGTTTTCATTAGCCCCATATGGTATATGTTATTTCAGGGTTTAATAGGTTGTATTGGTGGTAAACTCTTATCTGGTATTCTATCAAGATATGCTCAGGATCCACGCCACACCCGTAGTGGATTCCCTGATCTGACCATCTGGAATACTGAAAATAAAACATTCAAGGTAAGAATAGGTTTCATTCCAGGTTTTGTTTTATTGGCACATATTTCATCATAACTTATTTCTCAAGGATAATTTCAGGATTTTTATAAGATTGGCACACCAGTAGTCAGTGGGGTGCAGATGTGTGTGTCAGGGAATGTAGTTTCTTCTGCCCCTCTCTCAGTAACCCATGACCTCCTGTGAACTTGCCTGGAAATTGGCAGGGTGCATTTTGTATTTTGATAGGAACAGTTCTATATCTTTGAACTCTAACCTACCCTTCCATTTTAAACTTTGAACTTAGTCGATAATTTAAGCTGAAAGAGATTGAAAATAGACTGTTGCTATGTAACCTGTTCTTTTGCTCTTTATTAAAGATGCATTGTACTTTATCATAAACTTTATGACAGCAATTCTAACAATTTGTTTTAACTGTAAAGATACGTTAAATACAAAAACTCACAGAATGACCGTAACCTAATTAGTTTGAATTGAAGTTATTTGAAATGTTTGATTATATTTTGTAGATTGTAGAAGTGAAAGGACCAGGAGATAGATTATCACATAAACAGATTCTCTGGCTCAGTTACTTATTAAACATAGGAGTTGATGCTGAAGTCTGTCACGTTAAAGGTAGTATTTTTATTCTTATTGTCATCAAATTGTCATATGGGCAGAATAAAGTTGGAGGTGAAGTTTATGAATTTACCACTGAGTCACTAGATGTATTTATTATGGAATCAATGAGAGTGCATCTTGCCTGGATTGAACCCTGGATTGAACCCTGGATTGAACCCTGGATTGAACCCTGGATTGAACCCTGGATTGAACCCTGGATTGAACCCTGGATTGAACCCTGGATTGAACCCTGGATTGAACCCTGGATTGAACCCTGGATTGAACCCTGGATTGAACCCTGGATTGAACCCAGGATTGAGCCCTGGATTGAACCCTGGATTGAACCCTGGATTGAACCCTGGATTGAACCCAGGATTGAACCCTGGAATGAACCCTGGATTGAACCCAGGATTGAGCCCTGGATTGAACCCTAGATTGAACCCTGGATTGAGCCCTGGATTGAACCCTGGATTGAACCCTGGAATGAACCCTGGATTGAACCCTGGATTGAACCCTGGATTGAACCCTGGATTGAACCCAGGATTGAACCCTGGATTGAACCCTGGATTGAACCCTGGATTGAACCCTGGATTGAACCCAGGATTGAACCCTGGATCGAATTCAGCTTATTTTTTTTTCTTACTCTTTAATTTTGTATCAAAAAATAAAAGTAATAAATTATTTTTGAATTTTCAGCTGTCGGAGCCAAGAAACTGAAAGCCGGAACTTGAAGCGGAAATATTAACCATAGATGAATATAACGGCAGCCAAGATATTTTTTTTTAACTCTTTTAACTATGTCTGTGCTTTTCTGATATCTGATTCATATATGTCTTCCGATTAACTATCAGCACCATTGATTAGGGAACGGAACTAAAACATCCCATCATGTGGCTATGGTATATTCAGGTCATATTAATCAGGTCTACGATAAATGATTTTCTAAACTGTCTTTGTGTACGCAGTTTAAGATTAAGCACAATCAGGGACAAATGAAATTAAATGAATGGAGTTTTACATCCCACTCTTATGCATCTAATCAATCAGGCACAAAAGGAATCTCGAATTTTTTTATTATCATAGCTACCTTTACCTTCCTCCACTATTATCGTGTATCTCATATTTTCTTTGTTAACAAATCAACTTATCAGGTATTATTAATTATGAATGATGATGATCATAAATTATTGATTTGAAAAATATGATTTGTTGATATTGCCTTTATTTCCATGTAGCATTTTATGAGAATTCATCACATGTATGTTATTTAAAGAAATCATATTGAATAAGAGCTACCTGTATTGAATTACAAAAAAGATAAATAGGCATTAAAACTTAGCTTGGCATTATATTTCTAATCTCTAGATTATCGGCTACAAATAGTTAAATATCTTTGTTCACCCTGGACCCAGTGCTTATTATTTATTACTAGTAAAAGTTGTAGATCTATTATGGTTCTGTGTGGTACGCTCTCAGCAGAAATCAAATGAAATGAAATGAATAGAGTTTTACGTGCTACTCTCAAGCACTTTATGAGCTAATGAAGACGGGCAACACCATGCAGTGTGCAATGAGGGAAATTTTGCCAGGACCGCGGCATTAGCCTACTCTTTTTACAATTTCCAAATATGCTCTCAGGAGAATGTAAACAACAATATTGTTTGTTATTGTTTTAGTTATGTTCAATTTGATAAAAGTTATAAAAGTTGTGATATTGTCCATCTTAAATGTAAATTTTTATCTGTATATTTTGATAGAACAAAGCATTTATTTACATAATTGTATTGGCATTTATTGATACTATTAAATCAAAGATATGAAGATTTAACTGCTGTCTGAAGTCCGACTGATAACCTCCCTTGTTTATACTCTTTTTTAGTAAAGTTAAAAAAATGATAAAAATAAAGCGGGAAAGATTGAAAAATTGCAGAAACATATTAATGAACAAAATATAGTATGGAAGCTTGCACTGCAATTTAAAAAAGGCAAAATTGTAACAAAGATGGCGTCATTTGGAATCACTAGAGTACTAGTTCCTAACGTATTCAGTATTATTGCTTTTAGATTAGAGTGGTTGAAAGGAAACAAGTTACTATTCAGTAGAAGACGCCGGAACAGGGTGAAAGTGGAGTTCTACTACTACTTCTCCTCTAGGTATAGATAGTGTTCACTTTGGGTAAAAAAAATCCATATGATAGACGTTGAGTAAGGAGAGACTTTTCCATTAGTTTCTTCTGTCTTAAGTTCTGTGGTTCTTCTATAGTTCTTCTATAGTTCTTCTATAGTTCTTCTAAAGTTCTCTGTTGTTCTTCTGTAGTTCTTCTTCTAAAGTTCTTCCTCTGTTGTTCTTCGGTAGTTTTCTGTAGTTCTTCTTCTATAGTTCTTCTTCTATAGTTCTTCTTCTGTAGTTCTTCTGTAGTACATCTGTAAAAACTTCTTCTTATGTCTGTTGCTTTTGGATGGTGAAGAGCGACATGCTCTTGGGCTTCATCGTGTCTCCTCAGAAAATAATAAACTGTCTCACAGATTGTTGACCTACCCTCCACCGTATGGGACGGACCCTAGCTCACAAGTATTGACTATGGATATCAACATTTGAATACATCAATTTGTTAATAAAATACTAACTTTTTGAGACATTTACAATTTGATGGGTATTCTCCCATCCCTCCCGCTACTATCCCGGGGTGCTTAATTAAGGGTGTGCCTTTTAAAAATGTGCCTAAATCACTGTACCTAGTTGACAATGTGCCTTAAAGTGTGTGCCTAAATGAATAAATGCCTAATTGAAAGTATGCCCAAAGTGAAAGTATGCCTAATTACCGCGTCTAACTACCTTGCGTCCTACCCCGACGAACATGGGTGACGTCAACATACATTTCATTGCATAGGCGTATAAAAAATAGGAGGATAAAAAGCCAAAAATAGACTTAACTGATCAAATGTTGAGGGTTCAAAGGCGGTAACTAATCTAAATATTTATATTGATTCAGACCATGCTTATGTTTTTACAAATCCCAATTAAGTAATTCTGACGTTTATCACATTTATATTTTGAAATGTCGTTCATACACCGTTAGATTAGGACGAATATTGGTAATATATGTATGGCTCCTTTTTTACAATTTGTCTTACAATCTAAATAGTTCTATAGCAGATAAATGTACTTTCTTTACTAAGTTCGAAACTACTTCCTATTTGGACTATACTACAAGACATTTTGAACATGCGCAGCTCCTCGTAGCTGGCTGTAGGGGACGGAAAATGGAGTAAGTGCAATTTTTAGCTATTTTAATAAATGTTATAGTTATATAATCCTTATTGCGGTAACAACATATTTTGTTTACTGTCGTAGAACCAGATTTTGTCTTATATGGGCATCTGGCTGTCACAGAGAGTGATTTTAGGGGAATCCCCAAGAGCCCAGGACCTATAAAATGACTAATCGGCTAATGTTTTATACTAGCAGATTTATACATGGTATAAGTGATATTTCCTGTTTTATTATAAAGCATAGATTGCATGTTGTTATTTTCTGTAAAATATTGGCTTTAGAAGACTGAAAATTATGTCAACACTGTCGCTCTCATCTCGTCGATACACTTATTATTTTTACGCTTTGAAGCACACACAGGGAATGTAACACTTACGTTATATAGTATGCAATTTAAAAATTGATTTGCCATTGGTTATTAGTGAGTCATTAAGTCTATATGTTGTGCTTCGATGGACGACTTAGCTCACCTACGGTCGGGAAAAGTTTCTGGAGGGGTATTTTGGTTATCAGTAGATTCCACTTGTCTTGAGGGATTTTTAAATGGAGATTTTTAGGTCATAATATTCTGATTTATTATATATAGTGTATTCTCGTATACGAACCTATAAAAATAGATACGAGCCAGCGGGTGTAATTGGGTCAGAAAAGACTGAACAATCCAAACTTTATTTCCACCAATGTTTGTGTTCAAATACTGTATCAAAACAATTTATTTTCGTCTTATCGGACGCAATTCGGACACTTCGTTTTTTTTTGTTAGTTGATTTTATGTAGTTAATTGTTATGCAATTGGTTACCCGAAAATATAGTTATTTTGTCTTCATTTATATCCGTCAATATAATTATGGAAAGATATGAAGTGCTTTCACTACTGCATCTATACGTATATAATAAGGCCCATTACATCAGTTTTCTACTAACGCGGTTGTTTAATGAGTCTTTAATGCTAAGCCTCGAAACGAAAATTGAAAGGGATCAAGGCGGAAATAGGGTACAAACAAGACGGAAATAGGGGACAAACAAGATGGAAATAGGGGACAAACAAGATGGAAATAGGGATAGGGGACAAACAAGGTGGAAATAGTGGACAAACAAGATGGAAATATGGGACAAACAAGGTGGAAATAGTGGACAAACAAGATGGAAATAGTGGACAAACAAGATTGAAATAAGGGACAAACAAGATGGAAATAGTGGACAAACAAGATTGAAAATAAGGGAAAAAGAAGATGGAAATAGGGATAGGGGACAAACAAGATACAAAACGGAAATGGAAATAAAGGAAGTCTAAAGGGATGATTCGGAATGGTCATTTATGGGCTTTCTCACAAATATTGTACTTAATACAAAAGAGTTTTGATTTGCTGTTCACTATAAATGCTAGGTTTAGAATAACCAGAGGTCGATAGTTCTATAGGTTCAAAGGCCATTGGATAAGTTCTCGCGACACTTTCGGTGCTGTTCACAGTTCTAGTTGATATAATCAATTCAAATCTGTTTCTATTTTATTTCAGGGCAAAAAAGGACAATTCACAATTCCGTGCCATGCTTGTAAACATACATTACAGTTTAAGCACAGCAGAACTTAAAACGTTGATATTTTTTGCTGAAATTAAACGTAAACTAGCAGAAACTATACAACAGCCCACAGATCTGTTTCAAATACTGGAGGAAAGAGGAGATTTAAAACCAAATAATTTAAAGAAATTTCGAGAGTTGATTGGAGTATTAGAAACTCGCAGAGATTTATTAGAAATTATTGATGGTTATGTGAAGGAGACTGAAATGGTTGATGGAAACAGGCGTTATTATCCAGGTACAGTTAGAAAAGCAGAAATGCTAAAGCAATTATAAACAAAATCATACCACCGTTAGAGACTGTGGTTCGAATAGGATCCGAGACAAAACGGAAAAAATTTCTACTGAAAAAGGTTGAATCGAGGCATTGTTCATGCTGCAATTACTGTAACTCAATTTTATTCAGATATTGTTCATTAAAAGAGCTGATTCAGCCATTTTTAATAGCAATTTTCCATTTTGTTTAACGATTTAAATATCATAAAAAAGAGGATGGAGTTAAGATTTTTAGCAAACTGTGTTATTGCAAGTCTTTGCATTTGTCCCTGTGGAGGCCATATTTCTACAAACAAACATGATAACTGTTAGGTGATAATTATATGGTAGATCAAAGATGGGAAAGCGGGCTTATTGTTTTTACAAATCACTTATTTAATGTACTTTAGGCATGAAAGCTTTGTTGCCCTTGATTATGTCAAACCTGAAAACGGTTTGATTTGAAATATATAAATGCAAGGAAATCAGCGTGTTTAGGAATTATATTTTTGTGTAGCTTTGTGAAATTCATGTATTTCAGGCGGTAAATATCCCAACATGCTCATGTTACAGGCAGCAGACGGAGATTTGAAGCAGAAGGAAGACATTTTGGAAAACCAAAGAGATGTCATTGAGAGAAAAGGTAGAGAAGGGCAACTGAAAGAAGAAAATAAACAACTAAAAGAAGAAGTTGAACAACTAAAAGAAGAAGTTGAACAACTAAAAGAAGAAAATAAACAACTAAAAGAAGGAAATAAAAAAGTGAAAGAAAGGTGCTATAAACTCCAAGGTATTAGGCAGCAAGGTGACATTGAGGGAAGAAGAAAGTATAATTAAATTTGGGGGGGGGGGGGAGGGATTTTATGCTTATTTCACACAAAAAACTAACAAACTATATAATCATAGTGAAGGTTAATATCTGGATTCTGAAGAATTTTTGAAGAAAGAAATTATTTGGAGTTAGAAAAAACATTCTGCTCTTAATGTCGTTCAAATCATACCCTGAATAGTAGGCCTAATTCTGTTTTGTCCATCAAACGGTACATGTCTGTAAATATCTTCTTGACCCGTTTTAATTTCAAATTTATTGATAAAATGTTTGGTTGGAAAATGCAAAAAAAGTTCAATGACTCCAGATATTTAAAAATTTGATTTGGTACAAATGATAAACAATAGAACTTGTTAGAATATGTTAATGATGTGGGTGACTGATTGAGACTTGTATATTCCATATTTGGTAATTTTCGCTCTTTTGATACCGTTAGAATGTTCGTGATAGCAATGATCTTGTGATCAAAACCACTTATTAAGATAAGGTTAATCAGTCAGTGAAACTAGATAACTCTGTTAGTGAAACAGGCTATAATATATTAATATGGCATACAGTAACCTTACAGGTATCACAGATAGTGATTGCCAGCTAGTGAAACTAGATAACACAGCTAGTGAATCTGGCTATAATACATGTATATTAATATGGCATACAGTAACCTTACAGCTATCACAGATAGTGATTGCCAGCTAGTGAAACTAGATAACTCAGCTAGTGAATCTGGCTATAATATATTAATATGGCATACAGTAACCTTACAGCTATCACAGATAGTGATTGCCAGCTAGTGAATCTGGCTATAATATATTAATATGGCATACGGTAACCTTACAGGTATCACAGATAGTGATTGCCAGCTAGTGAAACTAGATAACACAGCTAGTGAAACTGGCTATAATATATTAATATGGCATACGGTGAAAAGAATCGTCGTTTGGTTTTTGGTTTACTTAAAAATATTGAAAACAGATATTTAACTTTTTATTTCTATATATATTTTTAATTTCCCTTTATTGTAGAGGGGGGGGGGGGTCGATGAAAAGGGGATATGGATTCTGAAGTTTGTTATATAACTCAATATATTGTTGTAGCCCTACACATATCTCATTGAGAGATGATTTATTGTGATTACTTGTCTCAGACTGTGATAATATTATAATGATGCCATATTGTTCATTGCTTTATATTTGTATTGTTATCAATTAAATTGGAATAGAATGGAAATGGCCGTAGTTTTATTTGTTGTAAAATCTGTCTCTGATTGTTGAGTGTCTTTCTGCCCACAGAAATCTGCCATCAACACACAAACATGTTTTATAATTTAAGATTCGTTTGAATTAATTATATGTAAATCGATAAGAATTTTGGTTTCCAACAAATCTCAAGAAATATTTAACTAGCGGGTTGGTTTTGTGTTAAGCAAAATGGCAGTTTTCTGCAACACGGCTCAAACACCAAGTTCCCACAATCTGACTCTAGCAACCGAGCTGGAGTCTGTTAAAATAAAATCAGAGACAGTAGCTACAATAAAATCTATTTGATACAACAGGTAGCTCTGATGAAGAAGAATGTCTACAATAATCTTTACGTCAGATAACTCTCCCTTGTTCCCTCTCCATTGCATTTCTATGGCAACCAATCGGTGACAAATCAAGTGCTGTAGTTCCCGGAATTCCACTAGAAATAAGTGTTTGCTGATGTCACTAATCATAAAATATGCTTATATCACATAAGGTTTTAGCCAATAAGGCTGTCATCAAACACTTGGATTAAGTGGCTTCAAATACTAGTAGTTAAATATCTATGTACACACTGCACCCAGTGCTAATCATTTATTACTAGTAAAAGTTGTAGGTCTATATATGCTTCTGTGTGGTACGCTCTCAGCAGAAATAAAATGAAATGAATAGAATGGAGTTTTACATGCTACTCTTAAGCACCTAATGGGCTAATGAAGATGGGCACACCATGCAGTTGGCAATGAGGGAAACTTTGCCAGGACAGAGACATTAGCGTACTCTTTTTACAATTTCCAAATATGCTCTCAGGAGGATGTGCGCCATTTGAAATGGCGACTGGGCGATTGAAATTCTCGAAAAAAACTTTGACGCAGCCATAGGCGTGGCATGAGTGGTGTAGGGAGATAATGATGGTTTGTTTGAATTACAAAAACATCCATCTTTCCAAATAAATCAAGGTTTGGCGGATTCGAGGTATGTAAATACGTTTAAAACCCCCGCACCCGCGGAGGTGCGGAAAGTCCCAATTTTAGGTGCTTAGTTTTTCTGACTCTCCCCAAGCCATAACTGTCCAAAAAGATATCAGAGGCTGGGAATAGATTCAGCAAGTTTCGGACTACTATTTAACAGAATGCACCGACACAGGTTTAACTAAATTTAGTTATGGATGGTGTCCGCTTTAAGTTTAAAAATATGTTGAGTAAGGAGAGACTTCTCCAATGGTTTCTTCTGTAATGATGCTGTGTTCTTCTTCTGTGGTTCAACTTCGGTAGTTCTTCTTCTGTGGTTCAACTTCGGTAGTTCTTCTTTTGTAGATCTTCTTCTGTAGTTCTTCTTCTGTAGTTTTCTGTAGTTCTTCTTCTGTAGTTCTTCTTCTGTAGTTCTTCATCTGTAGTACTTCTTCTGTAGTTCTTCATATGTAGTTTTTCTTCTTTAGTTCCTCTTTTGTAGTTCTAAATCTGTAGTTTTTCTTCTGTAGTTCTTCTTCTGTAGTTCTTCTTCTGTAGTTCTTCTTCTGTAGTTCTTCTTCTGTAGTTCTTTATCTGTAGTTCTTCTTCTGTAGTTCTTCTTCTGTAGTTTTTCTTCGGTAGTTCTTCTTCTGTAGTTCTTCATATGTAGTTCTTCTGTAGTTCTTCTGTAGTTCTTCTTCTGTAGTTTTTCTTCTGTAGTTCTTCATCTGTAGTTCTTCTTCTGTAGTTCTTCTGTAGTTCTTCATCTGTAGTTTTTCTTCTGTAGTTCTTCTTCTGTAGTTCTTCTGTAGTTCTTCTTCTGTAGTTCTTCTCCTGTAGTTCTTCATCTGTAGTACTTCTTCTGTAGTACTTCTTCTGTAGTTCTTAATCTGCAGTTTTTCTTCCGTAGTTCTTCTTCTGTAGTTCTTCTTCTTTAGTTCTTCTTCTTTAGTTCTTCTTCTGTAGTTATTCTGTGGTTCTTCTTCTGTAGTATTTCTTCTGTAGTTCTTCTTCTGTAGTACTTCTTCTGTAGTTCTTCTTCTGTAGTTCTTCTTCTGTAAAATTCTTCCTCTGTCTGTTGCTTTTGGATGGTGAAGAGCGAAATGCTCTTGGGCTTCATCGTATCTTATTTTTCTTGACAATCTATCTGGGATGAAATTCTCAAAAATTACTACACCCACAGTAGAGCAGGGCGCTCTTCTGTGGTGCTACTCATGTAATCATTCCATAGAAAATAATAGACTGTCTCACAGATTGTTGCCATACCCTCCACCGTATGGGACGGACCGTAGGTCACAAGTAGAGACTATGGATATCAACATTTGAATACATCAATTTGTTAATAAATTGCTAACTTCTTGAGAGATTTACAAGATAAACAAATACCGGTAATTCAAATATGCAAAGAGATTGTTCATGCAGTGTTAGTGATTTAACGCATATTGGACTGTTCAGATTCTATTGCCTAATATTACGTTTGTTATTGTTTTCGACTTGATGTTCGTAAGAAAACTAATGATGAGACTTAATAATAGAGACTAGAGTAGAAAACCGTAGTATTCCAAAATTACAGCGGTCTTAAGCTTATTCTTACATTATTCTACCCTGACCCCACAGGCAGTTGATGGAGAGGATCTAAACTACTATGGACACGAAATGAAATTACAAAAACCACAGGCGTTTGATTTAAACATGGAATGGTGTTATTTGTATGGAAGACGGATGCGGCCACTGAAAATCTCGCGTTGTCGCCTTTAGAAATAAGGCGACAACACGACAACGCGACAACACGACAACGCGACAACGCGACAACACGACAACACGACAACGCGACAACACGACAACACGACAACACGACAACGCGACAACACGAGACAAAATACATTGGAGTGAATAGGGGAGAAATCAACACAGAAAGGTGTGTTAAAATTCTCTCGTGTTGTCGCGTTCTCGCCCTTAATTTACTTCTTTTTTCTCGTGTTGTCGCACTGTCGTCCCTCGTGTTGTCGCGTTGTCGTGTTGTCGCGTTGTCGCGTTGTCGTGTTGTCGCCTCTTAATTCTGTCGTGTTCTCGCACTGTCGTGTTGCATGACAACGCGACAACACGACAACACGAGAAAACTGTAAAAACGACAACACGACAGTGCGAGAACACGACATATTTCAGAGGCGACAACACGACAACGCGACAACACGACAACACGACAAGGCGACAACACGAGGGACGACAGTGCGACAACGCGAGAAAAAAGAAGTCTGAAAGTATAAATTATAGGCGACAACGCGACAACACGAGAGAAATTTAACACACACTTCTGTGTTGATATTTTCCCCATTCACTCCCATGTAATTTCTCTCGTGTTGTCGCGTTGTCGTGTTGTCGCCTTCATGTTTTCTCGCGTTGTCGTGTTGTCGCGTTGTCGTGTTGTCGCGTTGTCGCGTTGTCGCCCTATTTTCAAAGGCGACAACGCGAGAGTCAGTGATGGCCGCATCCGTCTTCTATGGAAGACGGATGCGGCCACTGAAAATCTCGCGTTGTCGCCTTTAGAAATAAGGCGACAACACGACAACGCGACAACACGACAACGCGACAACGCGACAACACGACAACAAGACAACGCGATAACACGACAACACGACAACACGACAACGCGACAACACGAGACAAAATACATTGGAGTGAATAGGGGAGAAATCAACACAGAAAGGTGTGTTAAAATTCTCTCGTGTTGTCGCGTTCTCGCCCTTAATTTACTTCTTTTTTCTCGTGTTGTCGCACTGTCGTCCCTCGTGTTGTCGCGTTGTCGTGTTGTCGCGTTGTCGCGTTGTCGTGTTGTCGCCTCTTAATTCTGTCGTGTTCTCGCACTGTCGTGTTGCATGACAACGCGACAACACGACAACACGAGAAAACTGTAAAAACGACAACACGACAGTGCGAGAACACGACATATTTTAGAGGCGACAACACGACAACGCGACAACACGACAACACGACAAGGCGACAACACGAGGGACGACAGTGCGACAACGCGAGAAAAAAGAAGTCTGAAAGTATAAATTATAGGCGACAACGCGACAACACGAGAGAAATTTAACACACACTTCTGTGTTGATATTTTCCCCATTCACTCCCATGTAATTTCTCTCGTGTTGTCGCGTTGTCGTGTTGTCGCCTTCATGTTTTCTCGCGTTGTCGTGTTGTCGCGTTGTCGTGTTGTCGCGTTGTCGTGTTGTCGCGTTGTCGCGTTGTCGCCCTATTTTCAAAGGCGACAACGCGAGAGTCAGTGATGGCCGCATCCGTCTTCCATAGTCTTCCATATATTTGTCATACAAAATCTTTCATTTATTTTCGTCATAATCATACATGTTTTACAATTACTAGAAATTACTGTATATATCCCTCGATTAGAGCAAATGTTGAAAGAAGGCAATCCCCTCGGGATGTGGGGTTGAAGTTGAAAAAATCGACCGCGTTTTATCTTATACGTAGATTAGGACGAATATTGGTAATACATGTATGGTCATTTAGATAAATAAATCGTATTTGCTAGCTCCTTTTTACAATTTGTGATAAAATCTAAATAGTTCTATAGCAGATAAATGTACTTTCTTTACTACTAGTAGTCCGAAACTACCTACTGTTTCGGACTATACTACAAGACATTTTGAACATGCGCAGCTCCTCGTAGCTGGCTGTAGGGGACGGAAAATGGAGTAAGTGCACCTTTTAGCTATTTTAATAAATGTTATAGTTATATAATCCTTATTGCGGGAACAACACATTTTGTTTACTGTCGTAGAACCAGATTCTCTGTTATATGGGCATCTGGCTGTCACAGACAGTGATTTTAGGGGAATCCCCAAAAGCCCAGGACCCGTAAAAGGACTTATCGGCTTATGTTTTATACTAGCAGATTTATACATGGTATAAGTGATATTTCCTGTTTTATTATTAAGCATAGATTGCAAAGCATCATTGCATGTTGTTATTTTCTGTAAAATATTGGCTTTACAACACTATGTGAAAATTATGTCACACTGTCGCTCTCATCTCGTCGATACACTTCCACCCTGTACCTTGGCCAGAGTCAAAAAAATATACAATGAATTTATTTACATTTTACATATGTATTGTGCAGGTATATTTTAAATTTGTGTTTTGAATTTGATGTGTCTTTTATTTCGATGTTTGGTCTCAATTGTAAAAAGGCCTTTATGCCTAATTGTTAGCCAAATAAAGAATTTATTATTATTATAACTATTATTAGCACACACAGGACAGGTAACATTAACGTTATCAAATATACAATTTAAAAATTGATAGGCCATTGGTTATAAGTGAGTCATTAAATCTAAATGTTGTGCTTCGACGGCCGACTAAATTTCACCTACGGTTTTTAAAAGTTTCTGGAGAGTTGTTTTAGTTAGCAGCAGATTCGATTTGTCTTGAGTGATTTTTAAATGGATATTTTAAGTTCACAATATTCTGATAGATAGTGTATTATATATAGTGTATTCTCTACCCTATATAAAAGTATAAAAGTAGAGTCCTTGGGCGTAATTGGGTCAGAAAAGACTGAACAATCGAATCTTTATTTCCACCAATGATTGTGTTCAAATACTGTATCAAAACAATTTATTTTCGTCTTATCTGACGCAATTCGGACACTTCGGGGTTTTTTTCTTTTTTTTCTGTTCGTTGATTTTTTATTTATATGCAGTTTAATTGTTATGCAATTGGTTACCCGAAATATAGTTATTTTGTCTTCATTTATATCCGTCAATATAATTATGAAAAGACTTGAAGGGCTTTCACTAATGCATCTATGCCTCTACGCGTATAAATAGACCCATAACAATTACGTTACTTGGACGGCTAATTCATTTGCCATCTATTTCCATCACAAAATTCAACTTATTCCAGAAACCTCATGGAAAACTTGTCAAAATAATGTAACCCACTACATTTTATATAGCACAGAAATGGGTGAGATTGGAAGGGGGAATCGATGAGGACTATAATAGAAATAGGGGACAAACAAGGTGGAAACAGGGGACAAACAAGATAGAAATACGGGACAAACAAGGTGGAAATAGGGGACAAACAAGATAGAAATAGGGGACAAACAAGATGGAAATAGGGGACAAACAAGATGGAAATAGGGAACAAACAAAGTGGAAATAGGGGACAAACAATGTGGAAATAGGGGACAAACATGGTAGAAATATGGAACAAACAAGATGGAAATAGGGGACAAAGAAGACAAAAATGGAAAAGGAAATAGGGGAAGTCAAAAGGGGTGATTCGGAACGGTAATGATTTATGGGCTTTCTAACATATACTTAATACAAGGGAGTTTTGATTTGCTGTTCACTATAAATGCTAGGTTTAGAATAACCAGAGGTCGATAGTTCTATAGGTTCAAAGGCCATTGGATAAGTTCTCGCGACACTTTCGGTGCTGTTCACAGTTCTAGTTGATATAATCAATTCAAATCTGTTTCTATTTTATTTCAGGGCAAAAATGGAAGATTTTCGATTTCGTAAAATGCTTGTTAAGATAAATAATAGGTTAAACCTGAAAGAACTTAAAATCTTAAAATTTTCTGCTGGAATTAACCATCATCTAGAAGAAACCATTCAGCAGCCCACAGATCTGTTTCAAATACTGGAGGAAAGAGGAGATTTAAAACCAAATAATTTAAAGAAATTTCGAGAGTTGATTGGAGTATTAGAAAATCGCAGAGATTTATTAGAAATTATTGATGATTATGTGAAGGAGACTGAAATGGTTGATGGAGAAAATCAAGGAGCCCCACTTCAACATCATTATTCAGGTACAATAAGAAGAGTAGAAATACCTTGGCAATTATTAACAAAATCATAGGCCTACTCCCATTGGGGATTGCGGCTCGAAAAGGATCCGAGGATGGTCAAAACGGAACAAATTCTGCTGGAAAAGGTTGAATCGGGGCATTGTTCATGCTGCAATTACTGTAGCTTGATAGCATGATTGCACTCAAATATTTGAAAAGTACCGATTCGGCTAGCAAACTGCGTTGATCAAAGTCATTGCATTCAACTCCAAGTGTAAATAGGGTAAACCAAAGGCAGCTTATTTCTTTTTCAGATATTTTTATTGCCCTTGATATTGTTAAACCTTTAAACATCGGTTTGATTTGAATTGTAGGAATCAGGGGCGTAGCTACCGGGGGGGGTGTGGGGGGGTGTCACACCCCCCCACTTTTACTGAACTCGTCGGTAAAACGCGGAATCGGTCGGTAAAAAGGGGGGTCATGGATGGAACCGTCGGTAAAACGCGGAATCGATCGATTAAACCGATTAATTAACCTAAAAAGTCAAAACATTGAGTTGGTTATGATCGGTCGATAAAAGACGGCAAGGTGGGACCGTCGGTAAAACCAATTAACCTAAAAAGTAAAAACCTTGTGTTGGTTATGATTTTATCAGTAAACTGTCAGCATTAAAAGTATTTTTTTTTACTGAAACTACCGGAATCGGTCGGTATAAGTTGGTTATGACTGGAGTCTTCGGTAAAACAGATTGGTTAACCGATACCCTTGTTATTGGTAAGCTGTTCGTTATTTGAATTTGTCGGTAAAACGCGGAATTGGCCGATAGAAGAAGGTCATAGATGGAGCCGTCGGTAAAACCGATTTGTTAACCGAAAGAGTGAAAACCTTGTGTCTCTTAAGATGTTATCGGTAAACCGTTCGTCTACATTAAAGTGATTTTTACTAAACTTGTCGATAAAACGCGGAATCGGTCGATAATAGACGGTCATGGATGGGAAATAGAGCCTTCAGTAAAACCGATTGGCTGACCGAAAGTGTGGAAGCCTTGTGTCAGTTATGATGTTATCGGAAAACTGTTCGTCTACATAAAAAGTGATTTTTACTGAACTTGTCGGTAAACCGCAGAATAGGTCGAAAAAGGCTATATAAAACATATGGTTGTCCGACGAAAATTGATAATTTTGACCGGTGGAAACGACTTCCAAAATCGCGTCAGATGTATTTTCCGGGTTTCCAAGTATGTAAAATTTTCCGGGGAAGGACCCCCGAACCCCCCGCCACTGCAAGGGCCGAATACGAAGGCCTTTGGCCTGCAGGGCTTGCCTTGGAAAAATCACCTTTCAGTCCCCCCTCTCAGGCATATTCTAGATACACCCCTGATTGATATGGTTTTCTAAGGTTTAGGATTTGCTTTAACGATGGATTTCGTTCGTGTATAATGTATATACTTAAAAGTGCGAGTAAGTTATTTTTGCCCCGGGAAGAACACGTGTTCGTCGGTAAAACTTTGACGTTACACGTGATCGTCGGTAAAACTTAGACGTTACACCCCCCAGTCAAAATGGTCACGCTACGCTCCTGGTAGGAATGCAAGAAAAATCAGCTTGTTAAAGAATTATATTTCACATATTCGGTAAATTTTGTGTAGCTTTGTGAGATTCCTTTATTTCAGGCGGTAAATCTACCAGCATGGCCATGTTAAAGGCAGCAGACGGAGATTTGAAGCAGAAGGAAGACTACAAGAAGAAACTGAAAGAAGAAAATAAACAACTGAAGAAAGAAAATAAACAACTGAAGAAAGAAAATAAACAACTGAAAGAAAGATATTATAACCTTATAGAAAGTTATAATACACTACGTGAAAATAGACAGCAAGGTATCATTGAGAGAATAGAAAGTATAATGAATAAGGTATTTGCGTGGCAATTGATTTCCATGGGCTTTTATGCAATTTGTTCCATTTTCGCCTTTCTTTCTGGAACAACCGGAGCTCAAACTGTAATGATCTGTTGATATCTATATAATTGGTAAATTAACCACTCCATATTCTATTGCTTTCTCTCTCGATTATTTTTTATTTAAACTTTTTGAGTTATTGCACTTGACTTAGTCTAAACGCATCAAAATGTGATCTTGGTCAAATTCCAATTTGACGATATTTCGATGAATGGGTTTTGAGTTTTTGCTCTTGACTTTTTAAAACGAAACAAATTTTGTTTGTGGACTAAACAAACATTTTTTTATTTGAATGTAATTTGATGTGATCATGTATATTGATGAGATCTTGGTCAACTTTGAAATTGACGATTTTTCGATAAACAGTTTTCGAGTGAGTAAAAACACGTCAACCACTAATAATTTTGAAGGAATTAGGCGCCTCTAGCCAGGCAACTACTTTTTTTTTGTGGCGGGGGGGGGGGGGTGGAGGAGGGATTTTATGCTTATTACACAAAAAACTAACAAACTATATAATCATAGTGAAGGTTAATATCTGGATTCTGAAGAATTTTTGAAGAAAGAAATTATTTGGAGTTATTTCCCTTCAATGATAGACAAAACATTCTGCTCTAAATGTCGTTCAAAACCCCGAAAAGTGGGCCAAATTCTATTTTTGTCCATCATCAGGTACATGTCTGTAAATATCTTCTTGAACCGTTTTAATTTCAAATTTATTGATAAAATGTTTGGTTAAAAAATGAAAAAAAAAGATACAATGAAAGTGAAATGACTCCAGATATTTAAAAGTTTGATTTGATACAAATGATAAACAATGTTGCATAGAACATTTTAGGATATGTGAATAATGTGGGTGACTGATTGATTCCATATTAAGTAATTTTCACTGTTTTGGTCCCGTTAGAATGTTCGTGATAACTATGATCTTGTGATCAAAACCTCCTATTACGATGAGATTAGTAGTAATTGGCATACTGTGACCTTACAGGTATCACGGATAGTGATTGCCAGCTAGTGAAACTAGATAACTCAGCTAGTAAATCTGGCTATAATATATTAATTGGCATACTGTGACCTTACAGGTATCACGGATAGTGATTGCCAGCTAGTGAAACTAGATAACTCAGCTAGTAAAACTGGCTATAATATATTAATATGGCATACGGTAACCTTACAGGTATCACACATAGTGATTGCCAGCTAGTGAAACTAGATAACTCAGCTAGTGAAACTGGCTATAATATATTAATATGGCATACGGTAACCTTACAGGTATCACAGATAGTGATTGCCAGCTAGTGAAACTAGATAACTCAGCTAGTAAAACTGGCTATAATATATTGATATGGCATACGGTAACCTTACAGGTATCACAGATAGTGATTGCCAGCTAGTGAATCTGGCTATAATATATTAATATGGCATACGGTGACCTTACAGGTATCACAGATAGTGATTGCCAGCTAGTGAAACTAGATAACTCAGCTAGTGAAACTGGCTATAATATATTGATATGGCATACGGTAACCTTACAGGTATCACAGATAGTGATTGCCAGCTAGTGAATCTGGCTATAATATATTAATATGGCATACGGTGACCTTACAGGTATCACAGATAGTGATTGCCAGCTAGTGAAACTAGATAACTCAGCTAGTAAAACTGGCTATAATATATTAATATGGCATACGGTGACCTTACAGGTATCACAGATAGTGATTGCCAGCTAGTGAAACTAGATAACTCAGCTAGTGAAACTGGCTATAATATATTGATATGGCATACGGTAACCTTACAGGTATCACAGATAGTGATTGCCAGCTAGTGAATCTGGCTATAATATATTAATATGGCATACGGTTACCTTACAGGTATCACAGATAGTGATTGTCAGCTAGTGAAACTAGATAACTCAGCTAGTAAAACTGGCTATAATATATTAATTGGCATACGGTGACCTTACAGGTATCACAGATAGTGATTGCCAGCTAGTGAAACTGGCTATAATATATTGATATGGCATACGGTAACCTTACAGGTATCACAGATAGTGATTGCCAGCTAGTGAATCTGGCTATAATATATTAATATGGCATACGGTGACCTTACAGGTATCACTGATAGTGATTGCCAGCTAGTGAAACTAGATAACTCAGCTAGTAAAACTGGCTATAATATATTAATATGGCATACGGTGACCTTACAGGTATCACAGATAGTGATTGCCAGCTAGTGAAACTAGATAACTCAGCTAGTAAAACTGGCTATAATATATTAATATGGCATACGGTAACCTTACAGGTATCACAAAAAGTGATTGTCAGCTAGTGAAACTAGATAACTCAGCTAGTGAAACTGGCTATAATATATTAATATGGCATACGGTAACCTTACAGGTATCACAGATAGTGATTGCCAGCTAGTGAAACTAGATAACTCAGCTAGTGAAACTGGCTATAATATATTAATATGGCATACGGTAACCTTACAGGTATCACAGATAGTGATTGCCAGCTAGTGAAACTAGATAACTCAGCTAGTGAAACTGGCTATAATATATTAATATGGCATACGGTAACCTTACAGGTATCACAGATAGTGATTGCCAGCTAGTGAAACTAGATAACTCAGCTAGTGAAACTGGCTATAATATATTAATATGGCATACGGTAACCTTACAGGTATCACAGATAGTGATTGCCAGCTAGTGAAACTAGATAACTCAGCTAGTAAAACTAGCTATAATATATTGATATGGCACACGGTGACCTTACAGGTATCACAGATAGTGATTGCCAGCTAGTGAAACTAGATAACTCAGCTAGTAAAACTGGCTATAATATATTTATATGGCATACGGTAACCTTACAGGTATCACAGATAGTGATTGACAGCCAGTGAAACTAAATAACTCAGCTAGTGAATCTGGCTATAATATATTAATATGGCATACGGTAACCTTACAGGTATCACAGATATTGATTGCCAGCTAGTGAAACTAGATAACACAGCTAGTGAAACTGGCTGTAATATATTGATATGGCATACGGTAACCTTACAGGTATCACAGATAGTGATTGCCAGCTAGTGAAACTAGATAACTCAGCTAGTAAAACTGGCTATAATATATTAATATGGCATACGGTAACCTTACAGGTATCACAGATAGTGATTGCCAGCTAGTGAAACTAGATAACTCAGCTAGTAAAACTGGCTATAATATATTAATATGGCATACGGTGACCTTACAGGTATCACAGATATGATTGCCAGCTAGTTAAACTAGATAACTCAGCTAGTAAAACTGACTATAATATATTAATATGGCATACGGTAACCTTACAGGTATCACAGATAGTGATTGCCAGCTAGTGAAACTAGATAACTCAGCTAGTAAAACTGGCTATAATATATTTATATGGCATACGGTAACCTTACAGGTATCACAGATATTGATTGCCAGCTAGTGAAACTAGATATCTCAGCTAGTGAAACGGGCTGATTAACCTTTTCTTAACAAGAGGTTTTGATCACAAGATCACAGCTCTTACGAACATTCTTACGGTACCAAAACAGTGAAAACGAACAAATATTTTTTTTTATAAACAGTACTTTATTCACAAAGGAATTCAATAAGGCAACAGGCTAAAAGCCTATATTTCACATGCAAAGTTTCAGGCAGTCGCCCACATTATTTTCATCAGTGAAACTGGCTAGAATATCGTTCTATGATATATGTAATGGTGATTGTTAAGCTATTTACGATTTTTACGTTTCGGGTTAATGATCAAAGTGAGTGAACAAATTATTCATAAATAGAGAACTACAACGATGTATTAACTTATACTTAACTTAAAAAACACAAGAAATTACAATTAAAACAATTATTAAAATTAATCAAAATTAATTGAATTAAAAAATATTGACAACAAATATTTTACTTTTTATTTCTATATATATTTTTAATTTCCCTTTATTGTAGAGGGGGTCGATGAAAAGGGAATATGTATTCTGATGTTTGTTTGTAACTCGATATATTGTTGTAGCCCTAGACATATCTTATTGAAAAATGATTTATTGTGATTAATTATTGTCTCAGACTGTGATAATATCATAATGATGCCATATTGTTCATTGCTTTATATTTGTATTGTTATCAATTAAACCGGAATAGAATGGAAATGTTCCTAGGTGTTTTTTTTTTTATTGTAAAAACTGTCTCTGATTATTTAGTGTCTTTCTGCCAACAGAAATCTGCCATTTTCCTCAACACACAAATTGTTTTATAATTTAAGATATTTTTCATTTTGTAATATCTAAATCGTTAAAATTTCTACATTCCAACAAATCAAGGGGTTGCTTGTAACCCAATGAGTGTTCCCACATTGAATCAAGCAACCCACTAGCAACCCAGCTCTAGTAATCTTACTTGTAACCCACCTCTAGCAATCTGACTGGCAACCCAGCCCAGCAATCTGACTGGTAACCTACCTCTAGCAACCTGACTGGTTACCCATCTTCAGCAATCTGACTGGTAACCCACCTCTAGCAATCTGACTGGCAACCTAGCTCTAGTAATCTGACTGCTTACCCAGCTTTAGCAATCTGACAAGTAACCCACTTTCTAGCAATCTGACTGGTAACCCAGGCCAAGAAGCTGACAGGTAACCCAGCTCTAACAATCTGACTGGTAACCCAGGCCAGGAAGCTGACTGGTAACCCGCCTCTAGCAATCTGACTGGTAAATCAGGCCAGCAATCTGACTGGCAACCCAGCTCAAGAGATACTGGTTACCCAACTCTAGCAATCTGACTGGTAACTTAGTTACAACTGATGGGTAATTAATAACAATTAAACATACAGTTTTAACAAAATGAATTTTTGTTTAATTAATTTTGGCAATCAAGAGACAAAAATAAATCACCATGTATTAGTTGTCATAAAAAGTGTGAAAAAAATGGAATAGAATAATGAGCTTAGCCACTTGGCAAATTAAAAAAAATGTCTAAAAAATAGTATTTCAGTACAAGAAATATATTTAACAAATACAACAGGAAGCTGCAAGGGAGAATGAGGGGGATGGGGAGGGGGGGGGGGTGAACAATAACCTTTAGGACCAGAAAACTCCCTTGGTCCCTGCCCATTGCATTACTATGGCAACCAATCTGTGACAAATCAAGAGCTATAGTGCCAGGAATTCCACTGTCATCAAACACACTGTTTTTGTGGAATAAAGGTCTAAATGATAATTAGAATGGTTCAAATAAATGCTATCAGCGCCCCCAATATACATACAAAATTTAAAATTCTGCTTTACAATCTCTTTAATACAGTTAAAAAGTTCATTATTAGATATAAAGAAACAGAAAGAAACATGTTCTGAAACACACCAAATAAACAAACACCCATTCAAAATCATAGCCAACACTCATCATTGGACGGAACAAATGAAAAAACTAAATCAACACTGGCTTCCTTCTATCAGTTCAGTTGTTCCAGTTGGCTCTTGGGTGACTTTAACAAAAACAATTCAGTTGAGTTTAGCTCTTAATTGTGAAGTGACAGTCGAAAGTGCAGACTTTTCAACTATATATGGGCATTCCTTGTTGCCATATCAACCTTGTGTTCCACTCTCAAATAAGCTTGGTTGGCAACCGACCTTCTAACTAGGTCAACATTGAGAAGTTTCAATCCTAGAAATTATTACAGTTCAGTTGAGATTTCGCGAACTTTGAGGGAATCTTTAGTTCAATCCAACCCACAACCCCTAATTTTTGCTTTACTTAGCAAACGACATGAAAATCATACTGTAACACAATTGCTATAGAACACCTCTACGTCACATCATCATTGTGTGATACATCTACTAGCATCTATACACCCAGTGGCGTTCAGGGCAGCAGTCTGATACATATTATATCTAGAATATTCCAATTAGTTTTATCTTTCAGCAAGTTCAAAATAAGCCAGTCATAACATCCTCGAGAAAATTAAAATGTGTTGGAATTCACCATTGCAATACATATCCTTGTTTATTAGGAAATATTTCACTTTCATGACAGATCAGGGGCAATATCATGAAGGTTTTCCTCAGGTAAGACTACCCTCAGATCTGATACATATCATACATCAATGAAGACCATTAGTTCAATATATACACGCCATTAGAGACTCGGAATCTAATCTAAAATTTAACCAGGCCTCCGAACATAGTTTGTCTTTGGAATGAGATTTTTTCTGTTGTCGATCTTTGCCATGTGGTTTTTGAGCTGAAATAGAGTTAAGGAGACAATTTCATCATGAGAATCATTACAATCAATAGGTCAGGCTTGATTAGTTAGTTCTTAACAGGTTTTATTTGTTTTAAAAATCTTTATTTAAATTTTGCAAATAGTAAATACTGGTTTAATATATGGTTTTAAAAAACAAGCTGAGGCTTACATTAATCCATCACTTTTAATCATTCAAACAGTATGAAATATATAATTCACATTCATTATTCTATCTTCTATTTCTTTAGAAATACCACTGTTAAAATATTGATCTATATATCATTTGTAATAATAACAAATTATGCCCAACTGTACGACACTCAGCTTCCCCGATATTTTCAACTCACCATTGTTATTGATATTAAAGTTGGTAGAATCAAATTGATTGGTCAGATTTCTTCTTGAACCCCCGTTAATAGTACCATCTCGATTCTATAGAAATAAAATACAAAATATATTTCAATCATCTATGTTTATTATTAGAATAATGAACCTCCAGTTACGACAGTTGTCCCTCCAGGAATTCAGTCTGTCCCGATTTTTTATACCCCATTGTGTCTAAACCACACCCCCATTTGTCTAACTTCTTAAGGACACAGTCATACAAGTGAGGGAATTACAAACCATTAATTCTATTATTTATCCCAAGATTCATCAAAGTCCAGCCTCTAGAGTGTCTACAACAAAGGTTTTCGCTGACAATATTCGTCCACATGTTCACGTTGGTATACAAAAATAAAATGCAGTAGATTAATTTAATACGAGTTAATATGGCCATATTAAAACCTGTATTTAAGATGATATAATTATATTTTTGTATAACCATGTAATAATTGTAAATACTGACCAATATTTGAAACTGTTGTTGTTGTTGTTGTTGTCTAGGTGACTGGTTGCCAGATTGTTGTCGTGAAGCGTTAATGAATAAATTATGTAAATTAGTCTCATTCTTCTCCTTCTTATTTGGTAAAGTATTCTGAATATTCATTCTGATTTTGTTGAGCGAAATTCTGTTGCTGTCTTTGTTTCTGTTTGTGTCTGTTTTCACCTGTTTCTGAAGTTCTTCTCTGCTTTCCTGGTTTTGGTGGCTCTAGCTCTGATTTTCCTGCGATCCATTTTCTAAGTTGCCTGGAAGATGGAAGAAGGATGATAATCTAGGATTATCAACTGATTGAAACTTAGTTTAATTTGTCCTAGGATGACATTATGAGTAAGTTTTTTTCTAAAATGTGATAATCCAACATAACATCACAAAAAATGTTTTTTGAATCTATAGTACAAAAAAATGTTTAATAACACCTTTTTTCAATAACAGTGATGACAAGAAAACGCCTTATCAAAACTCTTGATGAAGATCCTGGGAAAGGGAATGTAAGGTACAAAAATGAAATAATTGGAGTTTTACAACCTTCTCTTCTACACCTTATGGTCTAATGAATTGAGTTTGACGTGCTACTCTTCTACATCTTATGGTCTAATGAATTGAGTTTTACGTCTACTCTTTCATCTTATGGGCTAATGAATGGAGTTTTACTCCTACTCTTCACACCTATTGGGCTAATGAATTGAGTTTGACATGCTACTCTTGTACACCTTATGGACTAATGAATTGAGTTTTACGTGCTACTCTTGTCCATCTTATGGGCTAATGAATGGAGTTTTACGTGCTACTTTGTACATCTTATGGTCTAATGAATTGAGTTTTACGTGCTACTCTTGTCCATCTTATGGTCTAATGAATGGAGTTTTACATCCTACTCTTATACACCTTATGGACTAATGAATGGAGTTTTACGTCCCACTCTTCTGCACCTTATGGGCTAATGAAGACTGGTGTGACCTTGTCAGAAGATCCACATAGAAATAAAATACATCAAAAAATATCTGGTCTTATACCTGACAAACGGAATAACCATAAAGAAGTTATTTGGATTCATTCCCAACTGTGTTCTGCAGTTCTGATCTCTTTTATGTGAGGGTAAAACATCCACTGGAAACCACTGCATGCTCTGATAGTGATATAGAAGTAAATAAATTAATTAGTACTGTGTAGGTCAGGGGTTCCCAAACTCGGGACAAGGGCCAGTTCTGGACGACCAAAAGTTTTGAAGTGAACATAATTTTTTCTGGCACACACATGAGGATTTAATTGGGAATATCTCAATATATAGAAAACTTATTATAAAGGTATGGATTCCCAAACTGGTATTTAACGCCATGCCGGTATAATGATAAGCCCTAGCTGCTTGATGTTTATTACATCATATTCCATATTGTCAATCGGTCATTTTAGACGTAAAAATGGAAATGTCTGGCATATATGGCCAAATCAACAACCCTGACACTAACTTACTAATTAAACTGCAACTAACGAACTAACTAACAAACTAACGAGAGACCTCACCAACCAAAAAGTGACTAATGAATTAACGAACTAACGAGAGACCTAACGAACTAACCAACTTACCTTAATTTCTTTCCTTGTTTTAGGTTGAAAGTGTGTATCTAAAGAAACACCAGGTACAATATATAATCTGATCAACTGACCATTCATCTGAGATTCTAAAAACACATTTTTATCAATCAACTGACTGATATCTAATCCTGTTTCCTCCATCACCTGGAATTACACACGTCACAACATTATCATGTCTATTGTCATATTCCCTTGTTTAATTGTTACATAAATCATCAACATCAAAAATACTATTTACACTTAAATAAAAATACATTTAGAAAGTGAAAGAATTAAAATATATGAATATAGATTTACCTCTCTACTAGCACAGTCATGGGGGGCCTCATCCGCATTAACTTTACCCTTGGGAAACCCCCAACTTGATTTCACCCACCATCCTTGTACCAACAAACACTGAAAAATTAATATTATAGTGTGATTTGTTATTTGGCCTTCCTGTAGAATGTATTGTTGATACACAGAGTAAACAAAACAATGAATCTGACATACAAACTTAATTTCTGGATCCAGAATAATGGCCCCATATGTAGGAACACTCATTTTATACGCCTTCCATTCCACCAGCTTCCTCTCCACCTCATCTGGGGTGCCGTTTAAAACAGGACAATGTCTAAAGATTACTCAGGTTAAGGAATATTGTTTATTATACAGTACCTTGTTGTCATGGAAACAATGGAAGCAACTTATAGATAAAAACTCAATGAGTTCATTAGAATACTTTTTATAATTCATTGAAAATGCCGGATGCGAGTTCTACTCTTAATCCGCATGTGCAAGTCCGATGAACTTGAAAAAGTCATCTTTACTCATAATTCCAGTCGACCGAGCTGTAAATGGGTGGGGGTAATGATATAAAGGATATTTTGAATCGAGAAATCTTTAATTCCACATGTTTTCAGCTCTGGTTTTTCAGCACAGTAGAAATCCAAATAAAACCAATGTGCTAGTTCAATTTGAAAAAATACACGGATAGAATCTTCCCTTTCTTCTTCAGGTACGTTAATAATAAACCGACTGAAAAATATAAAAAAATCTATGTTATTAATGTGATTCTCGATATCTTTGACCATTAGTAGCTTATCGAAGTTGCGAGTGATGTGTGGCCAGCTATGGACCCTTCATATTTTCTCTTTTCTATGTGAACTATTACAAAAAACACCAACTGCTGGAATATTTTGCTATAGAGGAATTTCTGTTTGTTATTCTATACACATGTCCTGACACTGACATCTTTCAATCATTCCAGTAAAAATACAGTCAGTGTCACTACTAAACACAATATAAAGCGAAAGTAGACCTATATTGTTGTTTGAAAATTATGACTAAACGACAATAATAATAATCCTACTTCCTATTTTTTTTATTACTATGTAACTTTGGAGGGGGGGGGGGTCACATCTGTTGAATACATTTTAGTAGGTGGATAGTATCGAATTGTCACGGCTTACAGGTAAAAACAAAAGGGAGGGGGGGGGGTTGGAAACAACGATTGAATTTCTGTTGAATAAAGAAAGAGCCAAGAAGATTCCTTCTTGGTAGCCTAATTACCTGCATAAGTCGTCTAATACATAAGCCGGTATAGTTGATACGGGTGTATGGGATATAGTAACGGTAGGTAAGTGTTCCATTTCTTAATAATGTTTCTAAATAAATTTATAACAATTTTCAAGATTTGTGATTCACTAAGTAATTCCACTAATTTCTTCGATCCGTCACTGTAAATCCGTCGTCTGTCAAGGCTACCTTAAAAACAGGTAAACACAAAATCAGGTCATTAAGCTTGTTTCAATAATGACTAAGTCTTAAAGATTTTGAAGAGATTTTATTATTTTATGAACCCAGGTAAGTTCACAGATCAGTCTAATTAAATTATAGACCTAACTTTCGTTCGTATTTTATTAGTTTTGTTTCAAATGTTTTTATTAGATATTGGTTTTGTACGTAACCGCTTACATATTTCACTTCAGATTAACCAGACCCAAATTAAAGAATAAAAATCAACAAAAATTAAGTCTGGGCGATGTTGATTAAATTCTAAGGGAGCTAACTGTAGACGAATAAACGACGACAGGAAGAAATTGGTTGTGTTTTGATTATTGATCACACTTTTCTGTGTTTTGAAGATTTCTCAGCGTGTTGAAGACTATTCACCTAACAGTTAGCTAATAACCGTGACACGATGGCGTCTGCTAGCTGTTCCTTCTGTTTTCGTTGCCTGAACAGTGTTAACAAAGTGACTTTGATGCCGAATTTTAGTCAATTAACAAAAACAGACAAATTTGCCATTTCTCCTTCAAAACTATCCACCTTGAATTTTTCTCAGTTTTTTCAAACTCGGAATAAAGGTTCGATGCACAGAAATATATCGAGACATTTAGTTGACGCATCTTCTACCCGGGATTTAATTTACAGCTTAGAGCCGGAGGAAAGAAGTTTGCTTTTTGCTGAAATGCAAAGATTTGAGCAAAAACGTCAGCAATTCGAAGGTTTGTATGACTTTTATTATAGATCTACTGTAAATTGAATTTTTCATTCATATTTCAGCTAGGTTTCCCTTTGTCAGTGATGCAGGTCTGAGGAACTGACATGAAAAGAGTGTCCAGGCTTTTGGATGAGACAATAAACCAAGGCCCTGTGTGCTACAGGCTGCGCATGTTAAAGATACCTGGAAATTAGTTGGAAATCGCTTAAAGAGTGGGCTTATGACATTTTCTTGGCAAAATTTCCCTTATTGCACACTGCATGGCATTGTCCGACTTCATTAGCCTATAAGGTGCAGAAGAGTAGGACGTAAAACTCCATTCATTTATACTTCTTCATAAACTGCAAGAGCAAAGCTGCTGATTTATCAGCCACATTATTAAGCTATGTATACATGGTTCATCAGCTGGTGAAACAGACCTTATCAACTAATCACACAACTGACATAACGCTCATGTTGAATGGTGCGCTACGCTTTCAGTTATATTACTATAGTATTACCATAGTGTATGAATGAAATTTGATTTCATTACAACCAAGGTGCTGAAAGCGTTAATGAAGCTTTAAAAGAGATGGTGATGTTGTTATTGTGTTGTTGAAAACAGCCTTAGGGCTTTTGTTAAGGAAATGTTGGTTAATTTTCTGTTTGAAAAATACTTAGACTTATATTTACTTGACCTTTTATTCAATTAGTTCTGAAAATTTTTCTTAAATATGCTTCTTAATTTTAATAATACCACTTTTGTAAGGTTCTATAGCACAGTCGACTAGAATGTTGTTTCTTTACATGATGTCATTTGCTTGGTTACGTTGTACAAATGGTGGCCGTGGGTTCCAAACACGGTCTAAGTGTAAAAGTTTGATGACCTTGATAAGTCATCTTCACTCATAATTCCAGTCCACCCAGCTGTAAATGGGTACAGATAATCCAGGAAAGATCAATGCCAAGAGGTTTGACGAAGAACCGTCTCATAGAAAAGATCATTCACTGTGAACCTAAGTTCTTATCTTTGTAAAATATAGTTGTTTCTTTCTTTTCTTTCTTTAATGTTGTAAATTTGTAAAAAATTTGATTAATGTTGTACTAAGTTGTCATTCACTTCATTTCTGAAGTTTTATAGCAAATTACATGAATAATTAAAAACCTAGTCCTTCAGTTTCAAAGTCCCCAGATAATTAGACACAGATTTTTAATCACATCACTGTAAAAGCCAGCAGAGCATCTGTTGTTGTAATTACTAGTAAGCAAGCATTAAGAATTTTAGACAGTTAACTAACTGCAATGTGACCAGGGAAAGACCACCATTAATGACAGTTTTGCTAGTTTTCTGTTGTCAGATAATCCAGATAAACATGAAGACCAGTAAGTGCAAAACATATAAATATCAAATAATTTTTTCTCAAAAAAGGTTGTGTTTCCCCACTTTACCTTCTGTGTGTGTGAGACTAAGGTATAATTGGTCAAATGAATGGTAAACCTGTCTGATTTAACTTGATAAAAATAAAGCAGTGTAGGTAATTGATGTTCTATATAGTAATTTTCTGTAGAGAAGGGGAAAACTCAATAGAAAATAGATGATGGTAAAAATTGAATCAAGTCATCATTAAGTTATTGTACCTAGAAATAGAGTTTGTTTCTACTAGAAAGATTATTGATCTTTTTAATAAAAGACATGAGCTATAGAATAACTAAACATGACAGTTGATGTATGTCTACCGGTCTTCTACTGACAGTGGACAGCTGTCTTTCTGTCACCTAGTTTAGTTCCTATAGATCCCCGATGATTAAGACTTGACAGTTATCTATGTTAAGGCAAAATCTGAGCTTTAGCAAAAACTAAGAGACATTTTGATTTTCCTAAGCCTATACATGGCATTTAAACTCGAATTCTATATGTCTATAGCGATTACTGTAGATCTACGAGGCTGTAAATTGACAGTTTAAAGTTGTTTTTTCCTTCAAACGATTCAAAATGGCAGCTTCAATTGGCTCAATTTCAAATTCTTGTCAAGAAAATATGATCTGTTACACTTTTGTTTCAGTTTATTCATTCAGTTTAAGTGGAACTTAAAAGAATACTGTGTTAGATGGTGATGAGAACTAAGTCTCATAAAAGCACTGGCCTAGGTCGCAAAGCAAAGATTTAAAGTAAAATTGCTGGAATATAAATCTTAATTGGTTTATAAAATATTCGATTGTTGAGGATCAAGTCTACCATGGACTAGGATATTACTGAGGTTTTTGTTTCTTCTATAGGCTGTTATAAGTCGCTTGCTGTAAACATGGGGATATTGTGTCTTAGAATGAACATAAAAACTTGGTCGATAAGAGCAGATATTCATCAGTAGATATACCTGTTGCTAAAATAACATAACAGAATCCTTATATAATCTGAGAAATCCAAAAAAATATAGTAACTATCCATAAAAATACAATTGATTATTGATAAAAGCTTATAATCTGATTTAATGTTTTTTAAAAATTACTCAGGTTTTGTGAGTTTTCCATATTTTACAGGGATTCTGTTACTTTATGACACCAGGTAAGTTCACTGATGAATATATACTCATATTAAATATTCTTGAGATCTAAATTCTAAGACACAGTATCCCTTTAACAGTTACAGTAGAATATATTTAATGTCTTATGATGACCCAAAGAAAATCTTGTACGCTAAGTTTTCATTTCAAGATTGACCTTTTTGCTTTGTAGAAGACTTACTTTCATCTGTAGATCTTTATTTATATTTTTTTACATCATAACCTTGGCCAGTGTTTTTTAAGAATGTTTATCCCACTCTTATTTTTAAACTGTCATTATAAGAGATTTGATTGACACCTATAAGAAGACTACCATAGAATCAATATTAGTTCTGTAATGATTGAGTAATTCAGACTGTGATCTATAGAGTTAGGATGATACAAACGTATCTTTATCACGATACCCGATTGATTTTATCGCAATTCTGACTTATATAACAATATAAATGGTTGCCAAAAGCGATGGTTTTCTTATGAAGGTATATCTTCCTTGTTGACATTATAGCACAATATTTCCACTCTCACTGCATTTCTCTTAATAAACCCTTCTACAAGAATTGCATTCAAATTCACGTAAATTGCAGTGAGACACGTGCACACATTCCTGAGCGCGTAGGAATACAATAACATGACCGACCTTTACTGTTAGGTCATATCAACGTAACTGCAGTGGGTCCATCGTTCATTGCTTAAATATAATCATCTTTATTAGCCCGTAAGGTGTAGAAGAGTAGGACGTAAAACTTTATTCATTTATTTATATTATAAGTTCACAGTCTTCATTAGCCTGTAAGGTGCAGAAGAATTGAGGACATTACCTGTATTTGTAATGAAATGTTACCTGTATGTGTAATGAAACGTTACCTGTATGTGTAATGAAACGTTACCTGTAGATGTAATGAAACGTTACCTGTATGTGTAATGAAACGTTACCTGTATGTGTAATGAAACGTTACCTGTATGTGTAATGAAACGTTACCTGTATGTGTAATGAAACGTTACCTGTATGTGTAATGAAATGTTACCTGTATGTGTAATGAAACGTTACCTGTATGTGTAATGAAATGTTACCTGTATGTGTAATGAAACGTTACCTGTATGTGTAATGAAACGTTACTGTTTGAAAAGAATACAATACGAATATGTCGTAATAAATGTTATCCTGTATGTGTAATGAAACTTACCTGTATGTGTAATGAAAGTTACCTGTATGTGTAATGAAACATTACCTGTATGTGTAATGAAACGTTACCTGTATGTGTAATGAAATGTTACCTGTATGTGTAATGAAATGTTACCTGTATGTGTAATGAAACATTACCTGTATGTGTAATGAAACATTACCTGTATGTGTAATGAAACATTGTGTTTAAAAGAATAAATAGAATATATCCATAATAACTGTTGTCTCTTTATGAGCAGTGATACTTCTAAATATCTTACAAGGATTATATGAGAATGATTTTGTTGTTGTTGATTTTTTCAGGGAAAGCCCCAGATATCCCACCAAACAAATCACAACTTAGAATCTGTAAGTATTTGAATTTTATATTTAAATATATTTATTTTCAAAGAGAGGACAGACAAGTGTTATAATGGAGTGTAAATTTATTGTTGATACCAGCTGTTAGAAGTAAAACCTATATTGTAAAAGGGCAACTTTGGCGTTCCTAGTGTAGGCAAACCACAATATATAGATGGTTCCTAGTGTCAGTAATTTTTAGAATAGAAGGTTATTATAAAATAATAGGCAGCAAACAGCAGCAAAGGAATGTACTGTTCAATATCTGTTTTTATACAAACTTCGAACTTGTAAATTAAAGAACATTTAAAAATAGATACTGAGCCTAAAACATGTCATAAAAAAAAACAGATCACTAGCTTTTTCTGACATTAACTGGGATGTATATTATAGAATTTATTCTTTGATTTGCCACAACTCTAGACATTCTGATTATATTAAACTGAAATGAGTCTCAGATGAGCGTGGGTGGAATTGAGAAGACATTTACACTGTCAAGATTTTGTGTAGATTTCTATAACAGGCTACAATAGGAAATCTTCATATTCCAGGCTTAAAGAACACTGTAGACATTTTATAAGGGGCATCTAGGAATATCACTGAAATCTAAAATGGTCAAAATTTTTTTTTTTTAATTGGATTATAAGCTAACGAATACAATAAACCAGAACTAGATCCTTGGACAGAAAGTTGGTAATTTAAGTCATATCTTAACAGTCTTTCTATTGAGGAGTCTCATTGGCTGTATTCACTGGCGTACAATCCGATCGAATTATTGCATTCCATCTTAAAAGAATAGTTGCATCCAAGGAAAAGGCAAGGAAAGCCCGCGAAGGCTCGATGAGTTAGACACTTGCTAGATAACCTCCTTGCACACTGCATGGCATTTCCTGTCTTCATTAGTCCATAAAGTGTAGGACGTAAAATTCCATTCATTACATTTGTATGTTGCTTTCAAGATATGAGACGTTTTAATTTGTAATAGCCTGATATTTTGAAGATGATTCTAAGTAAACCAGTCAATTCTTGCACGGTTGATAAATGAAACGATTAATAGATCTAGAAGATAAATTTGTCGTGTAATATTTTTTCTATATATAACTCACTAATAATTACTCAATCTTCTTCAGTTTATTTACAACATGGCAACTTTTTCATTGATTTTTAACACAACACCTTTCCTTTCATTATTCACTGTAGTTTTAAAACTAGACTTCAATTTCACGCCATGATGGACTAGATATAGAATATGACAGTTAATATGATTACTATAATATATAATATACCGGGGCGCAGATCCATTGATAAAGTTTTCGTGGACCATCTTTATGAAGACGTAACGTAAAGACAAAACTAAATCACTGGAAACGAATTAGTAAATTCAATGAATTACATATCATCTAATACGAAGAATATAATAGACGTCATTGATCCAGCCACTGATCCTAGCCGTCATCATCCATACTACCTGTTTACACACAGCAGTAGGCTAACGAAAAAAGCGAGCAGTCTGAGTGTCTGTGATTAAATTTAACCATAACCATGTTTGAGCGCATATTTATGAATTTCAATAATTATTATTAGTCACAAAAAGTGGTTGGGACCAACCATATTGTGTCCCCACCACTTTTTTCATTGGTGGGGACCGGTCACGGTGTCCCCACCGCGATCTGCGCCCCTGATAATATATGATACACTCTAGACCTAGGTTATCTATCTATTTGTTAATCTCATGCTCATATTAGGATAGCTGATTGCCAAGTGTTTTGAGCAAGGAACTAGCTAGTAAGGCCTAAACTATTGAAATAATTCTAGCGCTGTAATATCATAGAAACATTGTTAAAGGTTAAGACCCTAGGACATCCTAGAAACAGTGTTAGAAGTTAAGACCTAAGGATATTCTAGAAACAGTGTTAGAAGTTAAGACCCTAGGACATCCTAGAAACAGTGTTAGAAGTAAGACCTAAGGATATTCTAGAAACAGTGTTAGAAGTTAAGACCTAGGATATCCTAGAAACAGTGTTAGAAGTTAAGACCCTAGGATATCCTAGAAACAGTGTTAGAAGTATAAGACCCTAGAAACAGTGTTAGAAGTTAATACCTAGGATATCCTAGAAACAGTGTTAGAAGTTAAGACCCTAGAAACAGTGTTAGAAGTTAAGACCTAGGATATCCTAGAAACAGTGTTAAAGGTTAGACCCTAGGATATCCTAGAAACAGTGTTAGAAGTTAAAACCCTAGGATATCCTAGAAACAGTGTTAGAAGTTAAGACCCTAGGATATCCTAGAAACAGTGTTAGAAAATAAGACCCTAGGACATCCTAGAAACAGTGTTAAAGTTAAGACCCTAGGATATCCTAGAAACAGTGTTAGAAGTTAAGACCTAAGGATATTCTAGAAACAGTGTAAAAAGTTAATACCCTAGGATATCCTAGAAACAGTGTTAAAATAAGACTAAGGATATTCTAGAAAGAGTGTAGAAGTAAGACCCTAGGATATCCTAGAAACAGTGTTAAAGTTAGACCTAGGATATCCTAGAAACAGTGTAAAGTTAAAACCTAGGATATCCTAGAAACAGTGTTAAAGTAAAACCCTAGGATATCCTAGAAACAGTGTTAGAAGTAAGACCCTAGGATATCCTAGAAAATGTAGAAGTTAAGACCCTAGGATATCCTTGAAACAGTGTTAAAGGTTAGACCCTAGGATATCCTAGAAACAGTGTAAAAAGTTAAACCCTAGGATATCCTAGAAACATGTGAAGTACCCTAGGATATCCTAGAAAAGTTTTAGAGCTCACGACCCTGGATATTAAAACCTAAGATTTATGTCTATGCCCTGTAATATTAGAAACATTGTAAATAAGTAACATAGATATCAGTAGAAGTTCTAAATAACCTGACATGGTAAACAGTGGCTACGAATCCAAATAAAGTTTCTAGGTAGACTCTGTGATATTGAACGCTAAATACTGTCAAATCTTTCAGTGGCTAGCTAATAGTTACCTTTTATTGGTAAATTCATCTAAATCAACATGTCTAGAGTGGCTAGTCAGTACCTCTGATTTTATTTTGAGTACACTTGATTTTACAAATCTGAACATTTCTAGTGCTGCAATATTAGCCATCTGGTAAATACAGTCAAATCAACAGTCTAGAGCTCTAGTCAGTACCTGACTGGTAAATACAGTCAAATCAACAGTCTAGAGCTCTAGTTAGCCATGACTGGTAAATACAGTCAAATCAACAGTCTAGAGCTCTAGTCATACCTGACTGGTAAATACAGTCAAATCAACAGTCTAGAGCTCTAGTCATACCCGTCTGGTAAATACAGTCAAATCAACAGTCTAGAGCTCTAGTCATACCTGACTGGTAAAAACAGCAAAAGCTGTATAAACCTAACAAAAGATTACAAATGTATGCAGACACGACTGGTAAATAAAGCCAATCACTGACCATAAGCTCTAATGACTGGCAAAAGTAAACAGATCATAATCCCTGATGTTTGATAAAAGTAGTAATATTAAATAGTCTAATGATGTCTGTAGGGATTTGACTTGTGTTTGTTTCTATTTTATGTTTATGAGATTTTGTGACACAAACAAAAGTTGTATTTCGAGCAGTATCAGACTAAATTGAATATACCTTTTGTTTGCGTCACAAAATCATAGCGTTAAGAGTGTGAAGAAATTTGATTTGATACCCAAATGAATATCCACAAGGGGTGTTGTAAGACCGTAACTAAAGTGGCTAAATCATAAAATATTAAGAATATAGCTAATGAAAAATGAAAAAAAAATTTAGTCTAAATTTACTTAGACAGTGCCTTGGAAAGTGCCTTGGAAATGCCTTAGACAGTGCCCTAGACAGTGCCTTAGACAGCCCCTTAGACAGTGCCCTAGACAGTGCCTTGGACAATGCCTTTGATAGTGCCTTGGACATGCCTTAGACAGTGCCAAGATAGTATCTTGGACAGTGCCTTGGACATGCCTTAGACAGTGCCAAGATAGTATCTTGGACAGTGCCTTTGATAGTGCCTTGGACATGCCTTAGACAGTGCCAAGACAGTACCTTGGAAAGTACCTTGGACAGTGCCTTAGACAGTGCCCTAGATAGTACCTTAGACAGTGCCTTGACATTCCTTGGACAGTGCCTTAAACAGTGCCCTAGACAGTACCTTGGACAGTGCCTTGGACATGCCTTCGACACTGCCTTCACATACCTTGACATGCCCTTGTAGTCATAGGTGTAAAAGTTTGTAAGAAGCACAAGATATATAGATATACTATTTCAGACATGTATTAAATCATCTAACTTAACTTTCACATACTATTTGTGATGGTTGTATGATATTGTACAAATTTAATTAAAGGATGCCACCTCTTAAAATAAACATAAAATTTAAAGTAGTTCTATTAGTTTCTAAAGGCTAGCAGGTTTTCTAACGTAACAACCAACCAGCTAATACAAACTGTGTCACATAAATAACTGTAAGATTTTTAACACGTCCTGTATCCTGTGGGAGTCTATTTTCTATTATCTTCTCTCTTTTATTCCTATTTCTCTTTAACCTAATTACATTATCATTGTTAATAGTGTTATAGTAACAAATACAACACACATTGACTCAACGTCTCAATTTATATTATTTGCTTTGAAATGTTCCGCAAGTTGATGGTTTTCTATTTTTCTCATCAGACCAACTACATGCTGAAGTTGGGTGTATCGTCCCATGGTTGCCTATCTTATAATCTATACAATGTATTGACTGGCTCTGTATATCTCAAGGAAGCCGCGGTGGCTCAGTGAGTTAGATGCCTGCTTGCTAACCTGAAGGTCATGGGTTCAATCCTGGCAAAGCTCAAGATGAACTTTCTGATTTTTCACCCTGGCTTCTCCCGTCTGTGATGCCGATCTGAGGGACTGACGTGGAAACAGCGTCAAGTCATTTGGATGGAACAATAAACCAAGGTCCTGTGTGCTACAGGCGGTGTACATTAAAGATCCCTTGAAGTTGGAAAATGCATAATAAGCAGGCTAATACCGCTGACCTAGCGAAGTTCCTTTATTAAACCCTGCATGTCGTCGTCTGTCTTCATTAGCCTATCAGGTCAAAAGAGAAGGACGTAAAACTCCATTCATTTTGTTTCTGTAGATCTGTGTTAAAAGCTTGGTTATAATTAATGAGTTCTTTACTAGCGACATTGTTCTGGATGATGACTTGTCACTTCTTCAGGCACTTCCTGTCATTCCTAATTAGATTTCTCTCAAATTCTTTTACATTCAGTCTCTCTCTCTCTAGGCAGAACTTGTTGATCAGCAAAACTAATGACCATGAATTAACAAAGAAGTGGTTTGTGATACGAACAAAATGGTCAAAACCAGAGATTCTAGGAAGAGTTTTATAAGAGCCTTTCTCAACGGTCTGAAAACGTGACCGATATAACGCAATTATGTGACTTTTCTTTCTTACTTTTGATTTTGATACTAAAGTTGCAATTTAACAGTCAATAGTAAAAAGTAAATCTAGCCATCCTAGAGGGTGTAATAGATACTTATGATCTAAATATTTGACTGCTAGTCTATTGTATTCTGGGATGACAAGACCAGTGATAATAATCATATTGACAATGAAATACTTCATGTAACAGCTGTCTGTATTGTCAAGTACTATTTTTATTGTTCAGTTTTAATTAATGCACTGCCAATTTTAATTATTTCTCAAATATTTTACTTTACAAACGGTTGATATAGTATATTTTTTGATGCTGAAACACGTCCGAAACTATTGCTTCGTTCTTACGTCATAGAAATAACAGACCTGAACCTAATTGGATTCCATTAAATTACAACGCGAGACTAAATCAGTCAAATGATACAAAGGGTCATGATATTCTCCAGTATAAAAAAGATAGTTAGACGAGGTCATGCCTTTAAAATGTCTCCTAATTATCCTTGTTTCCTGATTCTGGTAACTAGGTCAGACGTGTTCTCCTATAAATCTGATAGTAACAGCTTGTAGAATGGCATCAAAACTTCTGTAGGACCATAAAAAAAATTTACAAAAATGTATGATGGAAAATAAGTACCTTATAAGGACAGATTTTTAAAGGGCTGATTTGGGTCTTGGATATATGTAAATAGATTTGACTGTATATAAAATGCACGACAATTGAATACTCTCTTTATTAAAATACATAAAACCAGAAATTCCATCCTACCTTTCAAAATTTTCCTCTGATTATTGCCATGTATGAGACTACAATACAATTTGGTCAAACAGATGGTGAAATTTGTCCATTTAAGAAATTCACTGTACAGTTGACTGTCTTTTTTAAATTTTTTAAGTAAAATTCAAGGTGTTATTATTTTAAGGTGTTTTTTTATTATGAAGGTGTTATTATTTTAAGGTGTTATTTTTAAAGTGTTATTAACTGTTTATTTAAATGATAAATTTCAGGGAGAATATATAGATACAACTCTAGGACTGACTCTAGGTATATCTACTATGGCAGGTGGGTACCTCATTATACTATAACTATACAAACTACCATTAGGTGGCTATTTTAAATCAAACTGGACAGTAGATGTCTACCAAACTGGACAGTAGATGTCTACCAAACTGGACAGTAGATGTCTGCCAAACTGGACAGTAGATGTCTACCAAACTGGACAGTAGATGTCTGCCAAACTGGACAGTAGATGTCTGCCAAACTGGACAGTAGATGTCTGCCAAACTGGACAGTAGATGTCTGCCAAACTGGACAGTAGATGTCTACCAAACTGGAAAGTAGATGTCTGCCAAACTGGACAGTAGATGTCTGCCAAACTGGACAGTAGATGTCTGCCAAACTTGACAGTAGATGTTTGACTATAATAATTATATTATAATTATATTTGTAGCCGCTGGTTTGGGTAATATGATATCTGATGTGTGTGCAATCGGGTAAGTTATTTTCCTCACGTACTGTTTTTACAGGTTAATGACCTAGTTTTCTCCCTTATCACTGATATATAGCAAACTTTGTACTTCATTTGGTCAGGCAGAACAAATTTTATTCACGTTGTGTTAGAGAGTGATCCAGTGATAAGAACATAGTCTCATAAAACCACTGGCCTAGGTCAATTATTCAAATTTTAATTTATACATGTGCAAAATTTTAGTAAATAAGAAACCTTATTATGTATGGCTGATATTAAAATAGTATCATTTCTCTTGGTAGAAATTCTATAAATGATAAGAAGCAGTGTTCTTCTGTATTGTTTAAAATAAAACTTCATTTAAATCCTGAAATATTGTCTAATTGAATATAAATTTGAGATGAAAGAAACTCACACTGTTGTATACCCTCACAATGTTCCTATGGGAACCAGTATTCCTCTTATATATTTCAGATTTAGAAGCTTGTGAACTTTATTCTAAATATTTTATATTTTCTAAACTTACTTCACAAACAATACTCTCTCACAAGAGGTTATGCCTACATACCTGGGTCTGTGCTTTTGTAACATCACTTAACCGTAATGTTACAATCCACAATTCCTATAAATGAGAAAATCTCTCTGCAATCTCTTTAATTGTGCTTTATTTCTACAAGATTTTTTAACGCAAATTCAAATTATATTTTACAGATCAGCATCCTATGTGGAAAGATTAGCACTTAAATTTGGTGTTCCTACCCCAGAACTAACCCCTTATCAATGTGACTTAGCCAGAACAAAATGGGTGTCTAATTTAGTAAGTGAAAACATGTTTATTTATTTCATTAGCTGGATATTGATTGACTGTCTAGGGTCTAGCATTGTATTACATAGAGAAGTGTACAATAAGGTAAAATAGATAATATAACCTTGCCTATGACAAGAGCTAGGTATTGTTCAAAAGGGAATCTCATTCTAATATTAGCTATTGCTTGAGCAAAACACTACACCCAGAAGTGTACAATAAGGTAAAATAGATAATATAACCTTCCCTATGACAAGAGCAAGATATTATTCAATAGGGTATCTTCTCTATCACTTTAGCAATACACTACAAAGTTTATAATGACTGCTGAGAAATGCAATGCACAGAAAAGTGTGTGTTTGCTATTACCAGAGCAGGGCACTTCACACAAAAGTTTTAAATGATAATATAATGCTACCTAGGACTGTAGAGCAATGTGTTACACAGAGCAGTGTGCAATGAGAGGAATTTATGAGTTATGATGCAATGCTTCTGATAATGAAGTATAAAATGATATTGTGTTTGTTTTATTTCAGGCTAAAGCGTTTGGTGTAGGTTTAGGTTGTATTATTGGAATGTTCCCCCTTTTATTCAATAAAGAGAAGAAGAAATGTGACTCCAACTCGTAAAAACAAGTGGTGATAAATTTAGAGATTAGAATGATGGTTGTGAAAGGTTTTAATTCTGTAGAATGTGTAGGAATACTAACATATAGCTAGAGCAAGACAGAGATGCGAAGGAATCTTTACTTAGATTTCAATTTCTTGTGAGGACTGGTCAAATACATCTTCGTTGTTAGCTATGGGTAATATTATAACCAATACCAACTATATTTTAGATATAAGCTTATGAAATACATCGCTGTGAAAGGGGAGCTCACTCAGGATATGTCAAAAACATAGCAAGTTACTCAAGCCTTAAGTCTCCAGATTCAAATTTTACCATTTTACTTTAAAATTTGTTTTAAGAAAACTGGATGGAATTTTGTTACTCCAAACATGGTTTTATTTTCCAAATATTTTTTTCTTTTTTAATGTGTTTTTGGTATTTATTTGTCTTGGTAGATATGTCCACATTTAGGAAATTTTTCTGGTAGAGGGTATTTGAAGCTTTATTCATAAATCCATATTTTGGTACCTGTTGTCACGACAACAAAATAGATCTCTAGTGACAGAAAATATTATGCAAATTAAGAATTATTCTGTAAAATAGATGCTATTTTTGTTTTATCTGACCATGATTGGTTTATTAAATAATAGCCCATTACATCCATTCTCTGGGTTAATAGACAGTTTTCGTACTCTATCCCTAATATAAAGGTGGATAACTCTATGCAGTGTGCAGTGAGGGACAGACTAACAGGATTGTGGCATTGGTATTGTCCTATCTTCACTAACAATATCTGTATCTGAAACCACGTAACAAAGTGGCGTAGAGAAATAAAATATATTAGACAACTCTATCAGTTGTATGACTTGAATAGATAAGAAAACATTTTAAATTTTCTTTAGTTTATTGCCAGGGCTGTTGATTTGGCTTTATATGCCGGTCATGGCTGATTGTATGTCTTAAATGAGTGATTGAAAATAGGCTTTGTCGATCATCAAGTATAAAAATTAATTTATTTCAGTCAGTGACTCCTAACAATTATCCTTACCTTTAACTTGCACCTTGTTTTATCATAGATACTTTGTGCCTAGGCCAGTGCTTTTATGAGACTATGTTCTCATCACCATCTAAAACTATCTGTCAATTAGTTTAGTTAATTAAGGGATTAAGAAAAAAAATTAATCAGCAGCCTTGGTCTACTCTTGTTGATTATTTCTAGTTTAACTCCTGTTTTGTTACAGAAACCTTCCTTCACTATCATTGTTCCAAATTTTGATACAAAGTGTTAAAGTGCACTTCAATTCGCATAACATGTTAAAGTATTTATTTCTCTAATCTGAAATCAAAGTTACAACTGAATCTGTGAATCCATAAAAAAAATTGAATACAGACAAACTCTCAAGTTCCTGATTATAGAGTACTTTGGAATTTAAAAGTGATCTAAGCCTGGAGAAATTAGTTCCAGGGTTGTGTTTTATCTTTAGGTAATCAAAAAACTTTTATCCCCAAAATAAAAAATTACCAGGAAGTCAACTTCCCTCCCCCAATACATCATAAAATAGTAAAATAAAAAAAAATTAGAATAGATTTGTTATATTGTAGTCCAATAATCAATCATTTCAAATTTTTCCTGACCCCTATATTGAGAGGTTATTGTATCACATCATACAGAGGAACTTTTCTCTTTGGGACCATGTTATAGAAACCGACTGGATATAATTATAGATTACACTGCCCCAGTTGTTACTAGATACATTGGTTGTAGTGGTAGGTAGTTATCAACCTAGAGGCAATATATTATATAATTATGTTTTTAATTCTTATATTTTTATAGATATCATATAGATACTGGCCCATATATTATGTTATGTTTTATAGGGACTGTAAAGACGTTGTTTAAACTTTTTATATGTGTATCAGGGACACTGATAGCATCATTTTACATCATTCCAATTTTCAATATGTGGTTCCTGTAATTCCACAAAAACTACTTGTTGTTATGAAGTCACTATTGCAAAGAGCCCTGTATATTTTGAACTGAAGTTGCGATAAGGGACATTATCAAATACATAGTTTAGTGGAATTACAGGAACCAGACATCTGATTGATAAATTAGAATGGTTTAGATTGATGTTTTCAGCATCCCTGATACACAAAAAAGAAAAAAACTCTTTACAATCAGTTTGAGAATATATTATTGAAAATAAGATTTATTTATAATAGGCAGCCCTGTCGTCAGGGTGGGGTCCATGGGGCTGGGTCCCTGGCTAGTGAGAATTAAGCCTCACCAATTGTCCTCTCTCAAAACCTTCTGATTAAGTTACAAAAAACAAAAAATGAATGTTTTGATTGAGATCTTGGTGTTTCAGAATCTTCCGAAATTCCTTCTCCAGACTTTCAGTTTTCAAAATTTCCTGGGAGATGGAAAACACCAATTTCAATCCTGGCGACGCATGGGCTGATTATAGGTGAAAAGGGCCATTGTTAGTTATTTTAGTTGTATGAAAATTTTAATTGTTATTACTATATTATACAGGAATACCACTATATATACAATATATCATTATAGGACTTGATGTTTGAGTCAAACGATGATATCATTATAGGACTTGATGTTTGAGTCAAACAATGGTATCATTATAGGACTTGATGTTTGAGTCAAACAATGGTATCATTATAGGACTTGATGTTTGAGTCAAACAATGGTTCATTATAGGACTTGATGTTTGAGTCAAACAATGGTATCATTATAGGACTTGATGTTTGAGTCAAACGATGATATCATTATAGGACTTGATGTTTGAGTCAAACGGTGATATCATTATAGGACTTGATGTTTGAGTCAAACGATGATATCATTATAGGACTTGATGTTTGAGTCAAACGATGGTATTGTTTTAGGACTTGATGTTTGAGTCAAACGATGATATCATTATAGGACTTGATGTTTGAGTCAAACGATATTTTATATAGGACTTGATGTTTGAGTCATACGATATTTTATATAGGACTTGATGTTTGAGTCATACGATATTTTATATAGGACTTGATGTTTGAGTCATACGATATTTTATATAGGACCTAAATCAAAACATCAATATCAGCAGTGCACTTCATTTTTTGGGTAGAAATAGAAAGCTAGGGGCCTTATTCTTTAAATCTAACTTTTGTATTCTGGTCGTCTGATTGGTCAATCATGATAATTTGATTTTATATTTTGTTTTATTATCCAATCAGGGGCCTTATTCTTGAAAACTTAACTTCAACTAAAACTTAACTTACAAATGATTTCATTGTTCCAGCCATCTGATTGGTTGATCACTAAAATCAAATTTCAATTTAAGTTATTTTATCCAATCAGATTACTGCATTTCTTTAAATTTGCATTTTATTTAAATTAAGGCCCCAAATTAAAATTTGGATTTAATATTGTAATTTCTTCTAGAATTATATCTCAGACCTATTTTATAGATTAGGGTGAGATTTGATCAATATAAAGTGGCTGGTACATATAACAAGAACCCCTTGCTGTGCTATATATTCTCATGTTTTCTATCCCTTCTTCATTTCATCTGATGATGACACGTGTAAATTGTGTTGAAAGTTTATGTACCTTTTATTAAAAAAGTGTTTTATGTACTGGTACTTGGTTATTAAAGAATTGTTATGTACCTTGTTATTAAAGAAGTGTGTTATGTACCTTGTTATTAAAGAAGTGTTTTATACCATAAAATATTCCCTTGTGTTTCTTATATGTAGGGTGGTTGGAAAGAAACCAGTTACTATTAGTAACTAGTCACTATACAGATGGCACTGGCACAGGTTTAAAGAATTATTTTCATTTTAATATTAAATGAATTAAAATCAAAGAAGAAAATAATATTTAGTTATTATATTTATTTTTATTGCTTCTGACTGTTTGTTTTTATTTCTCTTATTTAGTTTCCTTAGCAACCAAATTTAACACAAGTTATACAACAAACTATATTATTGTTAAGTCATATTGTTTTGATAAAGTCATTAAATTTATAATTCTGGTAACTTACTTTCTTTTATGCTGGAGATAGAGATCAAGATGGCCGGGGTCGGAGGGGGGAATTTTGGTGAAGGAATAAGGGCTTCAGTGATTTGAGTCAATGAAGGAAGGGGGTAGCGATTTGAGTCAAGGGAGGGTGGAGGCAGGGATTTGAGTCAACTTAAAGAAAGGAAGAGGGCAAGGGTCGAATATCATTGAGAGAGAGCATTGCTCACTGTAATTGCCACATGATGTTCACGGGTTCTTCTTTCACATGACAAAAGGCACCAATGCAAGCCATCACTGCAAAGCTCTGAACTAAACCTAAACCATCGTCAACTACATTTCTATGCTACCTATATCACGTTGACAAATGGACAAATTTCCCTTTAAAAAACGTCCAATTAAGGTGGATGAATCTACTACCAGCTGTAGTAAGTCTAAAGGTCAGGAAGTCTTTGATTTAACTATTGCAAGTGTAGACCTACCATCAGATGAATCGCAATCTTCTACTGACAAACTGTTCCGACCAATAATAAATAATGATTCCCTTTGAAAATTCTGTGGCCTCAACTTGCACCCCACTCTCCAGATCCTACCAAATTAATTGATAAGTGGCGTTTCTTGCTTACTATTTTGACCAAAGTGGTGCTCGGGAAGTCATCTTGAGAAGATCTGCCTCTAAATCATTTAATTTCATCTTAATATACTATTAATTATTTCATAGTGTGATTTTATTTATATCTACAAGCATTATCTTCTTGTTATTTTGTTAAATCCTTTTAAATCTATTTAATTTTTATTGCATTTTAAGTCGGTGAAAACAGCCTTAGGCTAATGATTTGTCTTGTTAAACCTGACGTTAAATAAAGGTTTATATTTTATTCTGATTTTATACAACTGTAAGCCGCTGTAATAAGGTATACGATTTTAGTCATTACTGTTATAAGTATACGCTATTTAGTCATTACTGTTATAAGTTATACGCTTTTAGTCATTACTGTTATAAGGTTTTACGCTTTTAGTCATTACTGTTTTTAAGGTATACGCTTTTAGTCATTACTGTTATAAGGTATACGCTTTTAGTCATTACTGTTATAAGGTATACGCTTTTAGTCATTACTGTAATAAGTTATACGCTTTTAGTCATTACTGTTATAAGGTATACGCTTTTAGTCATTACTGTTATAAGGTATACGCTTTTAGTCATTACTGTTATAAGGTATACGCTTTTAGTCATTACTGTTATAAGGTATACGCTTTTAGTCATTACTGTTATAAGGTATACGCTTTTAGTCATTACTGTTATAAGGTATACGCTTTTAGTCATTACTGTTATAAGGTATACGCTTTTAGTCATTACTGTTATAAGGTATACGCTTTTAGTCATTACTGTAATAAGGTATACGCTTTTAGTCATTACTGTTATAAGGTACACACTTTTAGTCATTACTGTTATAAGGTATACGCTTTTAGTCATTACTGTAATAAGGTATACGCTTTTAGTCATTACTGTTATAAGGTATACGCTTTTAGTCATTACTGTTATAAGTATACGCTTTTAGTCATTACGGTTTTAAGGTATACGCTTTTAGTCATTACTGTTATAAGGTATACGCTTTTAGTCATTACTGTTATAAGGTATACGCTTTTAGTCATTACTGTTATAAGGTATACGCTTTTAGTCATTACTGTTATAAGGTATACGCTTTTAGTCATTACTGTTATAAGGTATACGCTTTTAGTCATTACTGCTATAAGGTATACGCTTTTAGTCATTACTGTTATAAAATCGATAAATATTTTGAAATAATCTCAATTTATAACAAGGTCGAGATAAGTTATCAAGTTATATTTTATCTCTCTCAGATTGTCTTCCATCAACCGTTATGATAAAAAAATTCATAACATTTAAATAAACCTCCCTTCCTGTTAGATTTTTGGGATACAAAATGAAGTCATGAGTCTAGATATTTTCGATTAAAATGAAGGTAAGAATATGGTTATTTTTAACACCTTGGGTGTGGAGTTTGGGATACAATTGAATTTAAAAATATTTATTCATCTCATTCAATCAATTTTGATGTGCAATTATAATGAATTACAAACATAAGACGATATTATGGACAAGATGGAGTTCTTATTCCATAATAACATCTTGTGTTTGTGGCCGTACCCCTTACTTCTAAATGTCGTTCGTGTCTTAAATTCAAAATGGAAAAGTAATAGTAGTCCGAAATATGAGATTTAGATGCTTGCCCGCTAACCTGAGGGTCCAGAGGTAATTCCTAGTTAGGATCGAGGTAACTTTAGTTTTTTTCAACCCGGTTTCCCCGAGTCACCGACAACGGGTTGTGCACCATTAAAGATATCTCGAAAGTTGGAAATCGAAAAAGAGTTGGCTAATGCCGCTGTCCTGACAAAATTTCCATCACTGCACACTGCATGGCGTTGCCCGTCTTCATTAGCCTAATAGGTGCAGAAGGGTAGGACGTAAAACTCAATTTCATTTCATTTCCCATTCTAGGTAGTCCTATTATTGTATTTGGTTCTTGGGATTATTTATCAGACGACAGGCGAACCTCAAGTTAAAGATATACCTCTCCCTTCAGGTGAGATTTCATAATGCAGTGAATTTATTCGTCTTCGCAGTAGATATAAAGACCTAAACCTGAATCGATAATCAAAGGCATCTAAAAGAATCTATTTCACAACGGTTGTCATTTGATAAAATACGTTTTTGTTATTGATTCTTCGTCTTTCCCTTTTGACTTTGATTTTGGTTAATAACAAGGACTGGGTTTACTTATTTCATCCTATAGAATACACTGTGAGGTCGGAGGTCAACTATATTAATCATACATACTCTACCAGTCTAGTGGAACGTGTAAATATATTTACCGGGCAATACGAACTTATATCTACCAGTCGGGGCGAAGTAACACATAAAATATTTGATAATGCTACGTCACAACTGTTTACTATCTCAGGTAAGTCACATAGTTAAGCACCGAATCTATCCCATAATTTAGTCAGAGAGTATATAATCTATCCTATAGTTTATCACCGAATCTATCCCATATTTTAGCACAGAATCTATCCCATAGTTTAGCATCGAATCTATCCTATAGATTAACACCAAATTTATCCCATAGTTTAGCATCGAATCTATCCCATAGTTTAGCAGCGAATCTATCCTATAGTTTAGCACCGAATCTATCCTACAGTTTAGCACCGAATCTATTCGATAGTATTACTCTGTATAAAAAAATTGATTTTGATCCAATAACTGGAATTAATCCCAAACACTTTACTATATGTATCTGACAGGAACGTTTCCAGAAAAGAAATGTGTAGTCGAAACGACAGATGGAAGTTTGGATAAATCCGTGGGCACTAAACTGTTCTTTTATCAAATTCTTAACTCAGCAAAACAACTTAACTTGGTAAGAAAATTATTGATTGAATTCTATCACCTGAACCAATATACAAGGACATGGTCCCGTCTAATATTTAACCCATGGGCAAATGAAAAAAAAAAGAAGCGCTTCTGAACAGCTACGTGTGATTTTGTTCCATTTTTAAGTATTGATAAGATAGATTTTTAACGACGATGTTCAAATTAAAACAAACAGTGTCTGAGTAAGGAGATAATGAACTAAAAATCGAACTTTAATTACATGAACTAATTTCACTAGGGATATAAGGGAGGTAAATCTATTCGAGGTATAAATTGTGACTTCTGGCTAGCAGTGGATTCAGCAGATCCCGATTTCAGTATCCAGATGTATTTTACAAGTGAGTTTATTCGTCAATTTATACGGGGTTATAATTACAGTAAGTGTAGTTTAACATTGAACTTACCTGGCAATACAATAAACATTTACAACACTTTGCTAGATGTTAGCAAAATTGATGAAAAACACACAGACGTCTTGCAAAGACTTCGTTAAGTGGCATTTAGTAACTGGATATAAATATCTCGACACAATTATATGGATAACAATTACTTTAATACGGCACAGGTTATTTAATAAAGTAATTGTTACCCATATCATTGTGTCCAGATATTTATTGCAAAGACATATCGATATCGTAACATTATTCGCAGATTAAACCATCAACATTTTGGGCCATTAATTTTAGTTTTTAAGTTTCATGATGTCTGATCAGATAACAGTAATATAACAACTTATTTTAGATCTAAACTGGACGACAGCTACTCATTTACCAGCTATCCCCATTCGAGCAGTTCTCACCCAGAAAGGAGTAGATGTAATTGAGATTGACTATTTCGATTACATTCCAGAAGTACCAGAAAATCAGGATTACTTCCAGGTTAGTCAGGGGACCAAATTCAATCTTAATAACATTAAGAAATACTGCTTCTTTAGAATGAACATAAAATTATAGTTCTCAAGAATGGTCAATATGAGTATATATTCTTCAGTGAACTTACCTGTTGTCATAGATTAACAGAATCCCTATGAAATCCAGTTTTCAAGACTGGTCAATAAGAGTATATATTCATCAGTAGATATACCTGCTGCCATAAATAACATAACAGACAGAAGAATGGTTTCAGACGAGTTTAAGAGACAATGGTCAACAAGGCACTAGTTCGTTCTCATGCTTTTAGGGATATTTTTGTTAATAGATATATAGATTTAGTAAAACGGATGTATACTAATCACTGTATATTAATACAAAAATGTTATTTAAATGCATTATGATATTTAAATATGAATCAAAATCACTTGTAGACTCCAGTAGAAGTATTTTGTCCGGGTAGAAAGAGATCTAAAGCCCTGCCTCCACTACCGCCAACCTATCATTTTACATCCAAATTTGTTGTGCCATCTGATGATATTGTTGATACGACGGAGGTATGTACAGAATAATTCCGAGAATAGTACGCACTTGTTTTATACGCACCCAGAAAATGCGTTAAATGATGAAGATTATGAGATATTTTTTAGATATTTTGCATACTTACTTTGTATATAATCTCTTAAGATGTCCTGAAGTAAAATGTATGGAAAAGATCTCCCATTTATAATGTACTGACATCCACCGAGTCTCTCAATACCTCTCGTTTTTTATATATTACATTGAAGACCAATGCCTTACAGTGTGCAAGTAGGTACACTATGTCATAACAGCAGTATTCGCATACTCTAATTAGTGTCTTTTCACCAGGTATGGTATGATAAAGAAAAATATATGATACGAGTTGACAGGTTTGGTGATTACAGGGAGGCTCCTTACTGGGTGACTGATCCTATAGCTGAAATACAGGACTACGCTTCTGGTAGGTTCAGGTTGTTTTAATAGACGGGAAGTGGTGCGGGCTAATAACGCCATGACACTGAGCAAGTAGGCTAAATAGACGGGAAGCGGTGCGGGCTAATAACGCCATGACACTGAGCAAGTAGGCTAAATAGACGGGAAGCGGTGCGGGCTTGTAACGTCATAACACTGAGCAGGTAGGCAAAATAGACGGTAAGCGGTGCGGGCTAATAACGCCATAACACTGAGCAAGTAGGCTAAATAGACGGGAAGCGGTGCGGGCTAATAACGCCATAACACTGAGTAAGTAGGTTAAATAGACGTGAAGCGGTGCAGGCTTATAACGCCATAACACTGAGAAAGTAGGCAAAATAGTAAGCGGTGCGGGCTAATAACGCCATAACACTGAGCAAGTAGGCAAAATAGTAAGCGGTGCGGGCTAATAACGCCATAACACTGAGCAAGTAGGCTAAATAGACGGGAGGCGGTGCGGGCTTATAACGTCATAACACTGAGCAAGTAGGCTAAATAGACGGGACGCGATGCGGGCTTATAACGTCATAACACTGAGCAAGTAGCCTAATAGACGGGAGGCGGTGCGGGATTATAACGTCACTGAGCAAGACAGATTTATAAAGTCTATTAAGGCTTTGCTATGATTCGGAAAGGGGCCTTGAGGGCAACTCTAAATATAATCATTGTATTGTTCTAGGTGTAGTATATGCTGTAAACCAGGCGAGAGGAAACTGTACTATCATGCCTATGGGTAATTATATGGCCATGACTAATGGACCCGACCAAAACGGCAGCTACCCATTCCCTTCTCCAGGACAACTTCTACATTTAGACGCAGATTATATATATATTGGAAAGGTAAAGGGCTTTTACGTTCTATAGACGGGAACTTAGTGCTTTTACTGTATAGGGAAAGATTTTTTTAATGGATGCAGTTGAGGAAAATGCCTATCTTTTGAAACGACGACCAAATTTTTAAGTATTTTTAATTCACCATTCGCTTCATTTTTAAATTAGTAAGTAAATGTAATTAATAATTAGTTTATTTTAATCAATATAGATTTAACATCGATTTATTGATAATAATCCATAATAAAGGGTTTTATTTTATCCAACATTGATTAGTTATGAAGGATACTATATTTGTGGGTGTTTTATAATTCCAGAGAAATATTGATGATATACGCATGGAGGTATATCAATCAAACAACGTCAATATTTACCCTGGTACCACGTCTATAGTGACTATATATTACACTCCGGTTCGTATAATACTCAATATTTATATACTTCGGTATACTATATCAATAATATTCAACAAACAAGTTTTCATTGCGGCCCCATTTTCAGGTGCACCGAATTTCTAATATCCTTACTTCTAATATTATTATTCGTAATATTAATTGTAGAAACTGTATGAAAACCTAGATGGAGAGTATAAGTATATACCTTACTTATTGTTGATTGACACTAAATATGTAAGTCTGATTATTATACTTACTAGTATAAACAGTGGTATTTATATCTCCACCCTCCCTTCCTTATTTACAATAAACCGAGGCGCCTTGTGCTACAGGCTGTGCACGTTAAAGATCCCTCGACAGTTGGAAATCATAATAGGAGTAGGTAACGCTGCTGTTCTAGCAAAATTTCCCTCATTGCACCCAGCATGGCATTGCTCGTCTTCATTAGTCCATAAGGTGCAGAAGAGTAGGACGTAAAACTCCATTTCATTTTCATTTCTGACCACCTATAGCAAGATCACTCTGTGGCCCCTACCCCACTCCTCGAATGTACTGTTAATTGGAATGAAGCATCAATCTGAAATATGTTGTCTTTGTCAGGTCGGTACAAGACGGTTATATATCACTGGTTTCTCGACAGACGACCTCAAATCATCAGAAATAGATTTCTCCTCCTGTTGGACAGACGACGATACACTGAGGGTCAGGATTCTTTTTCCAGGTGTGTACTTTTGAACTTTTCTCGGCTGGCATGGTCTCTGGTCGCTAAAAGTTATAAACGCAGCCTAGAAGAATATTCGCTTTTCCATTGATCCTTTGAATGGGCTACGACGTTTTCCATCAAATAAATAAATAAAGACATGTTTGGCTCATTGTGTACAACAAATGCGTCTCTGTATATTTTAGATATGGACAGTTCAATAGCCACAAACAATCCAATAAGTCTATCCCATACTCTCCGCTGGTACCTTTCTGATCAACTACTTATTTCACCATTAAGGATATCCGAGTCTACATTCCATGAAGTCTCTTACTACCAGTCAAACGTCACAGCCAATTCTTCTAAAGGAGTTTTCGCTGTTTTGGATATTTTTGATCGAGTCCAGTCTATCAGTGAGTATTTTTTTTTTATGTTTTTATGTTATTTTCTGCATTTCGTTCTTGATCAGTATTACGCTATATGTAGTTTTGTGGCCTAACCTGAGAAACTTTAATGTAGATAGGCAATCTCCAACGTAAGAGAGTTACTAAAGACAATCTCCAACGCAGGAGAGTTACTAAAGTCAATCTCTAACGCAGGAGAGTTACTAAAGACAATCTCCAACGCAGGAGAGTTACTAAAGACAATCTCCAACTCAGGAGAGTTACTAAAGACAATTCCAACACAGGAGAGTTACTAAAGACGATCTCCAACACAGGAGAGTTACTAAAGACAATCTCCAACACAGGAGAGTTACTAAAGACAATCTCCAACACAGGAGAGTTACTAAAGACGATCTCCAACACAGGAGAGTTACTAAAGACAATCTCCAACTCAGGAGAGTTACTAAAGACAATCTCCAACCAGGAGAGTTACTAAAGACGATCTCCAACACAGGAGAGTTACTAAAGACAATCTCCAACTCAGGAGGTTACTAAAGACAATCTCCAACACAGGAGAGTTACTAAAGACAATCTCCAACACAGGAGAGTTACTAAAGACGATATCCAACACAGGAGAGTTACTAAAGACAATCTCCAACACAGGAGAGTTACTAAAGACAATCTCCAACGCAGGAGAGTTACTAAAGACGATCTCCAACACAGGAGAGTTACTAAAGACAATCTCCAACTCAGGAGAGTTACTAAAGACGATCTCCAACACAGGAGAGTTACTAAAGACGATCTCCAACACAGGAGAGTTACTAAAGACGATCTCCAACACAGGAGAGTTACTAAAGACAATCTCCAACACAGGAGAGTTACTAAAGACAATCTCCAACACAGGAGAGTTACTAAAGACAATTTCCAACAAAAGGAGAGTTACTAAAGACAATCCAACACAGGAGAGTTACTAAAGACAATCTCCAACACAGGAGAGTTACTAAAGACAATCTCCAACACAGGAGAGTTACTAAAGACAATATCCAACAAAAGGAGAGTTACTAAAGACAACCCAAAGCACAGGAGAGTTACTAAAGACAATCTCCAACACAGGAGAGTTACTAAAGACAATCTCCAAAGCAGGAGAGTTACTAAAGGCAATATCCAACACAGGAACGTTACTAAAGACAATCTCCAACGCAGGAAAGATAACATTTGTACTTAAGGGAGATAACCACGCATTTGAGAAAGGTAGATAGGCCCCCTTTTCTTTAACACAAGAAATCAAAAACGATCTGTAGATTTTACATGTAAATGCGAACGTATTCCTTATTTTCTTTCTAGACAAATTTATTGAAGTAGAAAACGCATCGGTATCAATGAGGCAGAGAAGCGTGTTGGAGAACGTAGATATAAACGCATGTGGTGAAGCTTGTGAGGACTCCCAAGTTGATGACAGTGGTCAGTATAAAGACGAACGAGGGTTTTACTGTTCTGGTCTGACCTACTGTGAGACATCTAGACAGTGTACATTATTTGAGAAAGATTCCAACTCACCACCATTTAATCCGGCCGATGATTCTTGCGTTTATAAACAAAGTAAGTCTCGACAAGTCCGTTAAATTACAATACCAGACTAAGTCAAGCAAATGATGTAAAGGGTCATGATATTTGGTATAGAAAAGTAGTTCGGCAAGTTCTCCAAATTGTCCTCGTGTCTTGATTCTGGTGACGAGTTCAAACTTATTCTCGTATGCTTCTCGATGTGTGTTCTGATGTAACGCGATTTGGCCATTCTTCTTTTCATAATTTTGTCAGCACATGAACGTTAAGTTCATACACAATCTTTTTGACACCTCGCCCCCCCACCCAATCTCTAGTTAATTGAGGAAGAAATAGAACACCGAATTGTAATGTATAAAGGTTTAAGATCGTGGCTGAAGGGACGTAAAACTCTATTTCAATTGATTATATTTATAGGAAGTAGTGTAATAAAAGGAATAACCGAACCCCAACTTTCTGTCACCTTCTTTCGGTTACAAGTTCTGGTTAATTCTAGATCACTTCAAGTTTCACTGGAAATAGACGGCAAGGTGAGCAGTTTGTCCTGTTTGATGTGTATTTCTATCGCTGGGTGCTTTTTTGGTCAAATATGGGTGGATTAAAACTCTCCACGAACTACTCTCCACCATAGCTAATTGAATTTTAAAACTCTGACGACCCACCAATGACAACGGCCTACTCGTATCTCTTCAAGGATTTAAAACTGTATAACTGTGTTTCAGCCCACTGATCAGTTTACTGCTACTGTTATTGAAGAAGATGATGTCAGATCAGTCAATGGAACTGAAGGTTGGTTATTTTGTATTTTAGTTTTACAGAGATGTATCAGGTATTTCATCACTATTTAAAAAATAAACCGATTAGTATCTCCTAAATATAATAAAGGACTTTTGAATTTGGGTAAATATCTTATTCAGTGATGACTTATTAACTTCGTAATGTTGTTAACCTATTGGAATTTCCTATTTGTTTCTATATATAAGTGTGTTCTGATAATTATATTTTTTCTTTTCAAATCGTATACATATACATGACAAATTGTACTTATTTGTGTATATGTTGATTTCTATTTGTTACATGCGTTATATATACAATCTAAATAATAATTATAAGGAACGTATCCTACAAGGATGCACGACCTTCGATTATTGTACAAATATTCAGGTTCGGTATGCCATGTCAATTCACACTCAGACCTCAGTTTTAATTGGGTTTTACTTGGGTTCAGAACCAGTAAGACAAATACCAGAGGCCCTATTCAGCCGTACATAATATTCTAAGTTATTTGGGTTCAGAGGTTGAACCATTATCACGAACACAAGAGGTCCTATTCAGCCGTACGAAATGATAAGGTTCTGTTTCAGATAACGATCTTCAGGAGTTTACAGTGAATCAACCAAACACCAGACTAACAGCTGCCAGCTCCCCCGGGCTGTATTCTCTACAGGACTGTGCTACCCAATGTGTCAACCACCCGACTACCCTCTGTCCGACCTTTTCTCTCTGTTACACGACTGGTCTGGTGGGTCACTGTACAATAGGCGCGGTGTATCCAGACGTTAATGTTAGTTCACATACAAATGATGGTAAATGCACCCTATATACCAGTAAGTACAATATTTCAACTAAAATTGTTTTTCCTGTTCTTCAAAGACAACTTCACTACTTGTTTGTCTCCACATTCTTGTGTATTATGCTTCCATGGGCACATCTTTTGCTGACCAGCATTTCGCTCTGTCATGTCATTCGACATTCACAGGCTTTATTGATTGAATAACGTATTGATGAGTTTTGAGAGCCGGAATCTAAAGAATTGTGATTAAATGGAAGCTATGTAACCGTTCGAACCCCAACCACAAAAACAGTTACTCTGTGGTCATATTGAAATGAATTGAAAGTTGACGAACACTTTCGCAGAGTGGCTTTAGGTGTGAAATCTTCGCGTGGTCGCTAACTTTTTTTTTGATATTTTATCTATTGTAATTTGAGGGAAATACCTAAGCTGGTTCAACGAGCTACCTGGATACTTCCCGTCTCCTTCTAGTGGTAGCAAGATAGATTCGGTCCCAACTGCTGAACAATGTGCCAAGCAGTGCTACCAGATGGAGGAAAACTCCTGCGACATTTTTTATTTTGATGCTCGACACAATGAATGTTGGATTTCTCAAGCTTTGAGTCTAGATTTGGTTGGTTTTAATGGATCCAATACTAAACACTACCAATTTACAGCTTTTGTTACTAAACGTAAGTAATTTAACACTAAATTCAAGATCTACAGTGTAAAAAGAACAGTGAGGCACCAACAGCAGTAGCAAGGCTTTTTAAGCATCAGCAACATCCGAATCATCATCATTAGCAGCAAGATGAGAAGGGGCAATATCAGTCTCCAACTGTCCAATCATAATTATTCATCCCCCAACATCCAGTATCCTTCAACAGCATCCATCGTCATTATCATCATCACCATCTATCCATCGAGATTATCATTATTATTACTATAGAGCTTCCGATTCTAATTTCAGATAAATTGTATTTTTTCGAGCAGACATCCGGCACCCAGATCACAGATAAAACAGGCGCCATGTTGTCTGACGTCACAGCAGAAGATTGTGCAGAAACATGTAAAGTGATGGGGTTCCATTCCTGTCGGCGGTTCACTCGAACTCAGGATGGACTGTGCCGTTTTTCGGCAAGTTCGACGCCTTCTATTGTATCAGATCTAACCTCTACTCTTTATACATGTTAGTACGTTGTTAATCAGTTTTATCCTGGATGGTTCTAAGTTTAATCGTTACGGACTCTGACCATTTTTTTAGGGGGTAGGGGAAAATTGGTCTTTTTCACCCTTTACCACATAATCTCAGTTAAATCTGTACTGTTTTTAAAGGTTGATTGAAAGTGACAATTTTCTAGGGGTGGGAGGATATCGGTCTTTTGCACAATTTACCTTTCCTGGAAGATTTCAAAGTCTCATGCAGAATTTGGTAAGTGGGAACAATAATAGTATTTATGTAGCGTACGACCCTACATAGCACATTCATACAATCGTTTCAGATCGAATTGGCCGCTCAGTCAAACCACAAACCAATGTTGGACAGTCGTCTTCAACTGGTGTTACACCACGGCCCACAGTTCTACCTTCACAAATAACCACAGGTGTGTTAAACTTCTATCTTCAAAAGCATACTGCGTCTTAGAATGGACATAAAATCTGAAAGTTGTAAACTTGGCAAATAAGAGCCTAAATAGATTATGCATTTTTCAATAATTTCTTAGTTTTGTGAGTTTTCCAGATTTAAAGGGATGTTATAAATTTATGACACCGGGTAAGTCCACTGAAAATATATACTCATATCGACTATTCTTAAGAACTTAAATTTTACGTCCATTCTAAGACACAGTATCACTTTAATATTTTGTAAACTTTTCACTATCCGTGCTATTCCTTGACATTTTGAACAATGGGAGATAGATATTAGACTCATTTCATGTGTATCATGTTGATTTCGGATATGGTACTCCTGAAATGATACGCTAAGGGTCTTTTTTTTTTTACCTAATATAGGTTTGATAACTCGCCATAGCTTTCAGACAGTCCACATATACATTAATATATATATATATATATATATTTAGAACCTGTTTATAACAAACCGCCATCCCTTCCGGATGAGCACAGATAAGAAAAATTCTGCAAGTTTTTAGACGTTTTTCTGTTTTCTCTGCATCAATTTACGCTTGAAAATTACACAATGTGTGTCGAACTGAATACCCATTGTAACGAATATCTGCTGAAATGATAGCTTTTTTTCACGTTTAGTTGAATAATTACCCTATTTCTCGATTCTCGGGTGTCACACCTTGTCTGTATTGAATACATAGGTTTTTTTTCGCTTTTGACGAGGACACCTGTGGGAGGAGCATTTAATCTCATTATAAGGACTGTCACCTACCTTAACTGTTATATATTTATAGGAGTTGATATTATAGTGGTCAGTGCTCAACCAGTCGACTGTACCCAGGTCACATCACAAACACCAGGTTCGTAGGTTCATACACTAAAGAAGTATCGCCAGTCTCGTCATTTCATCGTACATCGCAGTTAGTTCTCTGGGGCTAGTTAAAAAAAACTTTAACTTGGTCAGGTCAGGAATTCAATCAAGATAATCACAGACATCTGATTGTTTGATAAAACTAATTACATATTTTATTGCCCTAAATTACAAAGCTTAGTGATTAGATATGGAAATCCTTACAAGCAAAACAATTCCGCCGATCAAAGAATATCAAAATCGAAAGTAAAGGTTGTATAGTAGTAGACTTCTCTAAAGAGAAATGATAATATTTGTTTTATTTCAGATGTTAGTCAATCTAAGTTTAAACAGTATAAAGAAGATAGTCTCGTGATAGGAGAAGACACGACTAGTGGTAACTCGGCCAGTGATTGTATGTTTTATTGTCTGACAGAGAATAGGTTCCAGTGTGAGAGTCTAGGGTACTGCCCTGACACGGGGGAGTGCCGACTCAATCGTCACCACCCTGATATAAACCCCGAGGTCATCATTAACAAACCGGAATGTCAGGTTTATACTAGTAGGTGTGATTTGTACTTTCAAGAGTCTGTTCGATACGAGAGCGATTCGTTTTTTAATTCTTGATATTTTATTCCTAATTAAGATAAGAGTAGGCACATGACAAACCTGAAGGTCCAGGGTTCAATCCCGACAAAGGTCAAGGCGGTTTCCTCCTTGTCGGTGACGTCTTTCAGCATCTAGTCGTTCAGATGGGACAAAAATCTTGGCCCTCGTGTGCTACAGACTGTGCACGTTAATTTGACATTTGGGAATCGCATATACAGTATGCTAATGCCACTGTCCACTTATTCCTCATTCTTCTTCTAGGAAATTATGGCAGTGAATATGACCAACAACCCGGGACCTTTGTTCCTGGAGTACCAGACAAAGAGGTTGCTAACTCGCCGTCTGCTGAAATCTGTGCCAAATCCTGTACAGAACTAACAGACTTTACCTGTCGCTCGTTCGACTACTGTCCCGACACTGCTCAGTGTATGATCTGGAAGTCACATGACCAGGAACATTCCAGTAGCGACAGAGAAATGGATACATCTTGCACTCATTATTCCAGTAAGGTTACTACGTTTCAAAATCTGCGCACTATACACGCAAATATACGGTATAGACTTCAACAGGTTTTTTTTTAACCTTGACTCAATTTTATGGATTACAATTATTTTAATAAATAACTTTTCAACGTTTCAACGACGATACTGTCGTCTTAATCATGCCATAGACGAGAGTATCCTCGTCGAAACGTCAAAAGTTATTTATTAAAGTAATTGTTCTCCATAAAATTGAGTCGAGGTAAAAAAAAACGTTATTTATTCTGCAATTTCTAAATTGAGGAAGAAAATGAAATAAAATGAAATGGAGTTTTACGTCCTCCTAACCTAAGGAAGGCAAATTATTGTTAGAAACTAGAAGTTCGGAAATCTTATTTTGAACAGATCATATCAGACGAAGTACGAATTTAACTTTTTCATTTGCAGGAAATTATTTACCGGATTTTCAATTGAATTTGAACAAATCCTTCACCCCAAACATCAAATATGAACTGCACATCGGCGTGACGCCATCACAGTGTGCCAAATTATGTATCGAGGAAGAGGAAGTGACGTGTAAAAGTTTTGTCCTATGCCCAAACTCGAACCAATGTCGTCTGCTAACAGTTCATCCAAAAACTGATTCAAATGCGAAAATGGTGACGTCAACTGAGTGTAATTTGTACACAAGTGAGTAGATTTTTGTTCAATTACGTTAAGATGAATCATTCGGCGGTAGGGTGGTAGGAAAATGAAATGCTTGGAGTTTTACGTCCTGCACCTTATGGGCTAATGAAGACGGGCAACGCCATGAAGTGTGCACTCAGGGACATTTTGCCAGGAAAGCGGCATTAGCCTACTCTTTGTGCACATGGGGTATAAATGACTAGATGCTCTTTCCATGTCAGTTCCTCCTACCTGCATCACTGACAAGGGGGAACTGAACTCAAAAAATCCGAAAGTTCATCTCGGTCTTTGCCGGATTGAACCATGGACCCGGTTAGCGAGCAAGTGTCTAAATCAATGAGCCATCATGGCTTCCATGAGAGGGTCATATAATAGTGTGCACAATCTTGACAATTGGTCTTACAAAGAAGATTATTTTTATTTTAGGAGAACACTATAGAGATGTAAAAAGTCCAGTAACTTCAACTTCGACGACACCAAGACCAACTCTATCATCAACTTCAGGTATATTCTTCGATAGTCTTATTTCGAAGCATAGGAGAACACATCTAAACTTGTTAACAGAATCAGTACACAAGGATTATTAGGAGACATTTCGACGTGACCTTGCTGAACTACTTTTCTATACTGGAAAATATCATGACTCTTTACATCATTCGACTGATTTAGTCTGACGTTGTAATTTAATGGACTCCAATTATGTTCGAGTCTGTTATTTCAAGAACGTTGCGATAGTTTTGACGGCCAAACCACACAGAGCATACGATAACACCGTCTCAATTTTCAGTTGCAGTTTTTATCAATTTCAAACGGTCAGTTTGGTATTATTGTTATAAGAGATTATTTGTTTGATATACTATTACTAGTGTTATATAGTATATATTAGTATTATATTTTATATATTAGTATTATACAGTATATTAGTATTATATAGTATATATTAGTATTATATAGTATATATTAGTATTATATAATATATATGAGTATTATATAGTATATATTAGTATTATATAGTATATATTAGTAGGCCTATTATATTTTATATTTTAGGTATATCAGGAAAGACTGACCAATATTCTGGAGAGAATAATAATTCTAAACCGGGCTATTCTACAAGTAAATATTAAATAACGTTTCAGATAATATGGCTTTCAATATTGTGCAGAATGTACAATGAAATATTTTAAATTTTTGCTTACAACATGTATACTTATAATAGTGAACTTGTTTTACATAGGCCAGAATTAGTTCCAATTCACAAGAACATGGACCTGTCGACATTCAGACCATAGAGACAAACATAGACTCTTTATTTTACATAGGTCAGAATTAGGTCCAATTCACAAGAACATGGACCTGTCGACATTCAGACCATAGAGACAAACATAGACTCTTTATTTTACATGGGTCAGAATTAGGTCCAATTCACAAGGACATGTCCTGTCACATTAGTATATAGAGACAAACATAGACTCTTTATATTACATGGGTCAGAATTAGGTCCAATTCACAAGGACATGGTCTGTCTACATTAGTCCATGAGACAAACATAACTTTTTATTTTACAATAGGTCAGAATTAGGTCCAATTCACAAGGACTTTTGTCAACATTTGCCATAGAGACAAACATAGACTCTTTATTTTACATGGGCCAGAATTAGGTCCAATTCACAAGGACGTGGTCCTGTCTAACATTTGGTCATAGAGACAAACATAGACTCTTTATTTTACATGGGCCAGAATTAGGTCCAATTCACAAGGACATGGTCCTGTCTAACATTCAGCCCATGGAGACAAACATAGACTCTTTATTTTACATGGGACAGAATTATGTCCAATTCACAAGGACATGGTCCTGTCGAACATTCAGTTCATAGAGACAAACATAGACTCTTTATATTACATGGGTCAGAATTAGGTCCAATTCACAAGGACATGGTCCTGTCTAACATTCAGTCCATGTAGACAAACATAAACTCTTTATTTTACATAGGTCAGAATTAGGTCCAATTCACAAGGACTTGTCCTGTCTAACATTTAGGTCCATAGAGACAAACATAGACTCTTTATTTTACATGGGAGAATTAGGTCCAATTCACAAGGACGTGGTCCTGTCTAACATTTGGTCCATAGAGACAAACATAGACTCTTTATTTTACATAGGTCAGAAATAGGTTCAATACACAAGGATGTGGTCCTGTCTAACATTTTTGGCTTACAACATAGTAGACATTATACATAGTGAACTCTTTATTTTACATAGGTCAGAATTAGGTCCAATACACAAGGATGTGGTCCTGTCTAACATTTGGTCCATAGAGACAAACATAGACTCTTTATTTTACATGGGTCAGAAATAGGTTCAATACACAAGGACATGGTACTAACATTTAGACCATGTACTAAGCTTCCAAAATGTTTCAAACTACAGAGTTCATGTTTGTTATAAAAGATTGCTTAGTTTTCAAGATTAATTCCCTTCTACTCTACTAAAATAAAGGTGTTATTATTTTGTAGAAACTGTAACCGGTATAGGAATAGGGGTGTTTCTAGGAGGTGTTGTAATTGGCCTAATTACTTACCATCTAATTAGAGTCGTCAAGGACAAACGAACCAATGATCTTGAAATGAATCTACTTAAAAGTCGAGGCTGAATCAAACTAATACAACCGCCAAACAAACAGTATAGAATCACCCAACTTTAACCAATTACTATGAATAACAAAATCTACTTAATTTGCGATATCAGTATTTGCTAGAAACAAACGTTTAACTGTCATCTACCAACAACTACATGTACCTTGTGTGATATCAGCGCTGGAAGTATACGTTGACCTTTCTTCTATCAACAACTACCTACTTTGCGATATCAGTATTTGCTAGAAGTGAACGTTAACTTGTCATCTACCAACAACTACCTAGTCTGTGATTTCAGCGCTGGAAGCAAACGTTTACCTTTAAACCAAAAAGAACTCATTCAAAGATTTTTGTGATCGATTGAATCCGTTACAAAACCATACCAAGAGAAATATCCACTTTAAAATTTGAGTAAAATAAATTTGAAATTACATGTATATAAGAGAGACTTACAGACTCGAACACTAAAATCATCTGGGCCCTGATGACCACTTGTGCAATTATATTCGGAAAATATCCAGTAATATTCTATCGACTCTTGTATATAAGTTCATGTATATACATATTAAAATCTATTTATTTATTTATATATTTTGTTATTGATATTATGATAAGAATATGAATGTCAATTGTCAATTTTTACAAACGCCCAGGACAGAGGTATTTTTGAACTCTTTCTGCAATTCCCACCTGATGAGGGATCTTTAACATGCACGCAGTCTGTAACACACAGGACCTTGGTTTATTGTCCCATCTGAACGATTAGATTCTAAAAGACGTCACGGACAAGGGGAAACCGCGTTAAAAAAAAGTGAAATTTTACCTCGACCTTTGCCAAGAATGATTCCTGGAACTAAGCTTAGCGAGCAAGTGTCTACTGAGTCACCACGGTTTCTGTTCCTTCTGTGCGAACGTAGTTACTGGGATTTGAAGGTGGTGATTTTACTGCAGTGACACGCTGTTAGGGCAACCTTTGTTTGTGCTATCGAACCCTGCATCCGAAACTATCGCGTCGTTCTTACGTCAAAGAAATAACAGACCCGAACCTAATTGGATCCATTATTAGATTAATTCAGTTGAATGATGTAAAGGGTCATGATATTTTCAGGAATAGAAAATAGTTCAGCAAGGTCACACCTTTAAAATGTCTCCTAATTATCCTTGTGTCCTGATTCTGGTCAGACACGTTCTTATAAGGCTGTAGTGTGAGCAGGTCTGATTAGAAAGAACTGTACACTCTGCTTCCATATAAATTATTATCATTACTACAAAATTCAACAAAGCTTACAATATCTTTATATGTGTATTTACAATTAGCACTTTCTTTTAACCTACATAACAATATATATATAGCCTTCGTGGTGGATGCCAAGTTATATAACCTTCTATTGATAAGCCCTATATAGTCTAGTCCTTCAAAGAAAATTTTCGTTGACCTTTGACACTTCAAGACAAAGAAAGCTATCCCACGATTTGGTTGCTTGGTAACAATTCACAGTTCAGTCCGAGTCATTAAATTCTTCTATTTCTATCTCTTCTTCTTCATCTTCAACGGGAGTATTCTTCACTTCTGATTGGCTGTTAGATATCATATCACTTCCTGATTGGTCAACATTTCTACCATCTGATTGGTCAGTAGTTATGGATACAGGAAGTGATGTCATTTCACTATCATCCATGTCAACTACTTCATGTTCATTGAGTTTTTCATTTCTGAAACATGGTACAAAAACCCATGGTAAAATGAGGGAATTAGCTCTTGAATTAAAATAGATGAATAATTATACAACTAATTGTAATTAAGACATTAGTCGTTCAAAGAATACTGTGTCTTAGAATGTCTAAAAATCTTAAACTTGGCCAATAAGAACATATAATCATCAGTAAATATACCTGCTGCCATAAATAACATAACAGAATCCTTATATAATCTGATAAATCTTCAGGATATTTCTTAGTACTAACCTAATGTAAGCTGTTTTCTGACAAAATCGTCCCATTTCTTGTAAAAAATTTATTTGGGCTGAAATAAAGAAAAAAGGAATATTTTAGTGACTTAGACATATTGGGTACAGATAATCCTGGAAAGATCAATGCCAAGAGGTTTGACCAAGGACCAGCTGGTAGAAAGGATCCCTGTCACGGTGGACTTGTGAACCTAACTTGTTATTCTTGTAAAATATTTAGTTGTTTCTTTCTTTTCAATTGGAATTATTGTTCAAAGTACAGATGTTATTGTTATATTTCTAACCAGAATGTAAATAACTATATACTATACCTGGGTTCCGTAGGGTCGGGTTAATTCTGTTTAAATAAGGTAATATTTCAGTCATTAATACTTCCGGTTCCCAATGGTAACCTATAATATTAATTAATTAGTTAATTATACAAAATAAAATGAATAGAGTTTTACGTCCTGCTCTTCTACACCTTATTATTAAGTCCTTATGACTTAAGGCAATGCCATACAGTGTGCAATGAGGGAAACTGGGACAGCCCAGTCTTTTTGCAATATCCAACTGTAGAGGGATCTTTAACATGCAGAGCCTGTAGCATGCTAGGCCCCGGGTTATTGTCCCATCTGAACAATTAAGACGCTTTTCAATGTCAGTCCCTCTGACATGCATCACTGACAAGGGGGAAACCGGGCTGAAAAATCTCAAACTTTGCCAGGACTGTACCCTGGATCCTTAGGTTGGCTAATTAACATTACAGGCATGTAATTAATCTATAGATAATCCACCTATATTGCTAGTTAAACCTATATATGCTTTTGTGAATAATGCTTTTGTGACGTTTCGCATTCCAATTCATAGTGCTGGCTATTAACAGGTTGGGAGAGGAGATTTATAATCTATTGTCTGGTGACTATATAACAGAATTTACCTTTAAATAAACAACAGGCAACACTGGAATTCTTCTTGGACTGAAAACAGGAAATTTTGAAATGAAATAAAATGAATAGAGTTTTATGTCTTATACTTTGGCACCTTATGGTTATTTAAGACATGCCAGTGTACAATGGGGAGAATTTCGCCTAGACAGAATTTACATAGACATAGCTTAAGTAGGTTCCATTCTGTTAATCAGATTATATTAAAACCTAATTTTGTTTGAGCCTAATTGGGCTCGCGAAGGTGGACAACACCATTTAGTGCAGTCAATTAGTTTAATGTCACTTCCCAAACAGGGTTGTTGATTTAACTGTATATGTATTTACCAGTCATGTCTGATAGTAGCTCCAAAATGACTGACTGTAATTTTGATTTTCACAACTTTTTCTATACACAATTAAAAGATTTTCGGAATTTTTGGTGTAAATATGTACAAGATCTTAATATAAATCTTAAAATGTCCAGTTGGGAATTTATAAAATCATCAGTCCATTTTTCAATTTCAAGACCAGGCGAGACAAGGGGAGAATCTCTTAAAAGTAACTGAAAATAAAAGAAAACATCAACTATACTCACTTGTTTTTGAACGTTGAACCATTGTGATTTATGTAACGGTTTCCACCCAACTCCTGTCCGTGGTGAATTATATCTAGCTATTGATGTATTACAGTGGATTACTCCCCTTGATGCCAGCGAAGTAGCGTAATTTTCTAAAACTGTTTTTGTCTACAAGATAATATGAAAATATAAATTAGATAAAAATATTCTAAGTGAGACATGACTGATCGCAGCTCTCCAGTTTTAGAGGAAGCTAAAATCTATGAGTTGATAAAGTCAAAAGAAAGATGAATATTTCAAGTAAAGACTCAAGCGAATGGAAATTTTAAGGACCCACTTACACTCCATTGAGAAGAGAAGGTGTCAATCAAACTAAAATATTCACTGGCGTTGACGACATCCTCAATATTCGTATAAAAATCTACGTAATTATGATGTAAAAACGACGCAAAATAATCTCCAGACACCTGACTTTTTTCAACCACATCCTGAAATAAACCAGTCAAATGTTTCGATTAGAGTCAAAGTGAGATCATACATGAATATAGGTCATGAAAAACGCAAAAAATCAGGAGATCTGGTGAAAAACAGCTCTCTTGTATTTTTGAAGTTAAATAAGATGAACTGTTTACCTCTTTAGAGAACGTATTTCTGACAATGCCCAGCCCAGACACCAAAATTCCAATCAAAATGTTCTTATGATATTTTTGGTTTTTAGTAAATAAATCCATTTCTGCTAGCTGTAGAAGGTTTTGAGAGAGGACAATTGGTGGGAATTAATTCTCACTAGCCAGGGCACAACACCCGTGGACCCCACCCTGACAAGGCTGAATGTAAACTAATATTAATTAATGTTCCGACCCTCGCTAGCTTCAATTTCAAAATCAAGAATTCTTAACGCGCTCAGAATTGTATAATTGTAAGGTAAGGACTGATAATACGGCATGAAAAGTTATCATTAAAACACCATACCTCTGGTAGAAGTAATAAAGGATCTCGTTCCTCGTGTTGTAAATGAGAGGGTAACCGTGGTAACTCGGTGTAAGTGGACGGATCTCCTCCTATAAAATATTCAATGTTTTTATTAATTCTAATGACTCGTCTCAATATAAAGGTTTAAATACAGTCCAACACATTCCTTTGACACACCTTTATCTGTAATGGAGTCAAACAGGACCCTACTTTTCCCTTCACATTGATGAGTCCATTTGCTTTCTCAGGGTGGATTTATGTTGCCTGTCAAAGCAGGGCTGTTGATTTGGCCATACATGCCAGTCATGATCAATTGTTCATCTAAATTGACCAATTGAAATTAAGTTCTATCGGTCATCAGGTATAGGTCATTGACTTTAAAAAAAAGTTCAAAATTCATTATAAAATTTGCGGTCAAATTGAAATGAAATGGGAGTTTTACGCCCTACTCTTCTGCACCTTAACGGTCAAATTCTATTTGTTGTAATCTGATTGGTTTCAATAATATACAAAACTTACTTTTACTATAGAGTATTTTACCAATGGCATGGAATAAGAAACAGGAAGTATCGCGAGCCCCGATTCCACCCAACTCTTCTTCGGGTCTTCTTTTTCCACCATCTTGTTTTTTACTGGATTCATATTTTAATCTAGAGGATGTAGATTTCCCTGATTTCTTTGGTTTGGGTTGAGATATCGTTGAATTTAAATCAAATGTATCTGAAACAGTTATAGAACATAGATATAAGAAACAATCTCTGATTGGAGGGGAAATTGTTTTGGGACTAACTTTGAGAGGCATTGCCATGGCACTATTCTCGATAAATAGGTACAGATAATTCAGGGGGGATCAATGCCAAAGGTTTTGCCAAGGACCAGCTGGTAGAAGGGATCCTTAACTGTGAACCAAAGCTGCTATCCTTGTAAAATATAGTTGTTTATGTCTTTCGAAGAAAGATTAAGATCACATCATTTAATTGCTCAGCAGACGAAAGTCTTAACTCGACTGACTGAAATGAGCCACTAGTAATACCCTACTAATCTTCCAACTGTCACGGGATGTCTCAGTTATAGGATTGGTGTGAAGCTAAGCAAACATATAATATATAATAGAATAATTCTACCTGTTCTACAAGCAAACTGTAAGGCATTTATAGCAGATCTTATATCACCGGCACTGGACATCGCGATCGATTCAATTATAGATAGACTTGGATTACCAGACGCCTATAATATATCATAAAAATACTATTTATAGTATGCCTCAACAACCCCAAACAGTGTGCTATAGACAATGTACATTAAAATTTCTACGAAAAAAAAAAAGTCCAAAACTTGCAAGTTAATCATTGATGAATAACACAATTGAAGAGAATATAAAAATAGGACAAAAGAGAACTATCGATGGGCAGCAGAAGTAAAAAGAGGTTACAAGAAGCCAAGAGACTGACCTGTGAACTCTGTTGTGAAACTATCTTATTTAAAACTTTCACCATCATTGTGGGTGCTACTGGATTAAAGCTACAATATAGAGGAATTAGTTAATTTGTGAGGTTCAATAGCAGAATACATGTAAATATATTTATCACCCAAAAATGCATTCTACAGTAGATATCTCGCTTGTATGATAAAGAAAGTTATCTGATGATTAAAGTGATAAAAGTGGATATTAAATTAGCTCTCACAGTATACAGTATAAGATATTCAAAAACTTACCTGATAGTGTGAATATTAAGTTCTTGTTGTAAATCAGGAGGGAAGAGTTGTCTTTCCTTGGATTCTCCGCGACTAGAATCACTGACTATAAATATCAACGGTGAATGACCTACTTTATAATATCGCCTGAAATTAAACATTTTATGAGGGTGAGTCAATGAATAACCATCATTCCAATTATCTGACATGGTTATGATTTTCGTGCCTTGTTTCAATACATGTTTTATACTTCGATACAAAATTGCACGTGTATCAAGTTGTTCCTTTAGATATTGAATGTCAAACATGGCTAGTGATGTTAAGGTATGCTTTTCTGTACCTTATGGGCGAATGAAGACAATATGGTTGATGGTGGAGGATGCACATCTGGGCCTAAATCGATGCACATATGATACAATTTTGGAATATCTAAGAATTTGTTGATAAAACCAGTTTCAGAATGACATTATGTGTTTAGTAAGTGAGCAAGCCCTGCCTCACTATAAAAACTAGCTATAATACTCTTAACACTGGAGCTGATCAAGATTTTGATTGGTTCAGGAAGTTAAACTGTTTTTATAATGAAGATATCGTACCTTAATAACTGGTGAAACAATAAATTATCTCGTAAATAAATATTCGGGAATTCCTGAAAAAAAAATAACGGTATTTTATTTCATTGGGTTCATTCTGTTCATAGAAAACTGACATTGTTCCAGGCCCAGTTCTATAAACTTGATATTGACCATTCTATATTTCTTAGGAACAAAAATGGCAGGAGTAATGGTGGCTAAGTGAGTTTGATGTTTGCTCGCTAACCTGAAAGTCCAGCTGAAATAAAATGGGTTTAAAATTATTCCCCAATAAAAAAATTTCCCCAGCAGCATGGCTTTTTATCATTAACCCTCAGCACATGAACCCTTCTTCTATCTGTTTTTAGGATCTGATATTATTTTTTTGGCCCTTACCCAGTAAAAAATTTTTTCAAACAGATTGTTGTTTACCCCCCGAATTTATTATAAGACTTTCTTATTAGATTTTTTGGGGGGTTTTTTCTGGGAAAAAGACAGGAATAAATTGGAATTAAAATCATTTGGTATATCATTTATCTTCATTAGCCCCTAAAGTGCAGAAGATTAGGATTCCATGAACAGCAGTCTAACATATTCTTCTAATTCAGTGCTTCTCAACCTTTTTTATGAGTTATTCCCAAACTTTTGGCGGTTTAGTGACCGCAGAGGGCAAGCTTCACAGTCTCAATGCCATTGGAGGAGGGTCTAGCAAGCATACTTGTATTGGTCTCGTACTTTTTTTTAACCAGATCTTATTTTTGACTAAAATTTGGTGAAACAGTCCCCATGGATTAGGACAGTAAATTCTGACAAATACCTACCCCAGTAATCTTGAGAACTGAGGGTAAATTGTTGATTAGAATTCTGATCAGGGTTGGACCATTCCTTTAACTCCAGGTTCAACTCTTCACTTAATACTTTCACTGTCGCTGTTTTACCAGCTCCAGCCTGTCCGGTCAGTAACAACATCTTACCCATCTGTTAAATAAAACAATTAATTTAAGGAATACTGTGTCTTAGAATGAACATAAAATATTTAAACTTGGGCAATCAGTAGATAAGACCTGCTGTCATAAATAACATAACAGAATCCTTATGTAATCAAAAAAACTTAGTAATTATCCAAAAAAATGTAACTGATTATTATAAAAAGTTAAATGAATTGATAAAGCATTTTTAAAATAATTTCTCTCCAGATTTTAAGGAATTCTGTTACTTTATGACACCAGGTAAGTTTACTGATGAATATATACTCATATTGACCATTCTTAAATTTTATATCAAGTCTCTTGATTAACCAATTTTACCGATGGGTGAATCCATTACCATATATAAGTGACCGATTACGTGGTTTACAGACAGGTCCAGCCCCCCCCCCCCTACGCCTTGCCCCCCCTTGTGATAAGAGGTTTATATAGATAATCTTACCAGTACCTTTTTATTACTGATAGACTGAATTATCCAGTTCTCCACTTCTTCTATCTTCTTCTTGTGAACAGCCAAATCTGACTGGAAAATAAATCAACCTTTATCTTATAATGCCATCGCAAAGAATGTACAAAAGGCAAAAACGCAAAACTGCTTATTAGATGGATTTAATTCAAGTTTCAAAATAGTTTGCTTAAATCTGAACACATTATTTAACAAGAAAGCAGGGAGACCCAAACATATATTAATTTGAATAACTTGTGTCAGTTTTTTATATCACGTGGAATTAAAAATTCACCTTTGTTTTTGGTTGATGACTGTCTGCCCACAATTCCATAGTTGATTTCAACTTTGACCTCTGACGACTTGAAGACATCTGCTTTAGGATGTTCTTACTTTCTCTTACACGTTTCTTGCTATTCGCTGGTTGTGAAAGACTAGATTGAGTATTGCTAACATTCTGGCTGGTTGATTGAGTCTTGTTTTTATTTTGACTGGATGTAAAAGACTTCTGAGATTTTGGTTGAGAAAACGTGAAATCTGAAGTAAAATCGTCAAATGTTGATGTCACCCATTTCATTGAAGTCTGAAATAGAGGGTGAAATGATTTCTTATTTACATCAATGTTCATTTATAACACATCACTGTTTGTTTACAAACTCTGATTTTTTTTTGGTTAAACATTATTTGTATTTCAAAGATGTTATAAAGCCAAATATCTGTGTGTTTTAGCAAACTCTTATGGCTTTACGTTGGAAGCCAAAATCTCACAAAGTGTTTAGATTTTTCAAGAGAAATGGCAACAACGTATATGCCTGATTGTATATGTAAAATGAAGTCGTCTGAGAGTAGTCAACCGCCATCATTAATATTTTGGAACCGTTCTCAGAAAGCTTATTATATTGTTGGTGTAAACAGGGTAAATTTGTGAGAACGGAATACTTTGAGTGGCCTGGTGTCAATGGGACTATAGTCTTGTCATTATGAAAACATCATTTCAAAAATGTCAGATTGAGGGAAAAATCTGTTACCTTTTTGGGTTTATCAACTTTTATTATTTCTATATCATCGTCACTGTCAACCATATTGAAACTATCACCATGGTTACTGACTGATTTCTGGTTTAAATATTTTTCTTATGGTCTTCTGCTGCTGATTCTAGAAAATACAAAATATCGACAGGACTTTCAGTTTCATTGCACTATGCCTAATTGAAAATATTGGAAAATAAATGAAATGAATGGAGTTTTACCTCCTACTCTTCTGCACATTTAAGGGCTAATGAAGACAGGCAACGCCATGCAGTGAGGCATAAGCCTACTCTATTTGCGATTTCTAACTGTCAAGGGATCTTTAATGTGCACAGCCTGCAGCACATGGGGCCTCGGTTTATAGTCCCATCCTAACAACTATGTCCATTTCAGTCCCTCCGACCTGCATCACTGACAAGGGGAAACAGGTCTGAAATACCTTGACCTTTGCCAAGATTGAACTCTAAAGGTTAGTGAACAGTCTAAGACACTTAGCCACTGTGGCTCCCTGTTATTGTCAGAGGAAATAAGCCTAGTTTGAAATAGCAATTTCAAGAGGGAGAGACGAAGATAAAAAGGACATAAACAGGGACAATATCCTCTACAAGTACAGAACATTAAAAAACAGCATGCTCTAGAGGTTTGATTTGTTCACAAAGTCTACTACTAGCCCTACCACTAGCCTTGATCATAGTACAAGGCTACTCATACAATCTTGATTTAGATATAATAATGAACAAATGACTACAGCAAAGAAAATGGAATGAATGGAGTTTTACGTCCTACTCACCTGAACCTAATGCAGATGGGATGCAGACAGGATAATGAAGACAGACAGTGTACAGTGTGCAATGAGAGAACATTTATTTGCCAGGAAAGTAACATCAATGCAGTCGCAGAAGAAATTACAATTTACTCACCATTTTGAGTGTAACAACTCAGCCCAACAAAACCAGTTTAGAGAGCAATTATTGCAGCAAGCAGTCCGTTCCCTTAATTCAATAAAATTCGGATATATTTAAAGAAATATTAAAAAAAATCATTGCATTTGACATTTTTCTTCATTCAAATTGAGTTATCGGAACTCTTCAATAAGGAGATTAAAAGAACATGGATTCCAGACAACTAACATTTCTTAACGGTGTGACTAAAGTACGCAGATAAACGCAAACAATAGAAAGGAGCACAAATAGACTCAATAGGCAAATGTGTGATTTCACAGAATTTCAATTCCAAAATCACATAATATGCTTAATTTAATATTACTTCGAGTTTAATTTACGGGTCAAAGAAACATTAGAGGGCTCAATCCCTTGAAAATATCTCCGAAGTGATTAAATTTAAGATACTACATACCTTTATGATCTATCAGAATTGAACATTGGTCGTTATCTGGATAGTAAGATAGACTCTGACCCTAACCGCCACTGTTATAATAACACAAGGCTATTTCTAATATATGATCTTCATAATTCATTTTACTTAAAAGGTAAGCCCTTTCTGCTTTTCTTTCTATTTGCGTTTTACTCCTCACAATTCACAAATTGATAACTATTCAAATGGACGACTTCGGTGAGATGCTTACTTTGCTCATAATCTAAGTTTTAAATCTAGAGTTGGAAAGTTAACCCCATCGAAACCAAGCTGAATTGACGAGGATTGTGTGCCCGAAACCTCGGAAAAGTGAGATGAGCTGCGTGAGTGTAAAATATATAACAAAAAAGTGGACAGCGCTTCAGTAGAACAAAGCGACACGCACTAGAGAAGGAGTTTCATAACACGCGGCAGCAGTATTTGCAGCATTCCAATTTTCAGTCAGACATCTATGGTTCCTGCAATTCTACTAAAACGAATTGAGTAATGACGTCGCTAATTACAATTTGTGCTAAAGTCACTTTAGTAAAAATTAGTGACGCCATAAAACACTTAGTTTTAGTGGAGTTGCAGGAACCACAGACGTCTGGTTAAAAATTGGAGTTGTGCAAATTGATCAGTGTCCGCGATACACCAGAAATTTGTTAGAAAACCTTTTACAATCCCTTTAAACAGTTCGTATTTATAGTAGTGTATTTTAAGATTTACGATGCTCGGATAATAAACACCTCTATAAGGTCAGATTTTCAAATAAAATGAAGATAATCAAAGATTCGCAGTAGTATAATATATCGATAGAGTTGATATTTTAATTCATACAAAAATAATTGACTGAATATGAAACAATAGTGGACCGAGAGCAGACGATCATTCTTACACTCGGTCCGATAATTGGGTGATAATTAGGTGCAAATATTATCACTTTATTAAAGTGATACAATCCTCTAGTATTGAGAACGGACTAAAACACTGTCGGTTAGAGCATCGGGATATTACCATGATGTGTTTTCTTGATTACTTCAAACAAATAATGGTCGTTGGTTCTATTTTTGGTCAGCCAATAAACTGGGGCCTCGTGTGCTACAGGCTGTACACGTAAAGATTCCTCGACAGTTGGAAATCGAAAAATGATTAGGCTAATGTCACTGTCCTGGCAAAATTCCATCATTGCACGTCTTCATTAGCCCATAAGGTGCAGAAGAGTAGGACGTAAAACTCCATTTATTTCAATGCTTTGGAGTAGAACTACATGTGTTAAAACAAGACAGTAATAAATCTAGGTACAGTGAAAACACTCTAATCCGGTTTAGAGGGATTTTGGATGATCATACAGAGTTATATCCCTTTATGAAAAATGATCCAATGTCGATCCACATAAAAGCGTGAGTAAAATTTACTTTAATATGTCAAGGGAATAATGTTCAAAAGACGACCATATCGAAAGCTATACGTCATTAATCCCGAATTGACGTCACTTGATCAATTGTATATTTCTTTATATCGGCCTACTTCGTACTTATGAACTATTTCTATTAACAACTGAGCGTTTAATTTTTGACAGTAACCGACCAATCCTCAATAATATATTACACTTATTGAAGACGCTGTAGATTGTACCTGAAAGTTTATATGTATCGACTTGATAAAACTGAATTAGATGTTATCCACCTTCGACGAATACCAACAACTAGTCCGACGTAGTCTGCGATATCAGCATTAACTGGAAGCGAACGTTAACTTGTCACCTATCTACCAACCGGGTTGATTAAAATCAGAGTGTACTTATTGTTAAGTTATCAGCTTAAAAGTATTTTTGGTAGTCAGTAAGTGTGAATTCTGTTCAAGCCATGTATTAAAAACACAAAGATATGTCTATATTGACCTCATGATAAATATATCATAATGTTGATTTAACCCAGTAATCTACTTACTTTCTTACACTTTCTTATTTTATAGTTTTAAAACAACAAAATCATAATCAAATATCGTCTGCTCTGCCCTATTTTGCCATTTTACGAATCAAATCAGTATCAAAGTCGTCTGCTCAAATCTAAAACGTATGCGACGTGTGTAGTCTTATCCGTTTATATATTTTTGTACCAGTAGAGTATACTTAGTTTATGGATAATATTTTGAACTTGAATTATCAAATGTTTTTTTAGAAAAATATCACAAAAAGACATATTACTATATACATTCTAATATTCACCGGTACATGACTACATATCACTTGTTATTGTTATATTCACTGGTAACTTTGTCAGACGACACGGTTCAGTGCCCATATTGATATCCAATTATACCTGTATATATACCTAGTTTTGGATATCAGCATCCACTGGTAGCGAAAACTTGTCATCTACCAACAACTACCTAGTTTGCGATATCAGCATCCGCTTGTAGCGAACGTTAACTTGTCATCTACCAACAACTACCTAGTTTGTGATATCAGCATTGCTGGTAGAGAACGTTAACTTGTCATCTACCAACAACTACCTAGTTTGTGATATCAGCAATTGCTGGTAGAGAACGTTAACTTGTCATCTACCAACAACTACCTAGTTTGTTATATCAGCATTCGCTGGAAGAGAACGTTAACTTGTCATCTACCAACAACTACCTAGTCTGTGATATCAGCAATTGCTGGTAGAGAACGTTAACTTGTCATCTACCAACAACTACCTAGTTTGTTTTTCAGCATTTGCTGGAAGAGAACGTTAACTTGTCATCTACCAACAACTACCTAGTTTGCGATATCAGCATCGCTTGTAGAGAACGTTTACTTGTCATCTACAAACCAGCCAACCTACACTTTGATTTCTCTTATACCGGAGTATACGAACAATACTTTTCAATTTCTACTGCATCATTTTTATCAATTACTTTTCTTGCATTGTTCTAAATGTTAGACAGGACCATGTCCTTGTGTATTGGACCTAATACTGACCAATGTAATGTAAAGGGTCTATGTTTGTCTCCATGGGCTGAATGTTAGACAGGACCATGTCCTTCTGTATTGAACATAATGTTGACCCATGTACTATTTTCAGGTTTGAGCAAAATTTCCGATGTTGGATAATCTGATGTATGCCCTGGGAGGGGCGACGGGAGCCGGGTGGGTGGCCTGGAAAACAATGTTCCCGTGGCTGGGTGATGATTTGAAGATATTGAGAGCCGGTTTACCAGTAAGAAAAGCTGCAGAAAAGGACGTGAAGAATGGATATTTGATGATTGACAAATTTGAACACAAAGTCAAGATTCATCCCCAGAAACCGTTTATTATTTACGAAGGCAATGTCTTCACGTACGAATTCGTTGATAAGCAGGCGAACAAAGTGGCTCGGATTGTCCGACAGTGGGGATTATCGGAGGGGGACTGTGTGGCCTTATTTTTTCCGAATTCTCCCGAGTATATCTGGACAATGTTAGGTGAGTTTACAAATTCCAGTTCTTTTGCAACTTGGGGAATTTGCCCACTAAAGATCTGCCATTACAACGTATGGGGAGTCAGCATAAAACATGTTCAATGATGTATTTCATCGCTTAAACATTTCCAACATTATCTAATGCCCAACCTTCTAAGTTACTCCATTTCTGCTCTCATCAAAATAATGTCCAACCTTCTATGTAACTCCATTTCTGCTCTCATCAAAATAATGCCCAAATTTCTATGTAACTCCATTTCTGCTCTCATCAAAATAATGCCCAACCTTCTATGTTACTCCATTTCTGTTCTCATCAAAATAATGTCCACCTTTCTAAGTTACTCCATTTCTACTCTCATCAAAATAATGTCCACCTTTCTAAGTTACTCCATTTCTACTCTCATCAAAATAATGCCCAACCTTCCAAGTTACTCCATTTCTGTTCTCATCAAAATAATGCCCAACCTCCTAGTTACTCCATTTCTACTCTCATCAAAATAATGCCCAACCTTCCAAGTTACTCCATTTCTGCTCTCATCAAAATAATGTCCAACCTTCTATGTTACTCCGTTTCTGCTCTCATCAAAATAATGCCCAAATTTCTATGTAACTCCATTTCTGCTCTCATCAAAATAATGCCCAACCTTCTATGTTACTCCATTTCTGTTCTCATCAAAATAATGTCCACCTTTCTAAGTTACTCCATTTCTACTCTCATCAAAATAATGTCCACCTTTCTAAGTTACTCCATTTCTACTCTCATCAAAATAATGCCCAAATTTCTATGTAACTCCATTTCTGTTCTCATCAAAATAATGCCCAACCTCCTAGTTACTCCATTTCTACTCTCATCAAAATAATGCCCAACCTTCCAAGTTACTCCATTTCTGCTCTCATCAAAATAATGTCCAACCTTCTATGTAACTCCATTTCTGTTCTCATCAAAATAATGTCCCACTTTCTATGTTACTCCATTTCTGTTCTCATCAAAATAATGTCCAACCTTCTATGTTACTCCATTTCTGTTCTCATCAAAATAATGTCCACCTTTCTAAGTTACTCCATTTCTACTCTCATCAAAATAATGTCCACCTTTCTAAGTTACTCCATTTCTGCTCTCATCAAAATAATGTCCAACCTTCTATGTAACTCCATTTCTGTTCTCATCAAAATAATGTCCCACTTTCTATGTTACTCCATTTCTGTTCTCATCAAAATAATGTCCACCTTTCTAAGTTACTCCATTTCTGCTCTCATCAAAATAATGTCCAACCTTCTATGTAACTCCATTTCTGTTCTCATCAAAATAATGTCCCACTTTCTATGTTACTCCATTTCTGTTCTCATCAAAATAATGTCCAACCTTCTATGTTACTCCATTTCTGTTCTCATCAAAATAATGTCCACCTTTCTAAGTTACTCCATTTCTACTCTCATCAAAATAATGTCCACCTTTCTAAGTTACTCCATTTCTACTCTCATCAAAATAATGCCCAACCTTCCAAGTTACTCCATTTCTGTTCTCATCAAAATAATGCCCAACCTTCCAAGTTACTCCATTTCTGCTCTCATCAAAATAATGCCCAACCTTCCAAGTTACTCCATTTCTGCTCTCATCAAAATAATGTCCACCCTTCTAAGTTACTCCATTTCTGCTCTCAACAAAATAATGCCCAACCTTCTATGTTACTCCATTTCTACTCTCATCAAAATAATGTCCAACCTTCTAAGTTACTCCATTTCTGCTCTCATCAAAATAATGGCCAACCTTCTATGTAACTCCATTTCTGCTCTCATCAAAATAATGTCCAACCTTCTATGTTACTCCATTTCTGTTCTCATCAAAATAATGTCCAACCTTCTAAGTTACTCCATTTCTGCTCTCATCAAAATAATGTCCAACCTTCTATGTAACTCCATTTCTGCTCTCATCAAAATAATGTCCAACCTTCTAAGTTACTCCATTTCTGCTCTCATCAAAATAATGCCCAACCTTCTATGTTACTCCATTTCTGCTCTCATCAAAATAATGTCCAACCTCCTAGTTACTCCATTTCTGCTCTCATAATATAATGTCCCACTTTCTATATTCAATGTTACAATTTCTGCTCGCATCAAGCACCACGGTATTCTGAAGGTGTCTTAAGAAGAAATAGTCACCTTGTTTAAAAATCTTCCTTACCTTTATTTCAGGAGTAGCTAAACTCGGGGTAACAGCAGCTTTAATCAACTGTAATCTGCAGGGTAAAGCTCTGGTTCATTCTATCAACCTGAGCGAATCCAAACATCTCATTGTAGGCGACGGTAAGTTAATTTCCAGTCCACCCAGCGGATAATCCGGGACAGATCAATGCCAAGAGGTTTGGCCAAGGACCAACTGGTAGAAAGAAATGTCCTGGCAAAACTTCCCTCATCGCATCTGCATGGCGTTGACCGTCTTCATTAGTCCATTAGGTGCTAATTAATTGTTAAATCCATTAATAATTGGCACTCTGATTTGTTTCTATGACGATCTTTAATGATGTGCCCTGGAAGAGATTGGGCCAGTTGATTTTGTGATATGAGTACAGTTTAACTTTTGAATGCATCGTCGCTCATATCCCCTTTTTGTTGTTATAGGTACGGACCTGCTGGAAGTGATACAAGACAGTCTTTTAGAGTTACAACAGTATCAGATTTACATCCAGGGGTCTCTTCAGTCATCTTTACCAGACGGCGTGGTTGCATTCGACGATTTGATGCTGCGCTCCTTACCAACACCTCTACATAAACATGTCCGTTCTAATGTTACGATTATGTCGACGTTTTGTTACGTCTACACATCAGGAACTACAGGTAAGGTCATTTCAACATGGTTGATGAATGATCAGTTGTCCTGCACTTTTGTTCGGTGACTACCTCCCACCCTGTGATATTTTGGCAGGACATTTGATAGTACGTTGCAGGTACAGAAATATTCCGAAAATTGCTGACTATTCCCAGCCTCTCATAGCCATTTGGGTAGACCATCCAAATCTGTCCAAATATCTATAAGATGCTGGGAATAGAGTCAACTTTCGGTTTCAGACTACGATGGTAATTTTATCTCTATTTTGTTTTTAGGTTTACCAAAACCTTGCATCATCCTTCAACATAAGGCTATGAACATCAGTAAATTATTAACCTTCTTTGGTGGTACATCTCATGATATCGTATATTTATTTCTACCGTTATATCACTCTTCGGGTCAGTTGAGCTGGCTGGGATCAATAGACTTAGGTATGTCGGTTTCTTTGTTCTGTTACGGCGTCTGGTTCTGAAACGAATAAGAATAGTTTTCTCACATGAAATACGCGTATCGTTATCAGATAAAATGGTGAAAGAATAAAACTAAGGATAATAGGGTATTAAGGGAACAAAAGAAAAAAAAGGCAATAGTTTGGGTGTTCTAAGAGATTGTCTCCTATAGAAGAGATCTACACGATAAACTATACGTTTCTTGTGTTATACATGCGCTCCCTGCTGCTAAATGTCGTTTAAATCTTATAAAATGTAGATGGCTAACCATCCAGGACAGTCTGAAATAAGGAACGGCTCATTCTCCTAAAAACACTAGATCAAATTCACCCAATAATATTTTTCATCCTCTGGTTGCCAGGGACAACTATAGTATTAAAGAAGAAGTTTTCATTAAGAAGTTTCTGGAAGGATGTTAAATTGTATGACGTCACGATGTTTCAGTATATTGGAGAACTCTGTAGATATTTACTCTCACAGCCCAAGGTAAAGCGGCGTGTACACTGGTAACATTTCAGGAAACAACAGGACAAAAACAATTAAATGTAACTGGATACAACCAAACACAAAATATTAAGTGAACTTCCATAATCGTACAAAGATGGCTTCATATAGGGCCCATATTCCGTAACTTTATAAGGGACGTCAATATTTACGTTCAAAGTTTTTCTAACTGAAGCGTCTCTGGATACGGATGAAATTCATTCACTATTACAGGATCCTTTGGAAAATCAGCACAAGATAAGAGCTATCTATGGAAATGGTTTAAGGAAAGACATCTGGGAGAAATTCCAGGCTCGATTTAGAATTCCGTTGATAGTTGAATTTTTTGGAGCAACTGAAGGAACCGGTTTTTGCTGTCAGTTATCAAATAAACCGGGTGCTATAGGGCGTCTGTCTCCCTTTCTGGTAGGTTCAGATGTTAATATATTTAAATATGATTGATTATGTGAGTTCACTTAGCTTGTAATGTTTATTTCGTATTAACATAGGTTTGCTACTCGATAACCTATCAGAAATAAAATGAATGGTGTTTTACGACCTACCTTTCTGTCGCCTAAGGCTAATGCAGACAAGGTATACCTTCCAAAGAGTCCAGTAACTAATAATTTTTATATGGTATTTAGGTTTGTTAACTCAGGATACCTTTCAGAGAATCCAAATAGCTTATAATGCTTCATATGATATTTAGGTTTGTTAACTCAGCATTCCTTTCAGAGAGTACACTTTGGTTTATTTCAAATGCATATTTGTCTGTTATGAATCCGTTTTATCCATGTTCGTACCACCCGTCACTATGAGATGGTTAATATGTGTTTCAGAAACGTTTACCTGGTAACATGTCTCGTATTGTTAAATGTGATTATGAAACAGCTCAACCGATTAGAGATCAAAACGGACGATGTATTGACATCAAGGCAGGTGAGTTGTTTATTCTGGTTACAGATTAATAAAGTCATAGAACTGTCAAGATCTGAGATCTTATTCTCACAACTTAAGTTGAGAAGTTAAAAATATCTTACTTTACTTGTTTACAGGAGAAAGTGGATTAATTTTATCTGGAATTCCACCAGAAGCTCAAGTCAAACCACTGTATAAAGCTTCCACGGAGGCAAATGATAAGAAAATAGTCCGGAATGCCTTTCAAGATGGCGATATCTATTTTAATTATGGTGATACAATATATTTAGATCAGGATTATTTTATGTATTTCCACGATCGACTTGGAGATACCTTCAGGTAGGCTCATGTACTATCTATACATGTACTATTGGTAACAGTAACTATTGGTTACTATAATTCTTGCAATTTTCAAAAACCAATCCAAACAGTGGCAGATATTGATTCAGTTACTTTTTAAACCGTGTCATTTATTTTCATAGTGCATTGTATACAAACCCAACACTATAACATACATTGTTGGTTACTTGTTCTCTTTTCATTTCGCTTGTCAATAGTTCCAGTCAAAATGTCTCACAAATGTAATGGATTTTGTACCGACTCTCGAGTCACATCAATGTTAAATTTCGTCATACCCCAAAGTATATAATCTACAGATTACTAAACCTTACTGGCCTCGACATGAAAACTGGATACCTGCAATAACATTATAAATCTCTTTTAGTTTCTCACTCTTCACTATCTTTGTGAGACCAATAAGGTACTGAATACTATTGTAACTATGACAACATAGATTTAAAGAAAAGATACCTACAGGTAATATTTAAACTCAATTTTATTTCTAGATGGAAAGGAGAAAATGTATCAACAACGGAAGTAGCTAATATTTTAACTGATATAGAATTTATACATGATGCTAATGTTTATGGTGTCGCTGTACCAGGTAGGATATTCAATGATGACGGCTCATTCAGAACAAATCTTTTGCGATTTAAAACTGTCTTTGTCTGATCTATTATCTAAGTCGATCACGGTGATATAAAATGGTTTATAGTATTTGTACTAGCGGTATGTTAAAGGGATGAAAAGGAATTAGATAAAAAGGTAGGTAGGGACTTGCTTTGAAATAAAATGAAAAATTCTGTTTCTCTTGTAGGTCATGACGGAAAGGCAGGGATGGCTGCACTGACTTTAAATGATTTAACAAATTTAGACAGTGAACATCTGAAATCGTTTTACCAACATTGTGAACACAATTTACCTCGGTATGCTTCGCCGTTATTTTTACGGATATTAGAGGAGGCAGTATTAACAGCTACATTTAAACAAAGAAAGGTGGACCTTGTTAAAGAAGGTTATGATATAAATATTGTGAAAGATCCGCTCTATATTCGCGATGATACATTAAAAACTTACATTCCTCTTACAGAGACTGTGTTATCAACAACCTTAGCTAAATCAAAGTTATAAATTGTGTCGTGGTGAGACTTTATATGGCTGTTAAAAATGGGGAAATAAGGACCGAACGTTTTAAGTTGTGATAGTAGTGTACTTATTCACAGAAAAGTATTTTCAGGCTTTTCAAAAAGAATCCGAGTAAATAGAAGTATCTTCTGGCTTTAGAATGTTTTTATTGAATGAAATCAGACATGAGTGTAAGTCAGCATGCTATTGCTGAGTTTTTCACTTTGATATTTAAATAGTTTGTATTGTATATCGAAATAGATATAGTAAGAACCATTTGTTAATGTATTGTATCTGTAAATTAAATGAAAGTGTGTTTGGAATAAGAAAGTGTCTCCCGAATTCATCAATTGAGTAAATCGTTTTTTTCTTTAAACATTTAGTTGTCAGTCATGCATATAGTTTAAATATATTTATAAAGATATATAATTCCTAGTTGGGCCAATATTAAGCTACAAAGATTGATCAAGAAGTAACGCTTGGCATTGATTATCATGCTTTTAAATCAATACTTTAAATGTCAATAACTACAAAAAATACATCTTACAAATAACTCAAAGAATAACAACATTAGTGATATTTACGATTCTAGACTTTGAAAATGGTTACTGGCAGTTGTTTCAAAGTTGTTTGATTTTTACTTCTTTCTTTGAAATGAATCACAATCACAATATCAGCCATGTGGATAGTCCAAAGGGTATGTCAAGTTGACATACACAATAGCGGTGTGACATCGGGTGTTCCAGAAGGTTGAGCGTGTCCTGCTAGAAAAGAAACATCTTAGCATATCTCAATATAAAGGTCAGTCTTTAATTAATTCTGCATCTAATCTTGAAAGTCTTGTGATTCTGTAGTGAATATTTCAAATTCTATTAAATAGATTAGATGCTTGCAAGTTCAAAACACTCTTATACTGTATTATTAATTTCACTGAACATCAATTCAATATCAATATAAAATTTTTCTCTGAAAGAAGTCTGATCAGACTAATTTAGGATTTAACAATAAAATTACAAAAAAAAATTAAAAATTAAATTTTAACATGTAAAAAAAAATAAAACACAACTTAAATTTGTTTTATATACAAAATGACTAAAACTGTTTAAACAATAATGAAACTCTTAATAATAAAATCTGAAAATCTTGTGCAACCACAGTAATCTCATTAGTTCAAAAATAAGCAAAACATTACAGTACAATAAAGCCAATAAAATAAATCTTTTTTCACCAGTATCAAATGACATCATCTTTAAATTCTTTTTTTAAATATCCATTAATTAAAAATCAGTTAATTAAACATTAATTAATTTAAAACATGATAATAAACTAATTTAATATGAAAACTTAACAATTGTATTACAAATAACACATTATATTAAAACACAACATGATTTAATTGTTTAATCATGTCCTTACATTTACAATGTAATGATTAAAGATGAATTAGGTAATTCCATATCATTTTGGTATGTTTTTGTTTTCTAGAAACTAGGTATTATTAGAAGATTCTCTGATCAAACAAATTATACCTTTTTGCATTTTGAGTAGGTATAGCCCTATTGCAGGTAGGCAAAGAATACATTATGGAAAGAAAATGTTTCTAAAAATCAATAAAAGCTGCCTGCCCTCATGATATAAATATTTGCCTTATTTGTATAACCTATACAATATACCAGTGTTTATTGTATATAATCACAGGTAGATCTCAATTTTAGTTTATTAACACAACTCACATTTACAATCATACATCTCAATTTCAATAAACTAATTAAGTATTAAAAAAGTCCATACAGCATATAGTATCAAAAAAAAAATTATGTTTATAAATTACAATTGAACACTTTCACACAACCTATTTGATAAACACCCTCACACCCACACAGCGGTTTCTGTTGCATGTGGTAGCTGTCGTTGGAAGATGTAAAAAAAGGGTTTCAATTTAATAAGATAAAAAACTTTATCAGAGAGAATTTATTACACAACCTACAACCTTTCAAACTCTCACACTTTGTTGTTCTATTATTTATTATACTTATTACAACATAATCTTAGCCATCTATATCATTACAGAAAATTATAATCTAAAATATTTAGATCTAATATAATATTCATTCAACTATAAAATAACGTAATTAATATTACTATATCCCTACAAACTTTATAATTTAGATTTTAAAATAACAGGATATAAATCTGTTGTCAGAGGAATGTAGGTAGCTTTCTGTGAATCTCTAAAATATAACGCATCTTTCACAGATACAGGATCAAACCCCTCTTTACAATGTCCCGTTTCTTCTGTTTGTAGGTCACCGTTAAAATATCTTCCCTTAAGACACGTAAAAATATTGGCACAGCATAATGGGGAAGCTCCTTTTCACAATGTTCGTAAATAATTTTAAGTTGCTTTGGCGTTAATTCTACATCGTTGTTTAAAGTTATTGCTGCCATTCCTGCTCGGCCGTCTTGTCCTGAAATAGTCAGAATTAGAAATGAACTGGAATTTAACCCGAAAAAATTAGCCAGAACATTCTGATTTCCAGATATCAAGAAATACAGTAATCTTATTTCACGATACAAATAAATACAAAATTGATTTCAGTGTTTGACTAACAGATGATGAATCTCACAGAAGTTAAGATTTTAAGAATAACTCCAAATAGTAATAAATTCTATGGCTCTCCTACCTGGTACAGTGACACCATAAACATTAGCATCATGTATAAATTCTATATCAGTTAATATATTGGCAACTTCCGTTGTTGATACATTTTCTCCTTTCCATCTAGAAATAAACATTGAGTAGAAATATTACCTGTAGATATCCTTTCTTAAAATCTATGTTGTCATAGTTACAATAATATTCAGTACCTAATTGGTCTCACTTAGATGGTGAAGAGTGAGAAAATAAAGAGATTTTTAAGTTATTTGTAGGTATCCAGTTTTTATGTCAAGCCATGTAGAGTTTTGTAATATATATTATAAAGCTTAAGGTTAGGTTTGAGTTAAAATACATGTATCTTTTTTAAAGGGATGGCTGGTGTAGACAGAATCCAATATTTGTTGCTAAGGATTTTTGTCAACCTATTACCAGTGTTGGACTACCAAATGTGTACATAAGTATAGCAAACCGTAAAAACCATTGCTTCTATAGGAGAGTATCTCTTATGACACCCAAGACCCATAAAAAGATGATATTAAAATAATAAAAAGTAAATAGAAATACCTAAAAGTGTCGCCTATTCTATCATTAAAATAGAGAAAATAATCTTTATCTAAATACAACAAATCACCATAGTTAAAATATTCATCCCCATCTATGAAGGCGTTCCGAACAATCTTTTTATCATTCTCGGCACGAGATGCTTTATACATTGGTAGATCTTTGGTTAAAGGGTTGACACCACTTAACAATATCCCAACTTCACCTTTAAATATAATAGTTACAGATATATTATATTTCTTAGTAAATAATCTCTTAGAACTAATAAACTAAATCAGCTATCCAAAAGGGATTCTGAGTTAAGAAAGCCAAATTCGACAATATTCGCTCTGTGAACTCCCTTAAACAATGTCAAGTAAATTCTCCTAAATATTAAATTCAAGTTTATTAGCAATGTAGACTCTCCAAAATGGGATTCCGAGTTGACAAACACTTATACAAAATAAATAAAATTTGATATGTAAACTCTCCAAAAAGGATTCAGGGTTGACAAATCAAATACCAAATTCAACACCTTTAGCAAAGTGGATTATTTGAAAATGATCTAAACCTTGTCACAGATTTGAATAAGGCATTCCAAAAGAATTTATTGAAGCAAATTGTTAAAAAAACTAAAAGAATTTAAATTTACCAGGTTTGATAGGAATACAACGACCATTTTTATCCCGAAGAGGTTCAGCTGTATCATAATCATATTTTACCAGACGACGAGGCAATGGTTCAATTTTTTGCTGTAAATACAAATTTTTAATTGAGTGGGACATAGTAGTTAAAAGTTAATTCATGCTGACTGCTAGGATATACAACAGGAGTTCCCAAACTCCAGCCGCGGGCCAAATGTGGCCCATGAGAAGATTCCATTTTGCCCCTGAAAAGTTTTGAAGTCTAAAGAAATTCCATGGTATGTTTGGAAAGGTTTTATCTATACTTATCATTGATCCACAACTAAATTAATATTTTCTTTGGCCCACATGATGAATTAAAAGGGAAACCTTGGTATCTAAGTTATTAATATTTATCAATATCACATGATGTTCAAACTTTTAATCACAATGTATGACAATGTATGACAATGTATGACAATGTATGACAATGTATGACAATGTATGACAATGTATGACAATGTATCATAATGTATGACAATGCAAGTCCTTCCATTGGTCCAAAGATAAGTTGACTTTTGAGCATTGATTTGAAATCTAAATCCACTATTATGATTTAAATGTAGATTCACTATCAACAGATTTTAAGATATAAATCAGAATTTATCAAAAATATTATTACAAACTTTTACCCTACTATATTTATGGATGACAGTCAAAAAATAACTTGGCATATTCAGGGATTGATTATATTTTGAACTGTATAACAGTATAAATAATATATAAATTACTTACTATAAAGGGAGATAATCTGCCACAAGAGCCAGGTTTATTGGACAGTTGAAACAGGAGAGTATTTCCCTCAGTTGCAGCAAAAAACTCCAATATCAGTGGTATTTTAAACCGAGATTGGAACTTGGTCCAGATATCTTTCCGTAAACCATTTCCAATGATCGCTCTTATTTTATGTTTGCTTTCTAAAGGACTCTGAAAGTAAAACACAAGAAAGAAATTGAACAGTGTTCGCATAATTTTAATTTTAGATAGCTATAAGCGATTGAAAAGAGGTTTTTTAAATTTTATAAGAATATCAGGGACACTGCATCAATCAAATTTTCAATCATTTGTTTCTGTTGGTCCTTTAAATCTAATTGTTTGATGACATCACTAAAAGCAAAATATGCTTGCACCACAAACTTAATGTTTCACAAGCTCATACAGGCAGCGTTATCAAGAGACATTTCTTTTTATTTCTCTTGATAACATCGCCTGTACGTGCATGTGAAACGTTGAGTTCATAAACGTCAGAAATGGTCTATCCACATATCTAGTGATTCTTTACCTATTTCTATATGTTTTATAAACAGTAAATCAATATTAGTCTGAAACAAAACTTACAGGTGGTCTGGACAGTAAATAACGACACAACTCTCCGATATACTGAAATATTGTCACATTATAACGCACCACATCTTCCCAGAATTCATGGGCAGAAAACTTCTTCTTCAAAACAATCGTACTACCTTATTAAATAGACAAACAGCATTCATTAATACTAGACATAGACAAACAACATTCATTAATACTAGACATAGACAAACAACATTCATTAATACTAGACATAGACAAACAACATTCATTAATACTAGACATAGACAAACAGCATTCATTAATACTAGACATAGACAAACAACATTCATTAATACTAGACATAGACAAACAACATTCATTAATACTAGACATAGACAAACAACATTCATTAATACTAGACATAGACAAACAACATTCATTAATACTAGACATAGACAAACAACATTCATTAATACTAGACATAGACAAACAACATTCATTAATACTAGACATAGACAAACAACATTCATTAATACTAGACATAGACAAACAACATTCATTAATACTAGACATAGACAAACAACATTCATTAATACTAGACATAGACAAACAACATTCATTAATACTAGACATAGACAAACAACATTCATTAATACTAGACATAGACAAACAACATTCATTAATACTAGACATAGACAAACAACATTCATTAATACTAGACATAGACAAACAACATTCATTAATACTAGACATAGACAAACAACATTCATTAATACTAGACATAGACAAACAACATTCATTAATACTAGACATAGACAAACAGCATTCATTAATACTAGACATAGACAAACAGCATTCATTAATACTAGACATAGACAAACAACATTCATTAATACTAGACATAGACAAACAACATTCATTAATACTAGACATAGACAAACAACATTCATTAATACTAGACATAGACAAACAACATTCATTAATACTAGACATAGACAAACAACATTCATTAATATTAGACATAGACAAACAACATTCATTAATACTAGACATAGACAAACAACATTCATTAATACTAGACATAGACAAACAACATTCATTAATACTAGACATAGACAAACAACATTCATTAATACTAGACATAGACAAACAACATTCATTAATACTAGACATAGACAAACAACATTCATTAATACTAGACATAGACAAAAAAGCATTCATTAATACTAGACATAGACAAACAACATTCATTAATACTAGACATAGACAAACAACATTCATTAATACTAGACATAGACAAAAAAGCATTCATTAATACTAGACATAGACAAACAGCATTCATTAATACTAGACATAGACAAACAACATTCATTAATACTAGACATAGACAAACAACATTCATTAATACTAGACATAGACAAACAACATTCATTAATACTAGACATAGACAAACAGCATTCATTAATACTAGACATAGACAAACAACATTCATTAATACTAGACATAGACAAACAGCATTCATTAATACTAGACATAGACAAACAACATTCATTAATACTAGACATAGACAAAATCACTGTGTATTCTAGCTTCAGAACTGACAGTGGACTTTGGACTAAAATTGTGACTTTGGACTAAAATTGTGACTTTGGACTAAAATTGTGACTTTGGAATAAAATTGTGACTTTGGACTAAAATTGTGACTTTGGACTAAAATTGTGACTTTGGAATAAAATTGTGACTTTGGACTAAAATTGTGACTTTGGACTAAAATAACAATAATAAAGTGACAATAAATTTAAAATTTCATTTAATTATATTTATTAATTAAAATATAAATAATTAATAGAATCCAAAAAAAATATAATGAAGAAATTCAATTTTTAATTTAATTTAATTAATATGAAAGAGTTTTTAGGTTTTATATATATATACCGGTATATACCAATGATAAGCAGCAGCGCCATAGCAAGATAGGTGGGAAATAGACAGTTAATCTGACAAACAATAAGCTGCATCCTTTTTACATCTCAATACTGAATATTTTCAATTCAAAGTTTACTTTTTGTTCAAATTGTATGAATAAATCATAATTTAAGGACATATCATGAATTGATTATTTAAATTATAAAGAAAGTGTAAAGAGGTTTTCTATATTTTTATATATATCATGAACACTGATGGCATCAATTTGAACTATTCTAATTTTTAATCATATGTCTATGATTCCTGCAATTCTGCTCAAACTAAGTATTTCATGACATCACTAATCAAAAATGCTTGTATCACATAAGATCCTTCTCAATAATAACAACATCAAACACTTAGTTTTAGTGGAATTATAGGAACCACAGACGTCTGATTAAAAACTGAAACAGTTCAAAATGTCTCTAACACACATAAAAAATTTAGAAAATCTCTTTGGAATCTCTTACACTGTTATCTAATTTCAAATAAATGAACAAACCTGCGTTTAGACCACTCCATAAACTCATACAAGCTGCTGAATGGAACAACGGTAATACAACATATAGGATATCCTTCTCACTTAGTTCTAGAGCAAAATGGGTGTTACTGATAGCATGGGCTTTTATTTGCTGTATATACACAGGCTTGGGTAGACCTACAAATGATTGACACATGAAAGCAGGTGTAAATACATCCTCAGAGTTCCAACAGAGGCGACATGAACTTTAGGCAAAGAAAGGAGAACAAAGCATATAGCAGCCAAGCAAGAGGTGTTGATTTAACTACCATACATGTCTAACTTCAACCATTAAATGTCCGGTTGCAGTAGATTTTAGTAATAAGATTTAACCCAGGTTATCTATGTAACACTGAGGTTTGACAATTCTATCATATGGCGGCCTAACTATGAAATAACTATCAAATTACTATGAAATAACTATCAAGTTACTATCAAATAACTATCAAGTTACTATCAAATAACTATCAAGTTACTATCAAATAACTATCAAGTTACTATCAAATAACTATCAAGTTACTATCAAGTTACTATAAAATTACTATCAAATTACAATCAAATAATTATCAAGTTACTATTAAATCAACACCCCAGACCAGGTATTCAGCAAGCACCTTTAGTTACTATCGCTCGGGGTTTTTATTTACCTATGTTCAGCCCACTAAACAAGTTTACCAATCCAGCAACATGGTACAGAGGCAGTACAGAATATATAATGTCCTCTGGGGTGACAGAAAGGGCATAGAGAATATAACACATAGATTGAACCTTAAAATTCTGTATATGTACTGGTTTGGGGTAACCTAAAAATAATATTTTCATCTAAGCTATCATATTAGCCCATTTGGTAATCATTTATCTAACAAACTGGTTAATTGTAAATATTGTCATATAGCGTCTTCATCATGTATATGTTTGGAGTTAGTTCCCTTGTAGGGAACAGATGTGGGGATGCTGAAGGGGAAGCCATGACTTTGTAGTCGGTTAATAACAGTCCTAACATGTGTCAGTGTTGATTGTTAGAACCTCACCCTCCAGAAAAGGATCCCCATCCAATGTTGACTGGGTAATCTACTGTGTAAAATAAGCATCACAGTTTAAAAAACCCTTTCAGAGTAAAAAACAGCATATTAAACACAGATATATTCACTTAAATCTTATAAATTACAGTTTAAGACCATACAAGTCTGTGAAACGTCAACAGTACAGGGACTAAATGCAAACAGAATCAGGACACAAAAATAAAAAGGAGACATTTTAAAGGCGTGACCTTGCCGAAATACTTTTCTATACTGGAAAATATCATGACTCTTGACATTATTTGACTAATTTAGTCTGGTGTTGTAATTTAATGGACTCCTATTAGGTTTGGATCTGTTATTATTATGACGTAAGAAGGACGCGATAGTTTCGTCTGCTCAAACTTTCTTATGGATGATAAGTTAACTAGATTTCTATACTTGAAAATATCATGACCCCCTTACGCCATTCTACTGATTTAGTCTAATAATGGACTCCATTTAGGTTCTGTGGGTTTAATATCTATATTTCTACCTACCGGTGGTTCCTGAAGTGTAAATATAACAACAAGTATCAAATGGTTTGATATCTCTCCGTACGCTACGATCAATGGGAACAGGTAGCGCCCTCAACATCAGATCGTCAAACGAGGTAAAATCTGAGGGTAGTTGAGAGGCTGGTTGACCCTGTATATAAACCTTCACATTTGGCATATCTTGATGTGCTTCTAAAACATTCTTTAACAATGCCTCACCTGTAAAATAACAGAAATTTAAAATCAACTCATGGATAAAACACCATTTTTTCTAAAAGGTAACATTTAAAGAAGTGATTGTAAAGATGTCTACTAACTAAACTTTGAATCCAGGCATAAGAATTCGTCAAATCCAAAGCAAATCAATGGTTTCTTAGAGTTTTGGAGCAAATGAGTTTCTGAGACCTTCATGAAATTTTAGGCCTGGAAGCTATAGTGGGACCAATGATAGCACTATATTGAGTCATTTCAATTTACAGTCAGATGTCTGTAGTTCTGCAATTACACTAAAACTTTACGATGTAGCTCTATTTTGCCTCATTCAAGTTTTTCAGATGGCTGTAGTTCCGGTAATTCCACGAAAAATAACATAATAATATACCCACCCTCTCCTACAATTATAGCTGAGGATTCACTCGAGATAACGGAGTGGGACAGAGACTTGGAATGTAGGCTAGTGTTTATCATAGCCACTGTTATTCCCATCTTTAAAAATCCTGAAAACAGAATAAAGTATTGATTTATTAACAACATCTCATTAAATATTTTGGACATTAAACCTATTGTTATGAGTCTTAATCCCCTTCCACTTCCATGACCAGTGCTTTACAATTTCAATTTATGATATACCATGATGTAACATATAAAATATGAAGTTATATACAAAATAAGGACTTGTCACTTGACCTATACAGTACAATAACAATTTTACCGGTGCTTGATAAAGAATCCTGTATATGTATTGACAAATTAAAAGGAAATATTAGTGAGAAATAGTACACTTTATCAGTAATAGTGGTCTTATTCATCTGATGTTCTACAGGTGCTAAAAAATTTAAAATCTTGAAAAGCATGTCACAATTTGCTGAGACCCTGAATCTTCTAAGGATGAGAAAAGATTATTTATCACAAATACATTAACACTGAAAAACACAACTAGCAAAATTTATAAACAAGTTCATCAAAATATAGCAATTATTCAAAAACTTACCTAAAAATGTCCAAATGAACTGAGGTGAATTGGTACAATACAACGAAACAGTATCTCCAAATTTTAATCCAAGTGATTTCGCGAGGTTCGCGACCTTATTTGCATATTCATCCACCATTCTATACGAGTATAAACAGTCTTCGTATATAAGACAAGTTTTCTCCGGGGTTCTGTTCACTGTCATTTCAAATTTATCGATCAGAAACAGTCCCTGTTCAATATCTGGATTCTGTTTTTTGAAGATTTGCATCCCGCATCGAATTATTTTTAAATCATCTCCAATCCATGGAAACTTTGTCCGCCATGTTGCTATGGCAGCCCCTGTCACCCCCGCTACTCCATACAATATATTCTCCTTTTTCATTGTCAAGGGTAACTAGACAACCCTCCCCTGAAAAATAAAGGTTATCAATAAATACATCAGTTGGTAAACTATCAAACATTTATGTTTATCAGGGTCACCGATAGCAATGACAACCAAATTTTAGTCCCGTTTACTAACAAACATATTATGATGTCACTATTCAAAAGGCCATCGAGCAGAAGAGAAGAAACTCTGTTTGTTTTATTTCCAAAAGACATCTGATGCCATTAACAGCCTATATGATAGAGATGTTTTTCAAATAAAGACTAAAATATTAAAGAGATTGTCTGGTATAAATTTTATTCACTTCTTTCCCTTGAAAGTCAGAAAATCCCCCTTGAATTTAGAACAGTTTATATGTTTTTGAATTGCAGGAACTGTAAACATCTGACTGAAAACTGAAATGGTGTAAATTGTTGCTATCAGTGTCACCGATACCTAAAAAGAAAACCTCTTTAAATATGATAGAACAATATTGGATTATGCACTTCAATATTACGCAAGGATAAGAGGTGATACAGTAAAATATTAGGTCATCTTATCTCTTTATTTTAGTTTAAATTTTTGTCATGTCACTCTGTTACATAGGGGGATAGAGAGAGGAGAGTAGGGGAGAAAGAGGTGAGTAGGGGAAAGAGAGAGTAGAGTAGGGGAGAAGAGGAGAGTAGGGAAGAGGAGAAAGAGGGGAAATGAGAGGGAGAAGGGGAAGAGAGGAGAGTAGGAGAGTAGGGGATAGAGAGGAGATGGTAGGGGAGAAAGGGAGAGTAGGGGGAAAGAAGAGAGAAGAGATGGGGAGATAGGGAAGAGGGGAGATTGGGAGAGGGGGAGAAGGAAAGAGAGGAGAGTAGGAGAGAGGGGATAGAGAGGAGATGAGTGAGGGGGAGAAAGGGAGAGTAGGGGAAAGAAGAGAGGAGATGGGAGAGGGGGAGAAGAGGGAAAGAGAGGGAGATGGGAGAGGGGGAGAGAGGGAAAGAGAAAGAGGAGAGGGGGAGAAAGGGAGAGTAGGGGTAAAGAGAGAGGAGATGAGAGAGGGGAGAAAGGGGAGAGTAGGGGTAAAGAGAGAGGAGATGGGAGAGGGGGAGAAAGGAGAGTAGGGGTAAAGAGAGAGAGGAGATGGGAGAGGGGGAGAAAGGAGAGTAGGGTAAAGAGAGGAAAGAGGGGAGAGGGAGAGAAAGAGAGAGGAGATGGAGAGGGGGGAAGGTAGAGTAGGGGAAAGGAGAGGAGAGGGGAGAAAGAGAGAGTAGGGGAAAGATAGGAGATGGGAGAGGGGAGAAAGAGAGAGTAGGGGTAAAGAGAGAGAGAGAGAGGAGAGGGGGAGAAAGGGAGAGTAGGGGAAAGAGAGGAGTAGGAGAGGGGGAAAGAGGAGAGTAGGGGATAGAGAGAGAGAAAAGAGGGAGAGAAAGAGGAGAGTAGGGGAAAGAGAGAGAGAGAGAGGGGAGAAAGGGAGAGTAGGGGATAGAGAGAGAGAAAAGAGGGAGAAAAAAGGGGGAGAGTAGGGAAAAGAGAGGAGTGAAGAGGGGGAGAAAGTTTTAAAGGGGGAGGGAAGGGGGAGAGATGGGGTGACAAACTTTTGAACAATTTAGACTCTCTGAAAGAGATGTTAAGTTGACAAACCACCTAGTAGAGCTCATTCAGTACAAACTTTTCTAAAAAAACTGCCTCAGATAAAACAACACTTAATGCAGACCCTTTACAATAAGTCATTTATCTTGTGCACTGATGCATAAATGACAGATTGATATTTGAAACCACTGACTGTTGGGGTGTAGTCTACACAATGCATCAGTAGGCCTACAATACATCTAGAATATAAACTGAGTTTTAATGGTCAACATATCCCTTGTAATAACGAAGAACAGTTCAATATGATTAAATTGTACATTTACAAATGAAATGAATGGAGTTTTACATCCTACTCTTCTGCACCTAATGGGCTAATGGATGGAGTTTTACGTCCTACTCTTCTGCACCTAATGGGCTAATGAATGGAGTTTTATGTTCTACTCTTCTGCACCTAATGGGCTGATAAAGAAAGGCAATGCCATGCCGTGTGCAATGAGGGAATTTTCCCACGACAGGACACAAGCCTGCTTTTTCCATTTACGCCATGCATGTAGCACTCAGGGCCTTGTTTAATTATCCCAACAACTTATCTGAACAACTAAACGCCATTTTCCATTGCCAGTGAGAAAAAAACAAAACAATAAGCACCTGTGACTGTCCCTTGTTTGACATTAAATGGACATTGAAAGCAAACCTTCTATGAGCAACAAAAATAGAATAATTGACACTAAGTTGATTGTTTTCATTTTCATTTCGTTAACTGTACATCAGTAAAATAGTGAAAAAAAACTTGGACCTGTTCACAGCTAAATTTGCTAATTTTGTCCACCTTGTTATGGTATTTTTGAATTTCACAGAAACAAAAATATATAAAAAGAAGTGAAAGTTGAGCTTCAATACAGCACTGACAACCTCAGAACTCGTTTAAGCAGATAAAAAAATAATTTATAGCACGAATGATCATTTTGAAATTCGATTATATTCTCTCTTTTTACATATTTTTGTTAGAAACTGTGATATTTTGTAGGAGATGGTTCTCCATAAAGCCTGCAGAATCGTAGACCTCACATTTATTTTGTCAATGGCTATTTCGTTTGCGATGAGTTTAAATAATATCTTAAAATGTCGGCCCAATATACCTTATTACATCTATTTATATGTAACAGCAATCAAATCACTTACATAAACTAAACGTTGGAAATGTGATAATGAAATCGTACCTACCTTTTCGGTTTAGTCGTGTCGGTCAAAGGTCGATCGTCAAGGGAGAACTATTTTTGTAAGTATTTAAATTATTCTGGTATCAAAATTCACGCTTATTTTTCAAAAAAAATTTTTTCATAATTAATTCTATTGATTTTAAATATTTATTAGAACCTGTATTCTACTTGATATTCAAAATTTAAAACTTTTTTGAACAATATTTTTTTCGGCTGATTAGTATACAATGAATTCTCCCTGTCATTCATAAGGCAAGGGATTATACGGTAACATTGGTAATGTCTAACAAGCTGTTACATTAAGTAGCAAACTGGCGCATTGGCTGAAAATGTCGAGCCATCTGAAGGAGAGGGGGCTGTTAAAAATGAGAGTTATCTCTCATAGGCAAAAGACCAGGGATGAGATGGTTTTCGAGCTTTAAGAAGGGGTAATAACACCTTTTCAAAAGCTGGAGTGGGAGAGGGGGTGGGGCAAGGCACAATCAAATATACCACTAACACTATCTAGACAAGATTTCTTAATCTGTTTTAAATGAAATAAATTGAATGGAGTTTTACATCCTACTCATATAATGGGCTAATGAAGACAGGCAACGCCATGCAGGTTGCAATAAAGAAAATAGTGGGTCTTCCCCTGGATAAAAACAGGTGACTGTGAAATAGGGCTAGGGTAAGCTATAGTATGCTTCTTTAAATTCTCCTTGAGGGTTAAGCTCTGCCAATAAATTTGACCAATAAAATAGAAAACCCACAAATTTAGATAAATGAACCTTTATTTACAATATTTACTGACCAGGCTATTGGTTTTAATAAAACACCTTTATATAAATCTATATAAATTATATACTTTATAAAATACAATGTATAGGCCCTACATATTAAAATTCCATACCAGCTGAAATATTTTGCTAGTTTTAAAAGAGTCCACATAGCAAATAATGTTTGGAATTTAGGTTTGTCAACTCAGCATCTCTTCCAGAGAGTTTACATAGCTACTATTGTTTATTGGGTCGTTGGTATATGTCATGTTGACATCCCTTTCAGAGAATGCTATATTGAAATAAATGTTCTTGACATCCATCCGTCTTTTAGCATCTATTTAGCACCTCATTAGATTTGTACACCATGCTCGAATAATTCTAATTAGAGAGGTCAAAGTTCACTCTGCTAAGATTTGACCCCACGGTGAGATAACGTTTGTTTCACTCTGCTAAGATTTGACCCCACGGTGAGATAACGTTTGTTTCACTCTGCTAAGATTTGACCCCACGGTGAGATAACGTTTGTTTCACGTATTCCGCCACTAACTGAGAATTCCCATCTTCATTTCGCTTCACAAACGGGTGAGTCTAAAATAGAACGATTTATAATAATATAAATTTCTTACAAACATTACTGTGTATTTAAAAAAACTTTGAGTGTTCCAGAATTTAAAATGAAATGGAGAGAGTTGCACCGAAATTTTATATTGTTATATTATCCAATCAGATTCTAGTATTATTAAGTTTTTGAGAATAAGGCCTCTGATGCACAACAACAATCCTTTTGTTTGCAATGCATTATTTTATTGTTACGATATTGGAATTTCAGTGCTTGATTTGAGAAATTCGAAAGCATGAGTTGTATTCTAAGTCCTCAACCTTTTAGGTGTTGTTAAATCAGCCAATCGTTGATGAGCTCAATCGAGAGACCCCTCTAGCAAACGCAATGTGCATGCAGCTTTTCATTTAAACAACTTCTGCTAATAAAAAGAGTCTCAAAAAATTTATTTCTCTGAAATAATATTGTAAAAGAAATCATGTTAAAAACCTACCAGTAATCTATCCACTGATATCCTCTGCCTTAAATTCTTCTGAAGGCTGAAAAAATACAGAATTTCAAACACTGTAGTTTTTATCATGTGACAGTACAAAAACAAAACTAAATAATAAAAAGTTTTTTAAAAGTGCAGACGTCTTTCGGGAGAGATTCTCCACATTCAACGTCTATTTTTAGGTGTACGATATTTCAATATAACTCACCATAAACTGACAAAATGAACAAAATCAGGAGAAAAACGATCAGCTGGTAAATTCTGGGGATTCTGAAATAAAAATGGGGTTTTTAAAAAACATCTGGCAGTTTTAAATGACATTTCTTTAAAAATTTTTGAAAGATATTTAGAACTTGAGGATAAATATAGCAAGAAACATAACGGAATAAATTATGGTACATAACACACTTCTTTAATAACAAGGTACATAACACACTTCTTTAATAACATGGTACATAATACACTTCTTTAATAACAAGGTACATAACACACTTCTTTAATAACAAGGTACATAACACATTTCTTTAATAACAAGGTACATAACACACTTCTTTAATAACAAGGTACATAACACAATTCTTTAATAACAAGGTACATAACACACTTCTTTAATAACAGGGTACATAACACACTTCTTTAATAACAAGGTACATAACACACTTCTTTAATAACAAGGTACATAACACACTTCTTTAATAACATGGTACATAATACACTTCTTTAATAACAAGGTACATAACACACTTCTTTAATAACAAGGTACATAACACACTTCTTTAATAACAAGGTACATAACACACTTCTTTAATAACAAGGTACATAACACATTCTTTAATAACAAGGTCATAACACACTTCTTTAATAACAAGGTACATAACACACTTCTTTAATAACAAGGTACATAACACACTTCTTTAAATAACAAGGTACATAACACACTTCTTTATAACAAGGTACATAACACACTTCTTAATAACAAGGTACATAACACACTTCTTTAATAACAAGGTACATAACACACTTCTTTAATAACAAGGTACATAACACACTTCTCTAATAACAAGGTACATAACACACTTCTTTATGTTACTAAATGTTTCAACACAATTTACACGTGTCCTTATCAGATTATTTCTTTCATGTTTATGATGCACATAGATTTAAAGTGATCACCTAATCAAACAAATTTGTTCTTCCTGTAAATTAATATTTTTAAAATATCCTTTTGCTTACCTGCATTATAATACATTCCATCAACTCAAACGGCTGAAATTAAAATAAATTAATTAATCAAGATTAACACCAGGCTTCTGTTTCGGAATCATATTTAAGCCCTGCGCTCAAATTCGAATTTGACCCATTGTTTTGAAGAAACAAAGTTTTCTGAAATTAAGCCCTGGGCTTAAAAACAACAGGTGGTAAAATAAAACAAAACTTTGGTTCTTATCATTTTTTAATAAAACGAATTGAAACATGACTATTAAAGTGTGAGGGAATTCTTTTAAAGTTCAAATAAGATAAAATAACACCTTGAACGCCTCGTCATTGAGCTTTTTAATTATCCCTGATTTTAAATTTAGTTGTAGTGTCCAATTAGAATACTCTATTTTATCTTATTAAATTTTTGAGGAATAAAGCCACAGATGGAGATGAAACCCCAGGGTCAAACTTGTCAATCAGCACCCACAGGACTTACAGTTGAGAGAGAGAAATAGTAACAGAAAATTATTAGCTGTGTGGACTCATCAAATATATTAAAATACAAGATTTAAATTAAAGGTCAAAATGAAATGAATGGAATTTTACATCCTACTCTTCTGCACCTTCTGGACTAATGAAGACAGGCAATGCCATGCAGTGTGCAGTGTGCAGTGAGGGGAATTTTGCCAGGACAGCGGCATCAGCCTACTGATTTTGCAATTTCCAACTGTCAAGGGATCTTTAACGAGCACAAATTGAAACTTACCGTCATATTAGCTGTTAACTGAAAAAAAAAGGAAAAAAAAAATAATTGAATGAGATTGGAAGATTTATGTCCTATATTTCAGCTCAAGTATTAGCTGATGAAAAAAGGGAGACGCCATACAGTCTGCAATGAGGAAAATTGCTCAAAAGGGACATAAGCTTCTCATTACAGCCTATAGCACATCATGACCTCAGTTACTGTTGATAGGTTATAGAGAAATAGGCGTAGGTAAAGAAGTACTTGATATATGGATATACTTTTTCTGACATTTATTAACTCAATGTTTCGCATGGTCATACAGAAAACACAGAAATAAAAATAAAAATACATACTGATGAGAACGGTAACTTTCCAGTGGAAATCTGAAACAAAAAAAAAATTGATATTAATATTGGCACATATACTTGACAACTTGTTAATTTACTTTGCAGAAAGTTCAGAAAAAAAATTCGTAAAATTATTACCACTTCTGCATATTAATTTATATAAATCACATAAATTTGATAGAGATAAATGACATAAGACTACATTGAGCTCGAGCAATAGGCCCTATCCTGACCCAAACTATATAAATGAAAACTTACCTCAAACAAGGTGACCCCCAGACTCCAAACTTCAGCTAAAATATTATATTCCTCACCCTGTATTCTCTCTGGCTGTAATCAGAACAAAACAAACAATAAATCAAATAAACTCTACAATTATATTAAATCATTAATTCCCATAATAGGGCAAAACAATTCATACATATACTATTGTCCTGTTGTCTAATATTTTGGACTAAATGCCTTCTTCTAAAACACTTTAGTAATTTATCATCAACTTTTTTTTGTCCCTCTATTACTTATTTGATATTTTATTCTAACCTTTAATAAGTAATAGAAGGAAAAAAAATGTGATCATAAACTACTGTAGTGTTTCTGAAGAAAGCATTTAGCCAAAATATTAGACGACTGGACAATAGTATATATATTGTAGATTTACACCCTAAAATAATTCTAATTTTATTGGATTGGTCAATATAAATTTGATTGAGTCCATAGATTTACCAACCAAATTACAAATCATTTTGGCAAAAACATTAGGAATCTGCAAAATTTCAAACCACAGACAAAATTCAGTGCCAAGATAAGTAGAAATAATACACTGCCTTCAAGGAATGGTATGAAGGTAGAAACGTAATGATATGAGTGAACTTACAGCCATGTAAACATTGGTACCAACAAATGAGGTAGCTATAGACTTCACTAACTGAAATAAATATTACAAACAAATTCTAGTTTATAATACATAGTTAGATGTGTGTTTTTTGTATAGGTATATCAAAAATGCATGTAATGGAGTTTTACATCCTAATCTTCTGTACTTTATGGGTTAATGAAGACAGGCAACACCATGCAGTGTGCAATGAGGGCAATTTTGCCAGGACAGTGGGATTAGCCTACACTTTTGCGTTTTCACACTGTCAAGGGATCTTTAATGTGAACAACCAGTAGCACACCTTTCCTTTGTTTATTGTCCTATCCGAACGACTAGACGCTTGTCAGACCCTCTACATCACTGACAAGGGGTAACAAGGCTGAAAAATCCGAAAGTTCATCGAGACCTTAGACAAGATGGAACCCACGGCCCTCAGCTTAGGGAGCAAGCATCTAACTCACTGAGCCACTGCAGCTCCCAGGTATATCAAAACCTATAAACAAATATGGCAGTGTTACCAATGGAGAAGACAGAATTAACAGTGCCCCTTAGACTAGGTCAAATACCAAACTAAAATTACACATTTCAGTCCTGGGGTCCTAATACTTAAATTGCTTGCTCAATGCAATAAGTTTTAATTTTCAACTTACCTGTGTACTGACTCCAAAATCACACAGTTTGACCTGACCACTAGAGTTCACTAGAATATTGGAGGGTTTAATATCTGAAAAAAAAATAACATACACATTCTGGGAACAGACATTGGTAATTACAGGTTTTATGGGTAATAAACTCATCTAACATTCTAATGCTACTTTTAATTGCCGTTTTCCCATATTTGGTGTTAGTTGCCAATATCTACGTACCCCTGTGCAGTATTTTCAGATTCCACATGTAGACTAAACCATTTATAATATGGGCTGACATGGCACCAAGAACATTTTCAGGAACTGGAATATATCTATCTAAGGAACCTCCTGAAATCAAAAAGACATACATGTATTACCATGGTTTCATTAGGAAATCTTTTATATTTGTTTGGGTTTAGAAAGAAGGAATTGGGGAGCCTCGTGATATTTACGAGATATAGTTACGTGGCTATTAGTATACTCTTTCTGCAATTTTCCAACCTACACAGCCTGTTAGTAGCACATGGGGGCCTCAGTTTATTGTCCCATCTGAACGACTTGTTCTTCCGACCTGCATCACTGACTTTGCCAGAATTGAGCCTACTCAATAAATATAACCAGATTAATGCAATGTACCATTAATTATAAAAGATAGACCTACCATCCATATACTCTGTACAAATAGAAATTTTATTTTCATTAAAAAAGGCACCATAGAAGGCTATTATAGATACAGAATTGCACTGGAAAATATCAGAAATTAAAATGTATATATTACAGACATATAAATCAGCTAATAAAGATTATGTCATGCAGTGAGCAATGGTGTAAGTTTTGCCAAGATATTTATTCATCAGTAGATAAACCTGCTGGCATTAATAATATAACAGAATCTTTATATAATCAGATAAATCTAAAAAACTTAGTAATTATCATAAAAATGCAATTAATAAATTATATTGATTAAGCGTTTTTCATTTAGATTTGTGAGTTTTCCAGATTTTACAGGAATTCTCTTACTTTATGATACCAGGTAAGTTCACTGATGAATATATACTCATATTGACCATTCTTGAGAACTAACACTTTATGTCCATTCTAAGACACAGTATCCTTTTAAAGATCCTTTAGGTACTGGTACACAGCCCACAGTTATTCTAGCTATAGGAATGGAAATGTGTTCACAAAAATGTTTAAAAGAAACAATTCGAATCAGAAAAACTGATTTCTTCGAATCTTAAGTACCTTATGTAATATTTCCATTTCTGATAAAATTTGTGTTTGGACCAAGGGAGTTAAATCCAGCTGTATAACCTGTAAATTTAAAAAGAAAAAAAAAACAGATTTAGAATTTAATAAAGAGAATCTAAAGTGAATCTCAGAACCTCAATCTTATTGGGGAGAAGATAATGACAAATATTTCTATAACAAAACAAAAGGAATGAAACAAATGGAGTTTTACCTCCTACTTTTCTGCTCCTTACGGGCTAATGAAGACGGGCAACACCATGCAGTGTTCAATGAGTGATGTTTTGCCATGGTATAAGCCTACTGGGAAAACTTGGCTGAAAATCCAAAAGTTCATCTCGACCTTTGTCAGGATTGAACCCTAGACCCTCAGGTAAGTGAGCAAGCATCTAACTCACTAAGCCACCACAGCTCTCTATTGACAGGGTTGAAGTATTATCTCTACCTATTACAGGATTGAACCCTGGACCTTCAGGTAAATGAGCAAGCAACTAACTCACTGAGCCACCACAGCTCTCTATTGACAGGGTTGAAGTATTATCTCTACCTATTACAGGATTGAACCCTGGACCTTCAGGTAAGTGAGCAAGCATCTAACTCACTGAGCCACCACAGCTCTCTACTGACAGGGTTGAAGTATTATCTCAACCTATACTAGGATTGAACCCTGGACCTTCAGGTAAGTGAGCAAGCATCTAACTCACTGAGCCACCACAGCTCTCTACTGACAGAGGTTGAAGTATTATCTCAACCTATACTGGGATTGAACCCTGGACCTTCAGGTAAGTGAGCAAGCATCTAACTCACTGAGCCACCACAACTCTCTACTGACAGATTGTAAGTATTAAAATTTCTCAACCAAATACTGGGATTGGAACCCTAGGACCTTTCAAGGTAAACTTTGAGCAAGAAAAATACTAACTCCACTGGCCACCCAACTCTTAGTATTGATTTTCACAAGGATAACAACTTAGGTTCCAAGCTTCTAACTGGTCACTGAGCCAAACCTCTTGCATTGATTTTCACAAGGATAACAACTTAGGTTCTCAAGCATCTTTCCCTACCAACTGTCCATGTCAAACCTCTTGGTATTGATTTTACAAAGATAACAACTTAGGTTCTCAAGGATCCTTTCTACCAGCTGGTTCCAGCCCAAACCTCTTGGTATTGATTTTACAAAGATAACAACTTAGGTTCACAAGGACCCTTTTTCTACCAGCTGGTCCGCCAAACCTCTTGGTATTGATTTTAAAAAGATAACAACTTAGGTTCACAAGGATCCTTTCTACCAGCTGGTCCCTCTTGGTATTGATTTTACAAAGATAACAACTTAGGTTCTCAAGGATCCTTTCTACCAGCTGGTCCCTCTTGGTATTGATTTTACAAAGATAACAACTTAGGTTCTCAAGGATCCTTTCTACCAGCTAATCCTTACCTGGTACTGATCTTTCTATTCTTACCTTTATAGCCATTAATGATTTAGTAGGCTTGTGGATTGTTCTGAAATTATATAAAAATAGAATTGGACTTATTCCCTGACAATCATAGATCATATCATAAAGTTTTTATACAGTTTACTCTGATCTGATAAATTTAAAAACTTAGTAATTATCCATATAAATGCAATTGATTATTAAAAAAACACTTTAAATTACTTAAACGTTTTTCAAAAATGACTTAGATTAACAAGTTTTCCAGTTTTAAAGGGATTTTGTTACTTTATGACACCAGGTAAGTTCACTGATGAATATATACTCATATTGACCATTGGAGAGGGCTTATAAAGGCGTAGCCTGCTGCCCAATCCAGTGAAAATAAATACTGTTTATATAAAAAAAATATTGACCATTCTTGAGAACTTGAATTGTATGTCCATTCTAAGACGCAGTATCACTTTAAGGGTGCATTTGCAATCTATAACTAAACCTTTAAATGCATTCAAATTTTATTCTTAAAATTTCTGATCTAAATTCAAAACTTTTAAAAAATTTACTTGTAAACTTGTCCACCATTCCCAGATCCTAAAATCTGAATATTCTGCAAATCTTCTTCTTTGATGGAACCGCAGGCTAGAATGTGCTGAATACTCTTACTGTCATCACTGGAACTACAGAAATAAACATAGAATTTTTAAACATACTAAATATTTACTTAACCAACTGATAGAGCTCAATTTCAGCTATCTGTATAGTCATCTAAATATTTACTTTACCAACTGATAGAGCTCAATTTCAGCTATCTGTATAGTCATCTAAATATTTACTTTACCAACTGATAGAGCTAAATTTCAGCTCTCTGTATAGCCATCTTAATATTTACCAGATATATTCAATGTGAAAAATCAAAATGATGCCAAGTGTTTTCCTGGAAATTGTTCCTTTTTTCAAACTTACCTAACTAGCTTGGAATCGGGCTGAGCAGTCGACATCTCCTGTTCGTTCCCAGATTCTGATTTAGAAGTTTTAATCTTCAGTCCCAGTAGATTTCGAACCTGAGAAGATTTTCCTACTGTAAGGAAAATTTGTTACTTGAGGAATATCATAATTGATGAAGGATGAAAAAAAAAACAGACATATTGTTGCCCCTGTACAGAGATTTCTTATTCTGTCTACTTTAGGACACAAGGGACTAGAAGTCTGGGACAGATATTGTCAGTAACTGATTAACCCCCATCATCCAATCTCAACCATGGTGTATCCAAAACTATTCTTGAGTCAAAAAAATAACAGATCAATCCAATCCATTAAATTAAAACGTCAGACTGAATCAGTTGAATGATGTTAAGAGTCATGATATTTTCTGGTATAGAAAAGAGATTGCCTCTTCTAATGTCTCTCCATTATCCTTGTGTTCTGATTCTGTTAACTAGGTCAGATGCATTCTCGTATGTACCAGAGTGCTACCTATTGATTGACAAGTGACCCTGGCCGATGGACACGCCAGTTTTTGGAAGAGATTCTATCCCATAGTTTTAAAGCCTGTATTAAACTTACATTTAGGGTATATAATTAGAGGAGGGAATAACCCCCGTGCTCGGTCTTCTTCACTTAATTCTGTAAAATACTAAAAATAACACGAAAATATCAAGATGGGAACCAAAAACAAAATAAATGTGATCATTGAAAATTGCAATAAGTTCTTAAGGCTAAATTTGAAAGCTGATATCTTAGCCTTGCCCTTATAAACTGTATTTTTCCATGGTTATAGAAATATGTGGGGTCCACAACTTTTTTATTCTGAATACATTTAAAAAAAAATGTCAAAACTTAACGAGTTAATCAAGGACTAGATGATAAGAAGGATCTTTGGGAACCTAAGTTATTATCCATGTAAAATTAATACCAACAGGTTTGTCCAAGGACCAGCTGGTAGAAAGGATCCTTGAGAACCTAAGTTATTATCCTTGTAAAATTAATACCAACAGGTTTGCAAGGACCAGCTGGTAGAAAGGATCCTTGAGAACCTAAGTTATTATCCTTGTAAAATAAATACCAACAGGTTTGCAAGGACCAGCTGGTAGACAAATACTTGAGAACCTAAGTTAATATCCTTGTAAAATTCATTACCAAGAGGTTTGTCCAAGGACCAGCTGGTAGAAAGGATCCTTGAGAAGTTGTTATCATTGTAAAATCAATACTGGTACCAAAGAATATAAGAATCCAATTTGTTACTGGTACCGGTATCTAAAGTACAAATGTGTCTCGTCAGGAATATGAGGTAAAGTGAAAAACTTACATCAACAAACATATTCCTCATTTCATCATCCCCTCGTACTGTTACTCTATCATTATCTTCATCTTCATCTAATTAATTACAATATTAATTAACTCAATACACTAATTAACAATATTAATTAACTCAATACACTAATTAACGATATAATTAACTATTATTAACAATATTAATTAATATTACAATAAAAACTTAGTAATTATCCATAAAAATACAATTGACTATTGAAAAACACTTAATAGATTGATTAGGTGTTTTTCCAATAATTACCGGTACTTAGTTTTGTGAGTTTTCCAGATTTTAAGGGATCCTGTTATTTTATGACACCAGGTAAGTTCACTGATGAATATATACTCGAATTAAAATTTTATGATCATTCTTGGACACAGTATCCCGTACATACATATAATCATACAATGTTATATAAATTCTAAATATGACTTACATTCGAAAGCTGTGACGGTAGAATGAGGTAAAAATTGAGATATTACTTCCTGAAAAGTTGAAATAATTGAAAAAAACAAATTTAGTATATAATGAGGAGGTCTCTATTGAAAAATTTCAATTAAATAGGATCCTGATTAAAGGTAATGAAATGAGATGAATGGAGTATTACATCCTACTCTTCTGCACCTCATGGACTAATGAAGATGGGCAACACCATGCAGGTGAGAGAAATTTTGTCAGAACAGCAGTATCAGCCTACTCTTTTTTCGATCTGTCAAGGGATTTTTAACGTGAACAGCCTGTAGCACACACGGTCTCAATTTATTGTCCTATCTGAACAATGATCTGATCTGAATCACTGACAAGGGGAACTGGGTTGAAAACTCTGAAAGTTTATCTTGACCTTTGCCAGGATTAAACCCTGGATCTTCAGTTTAGCAAGCAAGCAAAGGGTTGTGGAAGTAAAAAGTTTAATCTGAAGTAATTAGAAAAAAGAGTTATTTCTTCTCATTCTTCCCTGAACCTTGGAAGTAAATTATTTGTGAATGATGCAGGTGATGCTTGACACTGTGAGTATGCCTTTACCCCAGACCTACCATTGTACGTTGAAAAGTGACATCTTCTGGCTGTACCATCCAATCCATGTCCTGTTGACCTTCGACATGGATTCGTAAAGTGAAGGGAGGCTCATTCATCCTCGTATGAATTCAATTAAGTCATTTCAAAAACCATATACAAAATCCAAACACAGCAATCTACAATAGAATTAAGAAGTTGAAAGGGTAAGGGTATTCACAGACTGTTAGGCTTCAGTTTGGTCTATTTAATTCTATTTACTGTGTCTGTCTTAGAATGGATATAAAATGTAAGTTTCAAGAATGTTAAATATGAGTATATATTCATCAGTAAACTTACCTGGTGTCATAAAGTAACAGAATCCCTGTAAAATCTGGAAAACTAAAAAAACCAAGCTTAATCAATCTATTAAGCGTTTTCAATAATCACTTGTATTTTTATGGATAATAACTTAGTTTTTTGGATTTATCAGATTATGTAAGGATTCTGTTATGTTATTTATGGCAGCAGGTATATCTACTGATGCTAAATTTGTTCGTTCTAAGAGGGGCCTACTAATTATTCTTTTGGATGAATGACAGCAAAATGCAGGTTGACTTTGAGCAATGTAGAGTATCAATGTGGACAGTAAACTGTGAGCAATGGGAGAAGGTTTGCAACAATTATATTCAAGTAAAGCTTGCCTAAGGGGCTTGTGATGTACTAATCAAATTCTTATTATAGGCCTTATCACCACGACACTGAGGACAGCAAACTTCTGACTACTCCCCGACTGCCATGGTGAAACAGAACCCCCTTCGGATTCATCACAGTTTGTGAGTAAGCTCATTAAAAATCAAGGTTGGCAGAGAAAATCTTTAAGTACCGCGACTTCATGTTCTCGTGAATAAAGCGCAAATATCTATTTGCTACAAAACAAACCTTTTTATTATGATTTTGTCGTCCATGTTAGAGAGGACACTTCCGGGGTGTTATAAATAGCAGCAGGGGGAATACCAAGAAAAGATAACTCGCTATCAGACAACAATCATTGTACTGACTTTTGCACTTGTGAATTTCTTATCTCGGGAATCGGAGTTGAGCGCCTATGTGGAAGATTTACATGGAAGGGTTAGGCCTACATGAAAATCGTTTTTTATTTTGTCTTCATTTCTCTTGCTCAAGGTTTGTATTTCATTATAATCAAATAGTTTTTATAAATTGACGTCATACTGATGTTTCAAAATTGATGTCATGCAGATGTTTTACATTTGACGTCATATGCTGATGTTTTACATTTGACGCATATGCTGATGTGTTACATTTGACGTCAAATGCTGATGTGTTACATTTGACGTCATATGCTGATGTTTTACATTTGACGTCATATGCTGATGTTTTACATTTGACGTCATATGCTGATGTTTCACATTTGACGTTATATGCTGATGTTTTACATTGCTCATGATTTATTATGTACATCATGCTGGTGTGTTTACCTAGAAGTTTTTGTCTTGACAACTATTTGTTTTGAATAGTATTTTATCTTGTAGGTTCTCCAATCAAGGGCCAAATTTCCAATTTGATTGACATCCGGAAATTATTCCATATTTCTGATGTTGATGACGATGGTGTTGTAGAATATAGTGATATCAGACATACAGCTGTCAGAGCAGACATCGATAGAGATGGCAAGATCTCAAAAGAAGAAGCCCCCAAGGATCCTGTATTGAAAGAAAATTCCATGGCAGATATAGAGGTTTATGATACAAATGGGGACGAATTTCCAACCCTGTCTGAAATGACCGCTGTTTTCTTTCTTCAATCTGGAGAATATGGTGACAACCGAAAATTATCAGAAGTTTTAGAATATATGTCCAAGGCAGAATAAGGTGCTGTAACTGGTGAGGAAATCTCCGTTAAATCGTCATCTTAGAGAGAAATTTTAATTTGATTGATATCGACGATGATGACCTGGTTAGTAAAGAGGAATATCAATCTGAATATCGAGTTGCTGATTTTAACCAAGATAATACTCTAACTGATTTAGAGTTAAAATTATTCAGACCAACTGTCCTCATATCAATTGATGATTATTGTACTGATATATCTGCTGGTTGTTCATTGGACGACATTCTCCCGCTCTTTAACGAAGCAGACCAAAATGGCGACGGTCTCCTTGACCTAAAAGAGTATGTCACTCGTTTTGGAAAAGAATCAGCATAAACAAAATTGGGAAATTTAAACAATAATTACCATGACGTCATACTGATAAGTCTACCTTATTGTCTATTATAATACTATCGTAATATAAATTACTTGCATCATAAAATGAGTTTTATTCCCATTTACAGCCTTAAGTCCTGTCATCCGTCATGTTCTGGTGTTAATATACCTTCATTACGTATCGTTTTTGAACACATCGAATGGTGAGGTTGTATCGCTAACGTCATGAGCCTCGTAAAATATATTCAATATGGCTGCTGATCAGTTCTATCGTACGTTGGCCATGGGAATCAATCAATCAAGCTAATCGGTGTTCGTATTTAAGCCTACTTAGACATGTGTAACTTTTAATCCCCTAGTCTATGATATTTTTTAAGTATATTATGCGATTTTGTGAAAATTTTAGTACTCGTGTAGACATGGACATATATTTTCAATACCTAAAATCGTGCATGGAAGACTTTGAAATAAGTTGCGTTATAGAAATAATTAAAGTTGATGCTCCCCCCCCCCCTCATCTCTAAGAAAACAACCTTTATAAGATGAGGACCAACAGCCATACCAAGACAAGCTCACCCACACTCGCCCTTTTTAAAGAATTCTTCAATTATTTAAAAAATTTAATAAATAGTCCATTATAGTCTACATATTATCTAAACATCTTCTTGTTCCCCTTCTTCTTCATCAAATTCTCCCTCCTCTTCAGCTGTAGCATCCTGGTACTGTTGATATTCAGATACCAGATCATTCATGTTGGATTCAGCTTCGGTAAATTCCATCTCATCCATACCTTCACCAGTATACCAATGGAGGAAAGCCTTTCTTCTGAACATAGCAGTGAACTGTTCAGAGATTCTCTTAAACAGTTCCTGGATGGCGGTTGTGTTCCCAATAAATGTTCCAGACATTTTCAGACCTCTTGGTGGAATGTCACAGACTGCAGTCTTCACGTTGTTGGGGATCCATTCAACAAAGTAGCTGCTGTTCTTGTTCTGAACATTCAACATCTGTTCATCCACCTCCTTCATGGACATACGACCTCTGAACATGGCAGCTACTGTCAGATACCGACCATGACGAGGGTCACAGGCAGCCATCATGTTCTTGGCATCGAACATCTGTTGGGTGAGTTCGGGTACAGTCAGAGCTCGGTACTGCTGGGAACCTCGAGAGGTGAGAGGAGCAAATCCTGGCATAAAGAAATGGAGACGTGGGAAAGGTACCATGTTTACGGCGAGCTTTCTCAAGTCTGAGTTGAGTTGACCAGGGAACCGGAGACAGGTGGTCACTCCGGACATGGTGGCAGATACCAAGTGGTTGAGGTCCCCATAAGTGGGTGTGGTTAGTTTTAGGGTGCGGAAACAGATATCAT